>CM047005.1:51030798-52470919 GCA_025698465.1 Gossypium longicalyx | reverse complement strand
GATGTTACATAATATCCAAGTTTATTCCAAATGTTCAATGAAAGTCTCTACTATGTTAATTTCTCGACATGTATTCTCATACTCAAACTCAAATTAGTTTATTTCATATCAATACAATTGCGTATCATAAAGATATAGTTGCATTATTAACATACAACTTACTATTGAGCTTGAAAATGTTGAAAACCCTAGCTGTGGAGTCCCTTGAAGTTTCGGCAGCATGGAGAAGAAAATGAGCTAATTTTGGTTTGTTTTTCCCATTTTATTTCATTAATATGACAAATGACCAAAATGCCCTTAAGCCATTTCTTTAAAATTTCATCCATGCAAGCCCATTTTTGTCCAAAATCTTAGAAATCGGGAAAATTACTCTCTAAGACCTTCTAATTTATAATCTAAAGCAATTTCATACAAATTGCTTTTAGAATCCAAGTTTTCTCCTAAATCCTAGAAATTGAGAAAATTGCTCTCTAAGACCTTCTAATTTATAATCTAAAGCAATTTCATACAAATTTCATCTAGAATCTAAGTTTTGCTATTTATTCAATTTCGTCCCTAATTTCCAATTCGACACCTTACTCAAAGAATTTCTTCATGAAATCTTAACACATGCATATTCTCATATTCTAGACCTCATAATAATCATAAAATAAATATTTTGATGTCAGATTTGTGGTCCCGAAACCACTATTCTGACTAGGCCCTATTTCGGGATGTTACATAATATCCAAGTTTATTCCAAATGTTCAATGAAAGTCTCTACTATGTTAATTTCTCAACATGTATTCTCATACTAAAACTCAAATTAGTTTATTTCATATCAATACAATTATGTATCATAAAGATATAGTTGCATTATTAACATACAACTTACTATTGAGCTTGAAAATGTTGAAAACCCTAGTCATGGAGTCCCTTGAAGTTTCGGCAGCATGGAGAAGAAAATGAGCTGATTTTGGTTCATTTTTCCCATTTTATTTCATTAAAATGCCAAATGACCAAAATATCCTTAAGCCATTTCTTTAAAATTTCATCCATGCAAGCCCATTTTTGTCCAAAATCTTAGAAATCGAGAAAATTGCTCTCTAAGACCTTCTAATTTATAATTTAAAGCAATTTCAAACAAATTGTTTTAGAATCCAAGTTTTGTCCAAAATCTTAAAAATCGAGAAATTTGCTTTCTAAGACCTTCTAATTTATAATCTAAAGCAATTTCATACAAATTGCTTCTAGAATCCAAGTTTTGCAATTTATTCAACTTAGTCCCTAATTTCCAATTGGCCACCTTACTTAAAGAATTTCTTCATGAAATCTTAACACATGCAAATTCTCATATTCTAGACCTTATAATAATCATAAAATAAATATTTTGATGTCGATTTGTGGTCCCAAAAACCACTATTCGACTAGGCCCTATTTCCTGGATGTTACATAATATCCAAGTTTATTCCAAATGTTCAACGAAAGTCTCTACTATGTTAATTTCTCCACATGTATTTTCATACTCAAACGCAAATTAGTTTATTTCATATCAATACAATTGTGTATAATAAAGATATAGTTGCATTATTAACATACAACTTACTATTGAGCTTGAAAATGTTGAAAACCCTAGTTCATGAGTCCCTTGAAGTTTCTAAGACATGGAGAAGAAAATGAGATGATTTTGGTTCATTTTTCCCATTTTATTTCATTAAAATGCCAAATGACCAAAATGCCTTTAAGCCATTTCTTTAAAATTTCATCCATGCAAGCCCATTTTTGTCCAAAATCTTAGAGATCGGGAAAATTGCTCTCTAAGATGTTTTAATTTATATTCTAAAGCAATTTGATACAAATTGCTTCTAGAATTCAAGTTTTGTCCAAAATCTTAGAAGTCGAGAAAATTGCTCTCTAAGACCTTCTAATTTATAATCTAAAGCAATTTCATACAAATTGCTTCTAGAAACAAAGTTTTGCAATTTATTCAATTTAGTACCTATTTTCTGAATTGGACACCTTACTCAAAGAATTTCTTCATGAAATCTTAACACATGCATATTCTCATATTCTAGACCTCATAATAATCATAAAATAAATATTTTGATGTCGATTTATTTTCCCGAGACCACTATTCGACTAGGCCTTTTTTCAAAATTTTACATAATATCCAAGTTTATTCCAAATGTTCAATGAAAGTCTCTACTATGTTAATTTCTCAACATGTATTCTCATACTCAAGCTCAAATTAGTTTATTTCATATCAATACAATTGCATATGATAAAGATATAGTTGCTATAACACCTCAAATTTGGGCCTAGAAGTTTTGGGCTTTGAGCATGGGAGTGGTTGAAGGCAGCTTATAATATTCTGTTGTGCATGCAAATTTCGTTAATGAAGGCTTGTTTTAGTGGTTAAGTGTGCTGAGAAGTGTTGGAGAAGTCCTGGGTTCAAACCTAGACTCTAGCAAAAATTTTGGTTTAAGGTGAATCAAACCCTGGGTGTAGTAGGTAGGCCTTAAGAATATTGTTGGAGAGATTGTGACACAAAAAGCCTTGTGGCTTAGTGGCAAGTGGCGTGTGGAGCATTTCAGGGGAGGCATGGGTTCGAATCCCATGACAAGCAAAGAGCATTTATTTTGCTAACAAGGGGTGGCAAGAGCTGGTGTTGAATTTAAACTCTGATGTTGGAGGGATCCCACATCGGGAAGCTAACATAAGAGTGGATGGGAAGCTAGCTTTAAATAGAGAGAACCATGAGGAGAGTAAAGATACCTTTTCTTGGCTGATCCCTTTCGCTTTATGGCGTGCTCGTTTGGGTTGGGCGTCGGCTAAGAGTGCTCGGAGCGTGGATTAACTCCAGTCTCCAATCAGGTGTGTATTTCTCACTACTCTAGTTGTTAGATGGCTATTTCGGGCGCGATGGGCGAAAGGGGCCAAAATGGGCCCAATGGGCCTCTGAGCCCAATTGGATAAGTTGTTTGATTGTGTAGTAAATATTGGACTAGGCTAGGTGAATCGCATATTTGTGGCTAGGTTTGGGCTAAAGGGCCACACGAGCGTGTGGGCCCATTTGGGCCGAGAATGGGCTTTAGGGCCATTTGTATTGTTATCCCTGTTTAGAATATTTTAGTTTACCAATTATTGAAATTCCCTCGACTTGTAAAATTACAAAAGTACCCTCGATTTATAGAATTATCGTTTTACCCTCGATTTACAAAATTACCATTTTACCTCGGTTTACAAAATTACCGTTTTACCTCGATTGTGAAATTACTTTGAAATACCCTCAGGATAGAATTACCAAAATACCCTAGTTTGTAAAATTACCAAATACCACTAGTTTGTGAAATTACATAAATACCCTCAATTTGTAAAATTACCAAAATACCCCTGATTTATAAAATTACAGAAATACCCTTGACTTTCTAAAAATTATAGAAATACCATTGGTTTACAAAATTACTGAAATACCCTTGGTTTATAGATTTACGAAAACACCCTTGTAGGATGAAATGACTAAAATACCCCTAATAGGTAAAAAGACCGTAAAACCCCTGTAGGGTAAAGTGACCGTAATACCCTTGTATGGTAAAATGACGAATATGCCCTTATGTTCCGTATGACTGATGTGCTTAGGATTTACATATATTGATATTGGATTAGTTAAGTTTGAGTGACAGGGGGTGGTTATCGTAGGTGATTGGTATTGCTCTCTAGGGCCTTCTAATTTATATAATCTAACGCAATTTCAAACAAATTGCTTCTAGAATCCAAATTTTGTCCAAAATCTTAGAAATCGAGAAAATTGCTCTCTAAGACCATCTAATTTATAATATAAAGCAATTTCATACAAATTTCTTCTAGAATCCAAGTACTGCAATTTATTCAATTTCGTCCCTAATTTCCAATTGGACACCTTACTCAAAGAATTTCTTCATGAAATCTTAACACATGCATATTCTCATATTCTAGACCTCATAATAATCATAAAATAAATATTTTGATGTCAGATTTGTGGTCCTGAAACCACTATTCTGACTAGGCCCTATTTCGGGATGTTACATAATATCCAAGTTTATTCCAAATGTTCAATGAAAGTCTCTACTATGTTAATTTCTCAACATGTATTCTCATACTAAAACTCAAATTAGTTTATTTCATATCAATACAATTGCGTATCATAAAGATATAGTTCCATTATTAACATACAACATACTATTGAGCTTGAAAATGTTGAAAACCCTAGTTGTGGAGTCCCTTGAAGTTTCGGCAGCATGGAAACGAAAATGAGCTGATTTTGGTTCATTTTTCCCATTTTATTTCATTAAAATACCAAATGACCAAAATGTCCTTAAGCCATTTCTTTAAAATTTCATCCATGCAAGCCCATTTTTGTCCAAAATCTTAGAAATCGAGAAAATTACTCTCTAAGACCTTCTAATTTATAATCTAAAGCAATTTCAAAAAAATTGCTTTTAGAATCCAAGTTTTGTCCAAAATCTTAGAAATCGAGAAAATTGCTCTTTAAGACCTTCTAATTTATAATCTAAAGCAATTTCATACAAATTGCTTCTAGAATCCAAGTTTTACAATTTATTCAATTTCATCCCTAATTTCTAATTGGACACCTTACTTAAAGAATTTCTTCATGAAATCTTAACACATGCATATTCTCATATTCTAGACCTTATAATAATCTTAAAATAAATATTTTGATGTCAGATTTGTGGTCCCGAAACCATTATTCTGACTAGGCCCAATTTCGGGATGTTACATAATATCCAAATTTATTCCAAATGTTCAATGAAAGTCTCTACTATGTTAATTTCTCAACATGTATCCTCATACTCAAACTCAAATTAGTTTATTTCATATCAATACAATTGCGTATCATAAAGATATAGTTGCATTATTAACATACAACTTACTATTGATCTTGAAAATGTTGAAAACCCTAGCTGCGGAGTCCCTTGAAGTTTCGGCAGGATGGAGAAGAAAATGAGCGGATTTTGGTTCATTTTCCCATTTTATTTCGTTAAAATGCCAAATGACCAAAATGACCTTAAGCCATTTCTTTAAAATTTCATCCATGCAAGCCCATTTTTGTCCAAAATCTTAGAAATCGAGAAAATTGCTCTCTAAGACCTTCTAATTTATAATCTAAAGCAATTTCAAACAAATTGCTTCTGGAATCCAAGTTCTGTCCAAAATCTTAGAAATCGAGAAAATTGATCTCTAAGACCTTCTAATTTATAATCTAAAGCAATTTCATAAAAATTGCTTCTAGAATCCAAGTTTTACAATTTATTCAATTTAGTCCCTAATTTCCAATTAGACACCTTACTCAAAGAATTTCTTCATGAAATCTTAACACATGCATATTCTCATATTCTAGACCTCATAATAATCATAAAATAAATATTTTGATGTCATATTTGTGGTCCCAAAACCAGTATTCTGACTAGGCCCTATATCGGGATGTTACATAATATCCAATTTATTCCAAATGTTCAATGAAAGTCTCTACTATGTTAATTTCTCAACATGTATCCTCATACTCAAACTCAAATTAGTTTATTTCATATCAATACAATTGCGTATCATAAAGATATAGTTGCATTATTAACATACAACTTACTATTGATCTTGAAAATGTTGAAAACCCTAGCTGCGGAGTCCCTTGAAGTTTCGGCAGGATGGAGAAGAAAATGAGCTGATTTTGGTTCATTTTCCCATTTTATTTCATTAAAATGCCAAATGACCAAAATGACCTTAAGCCATTTCTTTAAAATTTCATCCATGCAAACCCATTTTTGTCCAAAATCTTAGAAATCGGGAAAATTGCTCTCTAAGACCTTCTAATTTATAATCTAAAACAATTTCATACAAATTGCTTCTAGAATCCAAGTTTTGTCCAAAATCTTAGAAATCGAGAAAATTGCTCTCTAAGACCTTCTAATTTATAATCTAAAGCAATTTCATACAAATTACTTTTAGAATCCAAGTTTTGCAATTTATTCAATTTAGTCCCTACTTTCCAATTGGACACATTACTCAAAGAATTTCTTCATGAAATCTTAACACATGCATATTCTCATATTCTAGACCTAATAATAATCATAAAATAAATATTTTGATGTCATATTTATGGTCCCGAAATCACTATTCTGACTAGGCCCTATATCGGGATGTTACATAATATCCAAGTTTATTCCAAATATTCAATGAAAGTCTCTACTATGTTAATTTCTCAACATGTATTCTCATACTCAAACTCAAATTAGTTTATTTCATATCAATACAATTGCGTATCATAAAGATATAGTTGCATTATTAACATACAACTTACTATTGAGCTTGAAAATGTTGAAAACCCTAGTAAATGGAGTCCCTTGAAGTTTCTAAGACATGGAGAAGAAAATGAGCTGATTTTGGTTCGTTTTTCCCATTTTATTTCATTAAAATGACAAATGACCAAAATGCCCTCAAGCCATTTCTTTAAAATTTCATCCATGCAAGCCCATTTTTGTCCAAAATCTTAGAAATCGGGAAAATTGCTCTCTAAGACCTTCTAATTTATAATCTAAAGCAATTTCATACAAATTGCTTTTAGAATCCAAGTTTTCTCCTAAATCTTAGAAATTGAGAAAATTGCTCTCTAAGACCTTCTAATTTATAATCTAAAGCAATTTCATACAAATTTCATCTAGAATCTAAGTTTTGCAATTTATTCAATTTCGTCCCTAATTTCCAATTCGACACCTTACTCAAAGAATTTCTTCATGAAATCTTAACACATGCATATTCTCATATTCTAGACCTCAAAATAATCATAAAATAAATATTTTGATGTCAGATTTGTGGTCCTGAAACCACTATTCTGACTAGGCCCTATGTCGGGATGTTACATAATATCCAAGTTTATTCCAAATGTTCAATGAAAGTCTCTACTATGTTAATTTCTCAACATGTATTCTCATACTAAAACTCAAATTAGTTTATTTCATATCAATACAATTGCGTATCATAAAGATATAGTTCCATTATTAACATACAACATACTATTGAGCTTGAAAATGTTGAAAACCCTAGCTGTGGAGTCCCTTGAAGTTTCGGCAGCATGAAGAAGAAAATGAGCTGATTTTGGTTCATTTTTCCCATTTTATTTCATTAAAATGCCAAATGACCAAAATGTCCTTAAGCTATTTCTTTAAAATTTCATCCATGCAAGCCCATTTTTGTCCAAAATCTTAGAAATCGAGAAAATTGCTCTCTAAGACCTTCTAATTTATAATCTAAAGCATTTTCAAAAAAATTGCTTTTAGAATCCCAGTTTTGTCCAAAATCTTAGAAATCGAGAAAATTACTTTTTAAGACCTTCTAATTTATAATCTAAAGCAATTTCATACAAATTGCTTCTAGAATCCAAGTTTTACAATTTATTCAATTTCGTCCCTAATTTCTAATTGGACACCTTACTTAAAGAATTTCTTCATGAAATCTTAACACATGCATATTCTCATATTCTAGACCTTATAATAATCTTAAAATAAATATTTTGATGTCATATTTGTGGTCCCGAAACCACAATTCTGACTAGGCCCAATTTCGGGATGTTACATAATATCCAAGTTTATTCAAAATGTTCAATGAAAGTCTCTACTATGTTAATTTCTCAACATGTATCCTCATACTCAAACTCAAATTAGTTTATTTCATATCAATACAATTGCGTATCATAAAGATATAGTTGCATTATTAACATAAAACTTACTATTGATCTTGAAAATGTTGAAAACCCTAGCTGCGGAGTCCCTTGATGTTTCGGCAGGATGGAGAAGAAAATGAGCTGATTTTGGTTCATTTTCCCATTTTATTTCGTTAAAATGCCAAATGACCAAAATGACCTTAAGCCATTTCTTTAAAATTTCATCCATGCAAGCCCATTTTTGTCCAAAATCTTAGAAATCGAGAAAATTGCTCTCTAAGACCTTCTAATTTATAATCTAAAGCAATTTCAAACAAATTGCTTCTAGAATCCAAGTTCTGTCCAAAATCTTAGAAATCGAGAAAATTGCTCTCTAAGACCTTATAATTTATAATCTAAAGCAATTTCATAAAAATTGCTTCTAGAATCCAAGTTTTGCAATTTATTCAATTTAGTCCCTAATTTCCAATTGGACACCTTACTCAAAGAATTTCTTCATGAAATCTTAACACATGCATATTCTCATATTCTAGACCTCATAATAATCATAAAATAAATATTTTGATGCCATATTTGTGGTCCCGAAACTAGTATTCTGACTAGGCCCTATTTCGGGATGTTACATAATATCCAAGTTTATTCCAAATGTTCAATGAAAGTCTCTACTATGTTAATTTCTCAACATGTATTCTCATACTCAAACTCAAATTAGTTTATTTCATATCAATACAATTGCGTATCATAAAGATATAGTTGCATTATTAACATACAACATACTATTGAGCTTGAAAATGTTGAAAACCCTAGTGTGTGAGTCCTTTGAAGTTTCTACACATGGAGGAGAAAAAAAGGAGCCGATTTTGGTTCATTTTTCCCATTTTATTTCATTAAAATGCCAAATGACCAAAATGCCCTTAATTCTTTAAAATTTCATCCATGCAAGCCCATTTTAGTCCAAAATCTTAGAAATCGGGAAAATTGCTCTCTAAGACCTTCTAATTTATAATCTAAAGCAATTTCATACAAATTGCTTCTAGAATCCAAGTTTTGTAATTTCTTTTATTTCGTCCCTAATTTCCAATTGGTCACCTTACTCAAAGAATTTTTTCATGAAATCTTAACACATGCATATTCTCATATTCTAGACCTTATAATAATCATAAAATAAATATTTTGATGTCAGATTTGTGATCCCGAAACCACTATTCTGACTAGGCCCTATTTCGGGATGTTACATAATATCCAAGTTTATTCCAAATGTTCAATGAAAGTCTCTACTATGTTAATTTCTCAACATGTATTCTCATACTCAAACTCAAATTAGTTTATTTCATATCAATACAATTGTGTATCATAAGGATGTAGTTGCATTATTAACATACAACTTACTATTGAGCTTGAAAATGTTGAAAACCCTAGTCATGAGTCTCTTGAAGTTTCTAGAAGATGGAGAAGAAAATGAGATGATTTTGGTTCATTTTTCCCATTTTATTTCATTAAAATGCCAAATGACCAAAATGCCCTTAAGCCATTTCTCAAAAATTTCATCCATGCAAGCCCATTTTTGTCCAAAATCTTAGAAATCGAGAAAATTGCTCTTTAAGACCTTCTAATTTATAATCTAAAGCAATTTCAAACAAATTGCTTCTAGAATCCAAGTTTTGTCCAAAATCTTAGAAATCGAGAAAATTGCTCTCTAAGACCTTCTAATTTATAATCTAAAGCAATTTCATACAAATTGCTTCTAGAATCCAAGTTTTACAATTTATTCAATTTAGTCCCTAATTTCCAATTGGACACCTTACTCAGAGAATTTCTTCATGAAATCTTAACACATGCATATTCTCATATTTTAGACCTCATAATAATCATAAAATAAATATTTTGATGTCATATTTGTGGTCCCGAAATCACTATTCTGACTAGGCCCTATATCGGGATGTTACATAATATCCAAGTTTATTCCAAATGTTCAATGAAAGTCTCTACTATGTTAATTTCTCAACATGTATCCTCATACTCAAACTCAAATTAGTTTATTTCATATCAATACAATTGCGTATCATAAAGATATAGTTGCATTATTAACATAGAACTTACTATTGAGCTTGAAAATGTTGAAAACCCTAGCTGCGGAGTCCCTTGAAGTTTCGGCAGGATGGAGAAGAAAATGAGCTGATTTTGGTTCATTTTCCCATTTTATTTCGTTAAAATGCCAAATGACCAAAATGACCTTAAGCCATTTCTTTAAAATTTCATCCATGCAAGCCCATTTTTGTCCAAAATCTTAGAAATCGAGAAATTTGCTCTCTAAGACCTTCTAATTTATAATCTAAAGCAATTTCAAACAAATTGCTTCTAGAATCCAAGTTCTGTCCAAAATCTTAAAAATCGAGAAAATTGCTCTCTAAGACCTTCTAATTTATAATCTAAAGCAATTTCATAAAAATTGCTTCTAGAATCCAAGTTTTGCAATTTATTCAATTTAGTCCCTAATTTCCAATTGGACACCTTACTCAAAGAATTTCTTCATGAAATCTTAACACATGCATATTCTCATATTCTAGACCTCATAATAATCATAAAATAAATATTTTGATGTCATATTTGTGGTCCCGAAACCAGTATTCTGACTAGGCCCTATTTCGGGATGTTACATAATATCCAAGTTTATTCCAAATGTTCAATGAAAGTCTCTACTATGTTAATTTCTCAATATGTATTCTCATACTCAAACTCAAATTAGTTTATTTCATATCAATACAATTGCGTATCATAAAGATATAGTTGCATTATTAACATACAACATACTATTGAGCTTGAAAATGTTGAAAACCCTAGCTGTGGAGTCCCTTGAAGTTTCGGCAGCATGGAGAAGAAAATGAGCTGATTTTGGTTCATTTTTCCCATTTTATTTCATTAAAATGCCAAATAACCAAAATGCCCTTAATTCTTTAAAATTTCATCCATGCAAGCCCATTTTTGTCCAAAATCTTAGAAATCGAGAAAATTGCTCTCTAAGACCTTCCAATTTATAATCTAAAGCAATTTCATACAAATTGCTTCTAGAATCTAAGTTTTGCAATTTATTTAATTTCGTCCCTAATTTCCAATTGGTCACCTTACTCAAAGAATTTTTTCATGAAATCTTAACACATGCATATTCTCATATTCTAGACCTTATAATAATCATAAAATAAATATTTTGATGTCAGATTTGTGATCCCGAAACCACTATTCTGACTAGGCCCTATTTCGGGATATTACATAATATCCAAGTTTATTCCAAATGTTCAATGAAAGTCTCTACTATGTTAATTTCTCAACATGTATTCTCATACTCAAACTCAAATTAGTTTATTTCATATCAATACAATTGTGTATCATAAGGATGTAGTTGCATTATTAACATACAACTTACTATTGAGCTTGAAAATGTTGAAAACCCTAGCTGCGGAGTCTCTTGAAGTTTCGGCAGCATGGAGAAGAAAATGAGATGATTTTGGTTCATTTTTCCCATTTTATTTCATTAAAATGCCAAATGACCAAAATGCCCTTAAGCCATTTCTCAAAAATTTCATCCATGCAAGCCCATTTTTGTCCAAAATCATAGAAATCGAGAAAATTGCTCTTTAAGACCTTCTAATTTATAATCTAAAGCAACTTCAAACAAATTGCTTCTAGAATCCAAGTTTTGTCCAAAATCTTAGAAATCGAGAAAATTGCTCTCTAAGACCTTCTAATTTATAATCTAAAGCAATTTCATACAAATTGCTTCTAGAATCCAAGTTTTGCAATTTATACAATTTAGTCCCTAATTTCCAATTGGACACCTTACTCAGAGAATTTCTTCATGAAATCTTAACACATGCATATTCTCATATTTTAGACCTCATAATAATCATAAAATAAATATTTTGATGTCATATTTGTGGTCCCGAAACCACTATTCTGACTAGGCCCTATTTCGGGATGTTACATAATATCCAAGTTTATTCCAAATGTTCAATGAAAGTCTCTACTATGTTAATTTCTCAACATGTATTCTCATACTCAAACTCAAATTAGTTTATTTCATATCAATACAATTGCGTATCATAAAGATATAGTTGCATTATTAACATACAACTTACTATTGAGCTTGAAAATGTTGAAAACCCTAGCTGTGGAGTCCCTTGAAGTTTCGGCAGCATGGAGAAGAAAATGAGCTGATTTTGGTTCATTTTTCCCATTTTATTTCATTAAAATGCCAAATGATCAAAATGCCCTTAATTCTTTAAAATTTCATCCATGCAAACCCATTTTTGTCCAAAATCTTAGAAATCGGGAAAAGTGCTCTCTAAGACCTTCTAATTTATAAGCTAAAACAATTTCATACAAATTGCTTCTAGAATCCAAGTTTTGTCCAAAATCTTAGAAATCGAGAAAATTGCTCTCTAAGACCTTCTAATTTATAATCTAAAGCAATTTCATACAAATTGCTTCTAGAATCCAAGTTTTGCAATTTATACAATTTAGTCCCTAATTTCCAATTGGACACCTTACTTAGAGAATTTCTTCATGAAATCTTAACACATGCATATTCTCATATTTTAGACCTCATAATAATCATAAAATAAATATTTTGATGTCATATTTGTGGTCCCGAAACCAGTATTCTGACTAGGCCCTATTTCGGGATGTTACATAATATCCAAGTTTATTCCAAATGTTCAATGAAAGTCTCTACTATGTTAATTTCTCAACATGTATTCTCATACTCAAACTCAAATTAGTTTATTTCATATCAATACAATTGCGTATCATAAAGATATAGTTGCATTATTAACATACAACTTACTATTGAGCTTGAAAATGTTGAAAACCCTAGTTTGTGGAGTCCCTTGAAGTTTCGGCAGGATGGAGAAGAAAATGAGCTGATTTTGGTTCATTTTTCCCATTTTATTTCATTAAAATGCCAAATGATCAAAATGCCCTTAATTCTTTAAAATTTCATCCATGCAAACCCATTTTTGTCCAAAATCTTAGAAATCGGGAAAAGTGCTCTCTAAGACCTTCTAATTTATAAGCTAAAACAATTTCATACAAATTGCTTCTAGAATCCAAGTTTTGTCCAAAATCTTAGAAATCGAGAAAATTGCTCTCTAAGACCTTCTAATTTATAATCTAAAACAATTTCATACAAATTGCTTTTAGAATCCAAGTTTTGCAATTTATTCAATTTATTCCCTACTTTCCAATTGGACACCTTACTCAAAGAATTTCTTCATGAAATCTTAACACATGCATATTCTCATATTCTAGACCTAATAATAATCATAAAATAAATACTTTGATGTCATATTTGTGGTCCCGAAATCACTATTCTGACTAGGCCCTATTTCGGGATGTTACATAATATCCAAGTTTATTCCAAATGTTCAAAGAAAGTCTCTACTATGTTAATTTCTCAACATGTATTCTCATACTCAAACTCAAATTAGTTTATTTCATATCAATACAATTGCGTATCATAAAGATATAGTTGCATTATTAACATACAACTTACTATTGAACTTGAAAATGTTGAAAACCCTAGCTGTGGAGTCCCTTGAAGTTTCGGCAGCATGGAGAAGAAAATGAGCTGATTTTAGTTCATTTCTCCCATTTTATTTCATTAAAATGCCAAATGACCAAAATGCCCTTAATTCTTTAAAATTTCATCCATGCAAGCCCATTTTTGTCCAAAATCTTAAAAATCGGGAGAATTGCTCTCTAAGACCTTCTAATTTATAATCTAAAGCAATTTCATACAAATTGCTTCTAGAATCCAAGTTTTGCAATTTATTCAATTTTGTCCCTAATTTCCAATTGGACACCTTACTTTAAGAATTTCTTCATGAAATCTTAACACATGCATATTATCATATTCTAGACCTTATAATAATCATAAAATAAATATTTTGATGTCAGATTTGTGGTCCAGAAACCACTATTCTGACTAGGCCCTATTTCGGGATGTTACATAATATCCAAGTTCATTCCAAATGTTCAATAAAAGTCTCTACTATGTTAATTTCTCAGCATGTATTCTCATACTCAAACTCAAATTAGTTTATTTCATATCAATACAATTGTGTATCATAAAGATATAGTTGCATTATTAACATACAACTTACTATTGAGCTTGAAAATGTTGAAAACCCTAGTCATGAGTCTCTTGAAGTTTCTAAGAAGATGGAGAAAAAATGAGATGATTTTGGTTCATTTTTCCCATTTTATTTCATTAAAATGCCAAATGACCAAAATGCCCTTAAGCCATTTCTTTAAAATTTCATCCATGCAAACCCATTTTTGTCCAAAATCTTAGAAATTGGGAAAATTGCTCTCTAAGACCTTCTAATTTATAATCTAAAGCAATTTCATACAAATTGCTTCTAGAATCCAAGTTTTGTCCAAAATCTTAGAAATCGAGAAAATTGCTCTCTAAGACCTTCTAATTTATAATCTAAAGCAATTTCATACAAATTGCTTATAGAATCCAAGTTTTGCAATTTATTCAATTTAGTCCCTAATTTCCAATTGGACACCTTACTTAGAGAATTTCTTCATGAAATCTTAACACATGCATATTCTCATATTTTAGACCTCATAATAATCATAAAATAAATATTTTGATGTCATATTTGCGGTCCCGAAACCAGGATTCTGACTAGGCCCTATTTCGGGATGTTACATAATATCCAAGTTTATTCCAAATGTTCAATGAAAGTCTCTACTATGTTAATTTCTCGACATGTATTCTCATACTCAAACTCAAATTAGTTTATTTCATATCAATACAATTGCGTATCATAAAGATATAGTTTCATTATTAACATACAACTTACTATTGAGCTTGAAAATGTTGAAAACCCTAGCTGTGGAGTCCCTTGAAGTTTCGGCAGCATGGAGAAGAAAATGAGCTGATTTTGGTTTGTTTTTCCCATTTTATTTCATTAAAATGACAAATGACCAAAATGCCCTTAAGCCATTTCTTTAAAATTTCATCCATGCAAGCCCATTTTTGTCCAAAATCTTAGAAATCGGGAAAATTACTCTCTAAGACCTTCTAATTTATAATCTAAAGCAATTTCATACAAATTGCTTTTAGAATCCAAGTTTTCTCCTAAATCTTAGAAATTGAGAAAATTGCTCTCTAAGACCTTCTAATTTATAATCTAAAGCAATTTCATACAAATTTCATCTAGAATCTAAGTTTTGCTATTTATTCAATTTCAGTCCCTAATTTCCAATTCGACACCTTACTCAAAGAATTTCTTCATGAAATCTTAACACATGCATATTCTCATATTCTAGACCTCATAATAATCATAAAATAAATATTTTGATGTCAGATTTGTGGTCCCGAAACCACTATTCTGACTAGGCCCTATTTCGGGATGTTACATAATATCCAAGTTTATTCCAAATGTTCAATGAAAGTCTCTACTATGTTAATTTCTCAACATGTATTCTCATACTAAAACTCAAATTAGTTTATTTCATATCAATACAATTATGTATCATAAAGATATAGTTGCATTATTAACATACAACTTACTATTGAGCTTGAAAATGTTGAAAACCCTAGTCATGTGGAGTCCCTTGAAGTTTCTAAGAAAGATGGAGAAGAAAATGAGCTGATTTTGGTTCATTTTTCCCATTTTATTTCATTAAAATGCCAAATGACCAAAATGTCCTTAAGCCATTTCTTTAAAATTTCATCCATGCAAGCCCATTTTTGTCCAAAATCTTAGAAATCGGGAAAATTGCTCTCTAAGACCTTCTAATTTATAATCTAAAGCAATTTCATACAAATTGCTTCTAGAATCCAAGTTTTGTCCAAAATCTTATAAATCGGAAAATTGCTCTCTAAGACCTTCTAATTTATAATCTAAAGCAATTTCATACAAATTGCTTCTAGAATCCAAGTTTTGCAATTTATTCAATTTTGTCCCTAATTTCCAATTGGACACCTTACTTTAAGAATTTCTTCATGAAATCTTAACACATGCATATTATCATATTCTAGACCTTATAATAATCATAAAATAAATATTTTGATGTCAGATTTGTGGTCCAGAAACCACTATTCTGACTAGGCCCTATTTTGGGATGTTACATAATATCCAAGTTCATTCCAAATGTTCAATAAAAGTCTCTACTATGTTAATTTCTCAGCATGTATTCTCATACTCAAACTCAAATTAGTTTATTTCATATCAATACAATTGTGTATCATAAAGATATAGTTGCATTATTAACATACAACTTACTATTAAGCTTGAAAATGTTGAAAACCCTAGCTGCGGAGTCTCTTGAAGTTTCGGCAGCATGGAGAAGAAAATGAGATGATTTTGGTTCATTTTTCCCATTTTATTTCATTAAAATGCCAAATGACCAAAATGCCCTTAAGCCATTTCTTTAAAATTTCATCCATGCAAACCCATTTTTGTCCAAAATCTTATAAATTGGGAAAATTGCTCTCTAAGACCTTCTAATTTATAATCTAAAGCAATTTCATACAAATTGCTTCTAGAATCCAAGTTTTGTCCAAAATCTTAGAAATCGAGAAAATTGCTCTCTAAGACCTTCTAATTTATAATCTAAAGCAATTTCATACAAATTGCTTATAGAATCCAAGTTTTGCAATTTATTCAATTTAGTCCCTAATTTCCAATTGGACACCTTACTCAGAGAATTTCTTCATGAAATCTTAACACATGCATATTCTCATATTTTAGACCTCATAATAATCATAAAATAAATATTTTGATGTCATATTTGCGGTCCCGAAACCAGTATTCTGACTAGGCCCTATTTCGGGATGTTACATAATATCCAAGTTTATTCCAAATGTTCAATGAAAGTCTCTACTATGTTAATTTCCCGACATGTATTCTCATACTCAAACTCAAATTAGTTTATTTCATATCAATACAATTGCGTATCATAAAGATATAGTTGCATTATTAACATACAACTTACTATTGAGCTTGAAAATGTTGAAAACCCTAGCTGTGGAGTCCCTTGAAGTTTCGGCAGCATGGAGAAGAAAATGAGCTGATTTTGGTTTGTTTTTCCCATTTTATTTCATTAAAATGACAAATGACCAAAATGCCCTTAAGCCATTTCTTTAAAATTTCATCCATGCAAGCCCATTTTTGTCCAAAATCTTAGAAATCGGGAAAATTACTCTCTAAGACCTTCTAATTTATAATCTAAAGCAATTTCATACAAATTGCTTTTAGAATCCAAGTTTTCTCCTAAATCTTAGAAATTGAGAAAATTGCTCTCTAAGACCTTCTAATTTATAATCTAAAGCAATTTCATACAAATTTCATCTAGAATCTAAGTTTTGCTATTTATTCAATTTCGTCCCTAATTTCCAATTCGACACCTTACTCAAAGAATTTCTTCATGAAATCTTAACACATGCATATTCTCATATTCTAGACCTCATAATAATCATAAAATAAATATTTTGATGTCAGATTTGTGGTCCCGAAACCACTATTCTGACTAGGCCCTATTTCGGGATGTTACATAATATCCAAGTTTATTCCAAATGTTCAATGAAAGTCTCTACTATGTTAATTTCTCAACATGTATTCTCATACTAAAACTCAAATTAGTTTATTTCATATCAATACAATTGCGTATCATAAAGATATAGTTGCATTATTAACATACAACTTACTATTGAGCTTGAAAATGTTGAAAACCCTAGCTGTGGAGTCCCTTTGAAGTTTCAAAGCACATGGAGAAGAAAATGAGCTGATTTTGGTTCATTTTTCCCATTTTATTTCATTAAAATGCCAAATGACCAAAATGTCCTAAAGCCATTTCTTTAAAATTTCATCCATGCAAGCCCATTTTTGTCCAAAATCTTAGAAATCGGGAAAATTGCTCTCTAAGACCTTCTAATTTATAATCTAAAGCAATTTCGTACAAATTGCTTCTAGAATCCAAGTTTTGTCCAAAATCTTATAAATCGGGAAAATTGCTCTCTAAGACCTTCTAATTTATAATCTAAAGCAATTTCATACAAATTGCTTCTAGAATCCAAGTTTTGCAATTTATTCAATTTTGTCCCTAATTTCCAATTGGACACCTTACTTTAAGAATTTCTTCATGAAATCTTAACACATGCATATTATCATATTCTAGACCTTATAATAATCATAAAATAAATATTTTGATGTCAGATTTGTGGTCCAGAAACCACTATTCTGACTAGGCCCTATTTCGGGATGTTACATAATATCCAAGTTCATTCCAAATGTTCAATAAAAGTCTCTACTATGTTAATTTCTCAAAGATGTATTCTCATACTCAAACTCAAATTAGTTTATTTCATATCAATACAATTGTGTATCATAAAGATATAGTTGCATTATTAACATACAACTTACTATTGAGCTTGAAAATGTTGAAAACCCTAGCTGCGGAGTCTCTTGAAGTTTCGGCAGCATGGAGAAGAAAATGAGATGATTTTGGTTCATTTTTCCCATTTTATTTCATTTAAATGCCAAATGACCAAAATGCCCTTAAGCCATTTCTTTAAAATTTCATCCATGCAAACCCATTTTTGTCCAAAATCTTAGAAATTGGGAAAATTGCTCTCTAAGACCTTCTAATTTATAATCTAAAGCAATTTCATACAAATTGCTTCTAGAATCCAAGTTTTGTCCAAAATCTTAGAAATCAAGAAAATTGCTCTCTAAGACCTTCTAATTTATAATCTAAAGCAATTTCATACAAATTGCTTATAGAATCCAAGTTTTGCAATTTATTCAATTTAGTCCCTAATTTCCAATTGGACACCTTACTCAGAGAATTTCTTCATGAAATCTTAACACATGCATATTCTCATATTTTAGACCTCATAATAATCATAAAATAAATATTTTGATGTCATATTTGCAGATCCCAAACCAAAGATTCGACTAGGCCCTATTTCGGGATGTTACATAATATCCAAGTTTATTCCAAATGTTCAATGAAAGTCTCTACTATGTTAATTTCTCGACATGTATTCTCATACTCAAACTCAAATTAGTTTATTTCATATCAATACAATTGCGTATCATAAAGATATAGTTTCATTATTAACATACAACTTACTATTGAGCTTGAAAATGTTGAAAACCCTAGCTGTGGAGTCCCTTGAAGTTTCTAAGCGACATGGAGAAGAAAATGAGCTGATTTTGGTTTGTTTTTCCCATTTTATTTCATTAAAATGACAAATGACCAAAATGCCCTTAAGCCATTTCTTTAAAATTTCATCCATGCAAGCCCATTTTTGTCCAAAATCTTAGAAATCGGGAAAATTACTCTCTAAGTCCTTCTAATTTATAATCTAAAGCAATTTCATACAAATTGCTTTTAGAATCCAAGTTTTCTCCTAAATCTTAGAAATTGAGAAAATTGCTCTCTAAGACCTTCTAATTTATAATCTAAAGCAATTTCATACAAATTTCATCTAGAATCTAAGTTTTGCTATTTATTCAATTTCGTCCCTAATTTCCAATTCGACACCTTACTCAAAGAATTTCTTCATGAAATCTTAACACATGCATATTCTCATATTCTAGACCTCATAATAATCATAAAATAAATATTTTGATGTCAGATTTGTGGTCCCGAAACCACTATTCTGACTAGGCCCTATTTCGGGATGTTACATAATATCCAAGTTTATTCCAAATGTTCAATGAAAGTCTCTACTATGTTAATTTCTCAACATGTATTCTCATACTAAAACTCAAATTAGTTTATTTCATATCAATACAATTGCGTATCATAAAGATATAGTTGCATTATTAACATACAACTTACTATTGAGCTTGAAAATGTTGAAAACCCTAATTGTGGAGTCCTTGAAGTTTCTAAGAAGCATGGAGAAGAAAATGAGCTGATTTTGGTTCATTTTTCCCATTTTATTTCATTAAAATGCCAAATGACCAAAATGTCCTTAAGCCATTTCTTTAAAATTTCATCCATGCAAGCCCATTTTTGTCCAAAATCTTAGAAATCGGGAAAATTGCTCTCTAAGACCTTCTAATTTATAATCTAAAGCAATTTCGTACAAATTGCTTCTAGAATCCAAGTTTTGTCCAAAATCTTATAAATCGGGAAAATTGCTCTCTAAGACCTTCTAATTTATAATCTAAAGGAATTTCATACAAATTGCTTCTAGAATCCAAGTTTTGCAATTTATTCAATTCTGTCCCTAATTTCCAATTGGACACCTTACTTTAAGAATTTCTTCATGAAATCTTAACACATGCATATTATCATATTCTAGACCTTATAATAATCATAAAATAAATATTTTGATGTCAGATTTGTGGTCCAGAAACCACTATTCTGACTAGGCCCTATTTCGGGATGTTACATAATATCCAAGTTCATTCCAAATGTTCAATAAAAGTCTCTACTATGTTAATTTCTCAGCATGTATTCTCATACTCAAACTCAAATTAGTTTATTTCATATCAATACAATTGTGTATCATAAAGATATAGTTGCATTATTAACATACAACTTACTATTAAGCTTGAAAATGTTGAAAACCCTAGTGAGGAGTCTCTTGAAGTTTCGGCAGCATGGAGAAGAAAATGAGATGATTTTGGTTCATTTTTCCCATTTTATTTCATTAAAATGCCAAATGACCAAAATGCCCTTAAGCCATTTCTTTAAAATTTCATCCATGCAAACCCATTTTTGTCCAAAATCTTAGAAATTGGGAAAATTGCTCTCTAAGACCTTCTAATTTATAATCTAAAGCAATTTCATACAAATTGCTTCTAGAATCCAAGTTTTGTCCAAAATCTTAGAAATTGAGAAAATTGCTCTCTAAGACCTTCTAATTTATAATCTAAAGCAATTTCATACAAATTGCTTATAGAATCCAAGTTTTGCAATTTATTCAATTTAGTCCCTAATTTCCAATTGGACACCTTACTCAGAGAATTTCTTCATGAAATCTTAACACATGCATATTCTCATATTTTAGACCTCATAATAATCATAAAATAAATATTTTGATGTCATATTTGCGGTCCCGAAACCAGTATTCTGACTAGGCCCTATTTCGGGATGTTACATAATATCCAAGTTTATTCCAAATGTTCAATGAAAGTCTCTACTATGTTAATTTCTCGACATGTATTCTCATACTCAAACTCAAATTAGTTTATTTCATATCAATACAATTGCGTATCATAAAGATATAGTTGCATTATTAACATACAACTTACTATTGAGCTTGAAAATGTTGAAAACCCTAGTTTGTGGAGTCCTTTGAAGTTTCTAAGACATGGAGAAGAAAATGAGCTGATTTTGGTTTGTTTTTCCCATTTTATTTCATTAAAATGACAAATGACCAAAATGCCCTTAAGCCATTTCTTTAAAATTTCATCCATGCAAGCCCATTTTTGTCCAAAATCTTAGAAATCGGGAAAATTACTCTCTAAGACCTTCTAATTTATAATCTAAAGCAATTTCATACAAATTGCTTTTAGAATCCAAGTTTTCTCCTAAATCCTAGAAATTGAGAAAATTGCTCTCTAAGACCTTCTAATTTATAATCTAAAGCAATTTCATACAAATTTCATCTAGAATCTAAGTTTTGCTATTTATTCAATTTCGTCCCTAATTTCCAATTCGACACCTTACTCAAAGAATTTCTTCATGAAATCTTAACACATGCATATTCTCATATTCTAGACCTCATAATAATCATAAAATAAATATTTTGATGTCAGATTTGAGGTCCCGAAACCACTATTCTGACTAGGCCCTATTTCGGGATGTTACATAATATCCAAGTTTATTCCAAATGTTCAATGAAAGTCTCTACTATGTTAATTTCTCAACATGTATTCTCATACTAAAACTCAAATTAGTTTATTTCATATCAATACAATTGCGTATCATAAAGATATAGTTGCATTATTAACATACAACTTACTATTGAGCTTGAAAATGTTGAAAACCCTAGCTGTGGAGTCCCTTGAAGTTTCGGCAGCATGGAGAAGAAAATGAGCTGATTTTGGTTCATTTTTCCTATTTTATTTCATTAAAATGCCAAATGACCAAAATATCCTTAAGCCATTTCTTTAAAATTTCATCCATGCAAGCCCATTTTTGTCCAAAATCTTAGAAATCGAGAAAATTGCTCTCTAAGACCTTCTAATTTATAATTTAAAGCAATTTCAAACAAATTGTTTTTAGAATCCAAGTTTTGTCCAAAATCTTAAAAATCGAGAAATTTGCTTTCTAAGACCTTCTAATTTATAATCTAAAGCAATTTCATACAAATTGCTTCTAGAATCCAAGTTTTGCAATTTATTCAACTTAGTCCCTAATTTCCAATTGGCCACCTTACTTAAAGAATTTCTTCATGAAATCTTAACACATGCAAATTCTCATATTCTAGACCTTATAATAATCATAAAATAAATATTTTGATGTCAGATTTGTGGTCCCGAAACCACTATTCTGACTAGGCCCTATTTCCTGATGTTACATAATATCCAAGTTTATTCCAAATGTTCAACGAAAGTCTCTACTATGTTAATTTCTCCACATGTATTTTCATACTCAAACGCAAATTAGTTTATTTCATATCAATACAATTGTGTATAATAAAGATATAGTTGCATTATTAACATACAACTTACTATTGAGCTTGAAAATGTTGAAAACCCTAGTTGCGGAGTCCCTTGAAGTTTCGGCAGCATGGAGAAGAAAATGAGATGATTTTGGTTCATTTTTCCCATTTTATTTCATTAAAATGCCAAATGACCAAAATGCCTTTAAGCCATTTCTTTAAAATTTCATCCATGCAAGCCCATTTTTGTCCAAAATCTTAGAGATCGGGAAAATTGCTCTCTAAGATGTTTTAATTTATATTCTAAAGCAATTTGATACAAATTGCTTCTAGAATTCAAGTTTTGTCCAAAATCTTAGAAGTCGAGAAAATTGCTCTCTAAGACCTTCTAATTTATAATCTAAAGCAATTTCATACAAATTGCTTCTAGAAACAAAGTTTTGCAATTTATTCAATTTAGTACCTATTTTCCAATTGGACACCTTACTCAAAGAATTTCTTCATGAAATCTTAACACATGCATATTCTCATATTCTAGACCTCATAATAATCATAAAATAAATATTTTGATGTCAGATTTATTTTCCCGAGACCACTATTCTGACTAGGCCTTTTTTCGAAATTTTACATAATATCCAAGTTTATTCCAAATGTTCAATGAAAGTCTCTACTATGTTAATTTCTCAACATGTATTCTCATACTCAAGCTCAAATTAGTTTATTTCATATCAATACAATTGCATATGATAAAGATATAGTTGCTATAACACCCTGAATTTGGGCCTAGAAGTTTTGGGCTTTGAGCATGGGAGTGGTTGAAGGCAGCTTATAATATTCTGTTGTGCATGCAAATTTCGTTAATGAAGGCTTGTTTTAGTGGTTAAGTGTGCTGAGAAGTGTTGGAGAAGTCCTGGGTTCAAACCTAGACTCTAGCAAAAATTTTGGTTTAAGGTGAATCAAACCCTGGGTGTAGTAGGTAGGCCTTAAGAATATTGTTGGAGAGATTGTGACACAAAAAGCCTTGTGGCTTAGTGGCAAGTGGCGTGTGGAGCATTTCAGGGGAGGCATGGGTTCGAATCCCATGACAAGCAAAGAGCATTTATTTTGCTAACAAGGGGTGGCAAGAGCTGGTGTTGAATTTAAACTCGATGTTGGAGGATCCCACATCGGGAAGCTAACATAAGAGTGGATGGGAAGCTAGCTTTAAATAGAGAGAACCATGAGGAGAGTAAAGATACCTTTTCTTGGCTGATCCCTTTCGCTTTATGGCGTGCTCGTTTGGGTTGGGCGTCGGCTAAGAGTGCTCGGAGCGTGGATTAACTCCAGCCTCCAATCGTGTGTGTATTTCTACACTACTACTCTAGTTGTTAGATGGCTATTTCGGGCAGCGATGGGCCGAAAGGGGCCATGTGGGCCCAATGGGCCTACGGGCCCAATTGGATAAGTTGTTTGATTGTGTAGTAAATATTGGACTAGGCTAGGTGAATCGCATATTTGTGGCTAGGTTTGGGCTAAAGGGCCACACGAGCGTGTGGGCCCATTTGGGCCGAGAATGGGCTTTAGGGCCATTTGTATTGTTATCCCTGTTTAGAATACTTTAGTTTACCAATTATTGAAATTCCCTCAACTTGTAAAATTACGAAAGTACCCTCGATTTATAGAATTATCGTTTTACCCTCGATTTACAAAATTACCATTTTACCCTCAGTTTACAAAATTACCGTTTTACCCTCGATTGTGAAATTACTGAAATACCCCTGTAGGATAGAATTACCAAAATACCCCTAGTTTGTAAAATTACCGAAATACCACTAGTTTGTGAAATTACATAAATACCCTCAATTTGTAAAATTACCAAAATACCCCTGATTTATAAAATTACAGAAATACCCTTGACTTTCTAAAAATTATAGAAATACCATTGGTTTACAAAATTACTGAAATACCCTTGGTTTATAGATTTACGAAAACACCCTTGTAGGATGAAATGACTAAAATACCCCCTAATAGGTAAAAAGACCGTAAAAAGCCCAGTAGGTAAAGTGACCGTAATACCCTTGTATGGTAAAATGACGAATATGCCCTTATGTTCCGTATGACTGATGTGCTTAGGATTTACATATATTGATATTGGATTAGTTAAGTTTGAGTGACAGGTGGTGGTTATCATAGGTGATTGATTATGGAAACGTTTCAACTTCAACCCATAACAGTGTGTACTAACCTCGTAGTAGCTTAGATTAATATCTGCTGAGAAAGCCAAAATGCTAAAATACCGGCATTTCGGGAACTTGTAATGTTGCGTGTGGGTATAGATGCGATAAATACGATAAGGTCAGTGTTTGGATCGATGGAACGGTAAGAACTCAATTTTGTGCACGATGATAAGTTGGGCCTCAATGGGCTGGAATTGGGCCAAATGGGCTTTTGGGCCCATTTGGGTAAAATTGATAGAAAATGGAATTTGGAAAAGTTGCATGTTAACACGGTTAGTATTATGGTAAAATTTGGGTTAAGCGTGCTTAGTGGGCTAAATCAACGTTCGTAGGGCCCATTAGGGGTTTTAGCCCAAAAGCCCGAATTTGATAAGTGGGTTAAAGATCATTGTTTAAACACTCGTAAATATTGAAAATGTAATGAACATGGAAAACCCGATTTTTGGTAAAATTACGAAAATACCCTTATAATATGAAAAATGACTGCTTTTGCCCTTGTGGGCAAGTGACCGACTTGGACTCGTGTGTGGATTGACGATTTGATTGTGAATATATGTTGGTGATATGAATGACTTGACTGTGATTGTTTGATTCAAATATGGGCATGACATTTCGCATACATGACATGTATGATATGCACATGAGATATTCATAAATGCATTGGGTTGGGTTTTTATATGGATGGAGGAAGTGAAAAGGGCTTATGCCCTGATTATTAAAGGGCTTATGCCCTGATTATGAAAAAGGGCTTATGCCCCAGTTATTAAAGGGCTTATGCCCCAGTTATGAAAAAGGGCTTATGCCCCAGTTATTAAAGGGCTTATGCCCCAGTTATGAAAAAGGGATTATGCCCCAGTTATTAAAGGGCTTATGCCCCAGTTATGATAAAGGGCTTATGCCCCAGTTATTAAAAGAGGCTAGGCCTCTAGTGATATGATAAAGCAGCTATGCTGCCAATGGAGAGTTATGGTGGGGTGGGTCGAGTTAATCCCCACATGGTGTGTTGGTTGGTACGGGTGGAGAGTAGCGGATGGTGGGTCGAGTAGTCTCCCCAAATGGGCTTGCATACATTCATTGACATTACATGTGATATTGAAATGGGCTTGCATACATTCATTGACATTACATGTGATATTGAAATGGGCCTAAGGGCCATATACCGCTTCTGATAAAGGCTTCGCCCAATGATATGATTTATGAAAAGGCTTCGCCCGGTGATATGATTTATGAGAAGGCTTCGCCCGATGATATGATTTATGAAAAGGCTTGGCCCGAAGAACTCATAAACGAAAGGCTTCGCCCAAGATATGTCAAGACTAAATAGGGCTTTGGCCCAGTTGTACCGATACTGCGTGTCATTTATCGTTTGTTTGTTATTGGGGGATTACACACCGAAGAGTTTTCGTAAACTCACCCCGCTTCTAACTATGCGGTAATCCCTAAACTTAGATGGTTTGGAGTGCATGAGACTCGGAGATGGCCACACTCATTGTTTCTATTTATGCTTTTTTAATTGCAATAAGTAGCCGATTTATTTCTTTATAAGTTTTATCTTATTAATATTATTATTTGGTTTTGGGTTGTAATAAGGCCGTTTTAATTATTTTTCTGGGATTATTTTATCTTATACCCTATATTTTTCTCGATAATAATATGAGTTAGATGTAGGCGTGTTTCCAAAATGATAATTGTTTTCAAAATAACGTAACGATATAATTAATCAGTTTATCAAAAATATCTACTTAAATGAATTCCAACTCGTTTTTCTCAAAACCTAACCTAGCACCAAAGTGTGGCAATGGTTGTAGGCATGTCTAGGATTGGATCCAATCAAGAGCTTGGTACTTAAGCGACCTTTCTAGGCTCACCTCCTCTGCTTTGGATACCTATCCGGTGCACACGACTTCCATTCACTTTATTAACTTAGCAAAGACTATCTTTTAAAACACTGAGAAGGACATTGAAAGAGGAATGGGTTTTCTTAAAAACTTCAATGTGACACGTCGGATCCGGCCATAACTTCTGTGCCGGGTTTGGGGTGTTACAGTTGCATTATTAACATACAACTTACTATTGAGCTTGAAAATGTTGAAAACCCTAGCTGTGGAGTCCCTTGAAGTTTCGGCAACATGGAGAAGAAAATGAGCTGATTTTGGTTCATTTTTTCCATTTTATTTCATTAAAATACCAAATGACCAAAATGCCCTTAAGCCATTTCTTTAAAATTTCATCCATGCAAGCCCATTTTTGTCCAAAATCTTAGAAATCAGGAAAATTGCTCTCTAAGACCTTCTAATTTAAAATCTAAAGCAATTTCAAACAAATTGCTTTTAGAATCCAAGTTTTGTCCAAAATCTTAGAAATCGAGAAAATTGCTTTCTAAGACCTTCTAATTTATAATCTAAAGCAATTTCATACAAATTTCTTCTAGAATCCAAGTATTGCAATTTATTCAATTTCGTCCCTAATTTCCAATTGGACACCTTACTCAAAGAATTTCTTCATGAAATCTTAACACATGCATATTCTCATATTCCAGACCTTATAATAATCATAAAATAAATATTTTGATGTCAGATTTGTGGTCCCGAAACCACTATTCTGACTAGGCCCTATTTCGGGATGTTACATAATATCCAAGTTTATTCCAAATGTTCAATGAAAGTCTCTACAATGTTAATTTCTCAACATGTATTCTCATACTAAAACTCAAATTAGTTTATTTCATATCAATACAATTGCGTATCATAAAGATATAGTTGCATTATTAACATACAACATACTATTGAGCTTGAAAATGTTGAAAACCCTAGCTGTGGAGTCCCTTGAAGTTTCGGCAGCATGGAGAAGAAAGTGAGCTGATTTTGGTTCATTTTTCCCATTTCATTTCATTAAAATGACAAATGACCAAAATACCCTTAATTCTTTAAATTTCATCCATGCAAGCCCATTTTTGTCCAAAATCTTAGAAATCTGGAAAATTGCTCTCTAAGATTTTTAAATTTATATTCTAAAGCAATTTCAAACAAATTGCTTCTAGAATTCAAGTTTTGTCCAAAATCTTAGAAATCGAGAAAATTGCTTTTTAAGACCTTCTAATTTATAATCTAAAGCAATTTCATACAAATTGCTTCTAGAATCCAAGTTTTGCAATCTATTCAATTTAGTCCCTAATTTCCAATTGGACACCTTACTCAAAGAATTTCTTCATGAAATCTTAACACATGCATATTCTCATATTCTAGACCTCATAATAATCATAAAATAAATATTTTGATGTGAGATTTGTGGTCCCGAAACCACTATTCTGACTAGACCTTTTTTCGAAATTTTACATAATATCCAAGTTTATTCCAAATGTTCAATGAAAGTCTCTACTATGTTAATTTCTCAACATGTATTCTCATACTCAAACTCAAATTAGTTTATTTCATATCAATACAATTGCATATCATAAAGATATAGTTGCATTTTTAACATACAACTTACTATTGAGCTTGAAAATGTTGAAAACCTAAAGTTGTGGAGTCCCTTGAAGTTTCTAAGACATGGAGAAGAAAATGAGCTGATTTTGGTTCATTTTTCCCATTTTATTTCATTAAAATGCCAAATGACCAAAATGCCCTTAAGCCATTTCTTTAAAATTACATCCATGCAAGCCCATTTTTGTCCAAAATCTTAGAGATCCGGAAAATTACTCTCTAAGACCTTCTAATTTATAATCTAAAGCAATTTCATACAAATTGCTTCTAGAATCCAAGTTTTGTCCAAAATCTTAGAAATCGAGAAAATTACTCTGTAAGACCTTCTAGTTTATAATATAAAACAATTTCATACAAATTGCTTCTAGAATCCAAGTTTTGCAATGTATTCAATTTAGTCCCTAATTTCCAATTGGACACCTTACTCAAAGAATTTCTTCATGAAATCTTAACACATGCATATTCTCATATTCTAGACCTCATAATAATCATAAAATAAATATTTTGATGTCAGATTTGTGGTCCAGAAACCACTATTCTGACTAGGCCCTATTTCGGGATGTTACATAATATCCAAGTTTATTCCAAATGTTCAATGAAAGTCTCTACTATGTTAGTTTCTCAACTTGTATTCTCATACTCAAACTCAAATTAGTTTATTTCATATCAATACAATTGTGTATCATAAGGATATAGTTGGATTATTAACATACAACTTACTATTGAGCTTGAAAATGTTGAAAACCCTAGCTGCGGAGTCCCTTGAAGTTTCGGCAGCATGGAGAAGAAAATGAGATGATTTTGGTTCATTTTTCCCATTTTATTTCATTAAAATGCCAAATGACCAAAATGCCCTTAAGCCATTTCTTTAAAATTTCATCCATGCAACACCATTTTTGTCCAAAATCTTAGAGATCGGGAAAATTGCTCTCTAAGATTTTTTAATTTATATTCTAAAGCAATTTCATACAAATTGCTTCTAGAATTCAAGTTTTGTCCAAAATCTTAGAAGTCGAGAAAATTGCTCTCTAAGACCTTCTAATTTATAATCTAAAGCAATTTCATACAAATTGCTTCTAGAATCAAAGTTTTACAATTATTCAATTTAGTCCCTAATTTCCAATTAGACACCTTACTCAAAGAATTTCTTCATGAAATCTTAACACATGCATATTCTCATATTCTAGACCTCATAATAATCATAAAAAAAATATTTTGATGTCAGATTTGTGGTCCCGAAACCACTATTTTGACTAGGCCTTTTTTCGAAATTTTACATAATATCCAAGTTTATTCCAAATGTTCAATGAAAGTCTCTACTATGTTAATTTCTCAACATGTATTCTCATACTCAAACTCAAATTAGTTTATTTCATATCAATACAATTGCATATGATAAAGATATAGTTGCATTATTAACATACAACTTACTATTGAGCTTGAAAATGTTGAAAACCCTAGCTGTGGAGTCCCTTGAAGTTTCGGCAGCATGGAGAAGAAAATGAGCTGATTTTGGTTCATTTTTCCCATTTTATTTCATTAAAATACCAAATGACCAAAATTCCCTTAAGCTATTTCTTTAAAATTTCATCCATGCAAGCCCATTTTTGTCCAAAATCTTAGAAATCGGGAAAATTGCTCTCTAAGACCTTCTAATTTAAAATCTAATGCAATTTCGAACAAATTGCTTTTAGAATCCAAGTTTTGTCCAAAATCTAAGAAATCGAGAAAATTGCTTTCTAAGACCTTCTAATTTATAATCTAAAGCAATTTCATACAAATTTCTTCTAGAATCCAAGTATTGCAATTTATTCAATTTCGTCCCTAATTTCCAATTGGACACCTTACTCAAAGAATTTCTTCATGAAATCTTAACACATGCATATTCTCATATTCTATACCTCATAATAATCATAAAAAAAATATTTTGATGTCAGATTTGTGGTCCCGAAACCACTATTTTGACTAGGCCTTTTTTCGAAATTTTACATAATATCCAAGTTTATTCCAAATGTTCAATGAAAGTCTCTACTATGTTAATTTCTCAACATGTATTCTCATACTCAAACTCAAATTAGTTTATTTCATATCAATACAATTGCATATGATAAAGATATAGTTGCATTATTAACATACAACATACTATTGAGCTTGAAAATGTTGAAAACCCTAGGTGTGGAGTCCCTTGAAGTTTCGGCAGCATGGAGAAGAAAATGAGCTGATTTTGGTTCATTTTTCCCATTTTATTTTATTAAAATGCAAAATGACCAAAATGCCCTTAAGCCATTTCTTTAAAATTTCATCCATGCAAGCCCATTTCTTTCCAAAATCATAGAGATCGGGAAAATTGCTCTCTAAGACCTTCTAATTTATAATCTAAAGCAATTTCAAACAAATTGCTTCTAGAATCCAAGTATTGTCCAAAATCTTAGAAATCGAGAAAATTGCTCTCTAAGACCTTCTAATTTTTAATCTAAAGTAATTTCATACAAATTGCTTCTAGAATCCAAGTTTTGCAATTTATTCAATTTAGTCCCTAATTTCCAATTGGACACCTTACTAAGAGAATTTCTTCATGAAATCTTAACACATGCATATTCTCATATTTTAGACCTGATAATAATCATAAAATAAATATTTTGATGTCATATTTGTCGTCCCGAAACCACTATTCTGACTAGGCCCTATTTTGGGATGTTACATAATATCCAAGTTTATTCCAAATGTTCAATGAAAGTCTCTACTATGTTAATTTCTCAACATGTATTCTTATACTCAAACTCAAATTAGTTTATTTCATATCAATACAATTGCGTATCATAAAGATATAGTTGCATTATTAACATACAACTTACTATTGAGCTTGAAAATGTTGAAAACCCTAGCTATGGAGTCCCTTGAAGTTTCGGCAGCATGGAGAAGAAAATGAGCTGATTTTGGTTCGTTTTTCCCATTTTATTTCATGAAAATGACAAATGTCCAAAATGCCCTTAAGCCATTTCTTTAAAATTTCATCCATGCAAGCCCATTTTTGTCCAAAATCTTAGAAATCGAGAAAATTGCTCTCTAAGACCTTCTAATTTATAATCTAAAGCAATTTCAAACAAATTGCTTTTAGAATCCAAGTTTTGTCCTACATCTTAGAAATCGAGAAAATTGCTCTCTAAGACCTTCTAATTTATAATCTAAAGTAATTTCATACAAATTGCTTATAGAATCTAGGTTTTGCAATTTATTCAATTTCGTCCCTATTTCCAATTCGACACCTTACTCAAAGAATTTCTTCATGAAATCTTAACACATGCATACTCTCATATTCTAGACCTCATAATAATCATAAAATAAATATTTTGATGTCAGATTTGTGGTCCCGAAACCACTATTCTGACTAGGCCCTATTTCGGGATGTTACATAATATCCAAGTTTATTCCAAATGTTCAATGAAAGTCTCTACTATGTTAATTTCTCAACATGTATTCTCATACTAAAACTCAAATTAGTTTATTTCATATCAATACAATTGCGTATCATAAAGATATAGTTGCATTATTAACATACAACTTACTATTGAGCTTGAAAATGTTGAAAACCCTAAATGTGGAGTCCCTTGAAGTTTCTAAAGAAGATGGAGAAGAAAATGAGCTGATTTTGGTTCATTTTTCCCATTTTATTTCATTAAAAAGCCAAATGACCAAAATGCCCTTATTTCTTTAAAATTTCATCCATGCAAGCCCATTTTTGTCCAAAATCTTAGAAATCGGGAAAATTGCTCTCTAAGACCTTCTAATTTATAATCTAAAGCAATTTCATACAAATTGCTTTTAGAATCCAAGATTTCTCCTAAATCTTAGAAATCGAGAAAATTACTCTCTAAGACCTTTTAATTTATAATCTAAAGCAATTTCATTGAAATTGCTTCTAGAATCCAAGTTTTGCAATTTATTCAATTTAGTCCCTAATTTCCAATTGGACACCTTGCTCAAAGAATTTCTTCATGAAATCTTAACACATGCATATTCTCATATTCTAGACCTCATAATAATCATAAAATAAATATTTTGATGTCATATTTGGGGTCCCGAAACCACTATTCTGACTAGGCCCTATTTTGGGATGTTACATAATATCCAAGTTTATTCCAAATGTTCAATGAAAGTCTCTACTATGTTAATTTCTCAACATGTATTCTCATACTCAAACTCAAATTAGTTTATTTCATATCAATACAATTGCGTATCATAAAGATATAGTTGCATTATTAACATACAACTTACTATTGAGCTTGAAAATGTTGAAAACCCTAGCTGTGGAGTCCCTTGAAGTTTCGGCAGCATGAAGAAGTAAATGAGCTAATTTTGGTTCATTTTTCCCATTTTCTTTCATTTAAATGCAAACTGACCAAAATGCCCTGAAGCCATTTCTTTAAAATTTCATCCATGCAAGCCTATTTTTGTCCAAAATCTTAGAAATCGGGAAAATTGCTCCCTAAGACCTTTTAATTTATATTCTAAAGCAATTTCATACAAATTGCTTCTATAATTCAAGTTTTGTCCAAAATCTTAGAAATCGAGAAAATTGCTCTCTAAGACCTTCTAATTTATAATCTAAAGCAATTTCATACAAATTGCTTCTAGAATCCAAGTTTTACAATTTATTCAATTTAGTCCCTAATTTCCAATTGGACACCTTACTCAAAGAATTTCTTCATGAAATCTTAACACATGCTTATTCTTATATTCTAGACCTCATAATAATCATAAAATAAATATTTTGATGTCAGATTTGTGGTCCAGAAACCACTATTCTGACTAGGCCCTATTTCGGGATGCTACATAATATCCAAGTTTATTCCAAATGTTCAATGAAAGTCTCTACTATGTTAATTTCTCAACATGTATTCTCATACTCAAACTCAAATTAGTTTATTTCATATCAATACAATTGCGTATCATAAAGATATAGTTGCATTATTAACATACAACTTACTATTGAGCTTGAAAATGTTGAAAACCCTAGTTGTGGAGTCCCTTGAAGTTTCGACAGCATGGAGAAGAAAATGAGCTGATTTTGGTTCATTTTTCCCATTTTATTTCATTAAAATGCCAAATGACCAAAATGCCCTTAATTCTTTAAAATTTCATCCATGCAAGCTCATTTTTGTCTAAAATCTTAGAAATCAGGAAAATTGCTCTCTAAGACCTTCTAATTTATAATCTAAAGCAATTTCATACAAATTGCTTTTAGAATCCAAGTTTTCTCCTAAATCTTAGAAATCGAGAAAATTGCTCTCTAAGACCTTCTAATTTATAATCCATTTTATTTCATGAAAATGACAAATGTCCAAAATGCCCTTAGGCCATTTCTTTAAAATTTCATCCATGCAAGCCCATTTTTGTCCAAAATCTTAGAAATCGGGAAAATTGCTCTCTAAGACCTTCTAATTTATAATCTAAAGCAATTTCATACAAATTGCTTCTAGAATCCTAGTTTTGCAATTTATTCAATTTAGTCCCTTATTTCCAATTGGACACCTTACTCAGAGAATTTCTTCATGAAATCTTAACACATGCTTATTCTCATATTTTAGACCTCATAATAACCATAAAATAAATATTTTGATGTCAGATTTGTGGTCCCGAAACCACTATTATGACTAGGCCCTATTTTGGGATGTTACATAATATCCAAGTTTATTCCAAATGTTCAATGAAAGTCTCTAGTATGTTAATTTCTCAACATGTATTCTCATACTCAAACTCAAATTAGTTTATTTCATATCAATACAATTGCGTATCATAAAGATATAGTTGCATTATTAACATACAACTTACTATTGAGCTTGAAAATGTTGAAAACCCTAGCTGTGGAGTCCCTTAAAGTTTCGGCAGCATGGAGAAGAAAATGAGCTGATTTTGGTTCATTTTTCCCATTTTATTTCACGAAAATGACCAATGACCAAAATGCCCTTAAGCCATTTCTTTAAAATTTCATCCATGCAAGCCCATTTTTGTCCAAAATCTTAGAAATCGGGAAAATTGCTCTCTAAGACCTTCTAATTTATAATCTAAAGCAATTTCATACAAATTGCTTTTAGAATCCAAGTTTTCTCCTAAATCTTAGAAATCGAGAAAATTGCTCTCTAAGACCTTCTAATTTATAATCTAAAGCAATTTCATACAAATTTCATCTAGAATCCAAGTTTTGCAATTTATTCAATTTCGTCCCTAATTTCCAATTCGACACCTTACTCAAAGAATTTCTTCATGAAATCTTAACACATGCATATTCTCATATTCTAGACCTCATAATAATCATAAAATAAATATTTTGATGTCATATTTGTGGTCCCTAAACCACTATTCTGACTAGGCCCTATTTCGGGATGTTACATAATATCCAAGTTTATTCTAAATGTTCAATGAAAGTCTCTACTATGTTAATTTCTCAACATGTATTCCCATACTCAAAATCAAATTAGTTTATTTCATATCAATACAATTGCGTATCATAAAGATATAGTTGCATTATTAACATACAACTTACATCAGATTACAAAATGTAGGCAAGTAGTCGGTTTTAGTCTACTTGCTTGGCTTTCCCCTGGTCTCGGTTCGAATTTTTTAATTCTTGGTCTATAATGATAAAAAAATTCACAAGTTTAATTATTTTGTTAATCTAGGTACTCAACAATTCATAATTGGGCAAAATGACCATTTTTCCCCTAAATTTTTACAAAATGGCCATTTTTCCCCTAGACCCGAAAATTAATTTTTATCGAATTTTCTTATTAGCCAGGCCTAATTGACCATATATTACTCTTATGACAACCCCAAATTCCTAATATTTCACAACATTACTATCTATTTTACAACTCATGCAAAATGTTTCTTAGTTAGGATTTTCATGAAAACTACTTCATAAAAGTTGTTTATTACACTACCATAACTCATCAAGAAAACCATCAAGACCACTTACTTGTAGAGAGATTAAATGGCTGAAATTTTCAAGCTTTAAAACCCTCCTATGGCTGATATTTTTGGTCGAGAAGAAGATGGGAAAGGGATGATATCATCCTATGTTTATTTTATTTTCTTTTTTTGTCAAATAAGTCACCAACTTCACCTAACATTTTACTAAGTTAAAATCCTTGTCTCATGGCTGGCCAAGCACTATACTAGGGTCTATTTTCCCTTTAAAAACCCCCAATTTAAGTTTCATGGCAATCTAACACCCTTAGCTATCAAAATAGGGCTTTTGCACTTTATGCGATTTAGTCCTTTTTCGCAATTAGGCTCACAAATGTTAAAATTAATTCACTAAAATTTTCATGCATCTTTATAAACATGCCATATCACATAAAATAATATTAAAAATAATTTCTCTGACCTCGGGTTAGTGGTTTCGAAACCACTATTCCGACTAGGCCCAAAATCGGGCCGTTACACATGATCTGTTGTATGATTTATCATTGTATTGTTTCTTACAGATTCTAGTATATGATTGCAGTTCGTAAGGTTGCTTGGGCAAAGGCAAACCTCAACCATAATGCTCAAGGCTGCTGCTATTACTGGTGTTTTCACCGTTGTGCCTACAGTAAGTTAAACCTTAACCTTTCTCTTATTGGTTGTTCTTTTATTAATACTAGTGGAAGCACACAACTATGATTTTTTTTTTTTGGGTGCAAACAAGGTACTTAGCCTCCAAATTAGGACTTCTAACCCAAATCTAACCTTACACTTACTATTTAAGTTAAGCCTAACTGGCACACTGTAAATTAGTTAAAAGGTGTTTAAGTCTAGAGGTACAAGAAAGCACGTTTATGGCTTAACATGATTCTGTTGACCTTTCTTGAAATCTTATTTGTTGTTTTCCTTTTGCTTTCCAATGATGGTTAATGTGATCATGAAACCTTTTTATGATGGTGGAGTATAACGAAAATGGAAAAAAAGATTGTAAACAATTTCTGTATTCAAGTTGAGGAAACTAGTTCGAACGTAGATAAGTATTGAAGTTGTATTTATGCCTTTTGGTTGTAACTCTTCCATTTTATCACATTAGAGTTGTATTGTCATTTGATTTAGTCTTGAATGTTAGGAGTAGATAATAGATATTTATTATTCGAATATTTATCACAGTTTTTTTGGGCCATAAACTATTGATCACAGTTGAATATTTTTTATAGATAGGGATTAGAAATTGAGTAACACTAGTATTGAATGCTAGAATCGGGGAGGCCTTTGGATCCCAATATAATAAAATAATAATAAAATTAGGTTGCTAGAGGGTCAAGACATGCCTAAAAATGGTGAAGACTGGCCTCTAGTCAGTGACATGGTGGCTAATAACCAAATACTACTTGTCTTCACCTCAATTCAGTCCAAGGAAGCAAGCGAATGAATTGCTTACCAATGGAACTACATGGTCGAAAATCAATGTAAACCATATATATAAGTATAAATATGTATATATGTATATATATCCATTATTAATTAAGTTTTAGACATCGACATGGTTAAGGAAAAGTGAAAAGTCGAGATAACACAGAGTGGTTGAATGTAAAATTGGCAGATGGGGACAGCAAAATGCAAGTAGGAAGTTGCCCGAACAGGGCAGAGTCGTCAGGTCTAGACGACAAGACTAAGTCGTTGGTATTGGTAAATTACTTTCATTCAATGTCAAGCAAAGAGAAGACATGCGAAGACAACTCTGGAGATCTGATTAACATGCTTCGTACTTGCTATGCGGCTACTGGTAACCATTGTGCTAACTTTGTTGCTGTTGATTATTACAAGGTTCCTTTGTTCACTCTTTAAGTTGCTAATTGTTTCTTGTTGATTCAGTTCATTTTCTTTGAAACCTGAAAATATTCTTGTTTTGGTTTGCATAGAGGAGTGAAGGAGGAGGATCATTCCAAGCTGTCGATACTTTGAATGGGAAGTTGTTAAGGGATGTGATGATATTCATGCATGTGTGGCAAGTCAAAATTACATTTTGCAAATGAATGTAGTTCTTATATTAATATAAACCATATTTTTACACTTATTTCGAGCTCAAATATTTGTGTCCAACCCCACTCTCAAATATTTGCAAACCTTCAAAGTTAGGTAGATAGAAAAAAAATATGGTTTGTTTTGTGATTGCAGGTTGGATCAGCTTCAGGTGTCTGCACACCATAAGGTGGATTCCAGGCAGAGGATGTGGCATAAGATTTCAGACTACATCAACATTTTAAGCACTGAATTCACTCTTATCGTAAAAGGACAAGTTGTATACATATACATAAATATATGTATGTATGCTAAGTTTCATAAATTTAATAAAATTTACAAATGGAATTTCAATCTGCTCTTATAGCATATTTTTTCTCTGATTGTCTGCTCTTATACCTCGATTGCTTTTTTATTTATTAATTCTTGGTTTTAAAATACGGATGATAATATTACGGCACTCACCATTGATGATGGGGAGGAAGAGCCATGGTAGATTAATTTAGGGGAAGTGGCTACTGCATTTGCCTATGATTAAGAACATCACTTGATGGATAGTTTCTAGTGGTGTGCATTATTAGTCCATGCGCAATATGTTACTAAATATTTGGCATCCAATTGAAGGTATCACAATTTTAGACTAGGGGAAAAGAGATTTGATTTTTATTTAGATCCCACTAAAAGTTAATGTGAAAAGAGTGGGGAGGAGGATGAGGAGGTTTAACAATTACCTAATGATTATCGATGGGTAGAGAGATGATCCGATGCAGGTCTTGATATACTTTATTGTTTTTTAGGTGTAAATTTACGATTTATTGAGTGGATTAACATCCTAATGAATTAACTTGCATCTAAATAAATCTATGTCATAATATATTTTATGATTTGAATTTAATTTAATTAAGATGGCATTTAATCCTTATTTTTTTTATAACACAATTAGAAATAATTTATTTAACTTTGATTGTTTTTAATTTATGACGGTTAATATTCTAGTTTAATAATTGAGTATTATTATATATTTAATTTGATTTATTTATAAATAAATCATTGCAATATATGTAAAAAAAATTTAAAATATAAATTTATTAATATATATAATAAACTCAATTAAACAATGAAAATATAATAAATTCTTAAATATATATTTGTTTAATTTAAAACAACTTTCTAGAAAATATTTTCAGGAAATCTGCTAAGTAACAGAAAATATTTTACACAGATTCATCCAAACACCAGAAAAGTAAATCATTTTCAGAAAAGTAAATCATTTTCCAGAAAATATTTTTCGTAAAATATTTTACTGGCAAACAAACAGAGCCTAAGTTCAAAATCATGTTTATTAAAATAAATTTTAATAAGTGATTTACTAAATAAATGGACTCTTGGCTTGTTTGAAGAAAGGTGATATAATTAGAAAGTTTTGGCTTTGCAAAATAAGAATTATAAAGCTTCAAGTTTAGCAAATGTATGTATTATTCAATCTTATTTAAATATGATAATCAACAAATTAAATATTATTATCGTATATCGTATAAACTATTTTTTTTGTTATATCCATATACTATTGTTAAGGGTTGCGCATGGGAGCCCGCAACCATGACACATTTGTGCGATCCATCAAGAGGGAAGGAGGTCATTTGGCCCAATCGGACTGGCCCATTACTTGAAGAGATTGAAGGTCCATCTATAAGCTTGACAAAAATGGAAACATGATCTTCGAAGATATGCAATCTTAGATATGATCTGTAATCTTAGATGATATGATTTTGTAATCTTAGAAATTTGATTTGTAGATACCCTTTAATCGTAGCCATTGATGTACTTGATCTGTACCGTTAGATTTGGAGAGGCTCAACTATAAATAGAGGCCTCTCCCCTCATTGTAAATCACTTGAATTTTTGAGCAATAAGAATTCTTGAAAGCATTCACTCAAATTTCTCTCTCTTGTGTTCTTATTTTTCTGTGGCTTGTTCTTGTTTCGTTCTTCGTTCATCTTATTTGACTTCGAGTTACTTTCGTTTTAGTTGGGTTTTTGAGGAGGAATTCTGTTGAATCCTCAAATTGTGTGAGTTAGGCTAACTTAGGCGTTTTTAGAGCAAGAAACTACCTAAGGTTGTACAGATTGTGAGGCAAAAATCCCAAGTTCGTGACAGTTGGTATCAGAGCCAGGTTTTCGAAAGCACTGTTGAGAGATGTCGAAAGAAGTTATTAATCAGAATGAGCTAATGGAGACTCGTGGGAAGGCCAAAAAGGCTAGTCGATTGAAGGATATGTTGTCGAGCTTGGAAAATCAAGTAGTCAATCTCGAGGAGTCCATTGGTGACATAAAAGAGACAATCAAAGTGGTCATGATCCGTATAAAGGAACTGAGGGAAGATAGAAAAGAATTTGTGTTGGACACTCGCAGATCCACTTCGGACAAATTGACGGTGAGGGACGAAGCTCTTGAGGCCCTGGTGACTACCATGAAAGAAGAGATTGCTGAGCTTAAGGGGGAGCTCACAATCTGTAAAGCTGCCCTAGGAAGTGGGATGTTGGCTTCGGGACTAAAGAAACATCATGTAGATGTTCCAAAATCCGAGAAGTTCAAGGCGGCTAGGTCCTCGAGAGAAGTGGACAACTTTCTGTGGGAATTAGAGCAATATTTTCAAGCAATGGGCATTAAAGATGATGCCACCAAGGTGAACACTGCTTCAATTTACTTTTCTGATGTTGCTCTATTATGATGGCGATGTAGGTCCATGGATGAGAAACGTGGAGGAACGGCTATTGGGACTTGGGAGGAGTTTCAAAGAGAGTTGAAGAAGCAGTTTTATCTGCAACATGCTGAAAAGGAGGCTTGTGCTAAGTTGCGTGGCTTATGCAACAAGGCACCGTTCGAGATTATGTTTGGGAATTCAGTGAGTTGATGCTTCAGATCTCAGACTTGAATTAGAAGGAAGCATTCTATTGGTTCGAGGATAGATTGAAAATGTGGGCTAAGCAAGAGTTGCGTCGCCTAGGTATCACTGAATTGACCGTAGTCATGGCTGAGGCAGAAAATTTCTACAATGTTGGGGGAAAGAAGTTTGATAATAGTGAGTCTTTCAAGCCCAAGTCGAGACCCAAAGACAATGGTGGGGGAGACAAAGATCAAGGGGAAAAGAATGGCAAAGGTTCAAGGGCTAGTCAAGGTAAGCCTTGGGATAGAAATAGACCATTGAAATGCTATCTTTGTCAAGGCCCACATAGGATGAGTGTGTGTCTAAAGAAAGCCGCTTTCCATGCCATGGAGGGGCGCGAGGAAGCCAAAGACGACACTAAAAGCCTTAATTCAATATTGGGTGGTGTTGAAGAGAAGGTAAGTAATGGGTTGATATTTGTGGACATTATCATAGCTGGCAGAGGATTAAATGCACTTGTCGATACTGGTGCGTTTGACTTATTCATGTCTGAAGAAATGGCGAAGGAACTTGGCCTCAAAGTTGAAGAAGATTGGAGACGAATCAAAACGGTGAACTCAGAAAGCATTCCCATAACGGTTGTGGCAAAAGGAGTGGAACTCAAACTTGGCGAGTGGACTAGTTGTAACAGCCCGATTTAGACCCCAATCGGAACGGTAGTTTTGGGACCACGAATCCGAGTCAAAAAAATATTTTTAAATTATTTTTCGTGTTTATTTTGTGTGAATTTATATCTGTGAAATTTTCGTGACTTAATTTTGTCATTTGAGTGTCTGATTAAATAAAAGAACTTAATGGCGTAAGATAAAAATTTGGTGGTTAAATGTGAAAGTACTTATTTGTTGTTGTCTTTATTAATGAAGGCACTTATAATGCAAATATACCTTTGAATTTTTTCATGGACACATTTGGTCATTAATAGGTGAATTATAAATAATTTAAACTATGGTTAAAATGGTAAATTATGTGATAATAGGTTATAATATAAAACATATCATAAAAAAATAAAACAAAACATTAGTGTTCATACTTTTCTTATTGCCGAAATATCAAAATAATAAAAGAAAAGAAAAGGAACTTAGGGTTCGGCACTTTCAAGCTTGATTCAAGGTAAGTTCTAGCTCGGTTTTTGTAACACCCCTTACCCGTATCCAACGCCGGGACAAGGTTCGAGGCGTTACCAGGTTTAAACTTTCACGACATACAAATCCGGCACACCAAATTTCGCCCAAAATTACAACTTTTCAAACACATACATATTGTCCCTTAATAGGCCTTCGAGACCTAAAGCATACATTGGGGCGGTTCGGGATAAGACCAAAAACATTCGATAAATTTTGGGCAACCTAATAAATTTTCTTGCCTTGGAGAGTCACATGCCCGTGTGGGTGGGGCCGTGTGGTCACACACGCCCGTGTGGCTTGGGACACGCTCGTGCCCTCAGCCTATGTAACTTTCTGTTTATGACATCAGCATGCATTTAGGGGCACACGGCCAAGACACACACCCGTGTGTCTAGCCCGTGCACTATACTGACTTAAAATTTTAAGTGCAGGGGACGCACGGCCATACCACACACCCATGGGGGCGAGCCGTGTGCCACACACGGCCTAGACACACACCTGTGTGTCTACCCGTGTGGACCTTGTTAGGCTATTTTCCAAGCCATTGATCACCTTCTATCAACCAATCATACTTATAGGTTACTTTAATACATGCTAAGGCTAAATTATACACTTATACAAAACTTAGATAAACCTTATTGCATGTAAACCTCATATCATTGGTTTTATACATGCTAGGTTAATTCTCATATCGTATTTAAGGGTTTCCATGTCTCATTGACACATTTAAGATTGGATCATTCTTATAACTCATTGCCAATTATAACCAAGCCACCACATATGAACATAAACATGCATAGATTTGTAGATCATAGCCTACTTCAAAATGAGTCAATTTCCAACGGCCATATACAAAAAGATATGTATATCTTTACATGTCTTCATCTTGTAAAATCAAATGACACATATAATCAAAATACTCAAAAGTCCTATACATGCCATTGAACGAAACAAGAGTGTCTATATACCAAAGTTGGACTAGTTGATAGTGTGTTGACTCTCCAACCGTCTTCCAATCTTTGCGAGTCCTCGAGCTCTGTAAGATAGGGAAAAGAGAGGGTTAAGCATTTATATGCCTAGTAAGCCTGAATAACTAGAAAGTAAACTTACCAATTATTTAGCATAAAACCATATTAGGCAATAGAATCAACAAGCATGAAAATGGTATCCCTATCATATGCCCTCAAACAGCAAGTTAGTCACAATAATAATGCACCATGTAATTTGTCTTAGATGAGCTCATCATTCATCATTTCATAAATATACATCATATTAATCCCGTTCAGTTTCTAAGAAATTTTGATGGATTGTCCGTTTACTGTCAATTCATAAGAATGATCATTTCATGTATGCACCCCTACGAACTTCACATTTTACGGCGGGATTACCAGTCCAGGTTAAATTCCCCATAATATAAACTCATTAGATGATGTCGGGATTACCAGTCCAAGCTAAATCTCTTATAGTGACAAACACCCTTACTGAGTTCGGATCTGAATTGCCATTCAAGCTAAATTCAGATCCTAATCGGATTACCCGTCCGGGCTAAATCCTTAATGCACATATATTCTTCGGGAGGCTTGATCATTCAAGGAACACCCGTCTGGGCTAGATCCTTTCTATATTTGAGATCAACGGATTACCTGCCCAGGCTAAATCCTTTCTGCAACACATGCAGAATCTCAAGTCACATATAAATCATGGTTTATCCATCGAATTTCCTTTTTTACTTCAACCGAAACATTTATTATCATATCATCATTATTGACATATTTCATGTATTTTTATGCCATTACCAAATGCAATTGTCATACATTCATAAATCATGCAACTAGGCATATTATGAGTTTACTTTAAGCTATCCGAACTTACCTGGTACTCATCTTAGTATCGTGTTTCGGTTATTCCGAAACCTTTCGTTTTCCTCGATCGACCTCTAGAATTTATTCCTCGGGGTCTACAACAATAAAGGTAAATTTATTAATAGCTCACATTATAATTTTTGAGCCTAAATTTCACTTCCAGTCCAAATTGCCATTTTGCCCCTAATCTTTCACATTTTTACAATTTAGTCCCTAGGCTCGTATAATGAAATGCATGCAATTTCTACCTTACCCAAGCCTAGCCGAATGTTTTTCCCTCTTATGGTAGCCCACATTTTTCATTATTTTCACATTTCTACCACACATTTTATTCCTTTTGCAAAAAGGTCCTTTTAGGGGTTTTTCATGAAAATCACCTTAGAAAAGATGTTTAACACCCATCCAACTTTCATATTCTTCCATAAATCATCAAAATACAAGTAACTCAATGCATGGGTAATTTTCTAAACATGAACTCTAGCATGAAATATGGGTAGAAATAGAGAGAGTAAGCTATCAGGATTTCAAAAATACAAAGAACATTAAAAACGGGACTTGGGAGCACTTACTATTGAGCTTGAAAAGCTTGGAAACCCTAGCTATGGAGAACCCTAAAATTTCAACAACAACAAGAAGGAAAGGAGTTGATTTTTGGCTTATTTTTCCCATTTTATTTTATTAAAATGCAAAATGACCAAAATGCCCTTAAGTCATTTCTTTAAGATTTCATCCATACAAGCCCATTTTTTTTCCAAAAACATAGAAATTGGGAAAATTTCTCTCCAAGACCTTCTAATTTATAATCTAAAGCAATTTCATACAAATTGCTTCTAGAATCCAAGTTTTAAAATTTATTCAATTTGGTCATTATTTTCCAATTGGACACCTTACTCAAAGAATTTATTCATGAAACTTTAACACATGCTTATTCTCATATTCTAGACCTCATAATAATCATAAAATAAATATTTTGATGTCAGATTTGTGGTCCTAAAACCACTATTCTGACTAGGCCCTATTTCGGGATGTTACAGTTTTTAATAATTTCTACGTTTTTGAGATCGTTGCTTCGAGTACTACAAAACCCATGCTTGAATTTTTTATTTTGATGAATATTTTGAGTTATGTCATTGATGAGAGCTTGTGATTTTTGTTGTTTGATGATGAAAAATGAATGATATGTTTTAGATTAACATGTTTTGTATTAGAGTTTTTGATAATTTTGAGTAATTAGGACTAAATTGCAAAAATAATAATTTAAGGGACTAAAATCTAAAATAAATGAAATATATGGACTTGTATGAACATTAGGAATATTCGTCTAAACATGGGTATCTTGAAATTTTGAATATTTTGTGTTTTGTGCAATAAGGACTAAATTGTAAAAAGTGTAAATGTTAGGGTTAAAATGGTAATTTTACCATTTATGTGTTTTTGGACTAAATTGAATGAAAATATGTTTGAATGAGCTTAATTTGAATATGTTTAGATCAAGAACCAAAGAAATCAGATTTGGATCGGGGGAAAACGAAAGTTGTCGACTAGCTGTCCATTCCGTTTTATAACGTACGAGGTAAGTTTATAAGCAAATAGATGTGTTTAATTGTATTTAAATGTTAATATTATTATATTCTGGTATGAAATGTATGAATATATATAAGCTATGGCCGAATATGATTAAGCTTGGCTATTATATCTCCGAATTGGTTTCGACTGAGTTACGACATCCGAAAGCCCCGTATGAACCTTAGGAATAGTTAGGATACATATGTCATGACATAGGATTCTGATATATGTATGCAAGTAAGACCATGGCCTCGATATGTGATTCTGATATGTGTTTACGAGTAAGACCCTGTTTGGGACAAAGGCATCGATATGTGACTACATGTAAGACCACATCTGGGACGTTGGCATTGTACGACTTGTATGATTATTCGAGTGTCCTATCAAATTTCGAATGGTTTATCGAGCAAAGGTAAATTGTGTTCGGAAGTGTAATATGAGCTAAAAGGCCAGGTATGAATTATCTTGTTGGCTATTAGTAATAATGTAAGTATGAACTTGATATATGTTTTTTCCATGTGTAATTGATAATGATGAATATAAGTGAGATTGGCATGTGTATTCGGCTTTGTGGCTAAATAAGTTCAGTATCAATGAAACAATACATAATTATGTGCAAGTGTGTGTGACCATGTATAATCGGCCTTATAGGTGATATATATATGTGACATTATGATATGACTTTCGAGCTTATGTATATAAGTATATGCATGCATGATTTTATTATAACTAGTTGTTTTGGAAATTGATTATTAATATGTTTAAATGACCATGTTGATATTCAGCCTAGGTGGAAGAAATGGTGTATGGAAATATCTTAAGTATTTTATTTGAAGTTTTAAGGTCAAGTATGCTAATGTTAGATAATTCGATTGATTATAATATGTTGAATGTGTCACTTGGTTGTTTATTTGCTTATGACGTACTAAGCTATAATAACTTACTGTGTGTAAAATTGTTTATGTTTTATAGATTTTGGATTCAAGTTACAAGCTCGGGGATCGTCAGCAAAGTCAATCACATTATCAACTGCCTTCGGTATTTTATAAGTTGAAATTCTGGCACTATGGCATGTATAGGCTGGAACATATTTTTGAAGTGTTGGTTTTGGTTATGTATTTAAAGGCATGCGAAAATGGCTTACTATTTATGTTTAAATTTGATTTTATGTGTGCTTGTTATAAAGTTTTATGATCTTGGTTTTGATATATACGATTATGCTTGATTGTGGTTTGATTCGTGGTAAGTATTTTATGTATTGAAAATGGCTTTATTTTTAGGTTTGAATTCGGTTTGGGTTGAATCATGGCTTAAGTCTTTTTGATAAATATGTTGTATGTCATGGTCGATCAAAATCTTTGTGTTTTTTTGAAGGTGTATCTAAGTATATGTAGCTTGCAAAGGTACTTTGTGGTTCGACTATATGTTTATAATTGATGTTAATTAAGCTAGGGTTGGCCATGTGTTTGTTAAGTAAAAATTATGACTTATGCTTGAAATAAATTGATATTCATTATCATTTATACTAGAACATGTGTATATGATATTCGGCCATATTATTTTAGTTGAATTTTTATGTACTTTATTTGTGTATAAAGGTGTTTATATTACGGATGTTATGTTAGTTGAGTTTTTACATGTTTTACATGTACAAATATATATGCTTATAATATGATTGATATGTATATGTGCTTGGCAATATAAATCCGTTAGATATTTGTAAGTTATTAAATATGTATAAATGAATTGAGTTAGCCAAGTAGATATAGAAATGAAATGGGTTACTTATAACGAATGTTTGTTATTAAATTGAGTTAATATGCAAACATATGAATTTCACATAGACTAACACATTAATGCCGCAAATATGAATGAAAAGGTTAGTAATGAAATTTGGTTCAATTGATATATAACTTGTGTATATGCATGACTTAATTAAAAATAAAAATATAGGGTTAATATTCAATAATGAAATTATTGATGTGTTATATGTTCTGTATATGTTTTTAAATTGGTTTGGATTATGTTTTATTTAAGCTATGTGGTGAATGATAGTAAATTTAAGGTTAGGTATTTGATTAAGTTATAGGCATTGATGCGATCTAAATCTTGAATTGCAATGAATATATGATTTTCATTTGTAATACGGTTGTTAAATATATATGATTATGACTTGAATTAATATGAAAATATTCAGAACTGTGCTTTCGTTTAGTAATGCCTCGTAACCCCACTCCGGCGACAGATACGAGTTAGGGGTGTTACACTAGTAAAGCAACTATTAAGGTAATCCCATTTGATGATTATGATTTTGTAGTTGGATTAAGTTTGCTTGACCGAGTTAATGCATATATTCATCCTTTTAAGAATTACATGACGATCTCTAATTCAAACCGTCGATATATGGTGCAAATAAAAAGAAAGGGAAGCATGGAGGGAAAAACATTGTTGGCAATCCAATTTCCCAAAGGAGTACGTAGAAATGAAGTCTCCTATCTAGCTACCTTGAGGGACGATGCGGAGGAGAAATCCGAGGGAGAAATTCCAAAGGAAGTGAAACAGTTGTTGAAGTCATTTCAAGATGTAATGCCGATGGAGTTGCCAAAAAAGTTTCCACCTAAGAGGGAGGTGGACCATAAGATTGAGTTGTTGTCCAATACTGAACTACTAGCAAAGGCACCATATCGAATGGCTCCACTCGAGTTGGAGGAATTGCGAAAGCAATTGATGGAGCTGTTAGATGCCGGGTTCATTAGACCTTCTAAAGCCCTATTCGGTGCACCTGTGCTATTCCAAAAGAAGCATGATGGGTCCCTGAGGTTGTGCATCGATTATAGAGCCTTAAACAAGATCACTGTGAAAAATAGGTATCCCATTCCTCTTATTGTAGATTTGTTTGATCAACTTGGTAGTGCGAGATGGTTTACTAAGTTGGATTTGCGATCGGGGTACCATCATTTGAGAGTAGCTAAAGGGGATGAGCCCAAGATAGCTTGTGTAACTTGGTACGGGTTTTTTGAGTTCGTTGTGATACCGTTCGGGTTGACAAATGCTCCAGCCATGTTTTGCACCCTAATGAATAAGGTATTACAACCCTTCTTAGATCGTTTTGTGGTTGTTTAACTTGACGATATTGTGGTGTATGGTAAGAAGCTTGAAGAGCATGTGGGACATTTGAGGGAGGTGTTTCAAACCCTACGAGAAAATGAGCTATATGTCAAAGAGGAGAAATGCCATTTGCTCGACAAGATGTGCCATTTCTAGGTCAGATTGTGGGAGGTGGCACGATTCGAATGGATGCAAGTAAAGTTTAAGCAATTGTTGATTAGGAGCCGCTAACCAAGGTGACAGAGTTGCGGTCTTTCTTTGGATTAGCAAATTATTATCGTCACTTCATTGAAGGCTATTCCAAGATCGCTGCAGCCTTGACGGATTTGTTAAAAAAGGGTAAAGTGTGGGATTGGGACCCTCGGTGCGACAAAGCCTTCAACCAAATGAAGCAAGCAATGATGAGTGAGCTTGTACTCGTGTTGCCAGACTTTTCAAAGGCATATGAGGTATGCACAGATGCTTCGGATTATGCGATTGAGGGAGTGCTAATGCAAGATGGGCATCCAATTGCTTTCGAGAGCCGAAAGCTTAATGAGACAGAATGAAGATACACGGTCCAAGAAAAAGAGATGACTACAGTGGTGCATTGTTTGCGCACATGGAGACACTATTTGCTGGGTTTCAGGTTCGTGGTATTCACTGATAATGTTGCAAATAGTTATTTCTTAACCCAGAAAAAGTTGTCCCCCAAGTAGGCTCGTTGGCAGGTTTTCCTAGCGGAGTTTGATTTTAGCATGGAATACAAGCTGGGGAGTGCCAACACTGTGGCTGATGCACTTAGTCGAGAAATAGAGTTTGCAACGATAATCCAACTCGATAGCCTCCTATTGCGCGCATTCAAGAAGGATTGTCCCACGATTCCACAGCCAAAAATCTGATTGAGCTTGCCAAAGATGGAAAAATGAGGAGGTTTTAGCTCGAGGGAGAAATACTATACACTCAAGGGCAACGTCTATATGTGCCTCAACATGAGAATTTTCGAAAGGAAGTCATGAAGGAATGTCATGATTCCAAATGGGGTAGCCATCCAGGTATACGCCGTACTTTGGCTCTCTTGGAAGATCAGTTTTATTGACCTCACATGGGTGATGATGTGGAGACCTATGTAAAAACTTGTTTGGTGTGCCAACAAGATAAGGTCAAGTTGAAGGCTCCTGTTGGTTTGTTACAACCCTTGGCTATTCCGAAGGGCTCATGGGAAAGTTTATCCATGGACTTTATTTTAGGTTTGCCTAAATCTGATGGATTTGCGAGTATTTTTGTTGTGGTGGACAAGTTTTTGAAGTATGCAACTTTTATCCCCGCAACCAAAGAGTGTCCCGTTGAGGAGGCAGCTTGTTTGTTCCTTAGACATGTGGTGAAGTATTGGGGAGTACCACAGTCTATCGTCAATGATCGAGATGGAAGATTTACAGGCTGATTTTGGATGGAGTTGTTCAAGTTAATGAGCTCAGACTTGAACTTTTCCACTAGCATGCATCCCAAATCAATGGGCAAACCGAACGAGTGAATGCATTGTTAGAGACGTATCTTCGGCACTATGTAAGTGCGACACAAATGAATTGGACGAAGTTGTTGGATGGGGCACAATTTTCATATAACTTACAATGGAGTGGGGCGATGAACCAAAATCTGTTCGAGATAATGATGGGGCAGTAGCCATTTACACCCAATGCTATTGCAACTCGTTATGCGGGACCGAATTCGGCAACTTATCGATTTGCGAGGGATTGCCAAGAGCAAAATGATCTGGCTAGAGCTTGTCTACATAAGGCAAGTAAGTGCAACAAGAAGTGGGCGGACCAGAATCAAAGGGATGTGTAATTTCAGATTGGTGACCCAGTCCTTGCTAAACTACACCTGATTTTGCGACATGATAGTTTGCACAAGGGACTTGTGCGACGATATGAGGGGCCATTTCGAGTTGTGAAGAAGGTAGGCAAGGTGGCCTACAAGCTTGAGTTGCCTAAAAAGCTTAAAGTCCATCCAGTATTCCATGTAAGTATGCTTAAGCCATTCCATGAAGATGGAAAAGACCTAAATCGAAGCAAGTCCGAACGAGCACTAATAGGGGTAAAATTCACCTATGATCAAGAGGTCAAAAACATCGAGGCGGCTTGTGTGGTGAGACGAAAGTACTATCGACCGCGGCATGAATACCTAGTCTAATGGAAGAGATTTCCCGATAGTGAGACAAGTTAGGAACCTGCTGAAGCCTTGTGACAATTCCAAGACAAGATAGATCGGTACCATGCGGAGGATGTGACGAGGGCGTCACTAGATTCGGTGGGGGAGAATGTTATGGGTTGCGCATGGGAGCCCGCAACCATGACACATTTGTGCGATCCATCAAGAGGGAAGGAGGTCATTTGGTCCAATTGGACTGGCCCATTGCTTGAAGAGATTGAAGGTCCATCTACAAGTTTGACAAATATAAAAACATGATATTCTAAGATATGCAATCTTAGATATGGTATGTAATCTTAGAAGATATGATTTTGTAATATTAGAGATTTGATTTGTAGATACCCTTTAATCGTAGCCGTTGATGTACTTGATCTGTACCGTTGGATTTGGGGAGGCTCAACTATAAATAGAGGCCTCTCCCCTCATTGTAAATCACTTGAGTTTTTGAGCAATAAGAATTCTTAAGAGCATTTACTCAAATCTCTCCCTCTTTTGTTCTTATTTTTCTGTGGCTTGTTCTTGTTTCGTTCTTTGTTCATCTTGTTTGACTTCGAGTTACTTTCGTTTGAGTTGGATTTTCGAGGAGGAATTCTGTTGAATCCTCAGATTGTGGGAGTTAGGCTGACTTAAGCGTTTTTAGAGCAAGAAACTGCCTAAGGCCGCACGGATTGTGAGGCAAAAATCTAAGTCCGTGACACTATATTGTAATTAATTGACTTGAAACTATGAGTAAATTTGATTAGAAAAATTACTTAAAAGAATCATTTTAAATAATATTATAATGTTGTTTTGTTTTTCATTTTTTAATATTTTTAAATAAAATAACTATAAAGAAACAAAAAGTCTTAAAAAAAAGTATGCATACATACATCTTTACCACTTTTCCTATGATTTAATTAATGATTATTTTTTATAAGTACATTTTTATATAATTTTTTCCTCACTCACATTATGAGTGAAATAATTTAATATAATTTGAAATCGTTATACATATACACTAATTTTTTTACCTTAATTATACATTTTCATAAGTTATAAATAATAATGTAAGACAAATATTATACAAAGTATTGTATATTATATACAATTTAAATAATATATTTTTATTTCACAAAAAAAACTATATTTTTATGTATAATTTTTTTCTAAAAAAGATATGTATACTCTACATTTTAAAATATTTTTTTGAGCAAAATTGAACTGGGTTTTATAAAATGAAATCAAAGTGAACAAAAAATTATGTCTTGTGTCCAAGAGCCACTCACTACACGGCCCACTTACCAAACCTAACAAACTTTACAATAACAGCAAAATAGAAATTAGGATAAAACATTTATAAAGGAAAAAACAACTAATTTAAAGCCCACTTCCTCGGGAAAGTCATTATCCGTCCCATCAACTGTCCAGCCATAAGTGCCTGACGATCTCTCTTTCCCCAAACCCCCTTTTCCATCCAAAAAATGGCTCCCCTGATTTCCAATTAGTCATTTCCTTCACAAAACATTTCTTCTCCGACGTTTTGATTCCCAGGGAGCAAACACTATCTTCCTCACAAAGCATCAGTCTGGTTCTCTGATCCAATCGTCTTACAGAGCTTTAACTGCATGACTTGGTACTGCACCTTCCAGGTAAAACCCTTTCCTTTTCTTCAAACTCTCACTGGCTATTATGTCTGCCAGAGCGTTTGCTGTGCGATGTACATAATGAAATTTGATAGACTTGAACTCGCTCTGTAAAGCCTTTATGTTGTGGATGATGGAACAGATTTCTGATTTATCTCTGGATTCTGAAATGCATTTCTTAATGGCTGAGATCGACTCCCCTTCAATGTAGATTTTACGATCTTTGAGTTCTAACCCCATTTTAACTGCCTCTAAACATGCATGTGCTTCTGCTGTGAAAGCCGAACTAATATTCTCGTAAATGGTCGCTCTGGAGGCGATCACTTTTCCCCTTCCGTCTCTAGCGACCACTCACGAGCCTGCTCTGAAAAGACCCCGACTAAAACCGGCGACGGAATTGATTTTTATATCTTCTCCAGAAGGGGGAACTCATGTTTCACTGATCGTTGCCTTGGTAAGCCCATTTTCCTCTAGGCTGTCCAACTTTTTTATATATCTCTGAATAAAAAAGGTAATATCCTTACTCGATTTCTTTATTTTTTTCATGTACATAAAATTTTTAAATTTGTATAAATAATGTATTGTAAATTTTGTATAATATTTTTCATTTTTTAGTTAATATGTTTTTAAACCGTTTATAATTATTTTAAAAATTAGTGTAAGTAAATTTTTATACTAAGCTTAAAAAGTATTTCAATGAAAATTAAAAAATATATATAGATGTATGTATATTTTAAAAGTTATACTTATTATAATCCTTATGATGAATTCAAATTGGAACCATTATTCCTTACATAAATGTTTAATTTCTGTAAATTAAGAAGACAAACTTGACACTAAATTGAAACAATTTAAAACAAATTATAGTTTGAGACCAAAAACCCTAATCCCAAATGTGGAATAATACCAAAAACCCATAAAATTAAAGACATCTTATCTTGTTTTCTGAAAAACCCATATGAAAAATTGAGAATTTTGAAATTCTCAGAAGTAAAGAAGAAGCAAAGGTAGAAGAACAGAAAAGATATCAGAGATTAAAAAAAAAAAAAAAAAAAAACCTTCTATTATATTATATTTTCACAAGAGATTATGCCAATTAAGGGTGCCTTGTGCGGTGTTTGCAAGTAATTACAAGTTTAGCATGTAAATTTTTTTAATGGTTTGGCAAGATCACAAGAGATATAAATATATAATAGGCTGTTAATGTCGAATTGATTAATAAAATTTTAAACCCACCTGTCATTTTTTATATTGATGGGACATAAAGAGAGACACAAACAAAGCGCAGGGCGTTTTTTTTCCTCAAGTAAGATCACTTATAACCTCCACTTAATTATTCAAGTACAGAAGGTCATCGACCCCATCCCAATAACATACATGAATCAAGATTACTGGTTATTTAAAATTTCAACAGATTCAATGCAGCATTAAGTCCAAATACCTCAAAATAAGTAAATGCAACTGGCATTTCTCCTTTTGCCCGAATCTTGAGCATATTGAATCCAAGAAGGAAAAAATAAAAATAAAAATAAAATTTTAAGTCAATTACTCTTATCTCCACGTGGTAAAGAAACATCAGACAAAATGGTAAGGCTTAAAAATGATTTTTGGAAACTTTTGCCAGTTGATAAGTGGATTGAAGAATTAGAAAGGTTTGGTTTTCTGCATTTATATGCAGCTAAGGGAGTGAACAAAAAGATAGCATAATGGTCTATAAAAAGACCTTGGAACTACCCTAAAGTCATAAATACTTTATAGCATGGAGACCTTGAGTCAAAATGGGTTATTATAGTGAATTGGTTTTTCTAGTCATTGTTTTATGCAAAAAGAGAGCATAAGGAGTAGCATGGTGGCCTTAGGGAATAACGAATGATAGAATTTGGCATGGCTTGCCCCTTACTAGAAGAATTTCTCTGTTACGTGCTCCTTTGCTCTTTCACGAACTTCCTTTCCTGGCTTTTTGTTGTTCTGTGGGCTTGAATTCTACTTATTTGAACAAAAAAAATGGTGGCCTTGGCACTACCCCAAACCCATAACTTGTGTTCTCTAAATTCAGTTTACAGAAAGTTGAAAGAAAAAAAAAATGATAAGACTAGGTGAAGCTTTTATATAACATACTCCTGAACTTTCCAATACATGAGCAACTTTTCACAATTATGCATTGGCAATTTCCATAATACAAAAACAACACCAAAACTATGTTGCGCGATGAAAGTTTCAGCTGAGTATGTTAACTCAAATGTAGAACCTATCTATGTATATTATTTTAAGAATATTATACAATGTACAATAGTGCATTGAAAATTGATTTAGTCACAATCCTCCTTTAGGATTTAATCATAACTACTCATATGCACATCATCTCAGATATCTTAGTTTTCTTAAAATTAGCTGCTTGAAAAAATGTTGGCAGCATAAATTAAGGCTACTTATGTTTAAAATTGACCACCATGCATGTAGGATCTTATACACTAAGGCAAGGAAGGTTCAGGAGGACGGGTAGCCCATAGTGTACTCAAAGCTCGAAGACGGTGGAAGTATTCTCCTAAAGCAAGTAAGCCTCGAGCTGCCTGACGAGTTGTCAGGATGCGAGACATCTGCTGTAGCGTTTCCTGCCGAAGGTGATCAGCCTGCGTATGGAAATATATAGGCATTAGTTTAAACTTGAATAAGATCATTAAGATGGCTTCTCTTTGACAATAAAGTTTTGTTATCTAAACACTTATACATCACTAAACTTAATTTTGGTGTGCTCATACTTTGTGACCTTTAGCTATGTTCTCTAATTGAACCAAAAACTGTTTGTCACCAACCTAGTTCATAACAATAAATCCATTGACCAAGATAATTAGAAAATTTTCTAGGTTATCATATAACCCGTATTACCTGTCATAGTAGGTGCAGCATATATAGTTAAACATCATTTTGAAATGAAAATGATATAGTAATTTATTAAAAATCTCGCACTTGTTGATTATATTTTCACTTCAAATGCATGGATAAAGAACCAATTTCTGGGTAATATATATTGACTTCAAAGAAAAACTAATTCTGGAAAGTTCCTAGAATAAACTCATGTGTGGCACCATGGAATGATGCAATTAGTACCTGGTTCACAAAGCTGACTAAAGCTTCTAACTTCTCCATTGCAGTAGCCACTTGAGGAATGTAACTAACTTCGTCCACTGGACCACCTGCCACGGTGGAAGACACAGTTTCCTGGAGTTTCTCCATACCTTGCGAAAGGGCGTCTTCAGCTTGCTGACAAGACTGTTTCAGGTTACAAACTTCCAAAATTTGTTGTTCCGTCAAGGGGTCAAGCTGAGGCACCAACACCTATAATAAGCATATAATCCTAGATAAATATCATTCAACATTTAGCAATATAACTTGGAATGGAATTCCGATGTAAAATATAAGAAATTTTGCTTTTCAAGTAACACGAGTACAGAGTTACTTTGTTAAACAAGCCTTGACTAACCAATATGCTCAATGACAATTGGCCAAGTTCGATGCTAGTGTCGTGAAACTAAATGTTTCACCGGTGATATGTAACTCTAGGAAACCCTAACAGAGAATAATTGCAAAAGGTTATCATAGATATTCAACGTACATAACCATTTTCTTTTGTTTATGTACGCATCAAAGGGAGGGAAGGGGGTCTTCTAATATGGACCGACAGTTTCTTCAACGATAGCTAAAATATTGATGTCAAGGGTAACAAGATAAACATGGTGAATAGATTTCCTTAGCAAGCATTGTTCCAAATGTTATAAGATCTAGAAATAATCAAAGAAATTTCAAGTCTTTTTTAAATGGAGGAGAAAACATCCTAAAGTTAGACAAGATATAAGAATCCATCAATAGATAAGTCAAAGTGTGAAACTATCGTAGTTGTTCATTTAAATTTAACCAGTGCCACCTGCAGAAAGAATTTGCAGTTAGACCCACTGCTATAGGCTCTTTCCCTCAAAAGACCTACATGAAAATAGAAATGCATGATCTACAGTTAATTAAACTGAATTATGCATCACCTTAAGAAGTTCTGAAGGGCGAAACCCTCCAATCCATGAGAAAAATCGCTCTGCTGATGTTTTCCACACACCAGATATCACATAGAAAACATCAGCCTTTGCGACTGTTGATTTCATGCGAAAAAGTTCAAAATAGTGGCCCATACCACTTTCCACAAGTATGCGAAGCTCTATATCACTTATATGGGCATTCAAAGCAGTCCTCAGTTCACATATTTGTCTGTGTTGTACATCCACCCAACGTCCGTACTCCATCTCAAATGCAGCAATCCCTACAGAATCCTCTGATCATATAAACAATGAAACACAAAATAATAGATATCTACTTGCAGTGAAGATAAAAAGGCATGATATGGATTATTGCATCAAGATCACATTTAACTCATCGGAGAGTTTCCAATGAAGCTTTATATCATACCATAAGAAGTTTAAGGTGGTTCGACAATTACATACCAACAACCAATTTAAAATAGCACACAAATACAGGACGCAGACTAGATTCGATTAGAAGAGTGTAATTTCTGATATTACTCATACAATAAGCTCTATATAATCTTCAAGTAGTGTGAAGGGAAGCAAAAAATGGATAGGTGGAGCCTATGCATTGGGCTCTAAAGATATGATGAGCTAAGAGAAGTTGAAATAGTTTTCCTCATAAAGTGTAAAGAGATACTGGTGAAATGAACTACTCACTCATGAAGAGATAAAAAGAAGTTGCAAACAAACCTGAGTTTACTGTTCCAGAGAATCCAATACGACTTCCTTCTAACACACCTCCCATATAAAGACCCTGCAGTGAATGTTTTATTTATTAAATGGCTTTAAAATATTTTAAAAAGAGATATAATATGATATTCATCTTCTTCAAACCTGTTGCCTCGCTCGTTGAAGCTCTTGCTCCAATTGAATCAACTTTAGACGGCTATTTTCTAACTGTTGAACATATGCCTGAAAGTGACATCAAATCAAGTTATTTCAAAATTTCACATATGGCTTTCCGCATGCATATTCATCTTACCTTTTTCCGCAACCTACTTTTACGAGCAGCCTCACGATTTTGTGCTAAACGTCTTTGTATCTATAGACATTAAAGTTAAAATGAATAAATAGATTATAACACTATTTAAGGTAAAAAGGTCACCTACAAACTTACAACAATTAATATGACACTTCATTCTGTGCACAAAAAGATTAGATCCTATTCAATATTTATATCTTTCAGAAGGGTAAAAGAAATAAACAATCATAACTACATACCTTATCAATAGGTTTACTTGCCTCTTGCTCATAGTTGTTAGAAGGTGCTAGCATTTCATGTGAAGTAGTCTCGGACTGGAAAGTAAAACAATATATATATAGGGTTATTTATCGTTAAAATCAGATAAATGTGTTTTAACTACCTAGTAAAGAATTATATCTCCAAAATCTTAACCTCATTCTCTAGCTTATTATCCACTTCGACAATCACAGATGTAGATGTATTTGGATTGCCATTACTCTTAAAATTTTCTCCCCATATGCCAATTTGGTGGATAGGCTCATAGATACCCAACCTTGAAGGTACAAATTGGGGGGTCGGAGAGTTCATGCTTTTTGAAATGATAAAGAAGGCAACTTTTGCACAAGTTGAATTGATGTCTAAGGCAATTGAGAGCTTAGACTCTGGAAAGAAACAGAAATAAACATGTAAAAGCTTTGCTAGAAGAGTAAGAAAAACAGGCATAATAGCCAACATGCAACAAGCAACAGAGAATACGATTATAAAAGTTAATTGCAACAACACTCTTAATTACTAAAATGAGATACATGCAACACAAACCAAATGGGGTCTAGGGAAAATTTTATATTTTGGCTTTGTTAGGCAATATTTGTAGGAACAAACGGCATGTTCAAAATGATGCATCATGATTTTGATTTCCTAAATATTGTTGATGACTACATCATTGGGCTAGTTATCTCTGTCCAACTCATAAATAAAATATTAAACACCAATCATGGAATCCCTCTTTTTATTATCATTCTCCTCTATCCAACTCAGTCTTTAAGCGGTCAATTCTTGCCATTATTGGAGCACACTATTCACTATCACTTGTGTCATAGTAGACCTATTCAGACTCTCAAAAATTCTTCATTTTCATAAAAAATAATGATGTATTCTTCTATAGGACCTTTCCTAATGAGCATAAAAGTTGCATAAAACAGTTTCTTCTACTTCAAAATTAAATTGGATAACACTAAAACGTACTACTAAATCACCATGGGTTCACTAAAGCAAAGAATATTTAAATGCAATCTGAAATTGGTGCAAACTTTTCTTACTTTTCCACTGTTCTAAATTTTCTACGTAAAGTTCTTTTCAAAGCTGACCAACAATTAGATATCTAACAAATGCCCTTTTTGGCGACAAACTATGTTGTAAGCTTTAGGCATTCGCAAGAAATTAGACAAGTACAAAGAAACAGAGGAAATACATATTACATGTTTCCTTGCAATTTGTATTGTTTTCATGAACACAAGTGAAATAATAAGCAGAAACCAACAAAACTTAGATACTAGCTACGATTACAACTTGAAGAAAAATCACTTCTTAACTCCTTCCAACTTTCACATACATACATGCATACGCTTCCATCTTATGAGAAAAACAAAAAATAATGAAGGAAAATTCAAAGGACAATAATAGGCTCATTTTATTTGATTTAATATTAGTCTTTGGGATGGCAAGGTAAATTGGTAACGGCAATTGGACTGGAAATTTGGGGGTGGACTTTTGCATTTTTTTAGCTGTGATCAACAAGAATACTAAAACTGAAAAGATAAAATCCCTCTCAAAATAATATCTATTATTTTGTTTGTAAAAATAAAATATTTTTAATAAATTTTATGAAAGGTGACATTAATTTAATAAAAATATTAAATATTAGTACACTATTATTAATATTTAATTCATCCTTCTTGTTATAAACACTTCTTAAATTTTTATTCTTTGAAATAAACTTTAAAAAGTCTTTTATTATTTGAAAGTTGATATGTTGTTAACTTTACCTACCTACAATCAGGGGCCAAGCCAGGGGCTGGCATGTCCCTAGCCCCTAAAATATAAAATTATATATTAGGTCCTTAAAATTTTTTAAAAATTTTAAATTAATAAAGGTAAAATTACATTTTGGCCACCCTTTAAAATTATAAAAATTCGATTTAATCCTTTACAAATTATAAAGATATAAACTATAAAAAATTAAAATTTTATTCGCCCCTTAAAAAAATTTTTTGGCTTCACCCCTGCCTACAATCTTACATTAAAATTGTTATTGTTTTTTTTTAAAAAAAAGTGTGGTATTAGTTTATAAGGATGATGCTATACATAAATGTTAGGATACTTTAGTGCATTCATTAAATTTCATTTTTTTTTTCAATTTAGTCTTAGAGCATCAAACTTAATATAAACATAATCTTAATTGTTTATCACAACATACAACTCAAATTTATATTACTATTAAATCTTTAACTAAATTAATGTCACGAATTAATTCAACATCAATTTAATTAAAAAAATAATAATATTTTTAATTTTAACATTCACATAAAATAGAAGTATAAATGTTATTTAGTGTAAAACTTTAAATATTTTTATTAATTATCTTTTGTCAATTCCTTCAACTCTAAGATTCAAACTTTGATGTTGTATATTTTAAAAAAAATTAAAGATTTTATATAAACTTTGAGGTTTAGTTATATTAAGGAGATTTTTACTCTGATACCTTTGTTAGGAAATAGGAAATAGGAAATAGGAAATAGAAAAGGGAACAAGAAGAATAGAAAGGAAAAAGAAGGAGAAAACAGAAGCAAACAAAACATATTCATTTCACTGCCCTCCATCCAATTAGTGCTGCATATATGTATAACGAAACAAAACAGTCCAAAATTGGTTCAAACTAACAGTACGAACATAACATTTATTCAAAACGCCCCGTTTTTGCTAAAGTCATTGCGCACCGTTTCATTAATACTAAAACGCACTGTTTGCCATAACAAACTAATAAAAGACATAAACATATTTTGTTAAAACTTACATTTTAGACAATTTGTAATTAAGTTAGAGTTGGATGAAGTGGTGAGACCAACTTAATTAAAATTTTTATTTTAATAGAGAAATATATAATTTTTTATTTTCTTTTCTTTTATATTTTCATAGAGAATATAAATGTTATTTAACATAAAAGTTTAAAATGCTGTTTTATGTTTTAGTTGTTCACTGGGATTATATCTTTTAAAAGCAATTATAAAAGAACTACCACCTTTCCTTAAAAAGAATATTTTAAGTATATTTTTATATAAATTCTTTTACCCCACTTTTGAATGCGTGTGTGTCAGGATTTAATATAAATTAAAAGGATGTAAATTTATGAAACAAATTCTAGGATATATAATTAGAAAATACTGATTAATATTAAGATGCAAGTGTTTTTGTTTAGTTAATAACAAAACATTATTTATATTTCTTTTTTTTTTTGATATTTTTAAAATTATTTTTCTCAGCAATGATTTAAATCTCGGAAAGTGAAATATTTTAGGAATTTTGTATATGAAAAAGTAATACAAATTTTATTGATTGGAATAGAAATTTAAAAATTAAAGATTGTGCTAATATGGAGTGCGTGGAATGAGTGTAAATTAGAAAATAGCTATTTTCAAATATAATTAACAATGTGAACACTTCATCACATGACAATTAAGTAGAGATAAAATAGTGGGCAAAGCTTTATTCAAACCAATAATTATTCTTAGGTTAAAATATCTGGTTATTAAATAATAAATTAATTAGAAAATTTAAAGCAAAAAATGAAAGAAGGAAAAAATCCCAGTGTAGTCTGTAGAGGGTATACCTAATCCACAAGCAAAATTAAATTTTTATTCAAAGTTTGGTGATGTGACCTAAATTATGATTTCTTGACCCTTTCCACTCATTGCTCCTTCACAGCCTAGAGGGGATAAAGCTGATCCTAATTTTGAGGATTCAGCAAAGCAATTGCCTTCTCATTACTTATAAAATTACATTAGATTTATACAATTTTTTTTTAATAATTTCATCATATTACGTAAACAGTTAAATATAAATTAATAAATAACATATTTTAGATTGATATAATTACCATAATGAATCAATTCAGAATTTCATATGGATAACCATATTGATAACTTTAATAGTTCAATTGTTAAAATATCAATTGTAGGAAAATAATATAAAAATGTTTAAAGTAATATTAATTTTTACACCGTTGTAAATATATATTTTTGCTTTTATTTTTATACAGAAACGAAGTATTTGGTAAAATAGAGGAAATAATTATTAGTAGCCCTTGTCAAGTATTAATCATTTAATTTAAGTCTTTTAACTATTAATTTTTTTTAATCCCTCCTAAAAATTAATTATATAATTTAATAAAATTTTTAACTTTAATCTCCTCATGATTTTAAAATTTTATCTCTATCCCCACCTCTCGACTAGATCAAGTTTCCTCAACAAGAGACTATTCTAATGAGTTGATAATTCCACATTCTCAATATTCAAAATTAGAGGATCAATTATGAAAGTATCCTTTTTGTTTATCAAAATCCTATTCATCATCCATAAACCATAGAAATATACCAAATACACAATCCATCAAGAAACCCGAGTAAGTGCTTAAAGCATTCACATCCATTTTAACCATTGAAATTACCCTTAATTTCTCTTCTTTGAAAACCCAAAACGAACAAATAAGGAATTAGAATATGACTTCCGTCAATACCACACAAAAATCACATCCATGGATCACTCATCCAAACCTTAAAAAGCTAATGAATCCTAAAAAATAAAAGCTCCTCTATTTATTCACAATCTACAACCCGAAACCATGGATGAAGAAATGATGGTACCACTCGCCACTTTTAACTTGAGATAAACATCTCCCACCTTGTACAACCAAAACAACACTAATACTATATATTATGGAAGCTGTTGTATTAAAAGTTCAATTATATTTTGTCTTATTTATTTTAAAAAATAAATAAATTCATCGTAAGTTTAAAGAGTAAATTTGTTCTTTTTAGTAAAAACTTTTATCAATTTCTATTGTTAAAAATTAGAATTGCTGACAAAATAATCAAACAATTACACTTGGTGCAAGTGTATATTCTGAGGTATAAAGACTAATTTTTAACAATAAAAATTAATAGATTTTTAATAGAAAAATTAATTTGCTCTTTTATCTATAGAGATTAATTTATCAATTTTTTAAGTGAAGAAATAAAATAAAATCTAACTCTTAATACAAACACTTCCATAATACTCTTACTCAAAACAACTCATCACACCATCCTCTTTTCAAATCATTTGCCAAACCCAAAACACAAATCTTTAAAACCAGATTGACAGTCCCCTTATAATCCAAAACCCAATCACCCCAATCCAAAAGGAAGAAAAGAAAGAAAAAGAAAGCAGATATCAAAACAACACACCAAACCACAAACCATGACTCCAAAAATCGACGAAAGCACAATTAGCCCTTAAAGAAAATTAAAACACACCCAGCATCAACAACAAGTTAGCCCTTAAAGAAAGTTAAAACACACCCAGCATCAACAACAAGAACCCAGCTTACTAGATTGAATTAATAAACAGGTTGAACTTGAATCTCTCCTTCATCCATACCTTCATCCCCTTCAAGCTCTTGTTGTTCACCAACATTCCATGTCTCAATACCTTCAATGCCTTCCTCCTCCCTAAAGAATAAATTAAATTTCTTTTCGTTAATTGAGTTGGCCAGCCTTATATAATATAATAAATCAACTTCGTTTCAATGAAAAAAAAAACAGACAAAAAAGGAGGAGAATATAAGATGTATGAGTTACTTCAAGTTGGGTTGTAGGATACACAAAATCCGAATCTATACCATATTTGATAAATATAGACTAATAGCAAGTTGCTAAAGGGCATTACTTTAAACTATAAATCGGCCACTTCTTTCATACATTGGAGTAGAAGCTTCAAGAGAACTTGAACTCATCAATTCTGATTGCTTCTCTCTATATTTCTGTCTTTGACTTTATAAAGAAAATATCAAAGGTCCCTATTCCAATTACTTTAATTTGTTTACAACAATTATATTCTGGTCCTATTTTTCATGGTATTAGTTCCGGAAATGACATATTCAATGCCATGACCTAATGCTTGCTAGGATTCCATTGATTCCATATGCACTAGTTAGCAACATAGAATAAAAATAATAGTAAAAAGAATCATACATAATATTTAAGAATAAAAAATTGGATGATCCAGTAGGAGGGAGAAATGGTTGAAAAGGGGATAGGTTTGAATAATTAATATATATATATATATATTACTATACATGTATATTTAGGTATGGATGGGGATGATGGTTGAGAGGTGTATTCCAAATTTTCAATGGTTGGGTGAGTGATATTGCTTTTCATATTATTATTATTATTATTATTATTATTATTATTATTATTATTCACTGTTAAATGGTTTGAAAGAAAGAGAAGAGGAAGATAGATAATGTCCACGCAATTACAATGTGCAATTTTATTTTCCTATTAGTAGGGTTGTTGTATTCTCAAGTGCAATCTTAAGTGGGAGTTCTCCTGTTGCCACTAAGGATGGCTTGTGTTTGGTGTCACATTTCTATGAACATACAACATTCAATCCTCCAAAAACAAAATCATTAAATTAACTTCTTTCCCAACTCACACTTCTTTTTCCTTTTTTGTTTAAAAAATAGGTGTTTTTGTATTTGCTACTTTGAAGGAACGGAAATCTCCTGTCTGCCTTTTTATAATTTCTTTTTTTCCTTTCTTTTTTCATTTTAATCATACAATAAATTTAAAAACAGAAACAGTTTTAAAATAAATTAATTAAAAATTATAGTTATTTTAATTTATATCTTTTATATTTTTTAAGTTGCAATAGAAATTTTTTTTAAATTTTTTTAATAATATATTTAACTATTACTTTAATAGTTTTTAAAATTTTTTAAAAAGTTACTTAAAAAAACTCAAAATAAAAATTGATACAAAATAAGCAAATATTTTACGTTATTTTATTAATTTCACATTAACAGAAATATAAAATTTATGCATTCATTTGTAATTAATTATCTCCTTACTTATAAATTGGGTGGTTTTATGGGTTGAATTTTACGGATCATTGAATTAAATTTTGAGTGAATTACTCGAAATCATTATTGAAATAGACTAAGTCAATTAAAAACTTATTAAAATACAGTTTAACTTAAATAACATAATTTTTAAGTAAAAATTAAAACTCAAAAATAAAATTAGAGACTAAATAAAACCCCAAAAATAAATGAATGGTAAAGAAAAAAAAAACCGAAATCTATCGGGAAAAAACTGTGATTGAAAGACTGAAGCTGTTGATATTTTCTTTCTTTCTTTTCTTAATTTTTAATTTTAGCGAATTCATTATTCAAAATAATCAAAAATCAATATTGTAGACTTGAAGTTAGTTGGTTTAATGGTATCAGTATTTCTTTTAATATTCTGATTTTAGTAAAGATGGGTTTTTCATTTTTGCATCACACCATTTGTAATGTTGATATTACTCTTTTAATTGATTTTTGAATGCTTAATTCATGTATATGTTATTATTGCTGTGTATATATATATATATATATTTGAAATTTTTTGAAATTTTTATTTAGAAATGGTTGAATTGATAATTTAATTGGTTAAATCTATAACACCCCTAACCCGTATCCATCGTGGAAAATAGGGTTACAGAGCGTTACCAGAGTTTCCAGAATATTTACAGATAATTCATGTCAAAATCTATTCATTTTCCAATATTATTCGTAACATCCCTTGAATGGACCCTCGAGGCCCAATATGAGTGTTAGAATCGAATCGAGACTAAATCGGGAACTTAGAGAATTTTTCGCAAAATTTTTAAAATTTTCCAAGATACAGGGCACACACGCTCGTGTGGTCTAAGGGACACGCCCGTGTGACCCTAGGACACGCCCGTGCTGCAAGTCGTGTTCAATCCTGTGTAACTCTCTGACTTGTGCCACACGCCCGGCCACACGCCCGTGTGCTAGGCCAAATGGTTAATTAAATTCTTCGAAATTAGGTGCAGGTTTTACACAGCCAAGATATACGCCCGTGTTCTAGGCCGTGTTGCGCACACGGCTGAGACACACACCTGTGTCTCTGCCCGTGTGCTCAATTCTGAGCATTCTGTTTCTCAAATTTAAGATGTAGGGGACACACGGCCTAACTACATGCCCATGTACTAGGCAGTGTGTCACACACGGTCTAGACACACGCCCGTGTGTCTGCCCGTGTGGACAAAATGAAGTCATTTCTAACTTCATTTCTCACCCAAAATTCACCAATAACCTGCACTTAAACACACATCCAAATACCAACCATTTCAAGCATTCAAAATTAAACAAACTCTGTCATTCAACATGGCATATCATTACATGCATACTTGTTTATAATCTTTCCTTGGTATATTCCATGTGTTAGGCATAATTTGAACAACCATGTAACATGTATGAAGCTACCATAGTATGACATTACAACTATATCAAAAACAACCATTTCTAGCTATTCTAATGGCTAGATTTCTGTAACAGCTCAATTGTGGGTCTAGTCGGAGCAGTGGTTTTGGGACCATAAATCTGACGCAGAAAAATTTATTTTTATTATATTTTTATGGTTTACTGTTTTATAGAATGATTTCGTAAAAAATTCATTCAAAATTTTTGATATTTGGGCACTCAATTTGGTCAAAAGAACTATATTGCAAAAAGTGCAAAACTTGAGTTCTATAAGCTAGAGGTGTCTAATTGTTATGAAATTTTAAATTTGGGGTCCTTAAATGGTAATTAGACCATTTTTTAAGTTAGTGGACAAAAATGGACATGGTTAGGTATGTTTCTAAATTTTTTCATTAAGGGTATTTTAGTAATTTGGTAATTAAATGAATTAAAAAGCCAAATTAAAAGCCAATTTTTGTCCATCTTCCTCCCATGGCTGAAATTCACAAGGGGAAACCGTGGCTAGGGTTTTTCAAGCTTCCAAGCTCGATTGTAAGTTTATTTTAACCCCGTTTTTAATGATTTTTATGTTTTTGAAATCCTTGTAACATGATCTATTTCTACCACTAATTTAAGGCATAATCAAAGTCTAAAATTTTACCCATGATGGATATTTGTACATTTTGATGTCCAATGGTAGAAAATGTATGTTTGGTGTATGATAAACGACTTTTGCTAAGTGATTTTCGATGAAAATGCCTAAAAAGGACTTATTTGTAAAAGTTATAAAATAAGTAGTAAAAGTGTGTTTTAATAAAAATTGTAGGTTGGTATGAGTACAATAAACATTCGGCTGGACTTGGGTAATGAATAAATTTGATAAAAGTTATTTTACGAGCCTAAGGACTAAAATGTAAAAATGTCAAACTTTAGGGGTAAAAATGTAAATTTTACCATAATATGATTTTGGGATGATTTAACTAGTATAATGATTAAATAAGTTAAATTTGATATTATAGATCAAGAAAAATGAGGTTCGAAAATAGAACGAGGGAAAAACGAGTATTTGACGGTTAGGTCTTTTTCGACATTTTTATGCCGAGGTAAGTTTGTGCGTTTAATAAGCATTAAATTATATATGTATAAATGTTTAATTGATATGATTGTGGTAAATGCTATATTATTGAAATGAAATGCGAATGCCATTGAGTACGATACTACGGAAATGACCGACAGAGATTCGATATAGCGAAAATCTCGGTTGAACCTTAGGAATAGACAAGATACAAATGTCATGACATTAGGGTTACTGAGATTACATGTAAGACTATACCTGGGATATGGCATTGATATGAGACTTCGTGTAAGACCATAGACGGGCTATTGGCATCGATACGAGATTACATGTAAAACCATATCTGGGATATAGCATTGGTACGGTACTGTGTGTACGAGATTCTCAAGTATCCTTTAGTATTCCAAGTGGTTCAACGGGTAATTTAATGGGTATGTCAAAGAAGAGAAAGAGTATGTAAGTATTACGAATTAGTACAAGTACGTGCATAAGTTTATAAGCATTGATTTCATGACATTGAGAGTTCATGGTTTCCATGAGAATGTTTTTGTGAGAACCTTGTGATCATTGATCTATACTTGTGATGTACGAAATACATGGTAAATTCGGTTGGCGATTGTGTAATTGGTTTCGGTCTATATTGAGTTATGATATAACATGTTTTATTCATACAAATTGTGATTTTCAAGTATGAGAAAAAGTAAAGATTGACATAGTTGCCTATTAAAATGATTATAGGAAGATATGAGCTTTAAGCAATTGAAAGATGTTAAAATATATGCTTGAAAAGTGAATACTCATATTTAATGTGCATGTTTACTATGTGGTTTGAAATGACTTGTTAATTGCTGTGATATGTTACGAAAGAGGGATTACGGTTGTTAGGCTAATACCAAGATATGTTAAATTATGCTGATAAGTTAATAGAGTAAACATTATGATTGAATAAAATTATAACTATGAGATTTATAGCAATTGGTATTATTTTGTGTTTAAATTGTTGAAGTTGATAAATGCTTAATAAGAGTTGCTTATTATGTTCATACAGACTTACTAAGCTATATAGCTTACCCCCTTCCTTTCCCATGTTTTATAGTACCGTCAAGCTAGCTTTGGCTGGAGATCGCTGGAGATCCTATCACACTATCAAGCTATCATTTTGGGTATTGATGAATTCAAGTATTTTGAGTTTACGGCATGTATAAGGACTTGGTCTTTTGGTCATATGCGTCATTATAACTTTAGCCAATGTATTGGCTTGTAAGGGTCAAAGGCTTGTTCTGATATTTGGCCATGTAAATTGGCTTAATTGGCTAACATGGTTGTGAGCTAAGTACATTCATATATATGTCAATGTCTTTGGTGATATGATCATGGTATGCTTGGTGAATGTGAATTGTTTGGAAATGTGATTTATGGCATGAATGTGAAATGTTTGGTAATGTGGTCTATTGATGAGATGATAAATTTGTATGTATAATAAGGTAACTAGAGAGTAGTTAAATGAAGCCTAATGAAGGTGAAATTGACATGAATGATTAATGGCATGATAAATGTTGTGTGTATGATAGATGTTGATATGGTATTGGTATGTGATGGTCATAATTGTGAATGGTTTGGTTAATCTTACATGCTTGAATTTGTGTCATGAGATGTTGTGTAGATGTGTGCAAGTGAGGGTGGCAAAATGACTTGGTAAATAGCCTTGCTCTTGTCCACACGGGTAGACACACGAGCGTGTGTCTAGGCAGTGTGAGACACACAGTCACCCCCATGGGTATATGATCTGGCCGTGTGTCCCTTGTACCTAAATTGTTGCAAAACAGAATGCTCAGTATCGAGCACAAGGGCATGAGACATGGCCGTGTGTCTCAGCCGTGTGAAGGACACGGCCTCGGGACACGGACGTGTGTCCTGGCCGTGTGACTTCAATTTGTTCTTGGGTGACAAACAGAAAGTTACACGGGTTAGGGACACGGGTGTGTGTGACCACACAACCTGCCCACACGGGTGTGTCCCAGGCCACACGGGCGTGTGACCCCTGTTTAGGCAAAAATTTTCTGAAGTTCTTGGTTTAGTCTCGAACTGCTTCCAAAGCATATTTTGGGCCTCGTAGGCTCGTGTTAGGGACTTTATGCTTGATTTCAAAAAGTTTTAATTTGGTGCCAAATTTACAACTTAGAATGTATGTTTGCTTGTGTTTACGTCCAGTAATGCCTCGTACCATATTTTGGCGTCGAATACGGGTAAGGCGTGTTACAATTTCAACCACATATTTAAACCATCTGTGGCCAAGTTAGCCTATACATGCTATTATACTAAAATGATATTACTATATATACCCAAAATAAGCTAGTGGATAGTGTGATGATGCTCCAATGATCTCCAACCTTCACGAGCTTTCGGGCACTATAAAATAGGGAAAATGAAATCTAGTAAGCATTACATGCTTAGTAAGTTCGTATAATGGAAACTAAACTTACCAATCTCGTTTATTAAATTTAAGCATACAATATCATGTTTTCCACCTACTTAGCAAAATTTCCTAAACACATGCATTCACTCAAACATGTTAGTCACAAAATTTTCATATACATCAAGTAAACATAGATGAGCTCATTATGCAATATTCTTTCAAGACATTATCATTTCATCTCATAATTCTCTCATAATGCCAAGAGTTTTGTCCGTTGAATCATTGAAATTCTGATGGATACTCAAGTAGTACACTCAAGGTGTACAATTCAATAACCCATCAATTCTTAGTCAAGAGTACCCATTAGGGCATTTAATCAAAGATCACACTCTCAAGCCATATATCGTATTACAAGATTACCAGTCCAGGCTAAATCCTTTATGTAACGTATGCTCAGAAGAGCTCAATTAGAATTACCAGTCTAGGCTAAATCCTAATTGTAACATATGCTCGAGAGGGATTATATCAGGACTACCCGTCTGGGCTAAATTCTTTCTATAATGAGGTCAATAGGATAACTCGTCCGAGCTAAATCCCGTCAGCAACAAATGCAGGACCTCATTTTATAAGACAATCACATTTATCCATCAGAATTCAATATTCAAACGAGACTTTACCCTTTTTCCAACGTTTCCGAACATGTAATCATTTCACACATTTATAATATTCAAGTAAATATAAATCATATTGCATACAATCATAACATTCAAGTTAACATATTTACTTGCTCGATTAAGTTACACGAACTTACCTCGACACTTGTTCGCGTAAATAATCTACTAATCCTAAACCTTTCTTTTTCCTCGATCTAGTCTCAAATTTGTGTTGTCTGGATCTATATAAATAACTTTAATCATCAATTTCACACATTTCATATTCATTTGGACTCAATTTACATCCTAGGAAATTACTATTTTGCCCCTAACTTTTCCATAAATTCTAATTTCGTCCCTAGGATCGGAAAATGAAATTCATGCAATTCACTCCCTATTCCAAGCCTAACCAAAATTTCAACATAAAATTTACAGCACATATTTTCTATAAATTTCAAAATTTTTCATCAATTTTCACAACTTTACATTTTAGTCCCTAAATAATGTTTTCATCAAAAATCACTTTGTAAAAATTGTTTATCTATCAACAATCTTTCGTTTTCTACCATAAATTTTAAATTTTCAGCATATTCATCCATAACCTAATTTCCATACCTTGATAACTTTTCAAATTGATCCTCAAATTAGATAGATTAAGCTATCTCGGTTTCAAAAATATCAAAATTACTAAAAATGGGACAATAAAACTTACCTAATTAAGCCATGAAAGTTTCTTCTCTCTCCTAGGATTTTCCTAGAATTTTGGGGAAGATGATGAGAAAAAAATATGATATCTTTTATCATCTTTTTGATTAATTAAATATTTTCAATTTCTAATTTAGTCCTTGCCCTTTTTTCTAAATTTCCATGGATGAGTCACTAAAATATCTACGTACTTTTCTTTAATGGTCTAATTACCATATAAGGACCTCAAGTTTTAAATTCCATAGCTATTTAGTCCTTCTAGCCACTAGAGTTCAACTTTTGCATTTTATGCAATTTAGTCCACCCCATAATTAAACACATAATCAGTAAAATTTCCTTATCAGAATTTTCACATGACATTTCTAACATAATACGGACCATGTAATAAAATTAAAATAAATTTTATTTTCGGATCGGATTTATGGTCCCGAAACCACTGTGTCCAATTCCACTGAAATTGGGCTGTTACAACTCTCCCCCCTTAAGGATTTTCGTCCTCGAAAATCTTACCAGTAAAATGATTCGGATATTGCTTCCTCATAGGATTCTCCGGTTCCTAAGTAGCCTCTTCTATACTGTGTTGTTGCCAAAGAATTTTTACTAATGTTACCTTTTTATTTCTTAACTCTTTCATTTCCCGAGTTAAGATTTTGATCGGTTCTTCACTATATGTCATATCAGGCTGAATCTCTACCTCTATCAGAGAGATAACATGTGAAGTATCGGATCAATATCGCCGTAGCATAGACACATGAAATACATTATGAATCCAATCAAATTCTGGCTATAAAGCTAACCAATATGCAACAAGTCCAATTCTTTTTGTAATCTTATATGGTCCAATGAACCGTGGACTCAATTTTCCTTTACAACCAAACCGAAGAACTTTCTTCCAAGGTGATGCTTTCCAGAATACTTTGTCACTGACTTGGAATTCTATTTCTTTTTGTCTAAGATCAGCACAGGACTTTTGAAAATCAGAGGTCGCTTTCAAACTGTCCCGAATTACTTTCACTTTTTCCTCGATTTCACGGGATAAGTCAACTCCGTGTAACTTTTTCTCACTAAGTTCTATCCAATACAACGGAGTTCTACATTTGCTTCCATACAAAGCTTCATACAGTGCCATTTTGATGCTGGACTGATAACTGTTATTGTAAGCAAATTCAACTAAAGGTAAATACTTTTCCCAATTACCTTCAAACTCAAGTATACAAAACCGAAGCATATCCTTCAAAATCTGTATAACACGTTTAAATTGACCATCTGTCTGTGGATGAAATGTAGTGCTACAATGTAACTGAGCATCTAGGGCTTCTTGCAATTTACTCCAGAATAGAGAGGTAAACCGAGGGTCTCTATCTGAAATAATGGAGACAAGCACTTCATGCAATCTAACAATGTCTGAAACATATAATTCAGCCACTCTGTCCAAAGAATACTCCATACGTACCGAAATAAAGTGTGTAGACTTTTTCAACCGATCAACAATCACCCAAATGACATATTTTTTCTTTAGAGATAGGGGTAATCCCGATACAAAGTCCATGGTAATTCTTTCCCATTTCTATTCTGGTATTGTAACTGGCTGTAATAGTCCAGAAGGCAACTGATGTTCAGCTTTTACTTGCTGACATAACAAACATTTAGACACAAACTCAGAAATATTCCGTTTCATTCCCGGCCACCAGTACATCTTTTTCAAATCATTATACATTTTATTGCTACCAGGATGAATAGACATGTTACCATTATGAGCTTCATTCAAAATTTTCTGTACTAGTTCTAAATTTTTTGGTACACATACTCTGTCTTTGAATAACAAACAACCATCAGTCCCGATCTGAAATTCTGAGTCAGGAGTCAATTCACTTTGTATCCGTTTTATTTACAACTTACTATCATTTTTCTAAGCTTCAGATATCTGCTGCAAAAAAGTGGGTCTAGCTTTTAACTCAGCTATAATTGAACCATCATCAGATAATGACAATCAGGTATTCATTGCTTGCAAAGTATACAAGGACTTTCTTCTCAGAGCATCTGCAACTACATTGACTTTTCCAGGATGGTAGTCAATAACAAGATCATAATCTTTCAGTAATTCGAGCCACCTGCGCTATCTCAAATTCAAATATTTCTGTGACATCAAACATTTTAGACTTTTATGATCAGTGAATATATGACATTTTTCACCAAACAAATAATGTCGACATATTTTCAATGCAAACACTATGACTGCCAATTCAAGATCATATGTCGGGTAGTTTCTTTCATGTGGTTTTGGCTGTCTTGAAGCATAGGCTACTACTTTACCTTTTTGTATCAAAACACAGCCTAAACCATTCAATGGCGCATTACTGTAAACTACAAATTCTTTACCCGATTCTAGCTGAACTAACATTGGAGCTTCTGTCAATAAAGCTTTTAATCTATCAAAACTCTGCTGACATTTATCAGTCCACTCAAATTTCACATCTTTTTGTAATAGAAGGGTCATCGGAGAAGCTATCATTGAAAAACTTTTTACAAACCTCCAATAATAACCAGCTAGTCTTAGAAAACTTCGGACTTCAGACACATTCTTCAGTGGCTTCCAGTTAACAATAGCTGGAATTTTATTTAGGTCTACCCTGACACCTTCAGCAGATATTATATGCCCTAGAAAACTAACATCCCGTAGCCAAAATTCACATTTACTAAATTTAGCATACAATTATTTCTCTCGCAAAGTTTGCAACACTATTCTCAAATGTTCCATATGTTCATTTTCATATCGGGAGTAAATCAAAATATCATCTATAAATACCACCACAAACCTGTCTAAATATGGGCTAAAAATTCTATTCATTAGATCCATAAACACTACAGGTACATTTGTCAAACCGAATGGCATTAGAAAAAACTCAGAGTGTCCATACCTGGTTCTAAAAGCTGTCTTTGACACATTTGAATCTTTTACCCGTATTTGATAGTAACCAGAACGGAGATCAATCTTTGAAAATACAATGGCACATTTTAACTGGTCAAACAAGTTATCGATATGAGGCAATTGATACTTGTTCTTTATTGTAACTTTGTTGAGCTGTCTGTAATCAATGCACAGCCTCAACGATCCATCTTTCTTCTTTACAAATAGAACCGGCGCACCCCAAGGTGAGAAATTAGGTCAAGTAAAACCTCTGTCAATCAATTCTTGCAACTGTACTTTCAGCTCTTTCAATTCAGTAGGAGCCATTCTGTAAGGTGCTACGGATATTTTTGTTGTACCTGAAACAAGATATATAGAGAATTCCACTTCTCTATCCGGTGGTAAACCAGGTAATTCTTCTAGGAATACATCAGGAAATTCACATACAACCGGCACTGACTGAATTTTTGACTCAGATATTTTAGTATCCAACACATATGCGAGATAAGCATCATAACCCTTTCTGACATATTTTTGTGCTGATATTGCTGAAATCACATTAGTAATCCATCTAGTTTATCAGATTCAACATGAAGTAATTCACCATTCCGACATTTCAATACAATATATTTTTGTTTACAATTAACCACTACATCATATTAGATTAACCAATCCATTCCCAAAATCACATCAAATTCATCAAATGGCAATAACATCAAGTTAGCCGAAAAGTAATAACCTTTTACCATCAACAGACAGTTTTTACAGACTTTATCCACCATAATACACTGGCCCAGAGGGTTTGAAATTTTAACCACAAATTTAGTGAATTCAACAGGTAAATTTTTAACGGACACTAAGTTTGTGCATATGAATGAATGTGTGGAACCAGGGTCAATCAAAGCAGTAATATCAGTATCAAGTAGAGAAAATGTACAAGTAATGACGCCTGGTGCAGAAGCATCTTCTCTAGCATGAATATCATATGTTCTTGCAGGTACTCGTGCCTTAGATTTAACTACTGTATCCCTGGTAGTACCTCGACTACCACTAACATTGCCAGGGTGACGGGGTGGTCTGCCCCTCGAAACAGGATTACTCGGCTTTGGAGCTGGTTCTATTTCTTTTTTAACTCTTTCTGGACAATCTGTGAGAAAATGGTCAGATGAACCACATCGGTAACAAGCTCCACTTCTCAAACGACATTCCCCCAAAATGAAATTTGTTATAGTACTTACACTTTGCTTTGGCATTACCGACACTACCCACACTGGTTATAGGAGGAGATAAAGATCTCGGGTTAGAGCATTGAGAACCTCGCTCTCTTCTAAAATATCCCGTAGAAGTGGCAACACAATCATAATACTTCTTTATTTTCTTAGAAGTAGATGATTGTGACTTACTCATAATCCTTTTTCCAAAAACCTGAGCCTCTCTTTTAGCTTGTTTCTTTTCTTTACTCAATTCTTCAGTTTTGTGTGCTCGACCGGCTAACATCACAAATCCCCTTATTTCGAGAATTCTAATCAATAACTTGATATCTTCATTTAAACCCTCTTCAAAGCATTTACACATATTAGCCTCGGCTAGAACCCATTCTTTGGCATATTTGCTCAACCGAATAAATTCTCGTTCATACTAAGATACAGTCATGTCTCCCTGCTTGAGTTCTAAAAATTCTTTCTTTTTCTGATCCATAAATCTCTGACTAACATATTTCTTTCTGAATTTAGCTTGAAAGAATTCCCATGTAATGTTCTTACTCGATACAACTGAAGTTATGGTATTCCACCAATGATAAGCTATATCTTTCAGTAGAGATACTGTACACTTTAGACATTCAGTAGGTGTACAAGATAATTCATCAAAAACTTGGATGGTATTTTCCAACCAAAATTTAGCTTTTTTCGGATCATCGTCTGCGGTAGCTCTAAATTCTTCTACCCCATGCTTATGAATTTTATCCACTGGAGACTTACCTGTTCTAACGGGTTTAGCACCCTGTGGTATCTCAGGAACCAGTTGAGGAGTAGGTGAGGGAGGTCGTTGTACAACAGGATTTCTTCTTAAGTACTCGGTAAACCATTCATTCATCAATTGAAAGAAATCCTATTTTTCCTCTTCACTTCGGCCTTCAGATACAAGCCTTTCACTACCAGATACAGATGCAATTCTTTGATTTGAAGCTAAAGCATTGCTCCCAACTTCCTCGGATTCAGCTCTAGCTTGGTTGGATGATATTATTATATGAAAAACACATTTAAAATGATCAAGAGACATCACACTATTGCAAATTATATAATGGCATGTATAACTAAACTCATGTTTTCTACGTTAAATCTGAGAATCAACTAAACCATAGCTTTGATACTACTAAATTTAACACCTCTAACTTGTATCCATCGCTAGAAATAAAGTTATGGACCTTTATCAGAGTTTCCAGAACATTTACAGATAATTCATGTAAAAATCTATTCATTTTCCAATATTATTCATAACGTCCCTTGAATGGACCCTCGAGGCCAAATATGAGTGTTAGAATTGAATTGAGACTAAATCAGGAACTTAGAGGATTTTTCGCGAAATTTCAAAAATTTTCAAGGTACAGGGCACACACGTCCGTGTGGTCCAAGGGACACGCCTGTGTGACCCTAGGACACGCTTGTGCTACAGGCCGTGTTCAACCCCATGTAACTCCCTAACTTGTGCCATACGGTCGGCCACACACCCGTGTGCTAGACCGTGTGGTTAATTAAATTCTTCAAAATTAGGTGCAGGTTTTACACGGCTAAGACACACACCTATGTTCTAGTCCGTGTAGCACATACAGTTGAGACACACGCTCGTGTCTCTGCTTGTGTGCTGAATTACTGAATTCTGAGCATTCTGTTTCACAAATTTAAGATGTAGGGGGCACACGGTCTAACTACACACTCATGTACCAGGCCGTGTGTCACACACGATTTAGACATACGCTCGTGTGTCTGCTCATGTGGACAAAATGAAGCCATTTCTAGCTTCATTTCTCACCCAAAATTTACCAATGACCTACACTTAAACTCACATCCAAACACCAACCATTTCAAGCATTCAAAATTAAGCAAACTCTATCATTCAACATGGCATATCATTACATGCATACTTGTTTATAATCTTTCCTTGGTATATTCCATGTGTTGGGCATAATTTGAACAACCATTTAACATGTATGTAGCTACCATAGTATGACATTACAAGTATATAAAAAACAATCATTTCTAGCCATTCCAATGGCTAGATTTCAAACCACATATTTAAGCTATCTATGGCCAAGTTAACCTATACATGTTATTATACCAAAATGATTTTACTATATACACCTAAAATAAGATAGTGGATAGTGTCATGATGCTTCAATGATCTCTAACTTTTGCGAGCTTCCGAGTACTATAAAATAGGGAAAATAAAATCTAGTAAGTATTATATGCTTATTAATTTCATATAATGGAAACTAAACTTACCAATCTCGTTTATTAAATCTAAGCATACAATATCATGTTTTCCACCTACTTGGCAAAATTGCCTAAACACATGAATTCAATCAAACATGTTAGTCACAAAATTTTAATATACATCAAGTAAACATAGATGAGCTCATCATGCAATATTCTTTCAAGACATTATCATTTCATCTCATAATTCTCTCATCATGGTAAGAGTTTTGTCGGTTGAATCATTGAAATTCCAATAGATACTCAAGTAGTACACTCAAGATGTACAATTCAATAACCCGTCAATTCTTATTCAAGAGTACCAATTAGGGCATTTAATCAAAGATCACACTCTCGAGCCACATACCATATTACAAGATTATCAGTCTAAGCTAAATCCTTTATGTAACGTATACTCAGAAGAGCTCAATTAGAATTACCAGTCTAGGCTAAATCCTAATTGTAACATATGCTCGAGAGGGATTATATCAGGATTACCCATCTAGGCTAAATCCTTTCTATAATGAGATCAATAGGATTACTCGTCCGAGTTAAATCCCGTCAGCAACAAATGCAGGACCTCATTTTATATGGCAAACGCATTTATCCATCGAAATTTAATATTTAAACGAGATTTTACCCTTTTTCCAATGTTTCGAACATGTAATCATTTCACATATTTGTAATATTCAAGTAAATATAAATCATATTGCATATAATCATAACATTCAAGTTAACACATTTACATGCTCGATTAAGTTACACGAACTTACCTTGACACTTGTTCGCGTAAATAATCTACTAATTGAAACCTTTTCTTTTCCTCGATCTAACCTCAAATTTGTGTTGTCCGGATCTATATAAATAATTTTAATCATCAATTTCACACATTTCATATTCATTTGGACTCAATTTACATCCTAGGCAAAATTACCATTTTGACCCCAACTTTTCCATAAATTCCAATTTCGTCTCTAGGATTGGAAAATGAAATTCAGGCAATTCACTCCTTATTCCAAGCCTAACCGAAATTTCAACATAAAATTTACAACACATATTTTCTATAAATTTTAGAATTTTTTATCAATTTTCACAACTTTACATTTTAGTTCCTAAATCATGTTTTCATCAAAAATCACTTTGTAAAAGTTGTTTATCTATCAACAACCTTTCATTTTCTACCATAAATTCTAAATTTTCAGCATATTCATCCATGACCTAATTTCCATACCTTGATAACTTTTCAAACTGATCCTCTAATTAGATCGATTGAGCTATCCTAGTTTGAAAAATATCAAAATTACTAAAAACGGGACAAGAAAACTTACCTAATTAAGCTATGAAAGTTTCGTCTCTTTCTCCTAGAGTTTCAATAGAATTCTGGGGAAGATGATGAGAAAAATAAGATGATATCTTTTGTCATCTTTCTGATTAATTAAATATTTTTCAATTTCCAATTTAGTCCTTGCCCTTTTTCTAAATTTTCATGGATGAGTCATTAAAATATCTGCATACTTTTCTTTAATGGTCTAATTACCATATAAGGACCTCAAGTTTTGAATTCCATAGCTATTTATTCCTTCTAACCACTAGAGTTCAACTTGTGCATTTTATGCGATTTAGTCCACCCCATAATTAAATACATAATAGGTAAGATTTCCTTATCAGAATTTTCACATGACATTTCTAATATAATACGGATCATGTAATAAATTTAAAATAAATTTTATTTTCAGATCGAATTTGTGGTCCCGAAACCACTGTGTTCGAATTCACTGAAATTTGACTATTACAAAATCGAAAATTGATAATTTAATTAGTTCATCATCAATGTCAAATTAAAATTTAAGAATTAATCATTTTCAAAATATTTTAAAAGCATATGCCTCTTTTATTTAATAATTTTAGAAAGCAAGTGATTAAAATTTTCTATTTTCATCTGAAGATCTAAAAATTTTCTATTTTCATCTCAAGATCTAAGGTTTCAGCTTTGGTATTAACATTCCTCATTTAAATTATAACGTGAACTTTAATTCTAAAAAAGAAAATCTTTTTTTTTTAAATTTTTTTAAATAATTTAATTATAAATTTTGATTATATCTATTTTTTTGACACAATGCTTACAATTATCCATAACTACTTTTCAACTCATAAATATAAGGACAATGTACTTTAACATACTTAAAGTCATGTCCTTCTGTATTGATAACAATACTCATCATCCAATAAATAATTCATTAAATATTATTATCATTTATTTGAGAATCTTAACAGGTTAGATATAAATAACCGTTTATTATTATTATTCATATCAAATTCAATTACTACAATTTAAATCTAAATACAAATTAATAATTTATTGTCACATATTTAAATTCATTAAATATTGATATTATTGTCATACATTTGAATTCACTAAATATTGATATTTAGTAAAGTGAGAAATATTTTTTAAACAATTTTAATAAAAATAAAACCAATAATAGATTCAAATATTTAAAATTATATTTATAACAATTATTCAAAAAAATAAAAAGAATTTAAATAATATACATTAAAATATTTAAATTCATAAAAAGTGTTATGCGATTTGCACTATTTATTATCTTAATTTTGGATTGAGATATGCGAATCCGTAGAAAAAGAAAACAAAATTCGAATATATATGCACCCTTAATTTTGGATTAAAATAGACGAATCCATTAAAAAAAATAAGTTATATACCTCCAAATATTATCATCCATGTGTTGGGTCGCCATGATAGATTCATTTCCAATTAATCAATTATGTTCAACCTCACTTGAGCATTCCCTTCTAAAATTATATTCTTTGTTTATTTTTCTTTCTCTAAAAATTCTCTTTTACCTTTTCATATTGTCAATTTTTTTTTAATTTAGGGTTTGTTTGTTTCATTAAAAATAATTTCTATAAAATAATTTATTTTTATGAAAAAGTTAATATTTTCTAGTATTTAGATGAATCTGTATAAAATATTTTCTATTATTTGAAAGATTTCTTAAAAATATTCCATAAAAACTGTTTTCAATTAAGCAAATATACAATTGAGATTTTTTTTTTTATCTTTTCATTGTTTAATTGTGTTTATTTTATATCTATATATTTATATTTTATATTGCTTTTGCATATATTAAAAATATTTTGTTAAATTCAAATTCATTATAATGTCATTTTTTAGTTACATGTCTACCAAGTGAGTATTTTTTATTTAAAAATGTGACATTAACAAAATTGAAAAAAAATAACAATGTCAACAATTAGACTTGATTTTTAAATCTGAAAAGTAGAGGGACTAAATTCTTGAAAATAAGAGTACAAAGATTAAATTGCAAATTTGTGAAGAATACATAGGCTTATGACATATTTTAACATTTATACTATAAAATATTTATTATTAAAATATTAATATTGAATAATTTTAATAATATGTGAAGAATATTATTTAATACTACTATTTTTAAAATTTATTATTAAAATAAAATTGAAATATTAAATAATTTATTTATTTTTATTTCTTAACCTCCACATTTTATAGGCCCCCATTAAGGGGGTAGATGCTGACTACGAGTTTTAAAGCTGCTCCATACCCAAGATGGGATCGAACCCTTAACCATTGGTTAAGGTAGGAGAGACCCTTGCCATCTCACCTAACTCTCGTTGTAACACTCCTTACCCGTATCTGACGCCGGGATAGGGTTCGAGGCATTATCGAACTTAAACGTAAACAAACATACAAAACCAAGCTATAAAATTTCATCCAAGTTTAAAACTCTTCAATCACATGCAAATTGTCCCTTAAAAGGGTCTATGAGGCCCAAAACATACACCGAAAGTGAATTGGGACTAAATCGAGAACTTTTGGAACCTTCTTTGACACTTAGAAAAATTTTTGTTTTGGAGAGTCACACACCCGTGTGGCTTGAGACACGCCCATGTCCTCAGCCCGTGTAACTCTCTGACTATGACGTCATTAGCAAAATGAAGTCACACGACAACAGCACACGCCCGTGTACTTAGGTCGTGTGACGAATTAAATTCTCGAAATCAAGTGCAGACTTCACACGGTCTAGGCACACGCCCATGTCATAAGGCCGTGCCCGTCACACGACCATGTCTCTGCCCGTGTTTTTACTACTGGGCATTCAGTTTTGCATTAATTAGGGTGCAAGGGACACATTACCAGATCACATGCCTGTGAGGTAGGTCGTGTGTCATACATGGCCTAGACACATGCCCATGTGTCTAACTGTGTGGACAATTTCTAGGCTATTTTCCAAGCCATTTGCCACCCTTGAACACTCACCTACCTACACTATCTTCATGGCATGCAACATGACACCTTTAGTTACTCAAGCATTCACATACATAGTTAATTTATAACTTGGTAGGGTCAACATATCACATACTTAAACCATTAGGCTTTCATATGAAATTCCACACCAATGTTATAACTATTCATCATTATACCACATTTATTGTCATACTCATTAATCATATTTCATACATTCAATATTCATGCCATCCATCACACTCATTAACATAGTCAACCACAAGAAACCACATCAAGCATAACACATTTGTATGCATGTACAAATAATTAGGGTTACAACCCCAATAATCAATATGAGCCACCTCTTATGGCCATATACAAAATGAATCACAATACCATCATGAGCCAACACATAACAAAAAGACCAAGTCCCTATACATGCCATATTCAAAATACTTAAATTCACTATACCGGAAAGATCAGTTTGATAGTGTGAATCGAGCTTCGACGCCCTTCGTCCCCCGAGCTAGCTTGGCGACACTATAAAAAGAAAGGAAGGGGGTAAGATTTAAAGCTTAGTAAGTTCACATGCAAATAATATGTAACATAAATCATACAATTAACATAAGGCAAAGTTTCATAAATGTCATCAAGTCTCATAAGCATAACTTTCCCATATGCATTCTTACCACATGTTCCTAGCATACCGAGATATTTAATCATGAGTTTATGTGCATACTTGTACCAACTTGCACATAATACTTACTTTCTCGTCTTTGACGTGTTCATTAAGGTTATCCATGGAACTTCTCTTTGAACTACCCGTTGAACACTTAGAATACTATCGGATACATCGAAATCTCGCACCAAAGGGCCCTATATGTAGCCAACGCTACCTTATATAACATATCACATATCACATATTGCTTGCTTTCGAGCTACTCACAGGTCTGCTTTCACAAGCTGACGGTTAGGATATAGCTACACGGGCTGCTCACACAAGCTGTCAGGTATTTGCAACACATGCCGGACTACCTAGCCACTTGTAGAACATACAGGACCAATACCCGGAACGCCAAAACATGTGTAACATATATCATGAACTCAGACCACAACTCATGAGCTCAGATCACATAGTTCCTAGTGACATGTCACTTGTATCCTAACTAGTCCTAAGGTTCAAGCGAGATTCTTCAATACCACATTTCTGTTGAGCTTGCTCGTAATGTCGATTTCAATATCCATAGCACCAATCACATACTCATGGAATAATCAAAGCATAACTCATAATAAAATTTAAGCATTAACACATGGTACAACATCACATTAATTATATATATTTACCATACAAGCAATATTAAATCATTTAAAGTATGGTACATGTTGCATAATTTGCAAATGAACTTACCTCGGTACAAAATGATAGAAACGAATCCTCGTAAACTTTGTTTTTCCACCGATCAAGACCTGAATCACTTTTTCTTGATCTATAATGCCAAATTTAACTTGTTCAATACATACATTGTTTGAATTGACCCATAATTCATACTTTGGTAAAATTATCTTTTTATCCTTAACTTTTCACTTATTTACACTTTAGTCCCTAGGCTCGTAAACTGAAATACATGCATTTTCTTGGTTATCCAAGCCTAGCCAAACCTATACCATGCTCATATTAGCCCACATTTTCCTTTATTTCACATTTTTACTACTCTTTTTTACACCTTTTACAAACAAGTCCTTTTTAGGTGTTTTCACTAAAAATCACTTAGTAAAAGATGTTCATCACACATCAAACTTTCATAATCTTCCATTAATCATCAAAATACAAATATGTCACACATGGGTCAAATTTCATACATGAAACCTAGATCAAAACATGGCTAGAAATGGATAGATCATGCTTCAAGGACTTCAAAAATGTAAAAAATATAAAAAAAGGGGCTTGGGAGCACTTACAATCAAGCTTGAAAAGTTAAAAACCCTAGCTATGGAACCCTTGCGAATTTCAACACCCCAGGAGGAAGATGGACACAATTTTGACTTGATTTTTCCCTTTTTATTCTTTTATTTACCAAATGACAAAAATGCCCTTTAAGCCTTTTTTTCAAAACTTTCCTATTTATGCCCATTTTTGTCCAAAGTTTTAGAACTTGGTCAAATTGCTATTGAAGAGCTTATAATTTATAATCTAATGCAATTTCATGCTTGAAGCTTCTAGAACACATATTTTGCAGCTTATTCAATTTAGTCCTTAACTTCAAATTGGACACCTTAGGCATAGAATTTCTTTATGAAAATTTCACACAAACATACAATCATAACATGGACCATCAAATAATCATAAAATAATAATTTCTATTTTTGATTTGTGGTCTCGAAACCACTGTTTTGACTAGACCCTAATTCAAGATGTTACACTCGTGGTTGAAATATTAAATAATTTATTTAATAATATAACACCTCAAATCTGACCTAGACGTTATGGTCAAATCTAGAAGGTTACGTTAATACGCTGAAATTTTAATTTCCAGAACGTGTCATGTTACGAAATCGAAAATCAAAGTTTTATAAAAACTCTCCAAGATTCCTTGATAGGAATATTTGTCATTCTTAAATCGTTTATGTAAAATTATTAATTGTTAACTTAAAAAGCCCAATTTATGAAATCATAACGTTTAAGATATTTGCTTCGTAAAGCTCGTAATTCCGAATAAAACTTTGCAGCAGGAATTCAGGAGTTGATATTTGAACACTGTAATTTCAACAAGTGGAAACGTATAATTTTTCCAATTGTGCATATTCTAAAACTTACGTTATTAACTTTCGAAAACCCATTTTAAATTTGCAGTAGGAAACTTCTTATCTTGCTTAATTTTGAATTCCAAGGATTATGTTTAATTGACAGAATTCATGTAGAAATCTTTAACTAAGTAACAAAAATCGATAACCAAAATTAAACCCAAAAAATTAGTCCAAAAACCAAAAGTCCAAAGAATTTAATTATTAATATTTCAAACCGTCTTATGTGAGAAAACCAATCCGAGTTCCCAAATGCCACCCAATCCTCACTCTATCGATTACTCGAAATGAAGAAATAAAAAGGGTGAGCTATAAAGCTCAGTGTGTAACTAAACTCAAATAGAGAACAGAACTAGCACAATAAATAGATCAAAGTATCGTAGAGAATTTCATTAGAATCGAATGGCAAAATTGCACATATATGGTTATGTCAATGCAAGATTTTCAAAAAACAAAACGCAGTTTTTTTAGAAAACTTTTTACTTAGCTCTGCTATTCACCAAATTAGAGTTCCCAAAACTCGTCCATCCAAAAACACACCAATTAAGTCACCCTGGGTTACCCAACAATGATGACTTGCCACCTCGGGTTGCCCGGTAATGATGACTTATCAATATACAGTTAAACTGCCAGATCAGATATATGTGGTCAAGCCACTACATTGCAGTCAAGTTGCCAGAATAGATATGTGGTTAAAGCACCAGATAGTACAGATCATTAAACTTAGAACTTCCTCCTTACCATGTGAACCCAACCCCATGCAATGTGACATGACATACATATACAAAATCAGAATGGTAAGCATACAATTTCATGCTTTGCAGAATAGATATATCAGATTTTTCTATTTACAAATCACTTTAATTAGAAAAGCCAATTTGTCACATGTTATGAGAATTGAACAAAACATAACTTGTCAATAATCGTATTTATTTAACTAATTTATTTTACATATCAGAACCACATTGTATAAGGCAACATGCCTCCATAATTTATGCAATCATATAGAACAACAATTTTATTTTAACAAACATCATACATGTCAGTTATCAACCCTATTGAATCACTAACCTCGAAACACACTTTAAAACACGGCCCTATCTAAAATTTACAAAAAAGGGCCCACACAGCTTAACTGGCCTAGCCTATGTGGCCCATATGGCCTACGTAACCCAGCTCAGGTGGCCTACATGGCCTGGCACATGATCGTGTGGTATCGACAGTGAATTTTTGGCATCAAACCGTTCACTTTTTTTGATATTATCGCTACACAGCTTACTGTTTCAAGAAAATGATGATACAACACACTTCCAGACCCTAAAACAATGATTAAATCAAATTAATTAGCTACTAAATACAAAAAATCCAAACACTATATCAACCACACACACACACTAAACATTATTCATTAGTCCCAAAAATTAGCCCTTTAGAAACGTTTAGTCACTTACCCCTGATTGAAGCAACAATTCCTAATGCTCACTAATTGCTGGAGGAGAGTTTCGCGTCTCTCGATTCTCACGTAATAGAAGCACAAAAGGAATTAATACAAAACCTATTGGCCAACAAAATACACCTACCCTTTTTATGAAACAAAAATAAATATCCTTAATATGAAGAAAATACTTGCACTAAAATGAAAACTAAACACAAACTCAAAAGCTCAGCATAGATGTTAATATAATGGAACTGACAACACAACAGAGATATGGTGACAACCCAATAACAACAACAAAAGAACGATAATCGAGAAAAGTGAAAGAAAAATGAAGGACAGAAAAGAGAACAAGGCAAAAAGAGAGAGGAAAACATTAAAAGAGAGAAAAGCCAACTAGAAGAAACAAGAGAAAAAATTCCACAACAAAAATGTGAAAACAAGAACGTGGGAAAGAGGGGGAGAGAGAGACGATAGATTAAAGAGAAAAACTAGGAAATATTTTGGGATAATTTTCAAAAAGAAAACTATCCATATCCCACTAAATCCCGTAACTGACCACAATCAGATTTCCCATAATTCAATTTTAACCTAACTTCATCCACATGGGTGGCATTGCAAGAAGGGATAAAAAAATTTTCACTTTGCACACACTCTAGATTCAACACAAGAGCTCTAGGTAAGCTGAAGCCTTACCACTGAGCCAACGAGCTCATTCTTGTCATTAATTGAGCAAAAGCAATAGATAAGCTAGATGTTCTAAATCAAGGGTTGGAACAAAAAAATATTAAAGTTTTAAGAGAAGGGATTTGAACATAGAACCTCACACACACAAATACAACACATTAACCACTGAACTAGATCAATCACTTGACATGATTCCTACAACAATTATTCTAAAATAGGGCGTGACCCCTCTTGGTTCGACAACCCAATTTCTACTAACTCAATTTTTGAGATGTGACAAATAAATTATATTAATAATTTATTATATAACTAAATATAAATAATTAAATATGTTTAATAACAATGAAAAATATAATATTTTATATTAATACTTTAATATTTTTAAAAATAAAAATAAAAATTATTTATCAATATAATAATATTCAATTAATTTTTATATAAAAATAGAATTACCTATAGAGGAGCTATTTTTCAGAAAATGGCTTGCGCTTTTCAAAAGGGTAAGTCATTTTACAGGAAAAAAGACTTATTTTAAGTTGATTTGTAAGTCATTTTTCATTGACAAAGCTGTTTTTTGTGAAACAAACATAGGAAAAATGTTTAAAACCTTTTACATGTAAACAAACAGACCCTTAATTAGACGAAATTCAAAATTTTGGATCCTTCTAGTTTCTACATAAATTTAATCGGGTAGAATTGGATATCAATACTAGCTAGCTCACTCTAGGAGAACAAAAAGAAAATTAATAATAATATTAAGAATTAATACTTAATACACTATCAATATGTAAATTTATACATTGAGAGTTGTTGATACTCAATATTTTACGAGTTCAAACCCAAACTAATAAGCGTGGGCTCAAACTAATGACTAGACTAGCCAAAACAACAAAAACCCACAAAGAGGTTTGGCCTGTACACATAATGGGACAGACCTCAAAGGCCTCATAGGAGATCCTCCTTTATTAGGGATGGCAATGGAGTAGGGCAAGGACGAATGTAGCTAAAGCCACCACCACTCCACAATTGGCACATTCTGCTCCACCATCCACCCCGTTCCACTATGGAGGTACAATCTTGAATATCACAACCAACTTTATAAATGTTGGATGCATCCATCATTGCTCCACCCCATCTTGCTCTAGTTCGGTTCAAGTTTTTCTACATATCATTAGTGTTTTCAATCTTCTTAAAGTCAAATAAATATTTAAACATAATTCTTCAAACATATTTAAACATAAATATATGATTTTTCTCTATAAAACATTATTACATTCTTACCCTTTTAATAGTTAGATATATACAAAGATAAAATGGTAATTTCATATAGTGGAGAGGAGTAGGGCGGGACGAGATAAGCAATTACCATACCTACTCTATACCAACTGTCCAAAAGAAAAAAATCCACCCTGCTCCACTCCATATCCACTTTTTAAAGGAAATAATCAATCAGAATCCATTGGCCAATTTAGTTTTTTTTATCCCTATCCTTTACAAAGTACAAATGCTATCCACAAAGCATCATCTCCTATATTCTTAAAGGAATAAGAAGCTTCTATAATATTAAACCATTAGCACAAAATGAATAAGGGATTTAACAATCTTGAATTTGTGGAGGAAGGCTTGTACATAAATAGTTGAACTTGGGCACCTACCCAAGCAACCTTGGGCAAGGAACAAAAAGCATATAAATTCTCAATGCACGTCACTAGAAAGGTATATACACCATTTGACCCCACTACCTTATTAACATTGATTTTCCTTACAACATTATTGACTTAAGCATCATAGGGTGCTCTAGAGATCAAACTGTGATACCCTAGAATTGATTTCTCCTTTCGTAAATCACTTACAGCTCACCAATGATAATTTCAACTTAACCTTATAAACTTAACATTAATAATTAGTGTCGTCTTTAGGAACATCTACTAAAAAGTCACGAATTCTCTAGTAAGCAATATAACCAAACCATTACGGATACATAGAATCTTGAACATATGCCTTTCAATCACTCATAGTTACCCTAACAACAAATCTGCTTCCAAAATCGACAATCACTAGGAATATTATGTAACCTCCCTAACCCGACCTAGACATTATGGACAGATTGAGAAAGCTACATTAGCCACCGAGATGGCTAAGCAGACCATTTGACCTTTGAAAATCCTTAACACGACTAATTATGAAGAAAACCGTTATTGATAATCCAAGTTAGATAAACCATTCGTTTATTGGGTAATCTTATGAAAAAAAACCTAATTTGTCAAACTTAAGAAAAATTATCACTCTTGAAATTAAATAATATTAAAACATTCATTTAATTAAGCTATCTTTACTTAGAGTCCATTTTATTATTGTTGTCATGTTTTAGAAGACTATTTGATTTGACATTTTGTTTTACCAAAAATCAAATCTTTAAAATGCAATAGAAACCATTATTCATGTTCTTTTGGAAATCTAGTTACTTTATCAATTTGTTTTTCAAAAGTAGTTTATTGTAACACCGCGAAAATTTGATTAACGATGTTAGTTTTACTTAAGCCAAATAACATGCAATTACTAGTTATTAAGCTTCAATGATCTATTCATGCACAAAATCCCCAAATAAAAAATAATCAAGCCATAAACCGAAGACATTAAAAATTAACAATCCAAAACCAATAAAGATCTTATTAAAAATACTTATTTAAAAATAGTTCGGTGTTCAAAGTGATACTTCGTATGTCGGGTCCAATCTTAGTCTTGAGCATTACCTAAGAAGCTTGAAACTATGGGGTGAGCTAAACTAGCTCAGTGTGAGTCTATAACAGTATAATCACACAAACAGTCATATAGAAAATAATCATTAATTCAATACCATTCGAAGTAACACAATATAATAAATTGCATAAATTAATGTCATTCGAGTATGTCGTGACCATGATGCAATGCAAAAAATGTTCCTACCCATCCATTCGCTACACACCATGAGTTCCCCAAAACCCGTCTGCTAAATTTTGAAAATGCGGGTAGAGTTCGATGTGGTTAAACCATTGTTATAAACAATACAGTTATACTACCAATCAATATGCAGACAAGCTACCAGTTGTGGGCAAGCCACCAGTTCAGTAAATATAGATTAAATTGCCAATCATTATGTGATGTAATTGCTAATCTCCTCATTACTCCTGGTGTAGTGCATTGAAAACATTAATGTGGACTTAATCTGCCACCATTACTCCACGAAACTACTCTGTCAACCACAATATTCCACCCCATGCACATGCATTGTGACATACAAGATACAAATAGGAACATGTTTTTGTTACATTCACATTTCAGTGGCATGATTTACATGCCTTCACTATTATTCATTTCCAATCAGTGGTGACACTTATCAATTCCATTTCATAATCAATTCGATAATATTATAACATGCCTCAGTTTCATAATTATTTCAAAGGCAATTTAACATGCTATAAGAGCAATTTTCCAGTGCGTAAAGTAAGCTTTCAAATAATACATTTCATAGCATTTCACTCGAGCATACAATTCATGCATTCAATAGTTAATTTCATATTAATAAATGCTATGCATACAACCATAATTAATTTTATATTCAAATCATCCATGTCATTGCATACTAACACCACATCTACAAATAATCAAAAAACCGTGCTAATTTTGCAAACTTGCCATTTAATTAGGGCTCGAAACGTACCTGATTCGGCCACCTTAAAGTCACTTACTTTTTCATTTAATGAACCTGGACTAACAAGCTTAAACATTAATTTAACCACTAGAAATACAATTTAAACACTCAAACTTACTGGATGGAACTCACACCTTAATTTCGCACAACTGTAGCTCTACTTGCGAAATCCTCAATTCCCACTTTAGACCCGAATTGAACCAAAGTTAAAGCACACCATTTATCGAGTTAAGATGCTGCCAAACCAGCCTTAAAACACTCTCCAAAGGATCAGCCAAATCAGTGTTACAACAACTAACTTTTAGATCCAAATCGACTAGATTACTTATATTGATTCGGTGTAAAACGTGCGCACAAATGACAAATGGCTTCGCTATTGGTTTAAGGCGTTTAAATCAACACCTAACATAATAAAATAATAAAAATTATTATCTAAACACCAAAAAATAACCCCAATTTCTCCAGCCAACACATCCCTTAACAAAAGAATCAATATTACCCATTAACCCACAAACAATCGCACTTATGCTACCTGATTTGTCAGATCTGAGTTGTTACACGACTAAGATCAAAATTTCCTATAACGTAAAAGATCAAAGGTCAATTAGAATAAGGTATTAAGAATTAAAAAATTTCTAGAAAAGGGTAGTAAATGTACGAAAAAATAGTAGCCCTTTATGGCGGTTCTAGGTGTGACACACCACCAAAATTGGCCACAACGGGGGTTGTTTTGAAAAGCACCTTAATGTATTGTTTTAAGGATGAAAAGATTATACTTTAGGATTTAAAATTAGTGCAAATAAAGTCTGAAATCATTGGTTTAAATCAATTTTAAGGCTCAAATTGGCGGCCACCAAAAAGAGAATCTTAAGGGCGACAACCACCACTAATGACGGTGGTTTTAGGGATTTATTTGGGTGGTTCAAGTGATGAGTTTGATGGCTGGAAATTGATCTTTAAATTAGAGAAAGTTACAAAAATTCTAGATTTGGAATGGTGAATCTTTTACAGAAAATTTGGAAAGGAAAAACGGAAAAAAGTCTCTTACCTGAGAGATGTTAAGGGGTGGTAATGAAGATCATCGTTGTAGCAAATGAGGCTAATTTCGAGTTCCAAAAGGGATAGATCTAAGGCTGGAGAATTGATGAAAAATAAAAGCAGTAGAAATGAGGAAATCAATAAAAAATTCACTATCAATGGAGGAAGGAAGGATGACAAGAAAAGAGGGCTTGGTGGGTGGCACTGTGATGAAAAAAAGGGAAGAAAACTGAGAGAGGAAGAAGCGAGAAGAAGGATGAATGGCTACGGTTGGGAAAAATTAACTAAAGGCTGAAAAATAACTGAAAAAATGGTATTTATAATTAGGTTAACTAGGCATGGGCAACGCAAAATAAGGAGAAGAAGAAAAAATCACAAAAATTAATAATTTACAAGGGAAGGGAATTAAACTTGGGTTTTTAAGTGAATTGCACTATCTCATTGTTTTCTTATTATTTACATAACCTTACAATATTTATTTTAAAAATAAGGCTTGTCACATACTAGGGTTTGATGTAAAATTTGTAAAATAATAAAAATGGCGCAAGTGCAGGGATTTGAACTTGGATTTCAATGATAGTTTCAATAACACTTAACCAATAGACCAGTAACTTATTTATTTCCTAGAAACACATAGATAATCTAAAAAAATTAGGGTATAACCACTCTCTCTTGGTTTACAAACCTGATTCTACTGACCCTCGATTTTTGGAATGTGACTTATTATAACGACCTTAATCACTCACCCTTCATTGCAGTATATCTATTAAAAAATCTCGATAGTCTTCTTCACTAGTTAGGTATGACCTAGCCAAGGGTATAACACGGTAACAACTGACCCCCATCATCATATCTATTTTTCAATCACAACTAACTTGCAAACCAATACTAAACTATCATCTATTGTTGCAACAAATCCATGATTCTAGAATGAGTAATCTATTAGTGACATATGGACTAGTAGCCATCAACATACTGCCACAAATATTGTAACACCCCACACCCAAGCCCTACGTCAGGATAGAATACGAGGCGTTACCACACTTAAACACATGCATACGATCAATTTTGAGTTATAAAAATTAGATCCAATTTAAAACTTTTCCATTTTGATCTAAAAGCTCTTGATACGGGCCTATGAGACCCAAACCACGCTTTGGAAATATCCCAGGATTAATCTCAACATTTTTGAAAGCTTTTGAAAAATACCACTTGAAGTAGGGCACACGCCTATATGGAAGGTTAACACGCCCGTGTGGCCATTATGACATGGTCGTGTTGATGGCCCATGTGGTATAAACGGCCTAGACACAAGGGGGCACGCCCATGCCCTGAGCCCGTGTGAATTAAATTCTAAATTTGAACTCACAGGGGTTTTCACACGGTCTGACACACGCCCATGTCCATTGCCGGTGTCTCTCGCATGGCCATGACATGCCTGTGTCCTAACCCGTGTCTAAAACCCTTGACATTCTGTTTCTGACGTCAGCATCCAATAAGTGGCACACGAAAAAGGCACACGCCCATGGCCAGAGGTCGTGTCCTCCACACGGCTGAGACACACGGCCATGTCTCTACCCGTGTGTTTACTACCATGTGTACTGACTAGTAAATTTTTTTACGTGCAGGGGACACACGACTGGGCAACACGCCCATGGGGCAGGCTGTGTGTGCCCGTGTGTCTACCCGTATGGACAATATAAGGCTATCTACCAAGCCCTTGGCACCCTGAAACACAATATAGCACCAACCAACATATGAAAGTCTAACTTAATATGATCTCTCAACCAAATGACCATAGCTAAGACCTATATACATTTCATATATCCAACCATGCCAAGAACTTCACATTCATGAAAGACTATCTTGCATTCATATATAAACTTTCAATATTAGCCATTTTCCATGGCCTTATACAAAATGAATCGGATGCTAAAGTGAGCCAACACATTTGGCCAATTAACATTGACACAAAACTCAAAGTCAGGATCCTATACATGCCATAATCAAAAATAAAAGACCTAACTATACCGGGTACTTCAGTTGATAGTGTGATTGGCTTCTTCGACGTAAGCAATGATCCTCGAGCCACTTTGGCGGCACTAAAATAAAATGGAAATGAAATAGGGTAAGCATAAAGCTTAGTAAGTTGCATGAAAATAAACAATAACTAATTATCATGAAACAATTTGTTCATAACTTTTCATACCTCATTCATGAATACCATAAATAGACGTAAGTACAACTTACTCATCATCATCCAATACAACTCACATTGCAAACATTAAGCCCATATCTCATACATTTCAATTAGGTACCTATACCACTTATCACATGATCATAACTTTTCTCATTTTAATATAAATCATAACCCTTTTTTATTGAAACATTTGGAATACTACCGGATACCCAATTGCCCTCACATGGGTTAAGATACCGACGCCATGTCCTAGACATGGTCTTACACTGGCTCTCATCTAATCGGTGTTGATGCCATCTCCCAGACAGGTCTTACACTGACACATAACAAGCTGACGCCACGTTCCGGATAGGTCTTACACTAGCTTGTATATCACGAGGCCGATGCATGTCCCAGACATGTCTTACACTAGCTCTCGTCTCAATGCCGATGTATGTCCCGGACATGTCTTACACTGGCTTAAATATCTTGAGGCTAATGCATGTCCCAGACATGTCTTACACTAGCTCTCATGTTGTGGCTGATGCATGTCCCAAACATGTCTTACACTAGCTCACATGCCATCTAATATCATAGTACGAGTATTCGAGTCTATTCCAAATGTTCAATTGGAAGTCTTTACTACATTTATTTCTCGACATGCATTCTTATAATCACAACCAAACAATTCATGCAATATCAATTCAATTATACATCATAGCAATATAGTTGCAGTATTAACAGATAACTTACCTCAGATTACAAAATGTAGCCGACTAGTTTGGCTTAGTCCAATTGTTTTGCTTTTCCCTGGTCTAAGCTCGGATTTTGTAATTCTCGCTTATAATGATAAAAATCCATAAATTTAATCATTTTATTGATCTAGGTACTCAACAATTCATAATTGGTAAAACCCAAAAATCGATTTTACCCCTAGACCCGAAAATTGATTTTTACCATATTTTCTCATTAATCAAGCCTAGTCGAATACTTTTTATACTATGAGCAGCCCACAATTCTCATTATTTCTCACATTTGTCAACTATTTTACAACTTATGCAAAATGGTCCTTAGTTAGGGTTTCCATGAAAACTACTTCACAAAAGTTGTTTATTTCACAACCATGATTCATTTTCTTCCATAAAATTTTAGAAAACAACATGAACACTCTCATGGTAAAACCCTAGACTTTCAACCATTTTGTAAAATAGTCCCCATATTTGAAAACTCATGCTACAAGGGTTCTAAAAGTATAAAAATCATCAAGAAAAACCATCAAGATCACTAACTTGTGAGGGTTGCAAGTTACTGAAATTTCAAGCTCCCAAAAACCCTATTTTTGCTGAAAATTTCGGTGGAAGAGAAGGAAGAAATGAAAAAGATGATGGCTAGACACTAGGGTAATATTTTATTATACATTAAGTCACCTACCCATTTGACCATTTGGCCATTTGAGTTTCTTGTCCCCTATGGCCGACCATCAGCTTCTTAGAGGTCTATTTGCCCTTTAAAGACCCCCAATTTTGGTTCTCTAGCTATTTTACACCCTTAGCTATCAAAATAGGACTTTTGTACTTTATGTGTTTTAATCCTTTTTCACAATTAAGTAAGAAATCGCTAAAATTAATTCACCAAAATTTTCATACTTTCATATAATCATGCCACAATACATAAAATAATATTAAAAATAATTTCTTCGACCTCGAATTAGTGGTCCCGAAACCACTATTCCGATTGGGTCCAAAATCGGGCTATTACAAATATTTTCGCAATTGTCAATGGCTAATGCCACATCGTCAAATTGACAACAGCCAGACTTTCACTCCCAATGTGCATCAGCTCTTATCTAACACATTTAAAGTGCAACATAGAGTACTAGACAAAACACAAAAGTAACTACAACAATTTCTTCAGATTTATAAGGAATAATATAAAGTTGTTGGATGTTCTTTGAAACATGACATTCTAAATGAAAGCTTAATATCCACTATGGAACTCCCACACAAGCAACAAACACAAAGTATTCTCCAACCTCAGCCAAATCGCAGAATAAAATGTTACCAACCTAAAGTAGCTGACTTAGCAGAGCAAGTAGTAACTTTGAAAAGAAATTCAAAATTTTGAAATTTCCTACCATAAATGATATTGAGTGATCTGACGTTGCTCATAACACATTATCTCTCATTATTCAATAGACCTTGGAACCTACCAAAGTCAAATTGTTGCTAGAAGTCTATGATGGTTCCATCAATCTTGTAGATCATCTAAGACATTTCAGAGCCTTCCAAAATCTCATAAATGTTCCTAAATCCATCCATTATTGTATTTTCTCAATCACATTTAAAGGACCAACTAGACAATGGTGGTATTCGCTCGCTCTAAGGTCGATTGTAAAATTTAACAAATTGAGTAGAAATTTAATGACACATTTTGACAGTTTTAGAGTTGCCAGAAGAACTTCTAAAAGCTTGATGTTAATCACCCAAAATTAAGAAGAGATGCAAGGAGAGTATATAAGATGTTTTTATGCAACAATTGTAACATCCCGAATTAGGGTCTAGTCAGAATAGTAGTTTTGAGACCACAAATATGGAATAAAAATGATTATTTTATGATTATTTGATGGTTCATGATATGATTGCATGCTTGTGTAAAATTTTCATGAATAAATTCTATGCCTAAGATGTCCAATATGACTTTAGGGACTAAATTGAATAAGTTGTAAAACTTGTGTTCTAGAAGCTTTAAGCATGAAATTGTATTGGATTATTAATTAGAGGTCCTTAAATAACAATTAGACCAAGTTATAAAAATTTGGAGAAAAATAGGCATGAATCGGAAAAATTTGAAAGAATAGCCTTAAGGGCATTTTTGTCATTTAGTAAATAAAAGAATAAAAACGGAAAATGAAGTGAAAATCTTGTCCATATTCTTCAAGCCATAGCCAAATTTTACAAGGGTTCCATAGCTAGGGTTTTCAACTTTTCAAGCTTGATTGTAAGTGCTCCCTAGCCCCGTTTTTTATGTTCTTAGCATTTTTGAAGTCATTGAAGCATGATCTATCCATTTCTACAATTATTTTGAGCTAGAGTTCATGAATGAAATTTGACCCATGTGTAACATGGTTGTGTTTTGATGTTTAATGGAAGAATATGAATGTTTGATGTGTGATAAACATCTTTTGCTAAGTGATTTTTAGTGAAAACACTTAAAAATGACTTGTTTGTAAAAGGTGTAAAAATGAGTAGTAGAAATGTGAAATAAAAGAAAATATGGGCTGATATGATGTAGAATATGGATCGACTAGGCTTGGATAACCAAGAAATTGTATGCATTTCATTTTACGAGCCTAGAGACTAAAGTGTAAATAAGTGAAAAGTTAGGGGTAAAAAGGTAATTTCACCAAAGTATATGTTATGAGATATACGGGTAATGTGTGTATTGAGAAAGTTAAATTTGGAATTATAGATCAAGAAAAATGTGATTCGAGTATTGATTGAGGGAAGAACAAGGTTTACGAGGATTAGGCTCATTTCTATCATTTTTGTACTAAGGTAAGTTCACTTGCAAATAATGCAACATATACCATGCTTTAAATGCTTTAATGTTACATGTATGGTAAGTACATACATATTTAATGTGATGTTGTTTGATGTGTTTATTGCCTAAATTGTATCATGAATTAAGCTTCAATTTCTCTATGATTATGTGATTGGTGCTATGAGCATCGAAATCGACGTTATGAGCAAGTTAGATAGAAATGTGGTATCGAAGAATCCCGTTTGAACCTTAAGAATAGTTTAGGATACAAGTGACATGTCTCTAGGAATTATGTAATCTAAACTCATTGAGTTGTGTCTGAGTTACTGATATATGTGACATCCGAACTCATTGAGTTGTGTCTCAGTTCGTGATATGTATGACACATGTTTTGGCGTCCGGGTACTTGTCTTGTATATGCTATTAAATGGTGAGGTAGTCCGACATGTGTTGCAGATACCTGATGGCCTGTATGAGTAGTCTCGTGAGTAGCTCGTAAGTGAGCAACATGTGGTTTGAGATATGGAGTAGCATTGGCTACATATGGAGCACTTAGGTACAAGTTTCCGATGTATTTGATAGTATTTCGAGTGTTCGACAGGTAGTTCAAGAGAAGCTCAGTGAGCAATATTAGTGACTGCATCAAGATAATTAAGTAAGTTATTATGTGCAAGTGGGCACAGGTATGTACATCGAACTCAGGTGAATGACATGAAATATGACGAGCTTGTGGTAAGAACATGTATATACATATGAGAAATAAGTTCATGAGTTTTGATAAAAAGCAAGATTATGTTCGTTATGTTATATGTATGATTTATGTTTGTTTAAGTTGCATTTTATTTGTATATTAACTTACTAAGCTTTACGCTTACCCCCTTTCTTTTCCATCTCTTATAGTTTCACCATGATAGCTCAGGGATCGGAAGACGTTGGAGGCATGATCAGACTATTAATTTAACATTTGGGGTATAACAAGCCTTATTATTTTAAGTATGACATGTGTAGGGACTTGGCCTTTTTGTTATGTGTCATATTGATTAGCGAAATGTGTTGGCTCATGTTGGTGTCATGATTATTTTGTATATGGCCATGAGAAGTGGATCATATTGATTATTCTGGGTTGTAACCCTATTTATCGATGCATGCATGCAAATGTGTTGATGCTTTAATATGGTTATGGTTGTTTGTGGTTGATGAGTGTGATGATTTGCATGTATGTTTGATGATTGTGATATGGTTAATAAGTATGCAATGAATGTGGTAGAAATGTGTAACTTGGAGGTAAGTTGGTAAGGACGATAAATAAACATGAAATTGGTGTGGAATGCCATATAAAAGTATAATAATTTGAATGGGTGACATGATGACTTTGCTAAGTCATAATTTAATCATGAAAGTGAATGTTTGAATAATTAAATGTGCCATGTTGCATACCATGAGGTGAATATAAATGTGTGAGTGTTTAAGGGTAGCAAATGGCTTGGAAAATAGCCTAGAAATTGTCCACACAGTCAGACATATGGGCATGTGTCTAGACCACGTGTGACACACGGTTTGCCCCTTGGGCGTGTGATCCAACCGTGTGTCCCTTGAACCCTAATTTTGCAAAACAAAATGCCCAGTAGTAAACACACGGGCAGAGACACGGCCGTGTGTCTCAGCCATGTGAATGACATGGCCTTAGGACATGGGCAGGTGCTCAGGCCGTGTGATGGCTGCACTTCATTTTTGGAATTTAATTCGCCACACGGCCTAAGCAGATGGGCGTGTGACTTGGTCGTGTGGCCTTATTTTGTTGACGACGTCATAGTCAGAGAGTTACACGGGCTAAAGACATAAGCGTCTCCTGTGCCACAAGGGCGTGTGTGACCACACGGCCTACCCACACGGGCGTGTGACTCTCCAAAACAAGAAAATTTTCTAAGTGTTTAAAAGGTTCTAAAAATTCTCGGTTTAGTCCCGAATCGCTTTTGATGTATGTTTCGGGTCTTGTAGACCCTTATAAGGGACAATTTGCATGTGATTTAAAAGTTTAAAATTTGGACGAAATTTTATGACTCGGTTTTATATGAATGTTTATGTTTAAGTTCGGTAACACCTCGAACCCTATCTCGGCATCGGATATAGGTAAAGGGTGTTACAACAACGTTGGAAATTAAAGAACTAATCTAAAAATGGGTGATCTAGGCGTTTATATTAGAAGTAAGATATAAAACCTTATGATATGCACTAACAAATGCACAATTAACAAGACTTTTCCAATTGTACTAGAAGGCTATGGGGTATGCCAAAGAAAAAGAGGTAGAACTAGCCTAATAAAAAGTTGATTGACAAGATAAACATAAGGAGAAGGATAAGACATTTTGACTAGACATAAAGATCGATAGATCCAACTACAAAAATGATAACAAGACCATAAAGAACAACAGTCTTAAAGAAATAAATGAGAAAAAACCTCTCTTACTTAAAGTTTGAGTAGTACATTACATTCAATCCCACACTGACCAACATTATGCACGCCCTTATGATGGAACGAGTAGTGGAAAGGCCACTACCAAGGAAGGGGTCGAAGCCAAACAAATCCCATGAAACATTGTGAGTTTCATGATGACACTTCATTGTGCAAAGAAGAGTGTATTAGTTTAAAAAAATGAAATTGAAGTGTCGATATAGAATGGGGACATGCGACATTGTGTGAAGTCAAAATCCCCTATTGCAAAAAAACCCACATGCCCTACATACATCGTAGGACAAAACTGCTGGAAAGCAACTTGTAGTTGGAACAATTGATTTGCCATAATTTAATATGGTAAATTGAATTCTTTTCGATACTTAAGGAGCTTCTAATTGAACATTTTGATGTTATTTTAATGAATTTATGATTTATGCATTATTTATGTTTTTATTGAATAAAATAAGTCTTGTAGGATATTTATCGATTGATTAGGCAAATTTGTGTCTAATGAGCTCTAACTAAGTGATGTAGTTGGTGATGAAATGACTTGGGCTAAAGCGAACATGAGTAGTGTGCTGCAAAAGCAACACGAGAATTTTCGTATTGCTGAAGAGATCATGACAAATTTGAAGGATTTGTTTAGAGGCCAAGTTGTATTGGCTCGACAATCTGCTATTATAAATTTGATGAACTCTTAGTAGAAACTTGGCACTTTGGTCAAAGAACATATGTTTAAGCTTATAGGATTCTTTGTAGTAGTGGAGGACAATGGTGCTGAGCTAGATGTGAACACTTAGATTGAAATAGTGTTCAAATCATTGACCAAGGAGTTCACTGGCTTTAGGGCCGCTTACAACTTGGGGAACAAGGCACTTACCTGGACTCAACTCATGTAACACCCTATACCCAACCTAGTCGCCAAGCCCGAATACGGGATGTCACACCACCGTCTCATGTCAAATACATCAAGTATAAAGTTTATTGTAAATAAAACGTCCATTATTTTATTGTTCGTATAGTTTTTAAGTCAATCATTCAAGATGGTTACCATTGCTACATGCTAAATTTACAATAATTAATCTTATAAACAATTTAAAACATGCATAAGGTCTATTTAGCAAAATTCCCAAAACATGTCCGTAGGTATCTATAACAGCCCATTTTTCAGTGAAATTAGAACAGTGGTTTCGAGACCACAAATCCTATCCAAAATACATTTTATTTTTATTTTACCATATGGCCCGTAATATGGTAGAAATGATGTGTGAAAATTTTGATATAAATTTTTTTATTGATTTAGTGCCTAATTACGAGAAGGACTAAATAGCATAAAATGCGAAAGTTGAATTCTAGTAGCTATGAGGATCAAATAGCTATGGAATTCAAAACTTAAGGCCCTTATGTGGTAATTAGACCATTAATAAAAGTATGTAGATTTTTTATGGTGGCTCATCCATGGAATTATAGAAAAAGACAAGGGACTAAATTGAAAATACCAAAATACATGGTTAATTAAAAAGATGAATAGAATTATATCATCTTATTTTTCCATCTTCAACCTTAAAAACACATGGAACCCCTAGGGGAGAGAAAAGAAGCTTTCAAGGCCTAATTGGGTAAGTTTCCTTGTCTCGTTTTTAGTAATTTTGGTATTTTTGGAATCGAGATAGCTTAATCTCTCTATTTGAGGGATTAATTTGGAAAATTATCAAGGTATGAAAATGGGTCATGGATGTATTATGCTAGAAATTAGAAATTTATGGTAGAAAATGAAATATTATTGATAGATATACAACTTTTGCAAGGTGATTTTTGATAAAAACATGATTTAATGACTAAAATGTAAACTTGTAAAATTTGATGAAAAATTCTAAAATTTTATGTAAATATGCGCTGGAAAATTTGTAACAGGGTTTTTGTTAGGCTTGGATAGGGAGTAATTTGTAGAAGTTTCATTTTTCGGGCCTAGGGACAATTAGAATTTTTAGAAAAGTTAAGGGCAAAATGGTAATTTTACCTAGAATGTAAATTGAGTCCATCTAAGTATGAAATGTATGAAATTAATGATTAAATTCATTTATATAGATTCGAAAAACACAAACTCGATGTTAGACCGAGGAAAGGAAAAGATTTCAGATTTGTAGAGTTTTACGCGAACAAGTGTCGAGGTAAGTTCGTGTAACTTAACCGGATATATAATATGTAAATTGAATGTTGTATTGTGTGTAATGTGATTTATGTTAATGTGCCTTACTTGTATGTTATGATGGAAAATTATACATGCTTGAAATGGTAGTAAAAAGGTTAAGTCCCGATTGAATATTGAATTCCCATGAACATATATGCTTTCCCGAAACTAATATGGTCTTGCATTTGTTGCAGACGGGATTTAGCTTGGATGAGTAACCCCAATTACCTTGTTATATAAAGGATTTATCCCGGACGGGTAATCCCGATATAATACCTCTCGATCACTCATTATGATTAAGGTTTAGCCTAGACTGGTAACCCTAATCGAGCTCTTGTGAGTATACGTTATTTAAAGGATTTAGCCTGGACTTGTAATCCTGTTATACGACATGTGACTGGTGAGTGTGTTCCTTGGTTAAGTACCCTAAGGGGTACCCTCGATAAGAATTGACAGATTAATGAATCGTACACCTCGAGTGTACTACTTGAGCCTTCATCGGGATTTCAATAATTCAATGGACATATAACTCCTGACTTGGCATGAAAATCTTGAGATAAAATGATAATAACTTGAAAGAACATTGCTTGATGAGCTCATCTATGTTACTTGATTGATATGAAGATTTTGGTGACTAACATGTTTGATTGATTGTATGTGTTTAGGAAATTTAGCCAAATGGATGGAAATCATGATATGTATGCTTAGATTTATTAAACAAGATTGGTAGGTTTAGTTTTTATTATACGAACTTACTAAGTATGTAATGCTTACTCCTTTTTATTTTTCTCCTGTTCTATAGTGCTAGGAAGCTCGTGAAGGTTGGAAGATCATTGGAGCATCGTCAAACTATCAACCTAGCATTTTGGGTATATTTAGTGAAATCATTTTGGTGTAGTGGCATGTATAAGGAAACTTGACCAATAGTGGCTTGAAGTGTCATTTTGTAGCCTAGCTATTGGAATGGCTAGTGATGGTTTATTATGGGATATGATTTAGTAAACTATTATGATATATATATCCACATGTGTTATGCTAAGTTCATGTGACCCAATGTTGTGAATGTTTAATTTAAGATAAGGTGAGTTGGTAACTATGTATGCATGAAATGGTATGCCTTGTTTGAATGATGAAATTGTTTACTTTAAATACTTGAATTGGTTGAGTATTTTATGTGAAGTTTTCTGGGTGATTTTGGGTGAGAAATGAAGCTAGGATGTAACACCCCGTACCCAAGACCGTTACCAGAGTCGAACACAAGGTGTTAACAGACTTAATTCATTGCTTAAACAGCTCAAACAATTTAATTTTAGAAATTCCAGACAAGCTGGCTAACTGCACCACAGTCGCTTAAAAATTCATATCTCGAGTTCTAAAACTCAAAATTCAATTCTGTAAATTTTCCCTGAAACTAGACTCATATATCTATTTACTAATTTTTTTCTAGAATTTTTGGCTAGGCCAATTAGTACAGTTTATTAATTAAAGTATCCCCTATTTCAGGGTTCGACTGCTCTGACCTCTGTGTATTACGAATCAGTTATCTCTCTGTAAAGAATTTCAATGACTATGAAGTTTCTTTCTCTTAAAACTAGACTCAATAATATATCTATAAATATAAATTATGACTTCTAATTATTTTTATACAATTTATGGTGAATTTCCAAAATCAGAACAGGGGATTCAGAAATTGCTCTGGCCCTGTTTCACAAAAATTTAAACATCTCATAAAATATAACTCATATACCTGTTTCGTTTCTTCCATATAAAAATAGACTCATAATCATTCAATTCCATATTTTATTCATCATCTAATTATATCTCTACTATTTTTAATGATTTTTCAAAGTCACGTCACTACTGCTGTCTGAATCTATTTTATGGTAAATTTTACCTATTTCATGGTTTCCATGGATTAACTAGCAATTTGACATACATAACACCAAATATGATCATAATTAGCCATTCCAATGGCTAATCATTACCAAGCATTTTTATACTACTCAATAACCATATCATAAGACCATATATACAAAATGATTATAATGTTATACATGCCATACTCAAAATATACAAGCCATTATGCCAAGATGGTATACGGATAGTGTGAGCGTGCCTCCGACCGTTCCCGATTTCCGAGCTGGCTTGTCAACACTACAAGGAATGAAAAGGAGGGAGTAAGCATAAATGCTTAGTAAGTTCACATGCAAATAGCAAGTAACATAACCATATAAGCAAACATAAAACATCATTTGCATAATCATCACGAACACATTCATATCATATTTTCATTGATCATCTTACCATATTGTTGTTATATCGATTTTTCAACCCGAGGGTTAAGTACATACCTGTTCAAAGTATCCATTTCACAACACTTACCAATACGTCCCTTTCATCTTGAGTATTCCTCCATTTGAGTAGAACTTTACCCGTTGAACACATCGGAATATAATTCGGATACATGGAAAGTTTGCACATAAGTGCCACATATGTAGCAAAGCTACTATGTAACCCGCCCATAAGCGAACTCGGGCTCAACTCAACGAGTTCAGGCGTTCGCATCCATAAGTGAACTCGGACTCAACTCAACGAGCTCGGATGCCTAGTTACATCTCACGAACTCGGACTCAACTCAACGAGTTCGGACATTCGCATCCATAAGTGAACTCGGACTCAACTCAACGAGTTCGGATGCCCAAATATCCCAGTGACATGTCACTTGTATCTTAACCCATTCCTAAGGTTCAACGGGACCTTTTTCCCAATCATGTGTCTCAACCATCTTCTACGGAATACCGATACCAATACTCGGTAGTATTTCACATTTTCCAAGTATATCACATAATTTGAAATATTATCAAACAATTATCACGAGTATAATATTTCATAATAATTATCATATCATTTAAATAACATAAAAACATTTAAAATAATAACTATGTTACCAACATTTACATATGAACTTACCTAGTATGCGGAAATGGCTACTTTTACCATTTCGTCCACAACTTGGTATTTTTCCCATTTTAGCCCGAATTTCAGTTTTCCTTGCTCTATCATTTAAAATATAGTCTAATTAGAGCTCACATTATTCAAATTGACCCAAAATCATATTTTGGAAAAATTACAATTTTGCCCCTAAACTTTTGCATATTTACACTTTTGCCCCGAAGCTCGTAAATTAAACTTCAGCCTATTTTCTTATGTTTTATGACACGCTGATTGTTTTTACCTTCTATAGCAAAATCAAGTTCTCACTCTAACATGTACTTATGACTATTAGGTATTTTTACCGATTAAGCCCTTTTGCTCGTTTTCACTTAAAACCGAGTAGCACAAGTTGTCTAACATAATTTAAAACCTCATATTCTATCATAAAACACCAAAATACACAAATTTCACCTATGGGTATTTTTCCAAATATAAACCCTATGTTAAATTATTGCTAGCATAAGCTAAATCGAGCTACCGGGACTCCAAAAACGTAAAGAACTTGCAAAACGGGGCTAGAATGGACTTACAATCGAGCTTGGAAGCTTGAAAAACCCTATCCATGATTTCTCCTTGCTATATTCGGCCATGGGGTTGAAGATGAGCAAAATTGGCTTTTAATTTTGTATTTTAATTCATTTTACCCCTAAATGACCAAAATGCCCTTACTACTAAACTTTCCAAAAATTCTATCCATGTCCAATTTTTGTCCATAAACTTAGAAATTGGTAAAATTTCTATTTAAGACCTCCTAATTAATATTTCAAAACAATTTCATACTAGAAACTTCTAGAATGCAAGTTTTGCAAATTATTCGATTTAGTCCCTAATTTCAATTTAAGCACTTTATGCATAAAATTTCTTCAGGAAAATTTCACACAATCATGCAATCATATCATAGACCTCAAAATAATCATAAAATAATTATTTCTATCTCGGATTTTGTGGTCACGAAACCACTATTCCGATTAGGCCCTAATTCGGGATATTACAACTCTCCCCCTTTAGGGATTTTCGTCCCCGAAAATCTTACCAGAAAAGTGGTCTTCACTTTTAATCTCATATTCAGTGCCGAAGAACTTTCACTTAGACTGTACCTCCAATACATCTCTTTAATTTCTCATATGATCTGAAAGCTTACATCTCAACTCTCAACTGTTCTTAAATTTTCAGCCCTTCTCAGTTTCCCATGATATCATGACATAAAACCCGGATCTTAACTTGATTAATGGAGACCAGAATTTCAAGAAATCCAACAATCAAAGAGACCTGAATTTCCATGAATCTGATGAGTAGGAATTCATTCAATACAGATATGATTTATAGATCTCGCCAAACATTTAACAATAGGATACATCACATTTTCCTCTTTCTGCCATGGAAATAATTCTGATATGGCCTCAAGAATAATCCTTCTCATTTCCATCCCAATATCAACACTGACAAGGATAATTTTGATAGATCCCAATGCTCGCTTTAACCCTTTAACAACTCTGATTTTACGTAACATCGAATGCTCTAAACTATCACATTACCTCACCGTCTTGAAACACATCACAATTCATACAACAGTACATTACTGAAAGTCAGGAAGTCTTTACTCAATGTAGACTAGTCTAGTTCGGGCGCCTTGATTTACCAATATTCTCATCTATCTGAACTTTGTCAACATGTAAAAAACTTTTCAGCTTTCACAAAATGAAAACCTTATCATTCGTAGTGACTTTAACTAATATCAAACTTTTTCTAATAAATATACACTTATCGTTCAGACTATTTACTCTTTTATCCTTACAAAATGAAATTCTATTATCAGACTTGGGAAAAATAATCCTGAAATAATTGTCGCATGAAATCTTTCAAATAGATAATTCACCATACCGACTGAAACTCGCGCTTTTATCACTTATGCCTTTACTGATGTCAAATCCTTACACAGAAATTAGAAAAAAAAACCCCAATAGTAAAATCACCACATTATCAAGATCAAATTAGAAGTATAATCATATTTGACATGATTATCACGAGCTGAACAACACACTTTGAACACGAGTCATAATTGACAAATTATGGAACAAAGATAACAAGAAAACTGAATAAAGAAATCCAAAATAGAGAAATCCAGAATAAAGAAATCCAGAATAAAGAAACCCAAGATACAATACTATGCTGGAGAATCGAAAACCAAGCCGGAGAATCAAAAACCAAACTCATAGAGAAAATACGAAATACACCGAAATTCTTCAAAGAAAGAAAGTCCAAAAGAAAACATCATTTAATCCCACTAGAATCAAATATAACAAGAACAATATATCTTCCCATACATATATATCAGATGAAGCATCAAGTAGAAGAAACAAAATCATAATATCATATGTATTCTCTCATCAATTTTTATCGAATTTAAATGAAATAGAATACCCGATGAAATAGAGCAATATAAATTATAAACCAGTCAGACTACCAATGCTTTCATCCAACACCGAGGATTAAAAGACATTCCCATATAACAAGAATTTCTTCGAAGATCAATAGCCATAGAAATATTTCGAGAGAACGGGTAAACACATAGAACATCTCAAAAGAGATCTAAATCATCCACATAACTATCACACTCGGATAGTTCACATTTCAAATATCATTTCCCCAACTAGTTCTGCCGTCACAAATTTCATATTAAACCATTCACTAAAGAAGGTCATTTCTGAATAAATTTCGATTTACACTTTTCTCGACCTTGCACTCCGAGTAATTCGGTTTACCAAGGAGAATTCCTTTTCTAATCTGAAACGAGGCATAATTCCAATAATCTTTACGTCAATCCGATACTTTCTCGGCTCGACTTTACTTATCAGCTCATTTTCAATCTCTAATCATACTTATAATTATTCTATCATTTGAACTCTTTGGGTTCTCAACCGGAAACTTATTCAATACAAATCTCATGAAATTCCATTATAAGTACCACTTCGGTAAGGGGGAGGGGTTGTAGGACGTCTGACTCGACTTTCTTATACATACACATATGACACAACTTCCATCATCATAGCAACATCATCAAAATCATGTCATTCATTCATGTTGGCTTACACCAATTTTCCTATTGTCCCATTTAGACAATATACTTATGCATACATTCTATGTTTTCTAGATAGCTTTACTTATCCATTCATTTAATTAAATTAAGTCATGCTCATGACATCATATAAGGCCAAACAAACATAGATATTTGAACCACAATCATAACTTTCATTTCGTGCATCATCATGTACATATCATTACAATCATATAATTCAATCCAACAATTTAACATAGATAAGTTCATTTCATTATAATCCTTTATCTCATAAAAATTATATATCATTCCCAAATCAAAACAAGGACATTTTCATTCGTATCATAATATTATGAGTTTTATTCATACCTCTACTACTTTCTATTTATTCCGTTCATCTTATCAAGTAAGCCATATACACTACATCATATGAGCATTAAGCAAATATGAATATTTATCACATATGTATCATAAACCTTTATTCATACTTTTCTGAACCGATACTTATCATAATCATAATTTTACTCAAATACCTTCACATAACATTGAACATGGTCGGCGCAGCTCGGTTGGAGAGTACCCTGTCTAAATAAGACGGTACTCATATGCGTCGGAAGACATCACACTATCACAGATCAGTGGCATGTATAGCTAAACTTTTACACATGCTAGGTTAGTCTGAGAACTGACTAAACCTACTCTGATACCACCAAATGTAACGCCCCATACCTGAGACCGTTACCGGAGTCGAACACGAGGTGTTAACAGACTTAATTCATTGCTTAAACAGCTCAAACAATTTAATTTTAGAAATTCCAGACAAGCTAACTAACTGCGTCACAGTCGCTTAAAAATTCATATCTCGAGTTCTGAAACTCAAAACTCAATTCCGTAAATTTTCCCTGAAACTAGACTCATATATCTATTTACTAATTTTTTTCTAGAATTTTTGGCTTGGCCAATTAGTACAGTTTATTAGTTAAAGTCTTCCCTGTTTCAGGGTTTGACTGCTCTGACCTCTGTGTATTACGAATCAGTTACCTATCTGTACATAATTTCAATGACTATGAAGTTTCTTTCTCTTAAAACTAGACTCAATAAGAAATATATACATATAAATTATAACTTCTAATTATTTTTATACAATTTATGGTGAATTTCCAAAATCAGAACAGGGGATTTACAAATCGCTCTGGCCCTGTTTCACAAAAATTTAAACATCTCATAAAATATAAATCATATACCTGTTTCGTTTCTTCCATATGAAAATAGACTCATAATTATTCAATTCCATATTTTATTCATCATCTAATTATATCTCTACTATTTTTAATGATTTTTCAAATTCACGTCACTACTGCTGTCTGAATCTATTTTATGGTAAATTTTACCTATTTCATGGTTTCCATGGATTTACTAGCAATTTGACATACATAACACCAAATATGATCATAATTAGCCATTCCAATGGCTAATCATTACCAAGTATTTTTATACTACTCAATAACCATATCATAAGACCATCTATACAAAATGATTATAATGCTATACATGCCATACTCAAAATATACAAGCCATTATGCCAAGATGGTATACGGATAGTGTGAGCGTGCCTTCGACCGTTCCCGATTTTCGAGCTGGCTTGTCAACACTACAAGGAATGAAAAGGAGGGAGTAAGCATAAATGCTTAGTAAGTTCACATGCAAATAGCAAGTAACATAACCATATAAGCAAACATAAAACATCATTTGCATAATCATCACGAACACATTCATATCATATTTTCATTGATCATCTTACCATATTGTTGTTATATCGATTTTTCAACCCGAGGGTTAAGTACATACCTGTTCAAAGTATCCATTTCACAACACTTACCAATACGTCCCTTTCATCTTGAGTATTCCTCCATTTGAGTAGAACTTTACCCGTTGAACACATTGGAATATAATTCGGATACATGGAAAATTTGCACATAAGTGCCACATATGTAGCGAAGCTACTATGTAACCCGCCCATAAGCGAACTCGGACTCAACTCAACGAGATCAGGCGTTCGCATCCATAAGTGAACTCAGACTCAACTCAACGAGCTCGGATGCCTAGTTACATCTCACGAACTCGGACTCAACTCAACGAGTTCGGACATTCGCATCCATAAGTGAACTCGGACTCAACTCAACGAGTTCGGATGCCCAAATATCCCAGTGACATGTCACTTGTATCCTAACCCATTCCTAAGGTTCAACGGGACCTTTTTCCCAATCATGTGTCTCAACCATCTTCTACGGAATACCGATACCAATACTCGGTAGTATTTCACATTTTCCAAGTATATCACATAATTTGACATATTATCAAACAATTATCACGAGTATAATATTTCATAATAATTATCATATCATTTAAATAACATAAAAACATTTAAAATAATAACTATGTTACGAACATTTACATATGAACTTACCTAGTATGCGGAAATGGCTACTTTTACCATTTCGTCCACAACTTGGTATTTTTCCCATTTTAGCCCGAATTTCAGTTTTCCTTGCTCTATCATTTAAAATATAGCCTAATTAGAACTCACATTATTCAAATTGACCCAAAATCATATTTTGGAAAAATTACAATTTTGCCCTTAAACTTTTGCATATTTACACTTTTGCCCCGAAGCTCGTAAATTAAACTTCAGCCTATTTTCTTATGTTTTATGACATGCTGATCGTTTTTACCTTCTATAGCAAAATCAAGTTCTCACTCTAACATGTACTTATGACTATTAGGTATTTTTACCGATTAAGCCCTTTTGCTCGTTTTCACTTAAAACCGAGTAGCACAAGTTGTCTAACATAATTTAAAACCTCATATTCTATCACAAAACACCAAAATACACAAATTTCACCTATGGGTATTTTTCCAAATATAAACCCTAGGTTAAATTATTGCTAGCATAAGCTAAATCGAGCTATTGGGACTCCAAAAACGTAAAGAACTTGAAAAACGAGGCTAGAATGGACTTACAATCGAGCTTGGAAGCTTGAAAAACCCTAGCCATGGTTTCTCCTTGCTATATTCGGCCATGGGGTTGAAGATGAGCAAAATTGGCTTTTAATTTTGTATTTTAATTCATTTTACCCCTAAATGACCAAAATGCCCTTACTACTAAACTTTCCAAAAATTCCATCCATGTCCAATTTTTGTCCATAAACTTAGAAATTGGTAAAATTATATTTAAGACCTCCTAATTAATATTTCAAAACAATTTCATACTAGAAACTTCTAGAATGCAAGTTTTGCAAATTATTCGATTTAGTCCCTAATTTCAATTTAAGCACTTTATGCATAAAATTTCTTCACGAAAATTTCACACAATCATGCAATCATATCATAGACCTCAATAATAATCATAAAATAATTATTTCTATCTCGGATTTTGTGGTCACGAAACCACTATTCCGATTAGGCCCTAATTCGGGATATTACATAGGAAATGACTTTATTTTGTCCACATGGGCAGACACATGGGTGTGTGTCTAGACCGTGTGTAACACACGGCCTGGTAACGTGGGCGTGTGTCTTAGCCGTGTGTGCCACATGGCCTGGAACACGGGCGTGTGTCTTGGCCGTGTGAAACCTGCACCTAATTCAAATTAAATTAATTAACCACACGGCCTAGCATAGGGGCGTGTGGCATGGCCGTGTGTGCAAGTCAGAGAGTTACACGGGGTCGAACACAACCTCTAGCAGGGGCATGTCCCAGGGTCACACAGGCGTGTCCCTTGGACCACACAGGCGTGTGAGCCCTGCACCTCAAAAAAATTGTAATTTTGCGAAAAATTCCTAGAAGACCCAATTAAGTCCCGACTCAATTCTAATGCTCGTATTGGACCTCGAGAGTCCGATTAAGGAACATTATGGATAATCTCAGTTGTGATTTGCATGAATGAATTGAAAAATGGTTTGGATGTTCTGGTAATGCTTTAAAACCTTGTTCCAGCGATGGGTACGAGTTAGGGGTGTTACAGTATCGATACTAACACTAGAGTATTGATATTTTCTCTAAGTAGTATTGATACCACCTAGAAAAATTATACCAAACTTGCATTCTATTTCTCGATTAAAAACTCAACTATTGAAAAATATCAGTACTACTGAACAAGTAGCGATAATTTTGCCCAAAAGTATCGATACTTGGGCCAAGGTATTGATACCAAATCTCTATTCTGACTTCATACATGTTTTAAAACACAAATGTATCAATTTTAAAACCCGTTTATCGATACCTTTGCTCCAGACCTCAAAAATACAATATTTTTAAGCATATAAGTTATTCCAACTCGTACTAGTTCAACATGCTATCATATCATTATCAAGTAAACACTGAAACAACTATAATAATAATTTCAAACATCAAAAGAAAATCCAAAACAAATCCCAAAAGTCCTAATAATAATTAAATCATCGAGACAACTCAAAATATCATATCCAATATTAGCACAAAGACTACCAGATTGCCTTATTCCCCAAACATAGCCAAATAATAAGCACCTATAAATAATGAAAATGGTCTTGCTTGGATCACCCCTTGGAAAGGCACACTGTTCACACTGGTACACAACTAATCTGTAAATTTTTAGAAGGGACTGGGTGAGTTTAGGAAGCTTAGCGAATGCCTAGAACAACTACCATGCAAATAGTTCATCAAGCATTAATGAAACAACCATATAGCACAACCTTAACAGTTCCAACTTTAGTGTTATAATATTCTTACTCATGCATTAATTTCTAGTTCTTTTACATGGTGAACATATTCACTTTTAAGTGTATAGCATATTTTCACATATAGTCACCTAACATACAAGCATATATCACCATACTCATATAATCTCGTGACGTTTAAGCATATGTCATAATACTCGTAAAATCACATAACATTCAAGCATATACCACAATACTCTAAATCATCTTTATAGATAAATTGCATAATGGTCACATGTCACATGTCACATGTCACACATCACAATACACACATATTCATAAATTAAGATAATTTAGCGTAGCAACCACATACTCGTGTAGGTTTATATCACATTACACTTATATACATTTTAAGATAATTTGACACTTGAGCTATGAAATATAAAAGCGAGCTCTATCATCACTCATCAGATACACGGATCTCCAACACACCAACATGGACTCATAGAGTCAAACATGTCCAAAAAGTGAAGCATAACGCTAACACTCTCCTTATTACCCCTCTTATGTCCTATTGATTGGAGCTTATCTCATATTCCCTTATCCCTCCAACATGTTCCAGGGCCTCAATGCCCAAAATCACTATACATATAGGTGAGAAATCACAATCTAATGACATGCCAACTATATCCAATGGTTCCAAGAACACAAGGCCAAAATATCTGAAAAACAACATATATCACTTACCAATTATCCGTGCACTATCACTACATATTTGTATCTTTAGCAAAACATTGTCACTAACATGTAACATATACATATATTTACACACTTGCACTTTCACAACAATTATCATAACCACATATCATATGTTATAGCATCTCATCTCAGTCCACATATTCACATTCACAGAAATACAAAATTCATGAGATAAACATAAGTATGAGAAAGCTTACACTTGGAATTTAGAGTAGGGGTTTAGGCTACTACTAAATTCACAAATAACGTATTGAATCATATCCACAAGCAATTATTCCAAACACTCACCAATTACACTTTCGCCAAAAAGCCGAAAGCTCAAACTAGCTTTTCCTTGCCTTTATCTCTACTCATAGAAGGTTCTATCGAATCTGGAACATCAACACAACAATTCACACAACAATGCATCCAAAAATCAGTCGAGGACTCATTACAAGCATACAAAACATAAGTCTAAACTAAGTTTCCATGTAACCGAAACTTATAACATATCAAACTTTAAATTTAAATATCTTGATCTATACTTAATCTTTTCACCTAAAACCAATTCTGTTCATCTTATAATTGACCTGCTTCCCAACCTTTAAACTACACAAAACTACTCAATTCAATATATCGACTTTTTTGACATGTTTTATGGCTATTTTTTAAAATTTCTTTAAAACTTAAAAAATCTTTAACAGAAATTCAAAGTAAGTTTAGAAAACTTCTAATCATGTTAAAACAAGTTGAAAAATAGTTTGGAACCATGTTTTTATGCAAAATCTTGAAATCCACCATTAACAACCCAATTTTTGGCTTTTATTCAAAACATGCAATTTAATGACTAAAAACTTGCTTTTAAAGACTAAATAACATTTAAAACTAATAGGAAGATGAATTCTTACCTTAGTTGACAAAAAATGGAGCGTTTAATTAAAAAATTGAAAACCTGAAAGCTTGACAATGGAGAAAACATTTTTCTTGGTCTTTTATCGAGGTTTAAGGTTCAAGGGTGATAGAAATAGAAGAGGATTAGGAATTACAAGTAAAAATTAATTGGGAGAGTAAAGGGAAAACAAAAGGACGATACCTATATGGAGGAGGAGAATTTGACATGAAAACTATTTGGAAAAGAGGGTTTTTTGTTTGATTTTGACATCCTAGTCTAATTGTTTCATAAAAACTCTCAATTTTGACTATTTGACAATTCAGTCCTATTTTCAAAATTAATGGTATTTAAAAATCATTTTCAAAAATTGATTAATTTTCTAAAAATCATAATCTAAAACATTACTGGTATATCATGTCGCAAAATTTCGAACACGCTAAGGCTAAAATTCCTAAAATACCCCTAAAACTCCTATTATCTATTTTGGAGGTATGACAACTCATAAAGGAATTACAATCCTATGAGTTGATGTTGAATGGTGGTAAGTTGATTTAGGAGAAACATGAGGTAAACTTAATTGTGGGCCCCTCATCCTCTAAGGGGAAGCAGAAAGCTAAAGGAAAGAAGAAATCGACTAAGTCATCAGTTCCACATCATGTGGATAGGAAGAAGGCTAAGAAGTCAAAATATACTAAAAAGAGGAAAACGTATAATTGATTTTCCATTTGCATTTTTATCTTATAAATAGGTAATTAAATGTTTATGTAAATTATACATTGATTGCACATACATGCCCTTATTTGTACTTCAATACCCCTGATTTCACATACGTGCCCCTGTTTGAAATTTGGTACCCCTGATTGCACATACGTGCCCCTGTTTGTACTTCGGTACCCCTGATTACACTTACATGCCCCTGTTTACATTTTGATAATTCCAATCAAGTAAAAGATTTGCATTCAATTGGTGTTAAGTTAAAAGATTTACTATGTACTTACTAAGCTTTGTAAGCTTATACGTTTTTGTGTATCATTTTCTAGATTGTTATTGTTGACCTTTGGACGGATTGAATATTTGACTCACACTATCCATCGATATTGGTAGCTCTTGTACTCTGTAGGGTTGTGGCATGTATATTTGGCTATATTGGTTGTTTTGGTATAATATGGTGAATTACTAAACTATGAGATTAAGTACTTTTCTAAGTTTGTGAATAGATATCTTTTGGTACAAATAGAATGTTATGAAAGTAAAAACTTATGGATTTTTTTTGGTTTGTTGATGAATTAAGTTGATATGTTTGGTTTATAAATATGGTATATTGGTTGGTGTGCTTTTGGCACTTTGATGCTTTGTGAATTGGTATGGATATGACCAAGTAAAAGTATGTTTTGACTAACCAATTTGGTATGTTTGAATTGTGGTTAATTAAGAAATGTTTTGGTATGAAGATAAGCTAGTTGATGAATAGTTAAGTGTGATCATGTTTAGGTATGCTTTATGTATGTGTTTGATATGCCTATATGGCATATTGGTTGTATAGATTATTAGCCTATTGTATAGATCTTTTTATATTGGTTTTGGGCATGTTTAGAAGTCTTTATCATGTGTGCAAAAGTGCCTAAATTTATGGTTGTAAAGGGTGAAAGAAATGGCTTGATTTTAGCCATTTTCTTGTCCACGCGGCTAAAGAGACGGGCATGTGTCTTAGTTGTGTGTCATGTGACACGGCCGTGTGTCCCCTATAGGTTTCAAAGGGTGGCAATTTAGATAGTTACACGGCCTAGCACACGGCCTGGCTCACGTGCGTGTGAGGCCATTTCAAGAGTTACATGGCCTGGCACACAAGCATGTGGCTTGGTCATGTGACCCAAGTCAGGGAGTTACACGGGCATGGACATGGGCTAGGCCACGGTCGTGTGTCCCTACTTCGAATGTCCATACGGCTTGCGACAGGGTGTCTATCTCAAACGTGTGAGTCACGTGGCCTGGCCACACAGCCATGTGACTTTTGCAATATGAATTATTTAAAATTTTCCCGAATTAGTCTCGAATCATTTTTAAAGTGTTATGGCCTCAAGGGCGCGAATAAGTGATGATATGTATGTGTTTGAATGAGCTATGATATGATATATGAAATGTTTGAAAATGAATAATTTAAGTTGCGTATTTATGGTAATGCTTTGTAACCCTATTTCGATGACAGATACAGGTTAGAGTTGTTACAAAAGATGATCCCTTAAGTATGCTTAAGGAAGTTAGTCTTCCACAATGTGAATCTTGCTTGAAAGGTAAAATGACTAAGAGGTCTTTTAATGCGAATGGTACAAGGGCCAACCAACCCTTAGACCTAGTGCACAATGATGTATATGGTCCCATGAGTTGGTTACGATTCGTTCAATGTTAAGCTATTCACAACACCCTACTTTCTTTTAGGGATATGCGATACAAATGACTTGCTATATTCTGAATAATGTGCCAACTAAGTCTACTTGTATGACACATTATGAATTGTGGCCTGGAAATAAACCCGCTCTAAATCAGTTTAGAATATGAGTTTGTCTAGCACATGTTCTGGATAAGGATGCAAATAAGTTGGGTGCACGAACAGAATTGTGCATGTTAGTTGGATATTTAAAAGGAAAATGGATGGATTATTCTACAATCTGAAAGATAATATAATTAAAGTTTCTACTCATCATACTTTCCTCGAGGAAAGCTACATGAATAACTTTAAGCCTCAAAGTAAAGTGGTGCTCGAGGAATTTTCGGGAGTTGTAGAACAATCATCAAGTTTAGTTCTCGAGAAAGTTGTGGAAAGACCTGCAAACGGTCAACAACATAGAGGAATCTGTTGTAGTGGGAGAGTTTCTAAGAAACCAAACTTCTTCATCTACAATGTAGTATTTATAATACAGAAGTCAATCATGAGGATGATCATCCACTCACTTATGAGGAGGCTATGCAGGATGTTGATTTCAAGCTCTACAAACAGGTCATAGGTGCCGAGATGGATTCTATGGAATCCAATATGATGTGGGAACTTGTAGATTTACTAGTTGGGATAAACCCATAGGGTGTAAGTGGATCTACAAAAAGGATAGAAATGCGGAAGGGAAAATGGAAACACATTAAACTAGAATTGTACGGAAAGGTTACATACAGAAAGAAGGTAACGATTACGAGGAGACCTTCTCTCTGATAGCCATGCTCAAGTCTATATGCATACTCTTATCCATTACCACTGCTCTCAATTACGAGATCTACAAAATAGATGTCAAGACAATATTCTTGAATGACTATCTTGATAAGACCATTTACGTTGCTCAACCCATTAGCTATGTTATTAAAGGAAAAGAGCAGAAAGCTTGAAAACTGCTAAGATCCATTTATGGCATTAAGTAGGCGTCCTACTCATGGAATAAAAGATTTGATCAAACGATTAAGACTTTTGGGTTTGAGGAAAACACTAATGAACCCTGTGTTTATAAACGTATAAAAGACAAAAATGTAGTCTTCCTTGTTTTGTATGTTGATGATATTCTACTTATCGAAAATGATGTAGGAGAATTGCCATTGGTTAAACTGTGGTTAGCTCAATAGTTTAGCATAAAGGACTTGGGTTAAGCTAGTTATATTATTGGAATTTGAATCATTAGAGATCAAAAGAATAAACGATAGCTCTATCATAAGCTTCACACATCAATAAGGTGTTGGAACGGTTTGTAATGATCAATGAAAAGCCAAGCTCTCAGCCAACTGCATCGGGTTTTATCTTTCTTTGGATGACTATCCTAAGACAACAGAAGAAAAACAACATATAAGTAAGGTTCCATATGCTTCGGCAGTTGGAAGCCTTATGTATGCTATGCTTTGTACACTTTCAGATATCTATCTAGCCGAAAGAATAGTAGATGTGGTGAAAGTAGCTTCTGAATGTAGGCTTGCAGATTCGTTTACTAAGGCTCCTATAACTAGGAGTTTTAACAAATACGTCGAGGATATGGGAATGCAAAATATGACACATTTACTTCATTAGGGCAAGTGGGACATTATTGGGAAATGTGCCCATATTGTAGTAAACATGTAATTATTTTCTATGTATTTGAATAATGAATATATAAATAAAGTTAATTTCACATTTCACTATTATGTCGTCTACAATTCCAATTGTGGAGATGGCTAGTCTTGTATATTAAAGTAGTTGACTCCACGGGTAGAGACTGTAACACCCTTAACTCATATCTGTTGCCGGAATAGAGTTACAGAGTGTTATCGAAATTTTTCAGAACATTTACAAACATTTCATGTTAATCACTATTCATTAACTGAGAGTATTTGAAATGTCCCTTAAATGGATCCTCGAGGCCCAATACGAGCTTTAGAAACGAATCAGGACTTAATCAAGATCCCTAAGAGTTTTTTGCGAATTTTCAAAATTTTTCCAAGGTGCAGGGTTCACACGCCCGTGTGGTCCAAGGGCTCGCCCGTGTGACCCTGGGACACACCCTTGTTAAAGGTCGTGTTTGACCTTGTGTAACTCTCTGACTTGCACACACGGCTATGCCACACGTCCGTGTCTTGGGCCGTGTGGTTAATTTATTCAATTCGAATTAGGTACAGGTTTCACACGGCCAAGACACACGGTCGAGTTCTAGGTCGTGTGGTAAACACGGCTGAGACACACACTCGTGTCTCTGCCCGTGTACCCAATTCTGAGCATTCTGTTTCTCAAAATTAAGGTGCAAGAGACACACGGCCTAACCACATGCCCATGTTACCAGGCTATGTATCACACACGATCTAGACATACGCCCATGTGTCTGCCCGTATGGACAAAATAAAACCATTTCTAGCTTTATTTCTCACCCAAAATTTCACCCATAACCTGTACTTGAATCACTCATACAAATACCAACCATTTCAAGAATTCAAGATAAGCAAACTCTACCATTCAACATGATATATCATCACAAGCATTGATATTTACAATCTTACTCTTTAATAAGCATACTTTTTTCCCCGTCCTTAATCAAACAATATATAGAACCTATGTTATCACTGTAACATGAACTTAAATACATATATACATGTACCAAAACATAATAATCACTAGCCATTCCTATGGCTAGATTACAATAATCATATTCATTTTCATGCCATTATGGCCAACATAACCTATACATGCCATTACAACCATAATTGATTTACCATATATATATACCGACATAGGCTGATGGATAGTGTGAGTGATCTCTGTCCTGGCTAAATCCGTTCATAAATGAGGTCAATAGGATTACTCGTCTGAGCTAAATCCCGTCAGCAACAAATGCAGGACCTCATTCATTTCGAGAAATCACGTATCCATCGATTTTCCATTTATTCAACCGGGATTTAAAAACTTTTAAAGAATTATCAGGCAAGTAGTCAATCTCATATATTCATGCATTTATGCAAATCAATTGTTCACATTCAACTCAAGCATAAAATTTAACATTTTTATCGTTTATCGTTTGTCGGGTATTCTAATTGATTGGGCACTTTCATTTATCGGGCTTTAACGAGTATGTGATCATTTCAAATTTTTATGGCACTTGTACAATTCACAACACAACATTTAATTCAAATATAAAAACATATACAATTCAGTTACATGAATTTACCTCGACAATTGTTCGTGTACGAAAAACCAACTAATCCGACTTTTTCCTTTATTCCTCATTCTAACTCCGAATTTGATCTATCCGAATCTATACGAGTAAATTTAATATCAATTTATCACATTTTATATTCATGTAAACTAAATTTTCATCCTAGGCAAAATTACCATTTTGACCCTAACTTTTCAATAAATTCCAATTTCGTCCCTAGGCTCGAAAAATGAAATTCATGAAATTCGAACCTCTACCCAAGCCTAGCTGAAATATACATACAACTTTTACAGCACATACATTTCACAAATTTCAGCATTTTCCATGGATTTTCACCATTTTTCATTTTAGTCCCTAAATCAAGTTTTCATGAAAAATCACTTTATAAAAGTTGTTTATCTATCATCAATCTTTCATTTTCTACCATAAATTTCAAATTTCTAGCATATACATCATTGACCCAATTTTTATACCTTGATAAATTTTCAAATTGATCCTCCAAATAGATAGTTCAGGCTATCCTAAAAACGAGACAAGAAAACTTACCCAATTTGGCCGTGAAAGTTTCTTCTCTCTCTCATAGGGTTTTTCATGTTTATTTTGGGGAAGAAGATGAGAAAATATGAATTTTATTTTCTTTTCATCTTTTTAATTAACTAATTTAATTGAATTCCAATTTAGTCCCTAGCCTTTTTCTCATTTTCCATGGATGAATCATCCAAAAATATATATATATACTTTTTATTAATGGTCTAATTACCATATAAGGACCTTAGTTTTGAATTTCATAGTTATTTGATTCTTCTAGCTACTAGAATTCAACTTTCGCATTTCATGCGATTTAGTCCTCGTAATTAAGCACATAATCGATGTTGTTTTCTTATCAAAATTTTCAAGTGACATTTCTAGTATAATATGGATCATATAATTAAATAAAAATAAATTATATTTTTTGGCTCGAATTTGTGGTCCCGAGCCACTGTTCCAATTTCACCGAAATTGGACTGTTACAACTCTCTCCCTTATGAAATTTTTGTCTTCAAAAAATTTTCTAGTAAAGAGATTCAGATATTACTTTCTCATGATTCCATCCGGTTCCCAGATATCTTTCTCTATATCATATCATCGTCAAAGAACTTTCATTAAAGTACTTTTATATTTCTCAGCATTTTTTTCTCTAAGTACCAGAATTTCAATCAATCTTTTACTAGAAATTGTGTCAGGCTGAATTTAACATTTTTCAAAGTAATAACAGATGATGGGTTTGATCGATATTGTCATAACACATATACTCATAAAAACATTGTAAACTCTGTAGAACTATAATAATAATACTAGTCAACATGCAATAGGTTCAGTTCTTTTCAATAATCTCATATGACCTAATAAATCACAGACTTAATTTGCCTTTACGGCCAAATTGGGGAACTTCTTCCATGGCGAAACTTCCAAAACTATTTTTGTAACGCCCCAAAAATTTAAGGTCTTTAATTTTGTATTATCTGACACAAATTACATGTTTGATGTAATGGCTATGTGTTTTGGGTGTGTTTGGTAGTGTTTGAGAAGCCTGGGTTCAAGTCTTGGCTTTTACAGAAATTCTTTGGTTTTGCTCTTAGATGAATCTGGACACTATCACATAGGTTTTATAAATAATAGTACTTGTTTTATGTCACAAAAGAGCTTGTGGTGCAGTGGTAGGTGGTGTGTGGAGTCCTCTTGAGGTCTAAGGTTCAAGTCGTGGCATGGTAAGAAGATTATTTGTTTTGCTTTCTTGCCATGTGAGAAGTAGAGGTTGATTGAAACTCTGTTAAGGGAAGTTTGAACTGGTGGTTTATGGAGAAAATCATGGAGAAGATAAAGGAGGATTTTAAGGAGGAGATTGGGGAGAAAATCAAGGGAGGTTGAGGTGTAGGAGAGGAGTGTGCCGTTTTTGAAATGTAAAGCACTTAGGAATTTCAGTTTCGAGAAGTGAGTTTTTTTCGGGTTTGTAACATTTTGGGTTTTTTTTTCTTCTTTTGTTCTCTAGAGGCCGATTAGTGCAAAAAAAATTTTGATAGTGCCTTTTCCCTTTGCTGGTTTTGGTTGTACACTCTTCTTCAAGTTTCTCGACTCTCATTTTTGCCTCTTCTACTCTTCTCCTTCTAAAACTATTTTTTTCTTTCTCTTTAAACTGAATACATACTTCCTCCCTTACTCAAACTCTATCGTTATTTATTTATTTATTATTTTTGTAGCTTGGAGACTGTGGCTGATTTAATTATTCTTCTTCTCCGTCCTTTCTCAATTGCTTTCTCTTTAGACAGATTGTTTTTAAACCCTTTTTCCCCTCTCAAAATTTTCAATTTTGACAAGTTTTTCTCTTGGCCGATTGTTGTTTGGTTCCTCTGTGAAAGTAACTATTTTTCCCTTCCTTTTCTTTAGGCTGTCGTTTTTCCTAAGGTTGCTGCCGGAAGTTGGGGATTATTGCTAAGTTAGAATGCTCCCTTGTTCTCTGTTATTGTCGATATTCCATCGTACTTTTACCCCTACTGTGCCGATTGCTCTTTTGCCATCTTTGCTGGCTTTGAATTCTATTCGGTTCTACGTTCACAACTTCGGTAAGTATGTGTTTCGCTAAGGATCAATTGTTTTCATAAATATATGTTAATAGAAGGTTCGATTCATTTGCAGATATTAATCAAGGAGTGGGTAATCGCTCTTGATCAATAGTTTGGTGCGAATATTCGTTGGCTCAAGTAAGGGTAGGTGGTTGTGGTTTAAGTGACTAAGTATATTGATTAAGGCTGGTTGTATTCCTATTGACATGCGACTAATCATGTGTTGTGAATGGATATAGGTTTTGGTACTCGAGGACTATTCGTATTGTTTTCGCAAACAGGTGTGTAACCACACCCTTCCTTACTGTAGATAGGCAAAAGCCAAAAAGCCGAAGTGCCAAAACTTTGGCATTTGAGGCCTCACGAGCATGCGATCGCTCATGGGGTAAACCGAGCCCACAAATCATGGGTGATAGACTAAAAAAGCCACCACGAGTGTTTTCGTTGACTTGGGCCGTTATGGGCCATGTTGGGCTAAAATGGGTCGTGTGGGCCCACTTGGGCCGAGTAATGGACCTTGGGCCCATTTACACCGTTAAGATCATTTAGGTTATCTATGTCACTCGAGGCGACTGTAGACCTTCGGAGAGGTTGTTATCTGAGCTGAAACCCCAAAATGGGTAAAATGACCGTAGTACCCTTGTATGGTAAAATGATGATTATGCCCTTATGTTCTGTATGACTGATGTGCTTATAAATTACATATATGATTGTACTGAGTATGACTTTGCATACACATAATATTTTTGACATGACATACTGCATGGGGTTGGATTTTTGATATGGAGGAAGTACCGTACTGGTGACTATGTCATATTCACTGTTACTGGTGGCTATGCCACAATTACTAATACTGGTGGCTTTGCCACATTTACTGTTTCTGGTAGCTATGCTGCATTATTATTACTGGTAGCTTTGCTGCGATATTGGTTTGCTGCCTGGGTGGGTCGATTTATATCCCCACATGGTGTGTTGGTTTGTACGGGTGGTGTACTGGCTGGATTTGGGTGGGATGCATAATTGCATTACACTGTACTGATACTGTATTGGGCTTAGGCCCACATTGTTACTATATAGGGCTAAGGCCCGGCCGCATCAGATCGACATCGAATAGGGCTCAGCCCGCATCACACTACATGCACTCGCTTCTTGCTTGACTGATTAGGGGATACACACTGAGTTTTTGTAAACTCACCCTTTCTTTTCAACTGAACAGGTAATCCCCAGCCTTAGACAATTTGGTGCTGTGAGGGACTTGGAGGTGGCCACACGACTACTGTGTCTTGCATTTGACTTCGTTTAATTTAAATTTCACTTTTGGGTTTTTAATTTTGTAATAAGACCATTTGTGGGTTTTAATTCTTAATTGGGCTTTGGATTATATATATTATTTTCTTTTAAACTACTAGTCTGGGTAAAGACGAGTTTTTAAAATAATTACTGTTTTCTAAAACACGCATTTTAAACTTCCTCGACTTAAAAAGCTTACGCATTTTTAAATCAATTTAATATAACACTGATGGTTAATAAAGTAAACGTTTTGACGAGAACTTTTATTAAATAATAATAAAAGGATTTAAATTCAGTAACGAATTTTTACCGAAAAGATCAGTTTTCAAAAAATACTTCAATGTGACATGCCAGATTCGGTCATAAAATCCAGGTCGGGTCTGGGGTGTTACAATTTTGTCATCAATCTGAAACTCTATTTCTTTTCATTTTAGATCCACATTAGATTTCTAACGATCAAATGTTGCTTTTAAACTGTCTCAAGTCCCTTCTATCTCTCTTCGGGTTCAATGAATCAAGACTACTACATGTATCTTTTCTCATTGAGCTCTGTCAAAAACACTGGAGTTTTGCATTAGTGACCATATAAAGCTTCGTACAGTATAATTTTATATTTTACTGTTAGTCGTTATAAGTAATTTCAACCCAAGTCAAATACTTTTCTTAGTTATCTTCAAATTCAAGTACGCAACATCAAAACATATCTTCCAAAATCTGAATCATATGTTCAAATTGATCATCCATCTGAGGATGAAATACCGTACTGTAACCATGTACCCAGAGTTTCTTGTAACTTGTTTTAGAATCGGAATATAAACCGTAGATCTCTATCAGAAATAACAGAAACTAGCACATCGTATAATCTGTCAATCTCAAAAATAGGTAATTCAAGCAATCTATCAAGCGAGAAATCTATTCATGTCAGAATAAAATGTGCAGGCTTTGTCAAACAATCAACAATTACTCAAATAGTATCTTTCTTTTTCATAGACATAGATAATCCCAACATAAAGTGCATAGTAACTTTGTCCCATTTCCACTTCGATATTTTCTCTAACTATAACCGTCTTGAAGATTTCATCCTTATCTTGTTGGTACATCCATCATTTAAGTACAATTTAAGAAATACTACATTTCCTTTCTGAGCTACTAATACTTTTTAGAATCATTATGCATTTTATCATTTCCCAGATAAACAGACATAGTGCTACTGTGATCATTCATGTAAAATTTTCAGTACAAGTTCGAATTTCTTCAGTACACAAACTCTGCCTCCGAATAACAGATATTTATCGAATCTATTCTGAAATTCTGATTTAGAAATTTTTTCACACTATACTCATTTAACTCACAACTCATTATCACTTTTTTGAGTTTCATCGATCTGTTGTAGAGACACCGATTTAGCTCTATACTCAACTAAAATTAAGTTATTATCAGACAATCATATTCAATATCCATGGCTTGCAAAATATACAAAGATTTTCTACTCAGAACATCTGTAACCATATTCATTCTTTCCAAGTGATATACAATTATCAAGTCATAATCTTTCAACATTTCAAACCATATACGCTATCTCATATTCAAATCCTTTAGCAACATCGGATACTTCAAACTTTATAATCGGTAAGTATACAACATTTTTTTTCACCAAACAAGTAATGTTATCAGATTTCAATACAAAATCAATAGCTGTCAATTCTAGATCATATATTGGGTAATTCTTTCCGTGTGGTCTTTAACTATCTAGAAGCACGGGCTATTATTTTGCCTTACTGCATCAAAACATAATCTAACCCCATTCAATAATACATCACTATAATAACAAATTTCTTACCCAATTCAGGTTGAACAAGAATCAATACTTTGATCAACATAGCTCCCAACTAGTCAAAACTTTATTGACATTTATCGGTCTATTCAAATCTTACATCTTTTTGTAATAACTATGTCATTAATGTAGCTATTTCAATTATTAACATTGAAGCTATGAGTCTTTTCCAAAGCCATAATCATTAGGTAGATTTATAACCATAATACATTAATATGACCGTCATTTCAACCGTATATATAAAGTAACATTTCAATATCAATAGTGCACTTCAAATTAGAAGAGGGAGAACCAAAAGTGGCCCCAAGAATAACCAGTGTAGTAATTCAGTTTCTATAGTCTGTGATCTTTATCACCATACCTTATGATCGAGTCAATATTTATTACGGTAATGAATGTAATTACCTCTAACTGATGAATATCTTTCTCAGATAAACCATGTTTAAATAATAGAGAGACTGATGGAATCTCAGAGAAAATTCAGAAAAGCAATATCACGCATGCATCGACAGAAACAACTGTGGTAAAGACAACATAATTTGCATATTCGCAATTCAAGGCTTTAACCAGTAGAAGTAGTAAATAACATTATATGAACCTTATCATTAAATCTTATATCAATCATGATGAATTAGAAACCCAAGTAAGGTAAAGCGATACCGTTCATGAATCAACCCAACTTACAGTAATTCTGTAACGGCCTAAAAATCCCGAAACCCAAAAATCCCGAAATCCCAAATTTTCTTTTTCGGTTCTGATAAAAAAATGTGTGCTAGGTATTTTCGGTTAAGTAGGTAATAGTAGGTCTTGGCTAAGGTTTGAATTTAAACTTAGGGGAAAAAGAAATTATGCTTTAATAATTATTAAGGAACCCTAATGATAAGTAGTTGGGATTTTAAATAAAAATAAGGGAAAAATAGCATAAAAAAGCCTTGTGGATGAGTGGCAAAGTGACGTCACTTAGGGAGTAGGGAGGTGGCATTAGTTGCTAGCAAGGAGATCCAAGATTTGAATCCTAGCTTAGTATTTTTAGGAGTTTAATTTTTGCCTTCTAGAAGGGTGGAAGTGGCGTCAAGATGGACTCCAAGGGGAGTGTTCAGAAGAGAAAATTAAGGAAAAGATCAAGGGGTTATCAGGGAGAAAAACGAGGAGATGAGAAGGGAGAAGTGATGGAGCCGAATTGGGAATTGGGCATAGAAAATTCAGCTATAAGGGCTATAAATAGGGGCCGAATAGGTTGCCAGGCTACTGCCAAAATTCTTCTTCACTTCGTTGCCAGAAACCCCTTTCTCCAAAAGCCGAAAACCCTTATTCTCCTTTTTATTTTCCTTGTACCGATTTTTTTGTTTCACTTTTGGTTTAGCCGATTCTTCTTCCTCTCTCCCTTGATGCAAAATAATAAATTGTTGCCATTCAAATCTTTAGAGCCGAATACCCGTTTGGCCGAATACTCTTGGTGCCGCCACTACCTTTACCACCCAGTCGATTCTCGTGTAAGTGCTCGCTCTTCCAATCGGCTGGTTTTGCTAAGTATCGATTATTGTCCCTTACTCTTTCTAATCAACTGTGGTAGGGAATTAGTATCAGATCTCGAATCTTAGCTCTCTGCCGAAATTGCCTTTAGGTGCTTGCGGTTTTGGTAAGTACTCCTCTCCCATTGGCTAAGGTGGCCGAATGTTCATAGTTAAGGTAAAGGGACTTGTTTTGGATACGAGTCATCTATTATTTTGGTTTTAATAGCTAAGATTGGTGCAGATCTAGGAGTTGATCGTGGTTAGTGATTTAAGAAGGGGCTGATCGCGCAAGGTAAGGTTAAGGTAAGGTTTCGGTTTTGGTAAAGATATGTATTAAGCATGCGATTAATTGAAGGGTGATATCCTTTGTAGTTGGTGACTAAGGGAATTGTAGCACGCTTGCTTACCAGGTCTGTACATACACAGCACACACACAATGAATCGACAAAAGCCGAAAATCTGAAAAGCTAAAATACCGAAAAGCTGAAAGTTTGGCTATGGTAGTCTTGCGAGTGGTGAACACTCGTAAGAGGGAAACCGATAGGTTGCCTAAGGCCCACGGGGGATTCCGTGGACTTGGGTTGTAATTTGGCCATATGGGCCGAAATGGGCTAAATGGGCCCGATGGGCTATTAGGCCCATAATAGGCAAAAACTGAATATTAATGCTATGTGATAGGAATTTGTATGTGAGCATGAATATGAATGTGGTTGGGCCTAACGGGCCATATAAATGTGATTTTGGCCTAATGGGCCATATAAATGTGATTTGGGCCTAATGGGCCATATGAATATGATTGGGCTTAATTGGACAGATACAGGTATGTGAATTTGATTAGGCTCTGTAAGTGGTTTTTGGGCCTAGTATATAATGAATACATAAGACTTAATTAATATATAGTGACTGTGGACAAGTCATAGGGTTAAGGTGTGGCAAAGGGTATATACATGTCTAGGATTGGATCTAGGGAGAGCTTGGTACTTAAGCGGTCTTAATGACCCACCTCCTCTTCTCTAGAATCCTACCTGGTGCATAGTATTCGTTCATCTTAGCTCACGGGACTTGTTAATGGGCCAAGGTAAGTGAAAACCGTAATTAAGGGAAAATTATCGAAATGCCCCTAAGGGTGAAAATGACCAAAATACCCCTAGGTGTTGAATGTAAGTGACATGCATACAGATGATATTCTTCTTAGGTTGCATATGGGTTAGGAATTATGGAACGCAGGAAGTATATGAGGATCGCATGGTTGCTTGACAATCGTGGATCCAACGGCAGCTTTTAAAGCCCAATATGTAAATGAAGGTAGTTCCGCAACCAGGCTACCCTTGGTGTGTCAGTTGGGTGGGTCAATATTTATATCCTCACATGGTGTGTAGCGGATGGATAATTTGGATGGGATTGCATTGCATGTTTGATGTATGATGGTTTTTGGAATGCTTGGTTTTTTGTGTGTTGAGGGTTGTGCGAAAACTCACCCCCTCTTTTATTTTATTTTCAGGTGATGCTCAGTAGAAGGTTCGATGTTTGGAGGGACTCTGGGTGGCCAGCTAGCAAGATAATTTGGACTTGGTTTTTTTTAAGCATATAAGTTTTTATTTTATTAAGTATGTTTTAGACCAGATTGTAACAAGGTTTCATTATGTTATTATTACTTGAATTATTATTATTTTCGTTGTAAATACGAAAAGTTGAACATAAATTTCCTAAATTATAGTATGTTTTCTATGTTTCCGCAACTAAATTTTAAAATGACATGTTTTCGTAAAATCATATATTTTAAACAAGTGATTGTTAAGGAGTTTTTAAAGTTAATTAAGGTTTCTTTTATTTTAAAAAGGGTTTTCAATAAAAACACGGTTTTTGCTAAAACACTTCAATGTAACATGCCGGATTCGGCCATAACGTCTGGGCCGGGTTTAGGGTGTTACAAATTCCATCTATCATAATTTACTAGCATTTTAATACGATAAACATTGCATCTAAACATGCACAATTTCACATGCCTCTGAGAATAACAGTACATATAGAATACCCATATAAAATACCCAAAAGGGATTGCTGTAATATATACTTGATTATAACAGTTGTATTCAATATTTTTGTAATTTCATTACTATTCCACTGACTAATAAAGTCATCAATAATCTTACATCATTCAGTTCACTAAAAGAGTCAACTCGAAAGAATTTTTTGCTAATCCGTTCTGTAATTATCATATAATTGATAAGTAGATTACTCATGCATAATCTTCCACCTTAACAATGACACCACATATTCAAAATAATCTTTAGAAAAATCTGATATCTCTTTTAATACCGTCTTTACTTACTAACCCATTCTCATTCTAACTACATCATTAATCATTTAGCCTTTAAACTCTTTAGTTTTACATTCATGAGCTTAATCCATATAAAAATTGTGAATTTCATTGTATAAAACTATACTGGTAATGGGGTGGAGATTGTAAGCCTCAAAATTCAACTTTCATATATATACTCATATAACATAACATTTATCTGTACCTTTTCGAATTCCATTTCATCATAAGTAACATTTTTTTTTACTCAGACACGTGAGTATCACTTTCAACAGTATCAGAATTAGCTCAGTTGGAAAGCGTCTCTATCTATTTGTAAGACAATTTTCATTAAAGTCGGGAGATATCACACTATCACAGGTTATATAATGGCATGTATTTCTAGACTTCACATATGCTACGTTCAGTCCAAGAACCGACTAAACCATAGCTCTGATACCACTAAATATAACACTCCTAACCCGTATCAGTCGCTGGAACAGTGTTCCAAAGCGCTATAAAAAATTTTCAGAACATTTACAGGCATTTCATGTTAATCACTATGCATTAACTGAGATTATTCGAAACATCCCTTAAATGGACCCTCGAGGCCCAATACAAGCTTTAGAAACGAGTTGGGAATTAATCGAGACCTCTAAGAATTTCTCTCGACTTTTCAATATTTTTCCAAGGTTCAGGGCTCACACACCCATGTGGTCCAAGGGACAGACCCGTGTGACCTTGGGACACGCCCGAGTTAAAGGCCGTGTTTGACCCCATGTAACTCTCTGACTTGCACACACAGCCATGCCACATGCTCGTGTGTTAGGCCGTGTGGTTAATTAATTCAATTCGAATTAGGTGTAAGTTTCACACGGCCAAGACACATGCCCGTGTGCCACACGCTAAGACACGCGCCCATGTCTCTGCCTGTGTGCCTAATTCTGAGCATTATGTTTCTCAAAATTAAGGTGTAAGGGACACACGGCCTAACCACATACCCATGTTACCAGGCCGTGTGTCACACACGGTCTAGACATATACATGTGTGTCTGCCCGTGTGGACAAAATAAAGCCATTTCTAGCTTTATTTCTCACCCAAAATTTCACCCATGAACTGCACTTGAATCACACATACAAATACCAACCATTTCAAGCATTCAAGATAAGCAAACTTTATCATTCAACATGATATATCATCACAAGCGTTCATATTTACAATCTCACTCTTTAATAAGCATACTTGTTTCCTCTTTCTTAATCAAACAATATATAGTACCTATGTTATCACCATAACATGAACTTAAATACATATATACATGTACCAAAACATAATCATCACTAGCCATTCTAATGGCTAGATTACAATAATCATTTACATTTTCATGCCATTGTGACCAACATAACATATACATGCCATTACAACCATAATTGATTTACCATATATATATACCGACATAGGCCGATGGATTGTGTGAGTGATCTCCGCCAAGCTTCCAATTCAACGAGCTTTCAATTGACTCTAAAACAAGGGGAAACAAGACAGAGTAGGCATAAAATGCTTAGTAAGTTCGTATAACATGGTACTTAACTTACCATTCATCCTATTTGAGGTAACTAAGACATATTCAACCACTTTGATCTCAAGCCCTACACATATCCTCATTGCCCTTGTTAGTCATATATTCCATAGTAACATCAAGACATGTATGGGCTCAACAACAATCAAGTTCCCATGCACATATGCTTTCCACAACATGTATTCATTTAACATGTTTAGACTATCTTTTATTATTACAAGTATAGCTTCATATTAGATCGTTTCAAGTTCAGATCATTTCATGCCAGGACTTTACTCATTTTATTCTAGTATTAAGGTCACACAAGTAGTAGTACATTCAAGGTGTATGGGTCTATGATCAAGGATGAACATTCTCATCAAGTAATTTCCATATGCAAATATCATCTTCTTGTATTTCATGTAATATTCTTTTCATGCCACATTTCATATCATATTTATGATTCCATGTCAATTTGTTTTAAATTCATATTTGCCCTTGTCAGAACTTTACCTGTTTAATTTATTCAAAATATCGATGGATACACAAGAAGTACACCCAAGGTGTACAAATCAGAATCCGTCAATTCATGTCCAATAGTACCCTTAAGGTACAATTTTCAAAGAGTACACTCTCGATCTATATATGTATACAACAGGATTACCAGTCTAGGCTAAATTCTTTTTATGTCATATGCCCTAAAGAGCTTGATCTGGATTACCCGTCTGGGCTAAATCCTTTCATAAATGAGGTCAATAGTATAACTTGTCCGAGCTAAATCCCGTCAATAACAAATGCAGGACCTCATTCATTTCGAGAAATCACGTATCCATCGATTTTCCATTTATTCAACTGGGATTTAAACACTTTTCAAGCATTACCAGGCAACTGGTCAGGGATTTAAACACTTTTCAAGCATTACCAGGCAACTGGTCAATCTCATATATTCATGCATCTATGAAACTCAAATTTCACATTCAACTTAAGCATAAAATTTAACATTTTTATCGTTTCACATTTTTATGGCATTTATACAATTCAAAACACAACATTTAATTCAAACATAAAAACATATACAATTTAGTTACACGAACTTACCTCGACAATTGTTCATGTACGAAAAATCCACTAATCCGACTTTTTCCTCTATTCCTCGTTCTAACTCCGAATTTGGTCTATCCTGATCTAAACGAGTAAATTTAACATCAATTTATCACATTTTATATTCATGTGAACTAAATTTTCATCCTAGGCAAAGTTACCATTTTGCCCCTAACTTGTCTATAAATTCCAATTTCGTCCCTAGGCTCAAAAAATGAAAATCATGAAATCCGATCCTCTACCCAAGCCTAGCCGAAATATACATACAACTTTTATAGCACATAAATTTCACAAATTTCAGCATTTTCCATGGATTTTCACCATTTTTTATTTTAGTCCCTAAATCAAGTTTTCATGAAAAATCACTTTGTAAAAGTTATTTATCTATCATCAATCTTTCATTTTCTACCATAAATTTCAAATTTCTAGCATATACATCCTTGACCCAATTTTTTTACCTTGTTATCTTTTCAAATTGATCCCCCAAATAGATAGTTTAGGCTATCCCGATTTCAAAAATATCAAAATTACTAAAAACGGGACAAGAAAACTTACCCAACTTGGCCATGAAAGTTTCTTCTCTCTCTCCTAGGGTTTCCATGTTTATTTTGGGGAAGAAGATGAGAAAATATGATTTTTATTTTCTTTTCATCTTTTTAATTAACTAATTTAGTTAAATTCCAATTTAGTCCCTAGCCTTTTTCTCATTTTCCATGGATGAATCATCCAAAAATATATACATACTTTTTATTAATAGTCTAATTACCATATAAGGACCTTAATTTTTGAATTCCATAGCTATTTGATCCTTCTAGCTACTAGAATTCAACTTTAGCATTTTATGCGATTTAATCCTTCTCGTAATTAAGCACATAATCGATACAATTTTCTTATCAAAATTTTCACGTGACATTTCTAGTATAATATGGATCATATAATAAAATAAAAATAATTTATATTTTTTGGCTCAGATTTGTGGTCTTGAGACCACTATTTCGATTTCACTGAAATTGGGTTGTTACAGAGACATAGATGTGCTCATTGGAAGAATGATAGATTGGATTAGACCCAATTTGAATTAATTCTTAATAAATTTTTGAATTAATTCACTTGTGACATTCATGGTGCATTTACCTAAATCATAAGTTAGTCATTGACCATGCATGTGTAACTCATGTGCTTTGATATAAGTAAAGGCTTATGCTCTAAAAATGGTCGAGCCCATAGCTGGTATGTTGGGTACATGACTAGTTTATGGCATGACTTTACTAGCAATAATGAAATTCATAACTCAATTAAAGAGTTAAAGATATCCTCTCATTGGTATTGTGTGGATTGATAAATATGGAATGTGGCCATTAATTTCTTGTTCTCAAACGAGCAATTAATTACAGTCATTTATTAACAGTGATCATATTAATCATTAAGAAGACATAATGGTGACAATGAGATAAAATAGGATTGCATTCAGTGAACGGATTTAACTGAAAGAAATTAAGGAGATCATATGAAAGTAACACACACATGAAAAGGTCATTGGACAAAGTAGTTGGATCAATTACTTTTGTAAAGAGTATACAATAAGGAGTTTTCAATCATGGTACTTCTTGTAAACTAACTCCATCATTAACTAAATTGCGAATTATCAGAATGATCTTTTGGACATAATTACAATTACTAGAGTCTAATTGTATATTTCTGATTGGTCTCTCCACTAGCTCAACGAAAGCTCGATTGAATTGCATCTGAATCAGAAGAAAATTCTACGACATTGAGAATATTTTAATTAAGTTGATTCTTTTGATATAAATTTAAATTGGGCAGTCGTGAGAATTATTCAACTAGAGAATTTGATTAAAGAATTTTCTTAGAAAATTAATTCGGAAAATCTAAGTGATTTTAGGGAAAATTAATTTTGATCAAGTAAAATTAAATTAATCAAATTAATTATATAAATATGATATTTTTAGAAATTAATTTTCAAGTTTGACAATTGACCAAATGAGTAATTGAACTTGAAAATTGTACCTGAGATTGAAATTTAGGCCCGAGAACTCAAAACTAAGACCAAGACCCAAAAACTAGTCAAACCGTGTTTGGTATGTGAAACCGAGCTAACGGTCAAACCAGTGACAGGACCGGATCGGTCGAGCTGTCTTTGGCCCAGACTAAATCAACAACAGTCGAACCGGCTCAGGGTGTCGCATCTGCGATGGCACCACTAGATATGACAGTGTCGGCGACTGCAATTGCGACATCCCGGTGGCCGATGGATGGTCGACGGTGATGGTTCTTCAATGGTTGAGCAGTGTAAGGATTACACTCCTATTAGGACTTTACTAGATAATTTGATTTCAGATTAACTATTCCAAAAATAATATTATTTTAATAGTTTTAATATCAAATTTAATTTAATGCTTATCTTGATAGTATCTTTTCTCATTTTGTATATGTATGTAATTAAAGATTGCTTGCATGTCAATTAATAGAATGTGATGCATAAGACTAAAATGAACGTGAATATGTATTTGATCATATGTTTAAAGATGCTTAAATGTGCATAGGATGTAGTTTGGTATTTGACTTAATGCCTAAATTGAGATGTGTTGAGTTTTGGATCATTTAGTGTAATAGCCCAAATTTCAGCAATGTCGGAAATAGTGGTTTGAGACCACCAAATCTGACAAATGAACTCGTAGATTATATTATTTAATGTGTATGAGCCAAATGTAGCTTTTAAAAGATTTATGAAATAGTAAATTGTGTTTTATAAAGATTTATTTGGTCAAGAAATTCAGAAAAAAAGTATCAAAATCTCGGTGTTATAAACCGAACCATAGGTACTTTTATAAATATTTACAGAGTGTCAATAAGGTAGTATTAAAATTTCTTTAGAAAATTTTGACATTTGGCTGATTAATTAAATAAAAAGGACTAAATTGAAAAAGGTATAAAAGTTGCTAGAAGGATTAAATAGCTCAATTGTCAAATGAGGAAGGACCTAATGTGCAAATAAGCCCAAAAGAGATATTTTGGGTGGCAATAGCTGAGAAAAATCAGGAAATGGGTGAAATAAGGGCAAAATTAGAAAATTGCCAAAATTAGCTAAATAAAAATGGGACCAAATTGGAATATCTAGAATTCTCTTCATTTTCTCTTCATTTTCATCAGCTGAAAAATAGTTATGGAAGAGGGTTCAAGCTGGTTTTCATAATCTAGCTTCATGTAAGTTTAATTCTTGCTTTCTCCTTAAAATTACTAAGATTTTGGACTTTTACAATTGAGTCCAACTTACTATGTCATTAGTTTTTGATTTCATGGCTAATTTTTAAAGTTTCTATGGATGAGTGCTGGAAGAATATGATGAATAAGTATAGAATTGAAGATTTAATTTTGATATATGATGATTTTATCAAGTAAAATTGATGGAAATTGATTTTAAGACCTAATTATGAAAGAGTTTAGAATTAAGGTCTAGTGCTAAACTTCTAATTTTCAGGGGTTATGAAGTAGTTTAAAATGGTAAAATAAAGTATTAATTGAGAAAAATTAGCTCAATTGAGGGGTTAATTGAGTAAGGACTGAATTGTATGAAATGTGAAATTTGGGGTAAAATGAAAATCAACATTTTGCATTAAAACTGTTTTGAACAGCAGCAGTAGTTTAACTTTGAAAAATCACCAAAAATTGTATAAATCGAATGAGAGGATTAATAAAATATGAAATTAAAGCTTATTGAGTCTAGTTTCTTTTAGAAGAAACGATGCAAGCAATGGAATTGTAAATCATGAGATATAATAAATTTTGTGAGATAATGTCAGAATGATTTTGGGTTCCCCTCTTCTGACTTTGGAAAATCATCAAAAATTGAAAAAAATAATTAGGGTATTAAATTTATATGTTTATAATCCTGGATTAGTCTATTTTCAATAAAAACAAACAGTAATATTATTCTAATCCCGTACAAGGAGATAACTAATTTTTAGTGAAGAAGGGTCGGAACTGTCAGACAGCAGAACATGGGTGACTTTAAAGATAAACTGTACTTATTGGCTAAACCAAAAATTCTTAAAATTTTATGGTAAGAAAATATGTAAGTCTAGTTTCAGGAAAAATTAGCAGATCTTAATTTGAAGCTCCATAGCTCAAGTTAAAAATAATTTAGTAACTATAATACAGATGGACAGCTTTGGAATATAAATATAAGTAAATAGTGAAATTATAGATAATATTACTTATAAGCGTATTATATACATTAAGGATGTGGAAATGAGAGGAGGAGGAGGAAAATATGTGAGTGACTTATGCATAATTGATCATGTACTCGATTATATTTGGTAAATGTTAAACTTTGTTAAAATGAAAAATGTTATAAATTCATGTTTGAATTAAATGTTATATATGTTAAAGAATAATTTGAATATTTGATATTGCCTTGAATATTCGATATTGCTTAGTAAATGTCAAGCCAAATATAAAAAAATATGTTCTAAGTGGAACATGTGTGAAAAAATGTGGTAAGTATTTTCATGGTTATTATTGAGCTCATTCACATGAATCTGTCATTTGAAATTATGATAGACAGGAATAAATAGTGAATGGCATACTTATGTATGTTTATATGTATTTATCTGAAACACAAGAAAATGATGGTTATATATTTGATATATGGAGACATGAGACAATGATATATGAACATGAAATATATTTTATAAATGTGTTTGTTCATTGTCGAAACCATTTTTTTTAAAACGATCGACTTTTTATTTTGAAAACGAAGATGGGGAGTCGCCACCAATCTTTTTTGATGAGGTGTGATCGGGTCACCTCGCTATTCAATCATTTTAATAAAAGTTTAAATTCACTAAAACAATGATTTTAGTCTATGAAATTCAAAAACAAACGGGTTCGGGGAGTCGGTTACGTACGAGGAAGGATTAACACCCTTGTAACACCCAAAATTGGTACCTAGTTGATTAATTAATGCCTTAGTGTCAAGAATTGAGAATTGGGATAGATTTTAAAAATACGATCCTTTGTTAAAATATTAAAAATTTCAAGAAAATGACATATTTCACGTTAATCGCAAAAAAAAAAAAATTACGTCCTGTAAGTTAGGACACAATGTCATAAATTCCCAATACGCGAATAAACATCGAAAAATTTATTTATTTTAAAAGATAATAGATTATCTCGGTTTTAGAAAGAAATCATATTCCGTGAGTTAGAACACGATCCTTTCTTGATTCACGAGATTATTTAAAAAATTTTAAAACGTTCATTTGTGCAGATTTATCGAGAAGATCAGAACCCCGTAAGTTAGGGTACGACCTTTCGAATCCCAAAGTACGAAGATTGCTTATTAAAAAAATGAAATTTTATGTGTCGGGTAAAGCGCAATGCTATTTTATAGTGGAATGTAAGATAAAATACGATGCTAATATGCATCACAGAATAATACTCATAAAGATGATGATATAAATATAATAATATTGAATAACGTAAACTTTGAAAGTGGATAAAAATATAAGCAAATGAAAAACTTAATATATAATGAAATAATAATAACGAGGACAAGAATAAATTAGAAATTAAGTGAATAATAATAAAAGGAATAGTAAATGAAATAACAAAAATAATAATACTAATAATAAAAATTTAATTAAAAATTGAGAGTAGACATATAAATAAAGAAATATTAAGTAAAATGATTTTAAAAACAATAATAATAATAACAATAATAATAATACTAAATTAATCAATAATAAAACAATAAGTAAATAAACACAAAAGAAAATATGATTATAACTGTAGTAATAATAATAATAATAATAATAATAATAGTAATAATAATAATAATAATAATAATAATAATAATAATGATGTGAGGAGATATGAAAAAAAGATATATAATATAATAATAACAATATAAAATTAATTAGTCTAATAATATGATAATAATAATAGTAATAATAAAATAATAATAAAGTAGAAAATAATAGTAATAATGTAATAATAATAATAAAAGAAAAATAATTAAAAGGCTGAAACAAAATGAATAAAAGATTTACTTGAAACCCTTTTTCGAAACCCGAATGAAACCCCTAAGGGTTTTCGAGGCTTTCACGAACAGAGGGAACCTCCGACGGTGACGCAAGGCGAAGAAGTGGGTGAGTCAATCCCTTTTCCTTTCTCTTTTTTATTTGTATAGTAAATCAGTAAAAAAAACAAAATAGAAAAATCACCCTTTTCGATTTTTTAAGTCTGTTTTCGATTGATATTGTGAGTAAAACAATCTTTTTTCATTCATGGCTTTATAGTCGTTTACAAGAGGTGTTTGTTACTATTTGCTTTCTACTGTTTCTGCGTACTGTTTGTGTTGTGTTGTCTCTGTCTTGCTTTCTTTTTTGTTCTTGTTTTGCAGGCCTAGGGAGTCAACGAGGCAAGGGCTTTGCCATTTCGGTGCAAGATAACCACCTCGAGCGGTGGGCATGCTGCGAAGGCACGTGGGCAGCGGCGCGGCGCAAATGCTAGATAGAAACCCTAGGTTTTTTGAAAATTTTAAATGTTTAAGGCTTATCGGGCTTTATATTTTTGGGCTAGGTTCTTTATTTTGTAGCTGGACTGTTTCTTTGTTTTGGGTTTTATTATTTTTTGTCTATTGTTGTAATGGGCCCGGGCAAATTTGGGCATTTACATTCATAATTATAGAATTGTGCAACTCAAGTGTACTATTTGTATAAAGATAGTATTTCAAATGATTTGATGAGTAAAGCTCCAATGTGAGATAGTTTGAAGTCAAGACAAATTGTTATGAAAGCGTATTTAAAATACATAGATATGATTATTATAAGTTATGTGAATAAAAAATGTGTAAAAGTATATGCATATGAGAAATTTAATGAAAGTTGAGCCCATACATGTTTCTTGATATTTATATAAATTATATGACTAACAATGTGATAAGAATGGGTATTAGGGCTCATGATCAATTCGAATAATTATGCTTTGCATAATTATGTTGAATATAGAGAAGCGGTAAGTTAATTATCATGTTATACGAATTTATTAAATATTACATGTTTACTTTGTTTTACTTTTTCCCCTAATTAATAATGATTCGATAAACTCCGGTAATGTCTTCTACCCTATTCCGATGACGGATACGGGTAGGGAGTGTTACATTTAGACCATTACAATTTGGTACTTGGTAGGTTTTAGGCTATTGATGCAAAAAGTTGGAAAAACTATTTTCATAGTTGTGACATCCTCTTATTAGTGTTGTGACATTAAGCCCTCTGTCTTTGAGGACACGATTTTCCCTTATTGAAGTCATGACGTCAAGTTCCTATCTTAAAGTTTGCAACTCACCTCAGTTGAAGTCATGAAATCATGCTTTTGCCCTCAGTGTTGTGACATTCATCCTTCATGTTGCGACATAACCCATATTTTAATTGTATTTACGTTTTAGTCCGTCATTTGTTACCAAAATTTCATGAGAGCTTTTATAAACCTATTTATGACTTGGACTAAAATTGTAGTTCTCTTTTGATTTCATTTTCAATTATAATTATTGGCACTTGAAAGTAGCTAATGGGAGAACATAATTTTTTTTAAACCCAAAAAAGAAAGATGCGTCAGAAGTGTTAGTTGAGGGAATTCGAAAAAGAAGTTAATTTAATGGTTTTGTTTTCGGAGGTTTGAATCTTGTATCTTCATAACACTGTGACGCCAACACAAGCCATCCTTAGTGGCAACAGGAGGACTCCCACTTAAGATTGCACTTGAGAATACAACAACACTACTAATAGGAAAATAAATTGGAAATTGTAATTGTGTGGACAATATCGATCTTCCTCTTCTCTTTCTTCAAACCATTTAACAGTGAATAATATTATGAAAAGCAATGCCACTGAGGAAATTTATCACCCAACCATCATCACCATCCATACCTAAATATATAGAAGGATAATAACTTAATCCTGTTTTCAACCATTTCTTCTTCCTACTATCATCCAAGTTAATAAATTAATTAATCCCTATTATATTTTATTCTATTCACTTAACCATGTCTGATTACCGTCTATATTGCTCTAATTCTCACAAATTTGTTCAACATTAATTATTATAAATAATTCTTAATCAAATAATAAAGAGTAAAAGTGAAATAAGAATACATGAACTATTTTTGCGTTGGATCAAATATCTAAACTTCATAAAAATGAAAATTTTCCTCACATTTATATAATGTATTTATTTATATAATATTCTGAAATGTGAAATGCTTACTAGTAAATAATGAACACGTACTTATAGAGTTTTAACTTTGAACATAGAACCCATAATTGCAACATCACTTTCTAGCCACAAAATCAACTCCTATTTGCCTACAATATTTAAAGAAATGTTGAAAAACTTTCTACTAACTATAGTAGAGAATCTACTACTATTATTTTTAATTAGTGCATATGGAATCAATGGAATCCTAGCAACCATTACAGCAATTGAATGTCATTTCCCCAACTAATACCTTATAACTGCTGCAAACAAATAAAAGTAATTGGAATAGGGAGCTTTGATATTTTCTTTATAAAGTCAGACAGAAATAGAGAAGCAATCAAAAGTGATTAGTTCAAGTTCTCTTGAAGCTTCTACTCCAATGTTCAAAAGAAGTGGCCGATTTATAGTTTAAAGTAATGCCCTTTGGCAACTTACCTCTTTACTCGATATCTATCAAATATGGCATAGATTCGGATTTTGTCTATCCTACAACCTAACTTTAAAGTAATTCATTATCTTATATTCTCTCTTTCTTCTTCTTCTTCTTCTTCAAATAGATACTATGTTGATTAAGTTTAATACAATATCTTTTTCTTTCCTAATTAGAGAATTGATATCTTTAAAATAAATTTTTTTTTTGAATAAGCTTGCATAAGGGTTTGTTACTCACTCAATTTATATTCACACAAGATGATCAACGAGTCCAATTAACTTTGTAAGATTTGAAATAACTTTTAATAAAACACAATTATTTCAATGAATCAAATTATAGTGTAACTAATAAGGGAATTATTTCTGGTTTATTTTTAGTAATTCCCCGTCATCCAACAACACACCTCATCTTATTATTAGAAGAATAAAAGAGCGAATAAACAAAATTTATTTCAATAAATAAACAGTAAAAAAGTTAAGAGAGCCAAGTTGGGTAAGCTGGGATCAGCTTTATCCTCTTTAAGCTGTGAAGGGGCATTGAGAAGGAGAGTCAAGAATTCGTGATTAGGTCAGGTCACCAAACTTCCAATTAAAATCTAAGAAGATCTATTTATCTATTTTCCATTCATATAATTTTGCTTATGGATTAGGTGTAGCCTCCACAATGGCTTTGTTCTTTCCTTCCTTCCTTCCTTTCCTTTTTTATTTTCCTTTTTTTAATTTTCTAATTAATTTATTATTTGATAAAAGGTTTAGGATACCCAAATATTTTAAACTTAGAATAATTATTGGTTTAAATAAAGCTTTGCCCACTATTTTATCACTACTTAATTGCCATATGATGAAGCGTTCACATTGTTAATTATATTTGTAAACATCTATATGCTTAGTACACTCATTTCACATACTCCACTAAAATAAAAAAAATTATTTATTATTTTAAAAAAATACTATTATTAATAGGAATAAAGAACGATAATAATACAAACACATGGAATATAGTACAAACGATAAATAAATCACTATAAACTAATGCACAAATGTCATGCTTGTAAGTTAATCTCAAAAAAAGAAAAGGACAAACTGACAGTAATTGCAATAATAGAATAATTCAGAAACAAACTAAAGATGCATCAACTTGATCAAATCGCTAAAAAATTCTTCCTAGCCCCACCATTAATCAAATTAACTTGACAATGAATATTGATCAACCAATAAAATACTTTCAAAAGTCCCAAGAGACCTATCACATCACTTATGTAGAAAAGGCTAAGTCTCAGATGGCTTGTCCTCCTCCTCCTCCTCCTCCTCATCTCAAATCTATCGCCATAACTATGATCTATCATGATTAAGTCCTTCAAGAAATATTCCTAATATTTATGGTGGTACCATTATTTTGGCAAATCTCATATATACGCTAGAACATGATGAAAAACTAAAAATAAAACCACATTTACTTTCAAAGAAAATAAAATGTACAAAACAAAAACCACGAAAAATATAGACAAAATAACACCATGAAATTATGGACAAAACCATAATAATGTGGATTGGAATTTTAAAAAATAAAATTATGAAAAATAGTATTGAAGAAACCACGACCAACAACCATCTAAAGACAGGCAGTGCTGCGCAGAGATTTAGTTTGAAGTTGTTGAGGGGTTAGGATTCTTCTATGAAAATAAGAGACAAAGTTGATCTTTCTATTATAATATGTTTTTAATCTAAATATTTCTAGAACATGAAATAAATTTTAAAAAAATTTATAACTAAAAAGTATTAGATACAATAGTAAAACATATTATACTTTTAGACAAAGAATTCAATTTTAAAGCTTAAAGATGACATTGTTGGGATGGGGAACCATAAGACCTAAAAGAATTAATTTTTATAGACCTTAAAATAAACTAAGCGAATACCTTGAATCCACTAAAACAAAAACTTTACGATGTTTGTTATTAACTAAACAAAAATTAATTTAATGCCTCATTTGGTTACATGTAATAACATGAGAAAAAAATCTTATTTCAAAAGTTAAACATAAAATAAAGAATAGTTAATATAAATTTGAACTTGAAATTAAAAGAATAAGTATAAACTCTTGTAAATACAAGACTTTATACAAAATAAGCAAAAAGATTCCTTCTCTTCTCTAAAAGCAAATTATGTGAGTGGTTGGGAATTGCCAAATGAAATTAATTTATTGTTAACTCATATATTAAAATATAACGAAAAATAGTATTCATATCAAACATAGCATTAGATGTTAATATTAATAACCGTGCTCTATATTTATGCATTTTCTAATTATATATTATATAATTTATTTCATAAAATTAAATACATGATGAAAACAAGTAAAAACGTATTTAAAAAATAAAAAAAATATAAAAACATATTCAGAATAAATATTTTTAAAAATGAAAAAAATTGTAGATTTTAATAATAATTAATAAAAAATATTTAAAATTTTGTGTTAGATAAAATTTATACTCTCTGTTTATATGAATATTAAAATTGAAAATAATGTTATTTTGTTATTTTTTAATTAAATTAATATTCAATTAATTGATGACATTAACTCAATTAAATGATTAATAATAATAATTTTGTGTTACATGTTGTTATAAGCAATTAAGTTTGTGTTAAGTTATATTTTTATATTATATAGATAAGACCAAATTAAAAAAGTAAATAAAACATGAAAATTAATTAATACACTAAATTAGTATAACATTTTAATAGAAAAATGTCTTTATAAAGTAATACCACTCTCTTTTCGTTGATCAACATTTAAAGGAAAAAAAAAAAACAAAAATCAATTGCAGTCAAGACTTTTTTAATTTTATTTGTTTGCGATGCCATCCTTGCTCCAATTTTATCGCCAATGCACACAAAGATATTTTAGTTTCCATAATCTAAAAACTCTTGATATTTTAGTATGATTACTTTTTTTTTTATAAACTTTTATCTGACAATAACTTCAAGCAACGACTACCTTTCTACCTATAAATGTCATGGGGTTAGAACTTTAGTCTGACAAACTGTGCGTCTTTAGATTACTCCTTACTTCATATCCACCTAATTCAACCTTATTTTCTAAAAGACAAGAATTCTCAAAGAAATTTTTTATGGCACCGAAATAAAGTGGAAGCAAAATCTTGAGCAAAGAAGCGACGAATGAACATAAAAAAACCACAAAAAAGTAATGCACACATGGTGTTTTAGTAAATTATCTCAAATATATTCAATAACTCTGAATGGAATACACTAAGTGATTATAAATGAGAGGGAAGACCTCTATTTATAGTTAAGCTCTCTAGATCAAATAATACATTTTAAATTACATCGATGGTCGAGATTGAAGTCTATCTACAATATGAGAGTTCTAATGGATTTAAACACTATACAATCTTATCCCTTAGGGTTTACAATATTCACCATGATAACTTAAGTTTTACTGGAGTGTTTCATTAGGCAAACAAGGCTTTAAGTAGATGGGTTTCTCCATGTGTTGCATGAATTGGGCTAGTTCTTGTGGGTTAAATAAGCCATATTTGATCAGTTGACCTCCATGGGCAATTCTGTGCGCAATGGTCATGGGCTTTGATCAGCGACCTATGACATTCTCCCCCACTCATTCTTGTGACGCCCTTGCTGCGTCCTCATAATAACACTGGTCTAACTCATCTTGAAACTGGCACGACGCCTCAACTAATTCCCAACTATTCTCTTTACTGGGTAGTTCTACCCCTCGAAACATTTGCCTTGGCTTATGTATCCACCCTCGTCTATCTCAAACTATTTCTATCTTTTTTACATCTGGATCGTAAGAGGTCATTACTCGTACTTGCCCCCATTGTGAATTGTCTTGATTAGGATCCCCTTGATCCACAGGATTAGGCATACTCATATTGAACATTGGATTAACCTTGAGTATTGTTGCTAACTTCGGTTTGTAAGCCCCTAGCTTACCTGCTTTAAAACTTTGAAAGGAACCTTATGTCTTTGCCAAGCTTATAACAGCCCAATTTCAGTGAAATCAGAACAGTGGTCTCGGGACCACAAATCCGAGCCAAAAAATAAAATTTATTTTTATTTTATTATATGGTCCGTATTATGATAGACATGTCATGTGAAAATTTTGATAAGAAAATTTTATCGATTAAGTGTTTAATTACGGGAAGGACCAAATCACAGAAAATGCAAAAGCTAAATTCTAGTAGCTAGAAGGATAAAATACCTATGGAATTCAAAAATTAAGGTCCTTATATGATAATTATACCATTAAAGAAAGTAAGTAGATATTTTGGTATGACTCATCCATGGAAAAATAAAAAAAAGGCTAAGGACTAAATTGGAAAGATGAAAAGTTATTAAATGACAATTTAATTAAATCAAAAAGAAAACAAATTCATATCATCTTCCCAAAATATTTCTATGGAAACCCTAGGAGGGAGGAAGAAGACTTATCAAGCTTATTTGGGTAAGTAATCAAACCCTTTTTTTAGTAATTTTTATATTTTTGAAACTAGGATAGTCTAATCTATCTATTTAGGGGATCAATTTGAGAAGTTATCAAAGTATGGAAAATGGGTCATGGATGTATATGTTGAAAATTTGAAATTTATGATATAAAATGAAAGGTTGTTGATAGATAAACAACTTTTACAAAGTGATTTTTGATAAAAACATGATTTAGGGACTAAAATGCAAAGTGGTGAAAACTGATGAAAAATTCTAAAATTTTTGAAATCTTTGTGTTGTAAATGTAGTATATAAATTTCGGTTAGGCTTGGAATAGGGAGTAAATTGCATAAGTTTTATTTTCCGAGCCTAGGGACGAAATGAGAATTTATGGAAAGTTAAGGGCAAAATGGTAATTTTGTCTAGGATGAAAATTGAGTCCACTTGAATATAAAATATGATAAATTGATATCAAATTTACTCGTATAGATCTGGATAGACCAAATTCAGAGTTAGAACGAGGAAAAGAGGAAAATATTGGATTAGTAGATTTATGTATACAAACATTTGTTAAGGTAAGTTCGTGTAACTAAATTGTGTATATTTATTTGCTTGAATTAAATGTTGTGTCTGTGAATTGTATAAATATCATATATATATGAAATTAAAAATATATCTGACAAAGCCTGATCAATAATAATGCTCGATAAATGATAAAAATGTTACTTTTATGCTTGAAAAGAATGTGGAATGTGTTTACTTGAATTATATGAATGTTATGGATGTATGAAATAATCACATGTTCGATAATGCTTGAAAAATTTTCAAATCCCGGTTGAATAAATGGATATGTGATTTCCCGAAATTAATGAGGTCCTGCATTTGTTGCTGACAGGATTTAGCTCAGATGGGTAATCCTATTAACCTCATTACAGAAAGGATTTAGCCCAGACGAGTAATCCTGATATAAGTCCTCTCGACCATATGTTATGGATTGGATTTAGCCCAGACGGGTAATCCAGATCAAGCTCCTTAGAGCATATGTCATAAAAAGGATTTAGCCTAAACTGGTAATCCTGTTGTATACATGTGTGGCTCGAGAGTGACTCTCTGAAATAGTGCCTTATTGGTACCATTGAATATGAATTGACGGATCTTGATTTGTACACCTTTAGTGTACTACCTGTGTATCCATCGATATTTCAAATAAATTCAATGGGTGACAACCCAGACATGAAAATATATGAATAATAAAATGAGTTATTACATGTACCCGTCTGAAATACAAGAAAACGATGATACATGGCAAGTGATATATGAAAGCATGAGATGATGATATTTGTACATGGAAATTATTTGATGAGAATGTTCATCCTTGATTATAGACTTGTGCACCTTGAGTATACTCTTCGTGACCTTGATATTTCGAAAGATATGAGTAAAGTTCTGACTTGAAATAATCGGAACTCGCGACAAACTATTATGAAATTATACTTGTAATATAAAGAGATGACTTATACATGTTAAATGAATACATGTTGTGAAAAGCATATGTGCCTGGAAACTTGATTGTTGTTGAGCCCAAATATGTTTTGATGTTATTATGGAATATATGACTAACAAAGGCAATGAGGATATGTGTAGGGCTTAAGGTCAAATTGATTGAATATGCCTTGCATAGTCACCTCAAAATAGAATAAATGGTAAGTTAAATACCATGTTATATGAACTTACTAAGCATTTTATGCTTACTTAGTTTTACTTTCCTGTTTTATAGTAAATCAAAACCTCATTGGATTGGAAGATTGGCGGAGATCATTCACACTATCCATCGGCTCATGTTGGTATAATATGGTAAATCAATTATGATTGTAATGGCTTGTATAGGATATATTGGCCATATTGACATGTAAATGTAAATGATGCTTGTAATCTAGCCATTGGAATGGCTAGTAATGGTTTGTTTAAATATACTTGTAATGTCAAACTATAAAAGCTACATATATGTTAAGTAGTTGATCAAATCATGTTTAATACATGGATTGAACTAAGGTATGATTGTAGACATGTATGCATGAAAAGATATGCCATGATGAATCATGGAATTTGCTAAATTTGAATGCTTGAATTGGTTGGTTTATGGATGTGAGTTTAAGTGCAGGTCATTGGTGTGAATTTGGGTGAGAAATGAAGCTAAAAAATGACTTTATTTTGTCTACACGAACGTGTGTCTAGACCGTGCGTGACACATGGCCATGTACATGGGTGTTTAGTTTGGCCGTGTGTCCTCTGCACCATAATTTTGAGAAAATAGAATGCTCAGAATTGAGTACACGGGTAGAGACACGAGCGTGTGTCTCAGCCGTGTGTGCTACACGACCTAGAACATGGGCATGTGTCTTGGTCATCTAAAACTTGCACTAAATTCGAAATAAACTAGTTAACTACACGACCTAGCACACAAGCGTGTGGCACGGCTATGTGCATAAGTTAGAGAGTTACACGGGGTTAAACACGGCCTCTAACACGGGTGTGTCCCAGGGTCACACGGGCATGTCCCTTGGACCACACGAGCCTATGAGCCCTGTAACTTGGAAAATTTTTGAAATGTCACGAAAAGTTCTTAGAGGTTTTGATTAAGTCCCGACTTGATTCTAATGTTCATATTGGGCCTCGAGGGTCCATTTAAGGGACGTTATGAATGATTTTGAAATTTGAATAGTAACTTGCTTGAAATATCTGCAAATGGTCTGAAACTTTTGGTAAAGCTCTATAACCCTATTCCGATGACGGATATAGGTTAGAGGTGTTACAAAGCTAATGGTAAGTTATAATAAAAAACACTAGAAAAGTGTTTGAGATGTACCTCACTCACAACATCTATTTTGTTTAATTACCTAGTGTGCATCACTTCTTTCTCCATAAAGTTTGATGCACAACCCACCTCTCCAATAGGTGGTATCCCCATTGATAACTCAACAGGTTTCATGTTAATATGTTGCACCCTTAGCATTTCCAGCGAGGTCTCCTTAACACTTCGATCTACCTAATGAGTGTTCTCACCCTACGAAACAACCTTGGCTAGCTAGATTGCTGAGAGTGTCTTGGATTCACCTCTCATGTCTTGACTTATCAACACAACACATTGTTTTTATTGAGTATCCATAATACACATGCAATCGGCAAAAGCAACCAAAATATCATTAATTTGTTCAAGGAAATTCAAGCTCAAACACGAAGTCGTAATCATCTAAATGAATTACCTCGATGTCTTCCTTGCCTTTCCATTCATTGATTTCCAGCTCAACTCCTTGTGATTCTCCTACAGTCGAGCCCTTTTTGGAATTAACAGTCTTGATCCTCCCAATTGTCTTACAAACTGTGAGACCAAGTATACTTGCGGCTGTCTCAAACATGAATAAGATTGTCACCCTTGTATCAATTAGAGTAGTCCTCTTTTGGCCTACGATATTGATGTCCACAAACATCAACCCTTTCTGCTTGCAGTCCTTCTTTGCTTTCACAGAATTGAGTATCATTAATTTAAGCCTTAATACAATTTTCTTATTAGGCTCTGCTTTCTCTTCTTTATTGATCGCGACAAACTTGGATCACTTTGGATATACCCGTATCTTATGTGGACTACAACATAGGAGGCATTGTATTTCACTCTTCTTCTCATTCGATTTTTTTTAGGGATTCTATTTCCCATTTCATGGTTTTCTATTGCCATTATTATTACCATTGCCACCATTATCATTTTTAACCTGTCCTTTTTTATATCCCCTACCGTTGCCCTTCTCCTTGGGCTTGGAAGATTCAAACTTATTTTTTCCTCGAAACAAGCTCGATTAAGGACTCCACTATGATCATGGCTTTGGTATGATCCTAGACCCCTCAACATTGTAAATGTTGCTTGTCACATAGTTTTGAACCATCTATGAAAGAGAAAAATGTGTTTTTCTCACTCAAATCAGAAATCTGGAGCATCAGTTCACTAAACACCTTTACATACTCCCTATCCGTGTCTTGTTGCGTAAGCCAATGCAACTTAGCCCAAGCTTCATCCCCATCATACTCTGGGTAAAACTAGTACTTGAATTTCATTTGGAACTCTTCCCAAGTCCCAATTATGGCTCCACCTTATTTCTAATTTGTAGACATATAACGATACCATAAAATAGCGACATTAGTAAAATACATAACAGCAGTATTTACCTTAGTAGCATCATCCATGATGCCTCTAGCACGAACATATTACTTTATTCCCCACAAGAAGTTGTTCACGTCTCTTGCTAACCTTGTCCCCTTAAAGTCTTTCAGCTTGAGGACATCCACATTAGGCTTAGGTGCAGCAACCAACACCCTACTACCCAAAGCAGCTTTATAGATGACGAGCTCCCTTTTGAGCTCCTCAATATGTTCCTTCAAGGTTGTCACTATGGCCTAGAAAGCATCATCCCTTACTATTAGCTTATCCATAGTGGATATGAGCACCCCTTGCATCGCATCAACATTGGAAGTGAGAGCCTCCACCATATATCCCTTGAGCTAATCTTTCATCGAGTCCAACTCTACAGTGCATCCCTCAATTACTTTGAGTGTTCCTTCATACCACTCACAAATTCCTTAAGATTGGTCATCTGACCTTCCAAATTTGACAACATATCACTAGATCTACTAGTTACCCTACCCCTCCCACGAGTTTCCCTTGATGGTTCAACTTACTCTTCAACTTCTTTCACCATCTTACTCGACACCTATAAACCTTGGCTATGATACTAACTGTCACAAAGCTAGAAAATTAGTCTAGCAAGTTGGGTGGCCTTTGGCAATTTCTTTTATTCAAATCTGCCTAAGTGAACCTTACCCGCGAAAAGGTGAGAAATTTCAAAGAAATTGTCTAAGGCACGAAAATAAAGTGGAAACAAAGTTTTACGTGAAGAAAGGATGAAATAATAAAAAAAAGCCACAAGAAAACAATGCACACATAGTGTTTGACTAAATGCTCTCAAATATATTAAGTAACTTTGAATGAAATACACTGAGTGATTACAAATGAAGGGGGAAGGCCTTTATTTATAGTTGAGCTCCCCTAGATCCAATAGTACAGTTTAAATTACATTGATGGTCAAGATTAAAGCCTATCTACAAGATAAAAGTCCTAAGGGATTTAAAAAATATTCAATGTTATCCCTTAGGATTTACAATATTCACCATGGTAACTCTAGTTTTACTAGAGTGTTTTACTAAGTCACCAAGGCTTTAAGTAGATAAGTTTTTCCATGTGTTTCATGAATCGAGTTAGTTCTTATGGGTTAAATGAGCCTGATTTGATCAATTGACCTCTATGAGTGATTCTGTGTGCAATAGTCACGAGCTTTGATCCGTGAACTGTGTCATAAGACTATATTACAATTTTTTCTAAATTATTATTCAATGTTATCAACCTAATGGTATTATTTAAACTTGTTCTACCTCTTGCATGTGTTCCCCCACATGACATTAATTAAAAAAATCACAAGTCAACGTGTCCACACCGGGCTAATCTCCAATCAGGCAAACCTAGAACCCCAATAGACTAGTAAACCTTCATGGATTCCATCTTCTTAAATGTATGTGAGATCTCAAGATTATTGATTACCTAACTATCTTAGGATATCACACCACCGCCACTACAAGGCAACAAGGTATAACTCCACTGTCGGTGAGTTTAGGACACATCGACATCTTTTTTCTCCTATATATTAACTCGCTATATCATATGAGAAGAGGACTAAGACACATAAAACATCTCTCTTTCCTCCTTATCCTTCTTCTATAAAAACTTATCTCCACAATCAATATTATCAGACTCACCATTTAGTGGCTCTCTACCCCAACCAAGGGTAAACCACTATCATAACCTCCATCTCCTCTTCCTTATTAATCTCACAAGTTAACATTTTTGTACAGTGAGTATGGATGAAAATGGCCAGCACGAGTTCTAGCATTTCATTTTCCAATGAGCTCAACCCCAATAATGATAAAAAAATCTCTAGAGAGACATACTTTCAACCTAGACAAATACAACACAAGCATGAATGTATACACATCAAAACTCCTATCAGCAAACCTTCAATAAATCATACCAACAAACATCCTATAACCTTTACAAAAAGACACATTATAACCCTTTTTAATAGTATTATCAGTATTCTCCCCCAACTATGGTTTCCCCCTTAAACTTATGTCAATACCCTACAAACTGATCAGGGCTTTCAAAATCCTCAATCGAGGTCCCAACAATTCGCCAACTTAATATTGTCACACCCTAAAATTGGGCTTAAAAGTTTTGAGAGTAAAATGAGGATTTTAGCTCTAGTGAGCTTGGGAATTTCGTTAGCATGGTATTCGAAAATGTTTTTGTCTATGTCATTTTGGAAATTGAAATAATTTTTGAAAATAATGTTCAAAAGACTTTCAATTTTGAAATAAAGACTGATTTGTAAAAGGGTCTAAAATATAAGTTTTTAGAAGGTAATTAAACCAAATTTTAATTTTTCACCTTATTTTCCCCTTCATTTTAACAAAACCCACGTTAGTCTCTTCTTATTTTTTTTACCGTCCATTTCATTCCAAAGCTCCTCTCATTCAATTTTGATTCTCAAAATTAATTTCTTTGATTCTTATCATCACCCAATCAATAAACCTCCATAATATTTCAAGAAAAACACTCAAAACACCATAGATTTCTCCATTGTTGAGTTTTTGGGTTTTTTGGGTTTTCAGTCAAACGTTCCATTTATTGTCAACTAAGGTAATGATTTGATTCCTTATTAGTTTTTTATGTTATTTGATCCTTTAAATTGAGTTTTTTGGATGTTTAATAAAAATATGGATTCAAAGTGTTTTTCAATTAGTTTTAATGTGATTAGAAGGTTTCTAAACTTACTTTAAAGTTTCATTAACGATTTATAAAGATTTAATGAATTTTTATGAAAACTGTCATAATAAGGATTTCTAAGGATTTAATGAAATTTTGTGAAAATAGTAATAAACATGTCGAAAATTTTGATATCAAGATTTGGGTAGTTTTAAGTAGTTTAAAGGCTGAGAATCAGTCGTGGGTGAATAATTAGATGAACGGAATCAGTTTTAGGTAAAAAGATTAAGTATAGACTGTGATAATTGAAATTCAAGTTTGTTATGTCAAATGTTTCGATTACTAGAGAATATAGCTTAGGCTTGTGTTTCTTGTTGGTTTAAGTGAGTCTTTGGTTGCTAATTGATGGTTCATGTTGTGTGGTTATTATGTGTGAAGCATTGAAACAGTTGGAGCCTTCTACGAGCAAGGCAAAAGGCAAGGAAAAACTAGTTTAAGCTTTTGGCAATTAGGCAAAAGCGTGATCGGTGAGTGTTTGGAATCACAAATTGTAGACACGGTTCATAGTGTTAATTGGGAGCTTAGGAATAGCCTAAACCCCTATCCTAAGTTCTGAGTGTAAGCTTTCTATTTCTCTTGCTTTATTTTGACAAATATGTGATTGTGTGAAAAATTGTGGATTGGTTATTATGATATGATATTGTGATATGTGACATGTGTGATGACTATTATGAATTGTGTTGTGTTGTGGGCATTATATACATGTTAAATGAAAGTGATAATGATATGTTAATAATTAAAATATGTAGCAAAAGTGAGCGAAATTTTGGTAAGTATATATGTGTTGAATTGTGGAATATGATATTATTATGACAAGTAATATGTGAAAATACTTGTATGTGATATATGATGTACTGATTTTAATACACACATATGTGGTTGGATATGTGATGGCTCAATGAGCATTATTGTGGCACATAAAGTGCAATTAAATGTGAATACGATAAGCATGCATTGTGTACAAGCTGTGATGTAATTGATGAATATGAACAAAGATAATGTGCATTAAATTAGTAATTAAAAATATGTAATTTTGGATATTTTGGCCTTTTGATCTCTTGAAACCATTGGATATAGTTTGGCATGCCATAGGATTGTGAGTACTCACCTATATGTATTGTGTTTTTAGGCATTGAGGCCCTAGAACAGGTTGGAGAGATGAGAGAATGTGAGCTAAGCTCCATTTAACAAGACATGTTTGGTGTGTTGGAGGGTGTTAGCTATATGCTACACTTTTGGAATATGTTCAACTCTATGAGTCATTTAGTGTGTTGGAGATTCGTATATCCGATTTGTGGTGATAGAGTCCACTTTTATGTTTCATAGTCTCAAGTGTCAAATTATCGTTTAAATGTGATTTTATATATTGTGATAATACGACGTGAAATGGTTGCATAAACATGTGGATAATATACTAAATGAGTTGATTTAAATTTCATGAAAATGTTAGTATGTTCTCTTGGTAAATTATGTTTGTAATTTTAGTTTGGGTAATTAATTATTGAACTTGTTAATGCAAGTGAATATATAAGCTAGACTTGTGTGTTAGTAAATCATGTATACATTGTTTAGTCTTGATGAATTATTGTAAAATGAGTTATTTTAATATGATTTAAGTGTAGTCGTATGTGAGAGTATATGCTAGTTTTATGGTTTAATTAAACGTGAATATGTTATTTTGACTTGGTTAAAATATGGTTGTGAATGTGTTGTAGTATGCTCTTGTTTAAACTTTGATGTTGTGTATACTTTGGGGTTATTCTGACATTCATTGAGCTTGTTTAAGCTCACCCACTCTCTCTAACCATTGTAGGTATTTAGTGTTTGCGAGGAAGTGATCTAAGTTAGGCTTTAGTATTTGTGTAGGTGGTATTAATATTATTCTTTCAACTGTAGGGATAAGGCAATGTGGTTAGACTTTGATCGATTATTATTGTGGTCCCCATGATTTTTATAGGTTTAGTTTTCTAGCACTTTTGATGTTATAACTATTTCATTGGTATTGTGTTGGTTTGAATATTTGCTATGTTGAAGTGCCATGAACTGCATGTATGGTCAATGGACGTTCAATAATGTGGTAGATTTGTTGCATAAATATTTTCTTGATTTTTTTTAGATGTTTTCATAGCTTATTTGCTCTTAAGACTTATGGACTTGGAACTTGTTATGTTGATTCTTTGCTTGGACATATTTTCGATGATTGAACCGTTGTTGTGGTTATTTTAGTGATTACTTGATAAGGTAAAAGTAGCATGTTGAATAGTTATTATTTTGAATGAATTATATGCCTTAAACTGTTGAATTTTTGTGGTTTGGAGCAGAGGTATCAATATTCGGGTTATAAAAATGATACCTCTATGATATTTTAATGTGCAAGAAGTCAGTATTGTAATTTGGTATCGATACCTTACCATGAGTATCGATACTCGGGGTAAAATAATCGATACTTTAATAAAGGTACCGATAAATTCTAGGGTTTGATTTTTAGACGAGAAATAGAATGCTATTTTGGTATCAATTTTCCAATCGGTATCAATACCATTTAAAATAAATATCGATACCTTTGTTTCAGTATCGATACCTGCGCAACTTGTTTTTGAATTTTGCTAAGTGGCTCTAATGCATGTTTAATTGATATTATAAGTTTGTTTGAATTATGTTTAACATGTTTTAATAATAATTAATATATGCTTGACTTAAAAATTTGAAAGAACACTAATAAAGAGGACGATTGCCTATTAATGTGACATTTTATAATATGTGTAATGTGTGACGGTGATGTGACATCTTGATATTCGGGCTCGTTGATTAGGCTGGGTATAGGGTGTTACAAAAATATTTTGAGAACAATCCTCACTTAATAATCCAATACCTACTATGTGTCCAATCTATATGCCGAAACAACATATTAAATGTCAAAAGTAACATGTTTTAGCCTCATTCTTAATGAGTTTTTAGATGATTATTCTATTTAAAATGCTGAATTTTATTCTCCTAATACTTTGAATTCATTTTTTATACTTAGGAGAGCATTTTGGGGCAAAAGGAGCCAAAAACGAGCGAAAATAAAAAATTTGGAGCAAGTTTCAGGAGCCATACGAGCTGGGCCATTCCACACGGTTTAGGCACACGGCTGTGTGGAAATCACAAACTGCACTTTAAACCTGCGAGAAAGCGTATTTTTTAGGTTTTTCGGGCATTTTGAGCCCTATATATGACAAAGATAAGAAGAGGGGAATAAGCTATCAAAGAATATTTAAGAAAACAACTCGGAAAACACCATTGGAGCCAACTCAGAAGTAGATTTTTATCAAGATTGAAGATCTCTTTTTGATTTCTTTGAAGTTTATTATAAGTTTCTTTATTTCTTATGGTTATACTAATTTTCTAAATACATAGGGAAATGAACCCTAAAATGGATTATGTTATTTGATTTCTGTTCTTACGTAATAAATACTTGAATCTTGTTCCCAACTATGTGTGCTTAATTCTTGGTTTAATAATGTGCTTGAATCAAAGAAGGAATAGACCCTATTTAAGAGTAAATCTAGCATAATTGAGTGGAGTTGCATGCAATCCTAGAAATAGGACAACATAAATCTATCGGATTAGAGTCAAATCTAATAAGGTGAGCCATTGATTTTGTTAATGAGATAATAAGGTTTTTAATTAGAAAGTAATTTCAATTAATCAATCTAGAGTCAGTTGCTCTTAATCTTGAAGAGAGATGTTAGCATAATTTAGGGATTTCTACGGATCAAGATACTAAGTGAAGAAATTGCATAATTTAGATTGATAATGAGAGATGAAATCTAGGTGGATTCTTTCCTAGGTATTGTCTCGCTTCTTGGTTGTTAATCGATTATTTTCCTTATTTTTTCTTTGTCGTGTTCTTTAGTTAATTAATTTAATTAATTTTAGTTTTAATCAATCACTCCAAATTGTCGGTTAAATAATAGAAAGATGGTAATTACTAGTAATTTTAGTCCCCATGGGAACAATATCTTTGCTCACTGTAGCTATATTATTAATTGATAGGTACACTTGCCTTAGTTAGATTTTTAGTTAGTTTATGACTACAATAACAACAATTGGGCGGATAACACTATGCCACTTAGGTTACTTTTGATTTACTCGCCAAATTCAGAACCCGTCAAAAATTGGGTATTACAAATTAAGTCCTAAGAGCTAAAATTTACAGTGTTCATGTTAGATGACCAAATTAGGTCAATTACAAGCTGTTAAACATGTTAATTATGATTGTGCAAATGAAAAATACCCTTGGCTGACAAATGGGCCTCGTTGGATCGGTGTCGCAACAGTCGATAATTGGTGTCGCGACATTGAACGTTGTGTGCTTTCCCTCTTGGTTCAAAGTTGGGTGTCATTACATGGGATGGTGGTTTTCACAACATCGATAGTTTCGAATTTTGGTGCCATGACATGGGATGGCAGTTTTTACGACATCGATGGTTGTATGCTCCCCCTTTCAAAGTTAGGTGTACGACATTCCTTCTGAATGTTGTGACATCTAGAGCAGTCCACTGACTCGTCGGCCTACAATATTGTCATGCACACTTAACCAAAACTTTAGTTCTTCCTTAAGCCCGGATTGGCCTAATAGGTCATAAAACAACACTAAAAGTTCATTTTATTTAATTCAAATGCAAAACTAAATAAATCTAAAAACTGCATAAAAGGACATAGAATTACTTGAATACAAGCTCCTTATGGGTTGAATTACTTGAATACAAGCTCATTATGTGTTGAAAAGAGCTTAATTTCCTACAAGGGATTGTGTCAGGCCACAGGTTTCGAACAAGAGCTAACATAGATTGGAAGTGTTGAGCATCAAACCCAACAACTAAGCTCAGAATACATCTAGTCAGCTCTTTTGTATGTGTATATGCATTTTGGTAATATGACATGTACCTAGGCTATTTTGGGCATGTTGCTAAGTTAATGTTTTGGTATTTTGGTACTTGGCCTATAAGGTTTGATATGTTGAATTTCATTATTTGATTTGTTGCTAGTTATGCTAGTTTATATGCGTTTGATTATGCAAATTAGTTGGTTGAGCATTGGTGCTTTGAATGTTATGAGTCAGTGGCATTTGATTGTATTTTGCATATGCTGAAATTGGTTTAATTGAATTGTGAATTTTTCAAGTATGTTTAAATAGGATACTTTGAAATGTTCATTTTAGGTTCTAGATTACCACAGAGTCTCGAGACAGGAAGAAAATGTCACAAGACAATAAGAATAAAGTTTACCATTTGGGATGTTGTATCAGTTTTTGCCTCGAGACCAATCCAATATGTCTCGAGATAATTAAACAAAGTGACCTTTGTCTCAAGAAAAGGAAACATCAAAGTAAGAATAAGAAAAAAGAGGAGGTTTGTCTCAAGACATAGGGGACCATGCCTTAAGGCATAATTTCTAGTGCTTAAGATAGATTAACTTCAAATAAAAATCCCTAAAATAAAATGAGGCTTATTTCAAGATAAAAAGTGTCTTGTCTTGAGACACAACATTGAAAATTTATAGTTGATTTTAGATTCGAGTCCTAACTCAAAATTTTACCTTTCACAACTCCGTAAAATGATGAATTTGAAACTTAGACATTATGCATGTCTAATTGTGAATATAATTGATAATTAAATTGGTTTGAGTGATAATTATGATTTAAATTTTATGATTATGTTAAGAGATAGTCTGAGTTTCTTTGGCAATATAATATCACATCACATATTTGGATCCGATGACTAGGTCGAGTATGGGGTGTTACAGAGGGATTACTTTCTTGTACATTCTGGAGGGGATTTATACCCCATAGTATGTGGATTCGGACTTCCAAACATGTAAGAATTTAAGGAAATTGATATCGGGCTGTGTTTTTGTCCTAGACAATGGAGTCATAATGTGAATAAGTGTCAAGTAGAGTTGTACTATTGAGTCCACTATTGAAGGTGAGTATATGGTTGCTTCTAAAGAAATGAACGAAGTAATCTACCTTCAAAAGTTCTTAACAAATCTTGAAGTCTTTCCTAGTATGGAAAAGTTATCACATTGTATCATAATAACAATGCAATAATAGCTAATATTAAGGAAACAATAAATCATAAGAGGACAAAACTTATTGATCGCAAGTATTATATCATACATCATAATGTGGTAGCAGATAGAATAGTAAATGTAGTCAAACTCACATCCAAGTACAACCTTTCAAATCCATTTTCCATAAATCTAATGGCTAAGAGTTTTGAGAAACATGTAAAGGGTATAAGAATACAAAATGTGACTCATTTACTCCATTAGGGCAAGTGAAAGATTGTTTGGATTTTGTGCCCTTAATGCTATTATTTTGTCATAAATGTTTGTAATGTTTCAAACAGATTGGTTAATAAAATTCCATAGCTAAATTTTTATTTTTTTCCTCGTCTGATTTTGCACGAAAAGAAAAATGAACAAAGAAAATATTAGCTCATTCATTACCTAACGTTTAACTAATACTAAGTTGTATCATATTGATGGATTATGATCCAAGAATTCATCTTAAATTAGTAGGTAATTCAAATAGTTCATAGTTTGAGGAATTAAAATGAGCAACTAATTTAAGGAATTATTATGTTGTCTATCAAGTCTAATTTGGGATATATCTTATCTTAGGTATTAGAACATGTTACTCCTAAAATGATAGAGATACAAGTGCAATTGTCTGGATTGACAATACATTGGACATGACCTAACTTTAATTAATCTTAAATCCATTTATAGATTAATTCACTTGTGATTTCCATAGTGTGGTTTACCTCAATCTTGAGTAAATGATTGACTATGTGTATATAACTCAAATACTTTAATATATTGAAAGCCTAATCTCAGTCAATGTCAAAGGTGAAAGCTGATATGTTGGGTATATGACTTATGTATAGCATGACTTCACTTATAAAAATGAAATTCATAACTAGATTAAAGAGTAAGTGATAATTTTCTTATTAAAATTGCATGGATTATGAAAAAGGAACGTGGTCACAAGTCATTTGTCAAGGGCAAATGATTTTTATTACTATTTTTTAGTAATAATATTTTTCATTTTGGAGAGATCAATTTGTGACTATGAGATAAAACATGATCATATTTGGTCAACAAATATAACCTTAAAAAGATTAAAGATGTCCTATGAGGGTAACATATTTATGATAAGGTCATTGGACAAAGCATAAACTTGTGTTGTTTTTGTAATGGTATATAATGGGGAGTTCAATCATGGTACTTTTAATAGATTGACTCCATATCTAAATAATGTTGTAATTAATAAATGAAAAATCAAAACTTAAGTACAAATTATTTAATCTCTAATTATATGTACAATCAATCCTTTCGCTAACTCAACACAACCATATATGGATTGAAAAAGAATTGATATAAAAAATGAATCGATACGATGAGAGAGAAATAGATTACATGAATTACTATCCACAATAAATGCATTTTCTTAAAAGGAACAATAAATGACTTAGAAATTAATTTAATTTTTTTGAATTATTATTTAATTAATTGTAATTAAATAGTTGAGTTTTACTGAATAGGATAGTTAAATTTATTCACTCATAGATTATAATACGGTAAAGTCGTCATAAATTTGACAGAATTAAAACTGGTTTGAGAAAATAATTTGATTGAATTAATTAATTTTAATTAATGAAAAAATAATATTTGGGGAATAAAAAACTTATTATTGAGTTGAATAATTGTATGAGCTTGTTTTAATTTAATTTAAAACTAGACTGCACCTATAAGTATACTCTAGGGTTCCTTTACAGCTTTTTATTAAAAATATTATTTTCCCCTCTATTCTTGCCCTATTAGAAATCTTGTGATTTTTCCTATATAAAGGGATTATGGGTAGCCGAAACTAATAACACACATATATGTTGATACTTTGTCGAAATTTAGAAAAATCTATTTAGCTACAAAATAAATTCCAAATTTGTGAGTACTCGAATTGGTGTTCTTCGGTTTTGATTTACCATAGAGAAAGTAAAACTTTCCCCACTAGAAAGTTAGAGCTTTCATTTTGTGTTCAATTTGATTAAAAGCTTACTCTCTTAGCAACCGAGGATTCGATGATAGTAGGGAAGGTTTTTTGGTATAAAGCTAAAATTCGATAAGTCTCGCTAGTCCAGAAACACAAGTGCTTAATTTGGTAAAATTTATTGTCATAGATAACACAAAAATGGTTCGTTTTATGAAAATTTAAAGTTTTTGTTGTACGATAGAATTGTTTTCATAAACAATTTTTCCAACATAAAAATAATTATAAGAATTTCCCAACCAGTAAGCACAACGCTTCAAGCTTTATCATCTAAGGACTTGATAAAAGCCATCATCTTAGCTTTCCAATAGGCATAGTAAGATGTTTAACTTGTCCAAGGAATTCAACAACAGGACCTCTCACGTAGTAAGTCATATGTGTAGCTCTCATAGCAATTGTAAATACTAAGTTGCTTGTCAGTTGTTAGTTAAGTTGGAATTGGATAAATTATTGAAATAATAAAAGTAGAGATGGAAACAAGAATTGATTACACAATTCAGAAATATTCTATATATCTGTGAGGCCTTGCATAGAGAGTAATCTACTACCAATCAACGGTACAAGATGTAATTTAAGTTCAACTCACTAGCCAAGTTGTAAGCTCACTCTTATACATCAACTATATCACTCACACCACTAAGACTTTCCCCTTGAAAGTTTAGTTAGAAGTTGAATATGAAACATTTTTGTTTAGAAGGTATTTGCACTCAAAACAAGTTCCTAAGATGAACAAGATATGTATTCTCTTCAAATTGTACACAATAATTAAGTAAACAAGCCTTCATTAAATAAGCATTGTAGGCTTATAAATCTTCTACAAATATGGACATGGTCTCCTTGGAATTTTGCTTTGATAGGACTTTTATATGATATCAAATAAACAGAGATCTTCAAGAAATAGACTTTTATGAAATCGAAATCTCCTCATATATAGAAACATGATCACACATAACGTCTTCAAATAAAGTCCCTACTTGATTGCTTTTCAACGTGATTTAATCTATAAAATTATTACTCAAAATTATGAAAGTAATATGATAAATAAAACAAGATTTTTCTGTCAAAAGCATGTTATCATATATGACAAGTTGCACAACTGTCTGTAGTGAATTGCAGATAATGGTTCAATTAGAACATGCAATTGGCACTAAGACAATTTAATAAAAACATATACATGTCACTTAATTTTACAATATTTAAAATTTTGAAACCTTCTAACTCTAATCAAAATTCAATAGAACAACAATTTTAATTTTAAAATACTATTAATGTATAAATTTATACATTGAAAGTGAATTGTCCAAAGTATAAATAGGGAATTGTTCCATGCCATTCCTTAATCAATTTAATTAAACTATAATAATTTATTTCACCTTTCAATTTTATAATAAAAAGTTATTTTAATTTTTGTATTATTTATCAAATCACTCAAAAATGGATGAAAAAGTTAATGTTTGTTAACTTTGCTAGCATGACATCCAGTGATAGTCCATGTGAATGTTCGTTAATAATTAATTAAATTTTAAAATTAAAAATATTAAAAATATTATAATTTGTATATGTTTTTAATAATTTTATATTTTTTAAAATTTTTAAATTTTAAAAAATTAAATAGTTAATTACGTGACATCCACATAGTAATTCACATGTATGCCGTGTTAGCAAAGTTAAGTTAACGAAAGATAATTTTTCCATCTATTTTTAGGTAATTTGACAAACAAGCGCAAGTTTTAAAGAAAAAAATTTAAATAAAAGACTAAAATGACTTTTTTTTTTTATAAAATTAGATGGCAAAATAAATCATTATGATTTTAATTAAAGATTAAGTAGGGATGATAATGGATATATTCATATGCTACTAATGCACTAAAAATAAACCCTAATATAAACAATGTAAAATTAATTTTCATAACCAATATAAGGGAAGGATAAACAAATTCAAGACCAATGTTTTCCTTTTATTATTATTTTTTATCTTCATTTTATATGATTTATATTTTAGATTTATAGTTGTTGCTTTTGATAATATTGTCTTCAATTTTTTTTATTAGATATATAAAACATTTGTTAATACCAAACTTAATTTCCACTCAAATCCAGTCTCATTCAAATTCTATTTCTATTTCTATTTCTTTTTGGCTTCTCTTCTTCATTTTTTCAGTTATAATTATTTGCCCTTCAAAGTGAAGCTAAAAAAAAAAAGGTTAAACTACACAATGTGTAAAATGTCGAGGGTTGAATTTTTTAGAATCAAGACTAAATTGGTATAATTTATAAATGTTTAGGGTTAAAATTACTATTATACCAATTTTAAAAGATACTATCAATTGGTGACTAAAAAGATAAATTTGAATAGTTAAATGGTCATTTTGTAATTTTTCATTGTTGGTGACCAAAAAAGATATAAACTAATGGTCGGAGTGACCAGTTTGTAACTTTTAACAATTAGGCGACTAAAAAAAGAATTTACTAATAGTTGAGTGACTACTAGTGTGGTTTACTCAAATTTTATTAGAATTATCATCTAATACATGGTGAAATTTTTAAACTCCACAAGCGAATTTAAAAAAATCGTAATGTATTTTATTTATTTTATTTTTATTTTTAAAAAATATTATTATTGGGGATTGAATATTTTTTAATTCCACAAACGAGCTCTTATTTATATAATTTTTATTTTTCAAAATATCAATTAAATATACTTGATAATTTCTTAAATTTGCTTAAAAAGTTAAAATTTATCAGCAATGTATTAAATAATAACCCATTATAATATACCTTTATTATAAAATCTAAAATGCTATATAAGACAATTCAATGCCTCCATTGATGAAGTGTCATTCATGAAAAAAAAAAGAAAGTAAGTTGATACGGTTTCATAAAGTAAAGTACAACAATCCATCGTTATGTAATTAAAAAACATATCCTAATTTATCCACATTAGGTGTAAAGCTGTGATTTTATATTTCTTTTTGGATTCCAATAAACTATTAACAAACCATAACCCTAATTTCTTTCTGTCATAATGCTCGTCTTCATCTATTTTAATGTAAGAAGACCATACTGAATTTCGCTTCCAAGTACTTCTCTAATGTAAAGGATGTTGTGTGAAATATTTAAATGCGATTTAAAATAATTTTAGTTATTGAATTGATGAAAATAAATTTAATTTATTAAATATTTATTTAATTAGTGATCTATTATTTTTTATTGAAAAGTGAATTTTTCTATCTAAATCATTATATATATATATATATATATATATATATATAATGCAATTATTTTAAGGAACTTCAACCAGGGACCTAAATCATCAAATTATTTATATTTTCCTTTCTTCTTCTTCTTTTTTCCATTTAGCGACCTCTTTTTCTTTCTTTTCCTTTTTTCTTCTTCAAATTATTAGGTTTTTTAGCTCAATTGTTACTTCTTTTATTTTTTTTCAAATTGTTAAAAATTAATTTAATCTATTTAACTATTTTAAAAATCAACAAATTTAACTTGTAAGATGTTATATTTTATAATAAAATTATTTAACACAATTGATTTTATATAATAATTTTTTTAAATTTTTATACAAACAAGTAACAAAAACAAATTTCAATTTTAATAATATAATTAAAATATTTAATTAGAATAAAAATTTACTTAATATCTTAATAATTTATATTGAGATCAATGTATTTGGAATTGAACCAATGGTCAAACTGGCGATACTAGCAATGCTTGAAAATTGCCCTCCAAAAGTCGATAGGTTGGTAATTAATTCTATTTTTTAATATCATTTCTTGCTTGCTTGACGTGAACCTCATACGCGATTAAAATTAGAGTCATAGTTTAAATTGTTTGATCGATCTAAACAGGATCAAACTCAAAATATGATAAAGGGTAGGAATAAAAGAAAGATAATGAACAAAATGGTAAAGGGATATAACTTTCAAACTCAAAAACAATCTTAGAAATGAACCTACGCTATATAACAACGAGGGCCAATTTCTATAAAGATGAATATGTTGCACACACATTTGTGAAATAAACAGTAATGTAAAATATTTATTTAAATCAAAAGATCGAACCAGAACAATATACATATACATATATATAAATCTAGAAAACAGAAATAAAGACTGGATCGAAATATTATACTCGTAGGTAGATAGGTCTATTTTCATAATTTCCTTAAGACAGATTCGACCGCTCCTTTGATGTTGGAGAAACGTTGGTCGACTGTCTCTTAGGATACAATAACGAGATGAGCAAGGCAGTAGCACGGCTACAATGATCAAAGAACTATAGCATTGCCTTCGTCTATCACTGAAAATGGTTTGAAAAATATACAGGGAAAAGATCTCTCGAAATTTTAGAAAAATTCAATGTATATATTTTCCTTCAGATTATTCGGTTTTAAATAAAATTCAAATGAAAGAACTTTTGGAAAATTTGAGTAATTTAGCCAATAACGTCCATGAATTAAAGAGCCATTAAACCCAAATTAACGTTTGAATTAAAGGAGCCATTAACTCCTTTTAATTCCAAACAAATAAGCTCAGCTGAGATAAAATAAGATTAAGTATTGGGCTAAAATATCAGCAGGCCTAGAAAAGCCCGACCGATCCAAACATTTCGTGTTGCCTATGTCATGTGGGTGCGCCCCCAACCCCGACAGGTTTGGATTTGCACCCCCTGTGTAATAGCCCATTTTTGGTCAAATCGAAATAGTGGTTTCGGGACCACAAATCTGAAGTCAAAATATTTATTTTATTATTTTATTAAAGTTTACAGCATGATAGAATTATTGTGTGAAATTTTTGTAAAGAAATTTTACTGTTTGAATGCTTAATTCGGTAAAAAGGACTAAATCACGTAAAGTGTAAAACTTGTGTTCTATTAGCTAAAAGTGTCAAATAGCTATAGAACATTAATGTAAAGGTCCTTAAGTGGTAAATAGGCCATTTATGAGTTAGTGGATGATGATAGCATGGCAATTGGTGGAATTTATAATATTTTTAAAGGGTAATTTAGTAATTTGGTTAATATAGGTTAATTAAATAAAAACAAAATGAATTTTGTGTCCATCTTTCTTTTTTTGGCCGAATATCGAAGAAGAAGAAAGCATCTTGTTGTGTTTTAGGGTTCAACACTTGTAAGCTTAAATTGGTAAGTTATTTTGACTCGGTTTTTAATGATTTCTATGTTTTTGAGATTGTTGCTTCGTATTCTAGCTAGCCCGTACCCTAAATTTCAAAATTGTTAAAGATTTAACATGTTATCATTGTTACATTTTGAGTAATTTGATATTGATGATAGATTATGAAGGTTTATTGATAGATTTACTAGTTTTTTTAAAGTGATTTTTGACAAAAATGTTAAAAAGTGATTAATTTGTAAAAATGTAAAATTATGTGGTAAAAGTGTGAATAAATAAAAGATATGGGTTGCTAGGGACTCCATTAAAATTTGGCTAAGTATGGGTTTATGATTAATTGCATGAATTTTCAATTTTATGTGATAGGGACTAAATTGTAAAAGTGTGAAACATTAGGATATTTGTTAATTTTGAAATATATATAGCTCAAGATAAGCAAGGATTGAATCTAGATTGGGGAAAAAGAAAGGTTGACGATTAGCCGATATTTGTTATCCGAACGATATGAGGTAAGTTCGTATAATTAGAATCAAACTTTTAAATACTTGTAATTATTTGAAATGAATGTATGTAATTGAGTAAATGATATATTAAAAATTTGAATGCCTTATTGATATAGTTTGATGGTTACCGAGCCCCATTTGAACCGTAAGAATTCGTAGGATACGAGTGACATGACACTAGGGTTATCGTTTAGGTCGAGATCCTGCATGTGTTGCGGACTCACGCAGCTGGTATGAGCTTACTGATATATCAGCTCATTAGAGCTTACTATTCTCAGCTCAGTAGAGCTTATTGTTTCCAGTTCAATAGAGCTTACTGTTCATTAGCTTAAAAGGAGCTTACTGATCATAGCTCGAAAGAGCGAATATGATGATCAATTGACGGATTACCGATTAATACACTTAGTGTGTATCACTCGTGTCTCTATCGATATTCTAATAGGTTCAATAGGTATAAATCTGCTAATGGTTATACGGATGAATTCCTGGTTATATAAATGAATTATTACATATGTTATACATGTTACATGAAATTGGTATGATATAATACATTGAAGTATGAAATTGAGATAAAGGTTGATTATATGTACTTATGAGACTAACATTTTGATGAATGTTTGTGTATAGGCATTTGGCAAGTGAATTTGATATACTTTGTTTAATTGTTTGTTTATGTATAAATGGTAAGTTAAATTCTGATTTATACAGGCTTACTAAGCTATAAAGCTTACTCTGTTTCTTTTCCATGTTTTGTAGAGGTTCGATGGCTCTCTCGATTTGGATAAGTCAGAGTTACACATCACACTATCTAGTTGTCGATTGGTACCTTTTGAACTTATGGATATATATAGATATGGCATGTATTGGCTAGTTATAAAGATGATAATTATGGTTACTTGAGCTAGTGATTTTGGTACATTTTGTGGTATAAGATAAAGCCATGCGATTTGGCTTAAATTGGTATAATGTTTTGGTTGTGTATAAGTATTCAAATATGGTTTGTTTTGGCAAGTAATAGATGGAATAGAAATATGCAATGTTGTCTTGATATGTGATAGGTATATGAATATAAAATGCATGATTTTAATTAGGTATTTGAATACTATGTCTAATTGGTATAAAATGTGTATGAAATGTTGTGGATTGGCTACTTATTGAGTTATAAATGTTGCAAATTATGCTTGTGGAGGAATGTAAAAATAGGGTGGCAAAATGGCTTTGTAAATAGCCTATTTCTGTCCACACAGGCAAAGACACGGGCGTGAGTCTCAGTCGTGTGTGACACACGGTCATGTTGCATGGCTGTGTGTCCCCTGGTGTTGAAATTAAAGTGAAGTCAGTATATTCCACACTGTCTCACACATGGGCGTGTGACTGGCCGTGTGGTACAAGTCAGTATACCCCGTTAATTGTCATATGACCTAGCACACGGGCGTGTGACTTGGTCGTGTTGCATAAGTCAGTATACCCTACAGGTTTGGCACGACCTAGCACACGGCCTGGCACACAGACGTGTGTGACCACTTCGAAGGGCACACGGGCTAGACACACGGGCATGTGGTTGGCCATGTGACCCAAGTCAGTATGTACCCCCTGTTTTCTCACGACCGGTGACACAAGCGTGTCTAGTAGTCGTGTGAGAAATACGGCCTGCCCATAAGGGCGTGTGTCCTCTATTTTGAGAAAAATTTTCAAAGTTTTGTAAAAGTTTTATAAGTTATTGGTTTAGTCCCGAATTACTGCTAAAGCATGCTTAAGGCCTCGTAGGCTATTATAAGGGACAAATTGATTGAGATTGAATGATGATTGTATGAATTGATTTAATGCATGAGAAAAGTACGGTTATATGTGTTATAAGTTCGATAATGCCCCGTACCCCTATTCTGGTGTTGAATACGGGTGAAGGTTGTTACATTTATTGGTATCAGAGTTACAATTTAGTCGATTCTCAGACTAACGTAATGTATGTGAGTCTAGTTATACATGTCATATATATAAACTGTGATAGTGTGATGACTCCTGACATTTTCAAATGTGTTTTTATATAGTAAAAGGATCCTGATCGAGCTATAGTCGATGAGGTTGAGAGTAATGCACTTGCTCCCGCTCAAGGGACAACACCGTCTGATTTTAGACCCGTAACGGGCAGCCAAGGAGGAGAGGCTAAAGAAGCCTTCTTCCAATTGATTAATGAGTGGTTCATACAATACATTCGTACGAACCTGGCTGCTCAACAACCTTTACCCCACCTATTCCCCAACTGATCCCTGTAGTTCTTTAAGGTATGGATCCTTTGCGATTGAATAAACCACCTGTTGATAAGATACGAAAACACGGGGTTGAGAAATTCAAAGCCACTATTAACGATGACCCTGAGAGAGCCGAGTTTTGGCTTGAGAACACAATTAGGGTATTTGATGAACTGGCTTGCAGACCTAAAGAATGTTTAAAATGTGTTATATCACTGTTGAGAGACACTGCGTATCAGTGGTGGAATACTTTGATATCCGTAGTTCCACGAGAAAGAGTTACCTGAGAATTCTTTCAAGTTGAATTCAGAAAGAAGTACATCAAACAAAGGTTTATTGATTAGAAATGAAAGGAATTTCTTGAATTAAAACAGGATCGTATGTCTGTAGCAGAATACGAAAGAAAGTTTGTATGACTCAACAAATATGCTCGTGAATGTGTTTCTTCCGAGGCTATAATGTGTAAAAGGTTTGAAGATGGATTAAATGAAGAAATTAGACTATTAGTGGGATTCTTGAGGTGAAAGAGTTTGTCATTCTAGTAGACAGAGCTTGTAAAGCCGAAGAGCTTAGCAAAGAGAAAATAAAAGCCGATTCTGAAGCTAGAGACTTTAGAAAGAGATTTGTGGACAAGAGCTGAAAGAGTTTATCGTTCTAGTAGACAGAGCTTGTAAAGCCGAAGAGCTTAGCAAAGAGAAAAGAAAAGCCGATTCTGAAGCTAGAGACTTTAGAAAGAGATTTACGGGCAAAGAACATCAGTCAGTATCAAAGAAATCTAGAGAATATCATCCTCGTTCTATTTCTTCTATGGGAATTCTGATCAAAGATAGAGATGTGAGACATTTCAGCTCTAAACTTCAGACGACATCTGTTACTAGTGTGGGTAGTGTTAGAAATGTTGGACCTAAATGTAAGCATTGCAATAAGCGACATTACGGTGAATGTAGGATAATGAGTGGAGCTTATTTTAAATGTGGATCTCTTGGTCATTATCTCCGGGATTGTCCAGAAAAGTTTATAACTGAAAGAGATCAACCGACGAAAGTAAGTAATACGGCTACTAGAGGGAGACAAGCCTAAAATACTGGAAATATGAGTGGTAACCGAGGTGTTACGAGAGATTCTGCTGTGAGATCTAAGGCACGAGTACCTCCCCGAGCATATGCTATCCGTGCACGGGAGGAGGCATCATCACCGGACGTTATTACTGATACTTTTTCTCTTTTTGATACTGATATAGTTGCGTTGATAGATCTTGGATCAACTTATCCATATATCTGTATCAAATTAGTATTTAAAAAGAGTTTACATGTCGAGTCTATAGAGTTTGTAAATAAAGTATCGAACCCTTTAGGCAAGTTTATTTTAGTTGATAAAATTCGTAAGAATTATCCTTTGATGACTCGGGGTTACTATTTTCTGACTGACTTGATGCTTCTACCATTTGATGAGTTTGATGTGATTCTAGGTATTGACTGGCTGACTATGCATGATACAGTTGTGAATTGTAGATGAAATATTATCGAATTGAAATGTCATAACGGTGAAATTCTTCGGATTGAGTCTAATGATTCGAGTGAGTTACCTACTGTGATATCGTCTATGTTAGCTTAAAAATATATGAAAAAGGACTGCGATGTATATCTTGCATACGTACTGGATTCAAAGCTGTCTGAATCAAAGATTGAATCTGTACCTGTTGTTTGTGTGTTTTTAGATGTACTTCTAGAAGAATTATCGGGTTTGCCACTGATCAGAGAGGTTGAATTTGGTATTGAATTAGTACCAAGAATAACACTGATATTGATAGCTCCGTACAGAATGAATCCAGCAGAATTAAAAGAGTTGAAAGCTCAATTGCAAGACTTGACAGATAGAGGTTTTACACGACTGAGTTATTTGCCCTGGGGTGTACCGGTATTGTTTCTAAAGAAGAAAGATGGTATGATGAGAATGTGTATCGATTACAGACAGTTGAATAAAGTGACTATAAAGAACAAATACCCTCTACCGCGGATTGATGATTTATTTAATCAGTTGAAAGGGGCTATAATGTTTTCAAAGATTGATTTGAGATCAGATTATTATCAGTTGCAAGTTAAAAAGTCAAATGTGTTGAAAACTACGTTTAGAACGAGGTACGGACATTATGAATTCCTTATTATGCCTTTCGGATTATCTAATGCTCCTGTAATTTTTATAGACTTGATGAACCAGATATTCAGACCGTATTTAAACAAATTTGTTGTTCTACTCATTGACGACATTCTGATCTATTCGTGAGATGAATCTGAACATATCGAGCACTTGAGAGTTGTGTTACAAACTCTACATGATAAGCAATTATTTGCAAAGTTCAGCAAATGTGAGTTTTGGCTTCGAGAGGTTGGATTTATTGGGCATATTGTTTTAGCTTAAGGTATTAGAGTTGACCCGAGTAAGATTTCTGCTATTGTTGAGTAGAAACCTCCGAGAAATGTGTCTAAATTCCATAGTTTTCTGGGTTTAGTGGGTTATTATCGAAGATTTGTGAGAGGATTTTCGATAATTGCGACACCGATTGTAACATCCCAAAATAAGACCTAGTCAGAATAGTGGTTTTGGGACCACAAATCCGACGTCAAAATATTTATTTTATGATTATTATGAGGTCTAGAATATGAAAGCTTGCATGTGTTTAAGTTTCATGAAGAAATTCTAAGTATAAAGTTCCCAATTGGAAATTAGGGACCAAATTGAATAAATTGAAAAAAATTGGGGTTCTAGAAGCAATTTGTATGAAATTGCTTTGGATTATTAATTAGAGGTCCTTAAAGAGAAATTTTCCCAATTTCTAAGTTTTTGGACAAAAATGGGCATGCATGGAAAAATTTTGAAAGGATAGTAAGGAAGGGCATTTTAGTCATTTGGTAATAAATGAGATAAAAAGGGAAAAATAAAGCAAAAATCAGCCATTTTCTTTTCCATATCTGTCGAAATTTGCATGTTCTCCATAGCTAGGGTTTTCAACATTTCAAGCTTGATAGTAAGTCAATCCTAACCCCGTTTTTTATGTGCTTTATGTTTTTGAGATCCTTGAAGCATGCTCTCTCTATTTCTACCCATACTTTAAGCTAAGGTTCATGTTTAGAAAATTACTCATACATGAGAGGCTTGTGTTTTGATGATTTATGGAGGAATATGAAATTTTAAAGGATGGTAAACAACTTTTACTAAGTAGTTTTTCATGGAAATGGCCTAAAAGGACCATTTTGTAAAAGTTGTAAAAATGGGTAGAAAAATGTGAAATGAAGGAAAATTGTAGGCTGTTATAAGCATGGCTAGGCTTGGGTAACCTAGAAATTTCATGTTTTTCATTATACGAGCCTTAGAACTAAATTGTAAAAGTTGTGAAAGGTTAGGGGCAAATTGGTCATTTTGCCCTAGGGTGAGTTTTAGGCTGGAAATGAATAATGTGAGATGTTAATAATTTATTTTTACTGATATAGACCCCAAGGAACCAATTTCAGAGGTCGACCGTGGAAAATGGAAGGTTTTGGAATAAACAAAATACGAATCCAAAACGACACCAGGTAGGTTCGTGTAACTCGAACGTAGACATATTAAATACATTAAAAATGTATATTCATGTATGAATTATAATGTTGATATTTATTATGAAATAAATTATGAAACTAATGTATTGATGAAAGGATGGTAAAATGTCCTGGTTGAATAAAAAGGATATTTGTCGAATACGCCATTCCTACATGATACGAGATCCTGCATGTGTTATAGAAAAGGATTTAGCCAAGATAGGTAATCCATTAATCTTGGTATAGAAAGGATCTAGCCTGGACGGGTAATCCGATTAGGGTCTAAATTTAGCCTAGACTGGTAATTCAGATTCGAGCTCATTAGAGTATTTATCGTTATAAGGGATTTAGCTTGGACTGGTAATCCCGACATTTACTCTTTGAGTTTACAATGCGAGGGATTTAGCCTGGACTAGTAATCCCGCCGTAAGTTGTGAGGTTCGCGAGAGTACGTGCTGAAAATGATCACTCGTATGATTTGACGATAAATGGGCTATCCATCAAGATTTCTGAGAATTCAACGGGATTAAAATGAGAAATAAGAATGGAAATTCTTTAATTTATGAGCTCATCTAAGATAAATGTTATAATGTGTCGACATGAGACTAACTTGATGATTTGAGTGCATATGATAGGAAACCATTCTATACTTGTTGGAATGTGTGACTAATATGGTTCTAGGTTAAACGACCGGTAAGTTTGCTTTCCTGTTATCTGGACTTACTAAGCACGTAAATGCTTACCCCCTCTTATTTCCCTGTCTTACAGAGCTCGTGGACTCGTGAAGATTGGAAGACAGTTGGAGAAAGTCATCACACTATCAACTTGTCTAGCTTTGGTATATAGAAACTTTTATTTTGTTTAATGGCATGTATAGGGTCTTGCTTATTTTGTTATATGTGTCATTTGGCTAGCCAATGTAATGGCTTAAATGATATGATAATTCATTTTGTATATGGCCATGAGATGTGGCTCATATTAATATGGGTTGTAACCCTACTTATTTAGCATGTTTATGCATGGGTGTTCCATATGATGTGGTATTATGAATGGATGTATATATATGGAATGAAGCCTAACATATTCGGAGTGGATATGGCATAAAATGATACATGGTTATAATATGGCCTAAGTATAAAATGTGAAAAGTGATATGATAATCTTTAGTACAATGGATAACCTAGCATGTGCTAAACCAATGAAATGAGGTTAACATGCAATAGACCATGCCAAGATGGTTTAAGATTATATTTAGGCCATGTTAAATACCATAGAAACTTATTAGTTTGTATGGATATTAGAGGGTGACCAAAGGTTTGGATAATATCCCTAAAAAGGTCCATACAGGTAGACACACGGGCATGTGTCTGGGCCGTGTGTGACACACAGTCAGCCCCATGGATGTGTGGTACAGCTATGTGTCCCCTACACCTTGAAATTTTAAGTCAGTATGCATGGTAGTAAACATACGGGCAAAGACACGACCGGGTGGATAACACGGCCTCTAGCCACGGGTATGTGCCTTGGCCGTGTGCCCTTAAGTAAATGATGATGTCATAAATAGAATGTTAAGGTTTTTGGACACGGGCGATGACACAGGCGTGTCTAGGCCGTGTGAGGGACACAGGACAGGGACACGGGCATGTGCTCGACGGTGTGAAAACTGCTGTAGGTTAGAAAAATAATTCCACATGGGTAAAGGGCATGTTCTAAACACACGGGCGTGTGCGTTGCCTCCACACGGGTGTGTGAGGCTTAAACATGAAAATTTTTCTAAGACTTCCTTAAGTTCTCGGTTTAGTCTCAGACCATTTTTAAAGCATGTTTTGGGTCTCGAAGACCCATAATAGGGACATTGTTAATATTTTTGATGGTTTTTAATTCGAAATAAATTTTATGGCTCAATTTTTCACAGTAGCATATGTTTCAGTCCGATAATGCATTGTACCTTATCCTGATCTCGAGCACGGTGTGGGATGTTACACCGATGACATGACTGCTTCAAAAATATGTGAAATTTGATTGGTTAGAAAAATAACAGCAGAGTTTCGAACAGTTGAAAGTACTGTTAACTAAAGCATCAGTTCTAGTTCAACCTAAATCGGGGAAAGAGTTTGTGATTTCTAGTGGTGTGTCATTAAAGTTGAAAATTAAAGTTGAAAATTAAAGTTGAAAATCCATATAATCACTTTAATTAACAAATAATGATTGAAATCAACTTAAAAACAAGTTTAAAGATGAGAATTGCCTTCAATTGAACTCAAATAATTGATTTGGAAGTTTGAATCAAAATGCTTGAAGAAATTCAGATGGCTTTTTACCCAACTTTGGGAATTATTTCGAGAGATTTTAGAAAGAATTTTAAAAGAGAAAATGTTTAGATCTATTCTCTGATATTTGGTTTATGAAAATAATCAGAAAAGAAAGAAAAGAAAGAAAAAGCTCTTAATTCAGGTGAAAAATGAGTGAAAAGTGAGATAGTTACAGAGTTTTTAAAATTGAAAACCCCCACCTGATTTTCAAATTTTGGGGAATTTGCCAATAGGCCACTCCCTCTTTTCCCTTGTTTTACAATTTGTACCTTTCCCTCCTAAATTCCAAAAATATGGTTTATTTGCTATAAAACCTCTTTCACATTTCCCTTATTTTTCAAATTAGTCCCATTTAATTAATATTTTAAATTACCCAATTAAACCACCATTTTATATTATTTTAATTCCAATTTAACCCAAAATATTTATTTTACCCAAAAATGATTTAAAACCATAAAATTAATTTTTGTAAAAATATTTTTTTATTTTTCAGAATATTGTTTACCGAGTTTTATATGAAATTAAGCTAACTAATTAAGAAAATAAATCGCCAATTAACCCGAATAATTCCCAATTTTCACTCAGAACTTGATAAACTTACCTAAATAACACCTTTATTTGTTGAAATCAGTGGGAAACCTGGCACAAAATCCATGATGATTCTTTCCCACTTCCACTCTAGAATTGTGAGTGGTTGAAGAAATCTTGAAGGATACTGATGTTCTGCTTTCACCTTCTGACAAATTAGATAGTTTGCCAAAAATTCTATAACAACTCACTTTAAACCAAGCCACCAATACAGTTCGTCACTGTAACACCCCAAACCTGACCCAGACGTTATGGCCGAATTTGACATGTTACATTGAAGTGTTTTAGCGAAAACCATGTTTTCATTGAAAACCCTTCTTAAAATAAAAGAAACCTTAATTAACTTAAAAAAAACTCCTTTCAATCACTTGTTTAAAACATATGATTTTATGAAAACATGTCATTTTAAAATTTAGTTGCGGAAACGTAGAAAACATACTATAATTTAGGAAACTCATGTTCAACTTTTCGTGTTTACAATGAAAATAATAATAATAATTCAAGTAATAATAACATAATGAAACCTTGTTACAATCTAGTCTGAAACATACTTAATAAAATAAAAACTTATATGCTTAAAAAAAACCAAGTCCAAATTATCTTGCTAGCTGGCCACCCAGAGTCCCTCCAAACATCGAACCTTCTACTGAGCTTCACCTGAAAATAAAATAAAAGAGGGGGTGAGTTTTCGTAAACTCAGTGTGTATAACCCTCAACACGCACAAAAAAAAACAAGCATTCCAAAACCCTCATACATCAAACATGCAATGTAATCCCATCCAAATTATCCATCCGCTACACACCAGCTCTGTCCCCCGTCACACCATGTGGGGATATAAATATCGACCCACCCAACCGACACACCAAGCGTAACCCAGTTACGAAACTACCTTCATTTACATATTGGGCTTTAAAAGCTGCCGTTGGATCCACGATTGTCAAGCAACCATGCGATCCTCATATACTTCCTCCGTTCCATAATTCCCAACCTATATGCAACCTAAGCAGAATATCATCTGTATGCATGTCACTTACATTCAACACCTAGGGGTATTTTGGTCATTTTCGCCCTTAAAGGCATTTTCGGTAATTTTCCCTTAATTACGGTTTTCACTTACCTTGGCCCGTTAACAAGTCCTGTGAGCTAAGATGAACGAATATTATGCACCAGGTAGGATTCCAGAGAAGAGGAGGTGGGTCATTAAGACCGCTTTAGTACCAAGCTCTCCCTAGATCCAATCCTAGACATGCATATACCCGTTGCCACACCTTAACCTTATGACTTGTCTATGGTCGCAAATAATTATTAAGTTTTATGTAGTTATCATATTCTAGGCCCAAAACACCTTACAAAGCCAAATCAAATTCACATACCTGTATTTGGCCCATTAGGCGCAAATCACCTGTATATGGCCCATTAGGCCCAAATCACATTTATATGGCCCGTTAGGCCCAGTCACTTTCATATTAATGCTCACATACAAATTCCTATCACATAGCATCAATATTCAGTTTTTTTCCTATTATGGGCCCGATGGGCCCATCGGGCCCATTTAGCCCATTCCGGCCCATATGGCCAAATCACAACCCAAGTCCACGAAATCGCCCGTGGGCCTCAGGTAACCTATCGATTTCCTCCTCACGAGTGTTCGCGCACTCGCAAGACTACCGCAGCCAAACTTTTAGCTTTTCAGCATTTTGGTATTTCGATTTTTCGGCTTTTGTTGATCTAGTTGTGTGTGCAGTGTATGTACACACCTGGTAGGCAAGCGTGCTGCGATTCCTTTAGTCACCGACCTACAAACGATATCACCCTTCCATTAATTGCATGCTTAATACATATCTTTACTAAAACTGAAACTTCACCTTAACCTTACCTTGCGCGATAAATATAACAGCCCCTTCTTAAATCACTAACCACGATCAACTCCTAGATCTGCACCAATCTTAACTATTAAAACCAGAATAATAGATGACTCGTATCCAACACAAGTCCCTTACCTTAACTATGAACATTCGTCCACCTTACCCAATGGGAGAGGAATACTTACCAACACCGCAAGCACTTAAAGAAAATTCTGACAGAGAGCTAAGATCCAAGATCTGATACTAATTCCCTACCACAGTTGATTAGAAAGAGTGAGGGACAATAATCTTAGTAAAACAAACCGATTGGAAGAGCGAACACTTACACTAGAACCGATTGGGTGGTAAAGGTAGTGGCGGCACCAAAAGTATTCGGCCAAAGGGGTATCCGACTCTAGAGATTTGAATGGCAACAATTGATTATTCGGCACCAAGGGAGAGGAGAAGAAGAATTCGCTAAACCAAGAGTGAAACCAAGAAATCGGCACAAGGAAAATAAAAAGGAGAACAAGGGTTTTCGACTTTTGGAGAAATGGGTTTCTGGCAACAAGGTGAAGAAGAATTTCGGCAATAGCATGACAACCTTGTATTCGACCCCTATTTATAGCCCTTATAGCCGAATTTTCCATACCCAATTCTCAATTTGGCTCCACCATTTCTCCCTTCTCATCTCCTCGTTTTTCTCCCTGATAACCCCTTAATCTTTTCCTTAATTTTCTCTTCTAAACACTCCCCTTGGAGTCCATCTTTACGCCACTTCCATCCTTCTAGAAGGCCAAAATTAAACTTCTAAAAATACTAAGCTAGGATTCGAACCTTAGATCTCCTTGCTAGCTACTAAGGCCACCTCCCTACTCCCTAAGTGGCGTCACTTAGCCACTCCTCCACAAGGCTTTTTGATGCCATTTTCCCATATTTTTATTTAAAAGCCCACCTACTTGCCAACCCTGATTCTTTTAATAATTAAACTATAATTTCTTCTACCCCTTGATTCGAACTCAAACCTTGACTAAGACCTACCATCACGTAATTAACACTTTACCGGAATTACTAGGCACAAAAAGAAAAATTCGAGATTTCGGGATTTTTAGGTTTCAGGATTTTTGGGGCGTTACAACTCTACCCCCTAAAAGAAATTTCGTCCTCGAAATTTCCAACTATCAGTCCAGCTACATAACGCAGACTACCACACCACGCTCCTTCTGTGCACTCTAATTCCAAACTAAATAAATAGCACACTATGGTAAGTACGTACCGGTATTCGCCTCTGGAGAGTCTCCATCCTCTTGACGATGTGCTGCATAGACTAAAGTTGGCTGCCTCGCCTCAGCTTGAATAGCACCCCTGCCTGGTGCTCCACGACCCAATCCGTTTCTACCCCTGGCCTGATCACGGCCTCTCGACGGTTGCTGACCACCCCTCGGTGGCTGTACACCACCTCGGTCCATGACTTGCATCCGACCTAGCATTCTGGGGAAATCTCTGATCCTATGCTCCATAGACCCACAAGCTAAAGAAGCTTTCGTCCTCTTCCAATACTCGCCTACATAACCTTTCCCACAATCAGTATAAGGTGGCACTCCTAGATTAGCAGCAGGGGGCCCTGCTCTAACTAGCCCATTAACTCTGGTCCTAGCCCTAGGCACCTGTCCAACACCCGGAGTCTCAACCTCCCTTTTATTCCTACCCCTTTCTTCTTCCCGATTTAAGCGCTCAGTGCGCTTAACCTCCTCTGCTATCTTTGCCTTCTCCACTAACTCTGAGAAAACTCACTCCCTTTGTGCAGCTATCAATACCCTAAGGCTATCTCTTAGTCCGTCCTCAAACCTAACGCAACGCTCATAGTCCGTTGCCACTATAACTCTTGCATACCTACTAAGGCGTAGAAACTCCGCTTCATACTCCGCCACCGATTTGTTTCCTTAGGTCAGGTTCAGGAACTCCTTCCTTCTAGCATCCACATAGCTTGCACCCACATACTTCCCTTGGAATGCAGCTTTGAAAAACTCCCAAGTGACCCATTCTGGTGGGGTGCCCTCTTTCACCGTTAGCCACTACTGGTAGGCTTCTTCCCAAAGTAGTGACACGGCTCCTTTTAACTTTTGCTCTGGTGAACAATCTAGGTCCTTCATTATCCTTTAAGTGGCCCTCAACCAATACTCCGCCACGTTCGGAGCCACACTAGCTATGCCTTTAAAGATCTCAGCACCATTCGATCGAAGTCACTCCGGAATGGATCCCCGATTTCCAGTGCCATTGTTGGGCCCAGCGACCCTTTCCAAAATTCTCAGCATTGCCTACGATAATGCACTTTCTCCCACAGCCCAATCATACGGTCCATTTCCAGCCACAGGTGAGGCCGAAGCCACTTCTACTCCAACATCAGGCATATGGCCCGATGCCAACGATTCAGCCTTAACACTTCCGCGGCCTCGGCCACGGCCTCTTACACCTCTTCTAGCACTAATCGTCGATTCGCGTATTATCTGGATTAGAAATTTTATGAAGTTTTAGTTAGTTTAATACTTATACCGATGTTTTATGAAAATATCTAAAGAGAATATTGTTTTCGAAAATCCTCTACAGTTTCAAGTTCATGCGGGCTTTGGTTCCATTCTAACAAAATCATCTAAAGTATCCCTCTAACTTTCTACTGTATAACAATTTAAACAAACTTAAGAATAAGAATACTTACTTGGTTCGATGTTGGAGACTCGGTGTGCCACTCAGCAAGCTTTTCCCTTTTTCCAAAACAGTGTTATCTAATTTTTTTTTAAAAACGAAAAGAAAAAGAAATCAAATAACAATAAGGCCCACTTCACAGCCCGAATTTTGTAACCTGGCTCTGATACCACTAAATGTAACACCTCATACCCGGCCTAGACGCTATGGCCAAATCTGGTGTGTCACATTGAAGTGTTTTAGCGAAAACCGTATTTTTATTGAAAACCCTTCTTAAAATAAAAGAAACCTTAATTAACTTTAAAAAAATCATTTCAATCACTTGTTTAAAACATATGATTTTATGAAAACATATCATTTTAAAATTTAGTTGCAGAAACGTAGAAAACATACTATAATTTAGGAAACTCATGTTCAACTTTTCGTGTTTACAACGAAAATAATAATAATAATTTAAGTAAAAATAACATAATGAAACATTGTTACAATCTAGTCTGAAACATACTTAATAAAATAAAAACTTATATGCTTAAAAAAACCAAGTCCAAATTATCTTGCTAGCTGGCCACCCAGAGTCCCTCCAAACATCGAACCTTCTACTGAGCTTCACCTGGAAATAAAATAAAAGAGGGGGTGAGTTTTTGCAAACTCAGTGTGTACAACCCTCAACACAAAAAAAAAGAATTCCAAAACCATCATACATCAAACATACAATGCAATCCCATTCAAATTATCCATCTGCTACACACCAGCTTCGTCCCTCGTCACACCATATGGGGATATAAATATTGACCCACCTAACCGACACACCAAGGGTAGCCCGGTTGCGGAACTACCTTCATTTACATATTGGGCTTTAAAAGCCACCATTGGATCCACGATTGTCAAGCAACCATGTGATCCTCATATACTTCATCCGTTCTATAATTCCCAACCATATGCAACCTAAGAAGAATATCATATGTATGCATGTCACTTACATTCAACACCTAGGGGTATTTTGGTTATTTTCGCCCTTAGGGGCATTTTCGGTAATTTTCTCTTAATTACGGATTTCACTTACCTTGGCCCGTTAACAAGTTACGTGAGCTAAGATGAACGAATACTATGCACCAGGTAGGATTCCAGAGAAGAGGAGGTGGGTCATTAAGACCGCTTAAGTACCAAGCTCTCCCTAGATCCAATCCTAGACATGCATATACCCGTTCCCACACCTTAACCCTATGACTTGTCCACGGTTGCAAATAATTATTAAGTTTTATGTAGTTATCATATTCTAGGCCCAAAACCCCTTACAAAGTCAAATCAAATTCACATACCTGTATCTGGCCCATTAGGCGCAAATCACCTGTATATGGCCCATTAGGCGCAAATCACCTGTATATGGCCCATTAGGCCCAAATCACATTTATATGGCCCGTTAGGCCCAGTCACTTACATATTCATGCTCACATACAAATTCCTATCACATAGCATCAATATTTAGTTTTTGCCTATTATGGGCCCAACAGCCCATTGGGTCTATTTAGCTCATTCCTGTCCATATGGCAAAATCACAACCCAAGTCCATGGAATCACCCGTGGGCCTCAGGCAACCTATCGATTTCCTCCTCACGAGTGTTCACGCACTCGCAAGACTACCGCAGCCAAACTTTCGGCTTTTCGGCATTTCGGCATTTCAGCCTTTCAGCTTTTGTCGATCTACTTGTGCACAGTGTATTTACACACCTGGTAAGCAAGCATGCTGCGATTCCTTTAGTCACCAACCTACAAACTATATCACCCTTCCATTAATCGCATGCTTTATATATATCTTTACTAAAACCGAAACCTCACCTTAACCTTACCTTGCGCGATAAATATAAGAGCCCCTTCTTAAATCACTAATCACGATCAACTCCTAGATCTGCACCAATCTTAACTATTAAAATCAGAATAATAGATGACTCGTATCCAACACAAGTCCCCTTACCTTAACTATGAACATTCGACCACCTTAGCCAATGGGAGAGGAATACTTACCAACACCGCAAGCACCTAAAGGTAATTTGGACAGTGAGCTAAGATCCGAGATCTGATACTAATTCCCTACCACAGTTGATTAGAAAGAGTGAGGGACAATAATCTTAGCAAAACAAATCGATTGGAAGAGCAAACACTTACACTAGAACTGACTGGGTGGTAAAGGTAGTGGCGGCACCAAGAGTATTCGGCCAAAGGGGTATTCGGCTCTAGAGATTTGAATGGCAACAATTGATTATTCGGCACCAAGGGAGAGAGGAAGAAGAATCAGCTAAACCAAAAAGTGAAACCAAGAAATCGGCACAAGGAAAATAAAAAGGAGAACAAAGGTTTTCGACTATTAAAGAAAGGGGTTTCTGGCAACAAGGTGAAGAAGAATTTCGGCAGTAGCATGATAACCTTGTATTCGGCCCCTATTTAGTCCCTTATAGCCGAATTTTCCATGCCCAGTTCCCAATTTGGCTCCATCACTTCTCCCTTCTCATCTCCTCGTTTTCTCTCTGATAACCCTTTGATCTTTTCCTTAATTTTCTCTTCTAAACACTCACCTTGGAGTCCATCTTTACGCCAATTCCATCCTTCTAGAAGGCCAAAATTAAACTTTTAAAAATACTAAGCTAGGATTCTAACCTTGGATCTTCTTGCTAGCTACTAAGGCCACCTCCCTACTCCCTAAGTGGCGTCATTTAGCCACTCCTCCACAAGGCTTTTTGATGCAATTTTCCCATATTTTTATTTAAAAGCCCACCTACTTGCCAACCCTGATTCTTTTAATAATTAAACTATAATTTCTTCTACCCCTTGATTCAAACTCAAACCTTGACCAAGACCTACCATCACGTAATTAACACTTAACCATAATTGCTAAGCACAAAAAGAAAAATTCGAGATTTCAGGATTTTTGGGTTTCAGGATTTTGGGGGCGTTATAGTCACGGTACATCTTGTTACTTTCAGGGTGCATTGCATAGGTACTATTGTGGGCCTCACTAAGGATAACATGTTGAATCTCTTTATCATTTGGCACGCAAAGTCTTCCACGAAAATAGAGTACTCCTTTATCATTTAGTGCAAAGTCCCATTGTACTCCTTATTCCACTTGATGAACCCCTTCACCAACTTTTCATCTGTTGGTTGTTTTTCTTTGAATTGCTGCGATAAAGTTGGCTTACATGCAGTTCTATGAGTAATCCTCCATCACTCATTACACTCAACTGCGCGAACAGTGCTCGCAGCTCGCATACTAACTTCCTGCTTAGTGCATCAGCTACTACATTTGTCTTGCCTAGGTGATACTCTATCACACAGTTGTAGTCCTTTAGCAACTCTATCCACCTTCTCTGTCTCAAGTTTAGTTCCTTTTGCATAAGTAAATACTTGATGGTTTTATGGCCTGTGTAAATAGTACATCGCTCACTGTACAAGTAGTGTCACCAAATCTTGAGTGTGAACACCACAGCTACTAATATCAGATCATGGGTTGGATAGTTTCATTCATGCATATTCAATTGCTTGGAAGCATAAGCTACTACCTTCCCTATCTACATCATCAAATATTCTAGCCCTGATTGTGCGGCACCACTATAGACCACAAAATCTTTCCCTAGTTTGGGTTGAATCAACACAAGTGCTTTGGTTAGTATTGCCAGAAGTTTGTCGAAGCTATACTGCCTTTCTTCAGTCCATGCAAACTATTCATTTTTCTGGAGTAACTTCATTAAGGGTGTTGCTATGGTCGCGAACCACTCAACTAACCTTCGATAGTATCTTGCGAGCCTTAGAAAGCTTCGCACTTTAGTAACACTCTTTGGCGATCTCCAATCTACAATTGCTTCGATCTTATTTGGGTCTACACAAACCCCTTCTATTAAAACCATGTGCCAAAAAAGCGTAAATTCTTTGAGCCAGAATTCACACTTACTAAACTTTGCGAACAATTGTTTCTCTCGCAGAATTTGAAACACAGTTCACAGATGAACATCATGTTCCCCTTCAGTTTGTGAATACACCAAAATATCATTTATGAACACCACTGTACATCGGCTCATATATTCATGGAACACTCGATTCATCAAGTCCATGAATACAGCAGGTGCATATGTTAACCCAAAAGGCATAACTAAAAACTCATAGTGCCTCGACCTTCTTCTAAATGTTGTCTTCATCACATCTAATTCCTTCACCTTAACTTGGTAGTAACCAGATCATAGATCTATCTTTGAAAACACTCTAGCTCCTCGCAACTAGTCAAACAGGTCCTCAATTCTTGGCAATGGGTACTTATTTTTTACTATCAACTTGTTCAACTGCCTATAGTCAATACACATTTTTAAACTTCCATCCTTCTTCACAAATAGAATTGGCAATCCCCATGGGGATATGCTTGGTCAAATGAAACCTTTTTCAAGCAACTCCTAAAGTTGTATCTTTAGTTCCTTAAACACTTTCGTTGCCATGCGATACAATATAATGGAGACTAGTGAACTACCATGGTACAACTCAATGGTGAACTCCACTTTGCAGTTTGGTGGTAAACTAGGTAGCTCATTAGGAAACACATTAAAAAATTCCTTTACAGTACAAATATTGTGAACCCCTACTGCCTTGTCCTACGAACACATTACAAATGTGAGATAGGCTTCGCAGCCTTTACCTAACATATTTTCCACTTTCATTGTTGATACTATATTAGACATAAGTTAAGCTCGTTGTATCATGAGTTACCAGATATAGCTTTACGTCGTGATGTAACCTAAAGCGAAACCTCTAACAACGATCATTTTCCTACAAAACCATCTCTACTACGTGTTGACTCAATCGCACGAATTCTACCTCACACTCAGCCACAGATAGCTTGCCTTACACTAGATTGATAAACTTTTGCTTGCAAGCTTCCATATACTCCTTGCCCATGAAATTCTTCTTAAAGGTTCTTAAGAAGAAACCCATATTAAATGGTTTGCAGAGTCCTTTATTTTACTATGTTCCACCAATAATGGGCTTTATCGATGAGTAAGGACACAATGTATCCCAACTTCTCTTGATAAGTACATGCTATCTGCTCAAGGATTTTCTTAACACCCTAGAGTTCGTAGACGTTCTAATGGTAATCCTCTGCTTGCGAGGGCAGTTTTGGCACTAGCAGCTTGTTGAAAATCTCAAACCATAGCTTGCACTAGTGGTTGCATACCATCTTCCAAAATATTTTCCTTGCAAGGTTGCTCATGTACTATTGAATTCCTGTTAGCTTCAGAGGGGTTGGCAAATTCATTCACACTAATCATATTCACTCTTCGAGGAGGTATTTTGTAACACCCTTAACTCGTACCCGTCGCACGGGACACACAACCTAACCACTACCCATGTTACCGGGCCGTGTGTCACACACGGTCTAGACATACGCCTGTGTGGATAAAATGAAGCCATTCCTAGCTTCATTTCTCACCCAAAAATTCACCCAAGTCCTGCACTTGAAACACAAAACCAATACAAACCATTCTAAGCATTCAAAATAAGCAATTTCATCATTCATCATGGCATACCATTACATGCATATATGTTTCTAAACTTACCTTGAGCTAACTTAGGCATCCACAACATTGATCACATATTCATGACATAACACATGTGTATATGTATATCATAATAATCTACCTAGTCATATCAAAATGAAAGATTACTAGTCATTCCAATAGCTAAGTTACAAGATAACATTTTAGAAGCCACTATTGGCCAAGTTGTCCTATACATGCGATTATACCAAAATGATTTTACTATCTATATACCTAAAATAGCTAGTTGATAGTGTGATGATGCTCCAATGATCTTCCAACCTTCACGAGTTTCCGAGCACTATAAACAGGGAAAAATAAAACGGAGTAAGCATTACATGCTTAATAAGTTCGTATAACGGTAACTAAACTTACCAATCTTGTTTATTAAAATCTAGGCGTACAATGTTATGTTTCTATCTATTTGGCTATATTGCCTAATCACATACATTCCATCAAACATGTTAGTCACCAAAATATTCATATCAATCAAGTAACATAGATGAGCTCATCAAGCAATATTATTTCAAGTCATTATCATATCATATCAAGATTTTCATGCCATGCCAAGAGTTTTATGTCCGTTGAATCATTGAATCCCGATAGATGCACAAGTAGTACACTCGAAGTGTACGATTCGATAATCTTTCAATTTCTTATTCAAGGGTACCCATTAGGGCACTTAACCAAGAAACACTCTTTCGAGCCACATATCGTATAACAAGATTACCAGTCCAGGCTAAATCCATTATATAACATATGCACAGAGGAGCTCGATTAGAATTACCAGTCTAGGCTAAACCCTAATCATAATGTATACTCGAGAAGTATTATATTGGGATTACCAATCCGAGCTAAATCCTTTCTATAACAAGGTCATTGGGATTACTTGTCTAAGCTAAATCTCGTCCGCAACAAATGAAAGACCTTATTAGTTTCGGGAAAGCGCATATAATCATCGGAATTCAACATTCAATGGGGACTCAACCCTTATTCACCATTTTCAAGCATGAATCAAATTTCTCATGATAGCATTCAAGTAATGTGCATCAACATAAATCATATTACATACAAACACAACATTCAATTAACATAATTACATGCCAGATTAAGTTACACGAACTTACCTCGACATTTGTTCGTGTAAAAGTCTACTAATTCAAAATCTTTTCTTTTCCTCGATCTAACCTCGAATTAGTGTTGTTCAGATCTACATAAATAAATTTAACTATCAAATTCACACATTTCATACTTAAATGGACTCAATTTATGTCTTAGGTAAAATTACCATTTTGCCCCTAATTTTTTCATAAATTTTGATTGTCCCTAGGCCCGGAAAATGAAACTTATGCAAATTACTCCCTATTCCGAGCTTAACCAAAGCCCCATTACAAATTTTCCAGTACATGTATTTATAAAAATTTTTCATCAAATTTTACAACTTTTCATTTTAGCCCCTAAATCACGTTTTCCTCAAAAATCACTTTGTAAAAGTTGTTTATCTATCAATAATCTTTCATTTTCTACCATGAATTTCTAATTTCTAGCATAATACTTCCATGATCTATTTTCATACCTTGATATCTTTTCAAATTAATCCCTCAAATAGAGAGATTAAGCTATCCCTATTTCAAAAATACCGAAATTACTAAAAACGGGACATGAGAACTTACCCAATTAAGCCTTGAAAGTTTCCCCTCTCTCTCCTAGGGTTTCCATAAAGTTTTAGGTTGAAGATGACAATAATAAGATCATATATTTCTTTTCATCTTTTAATTAATTAAAAATTTTGGTATTTCCAATTTAGTCCTTACCCTTTTTCTATAATTCCATGGATGAGTTACCAAAAAAAATCTACATACTTTTCTTAATGGTCTAATTACCATATAAGAACCTTGTTTTGATTTCCATAGCTATTTGATCCTATAGCTACTAGAATTCAACTTTCGCATTTTATGCGATTTAGTCCTTCTCATAATTAAGCACTTAATTGATAAAATTTCTGTTTCAAAATTTTCACATGACATGCCTATTATAATACGGACCATATAATGAAATAAAAATAAATTATATTTTTGAGTCAGATTTGTGGTCCCGAAACTACTGTTCTGATTTCACTAAAAAATAAGCTGTTACACATTTTTAATGACTCCAAATGTACACAAGACAATGGTTTAGGGAAGATATTAAACATACACAATTGGATATCCCAACCTTAACAAACAAACTTGCAAACTCTGTTCACACTTAACAGACATACTTGCGAACACAGTTCGTACTTAACAGATATACTTACTTGAATGGCAAATGGTAGTTAGATGACCTAAACCATAAATCTACAAAGGATACAGTTGAACCAAGGCAATGTTGTTCTCAATCCTATCTCGAACAAACAATCACACTTTTATAGTCACATCAATTTTATTCGTAGTTTGATGATCTTAACTTATCAAATCTGGTGAGCCTACTACGTCAAATCTAGTAAACACACCTTACTATTCTGGCAAATTTACCTATCAAATAATCAACTTGGTGAACATGGCTAGCTCTGATACTAACAAATATAATACGCTATACCTAGTTGAGTTGGTTCGACTCGAATCCAACATGCTACATTAGCTACTAGAGTGACTCTCTATTAACTCCCAACCTAACCTCTAACACACCACAAATGTACAGCATAAAATATACTAAGTTATCAGAATGCAGTGAAATTTCATAATAACATGCAACAAGGGTTCACATCAAGAAAGATCCTACAACCAAGGTGTCACACACTTCAAATGGGTTTCAAAACAAGTAAAGCTTTCACTAATAAGGGTTCGCATGTAATTTCAAAGTCGCAAACACATAGGGGGTCACATGCTTGGATACGTCCCATCAAAACTGGTTTGCATAATAGGTTATGTCATACTTAGCTAAAATTAAAAGAACACAACATGTCTCATGCAGAAGGAAGGATAATGAAATTTAGAACTTTATTCATACCGAAAGGAAGTAAACATAATTAAACAAACAAATCTTTAATTCATGGTTCGCGAAATCGAAAATAAAATAAACTAAACTAAACTTAAGGAAAAATTGAGTTCTATAACAGCGAAGTCATATAATGTAATAAATCTAATCCAAAGTAAATAACCATATTGTTTTTTCCCAAGGTTCACTAATACCCATCTTGGCTAGTCTTGCTTGGATCAATCACCTCACCACTACCTTTCACAATCTACTTACCTACGAAGTAAGAGAGGAGTGAGTGAGTTGTTTGAGAACTCAGTGGATATATAGGAACATCATGGTATGCTTAAAATATGGGTTTAAAACAAAGCTTAGTTTGAAAACCATATCAAGAGCTGGGTTCACATTGAAGGTTTAAGACCTAGTTCGCAGTTACCTGCTCATTAGAAAATCATGTTGAGTGGGTTACGCAAAGTTAATGGTTACTCAATATTGAGTGGGAAGGTCGAGATTACTAAGAATTTACTTTTCCTGTTAGCACTACCTTAGCAAAATCATACTTAACCTACTGCCCAGAAGAGTTCTAAGAGGGCCTGCTTCTTTCGAAAGTAGAAACCTCAAGTTACCTTGCCTGTGTCTTAGGCCTTTAATATGGTACCCTGCATTGTTTTCCTTTTGTATGAGTGCTGCTCTATGTCTAAAGTTTACTACAAGTATCTATCGAGTACTTGCCCATATCATTTAACTACGGTCTAACTAATCCAACCTTTTCAGAATTTAGATTAATTTAAGGGTATGATGCATATTTGACTATGTTTAGAGATTGCTCACATACATTGTAAAGAATAAAATAATTGAATGAAATAGTAAAAGAACTCATATTTATACTGTAACCATTAAAGATAATTAAAGTTTCATCAAAGTAATCCCAACACTATGAGATTTAACTCATATGTTGGCAAATAAAATTCAACTCAAACAACGTTTTCATCACTGTAATTCATGAAGGAACATATTAGAAATAATTAAAGAATGTTGGGAAGACAGTGTTCGTTTGTCCAATCCACAATCCAGCTGTACTGTGTCCTGAGGTGGCTGAGAGGGGTTACTTGTGTCTTTACTCTTTATGTCTCTATTCAGTAACTACTTTCTAATTTTCCTAAGGATCTCTACTCCCAGTTTCGCGCCTTAGGGTATCCTCCTTTGCTTCTTTTTAAATTGCTTTGTTTTTCTTTTTCAGTATAATTCCAACAGCCCCAAGATTTATCTTCTCCTCTCTTCTAGGCAGGTTTATCTGGTACAAGTAGAGTTAGGCTGAAACTAATATGTGTTGAATATTGACTAGACATCTTCCCAACATTGCCATGGTATACAAGCTGGCAATCTTACCACATTTTTGCCCTGGAAAAACTACACTCCTTTATTTCTTGTTCCTCACCCTGCATCTGACAATACCATAAAACACAACCTTTCCTCGAGCAATTAAAAGCACCTAATATTTAAACGTAGCCCAAGTTCTAATGCAATGCTAAAAATCCTAATGAAATGTCGTAAAATACAACTAGATGTACTTAAGTACAAGTAATTAAGTAGGTCCAAAGGCATAACATATAACTATTTTCAAGATTTATCACACCCCCAAACCTGAATTGTTGCTTGTCCTCAAGAAAAGTATGTACAAATGCCAACATTTTGCCAACGCATTAGACCAACTCATGCTATCAGGCTATTCGAAGAACTAGTAATCAGTTCTCAACAATCTCCCTTTTTCCTAAAAATTGTTCGAGTGTCAAAGGCTTGCTCGACCAAGGTAGTGCAATTTTTTTTACCTAAACAGAAAATCTCCTAAGTACTCATGTATTTTCTCTTTTGGCCTATAGCAACCATCTTCTAATTTACTTATTTCATTTATTGCCTAAACATAAGTTGCTTGCTTTAAGCCTATTCAGAATATATTTATCATATTTATTATTTTTTTATTTTTTTGAAATAGTATTATTATTGTTATTATTAGAGGATTTAGCATGTCACAAAATTCTTTGACTAACAATCACAGTAGATTATACACCGAATTGCCGAGTACTCAATCACGTCACAATTTAAACCAAAAGTCACCCATGAATCTCAAACTTTTAACTAAAAAGATTGATGGAGCATACAACTACCTTCTTAGCTACTCAGTCCTTTTTGCTATAGCAGAGTGCCCCTAATTTTATTTTTATGAAACACACTATTGCTTAGACTCACCTTTCTAGTCAACAGCACAAGAACGATTGCTATGGTCCAGAGCCAAGCTTCATCTTTACGAGCTTTAAAGAACCAAGTAGGAAAGATAGCTAATGCTTTTAACTTAAGAACACAAGGAACTTTGCCTAGTGATATCGAAAATGCAAGACAACACAGGAAAGAACATTATAAAGTAATCACTTTTAGAAGTGGCACACAGCTAGATAGAGTTGATAAAAGTGTTACTGCTGAAACAACGAATTTAAAATTGGATCAAAATAAAACTCTTGAAAAACACAAGAAGAGCACCACAATTGAGAAAATTGGACCAAGCAACGCTAAAACAAACTCAAATAGCACTATTGAACACAATGCTTGGGAAAAGCAATCACTACAACCTGAAATTTGCCCATTCCCACCATTTCCCCAACGATTTCGAATCACAGATAAGACCAGCAAGTCAGGTGATTCTTGGATGTCCTTAAGCAACTTCATATCAATATACCTTTGGTGGAAGCCTTGGGGCAAATGCCCAACTACGTCAAGTTTGTGAAAGACATACTTTTACGGAAGACACGATTTGGAGAATTTGAAACAGTTGCACTCACTGAAGGGTGCACTGCTATGCTGACAAATAAATTTCCTTCAATGTTGAAGGACCTAGAGAGCTTCACAATACCTTGCTCAATTGGTAGCCAATATGTTGGGACGACCTTGTGTGATTTAGGAGTGAGCATAAACCTTATGCCTATGTCTATTTTTAAGAAGCTAGGAATTGGTGAAACAAGACCTACCATTGTGACCTTACAATTGGCAGATCAATCATATGTACACCCAGAAGGTAAAATCAAAGATGTCCTAGTAAGGGTAGATAAATTCATTTTCCATGTTGGTTTCATTGTATTAGACTATGAAACGGACAAAGATGTGCCTATTATTTTTGTTAGACCTTTTTTTGGAACAGGTAGGACCGTGATTGATGTTCAAAAGGGTGAGTTAACTATGAAGGTGAACGATCAATAAATCACTTTTAATGTTTTCCAGGCTCTAAAATGTGTTGATGATATAGAAGAGTGTCATGCTGTCAGCTTGTTAGACTCTTTTGTGGAAGAGGATTTTGAAAAAAAAAACCATGAAAATGGGTATAGTGAATTGCATTCAGTTGATATTGATGATGAACAACCATTAGGACACCACAAGCAGTTACTAACATCCAAACTAATTGTCGATAGACCTGGAAAGAGGTTTGATACTTTAGATTTATCTACTCAAACCTTCAGCCCTACTAAACTGTCCATAGAAGAACGACCCACGTTAGAGTTGAAACCTCTACTTGTACAGTTAAAGTACGCTTATTTGAGGAAGGATAACACACTTCCTGTGGTTGTATCTGCTAAGCTGACTTATGTGCAAGAGGTTCAATTGTTAGTTGTACTTAGGAAATTAAAAAAGTATTAGGATGGTCAATTGTAAAGGAATCAGCCCCACAATCTGTATGCACAAAATTTTACTGGAAAATTGCCACGACAGTTCTATTGAGAGCAAAGGCGGTTGAGCCCCAATATTAAGGAGGTGGTGAAAAAGGAGATAACTAAATGGTTGGATGCTGGCACTATCTACCCAATCTCAGATAGCTCTTGGGTGAGTCCAGTCCAATGTGTGCCAAAGAAGGGAGGTGTCACCGTGGTCAGTAATGAAAATAATGAGCTTATACCTACATGAACTATCATGGGATGATGAATCTGTATGGACTATCGTAAGCTCAAAAAAGCCACAAGGAAATACTATTTTCCACTGCCTTTCATTGATCAAATGTTAGACCGATTAGCTGGTAAGGATTTCTACTCCTTCTTAGATGGATATTCTGGGTACAATCAAATTGCAATCACCCTAGAGTGTAACACTCCAAATTTTTGGGCCTAGAAGTGTTGGGCCTTGTGCATGAGAGCCGCTAAGAGACTGCACATAAAAGTTTATGTATGCAAGAAATATCACAAATAAAATGTTTGCTCTATTGGTTAATTATTTTAAGAGTAGTTGGGAGTGTTTTAGAACTCATGGGTTAAAATCTGGGCTTTAGCAAAATTTTTAATTTTTCTCTTAAATGAATTCTAACGTTAACAGGTGAGCCTTATATTTAATTGTGGTTAAAAAGTGTCACAAATGAGCTTGTGGTCCTATGGTAAGTGGCGTGTGGTGGTTGCTTGAGGTTTAAGGTTCAAGTCTTGGCAAGGTAAAAAGAGTATTTATTTTGCTACTCTTGCCATATGAGAAGTAAAAGTGGACTGGAACTCTATAAGATGGAATTTGAATTGGTCAAAGAGTAGATGGTGGAGTAAATCAAGGAGGAGATTAAAGAGGATTTTTAAGAGGGATAGGGGGAGAAAATTAAGAGATTTTTTATAAGGGGAAGAGTTGTGGACATTGGTGGACATCAACCACTCAAGAATTCGGCTTAGTAGTGGGAGTGTGACTCTTCATTTCAGATTTTTGGCTACTCTTTGTTCTAAAGCCGAATGAAATGTTGATTTTTGGGTATTTTATTTCGTTTTGTGCTCTTTTCACTACGTTTTGGTTTCCTTGTTACCATTTTGCTCTTAACTCTCCATATCCAGTCAACATTTTTAGTTGTTCTCCCTCTAGCCGATTATGCCATTTTCTCCTCTTTCGTCTCTCTTTTTCTCTATTTTTGCTTTTAGTGTTTGATTACTCTTTCGTCTCTCTTTTTCTCTATTTTTGCTTTTAGTGTTTGATTACCCATACTTCTCCTCTCGGTTAGCCCTCAAACTATTTCTCTTTTCTTTTTATCTCTTGCCGAATAACCTTTATCATCTCCTTTCTTCTTGTCATCCTTTCACCATTAATATTCGAGCCGTTACCGCATTACTCTCTCCCTACTTCTATTTTCAGTTTTTGCAGTTGATCTTTGGTCAATTGGTGAGTTGTTTAATTTCTATTCTTTCTATTATCATCTCTTTCTTTAAGTATCTAGGTCGAATACTGTTTCCCTAACTCTCTCTTTTTTTCAGGTTTCTTTTCTCTTTTCACTTTTAGGAGTAGTCGAATCTTCCATCGCAGGGGTAGGTGTCTTTTTTGTGCCTTGGTGTAAGGGCATACTCTGTAGGCCGATTAGTGGTATCTCTTCACTTTTGGTTAAAATTTCGGTAAGTATTATACAGTTGGTGCAAACTTTTGATCGGTCAGTAAATGCATTCTGCTGTTAAAGTCTCAGTTGTATTGCAAGATATCTCTAAAGGGGATCTGTAGAATATCTCTTGTAAATGATTAAGTGAGAGATTTGCAAGAGATCGACCAAGGTAGGTGATTACAACCTCTTCATTAAGTGGGATAGAGAAGGAGTGTTAAAATCTGGTGGTTAGGAGACTTATGGTATATCTTAACTGAATCAGGGTTCGGAGCTTGTGGATCTTAGCGCAGTTTTCGCAACAGGTGTGTATTCCAGGCTGATTGGACTGTAGATGGACAAAAGCCGAAAGGCCGAGATATGGCATTTGATGCCACACGAGTGTACGATCGCACATGTGGTGATTCGAGCCTACAAATCTTAGGCGTAGAATTGTAGAAGTCGTTATGGGCCACGAGAGGCCAAAATGGGCTGTGTGGGCCCAATAGGCTCATGGGCCCTACACGGATAAAATCTGTAATTTATGGTAAATATTGGATTGGGCTGCGTTGTTCACATAGCCGTGCCTGAAATTGGGCTAAATGGCCCACACGAGCGTGTGGGCCCACTTGGGCTGAGTAATGGGCCTTGGGCCCATTTACACTGTCATGACCAGTTAGATTACATAAGTCACTCGAAGCAACTGTAGACCTTTTGAAGGGTCAGTAAATAACCGTAATACCCCTATAGGGTAAATTACCGAAGTACCTTTATAGGGTAAATTACTAAAATACCCCTGTAGGGTAGAATGATTGTTTTACCCCTATTAGGTAAAAATGACCAATATAACCCTAGAGGTAGAATGACTATTTAATTTGTGTTAAGTATGACTAATGTGCTTATGATATGTATGTAAATGACTGTTCTCAGCATGGGCATGCTGCATACACGTGTAATGAGTGAGCATGACATTCTGCATGCACGACATATTGCATGGGGTTGGGACATTGATATGGAAGAAGATTTTGTACTGAGGGCTTTAAGCCTATTATTCTGATTATGGATTTGTGTCGATATGCTATTGAAGGCTTTGTGCTGATATGTTACTGATGGCTTTGTGCCGGTATGTTATTGATGGCTTTGTGCCACTATTGATGGCTTTGTACCATATACTGATACTGGCAGCTTTGCTACGATATTATTACTGGCAGCTATGCTGCAATACTAGTGTGTTGACTGGGTGGGTCGACTTGGTCTCCACATGGTGTGTTGGTGGTACGGAGTGGTGTGTTAGCTGGATTGGGTTAGGTTGCATAATTGTACTATACTGCTACCGTAATGGGCTCAGGCCCATATTGTTACTGATATGGGCTTAGGCCTAGACTGTATTGTTTACTGTTTGTTTATTTTTTTGAGAATACACACTAAGTTTTCGTAAACTCATCCAATTGTTGTAACTGTATAGGTAATCTTTAGGCGGATCGGTGCTACGAGGGACTCGGAGATGGTCACACTACTATTCTTGTTTTCTTTTATTTGGCATCTAATTGCTATTAGATTTTGTTTTGGGTTTATTATGTATAAGGCCTCTCTAATTTTCTACCTTTTAATTTGATATTTTTTGTTTATTATGATTTATATCTGTTAGAAGTAGAACACAGTTTTCCTAAACGATAACTGTTTTCAAAACACTACGTTTTCGAAACACTTTTGAAATGCTTCCGTAACAAACAATGTTTTTAAAGTAATAACAATTTAAAATGAATAACAAATAGCTATTCTGATTTGAGATCTAACAAAGAGGCTTTAAATATCCAAATGGGTTTTCATCAACAAGAGCAAGTTTTCGAAAAGCGCTCCAATATGGCATCTCCAAATTCGGCCATAATGTCTAGGTCAGTTTTGGGGTGTTACATTTAATGGTATCATAGTCAAGTTTCAAAACTCAGCTGTGGTTTGGGTTCTAAAATTGAATTTCCAAAAGAATTGTTTCAAAAGATTTGAAGTAGTCGAAAGGTTTTTCTGAATGTTTTCCTAAAAGTGTGGTTTACCGAGTCTCTAGCGCCGAATCCGTAAGTTTCATTGGATATCAGACTATACATAAAGTTAGATTTTGCATTTATTCTATGTATGTTTTGGAAATCAGATTTTTAAGCTAGCAACAGTACTGTGATGGTTTCCGAGGGCAAGCAAGGTCACGAGGAGTCGCTCGTTTCCCCAGAACATGAGATTGTTCAGGAGGAGGAAGTTAAAGAGATTCTGCCAACTTCGAGCAGCGGTAACCCGGAGCTTGGGACTAAGGCACTATCCCGATTGGTAAGAAAAGTGCTAAAAGAAGTGTTAGAGGCCAGAGCTAAGGAGATTAGTGGAACGTTTCAGACTAGGTGCTGGGATTGTAGCAAGAAGAAGGATCGCAGTCCTCTAAAGCAGGAGTCTCATTCTGTTAAACGTGTTAAGACGCGTCTGAACTTTTTGACCTGCGAGCACTGTAAAAAGTATCATATGGGTGAATGATGGTGGAAGACAGGAGCATGTCTCAGATGCGGGTCCAAGGAGCATCAGGTTCGGGACTGCCCTGTCCCTTTTAAGTCAGGTGTGTTTTGTTGGGATGTGATGTTGGATATAGAAATTGTATGCATATGTGATATCTATCTATCTGCTTCAATGGTTAGGTGTTTTTGCGTATGTGTAGGAAGTTTCAAGCTCTAGTTAAAATATGATAGGGATATTAGAATTAGAGTGCGCAGCAGCAGTGCAGTGGTGTAGTTGGTGTTAGACGACTGTTAAATAGATAGAAATTTCAGGGATGAAATTTCTTTAAGGAGGGGTGAGTTGTAACGCTCTAAATTTTTGGGCCTAGAAGTGTTAGGCCTTGTGTATCGGAGCCACTAAGAGACTGCATATAAAAGTTTATGTGTGCAAGAAATATCACAAAAAAAATGTTTGATCTATTGGTTAAGTAATTTAGTAGTTGGGAGTGTTTTAGAACTCCTGGGTTCAAATCTGGGCTTTAGCAAAATTTTTAGTTTTCCTCTTAAATGAATTCTAGTGTTAGCAAGTGAGCCTTATATTTAATTGTGGTTAAAAAGTGTCACAAATGAACTTGTGGTCCTATGGTAAGTGGCGTGTGGTAGTTGCTTGATGTCTAAGGTTCAAGTCTTGGCAAGGTAAAAAGAGTATTTATTTTGTTACTCTTGCCATATGAGAAGCAGAAGTGGACTGGAACTCTGTAAGGTGGAATTTGAATTGGTCAAAGAGTAGATGGTGGAGTAAATTTAGGAGGAGATTAAGGAGAAGTTTTAGGAGGGATAGGGAGAGAAAATTAAGGGATTTTTTATGAGGGGAAGTGTTGTGGACGTTGGTGGACATCAACCACTTAGGAATTCGGCTTAATAGTGTGAGTGTGACTCTCCATTTTGGGTTTTTGGCTACTCTTTGTTCTAAAGCCAAATGTAATGTTGATTTTTAGGTATTTTCTTTCGTTTTGTGCTCTTTTCACGAAGTTTTGGTTTCCTTGTTACCATTTTGCTCTTAACTCTCCGTCTCCAATCAACATTTTCGGTTGTTCTCCCTCTCGCCAATTATGTCATTTTCTCCTCTATCTTCTCTCTTTTTCTCCATTTTTGCTTTTAGTGTTTGATTACCCATACTTCTCCTCTCGGTTAGCCCTCAAACTATTTCTCTTTTCTTTTGATCTCTTGCCGAATAACCTTTATCATCTCCTCTCTTCTTGTCATCCTTTCACCATTAATATTCAAGCTGTTACCATATTACTCTTTCCCTACTTCTGCTTTCGATTTTTATAGTTGATCTTTGGTTAATCGCTTAGTTGTTTAATTTCTATTCTTTCTATTATCATCTCTTTCTTTAAGTATCTACGCCGAATACTATTTCCCTAACTCTATTTTTTTCGGGTTTCTTTTCTTTTTTCACTTTTGGGAGTAGTCAAATCTTCCATCGCAGGGGTGGCTGTTCCTTTTTGTGCCTTAGTGTAAGGGCATACTCTGGTAGGCCGATTAGTGGTATCTTTTCACTCTTGGTCAACATTTCGGTAAGTGTTATATAGTTGGTGCAAACCTTTGATCAGTCAGTAAATGGATTCGGTTGTTAAAGTCTCAGTTGTATTGCAGGATATCTCTAAAGAGGGTCTGTAGACTATCTCTTGTAAAGGATTAAGATTGAGATATGTAGGCGATCGACCAAGGTAAGTGATTACAACCTCTTCGTTAAGTGGGATAGAGAGGGAGTGTTAAAATCCAATTGTTAGGAGACTTATGGTATATCTTAACTGAATTAGGGTTCGGAGCTTGTAGATCTTAGCGCAGTTTTCGCAAGAGGTGTGTATTCCACGCTGATTGGACTGTAGATCGGCAAAAGCTTAAAAGTTGAAAAGTCGAGATATGGCGTTCGATGCCACACGAGCATGGATCGCACATGTGGTGATTCGAGCATACAAATCTTAGGCGTAGGACTGTAGAGGTCGTTATGGGCCTCGATAGGCCGAAATAGGCCGTGTGGGCCCAATAGACTCGTGGGCCCCACATGGATAAAATTTGAAATTTATGGTAAATGTTGGATTGGGCTGCGTTGTTTGCATAGCCGTACCTAAAATTGGGCTAAATGGGCCACACGAGTGTGTGGGCCCACTTAGGCTAAGTAATGGGCCATGGGCCCATTTACACTGTCATGACCAGTTAGATTACATAAGTCACTTGAAGCGACTTTAGACCTTCTTAGAGGTCAATAAATGACCGTAATACCCCTGTAGGGTAAATTACTGAAATACCCCTGTTGGGTAGAATGAATGTTTTACCCCAGTTAGGTAAAAATGACCAATATACCCCTAGAGGTAGAATGATTATTTAATTTGTGTTAAGTATGATTGATGTGCTTATGATATCTATATAAATGACTGCTCTGGGCATGGCCATACTGTATACACGTGTAATGAGTGAGCATGACATTCTACATGCATGACATATTACGTGGGGTTGGTACACTGATATGGAGGAAGATTCTGTACTAAGGGCTTTTAGCCTATTATTCTTATTATGGCTTTGTACCGATATGCTATTGAAGGCTTTGTGCCGATATTTTATTGACGGCTTTATGCCGGTATGTTATTGATGGCTTTGTGCCGCCATTGATGGCTTTGTGCCATATACTGATATTGGCAGCTTTGCTGCGATATTATTACTGGTAGCTATGCTGCGATACTGGTGTGTTGGCTGGGTGGGTCGACTTAGTCCCCACATGGTGTGTTGGCTGGATTGGGTTGGGTTGCATAATTGTACTGTACTGTTATTGTAATTGGCTCAGACCCAGACTGTTACTGATATGGGCTTAAGCCCAGATTGTATTATTTACTGTTTGGTTATTTTTTTGGGAATACACACTGAGTTTTCGTAAATTCACCCAATTGTTTAACCTGTACAGGTAATCTTTAGGCGGATCGGTGCTGCGAGGGACTCGGAGATGGTCACACTATTATTCCCGTTTTCTTTTATTTGGTGTCTAATTGCTACTAGATTTTGTTTTGGGTTTTAAATTATGTAATAAGGCCTCTCTAATTTTCTAGCTTTTAATTTGGGATTTTTTGTTTATTATGATTTATATCTATTAGAAGTAGAACGTGGTTTTCCTAAACGATAACTATTTTCAAAACACTACATTTTCGAAACACCTTTGAAATGCTTCCGCAACAAACAATCTTTTAAAGTAATAACAATTTAAAATGAATAATATATAGTTATTCTAATTTGAGATCTAACAAAGAGGCTTTAAATTTCCAAACGGGTTTTCATCAACAAGAGCAAGTTTTCGAAAAGCACTCCAATGTGGCACCACAACATTTAGCTATAACGTCTAGGCTGGGTTTGGGTTGTTACACAGAGGATCAAGTAGAAATGACATTCACCTGTCCATATGGTACATTTTCCTTCAGAAGAATTCCCTTTGGTCAATTAATACACCGACAACATTCCTACGATGCATGATGTCAATATTCTCGGATATGGTTGAGAAGTTCCTAGAAGTGTTTATGAATGATTTCTCTGTATTTTGGAATGACTTCAAAGGTTGTTTACACAACTTAGAGCTGGTACTTCAATGCTATAGGGAGACTAACCTCGTTTTACATTGGGAGAAGTGTCATTTCATGGTACGAAAAGGCATTATCCTAGGGCATAAGGTCTCTCATAAAGAAATCAATGTTGACAAGGAAAAAAATCGAAGTGATTGAGAAGTAGCCACCTCCAATGAGTGTTAAAGGAATTAGGAGCTTCTTAGGGCATGTTGGATTCTATAGGATATTTATCAAATACTTCTCTAAGATCTCTAAGCCCTTATGTACCTTGTTGGAACAAAATAAACCTTTCCTTTTTTATGATGGTTGCATGTCTGCTTTCAAGGAGCTAAAGAAGCGACTGGTGGTTGCTCAAATAGTAGTGGCCGCAGATTGGTCCTTACCATTTGAGCTCATGTACGATGCGAGTGATTTAACTGTTAGAGCAGTGCTTAGGCAATGGGTAGGTAATATTTTTGACACTATTTACTATACTAGCCATACTCTGATAGAAGCACAACTAAATTACGCTACCACTGAGAAGGAATTATTGGTTGTTGTGTTTGTATTCGGTCATATCTAGTAGGCACTACGATCATAGTATATACCAATCACTCTACAATCAAATGCTTAGTAGCCAAGAAAGACGTAAAGCTGAGACTGATCAAGTGGATCCTTTTGCAACAAGAATTCGATCCAGAAATTCGAGACAGAAAAGAAACAAATAATCAAGTAGTAGACCATCTATCTAGGTTAGAAGCTAGAAATGAGGATGGCAATGTGAAGCTTATTAAGAAAGACTTCCTAGATGTGCAACTGTTGGCTGCTATGACATTACCTTGGTATGCCGATATAGTGAACTTCTTAGTAAGCGGTTTGTTGCCACCTGATCTTAGCAGCCAAACAAAAAGGAAATTCCTTCATGATGCAAGATATTATTACTGGGATGAACCCTTCCTATTCAAGCAGTGTGCTGATCAGATAATTAGGAAGTGTGTCCCTGATGATGAAATACACAACATTTTGTAACATTGCCTTTCAGCCACTTATAGAGGATAACTTGGAGTGAGAATTGCTGCCAAAGTACTTCAGTCAGGATTTTATTGGCCAAGTCTATTAAAGGATTCCCATAGCTTTTATAAAACATGTGATCCATGCTAAAGAACTGGTAATGTTTCAAGAAGACACGAAATGCCATTGCAAAATATTCTAGAGGTTTAGTTGTTTGATGCATGGGGAATAGAATTTATGGGTCCATTTGCACCCTCATTTAGCAACCTATATATACTAGTGGAAGTCAACTACATCTCCAAGTGGGTAGAAGTTGTAGCCCTTCCAACCAATGATGCCAAGTTGGTGAAAAAGTTATAACACAAGAACATCCTCACAAGATTTGGTACGTCTTGAACCATCATCAATGATGAGGGGTCTTATTTTGATTGCAAACTTGTCTCTAATGCTTTACATAGGTATGGGGTGAAGCACAAACTTGCCACTACATATCACCTACAAACAAATGGACAAGCTGGGATTTCTAACAGGGAGATTAAGTAGATTCTAGAAATGGTGGTGAAACCAACTCGAAAGGATTGGTCCTTGAGATTGGACGAAGCCTTGTGGGCTTATCATACTGCCTTCAAAACACCATTAGGAATGCCACCTTTTAAGCTTGTTTATGGTAAGTCATGTCACCTACCTGTTGAGTCAAAGCACAAGGCATTTTAGGCCATTAAAAAGCTCAATATGGATTGAATAGTTGTTGGACATAAAAGACTATTCAAGTTGAATGAAATGGTAGAATTCATAGCCCAAGCTTATGAGAATGCTAACCTCTATAGAGAAAAGACTAATCGATGGTACGACAAGAGGATCATGCCAAGGAAATTTGAATAGGGGCAACAAGTGTTGCTATTTAACTCAAGATTGAAACTGTTCCTTGGTGAGTCGAAATCGCGATGGTCAGGGCCTTTTGATATGATCAAGGCCTATCCTCATGGTACAATGGACATAAAAGATACCAAGACTAGGGTAATTTATAAAGTTAATGGTCAACGTTTAAAGTACTAGTGGGGTGCTTATGTGGATCGAGACAAACAATCCATTGACTTTTGAGATTTTTAAGCTCAAAATCTTTTCTATCTTTATTTTATTTAGTTACTTTACTTTAATTTTGTTTTTACAGTTTTCCTCTTTAATTAATTAACGTTAATTTCATTTCTAGTTATATTTTTTTTATTAATGTATAGCTTTAGTAAGAATTGCAGGGAAAGAATGAAGGTGCAAGCTTGTTAGATGTAGTACCAAGGGGTGTTTGCCCTAACATTTCGAAATAGAATTATGCCACAAAAAACTGGGTTATTGGATATTGAAGCAAGATAAAATGAGGATTGACAAGAAAGAATGGTTCAAGGAAGAGATTTTGGACAGCTGGGCCCATTTTGCTAATTAAGCAGCCCATGAAGAAAATGCCAAACGTGTTGCTTTAGGGCTAGATCATTCTACGGTTCCCTTTAAAACATTTTTATTTTTCCTCTTTCATTCCACAAAACTTAATCTGCAAGCTTTTCTGAAACGTCAACACCATTACCCCCATTTACTTCTCTTTTTATTTTCCACAATTCCTTCACGTTTACTATTTCTTTTTCCTAAACCTCTCTGGCCTCTCTTTTTGCACTTTCAACTTCTTTTAACTTCTCTTGAGTAGTGTTATTTTCCCGTCAAACCTAGACCACATTCTCAAGGATTTATCAACATTCTTCAATGGCAAGAGTAAAAGCCACAGCCAAAGGTGTTGAATCTTCACAAGCAGGAGCTACCCAACCTAAAACCTTCTTCAACAATGTTGATGCTACGAAGTACAACAACATCTCCAAGCAACCATTTTTCTTCAAACAAGGTTTTTTGTTCAAAGATGAGCCTTATATAGGATATGATGAGTCAGTTTTCACCATTATTGAGAAGCGTGGACGGCAAATTTTCTACTTACATCTGGATGATATTTTAGGGAAGGTTGTTCGCTAGTTCTATGTGCACATCATTTCTCTTGACAATCCTTTTATCTATGTTCATGGAACTTCAATCCCATTTGATGAAAACCACATTAATGCCCAATTTTGGTTAACTGATGTTCAAGATGAACATATTCCATTCATCTAAACCATCACTACTGACGACTTAAATTAGGTATTCAATGGACCATCTCTAGCCAAGAATGCCATACTATTGAGAGGGCTTCCCTAAAGCCTATAGATAAAGTTTGAAACCACTTCCTGGTCGGATGTTTAAAGTCACAACAAAAATTGGCAAGCGTACACTATCAATGCAAGTATAATAGATACATATGAGTCTATAGGATATCGATCCCACGAGGATGGTTGTCATTTATCTATCAATGTCAGTGAAATAAATAGATAGAAATGAGATAAATTGTAAAAGTAGTTGTCGAAGAAATAACTTGAAAACAATAAGATAAAATATGATAATGATAAACTGAGATCCCCAATGTGAATATTCAAAAAAATATTAAGTTCTCACAAGGTATAAAAGAATAAGTGATTATCGATGCATTAAATTGCAATGAATATCTTACCAAGCTTAACTTTTATATTTAATCTAAGACTTAAACATGCACATTAACCACACCTTACAATGATGGAAATGGAACACTATTAAGAACAAGTGGATTAAATTCCTCTAATCCTCAGGCAACTTCTGTTGTCATGCTAGTTAGCTTGAACTGTCGTTGCACTTTCCAGTGTCAGTGATGGCAATAACACTTCCATGCTAAAAACATTCAAACCCAAAGTTTAAATAGTAGAAACAAGATTGAATAAAATAGCATTTAACCCAGAAATCATGTATACTTCCGTAAAAACATGAAATAGAAAGTAATCACCAGCGTTTAGAAAAGAAATATAAAAGAAACAAGTGGAGAGTACTATTCCTAAAAAATTTCGACTTGATCTCTCAACTCCCTCTTTTGTCACACTCAGGGCTTCTCGTCAAGAGCTAATCTACATCCCTTTCACATCAGTTCACCCATAGGAGGCTTAAGCTGCCATAACCAAAAAGCTTCAAAAGATAGGTTGAAAAAGATAATACCCCTCAAAAGCCTACATTCTTCTCTTTTTCTTTTCACGTGAATATTAATATTTATCCAAATAGCACAGGTGTCATTTCATTAGAATCATGCTACCTCTGTATGTACAAGTTAGTTGTACCAGGCTAGATAGCTCACACATTTTTGTTCTTATCCAGACAACTGTCAGCTGTGACAGCAATTCTAGGCACAATCTAAAAATACTCATGCAACGACATCGGTACCAAAACATGACAAAATTAAGGATAAATCAACTAAGAACCACTGAGTTATAAAATTCAATTTACTAAACTGAAAAATGCTAAAATATGTGCTAAAGATAACTAAATGGGGACAAATTATCCAATAAGTAGGAAGAAAACATATGTTCTTTCTAGAACTATCACTTCCTCAAAAGTCGACTAATGACATCCACCCACAACACCATAGTATCAAACAATCAAATTCTATTGTTGCATTCAATCAATGTGGGTCAAAAAATCAAAATTGGCTCAACCATTTTCTATGAAGTGCATCGATATGCAGAGAAGAATGCTGGCAGCCTTAATTTTCTTTCCCTCATTACTGCTCTTTGTAGAACAGCTCAAGTACCTTTAAATGGCTATTAGGACATCACACCAAACAAGGGAGGAATGACCAGGGCTATATTTACCAAAATATGAGTGGACACAACAAAAGAACCTCAACACAATAAGGCATCCACCTCCTCTGCCAAGTGCTTTCCACAGTAGAAGCCTCACCATCTCAAAGCTCCTTTGAAAAACAAGTGTTTCAATCATTAGAGCAACTGGAGCAGAGAATGTCCCTATTTGAGATTCAGCGATTTCAACTTACTAAAGATATTACAAAGGCCCAAGAACAGTAAGCATGCTACTGGTCCTATGTGAGGGATAGAGATATGGCTCCAAAATGGTCCTTGTAACAGAACTTCACCAATCCTATGCTTGACTTCCCTGATTTCTCAAAAGCTTTGCTACTATTTTCCAAGTCTGAGGAGGAATCAATTTGAAATCCACTCTAACAAGGCCGAATATGAAAACATAAAAGCTATTCTTGACATAATAAAAGCAACTGAGGATGAACCTGAGAAAACAAAATCTCTGAATATTGAGAATGACGAAGATGAGAAAAATGAACCCACACCACCTAAATCCATGACTGCCCAAGATTGTGAAATTGATCACATCATTAATGAAATCACTGAGTCTGATAAAGAAATGGAGGATGTGCCACTCCATTCAATGAAAAGGAAGTTGCGTTATAAGCACAATGCACACAAATCCACCCATAAAAAATGAAGAAATAATCATTAACATCCAAGTCAAGGGAGTTCTCTTCCCCTTATATATTCATGCATTCATATTGTTTTTGAAATTTTTTGTATATATATATTTCTGCATTCATGTTACATAAATGTTCATGCATTGAGAACAATGCATCCCTTAGGCTTGGGGGTGTATCGAGCATTCAGGATGCATCGTGTATTTAGTAAGCATGCTCATTTTAGTATAGGCATTCTAATATAACCAAATTTGTTTTGCCATGTAACTGCCAAGAACTGGTTAGACTATTATGAGTACAATTTTTACTTGTGATGTTCGATGATGAGCTTAATTCTTCAACAAACCTTGAACATGTGATAGTGGATTAGGTGAATTTAGTTTAGGTTAGGTTGCTTGAGAATCGAATCTTAAAAATGAGATATCCTAACCTCAATTACAATTAGACTATAGCGAGTTTCTTTGAATGAATTTAGAGATTCTTGAAGCTAAACTCAGTAAAATTGCCAAAGCATTACTTAAAGAATTACTAGTAGACACTCCAATGTTTAGAATTGCCAAATAGGTCAACAACATTTTGTTTTCTCCATCATGTTCTTGGCTAGAAAAGCGAGCCTAAGGAAGAGTGTGTAATAAAGAAAAAGGACAATTAGGGGCACTCCACTATAGTAACAGGCTGAGTAGCTAAGGAGGTAGTTGTTTGCTCCATCCATCTTCTAAGTTAAAAGTCTTAGATTCATGAGTGAATTCCATTCAAATCGTGACATGATTTTCAAGTAAAAAATTGTGTGACGAGCTGAGCCCCTATTACTGCAAAAGAAAACTGAGTTAAGATGAAAGACAAGCTATATAAATTAGGAGATACTAGCAATAGCCAAAATGCACACATAAGCACTTAGGAATTTTGTTTATATGGTGAGATTCTATGCACTACCTTCACTAAGAAAACCTTTGAAACTCGAACAAGTTTTTAGACACAAAAGATTCCTGAAAACTGATGTATAAATTGTTCTTTGAATGGACTGGCAGTATAAGGTGATTATGTGCAATGGTAAAATTTGTATTCTTGCATTCATGCATATTTGTTTGAGGGCAAGAAATGATTCAGGTTTGAGGGTGTGATAAGTCTTGAAAAGAGTTACAATTCATACTTTTAGACTTAGTTAATTGCTTGTACTTAAGTAAAATTAGCTTCATTTTAGGTAATTTCATGATTACTTTTAGTTAATCGAGCATTGCATGTAGACTTGGGATGGTGATTACTTAAGTGCATCTGTACTTTTAATTGTTGAAGAAAAAGCTTAGTGGTGGTTGAATGACAGGTTTGAGGAAGAAAGATAGCAAAGGATGGAGATTTGTGGAGGCATTATGAGAGATTGCCATGGCAATGCTGAGGAAGAAAATGACAAATACCTAGCCATCAATTAGAGCATTCAGCAGTTGACCCCCCCCACATGCACATGTAATGGAAAATATCCACCTCAAACTTAGGGAAAAAACAATCATTGGCTGATGGCTTTTACCCTAGAGGAGGACCCAAGTATAAAAGAAAAAGGGGGATTGACGGCCAAGAAGAGAGGTTTGCCATTAATGAGAGCTGAAGGTATGGGTAATTGCAAATACGGAGCTTCGGTAGAGGCTTCTTTTTGACAAAGAAGGTAATTTAAGCTATTGACAGCTTGGGTAAAGACGTGCACTAGACGCCAAGTTGGGGGAATTCGTGTTTTAAACCCAGATTTCTTCCTCTACGATTTGTTCTAAACCTGTTGATTTAAACTGTTATTTTGGAATGTTGATAACATTAAAATACTTGAATTTTCGTACCCAGCCATGAGCTAACTTTGCACAGCTAGGGTTTACTCTTGATGATGTTTTAACTCTGATGAATGTTTATGGATGAGTATGATTCAGTTTACTACTTTACCGAATGTTTATTTCTATTTATATGAGGGTATTGATAAATGCTTGATAAGTCTAAAAGTAACTTATTATTGACAGGGTTAGGTTGCTAGGACCAAAATTGGGTAATATAATAAAGCATTGAGTGAAATGCTCGTGTAAACTCTAGACATAGAGATTTACCTTACACAATTTAGAGGATTGTGCTTTAGTCATAATTGCTAATTCTTAGCCTATAGATGTATAGTGTCTTAGTAGTGAGCAGTTTTAAATCTTGCTTCCGACAGAGGTAGACCATGTTAGTACTCAATCAAGAAGTAGGTTACCATATTTTTGCCATGGCATTATTCTTGGGTTATAACTAATTCATTAGTAATCCCAGACGTTATAATAAATATTCCAATCTTGCTAAAATCCTTAGTGCTTTTATTCGATTTGTTACTATTGCAATCTATGATAGTACATTTTATTACTTTCAATTTTTAGGGTATTAATTTCATTGTTATTTCTCAAAATATCAATCGATTCATTTATCTTTATTACTCAATTGTTATAATTTAGATAAAGAATACTAATCTAATCCTCGTGGGAACGATACTCACTCATAACTTTATTACTTGACTCGACGTGTATACTTGCACAATTTGCACATTATATTCAAACGCGACAACATCTAATCCAACAACACTCGTGTCATGCATATAATCCAAATACGCATCACACCCCTTTCGGACCAACTTTTCGGCTACTATAGCGAAATTACATTGAAGAGCTAATCTCGATGCTCATCGACCATCACCACTTCCTCACCATCCCTAACCTTAAGAGTCACCCTCTTAGAGTCGGAATCTAATCCAACTCAATGCTCTACCAACTAAACCATACCCAATATCAAATCAAACTCTCCAAATAGAACTCCATCAAATCAGTCGAAAATACAAACCCTTGAACCTTAAGCGAACATCTCCTAAACACTTTACTGAGTCGAACTGACTGCCCTAACGGATTGATCACAAAAACCTCACTACTAGTGTCCTCAGCCAAAATCTCCAAATTACCCAATACATTACTAGCAATATAAGAATGTGTCGAACCATAGTTAATCAAAGAAAAATAAGGATGTGAATGCATAGTACACATACCAACTATCACATCGACCATATCTTTGCCTTCACGGTGCCTCGCCACGTAAACCCAAGCTAGCTATCTTGCCTCTGTCTAGATCGCACCTCTGCCCGGTGCGCTCTTGTAACACCTCTAACCCATATCCATCGTTGGATTAGGGTTACGAGGCATTACCTGACAAAACCCAGTCAGATTGCTCATATATACAAATTGTTACATATCAAACACATATCAGATTTCTTCACATTAATTTAAAATCGATGGCAATCACCTATTCATTCGTATAATCTAAATTCACACATAAGGAAACACTTAACTGAATATAGTCAATCATACTTTATTACTTATAATACATAAACGAACCATGCTACAAAGTTTCAATCATGTCAATATCATTTTTAATCACATATTTGAACTACCTAATATGTAACAAAACCAATTTGTGATGTGATTTGGCCCGGGTAGATGAGTCGAATTCATGTAGTTGCCCGATCGTAGTTCGAGAGAGTCGTACGTGCCTCAGATTTTATTAATAGTAGTAAAGGAATTAGAATAGGATAGCGAAAGGTTTCAAGAAGGGTAAGTTTAGTATAGGTTCGGTTAAGGGTAGCAAAGATGGATGAAGGATAGAAGGCTCAGTTTGGGTTAACAAGAAAAAAATTTAAAAGATAGAAATGGAAAACGAACTCAACGTCAGGAATGATTCAACACTAAGAAGTGTCACCCCGATTCCTATATTGTTAAGGTGAAAAATATGGATAGATGGATAGATGAACGCCACACCAAGATTGGTGATAAGTTCAAAACAAGACGATTGACGCCACTAGCACAAGCCAGATAAGTCGTTCAAAACTTATACGAGATATGAGAGGAAGCAACCTCACAAGAACAATGTTCATTAACAAATTTGGCAAAAGTCCTTTTACAATGAAATCAACAAACTATTTATACTAGTATCTTATGCTAACCGAATAGTCCATTCATGAACTTAACAATTAAGTAATGTACCTAATTAAGACTTGAAACTTTCTAGAAAAATGACCAATGGTATCCTTGTCCATGTTCAGCCGAATGGGAGGTGAGTGGATAGCTTCATGAATATGCATTGATGTACTTGGATAAATGATCTTCATACATGCATGGCTAGATTCGCTAACTCCTTTAATGGAGCCTTGAATTCATGTCGTTTCACCATGAGTGGCTTAATTAAATAAGGCTTCATGAAGAGTCAAACTTGGTGTGAACAAGGAGCTTGAGTAGACACTTGTGTGTGAACGTCCAACCAAGAAGGGTCATCATGGTGTGAACACAATGTGTGAACACATGATCAATACATGAACCGTCCAATGCATGTTCCATCATTAATTTGATCCATGAATCTTCAAATATATGAATGTCCATCATGAACATGCATGTGCCTCTTGATTGCCGTCCATTGAACCTTCCTATGCATGCACCTTGCATTAAATGCCATGAATGAATCTTCCAAATTCGGCTAACCTACAAAATTAAATAACATAATTAAATAACACACAACTATTCATATAATTATAATTTAAAATAATAACTAAATAACTTAATGACACTAACTAAATTTGGACACAATAATTATAAGTCAACTTATCATAATAAATTCGGCTAGCTCAAATAGTCAAAAACACTTAGTGAGCTAAATTGAGCTAGGGAATTCGGCATGAGCTGTAGCAAACTTAGTTATAAGCTAGATTAAAACTTAGTTTATTGAAATGAAAAAGGAATGAGCTGAAACGAGCTAAATTCGAGCTCAAACGAGCTAAAACGAGCTCAAGTGAACTGATGTGAGCTGAATGGCGTATGGGGAGCTGGAGAGGAGCTGAGATCGGATTGCAAAACGGTGCATGGAGTCTTCAAGGAGTTGTCCTTAGCTCCTCCAACGTCATGGACCTTGTTATCATCCCAAATGCGCAACACAAAGGCTGATATAGCATCTTGATTTTGCTTGGTTCGAGCTCGAGTCATGGGGCCTTTTGGAAGCTCGATTGATTCTTGGTGTGCATTCGAGGATGCCCCGGGTGTGCTCACATCATTCCCCCCGTCTTCAAAGCGACTTGTCCTCAAGTCGAGCCATTTTTCCATGGGAGAACTTTGACTCGTGCATGGTTTTCCTCGATCAAATGGGATGGAAGATGTCACACAAACCTGAAAAATTCTTACCACAAATGTAAAAAGAAACTCAAAGGAGTCGAATTCAAATGTGTTCGATAGTTCATTAAAAATTCATTCAATCGAACATATGCCAAAAATCTCAATTGGACAAAGCAAGCATACGTAAATTTATCAAAGAGTTTCGTTAGACCATCGTTGCAAACATGAAAACTAAGTTGGATCAAGAGATAATTGGTTGTAAATGATGGCAGGCACTTAAACACATTATTCCTCATCCAAAACATTTTAATTTCTTTAACCGAATATAGCAACTCATTTGGTCCCTTGTCTTGTTCATGCAAGGTATGCCATAGCCAAAGGTATGCTAACTCTTTCTTTCGTTTTTGAACAACATAAGGGGTGTCTCCAAATTCCAGCATAATAATCACATTATTACAATGCCAAAAGGAAAAATCCATCACATCAAAGTATAAATAATTTCCAAACAACAAATCAATGGAATTTTCAACTTCAACCGAATTGAGCAAAGATATTTGAAAATTTTCAGATGACTTACCTTGACGAATATGAAGAGAAGACAATTGAGGATTGGGTTTACCTTTCTCGGTCAAAATGAAACTTCTCTCTTTGGATAGATAACATAAGACAAACCTATTACTCCGATAAATTTGAATAGGTGGTGACGCACCATGACATGTCTTGCTCCTCGAGGGGTGGAATTCACAAAAATGAGAATGGTTAGTATTATCGAAAACTATGGACTTAAATGGAAAAGGAAAGTTACCATGGAGATTTGATTCAATTCCAAAAACATAGGTTGGTCTTACCTTCTCGAAATGAAACGAAAATTCCAGATGTGGCCAAGCAAGGTGATTAGTAAATGAATCAAAATTGAAACCCAAATCATTGAATTTATTTGAATGCAAATGATGCCAAGTGCTTAATGTTTCCATAAAATGAATTCAATTAGCAAATACCAGGCTTGAACACACGAACTTGATTAGGAATTCCAACAAGCAACATATTAGAAGAAGATATAATCAACTCACCACACGAATTATATTTCACTAATTTAAACACACATGTTGAATTGACAAAACCGAGCATACCAATATGCAAAGGTTCATGCTTTAAGAGTATCAATCGGGAATGCAAATCATTACATGGAAATTTCACACAAAAACTCAAAGATTGTTCATGAAGAACACAATTGCACATATCATGTGAAGATCTTTTAACATGGATGCCAAACAAAGAATTTTTAGAGAACATGCAACTTTTTAAACAGGTAGATTTATCACAAATCAATTGAGCAGGCATATTTAAACATAAAGATTTAACACATGAATTCAAAAAGTTTGCATGGTCAAACACATCAGAATTTTTAAGTGACAGACTTTGATCAAACACATTCAAAATTCGCTTAGAGAAAACTAATCCAATGTTGTTAACAAATTTGCCAATGTAGTAATCGTCATAAGAAAAGCTGTATATGGCACCTTTTAAAACAAAATCGTTAACAATAGTAAGTGAACAAAAATTAGCCAAATCAAGTGACTTTGATTCGATAAACAAAGAATCCTTACCTTCCTTACCTTCGATCGCAAGTGGGTGGTTGTCATTCGCGAACTTACCTTTTTCGAACAACCTAAAACACCTCTCGTTTGGAAGGTAATGTAGATGGAATTGGTCGCACAAACTTCTAGGAACCTGAAAAGTTAAATCACAAGAAGATCGAACATGTGGGTTAGTAGAGATAATCCTCACTTGCTTACTTGTTTACTCACTTGATTCTTTTTCTTCTGAATCACTCGTTCCTTTTGTTTCAATTTCTTTTTCATCTTTTTTCTCACTCTCAAACTCTTTTTCATTCTCTTTTTCAATCTCATTTTCTTTTTCTTTTTCTTTTTGCTTTTCAAAGGCTTTTTCAAAGGCTTTTTCAAGTTCTCTCAAGATTCGCTCATTTTCTCTCTTACTTGCCTCTTGCCTCTCTTTTCTTTTTATTTCATTTTCTTTTTCTTCCTTTGCTTTTTCTTTTATTTTCTTTGTTTTCTCTTTACAAGAATGTACAAAAGAACGATGATAATACAAATCTTGTTCGAAAGATGAAGAACTATTTGCATATGATTCATAATTAAGACTTCGTGAAGAATACTTCGAGTAAGATTTTGTTGACGATCTAGTAGGAGCATGTCTTTCTCTCCGAACGCCATCTTGGAACAAATCAAAATCGTAATTGGCTTCTCGTCTTCTCAAATTTCTTGATGAAAAGGACTTTCGATCGAAGTCACTTCTTGAATTCGCTGATGAATATGAGTCATAGAATGAATCTCTTTGTCTCGAAGTAGATGGCGAAAAGGAATCACGATAGGAACTTTTTCTCAAGTAGTAGTCGGGGGTATATCTCCGTGGGGTTCTTGTCTCCATTTTTCGACTCGAAGAAACTCTATCACTTTGATCTTGTTTTTCCAAATGATTTAATCTCTCGTGTATGTTCTTAGTGTTGGACCCCATCATTTTTCACATTTCTTGTACCAAGTATTGGTATTCTGATTCGGTGAACTCTTCGCGTGACATGATTTTTGTTGCTGAAAAGAAAATGTTAGATCACAACACAAAATAAAAAAAAAAATCAAGTACCTCACCACAAATCTCACTATTTCACTCGCAAAGAAATATTGATGAACACTCCACTCGTGTTTGCACTCGTTTTTAGGATTTTTCAAACTCTCGAATGTTCTCACACACTCTAGCCTTTTACCACTCAAGCTTACTCTCGTAACCTCGTATTTTGTTTCTTTTGACTCGTCTAGGTGCCTTGGGGTCGGCTTCAAAATTGGTTACAAGGGATAAGATGTATAGGTTATGGGTAGGCTAAAAGAAAAATTTTTCTTTGGTGTAGTGTGGCGTTTTGGAAATTGAGGGGTACAAAGTTGATGAAAAGAACACTTGTTGATCGGAACAAAATATAAACAATAGAAAGAACTTGTTCACTTCACTTTTTTTTTTATAATTACGTATCTTTTTTTTTACAACTTCAACATATCACTTTTACAAAGGTAAAATGAAAATACAACTTAATTTTTTTCGATTTTTTCACCATGAACCTATTTCGATCTTGATACGAGCGTCGACGCCTCTCGGTTTACAAGCTCTGATACCAAATGATGTGATTCGGCCCGGGTAGATGAGTCAAATTCATGTAGTTGCCCGATCGTAGTTCGAGAGAGTCGTACGTGCCTCAGATTTTAGTAATAGTAGTAAAAGAATTAGAATAGGATAGCGGAAGGTTTCAAGAAGGGTAAGTTTAGTATAGGTTCGGTTAAGGGTAGCAAAGATGGATGAAGGATAGAAGGCTCGGTTTGGGTTAACAAGAAAAAAATTTAAAAGATGGAAATGGAAAACGAACTCAACGTCAGGAATGATTCAACACTAAGAAGTGTCACCCCGATTCCTATATTGTTAAGGTGAAAAATATGGATAGATGGATAGGTGAACGCCACACCAAGATTGGTGATAAGTTCAAAACAAGACGATTGACGCCACTAGCACAAGCCAGATAAGTCGTTCAAAACTTATACGAGATATGAGAGGAAGCAACCTCACAAGAACAATGTTCATTAACAAATTTGGCAAAAGTCCTTTTACAATGAAATCAACAAACTATTTATACTAGTATCTTATGCTAACCGAATAGTCCATTCATGAACTTAACAATTAAGTAATGTACCTAATTAAGACTTGAAACTTTCTAGAAAAATGACCAATGGTATCCTTGTCCATGTTCAGCCGAATGGGAGGTGAGTGGATAGCTTCATGAATATGCATTGATGTACTTGGATAAATGATCTTCATACATGCATGGCTAGATTCGGCTAACTCCTTTAATGGAGCCTTGAATTCATGTCGTTTCACCATGAGTGGCTTAATTAAATAAGGCTTCATGAAGAGTCAAACTTGGTGTGAACAAGGAGCTTGAGTAGACACTTGTGTGTGAACGTCCAACCGAAGGGTCATCATGGTGTGAACACAATGTGTGAACACATGATCAATACATGAACCGTCCAATGCATGTTCCATCATTAATTTGATCCATGAATCTTCAAATATATGAATGTCCATCATGAACATGCATGTGCCTCTTGATTGCCGTCCATTGAACCTTCCTATGCATGCACCTTGCATTAAATGCCATGAATGAATCTTCCAAATTCGGCTAACCTACAAAATTAAATAACATAATTAAATAACACACAACTATTCATATAATTATAATTTAAAATAATAACTAAATAACTTAATGACACTAACTAAATTTGGACACAATAATTATAAGTCAACTTATCATAATAAATTCGGCTAGCTCAAATAGTCAAAAACACTTAGTGAGCTAAATTGAGCTAGGGAATTCGGCATGAGCTGTAGCAAACTTAGTTATAAGCTAGATTAAAACTTAGTTTATTGAAATGAAAAAGGAATGAGCTGAAACGAGCTAAATTCGAGCTCAAACGAGCTAAAACGAGCTCAAGTGAGCTGATGTAAGCTGAATGGCGCATTGGGAGCTGGAGAGGAGCTGAGATCGGATTGCAAAACGGTGCATGGAATCTTCAAGGAGTTGTCCTTAGCTCCTCCAACGTCATGGACCTTATTATCATCCCAAATGCGCAACACAAAGGCTGATATAGCATCTTGAATTTGCTTGGTTCGAGCTCGATCATGGGGCCTTTTGGAAGCTCGATTGATTCTTGGTGTGCATTCGAGGATGCCCCGGTGTGCTCACATCAATTTGCATGCATTTCATAAATAAAATATTTGAAATATAAAAGCATCAAATACTTGATATTCGAATACTTAAATTAAAAATAAACATATTTCCTTATTTCATATACCAACCGTATATTTCACAACAATTATTTATCTCACAAATGACCTAAGTAATTTCATTATTAATAATCTATCGATTACACATTCAACCATTTATCAAAATTATTCATTAAAAATGTTCTCAAAACATAAACCATTATAATCACCTCATAAACATGTAACATAGTTCCCAAAATAATTTAAGTATCAAGGCCGAATACATACCAACCTAAACACTATTTTTAATCCAACTCACATGTCAAATTTTATAAATAAAAAATATAAGTCGTTAGTAAACCATACCAAACAGCCAAACATAGCATATAATATATATACCAAAAATAAACCCAACCACACTAGAACATAATCGAAAATTCTTTAGCACCAATTCATAATAACACTTTAACAAAATATAACAACCATTTCCATATATATATATTTTTACCTATGCAAAAACTATAACCAAATCAACCACATGCACGACCCAAATCATTAACCACTTCAACGCACATAACACACATAAGCTTAACTAAAGTTTCATTCACTCACATAACATATTAGCCCTAATGAGCTCATACCATAATTAAACATAACTGATTTCAAATAAGGAAGTTAAGCCATTTTCGCATGGTTATATTATACACAACTAAAATCCAACATTTCAAAAGAATGTTCCAGCCTATACATGCCATAATTCGAGTCTGATTATTTAAATACCGAAGCTGTAGATAGTGTGATAGACTTTGCTGACGATCCCTGAGCTTGCAACTTGAATCCAAAAATCTATAAAATAAAAACACATATACACACAGAGTAAGCTTTTTATAACTTAGTCATAAACAAATAAACCACTCAGTAATATACTAAACCTATTTTAAGTTAAACCAAATAGTGTTATCATTGCCAGTGCTTAACTTAAACTTACAAAAGAGATAAAATAATACATTTCCATGCATCATTTTTTACCTTGGCCGAATTCTCACCTAAATTAAATAACCAAATATCATTTAACTTTCAGGCCAAATTATCATAATATAATCAAGCATATATATATACCATTTAAATAAGCTCAAGAATTATAATTTGACATTTTACACCCATACTTCCAATTTGACCGAATACTCATATAGTCACTAACATATTATTAATCACTTCCAAAGCCAAGAAGACATTTAAACTTAGTACAATTTCACTCAAGTGCATAAACTCATGTATCGAAATAATATTTCATATACATATACTAATCATATAAACGAATATATCTCATCATATATACACATATATAAGGATTATTCATAACGTACTTAATACTCATTCACAAAGCCAAATACTCATATTACATACACATTTTCTTTATTTGAATTTTACATGATTTGTATCAAATAGCTAAGGTGTTTACTTACCTTACCTCAAGTAGGTAACAAGTTAATTCACACCTGGCATAAAGCTCGTTTCACATATTCAAACTCAATTTACCTTGTTCCCGATGAACCATTCGAAATTGGATTGGACACTCAGATAATCACACAAGTAGTACAATGCCAACGTCCTAGACGTGGTCTTACATGTAGTCACATATCGATACCACTGTCCCAAACAGGGTCTTACTCGTAAACACATATCGGAATCACATATCGATGCCATGGTCTTACTCACACACATATATCAGAATCCTATGTCATGACATATGTATCCTAACTATTCCTAAGGTTCATATGGGGCTTTCGGACGTCGTAACTCGGTCGAAACGAATTTGAAAATGTAGTAACCAACCCTTTTAACATTCAGCCATAACAATTATAAATTTATACATTTCATAAAAGCATGTATCTCTAGCATTTAACTACAATTAAACGCGTCTATTTGCTTATAAACTTACCTCGGACAATACAAAACGAAACAGGGCAGTTAGTCGACAACTTTCATTTTCCCCCAATCCAAATCCAATTTCTTTGGTTTTCGATCTAAACATATTCAAATTAAGCTCATTCAAACATATTTTCATTCAATTTAGTCCAAAAACACATAAATGGGTAAATTACCATTTTACCCCTGACATTTACACTTTTTACAATTTAGTCCTTTTTGCACAAGACACAAAATACACAAAATTTTAGCTTACCCATATTGAGCCGAATTTTTCCCACTCTCAAACAAGTCCATATATTCAATTTATTTCACATTTTAGTCCCTCAAATTATTATTTTTGCAATTTAGTCCTAATTACTCAAAATCATCAAAAACTCCAATACAAAACATGTTAATCTAAAACATATCTTCCATTTTTTATCATCAAACAACAAAAATCACAAACTCTCATCAATGGCATAACTCAAAATATTCATCAAAATAAAAAATTCAAGCATGGGTTTTGTATTACTTGAAGCAACGATCTCAAAAACGTAGAAATTATCAAAAACCAAGCTAAACACATACCTTGATTAAGCTTAGAAATGGCTAAACCCTAGGTTTCTCTTTTTCTTTTCTTTTGTTTTTAGTTTCGGTGCAAGAACAAAGAAAAATAATATGAATATGTTAACTTAATTTTAACTAATATATGTTTATTAACTATTTTACAATTTTACCGTTTTAAATTAAATAACTAAAACACATATTATAAGGGCACCACCGGCCATTACAAGTTCCAATGGTCTATTTGCAACCTAAAGGCTTCCATTTAAAAAGCCAATAGCATTTCGGCCCTTTATACATTAAACTACCAAATTTTCAATTTACGCAATTAAGTCATTTTATTTAATCGGATACCTAAACGACAAAATTAAATTATCAAAATTTCATAAATATAAATTCACATAGAATAAACACAGAATATAATTTTAAAATATTTTTCTGACTCGAATTCGTGGTCCTAAAACCACCATTTCGATTGGGGTCTAAATTGGGTTGTTACACCTCTAACCACGACCACCTTCGTTACCTCTTCTATATTGACCACAACCCCTAGCGGCCTGTTGAATTGGCATATGAGGTTGAATCTTATCTTGAACTAGAGCTTGTACTAGCTCAACCATAAGAGGACACTCATTGATCCTGTGCTCAGTAGACCCACATCTGGTGCAAGCCCCAGTCCTTCTTCAACACTCGCCCGAATGGCGTCTATTATAGTGCTCACAAACTAGAACCCGCTCAACCCTGGTGGCTAGCTCAACCAATTCAGGACTCTAAAACCTGGCCCGCTTCATAGGTCACTGAGAAGAACTAGAAGGACTTAAATCTCTCTTATTCTTATTCTGATTCTTTTCCTTATCTCTTTTCTCGAGCTCCACATGCTTAATCTCCTTAGTGATTTTAGCCTTCTCCACCAAAGTTTCGAAGAATCGCTCCCACTAAAGAGCTACTAATACTATAATATCGTATCTCAGCTCTTCCTTAAACCGAGTTCTCTTATCATAGTCAGTCCCAACTAAACTTTGATCATATCTGCTCAACCTCAGAAATTTAGCCTCATACTGGACCACAAATCTCTTACCCTGAGTTAGCCCTACAAACTCGCATCTAAGGGCCTCATATAACTCGCCCCTACATATTTATTTTAGAAGGCGCTCCGAGAATGGGCCCAAGTAACTTTTTTAGGATGGGTACCCTCCACAACATTTAGCCACCACTGATATACTTCGTCATGAAGCAAAGATACCACACCCTTCAGTTTTTGCTTGGGCTTGCAGTCCAAATCACTCACTATTCTTTCTGTATCCTCTGACCATTACTTAGCCACAGCCGGGGCGACCCCAATGACACCCCTAAATAGTTTTTCCCTATTAGATCGAAGTCGTTTAGTTACCGACCCTCAGCTCCCAGATCTAGTGTGGGTCCTAGTGACCCTGCCTAACACCCTCAAAATAGCTTGGGATAGTACTTGTCCCGAATAGTCTGAGCCTGAGACTTAGTCTCAATAGTAGTAGTTCCAACAGTCTCACTTGTGTCCAAATTGGGCATACATCCCATCGAAGATGGCTCAGCTCGAGCCCCCCGAAGACGACTACCGTGCCCATAGGCACCACGTCCTCGAAATCCATGTGCATTCATTATCTTATCTACAATTTCAGAGTTTTATGAATTAATTTAGGTTTAAAAACCTTAAATCTAATGTTTTATCAAAAGTGCTTATCAGAGTCTAGAGAATGTTTTAATTTTCTGTAGTCTCTAGAGGCAAATAATTGTACTAAAGTAGCAAATGCAAGTTTATCTAAAGTATAACTAAAGTTTTGAAGTTTCTTACTTGGACTGGCGTCAGTCTCAATTTCATTTTCTGAAAATCAAAGTTCAAATTTAATAACAAATTTTGAATAGTGCAAAAAATATATTTTTCACAACATTTTGAACCCAAAACTTAAGTTTAAATCGAAAGTAATTAAATTTATTTAGTTTAACAAAAACATAAGTGTCCAAAAATTCGTGTGAGAGCGCATTTTGAGGCTTCTAGTGTATTTTTAAACCAACCCAATTGCTTAAACTGTCCAACAATTGCAAAATAGCATTTTTACTTAATTTCAAAACATTTGTAGTAAAAAAAAATACTTTAAAGTTCTTAATTTTGAAAACCATAATGTTTCAACAGTTATGGTGTCTTTGTTAAAAATACCATTTAAGAATATTATTCTTGCAAATAAAACACATACAAAAATAAATGTCCCAAAAACAATTTAAAAAGTCTGAAAGTTCGAACAACCTAAATTAAATCCAACACATACTTAAGATTAAAATGTATGAACCAAACTTTGGAATCGCCGCCAAATCTTAAGTCTGAGGAGCACTTGAAACGAATCAAAACAGACGAGTGAGAAAGAAGCCTAGTGTGTGACTTGGCTCGCATACATAAATTTACTTATAACATACACATACAAATATCAAAACAAAATTTCATATTTTTAGAAACATATATCATATCAGAGCAAATACTATCCCCATCCACCACACGCGATCTCTGACCAACCAATCACACCAATTAAGACCATATAAGTCCATCCATCCAATCACATCAATACATAGTGGTATGCCACTCATAAACAAACAGCTAGCTGCCAAACAGATATTGTGGTTTTAACCACCAGAATTTTACAATAATACAACCAATATACACTTTCTCCATCACATATCAAAACCACCCCGATGCATATGCATAATCAAACTAACATATATTCATATCACATGTAATGTGTGGCATGCATACCTAAACAAATAGATCACATCATATTGTATTGCTCATACAGAATTAATCCTACTTATCATGCTTTTTAAGCATACTCGTACGCAATATACCAAATTTATGCTTTTATAAACTGACAAAAAAACCACAAATCCAACGTTAGCGTCTCTTATTCGGCCCCAACTCATACCTTCAAATTGACCAACAAGGGCCCACATAGCCCAACTAGCCAGCCCATGGAGTCCACACGACTTACTTATTCAGACCGTGTAATCACACATGCCCGTGTACTCCACACGGCTTGGCAAACGGTCGACCACACGCTCGTGTGGTGTACATGGCTTGTCACATGGCCAGTTGTACGGCCTTGTGACATAGAGAAATTTCGAAATAGGCACTATTTTTCGGGGGTTTTCAAGTTCTAGACAATTTTTTGGGTTAGATTCACTCACCTGATAATATTTCTAATAAACCACAAAATACCGCACTCTGAATCCTACATGCGACATCAAATTGCCTCGTTTAACAAACACAAATTACCTAAGATTTCACTCAATTAACACCTTTATACTAAAAATCAAACCATAAAATGATGTTTGAACACTTACTTCAAAGAACAATGCCCAAAAATAACTGTTACTCCACTGGAAGACTCCAATTCTCACACCCTTCGCCTAACCAAAACCATAAGAATGTTTAACACAACTAAGAATGAGGTTTAAAAATTAACTTATCTCCTGCCTTGTTCAAGAAATGATATAAAAGCAAAAATAACAGAAAAATAGTTCGACGGAACTTACACCACGTTTGAACTATGATTTAAAAACAAATACCATACACGATCACAAAAGAAAATTAAATGGCAGAAAGTAAGAATCAACGGAAAGAAAAGGACAAAAAGAAAGAAAAGAACATGAGAAGAGAATGGGGGTTGGACGGTACAGAGGAGGAGTAATTTTAAGGATTTTTGATAATTTAAAAATAAAAATAAAATATTCTAATAATAATTCAACCCACTAGATTTTTAGAATTCAAAATGAACACAAATTCTAACAAATATCAAGAAACAAAAAGAATCCCACTTTTGTGCACAACAAGGCTTGAACTTAAGACCTAAGGGATAAGCCAAAGCATTACCACTAAACCAACCAACTCATTCTGTCATCACTTGCATGGAAATAAGATTTAAGTCAAATGATCAAGGAAATGGATTGAGTCAAAACTAGAAAAATTCAAAGAACAAGACTGGGACCCAAAACCTTACGCACACTATCACAACACTCAACCACTAAACCAAATTAATTTATTTGACATAATTTAACAATCCAAACTTCAAAAAATTGGGGTCTTACAAACAAATAATAAAATGGACATCCCAACATCATTAAAGAAAGAAACAACAAAGACTCAGAAAGAAATAACGAGTGAGATCGCGAAGATAGATTGGGTGATCCACTGGATGCAAGAAATAAGACTAGCAATTCAGGAATTTGTATGGAAAAACAATATCAAAGAACCAAACTACCAACCAAACTTGGATATATCCGGATCATTTAACACTAGATTCGATGAGCCAATGAATGAGGTAAAAGGAAAAGAAGAGGACAAGGCTATTTAGTGGGATTTCTAAAGGGAAGAGGATGATCATGAAGCGGTGGTCCAACTGCAATTTTCTACGCTAGAGGGTCTTATCATTTGTAGCCCGACCCGACCTGCAAATCCATCGAATAGTGGCTCTTCTCAAGGATTTGTTTTAGATGATGGTTAAAAAGAACTTTTATTTTTGAATGACTATAATTAATTTTAGGATAATTTTGATGTTTTCATTTTAGAAGTAGGAGTAACAATAGAATATTATGTGTTTTTTTCTTCTATTTTCGAATTTTCTGTGTAGGTGTAACACTTCTATCCCGTAACCATCACCAGAATAGGTAAGGGCCATTACCAGATAGATAGAACATTTCAGACTGATTTAGAATCACAGATATCAAATAACATTAATACATAAGTAATCATCAACAATTCGTCCCTTATGATGGTCTACGAGACCTAAAACATACTTTTAGAAAAGATCGAGACTAAACCAAACATTTTCATAAATTTTAAAACATAGAAAATATTTTAATTCTGTTGAGGTCACACACCCGTGTGACCAGGCCGTGTGCCTCACATGGGCACTACCACGCCCATGTGAACCAGTCGTGCCAAAAGAAGGCATACATACTGATTTTCACCCACGGCCAACAGACACGCCCGTGTGCTATGGCCGTTTGATTCTTAGCTAGCTACTGGCTTGAGCCCATGGCCAGATGACACGCCCATGTATTTTAGTCGTATGGTCTTAAGAGGTTATTGCTTTACCTACACGGCCACAAGGCACGTCCGTGGTCCCTGACCGTGTGGCACAATGCAGGCTTGGTTTAAGCCAACTTGCCACCCCTTTTTGGGTCATTCCTAAGCAATATTAGACAACATTTATACCAACATTTTTAGCCAATTCCATGCTTAAAATGACCAAATCATATTAGATCATAAAACATTTAAAACATACACCTTTTAGCTTCACCAACTAAATACTAAAACTATGCACAAACATATCATTTGCTAGCCAACTCTCATGGCATAACATATATACATTTCAAATCTTACTTACATAGACATTCTAGCCTATACGTGCCATACTTCAAAATAAATACACTTTCAAATGTACCAAAATGGGTTTGATAGTGTGGTGACGATCCTTGACTATCCCCGAGCCTTCAGTAGCTACGATAACTGTAAAATAGACAGAAACCACACAGAGTAAGCTACAAAGAGCTTAGTAAGCCAAATGCAATTGGTCTAACCATTAAAGCATAGAAAATAAAAGTCAATAGCAAGAATTCATAACCATTTCACAAAGTATTTCATGAGCCTAACCATGCTCATTTGCTTGTATACATGTCATGTTTCATTTCCATGATTTTATATATACTTTGTATTCATTATTTCACAGAAACAGAGTCTTTCATATTCAGAAATTTAGTACGATACAAACGTAACTGTATGGATTATACATTTCATATATTCATTCCCATATCTCGTACTCTAACATTAGATGGTTCAGAAACGATATAGATATTTATAAACGAGTATAATGCCAACGTCCCGGACGTGGTCTTACATGTAATTCAGTATCGATGCCTCTGTCCCAGACAGGGTCTTACACGAAATCAAATACGATGCCAATGTCCCAGACATGTCCATCCCAGACAAGGTCTTACACGAAATCAAATACGACGCCAATGTCCCAGACATAGTCTTACACGTAAATATCAAATCGAGGCCTGTGTCCTAGACACGGTCTTACACGATATCTCAGATCAATGTCAACGTTCTTTTAGAAACGTACAAAGCTTTTCAGATACTAGTATATTAACGGAGTTTACTCGAAATTTATTCATCAGGCTCTCAAGGCCATCCAATACAGATTATAGTATATATATGCGCAGAATTTAGTCAATTTAACACAAAATTGAAATTTGACTTACCTCGTACAAATTTCGAACGGAAACGAGTCGACTATTCAACTATTTTGGACTTCCCTCGATCTAAGTCTGATTTTCTTTGTTCTTGATCTAATACAATTCAAATTCAACCATTCAATCATTCATTTCATTCAAAATAATCCATGAACACATATTTAGGGCACTTTGAATTTTAGCCCTTACATTTTCACACTTTGATAATTTAGTCCATTTTTCACAAAATCACAAATATGCAAAATTCACCAAGGCTATAGCTTGGCCGAATATACATAGCTTCCATACAAGTCCAAATAACATATTTAATTCACAATTTAGTCCTTCAAAACCTCATTTTCACAAATTAGCCCAAATAGCTCTATTCCATCAAAATTCAAGAACAAAGCATGATAATCTCACATATATATTTCATAATCCATATAAAAACATTACAAAGCTCATAAAATCTTCAATGGCACATTTCATAATCTTCAACAGAAATAGAAATTCAGACATGGGTTTTGAAGAACACGAAGCAATCACAGAAACGTAAAAATTGTCAAAAACCAAGCAACATAGACTTACCTATTCACTCATGCAATGGGCGAATGCTTTGAAGCTTCAATGGCTTCTTTCTCTTTTAATTTTCGGCAAGAACAAGATGATAATGACCATTTTCATGCTTTTATTTTATTAATATTAACATTATATGCCATTTACCAATTTTGCCCTTATTAATAACATATGAAAATCCACCTACTAATGTCTATTCTTGTCCATGCATTAGTATAATGGTCCAATTGCATCATAAGGACTTCATACTTAAAAAGACACTTCACATAGGCACTTTATCAATCAGCACACAGTTTTTACATTTTATGCGATTAAGTCTTTATTCAAATTTAAGCACAGAAACTGACAAATTAAATCACTAAAACTTCGCAGATATAAATTCACATATCACAGACACAGAAAATAATATTAAAATATTTTTCAGAATCGGTTACGTGGTCTTGAAATCACTGTTTCGACTAGGGTCAAAATCGGACTGTTACAGTAGGAATCTCACATAAAAGGAGCACAACAATTTCGAGTAACACAACGAGCAAAGGACAAAGTACCCACCATTAAACGATAGACCTACCACGAACAATCAGGTAACTTCTTTCCCTATCTTTTCAGGACTACACATTGAGGACAATGTGTTATCTAAAGTGTGGGGGATGACATAGAAAATTTGTTTTAGTTTTTATGTTTTTCTTTTAATTTTTATTGTCAATTTTTTGCTTGAGCTTGTAGAAACACAAGTGATTCGTGTATACAGGTTGATTGTATTCACTATGAATTTGGCATAATAGTAGATGATTTTAAATTTTTTATGATTCGATATTAAGTTCTATATTTTACACTGTAAATAGGGATTGAGCAATTGAATGTACCAAATGATATAAAGAATACAGGGAAACGACCATACTAGTTGTAATTGTTTGGTTGATTAAATTTGTGAATATTGAGACACCTAAGGATGACTTAAGGCATTGTTTGGTATACACCTAGAGCCAAAAAGCTAACGCTATTTATTCATCCTTAATACCTATATTTGAGCCAAAAAATACTTCTTGACGAACATTCATACAAATCCTGAGCAAAAATGTTAATCTATATATACCTTTTTTCTTTGGTCCTGAAATGCATGACTATAGATGTCTGGCCATGCATATTGGGGGTTAAGTAGATGCATCATGGCAGATTTTGTAAAAACAGAGTGAAATAGGAAAGATCAGTGTGATATAGTAATTATTGGTTAGCCTATAAAGTGTGAAACAAAAAAATTAAAAAGAAAATCAAAACGAGTAGAAAAAGTACTTGAAAAGCAAAATTATTTATGAGTGAGATGTATTGAAAAAGAAAAAAAATGAAAAAGTCATGAAAATAGAAAAACTCATTCATTAGTGCACAAAAATTCCTGAGGTAGCCAACTTTATTATATTATGTTGTGGTTTCTTATGTGGAGAAATAAAGAAGGTGAGAGAAGGAGAAATAAGGCGGTGAGCGGGTAAGGTTCACTAAAGGTGGAAGAATAGGGAACCATATGATGTGGCAAACTATTTTCGTGCTTGAAACCATTTTGATGCTTACCATTCTTGAATTCCATAATTGTCCTAAGCCTCATAACATTACAAGTCGAAAAGCACTATATGACCTAGGTAGACTTCTTCACGAATTGACATCATATTATTATTTACGATTGTTTGTATTTTGCTAGGATAATAAAATTACCTATATAATTTATTGATGAATCCATACATTTGAAAATCTTAATATTTGTATGCTTTGTAATATACTGAACTTAGGTGTTTGATACCAAGAGTGGTAAGTCAACTATATATCATGTCAAGATTATGTCTAAATATGAAATGCCTAGTTATATACTTTAAAACCAACATTCGTTAGTGTTCAAGGGTCGTATTTTAATTTGTAGTTTTTGTTTGCCTTGCTTAAGGACAAGCAACAACTTAAGTGTAGGAGAGTTTCATCTACCATAATTTAGTTTAGCAGATTAAACTAGTTTTCGCATTTGAAGAGCTTGAATATAAGCATTTTAATTATGTTTTAGTTGAGTTTTTTTATAATTTCATGTCCATTCAATAAAAAGTGTAATTTAGGTATTTTATTGACCTTAAGGGTCGAATGAGGCCTAAGGGTGAGCTAATATACTTTGTGAGTGAAAGCTCGATGAAGCAAATCGAAAAATGCCAAGAAGGGGGTGAATTGGCCTTTTAAAAATTTTCGTGAAAGCAAAGGCAAGAAAGAAATAAAGAACACAAAGAATTTAGAGTGGTTCAGCCCCAATTGCCTACTCCACTACCTTAGCTTTCCACCACTAAGGATTTTTCCCAAATTCCCTAATTTGATCAACCTTTGAGGATAAGATTTAACCTTACAACACCTTAAGATTTCTACCCCAAATCTTAAGTTTCAAAACCTCTCAAAGAGATATAAATGAGCAAACAAAGAAACAATCCTTACAAGATAAATTTGTTTGCAAATTGAAGCACAAATACAATGGAATACACTTGAGCAAAAATAAAGTGATAAGGCTCACAAGTGTATGTAAGAAGACTATGGAAATTTAAGCTCTAAAATTGTTTAATTGATGATTTTTGCTTGAAGTACTTTTCTTGGATGTTGTAGGACATTAAAAGATGGTATTTATACCCCCTAATAGATTTCTAGCCATTGAGGATGTTGGAGAAGTAAATATAGTCATTGGGGATGTAAAACCAGAGCATTTATTTCACTTGCAACTTCGAGTATCGATACCTTTAAAAAGGGTATATCGATATTTTTTTGTTATAAATGTTGATTTAGTGACTATTGGAATGAAAAAATCGATATTCAACAATATTTTATCAATACTTTCTGAAGGCGGTATCGATACCGGATCAATACCTTGTAGGGTTTTTGAGAAACAAAATACAAATTTGGTATCATTTTTAAGTAAGGTATCGATTATCTTTGAAACTTATCGACACCGAAATCATGGTATTGATAATTTTTAGGTTTTTGACAGAATCCCTTTTTGGTCTCGATTTTACTAAGAGTATCGACTATTTTCAAAAATTATTGATACTGGGCCAAATGGTATCTACACCTTTTTTGCCTGGAGCAATTCTAACTTGTTAGAAAATCATTTTGATGTGTTAAAATGATTTTAACTTAATTGGGGTCATTTTGACTTGGTTAAAAATAATTTCACTTGACTTTAAAATTGTTTTAAAATTTTTCTAAGATTTTATTGTAAGTATTAACAATTTTATTTCTTAAAATTCAAATTTAAAATTATTTTGTCAAATTCATCTTATATTCAAAAACACTTTTAATTTGTTATATCAAAATCTTTTATCAAATAAAGTTTAATTTAACAATCTCCCCTTTTTATATAACAAAACATGTTGCAAATTATTTTTGAATAATTGCTCCCCCTTAATAAAAGACATTTTAAATTTGAGGCCAAAATAAGATTTATCAAACAAGTTGGCATTCATTTGTACTTAAAAAAAATTTTGGTCACAAAAATTTGCATTTAGTTATCAACAAAGAGTAATCTCAGTCATCAATTTACTTTTTTCTTCTCCCCCTTTTTGTTATATCAAATGAAAAAAAAAGTTTAAAGAGAAAAGTTAGGTCATCAAAATATAGTAGAAGTGAAATAAGCACAAAAAATAGCTGAGGATAAAAATAAAGCAATAATGTGTAAGAACAAGTTATGGGCATAAAAAAGTAAATGTGCAAATGTTATGAAATGAAAATGAAATGTATGGTCTAAAGCTAATCTAATCATCATGATGAGGAGAGAAAGGAGGCACCGAAGGGAAATGAGCTAATAAAGATGCCATTTGCATCTCCAAAGTTGAGAGACGAGAGTTAACATCTTTTCGAAGACCTGAAATGTCATTGCTCAAAGAATGTATAGCATCGAGGATAGCACTATTAACCTTGGAGGAGGGTTGAGCAACATGCGACAAAGAAGATAGTGTAGGAACGAGGTCTGGAGCCAGAATATCATCAAAGGCAACATCGACATCGTCATCTTCATTTTCCCCCGGTTGATCATGTTTCATCCAATTGTTGGAGGCAGCATCGAAATGGTAACTCGTATGATGTAGAGCCCCATAACTAATAGGTTGATTAGAAGAAATAGGGGTGTCTCCATGAGTGCTAATACCTAATCGCTTAAGAACATATGACAAATACGTACCATGAGGAAGAGTGATATTTGTGTTCATCCCTCTTCCAATATCTTTCGTAATGTCATTAAACAAGATAAGTGCAAGATCAAGGCACCTATCGGATTTAAAATAATTGAGCCACCAATAATAGGTGTTTTGAAGCTTGCCATGCTTTTTGATAGGTCTTAGATTCCAAGTAAGAATTAAATGGAGGACACGATTATAGAGATTTAGTTTGGATGCCGATCTAGACTGGATAAAAAAGGAGGGATCAAAATGCCCTTTTTCATCATAGGAACCTCCGAAAGTTAAGTGAAGATAATCACTAAACTCTTCGAGAGTAAGGCAAATAGGAGTTCCCATTAAAAATGAGGTGATGGAAGTAACGGAGTTGCCGGACTCATCGTATTCGAGTTTGGCATTAGAAAAGAAAGGTCGAACAAGATTTAAATAAGTTGACAAAGAAATATTTAAAAAATCCATCAACCCCAAATTTTGCAAAATAAGGAGATACGCAAAGCTAATGGCTTCTAACATGGCTATATCAATTTTCCTAGCCTTCCATACACGTTTTGATACAAAATACGAGTTAAAAATATACCGAGAGTGTGTGTCTTGAAAAGAAGTGCTAAACGACGACTCTAACTCACTAGACAGATTAGAAGATGATGCACTTGTAACACCCCTAACCCGTATCTGTCGCCGAAATAGGGTTACAGAGCATTACCGGATTTAATTCTTAAACAATCATACATTTCATAATCATTTCTCAAATCAAAACAATAGCTATTCAAATTCAGTCATATAGTCCCTAACATGAGCCCTCGATGCCCAAAACAAGCATTAGAAGTGGTTCGGGACTAATTTGAATACTTAATAATCTTTTAGAAAAACATAGAAAATTTTCAAAGTGCAAAGGACACACGCCCGTGTGGCCAGGTCATGTGTCTCACACGGCCAAGAGACACGCCCGTGTCACAAGCCGTGTGGACATTCGAAATGGGATCACATGGCCATGTTCCAGCCTGTGTCCAACCCCGAGTAACTCTTTGACTTGGGTCACATGGCCAACCACAGGCCCGTGGAACTAACCCGTGTACCCTTCGAAATGGCCTCACATGCCCGTGTGCCAGGCCATATGCTAGGTCGTGTGAAGCTACTGACTTGATTTCTAAAAAGGTATCAGGGGACACACTTTCGTGTCACCTGGCCGTGTGTCACACACGGCTGAGACACACGCCCAAGTCTCTGCCCGTGTGGACAAAAATAGGTTATGTTTCAAGCCACATTTCTCACCGAAATTTTGCATCAACCTAAACACATCCAATAGCATATGACCCTAACATTAATAAGCATTCAAACCCATCACAACCAAGTCCAAATCATGCTATACCAATACCAGCAATAAACAATACTCATAAATTTCACAATTGGATTCAAAATCATACCAATATCACTTCCAAAAATCACCTAAAGGGTCAAATGCATATATACTTTTGTGCCAACACATAACCAATATACCATTTCTCAATCTCAACCACATGATGCTCAAAATTTCCAAGCCACAATCAAGGCATTTCCAAGGCAATCCAAATACATACAAAATGAGAATAACCACATATATATATATATACATATACCAACATATGCCAAATCAAGTCATATTAAATGACTAATTACATAACCAAAACATATAGGCTTCCATTAGCCAAATGACCTATACATGCCCTATAACCAAAATACATATTGTTCAAAAGTACCAAAATAACGGTTGGATAGTGTGATGAGATCTCCGACAACTTCCAATTCGAGCAAGCTTCGAAATCACTATAAAACACGGAAAAGTAAACAAAGTAAGCTATTAAGCTTAGTAAGCTCGTATGTCTAATAAGTACAACTTACCATTTAATCATACTTTAAGTAATTAAACATGGCATAATGCAACTCAATTTAATCCACAAACCTAACACATATTCATCCATAAGGTTAAACATAAAATTCTCAAAATTTATAGATTCAATGCTTATATGATTCACATACATACCTATAATGATACATATCAATCTCTTATTCTTTCATACCATCAATATACCCGTTGAACCATTTGGAATACTATCGGATACTTGAGAATCTCGCACACTAAATGCCAAATACATGGTTGAAACCATCTCTATCTCATATCTCGTATAAATGCTCACTCTCGAGCTATCATTAGGTTTACTTACAGAAGCTAACGGTCAAAACGTAACTACACAGTGCTGCTCACACAAGCTAACAAGTAACCGCAACACATGCTAAAAAACTTAGTCACTGGTAGAACGTACAGGACCAGTACCCAAAACATAGTAACCCCTAATGACATGTCATTTGTATCATATCTATTCCTAAGGTTCAACCGGGATTTATACATTGTCGATAACTCGTCAAAATTTTTTGTGGTGTCGTATCATCTCAATTATAATAATTAAGCATTCAAACACATATAATTTAATGCTTATTAAACATACGAACTTACCTCGAATTAATACAAAAAAAATCGAGCGATCAATCCACTACTTTGTTTTTCCCCCGATCTAATTCCAAACGTAGCTTTTCTTGATTTATATATAATCAAATTTAACCACTTTAATACTTATTCTATTCAATTTAATCCAATTTCATGTTATGACAAAAATTACTATTTTGCCCTTAAACATTTGACTTCTTTACAATTTAATCCCTAGGCTCGTAAAATGAAATTCATTCAATTTTATCCCTACCCAAGCCTAGCCGAATATTAAACATACTTATAGCAGCCCATATATTTCACATGTTCACACTTTTACTACACAATTTATCACATTTCTCAATTTAATCCCTAATTTGCAATTTCATTTGAAAATCACTTAACAAATGTTGTTTTATCTAACAACAACCATTCATTTTCTACCATTAAACTTCAAAACACATACACATTCAATAATGGTGAAACCCTAATACTTTAACAGTTCCATAAATTAGTCCCTCAGCTAGCTAGATTAAGCTACAACGATTCCAAAAACATAGAAATCATTAAAAATGGGACAAAACTCATACCAATTTGACAAAAATGAAGATGGCCAAAAATTAAAGCTCGACAATGGCTAGGTTTTTCTTCTACACTCGGTTAAGATAGGAAATAAAAGATGAAAGCTTTGTTTTGGTTTTATTTATTTTAACATTAATTATCTTTTTACTAATTTACCATTAAAAACATTGATATTTACAAAATGCCAAGACAACATCCTCCACTATCTCATTAATGGGCTAATAACCACATAAGGACTTTATACTTTAAGGTTCTATAGCTATTTAATACCTTTAACCTATAAAACTCAAGTTTCACACCTTTTTCAATTTAGTTCTTTTTATCAAATTAAGCAAGCAATTGATAAAATTTCTTAACGAAAATTTTTTATACAATCATACTATCATGCTGTAGACCTTAAAATAATAATAATAAAATAAATATTTTCACATCAGATTTGTGGTCCCAAAACCACTATTCTGATTTCACTGAAAATAGGCTATTACAACTCTCCCCCTTAGGAATTTTCATGGAAAATCTTACGAGAAAATAGATTAAGGTACTATTTTCTCATAGCTTCTCTGGGTTCCCACGTAGCTTCTTCGACACCATGTTGTTGCCAAAGTAACTTTACTAAAGCTATTCTTTTGTTTCTTAACTCTTAATTTCTTAAGCTAAAATTCTGATCGGTTCTTCGTTATACAACATAACGGGTTGAATTTCAATCTTTGTCAGAGAAATTATGTGCGACGGATCTAATTGATATTGTCTTAACATGGATGCATGAAATACATCATGGATTTTTTCAAGTTCGAACGGTAAATTAAGTCGATAAGCCACTGGTCCTATTCTCTCGATAATCTCGTACGGCCCAATAAACCGCAAACTCAATTTCCCTTTGTGACCAAATCGAAGAATCTTCTTCCACAGCGATATTTTAAGAAACACTCTGTCGCTGATTTGAAATTCAATGTCTTCACGTTTCAAATCTGCATATGATTTCTGTCAATCTGAAGCTGCTTTCAAATTGCCGCAAATTACTTTCACTTTCTCGTCGGTCTCTCTGATCAAATCAACCTCTTGAATCTTTTTCTCACTAAGCTCAGTCCAGTATAATGAAGTTCGATATTTACGAACATAGAAAGCTTTATACCGTGCCATCTTTATGCTCGACTGGTAACTATTATTATACATAAATTCAACCAATGGTAAATACTTTTCCCAGTTGCCCTCAAACTCTAAAACACAACAACGAAGCATATATTCAAGAATCTGAATCACTCTCTTGGATTGACCATCGATTTGAGGATGAAATGCAGTGCTAAAATGCAATCGTGCACCTAAAGCCTCTTGCAATTTCTTCCCAAATCGTGACGTAAACTGTGGATCTCTATCAGAAATAATAGAAACTAGCACCCCATGCAATCTGGCAATCTCAGAGATGTACAATTCAGCTAATTTATTAAGTGAAAAGTTTGTACTTATCGGAATGAAATGTGCAGATTCTTTAAACAATCAACAACAACCCAAATAGCATATTTCTTTTTCAAATATAGGGGTAACCCCGATATGAAATCCATTGTAACTCTATCCCATTTCCACTCAGGTATCATCACAGGCTGTAACAGTCTTGAAGGCACTTGATGTTCGGCTTTGACCTGTTGAAAAATCAAGCATTTTGACATAAAATCAGAAATATCTCGTTTCATACCTAACCACCAATACAACTGTTTCAAATCATTGTACATCTTAGTACTCCCTGGATGAACAGACAAGCTACCACTGTGTGTTTCATATAAAATTTTCTGGATAAGCTCAGGATTCCTTAGCACACAAACTCTACCTCGAAATAACAAACAATCATCAGATTCGATCTGATGCTCTGAATCAGTAATCGATTTGCACTGTACTCTTTTAGCTTGCAATTCATTGTCACATTTCTGAGCTTCATAGATTTGCTAGAGAAATACCTGTTTAGCTTTTAACTCAGCTAAAATCGAACCATCATTAGACAAGGTCAATTGCGTGTTCATCGCCCGTAAAGCAAATAAATATTTCCTACTCAAAGCATTCGTGACTACATTCGCTTTCCCCGAATGATAATCAATCATTAACTCATAGTCTTTCAATAATTCGAGCCATCTTCATTGTTGCAAATTCAAATATTTCTAAGACATCAGATACTTCAAGCTCTTGTGGTCAGTAAATATGCGACATTTTTCACCTAACAAATAATGTTGCCAAATTTTTAATGCGAAAACAATAGCGGCTAACTCTAAGTTGTGTGTCGGATAATTCGTTTCATGTGGTTTTAACTGTCTAGAAGCATAAGATATCACTTTGCCTTCTTGTATTAAGACACATCCCAAACCGTTCAATGACGCATCACTGAAAATCACAAATTCTTTACCCAGCTCAGGCTAAACTAAAACTGGTGCTTCATTTAACAGTGCTTCATTTAACATTGCTTTCAACTAATTAAAACTCTGTTGACATTTGTCAGACCACTCAAATTTTACATCTTTCTGTAATAATCGAGTCATCGGTGTAGCAATAATCGAGAACCCTTTTACAAATGCCGATAATTGCCAGCTAATCCCAGAAAACTTCTGACGTTGAATATGTCTCTTGGTGGTTTCCAGTCAACAACCACTGAAATCTTACTCAGATCAACTCTGATGCCTTCCGACGAAACAATATGTCCTAAAAATGCAACTTCTCAAAGCCAAAACTCGCATTTGCTGAATTTAACATATAGTTGTTTATCTCGCAAAGTCTACAATACAATTCTCAAATACTCGGCGTGCTCAGATTCATCTCGAGAATAGATCATAATATCAGCAATGAATACAATAACAAATATGTCTAAATACGGTATAAAGATTCGATTCATCAAATCCATGGATATTGCAGGAGCGTTAGTTAATTTGAACGGCATAACAAGAAATTCATAATGTCCATACCTGGTTCTGAACGCAATTTTTGGCACATCCAAATCTTTAACTCATAATTGATAATAGCCAGATCTCAAATCAATCTTTGAAAATACTATTACTCCTTTCAACTGATCGAACAAATTATTAATTCTCGGCAAATGATACTTATTCTTAACTATAACCTTGTTAAGCTGACGATAGCCGATACATAGTCTTATCGATCCATCTTTTTTCTTGACGAATAGAACTAGTGCACCCCAGGGCGAAAAACTAGGTCATGCAAAACCTCTATCTGTTAACTTTTGCAACTGAGATTTCAACTTTTTTACCTCTGTAAGAGTCATTCTGTACAAAGCTATCGATATCGATAATGTTTCCGGTACTAACTCAATAGCAAATTCAACTTATCTGACTGGTGGCAACCCAGGTAATTCTTCTGGAAACACATCTAGATATTCACAAACCACTGGCACTGATTCAATCTTTGATTCAGACACTTTTGTATCAAGTACATAAGCAAGATAAGCATTGCAGCCTTTCCTCACATATTTCTATGCAAGCATCGGCGATATTACAACAGGAACCTGATGTTCAGCTTTAACTTGCTGACATATCAAACATCTCGATACAAATTCAGAAATCTTATGTTTTATTCCCAACCACCAGTACATCTATTTCAAATCACGGTAGATCTTATTACTTCCCGGATGAACAAACAAGCTACCACTATGAGCTTCGTGTAAGATTCTCTAAATGAGCTCTAGATTCTTTGGTACACAAATTCTACCTCTGAACAATAAGCAATCATTGGGTCCTATCTGAAATTCTAAATCAAAAGTCGACTTATCATGTGCCCACTTCACTAACAACTCTTCATCACATTTCTAAGCTTCACAAATCTACTGTAAACACATCGATCTACCTTTTAACTCAGCTATGATTGAACCATTGTTAGATAATGTCAATCGTGTGTTCATCACTCGTAGAGCAAATAAAGACTTTCTGCTCAAAGTATCAGCAACTACATTTGCTTTTCCTGGATGATAATCATTGATCAATTTATAATCTTTTAACAATTCGAGCCATCTGCACTATCTCAGATTCAAATCTTTCTGCGACATTAGATACTTCAAACTCTTATGATCGGTAAATATATGACATTTTTCGCTGAACAAATGGTGTTGCCAAATATTCAATGCAAACACAATAGCTGCCAACTCTAAGTCATGTGTCGGATAATTCTTTTCGTACAGTTTTAACTATCTGGAAGCATAAGCTATTACTTTGCCTTTCTGCATCAAAACACAGCCTAAACAACTTAAAATGCATTATTATAAATCACAAATTCTTTACTCGATTCAAGCTGAACCAAAATCAATGCCTCGTTCAACAGTGCTTTCAACTGATTAAAACTTTGCTGACATTTCTCAGACCATTCAAATTTCACATCTTTTTGTAATAATCACATCATTGATGTACCTATAATCGAAAACCCATTGATGAATATTCGGTAATAACCAGCTAATCCTAGAAAACTTCTAACTTTAGATACATTTTTCGGTGGTTTTCAGTCAATATCTGCTGAAATTTTACTTGGATCAACTTTGATGCCTTCAATCGATACTATATGTCCCAGAAATCCGACTTCTCGAGGCCAAAAATCACATCTGCTAAATTTAGCAAAAATTCATTTATCTCGCAGGGTTTGCAACATAATTCTCAAATACTCGACATGCTTAAACTCATCTCTTGAATATATCAAAATGTCATCAATAAAAACCACGACGAATCTGTCTAAATACGATCTAAAGATTCTATTCATCAAATCCATAAATATTGCAGGTGCATTAGTTAAACCAAACGACATCACAAGAAATTCATAGGTCCGTACCTGGTTCTGAATGCAATTTTTGGCACATCCAAGTCTTTAACTCATAGCTGATAGTAGCTAGGACGAAGATCAATCTTCAAGAATACTATGGCACCTTTCAATTGATCAAACAGAATATCAATTCGAGGTAGTGGATATTTGTTCTTGATCGTAACCTTGTTGAGCTAACTGTAATCAATACACAATCTCATCAATCCGTCCTTTTTCTTAACAAACAGAACCGGTGCACCCCCAAGGTGCAAATTGGGTTGAGCAAAACCCCTATATGTCAATTCTTGCAGCTGTGCTTTCAACTCTTTCAACTTAGTAGGAACCATTCTGTAAGGTGCTATCAATATCGATGATGTACCCAGTACTAGTTCAATAGCAAACTCAACCTCTCTGATTGGCGATAATCCAGGTAATTCCTCTGGAAACACATCAGGATACTCACAAACCACTGGTACTAATTCAAGCTTCGATTCAGACACTTTAGAATCCAATACATAAGCAAGGTAAGAATTGCAACCTTTTCTCACATATTTTTGTGTTGACATAGCTGATATAACAACAGGTAACCCACTCACACTATTTGATCCAATATGAAGCATCTCACAATTCTAACATTTCAATACAATAAGATTTTTTCTACAGTTTACAACAGCGTCATGTAGAGTTAGTCAATCCATGCCCAAAATTACGTCAAATTCATCAAACAATAATAACATCAAATCAGCTGAAAAACTATAACCCCAAAACATCAAAGGACAATCCTTGCAAACTTTATCAACTAGTACATACTAACCTAGAGGGTTCGACACTTCAACCACGAATTTAGTGGACTCAATAGGTAAATTCTTACAAGATATTAAATTTGTGCAAACATACGAATGGGTTGATCCCGGATCAATCAAAGCAGTAACATTAGTATCAAAAATAGAGAAAGTACCGATAATAACATCTGGCATAGAAGCATCCTCTCGTGCATGAATAGCATAAGCCCTAGCTGGTGCTCGAGCCTTAGATCTCACAACAAAGTCTTTTGTTATTCCATTACTACCGTTCACATTTTTAGGTTTACGAGGTGGTCTACATCTCGCAGTTGTGTTGCTCGGCCTCGTATTCTAAACTTTTTCTTTCTCAAATTTTTTTGGGCAATCTCTAGGATAATGCTCGAAGGAACCACACCTGAAGCATACTCTATTCTTTAGTCAATACTTACCATAATATGGTCTTCTACAGTGCTTGCACTCGGGTCTGACATCTCTGACATTACCCACGCTTGCTACAGATGTAGCTGAGGTTTAGGACTCGAACGTCAGTTACCATAATATGATGTTCTTTTGATCTTTTTTATTCCAATTGATATGACTTCCCAATCGATCTCTTTCTCGAGTATCTAGCTTCAAAATCAACATGTCTTTTCTCTTTACTCAGTTCCTCGGCTTTGTACGCTTGATCAACTAAGATAACAAATTCTTTTAACTCAATAATCACAACTAGAAGTTTTATATCTTCATTCAATCCTTCATTGAACCTTTTACACATTGCAGTCTCGGTTGGAATACATTCACGAGCATATTTACTCAGTCTGACAAATTCTCGCTCATACTTTGATATAGATATACGACCTTGTTTGAGCTCAAAAAATTCTTTATGTTTCTAATCCAGAAATCTTTGACTAATTTATTTCTTTCGGAACTCGGTTTGGAAGAATTCCAAGGTGATCCGCTCTCTTGGCACTATAGAAATCAACGTATTCCACCACTGGTAAGCTGAATCTTTCAATAATGATACTGCACACTTGTCACACTCGACCGGTGAACAAGATAATTTGTCGAAAACCCTAATTGTATTCTCTAATAAGAATTCTACTCTCTCAAGACCATCTTCAGCAGTAGCTCTAAATTCTTCAACCCCATACTTACAAATCTTATCAACAGGCAGTTTACTAACTCATAATGGTTCCATACCTTGAGGAATAATAGGGACCAGTTGGAGAACAGGAGGCAGTGGAGGTTGTTGAGCAGCCGGGCTTGTCCGTATGAACCCGGTAAACCATTCACTCATCATCTAGAAGAAGACTTCATTAGCCTCTCCTCCCCAGCCCTCAGATATGGGCCTTGTACCTCTTGATGCTACTTCGTAAACAGAGGCTTGAGCATTGCTTTCTACTTCATCAGAGTCAGCTCAGTTGGATGTCATTACTATAGGACAACATGTTTTAAAATGGTTAGGAGATATCACACTATTACAGGTTATATAATGCCATGTATAGCTAGACTCACACATGCTACATTTAGTCCGAGAATCGACTAAACCATAGCTCTGATACCAATAAATGTAACACCTCAAACTCGTATTCGTCACTGAAACAGGGTTATGAAGTATTACCGAAGTTTTCAAATCAAACGAACATAAATTTCAAACATTTCAAATCATATCAATAATTATATTAAAACCAATAAAAATTATACATATTGTCCCTTATACAAGCCCTTGAAGCCCTAATTACGTATTAGAAACAAGTTGGGAATAAATAAAAAACTCCAAGAATTTTTCAGAAAACATTAAAAATTAACAATACTGCAAGGGTCACACGACCGTGTGGCCAAGCCATGTAGGCATTTAAAGTAGTGTAACACCCCAAACTCGACCCAGATGTTATGGCCGGATCCGGTGTGTCACATTGAAGTTTTTAAGAAAACCCATGCATCTTTCAGCGTCCTTCTTAGTGTTTTAAAAGATAGTCCTTGTTAAGTTAATAAAGTGAATGGAAGCTGTGCACCAGATAGGTATCTGAAACAGAAGAGGTGAGCCATGAAGGCTGCTTAAGTACCAAGCTCTTGACTGGATCCAATTCTAGACATGCCCACAACCATTGCCACACTTTGGTACGAGGTTAGGTTTTGGAAAAAAAAACGAGTTGGAGTTCATTTCAGTAGATATTTTTGATAAACCGATTAATTGTATCGTTGCGCTATTTTGAAAACAAGTATCATTTTCAAAACGCGCCCTAAGTCTAACCCATTTTGGATTATTATCAGTAAAATATAGAGTATAAAATAAAATAATCCCAGAAAGATAATTAAAATGGCCTTATTACAACCCAAAACCAAATAATAATAATAATTAAAAAAAACTGGTTACTTATTGCAAAGTTCGAAAGCGATCATCACGGCCACTCAGAATCCCCTCCGGCTCTAAGTCTCCATATTAAGGCTCACCTGCAAGGTTAAGGAAAGGGGTGAGTTTGGAAACTCAGTGTGCAACAAGCCCCTTTCAGAGCCCAAACTAATATCAACATACTAGGCCTAAGCCCTAATTCAGTCTCGACATATCTTTGGACCAAGCCTTTTAATTAATTCATCTTGGGCGAAGCCTTTTCATAAATCATATCACTGGGCCAAGCCTTTCTTCAGACCGGTATGGCCCATAGGCCCATTTCAATATCACATGTAATACCAATGAATGTATGCAAGCCCATTTGGGGAGACTACTCAACCCACCATCCGCTACTCTCCACTCGTACCAACCAAGCTCTCCATGTGGGGAATAACTCAACCCACCCAACCAAACTCTCCACCGGCAAAGATAGTCGCTTTATCATATAACTGGAGGCCTAGCCTCTTTTAATAACTGGGGCAAAGCCCTTTTTGATAAACTGGGGCAAAGCCCTTTAAGCACTTCCTTCGTTTATATAAAACCCAACCCATGCATATAATGAGTACATCATAGCATATCAAGTGCATCTCATATCATATCATGTGCATATCATGCATAACAATGTCTCATGCATCATATTCATAATTAAACCCTAGAGGGTATAAAGGTCATTTTTACCTAGGGCAAAATAGTCATTTTTCATATTATAAGGGTATTTCATAATTTTACCAAATATCAGGGTTTTCCATGTTCATTAATAATTACCAATATTTCCGAGTGTTTAAACAATGATCTTTAACCCACTTTATCAAATTCGGGCTTTTGGGCCCAAAACCCCTAATGGGCCCTACAAATGCCGATTTAGCCCACTAAGGCCACTTAACCCAAATTTTACAACAGAACTAACCGTGTTAACATGCAACTTTTCCAAATTTCATTTTCTATCAATTTTACCCAAATGGGCCCAAAATCCCATTGGGCCCAATTCTAGCCCATTAAGGCCCAACTTACCATCGTGTACAAAATTGCGCTCTTAACTGTTTCATCGACCCAAACACCGATCTTATCATATTTATCGTATCTATAATCGAACGCAAAATCACAAGTTCCCGAAATGCCGAAATTTTAACATTTCGACTTTTTATCGAATATTAATCTAAGCTACTCCGAGGGTTGTTACACACCTATTTTGTGACGTTTGCTAACAAAGTCTCCCACGACAACCTACAATTAATCACCACCATTCTTAGTTTACAATTCATGCTTATCAAACCCAAAATCCACCTTACCATAGTCGGCCAAAGAACCCCAAATAACCATAGATCACTTACCTTCACAGGGTCCAATGATTCGATCCAAGTTTATCCAAACCGATACTCCAAGCCTTGCTGCTCCTCCAAAGTTGTCTATTTCATTACACAAACCATAAAATTCGAATGAAAAGGCCCAGTGAGGCCTATACCTCAAATCGATAACCTCCCTAAACTATAGGGGGTTTCGGCTTTTCTTAACATTTACACTACTGAATCGATTTGGAAAACGAGTACTTACCACAGTCTTCCCTTCTGCACTGTTTAGACCCAAAGTATACTTAGCCCTCAACCACCTAGCAGCCTTCGAATCCTAGAGGTCTACAGGTTCGGCTATGCCCCTAGAACTAAGGTATTTCGACTTTTAGGACCAAGAAAAAGAAATGGTGTGGTGGCTTTGTACTGGTGTTGCCGTCGGGGACTTTTAGAGTTTAGTGGATGAAGGGATCGATCACAACAAATGAAGAGAAAAGAAGGATGCTGGTCTAAATGAAATCGGCACAACCAACTTCAGAAGTTTCAGCTTTTGTGGCTATTCGGCAAGGGTGATGAAAGGAAAGAAAGTAGTTGTTTGGTTTTGGCAAAAGAAGAGAAAGAAAAATGGATGAAAGGAGTGGTGATTTCGGCTAGAGAAGAAAAGGAAGAAAAGAAATAACCCTATGATGTTTAAACAAAAGAAAACGGCACAACTAAAGCCCCTAATGCCGAAATATTAACCTACCACCCCTAAGCCGATTTCTCCTCTCTAAATTCCCACTATTCGGCCAACACTAAGCCTTCATTCAAATCCCCAAAATCTCTCCCCTTATCACTCCTAAGTTCATGCCTTTGACTAATTCAAACTCTCTCCAATAGAGTTCCATTCGACTTCAAACTCCTGCATGCTCAAGACATAAAAATAACAAACACAATTGCCAGCTTAGTGAATCAAACCTTAGCCTTCCCCCAACCATTTACACGCCACTTTTTTAGCTCCTTAGTGGCGTCACTTAACCACTTTGCCAGGGGTTCTCTTGTGTTACATTTTACCCACATCTTTTAATAAGGCCACCTATCCAATGCCCCTAACTCCTCAAGTTCAAAATTCAAAAATTCTACCGGGTTTTGGCCAACACATGGGCCTTCCAAGGCCCATTTACACACTCCAATTATGAATTTCACAACCAAATACCAAATTTTAAAAATTTTACCGAATTCTCGAAAATTACGAAAATCCTAAAAATCAGGGTGTTACAAGTAAGGAGACATTGCCGTGTCCTAGTCCGTATCCGTCACTGATTTGGGTCACACGGCCAAGCCACACACCTGTGTGCCAAGCTGTATGTCACATACGGCTGAGACATATGCCCGTGTCTCTGTCCGTGTGCACAAAAATAGGTCATTTTACAAGCCATTTTTTCTCACCCATCTTGGTATGCACCTACAACAAAAAATGCACATATATACAAGCCATAACAAGGCACCAAAATCAAGCATAATCAAACTATACACATATGGTATAATCACATACAACCAATATACCCAAAGGCACCTCAATTGACAACATTAAAACATGTAAAGTCATGTACTCAATTTAGCCAAAATAATCAATTAACTTCCAACAATATTTGCATCAATACATACCATAAAATTTACTTACCAAAACACAAACCATTTGGTACCAAAATGCCATTCTATCACTAGTATCAAATGACCATATAAATCATACAAAATGAGATACTAAATCACCACATTTCCAACAAGTTACAAGCCATATATAATATGCATATTCAAACTATAATTTCATCTTCCATAATTCAAGCATATCAAGCCAAACATCATCCATATTAAGGCTAATATTTACATGCCAAAACCAAATTCATTTGAACACCAAAATATCAAACTCAAGCCAAACCAAATGGTCATTTCAACAACCAAACATATAGGCAAACATTAGCCAAAATTCCTATACATGCCATTATAACCAAAATTAAACAACCAAAAGTACCAAAAGAGCTGATAAATAGTGTGATATAGCTCCGAAAAGCTTCCAACCCGAACGAGCTTTCGATGCACTATAAGACACGAAAAATAATACAAAGTAAGCATTTAAGCTTAATTAGTTCATAAAACATAAAACTTAACTCACCGTTTCATTACATAATTGGTAACCTAACATAGCGTATTCCAACCATAATTTTGCCAATGCCTATGCATATACCTCAAGCAACTTAGCCATGTAAACATATACATAAACCAAACAAACGTGGATGAGCATAACATATAAATTATGTTTCATATACATGTATCATCCAATTCAATTTTCCATATACCATGTAATAACATTTCCATGTAATTCATATGTGTCCTTGTAATAGTCCGTATTGAACCTTTACCATTTCATTTTATAATAATGCCCGTTGAACGATTTAAAATATCGTTGGATACCCGGGATATCTCATACATCGTGTGCTAAATCATATAACTCTAATCCGTCAAATCCTTTACATGTATACTCACATGAGCTAAGAATTAGAATGCTCATATGAGCTGTGAATATGGGCCTGCTCACACGAGTTGTGGGTCAGAACATAGCTATACGATGTTGTTCACACGAACTGTGGAGTATCAGCAATACATGTTGGACCTCATCCATCGGTAGGATGTTCAGAATGAGCACCCGAATCATGTAAACCCTAATGATATGTCATTTGTATCGTACAAATTCCTAAGGTTCAAACGGGGATTGGTAATTGTCATACGTCATTGGATATGCAATCGTGTATACATGTGGTAATTCAAAATTCATACATAATTCAATGTAGTAAACACAATTTAGTCACACGAACTTACCTCGATGAGTATACATAGATATGGTGGCGATTAATCTGAGACTTTCTCTTTGCCCCGATTTAAAGCCATATGAGGTCTGTCTTGATCTATACAGTTAAATTTAGCTTAATTTAATATGCACTTTATTCAATTTAACACAAAACCATATTTTGACAAAATTACTATTTTTCCCCTATACTTTTAATTTCTTGCAATTTAGTCCCTAGCTCATAAAAGTGGAAATTTATGCAATTTCACCACAACACACTATAGCCAAATATCAATTAGGTCCTTAGTAATCCCTATATTTCATTTATTTCACAATTTCACCATGTAAAATTTTCCATTTTTTAATTTAATCCTTATTTAACAATTTCACCAAAAATCACTTAACAAAAATTGTTTATCTAACAACAACTATCCATTTTCTTCCATAAAACATAAAAAAAACCTATATTCATACATGGAAAACTCTAATACTTTAACAGTTTCACAAATTAGTCCCCGGGCTAGTTAGATTAAGCTAATGATTCCGAAAATATAGAAATCAATAAAAACGGGACAAAATACATACCAATTAAGCAAGGTGAAGTTGCCAAAATTTAAAAGCTCAAAAATTGCTTCTTAAACCCTAACATTCGATTGAAGAAGAAATTAAAGACGAAGGCTTGTTTTTACTTTATTTAATTTATCATTTAATTACCTAATTACCATTATAACCTTTAAAAATTTTAAATTTTGCACAAATGTCAAGCCATGTACATCCATTATCACTATTTATGGTCTAATTACCATTTAAGGACTTTTACTTTAAGGTTCTATAGCTACTTAATACTTTTAGCTACTAGAACTCAACTTTTGTACTTTACGCAATTTAGTCTTTTTTATCAAATTGAGCATGTAAACAGCAAAATTTCTTAACAAAATTTTTATATGGTACTACTATCATGCTGTAGGAAATAAAATAATAAAATAAATTTTTTGAATTCGAATTTGTGGTCTCGAAACCACTATTTCGATTTAATTGAAAATGGGTTGTTACATGTTTCGACCTAACTTTTTGGTTTATTGTCTACCTTTTGCACCTAGAATTGTGGCTTGCCCGTCTGATTTTTTATTTTGGCCTAACTCATTGTCGGGTTTATTCTTACTCAGAAGATTCCCCTTCACATCATTGAATATGAGATGATCTCTCTCATAAATTAGAGTTTCCATGAAAGTTTTATAAGAAGAGGGCAAATAGCATAACAACAACATAACTTGATTCTCGTCACTAATCTCTGCTTCGAGATTCTTTAAGTCATTAAGAAGGGTAACAAACTCACTAACATGAGTTCTAATGTATTCACCTTCAACCATTCTGAATGTGTAAAGACGTTGTTTTAATACTAACTTTTTGGCCAGAGATTTCGTCATATATAAGGCTTTTAGTTTCTTCTATAACGTAGACGTTGTTTTCTCCTTCAGAACCTCCTATAACACATTATTTGTGAGGCATAATTAAATAGTGGATAGAGCCTTTTCATTGAGCTTTTCCTATTTTGACTGATCTATATCTACAGGCTTCTTCCTGTAATGACCTTATTCAAACCGTTTTGAATCAGTATTGTCGTCATTTGAACTTACCACAAACTAAAATTTTCAATTCCGTCAAACTTTTCAATATTGAACCTTGATGCTACCATCTTTGAATAGGTTGACTGTGGAAATCGAACTAGCTCTGATACAAGTTTGTGGAGGATAAACATGGTTAAGCAATGAACAAAGTGAATAAAATAAGAATCGAAAAAATTGAACATGCAAATTTTATGTGGAAAAACTCCTCAATAGAGGATAAAAAACCACTGGAAAAAGGAGATTTTACTATAATAAAGGAGGGAACAAAAGATTGAGAGAATTAAAAGAAAAAACCTAAAGCCCCACAAGAAAAACCTTTCGAAACAAAGAACAAAATTCTCTCAATCTAAATAAATTTTGTTGTGTAAAACCTAGAGTAACTAAGTCCTATTCATAGGCTGAAATTCGTAGCATATATGACAATAACAACTCTAGGTTAATTAGAGTTTAAGTGGGAAACTAAAAATAAAGTTTAACTAAGAGAAAAAAAGCCAAAATAAATTTTGGTCCAAATAAGATGCATTCTTCCACAAATCACAAAGGTTTTTAGACAGCAAGGAAAATGAAGAAGAAAATGCAAATGGTAGAAAGAAGTACTAAAAAATTGACCCCAATCTCCTATATATTAAAAAAAAAATTTAAAATTCTTTAGTTACTATGAACTTACTGAGCAAGTTACCACATGCCCATTCATGCACTTTTCCAGTAAACAATACAAATTATGCAACCACAACAAAACATGTAGATGGATAATAATAATTCTTTCTAATCTCATCAAAAATCCTACATACGCATCGTCAATTCAAAACACTCTTCTATAGTTTTTTCATCAAATAAAATTACATATCCTGCCTCGAGTGACAAAATTTAAAATTCAATTTACAAAGAAGTATAAAAATACACATACATACATAAGAAAGATACGTGATAAGTATGCGAATTTTAATTCAACTACGCAAGCTTGAACACCATTTTGTAAACCTCTCAATAGACTCGGGAAAGGTCACTGTATAACCTTCCCTCGTCTAGGGGTAATTGTTATACCTCACCACAAACCCTAACATTATGTCCTCTAGCGAAGCTGACCCTTTAACGAACCATGTGTATCTAGCGAACCTGGCTAAGCTAGTGTACTTTCTACTCTTTACCACAAACGAACTTGAGCCTGGCGAACCTCACACAACACTATACCTTCGTTGAACATACATGAGACGCACATGGGAAGTTCAGAACCATTGATTACCCAATTGTTCTAAAATGTCATATCCTCAGACATCACATCAAATCTCAATGTCAGTAGTCCTTAAAGAAGTAGATAATCTTGTATCCCACTATAAAAGGGCCTATGTAATAGGTCAGAAGACACTTCTTTCGGACACTTCTTCTTTCTAGCCACACTCTCAGAAACTATCCATCTATAGTAGCTTTCCACATTGTCTACCGATGAACCACCAATTCGACCACCACTTTCTTCCCCTTTCAATCTAATTGGTTAACAAGAAGTAATTTTTCAATGCAATACTTTTCAGTATTTAATGGTGTTAATGGAGAAATTGCAAGGAAGTTAATGTTTTTAGAATAATTTATTATATAATTAAATATTTTTTTTCAAAATTGATCAATTTTGATTAGTTTAAATTTTACATTGGAGTTAATGGTTTTAATTTTTTTATTTAAATTTTGATTAGTCTAAAAATTTTCAATGCTAACAAAATTTTCAAAGGGACTTTGTATTCTACATCTGTTTTTGATTAAATAATTTCCCCCATTTTCTAGGTTTTTTTTTAATCAAACCCATGCATCATACAATATATATTAGGGTTAATGCACTATTTGCCCTTCAGAGTTTTACCCAATTATCACCTTAGTACTTGAAGAAATATTTTTATTAGTTTGGTAGATGAACTTTTCAATCGGTTATCAGTTTGTCCAGCCGTTAACGATGTTAAAATGGTGACCTAGCATATTAGAAACGCGCTACGTCAACTTAACTTTAATTTTCAAAAATGATTTCAAAAAAGAAACGTGATAAACAGGAAAATTAGTAAAAAAATCATTAAAATTCTAATTTTTCTTTTAAAAATAAAATAAAATATAGAATTATATAAAAATCCCAAAACTTAAAACTTATTTATTTTTTATTTTAAAAATACATAAAACACAAAAAAAGAGATAAAGTACAAAAAAATTGTCAAACATATTAAAAAAATCTAATTTTTTTAACAAATCAGAAAAAATATATAGAAAGTTATATAAAATCTCCAGAAATAACAAAAATATTTTTTTTGTTTAAAAATAAACAAGGTTAAAAAAAGTGTGAAAATACAAGAAGCGTAATTCTTTTTATTTTATTTTATAAAATCAGTAAAAAATATGGCTTTAGATTTTCATTCACATATTTTAAAGCTTTCCATATTTTATTTCTGATTTAAAAAAAAGGTTGAGATTTTTTTGAATTTTTTGATAACTTTTGTAATTTCGTTTTTTTTAAAAAAAATTTATGTATATTTTAAATAGAAAATATATATTTTAAATTTTAGAAATTTTATATAACTTTTCATATATTTGTCTGATTTGTTAAAAAAATTTTGAGATTTTTCTGAATATATTTATCTTTTTTTTTTCTATTTTCTCTCTTCTTTGTGTTTTATGTATTTGTAAAAAATAAAAATAAATATTTTTAATTTCTAGGAGTTTTATATAATTTTAATTTTTTTCTAATTATTTTAAAAATTTGAGAATTTTTTTGATCTTCTTTTCTTCTTTTCTCGTTTCTTCTTTTTTTTTTTTAAAATTTATTTTTGAAAAATAAAGTTGTGTGATGTGGTGCACACTCAACGTGCCATGTCACCCCTTTTTAATGTCCTTAACGATTGAGATAAATTAATAACGGATTAAAAACTTTAAATTATAAAACTGATAAAAAAAATTTTAAGAATCAAAATAATAATTGAGTGTAACTTTAGGGGTAACTAATATATTAACCTTATATTTTTTTTCCTATTATACTATTAGAGTTAATGGAGAAATTACAAGAAATTTTAAAACAAAATTTGAAGTTTTTTAAAAAAATTTACATGGATGTTTATTTTGTTTTAAAAAATTGTTTGCGAGGTTTTAAATCTAAAATCTTGAAAATATAATTTTTAAAAACCCAAGTAATTTTTTTTTGTAGAATCCCAAATTTTTCATTTTATCATAAAAATTAAAATTAATTCTAAAAAAATAAAATTGATTTTTTTTTGTAAAAATTCAAAATTTTCCACTAAAAACCTAAGTAACTCTCTATAAACCCTCATGTTTTTCCTTTTACTTAAAAACTAAAATTAATTATAAAATAGAAAAAATAAATTATTTTTTTAAAATTGATAAAATGATTGACAAAATGAAAATTTTTAAAGTTAAGTGAGTGAAATAAAATAATTGTAAGCGGCAGTGCCTAATTTGTGATTTGTTTTATTTTTAATGTTGAAAATGAAAATTTATGAAAATTAGATCATCACTGTGTAGTATAGCCTTAAACAAGATAGAAATTGTTTTGCAAGTCAAGGTTATTACCGGAAAACTAAAAAAAAGAAAATCCAAAATCTCTAAATTCTTTTCTTTGTTTTCTTTCTTTTTTCTTGCAAAATTAAGAAAAGAAAAGAATCCATATGTAAAATAATAGAAAAAAATATACATACTGAATTACTGATGTTGAAATTCCGCTGGAAGAACCATAAAAAAGACATCAGTATCAGCTTCAAGAATCAGAGGAGAGAAATTCGAGATTGCTCCTTTTTCTCTCTATAAATTTCTAGGTTTTAAGACTCCGTCTCTCCGTCTTAATTAACTATTATTATCGAAAACGGCTATTTCCTCTGTTTATTTGTTAATCGACAATGAGCGATCAATCGGAGGAATTGCCTCTCATGGCTCCCCCACCGATCACCGAGCCCAGCGAGATCGACCTCGAGGCCGGTCCAGCCGATCAAATTCAGTGTCGAATTTGCCTCGAAACCGACGGTATGTTCTACTTTTAAACCCTATTTCCTCAAATTTAACTTCCTTTTTCTAAAGAAATTTTAAAAAATTGGTTTCATCGATTGTGCTATGAATCACGATCACAAGCCTTCCTCTCGAAAAAATTCTGGTCTTTTTTTTTCCTTCAAAATTCAACAACGTACATCACTCTAGTATAACGGGTTCAATTTTTTCGTTTGGCGACCAAACTGATTGGATTATTAAACGAATTTAGAGAAGATAAAAATAGCAATTTAATTATTTTCAATTCCCTTTTTTTTATTTTAAATAATTCCTTCGCAGTAAACTTTTTTGGTCATCCTACACAATAATGTTTAATAATTATTAAAAAAAGAAAACTTAATTTTTGTTGCTAAGTGTGTTGTTTGAAGGAACTTGTGCTAATAACTAGTTCAATGTGCAATTGTTTTCCTCAGGTAGAGATTTTATTGCTCCTTGCAAATGCAAAGGAACATCAAAATATGTACATCGGGAATGTTTAGATCATTGGCGAGCTGTAAAGGTATAAACATTGATACCCTTTTTCTTCATTTTTGAACAGTGAAATTGGAATGCTTTATACTTTACTTGTACTATGGTTTCACTGGCGTCTGTAGGAGTGCGTTTCTTTACAGCTGTTATTTCATTGCTTGAACTAAATTTCAATGTTAGTGTTGCTGTGTTAGTTTCTGGATGCCAATTGTTCAGATAATCTAGATTCAATTTCTTTCTTCTGCATGTGTCTGGTAATGGAGGAAAAAGTTAGACAATCATTCAACATAAAAAAAAGATATATACCTGCAACATTAGTCCTTTGTTCAGTAATGGAAACAAAAATTGCGTTTACTTTATATTCCCCCCCCCCCCCCCCACAAATGCAAGTTTAGTGAATTTAACTTAAGGGGAGCCTTCTCCTAGTCTTTTCCCCTCAATGTGTGGTTTTAACATTGTGATAATTAATATAACTCTTTCATGGCGCAAGCATTGCAGATCTTGTGTGCTGACAATTGGATCAATAATGAAATCACAAAGATAAAAAGTTGGGAACAAATTCCAATTCATGTTAAATCTATTTGTGTAATGTGGTCAGATATCAGCTTCATTCTATATAAAAATTCATTATATTGAATGAGGATTGTGGTTGCAGACTGAATAGCAGTTACTCCCAGCCCAATCTAACAAATGCAGTTGATCTTGATCTTGATCCTGATCAAGGAAAAAGGCATAAAGTATTAAGTGTTTGTCTATTGTGTAAAGTTTAACCTACTAGCAATTTGATACCGGTTACCAATTTGCCTTGATCAAAGACAAAGACAAAGGCATAATGATTTCAGGTTACTTTGATAGCTTCCAATATAGTCCATCTTAAAGTGTCCTTAACAGGAATTTGGAGAAAGCCATGCTGTATTGCTTGAAAATTGAAATAACCTCAAGCATAACATGTAACTCCAAACATTGAATAATCAACTCAAAAGTCAAGTATGTTATACTAAAATTTAATAGAATTTTGAGAAATGCAGCTATATTACATTTTCTGAGATACTAATAGCTTTATAAATAGCATAGTAATTGTTGAATATGGTTCGGTCTAGAACAGTTGTTCTTGGCTAATCCCTTGGAAAAGATCAGAGGAAAAGTTTATAGGTAAATTGTTTGCACATTTATACAACATTTACAACAATCAATAAAACTTAAACAAGAATTGACCTATGTTACCTTCTTGAAGGCTACCTTTACCTAACAGTAGATAGGACAAAGTTGATTAAGTGCTTTGGATATTTTTGGACAAGGTGCATTTGATTAGGCACTTGCTTGGTGTGCCTAGGCACACTTTTTGTTAAGGTGTTAGGCATTAAAAGAAGCAGTTTGGTTGAAGCTCTCTTTAATTTAATTTGTTTTGAACTTTACTTTTCACTAGATGTACATTTAATAGTGAGAAAGGGATAACATCTAACTTTCTGCTTTTCATTATTTGAGTACACAACATACACATAAGATCATAAGGAAATCATGTATGTTGACCAACAAGAGAAAAAGAAAATTGTGCATGTTTTATGGATAAACTTGGCCTGTTTTAGAGTTTGTTATCATAATCGTATATCATAAGCATATTTTATATATACACACAGAAGGACACATGAAAACACACATGCATTTGCACCTTACTTCACTTAGGCAAGCACATTTTTTCATCTTAGGCAATGTAAGGATTCTAGTGTCCAGAGTGCACCTTGTGCCCTTCACAACACTGGCTGGGTTAGTGTGGTCAAGGGCACTAGGAGCACACAAGGCGCGGAGTCCTCTATATAGCCTGAGGTGCAAGGTGAAAAAAAAAAAAAAAAAAAGAGCTCAAAAGCTCGTCTAAGTAAAGGTGCATACGTATTTATGTTACATTATGGTTGGTCCTTTAGTTACAAAAAAAAAGAAAAAAGAATTGCATTGTTCTCAAGTCTTCACCATTACATTACAATAATATTAAAATATATACATCAATCTTTGCTCCAAATGTATATTACAAAAATTATTGAAAAAAATTACAATAGAAGAAAATAAAAAATAGAGAAGGAGAAAAAGAATTAAAGGAAAAAAGAAATAATAGAATAGATAGAGAATAAAAACAAATGTTTACCTTTTGCTTGGTAGTGTTGGTATTTGGTTTTGAAGAGAAATGTTCAAGGGAGATTGAAGTTTTGAGTTTTGATGATTTAATGAAGTTTTAACAAAGTTTTGAGAAATCTAGTTGGTTTATAATTGATAAATTTAAAATAAATAATAGCATTTTGAGTTTTAAAATAAAAAATATATATAAAAAAGAAGTTAAAAGTCGGCTTAAGTGAAGGAAATAATGATATTTGAGTTTTTTAAATAGAAAATCAAAGGGAAACTTAAAAGTTAACAGTCAGCTGTAGTGGGTATTTTGATTTTTTTTTATTTCTCTTTTTCTATTTAGTGGGTATTTGAATTTTAAAATAACAATAATAATAAAAGAATCTTAAGAATTGGCTCCATTGCTTCACTCAAGCTAGCTTTTTTTCCGCCCATTGTTGAAGTCCAAAGTGCAATAAAGTGCACTAGGGCAAGTGCCCAATAAAATAGCTTCGCCTGAGAAGGTTGAAGGCGAAATCTTGATTTCATGGTGCACCTTAGCACCTAGGCGCGTATCTGAGTGCCTTAATAACAGTGGGCTGGTTATGCCTGTGACCACACACTCGAATAGAATGATGATCAGTTATCTGGAGGGAATTAGATATTGGCAAAGCTAACATCTGTGTGTGTCTTTAATGGGCATAACACTTTTTTCCTTTTTCCTAGCTACCATATCTCATTATGTCTATTCTTTTTCCAGGAAGGGTTTGCATTTGCTCATTGCACAACCTGTAAAGCTCCTTATCATTTGAGAGTTCATGTTGCTGCTGATAGGAAATGGCGGACTTTGAAATTCCGTTTTTTTGTGACGAGAGACATTTTATCCATATTTCTGGCGGTTCAACTAGTATGTAGTCTGTTCTTGATTGCCTCCCATTGTTAGTTTACTTCTATTCTAAATATGTTTCTTATTTATAATGCTTGGATCTTTTGTCAATTGTGTTCAGGTCATTGCTTCACTTGCATATTTGGTCTATCTAATTGATGGTTACCAGCAGTCATGGCTCCGTCTTGCATGGGGTTTTGATAGTGAGCTTAGTTTCTATTACATATGTGGTAAAATCTCAATAACCTGAAGTGATATGTTGTTTGTCTTTAAAATAACAGGATTTGTTAGTTTGTCTTTTGGGTTATTGATTGATACATAGGATGATAGGTGGAATTTGGCTTACCTAAGTTTGATCACTTATTTGTTTTCAAAATTTATTAATTACTGCAATGGATTGAGCAACTTGAGTATATTTCACAAACTTTCTTATCGCATATTGTTGCTTCCCTTGGAAAAATTTGGAATGCTTTTCTTACAAGTCCCTCAGTTTCTCAAACTGATACAGTTCCTAACGTGCAAATACTAAATGTAACATTGGAAGGGCTTATGTTATATGGGAGGTTGCTGCATGCAAGATCTGTCTTATGTTAATAGATGGATAATAAGTAGTGCTAAATCCTTGGTTGTGACCTAAATTTCATATATTTGCTGGGAAGTTTATTTGTATTACTGAAGTTTCCTTCTCTATTGAACCCAGCAATAAATTTCTTGTTTCATGCAGCAACCTATGTGTTGAGATCCGTTTTTAACATGGAAGAAACTAATCAATTGAAAAATCTTATGCAGTTAAGACATGGAATTAGTCATTATAAAGTGTAAAAGTTAAATATTCAGATATAGTTTTAGCTACAAGGTTTGACTAAAATAATATAAGGTCCTTAACCAAAATAAGTTGTTAATATTTGTCCTTTGTTAGATCACTTAAAAAAATAAGTTTATTGGTTACCTCCCATGAAGGAAAGGAGCTTTATAGGTTAAATATATCCTCAGGCATGAGAGAAATCTTTAGAGGTTGAGGTATCTTAACCAAGTAAAGAGGTTATTATAGGTTGAGTATTTGAACCCAGAAAGAATTGGTTATGACATGAAATTAATCAAGCAATTAATCATTATAAACTGTATAGTTAAATATTGAGATATAGTTTTAGCTTAAAGGTTTGACCAAAATAATGTGGTTCTTAACCAAAATAAGTTGTTAATATTTGTCCTTGGTTAGATTATCCAACCAAACGAAGAAGTTTAGTGGTGGAGTATCTTAATGACGTGGTGTGGTTTAGGGGAGAAAACAGCAATAACAGAAAGGATTAGGGTTGAACAAACAAGTTAAAAAGTTGGAACTCTAGAGAACTTAGGGTTTAAAACAAATCTAGTTTCTTTATTATAATTCAAAGATAATAATAATATCATTAATGCTGGCTGTTAAGCTTACAATTATTTATATAGCCTTTCTTTCTTGCAAGTAAAGTTATTAGGTTTTCTTGCAAATAAAGTTTATTCCTAGCCCTAGTTTTAAACCCTAAAGATAACTAATAACCCTTGTCGTTCATAATATACCTAATACTTAATACATAAATCTGAAATAATAAAATATTATAAAATAACTAAAAGCTTCTGTGTCATTCTCCCCAGCTTGGAAAACTCAACTCCAGTGAGAAAACTTTCACAACATCAATATAATTTTCTAGATCAGCTCTCCGCAGCTTCTTCTTCATGTAATTGTCCTGATTCATATCAATGGTTGAAAAGCTTCTTCACAAGTAAAATTGGAGTATGAGTCTGTTTTTCAGGTTTCCTCCTAACTTTACATTCCCAAGCAACTTAATTCGATAGATTTCCTGCTCAAGATTATAAGCTCCTTTAACCACTACAGAACAATAAACTTTCTGAACTCTTCCACCTTCCCTTTCTTCAACTTTGTCAATATATGCGAGAGGGACAATTAACCTCCAAATTCAGGATGTCAGTTGCACAACAGTCTCCACTCCTTTCCTGATTTCTACAGTTTCAATAAGTAGCAACATAAGTAAATTTCAAGTCAACCACCAAAGAAGTAGCTCCAAGATTGTTTAAGTTTTCTGAAGCTTTGGAACTCTTAAAAACAACTACTGTAAAATACCTCTTACATAAAAAGCATTTCTGACCTGTCAAAGAATACACCACTCAAACAAACAACAGATCGATCAAAAACCAATATTTCTACAGGAATATCATTAAGAGCAACGCTTCTATTATTTCCATGAGAAGTTCTAGGAGACCCTTTCAAAGAAGGCTCCACCTCAATTCCAGAAAATATTTCAATCATAGTAGGACTTTCTTCTTTGGTTTCAGAATCATTAACAAAAGTCTTCATCTTACCTGCAACAAGTAGGACCGCTCTAGAATTATTACCATTAGTATCAGCCTTTGGATAGTCTTTAAAACTAGGCCATAAGTTGGTTTTATCACTCTCTGCAATTTGAGGTATTTCCATTGGACTGGTAAAGTTAGGCTGAACACTAGTCTGTTTAATCACCACCAGAAGCAAGAGTTCCTTGAGGAACATCTTTCTTGTCACCAACACTTTGAGGGCATGTACTATCAACCTCCATTTTACTCTTTGTAATTAAATTTTTATTTGGAATCTGTTTTGAACTGGCAACATTCTCTAAGCCAATATGGGTTTTGCACTCGGGTTTAAAAGAATTAGCTCTCTGAACAAAAAGCTCATAACGACAAGAGGTCCGTTATTTTCCACACTGTTTTCTAGTTCCTTTGCACCAGCTTCAATAACATATACCTTTTTTTTCTTTCTTCTTTTGGAACATCACAAGCTGAAACAGCTTTTTCACGAGATGGTGCACTAATAGTTGATTTACCATCAAAATTTTCTTGTCTTCCTCAAACATTGTCTTGCTTGATATATGAGCAGGAGGGGTATTCCTGCTCTCACATCCACAAGGTTTGCCAACTTTAGTTTTTGTTGAGCATGTTTCAGAGAAAATTACAGCATTTAGAGTGATAAAACCAACTTATGAGCATGCTTTTTGCAAAGTCTAGTAGTCTGCCCACCTCATGATCCGCATAGATATGCTTAGCATTTCTAACCACTCATAAAGGCCATCTATAGTCTTAAAAGTTGTCTTTGTTTCATCAACACTTCTCTATCTATTGTGGTGATAACCACAATATCATTCAACCAAGGTATTCCTACAAGAATATAATCCACATCCATAGTAACAATTTAACATCATGCAAGGAATGATCATCTTGGTAATACCACTCTTTAGAGAATGCGTCCATCTCTTCGACTTTATGTTGGGTATGGCGATGGTGAAGCTTCTTGTCGGAATGCACGCTAATCTCCTTATCACTACTTAAGGGAACATCTATTTTCACTACCTGATTTGATCTCATTATCATTGTGTTTGATCTTCCTCATCAATTCACCTTCATAGATCTCATGGATCATGTTGAACATATTGGGGCCCTTGAACATGTTGGGGTTGAAATACAGGTCAGTCTCACATTGATCCCTAACTTGTTCAAAATCCTTCACATGAGCACTCAACGCCTTTTGTAGTGAAAATCGTTGGTCAAGTGCATCTGCCATGACACTAGACTCTTCTTCACCTTATGAACAACCAAGGGTTCTCCCTGAACTGGAAGTACATCTTCAATTTGTTCAGGATATTCATCATAGATAGGTTCTAACATATTATAATCTTGCTCTTCCACATGTATCTTGCCATGAAAACCAGCAACTTCAATATTGATTCCACCCTTGCTTAATCCAAGGGCATACACCAACCACTCCTCCAATCCACCTCGTACTTCACGATTTGCAGGTCCAACATCATGAAAGGGGCTTTCTTCATCACCAAAACCAGATTTATCAGCAAGGCTACCTTCGAGTTTGTCAAACTGGTTGTGGGCACTTTTTGGAATCTCCATTTGGGTTTCTGCTTGTTCCTGTCGCAACCAAACATAATCTGGACGTGACAATTCTTTGATCACACATCGTATTGCAGCCAATTCCGTTTATCGACACTGGTTTCCTCTTCCTTGATATTTATCGTGTCCAACCATGCCTTCAAAGCAAACCATAATATAAACACTAGGATTTAGTTAAGCTCTGATGCCAAAATTGGTGTGGTTTAAGAGAGAAAACAGCAACAATAGAAAGAATTAGGGCTGAACAAATGAGTAAGAAAAAGTTGGCACTCAGGAACTTAGGGTTTTAAAAAACCTTTAGTTTCTTTATAATAATTCAAAGAAAAAAATAATAATAATAACAAAAATGCTGGCTGTTAAGCTTACAACTATTTATGTAACCCTTCTTTGTTGCAAGTAAAGCTATTAGGCTTTCTTGCAAATAAAGTCTATTCTTCGCTCTAATTTTAAATCCTAAAGATAACTAATAACCCTAGCCATCACTAATACATCTAATACTTAATACTTAAATCTGAAATAGTAAAATATTGTAATATAATTAAAAGCTCTTGTGTCATGAAGGAAAGGAGCTTTATGGGCTGAGTCTTTCTCAACGAAGGAGAAAACTTTATAGTTTGAGGTTTTTAACCAAGTGAAGAGGTTAAGAGGTTTTTACAGGTTGAGTTTTCGAACCTAAAAAGAATTAATTGATTTTCTCAACAAAAGAAAAAGCTTTAGGTTGAGTATTTCAACTAAGAAATAAGATTGATGGGTTAAGTGTCTTAACAAAGAAAAAAAGATTTATCAGTTGAGTTTTTGAAGAAGGAAAGAAGCTTTATCGGTTGAGTTTTTCAACAAGGGAAGAAGTTTTATAGGTTGATTATCAATTAAGAAAGAAGCTTTATTGATTTGAGTATTTCAACTAGAAATGCCTTGTATATTGAGTATCATAAAAGAATTAAAGTAATGTTTATGAAGGTAATTTAGTAGCAATGAGAAAATTAGAAAATATGGTTAATTGAACCAAGTAAGATTGTTTACTTATGACGCAACTAAATGGAGTTTTGCTAATTTTATTAGTTATATTCAATGTTGTAGGTTGTTAGGAAAATTATCTTGATTGATTTTCTTAAGTTGCTTGGTTTGATAGCCTAAGATTTCCATATTAAGAAGATAACAAAACATGAAAGTTTTAAGCTTTAAGAAATTTGATTAACTTTGATTAAGTTCTACAAGTTCGTAGTTTCAAAGGATTGAACCTTAAAAAGTTTAAGCATTAGTCAAAGTTGAAAGTGAAACCAAAGAAATAGTCTTTCATTTCTCAAACAATGTGTCTCAACAAAAGCTATCTAATAGATTATATAAGTTGTCCAAGGAGATTGAGAAGTATATTGTCCTTGATTAAGTAGTGTTTCACAAGATTAAGCATGTCATAAAGAAATAATATTGTAGCCTGAAAACTATAAGCTAACTAGAACAACCTAGAAAGCTGAGCTTGAAAATCTGAACTGTCACCATTACTATTGTAGCTTCTTGAACATGACTTGATTTTGTTATACTCAACTGATAGAACTTCTTTCCATAGTTGAAGTACTCAACCTATAAGGTACTTTTTCCCTTAATTTAGATATTCAACCTATAAAGCTACATTTCTTGGTTGAATCTTTAACCTATAAAGCTTATTTCCTTGGTTGAGAAACTCACCTATAAAGAGTTTTCATTGATTGAAAACACTGAACATATTTTCCTTGGCTTGAAACTACAATAAAGCTTTCTTCCTTGCTCAACCTATAAAGATTTCTTCTTTTATCGGGACTTGAGACACTAAACTTATAAGGTTTCCTTGTTTGAAGTACTGGACCCATAAAACTTCCTCTTTTCGTTAAATAATCTAACCAAAGGACAAGAATTAACAGATATATATATTGAATTAACTTTATGTTATCTTATAAATGAGAGTATATTTCAACATTTAAATTCACAACTTATAATGAGTAGTTGCTTGATTTATTTCATGTTTTAACCGATTAGAATTTTAATTGTTTAACTTTTTCTATCTTGAAAATGGTACTCAACACCTTGTTAAATCATTTGTAGAAATCACAACTTATATTGCTGTGTTGTTTTCATTGTCTTTCATGTTACACTTAGTTATGTTCCAAAATTTTCTCTGTATTTATTTCTTTGAAATTTACCAAATGCTGCTGGGTGAACTGACTAATTTGCTTGAATAAAACTTTTATTTAACTGGTTTTTATGTATTTTTTACTTTTGCAAAATATCCATTATTTCATCTTGGGTATTGCTCTGTTATTGATAGTTTGGTTGTTGAATACAGGGGCACTGCTATTTTTTGCTTTGCTGGGGCTATCAGGGTGCTTTATTACATGCTATGATCGACGAGTGCGTAATGATTTGGCTCAGCCTTGTAGAGAATTATGCCTCTGTTGTTGTCAGCCTGGGTATAACTCTACTAATACTTGTAAACTATTATCGATGTTGAGTTTTACTGTCATTTTGATATATTAGTATTCATTATCATTACTCTGCTAAAACTTTGCCCTCTACGTATCAGTATGTTAAAGTAGAATGAGTTTATTACTTAAACAGGTCGTTGCCCTGATTTATCATCATTTACTTCATCTTCTCTCTCTTTCCCCTGTCCCTCCTCTGTGAAATGTTATGTCTCATAATTGATATAACAGAGTACATTTTATGTTTATCTCAATTGTTACACCTCCAGATATTTTTCATCAAGTTCTTCATAATAGTCATAGTGTGCCAAATATTTTGCATGTGTTGTACCACTCCCCATCTCTTTTCTGAGTTCTGTGCAATGTGATATTTACTTGTTCATTGCATAGAAACTTCTGAGCTTCCTTTGATCTGAAATGAAATTTACACTCAAATTGTCAATTTTCATATATTTGGAGGCATCAAATGCCTTTTTAAACCCTACTCCCCCGTTTCCTATTTTTTCTTTACTGATATGACGTGCCATTTATCTGTCCATGAAATCATGACAAGGAAATATTAGCAATTGTTATGAAGTTAGCAAATATCTGTTTACTCCTACGATCGGTGTCGGATACAAGTATGTATTCTACATGGGTATGGTTTTTTACTTTTCATGTGCTTGGAGCGTCCTTGAAGTTTAATATCATCATGCCCATGTCCAAAAAATGCTTTGGACGTAGGTATTCTAAGAAAAATGAAGAGTCAGAGCAACATAAGTTTATTCCAGTTTAACCCTTTCAGAATTATATATACATATATATCATCCTCCAACCATGCTTAATGTTCATTGTGCTGCTGTATACATGTTCAGTACTTCAGTTGGAGCACAAAAGGATAGCTTTAGCTGATGATGTTTTTAGATGTTCTGTAGCTATTACTGTATCTCTGACAGATCTGCATGCAGTTTTTCCTCTCTTTGGCACTTGTCATATTGTGCGTCTTTGGGTTTGCTTCCTTTTTACTTTTTGGCATTGTTATTTATTTATTTATCATGTATCGTCTGCATAGCTTAGAAGAGTCTCTCCTATGTTGCACTTAAAGTTTGCAACATATGTTGGCTTCATTTTTGCTCATTCTTGTGATTTATCTAATTCTAAACCATTCTCTTCCTCCTTCCCTTTCCAATGCTCCTCTCATTGGCTAGTCCTGGTGTTATGGGGTGCCATTTTTATTGCTGCTGAAACTAGGCTGGTGCCACTGGGGGAAATGGAATATAACTAAAAATTATCCGAATAAGTTTTCAGTACTAATGCATACTAGGATCTGATTTAGTTTAAAGCAGGTTGTTTTCACTTTTTATTTATTTTGATATACTAAGCTAATTAAGTGGTGCTAATGATGGGGCTGAAGTATATAAATTGTTACTAGGGAAATCATTTAACTTCAAATGGTCAGTAAGAAGCTTCAGTATTTGATGGACTGCAGTTGCTTCTTATTTAGTTGATATATTAAGCTATTGAATAGGGTCTATTCATGGGGGTGAAGCACGTACATGTAATTTACTAATTAATTTATGGGAGTATTGGCCTATTAATTAGGTAATCCTAGTCAAATTATTAATCTGTTTATTCTCTTAACTCGTGTAGGATGTGTGCTGACTGCCACTTGCCTGGCACTCTTTGTATGTGGACTGACTGTACTACGTGCTTTGAAAGCTGTGCTAGTGCTGCTACTGAATGTGGTTGCCTAGGAGGTGCTGGTGAAGCAGGGCTGCCATTATTGTTCATAATGGCATTGATTGTGCTCGGACTATTTACGGTGATTGGCATATTTTATAGTGTTCTGGTTGCTACAATGGTTGGGCAAAGGATTTGGCAGCGTCACTATCACATACTCGCAAAAAGAATGCTGACAAAGGTGAGTTGCATTGACATTTCTTCAGTTTTGATTCATGTACTTCTGTATCATTAAGTACAATTCTTTACCGCAATAGGTCAACTAGGTCCAACTAAACTATTTGAGGAAGTTATTTTCTAGGTGCTTGCTTGTAGATGAATAAGCTACCCCTATAAGAAGACATGAAATGGAAAGGACTGAACATTACCACCTTGTCCCTGTTTGTTTTATGGTTAAAAGTTTTCCAATCACCATATCAGCTTCTATGATGGGATAGGCAAAAAGCTTAACTTAGGTTGTATGTAAGGATTGTCAGGAAATTTGGTGTTAATTGTGGCAATAGATTATATAATTTAGGTTTCTTTCTACATTTAGCTTGTTCGCCATTCCATCTATGCTGATTGCATATATACTGTTCATTTTGCAAAACTTAGATGAAGTAGATTCTGAGAGGAGGATAGTTTCCATTCAAATTTCCTTTTTTTTTTTTTAATTGATTCATCAGTTATTTTATAAATTAGCTCCCAAACTTTGTTTCTCTAGAAATGTGCCTTTCTTTTTGTGCGTGTGGAATTGCTGTGTGGTTAACATGATTTGGTTTTGTGTGTACTCTAATAGGAATATGTTGTTGAGGATGTTGATGGTGAAATGAATGGATCTGACTGGTCTCCCCCTCCTCTCCCACCTGAGCATATTCAGCAGCTGAAAACACTTGGCCTTCTATGAGTTCAGAATTATATTGCCATTGACAAAAACAACATAATGTAAAGATGGACCGACTCCCCATTCTCGTAGGTCAGTCTTGACTACAGGCTTGTTATGAATCCACTTATTTCAACAAAAGTGTTTTATGCAGTTATCAAGCTAGAAAAGTTACGAAAGATTGTCAAAATCATTCAGTTAGAAGTCTGTGAATGATATTGTGGAGTTCTTAACACTTTCTTTTGTTTCACCATATTATGGAAATGCTTGCCATTAGTTTCACTTCCATTATATATAACTGACAATATGCAATTACCTCTTCCTGAGATTGGTTCCTTATCTGAATCTATCTTCATCCAAATGAAGCGTTTGTTCGCTGATTTGTTACCTGTGTACACTTTGCTAATGTATTTACCGAAACTTGAATATGCATCTTTGTATGTTTGCTGATTGCCTTTCTCTCTTCGTTTGTGTCCGATATTTACTATCTTCCATACTTGTAATGAGCTTATAATATCTACTTAATATGTTATCTTCTGCATAAACCATGTCATCTGCAGATTTTGTGTGCTTTACATATAGATAAACCTGAAACCCAAGTACGCGCTTCCATGTTTAGAACAGCTGGGTATAAGAAACTCAGCAACTCAACTACTCAAGGCATTGACTCGAGAGTTCAGTTTCACTTGTTTGAGTTGCGTGAACCAAAATGGTTTGGTTTTGTTGAATTTTTGCTGCTTGTACTCGGAGAGGACAATCAAATTTAAGTTCGATAAGCTTTCAGGGGTTTAGGCACTTTAATTAATGGCACTGTGATCCAAAGCAATTACAATCCTAGTTTGTGCCTGCTTTTGTTATTCACAACATACTCATGCAATGAGATTTTGTATTGAGATTTTATATATACAATTTAATCAAAATCAAAGTTTTGCTTGCATTAATAGGCCTAGACTTTCTAATTTAATAAACGAATAACTACAGTGTCTTGACCAATCACTGGTCCTTGAAAAAAAAGATATTGATAGTGAATTAACAACTATAGGCTGTTTATCAATAGCTATGGCAACTGCCTACCTACTTGTTGGCGGTATTTAAGCATTGATAGCTACTATGGAGCTGTTCCGTAAATTACATCACCAACCCTCCCCTCTATAAACTCATCCCCAGATAGCCTGGGAAGTGAGCTCAATTTGTGGCCCCTCAATACACTAATAACACAAAATCAGAACCTTCCATGCCCAAAACAAGGATTTGGCAGTTCCCACGCTACAAAATTATATGTGCGTCTTCCAATCCAAGCAATTTGTTCTAGTTCCAGTGAGTAATTGAAGCCAAAGATATTCAGTTTTCACAAGATTGCAAATATAGAAATATATTATAGAAATCAACCAAAATTCACCCAAAAGCAAAAGAACGGAAAAAAGAAGAAGTTGTAAGTTACAATAGTCTACCAAGTATGTGCTTCAGTTAGCCAATAGGTATAAAGAATAATTACAATCTGTGTAAACTATTACCGTGTAATGCAGATAACAAGAAGATCATATCTTCATCACTACTCTCATCATAATCCACCTGATTTTGCAGCCTGTGATAATTAGCCACAATCTCATCTGGCAAAACTTTGGTCCTGCAAAGTGGACAAGTCGCCCAATACTGTTGTTGAAGCCATTTATCCAAGCAGTCCTTGTGGAAACTGTGCTTGCATTTCAATTTCCTCACTTTCTCACCTTCTTCAAGCTCTGCTAAACACACTGTACACTGCTCCACCTGCGTCAGCCGTGACGACCTTCTCGAGTAACGAATTGTTGGGTTCATTTCTTCGATGAGTTTCAGGTACTGCGCCGTTATAATCACGCGTGTCTCAGAGTCACAAACGCCGCCGGTGATGGGTCTCATAAGGATTTCAACTTCAAGGCGCAAGAGGGTGAAGAAGACTATGGTCACGGTGTAGAGGTGGGAGAAGAATTCAGTCAGAGCCGCCATAGCTGCTGTTGAAGCAAACACAGGAAACAAATCTATTAAAAACAAATAAAAATGGACCCGTAAAAGAGTGTAGGAAGACTGGTGTTTAATTAAACGGTGAAACGTTTACTACATTTGTTCTTTCGCATATATGTTGTGTTGTGTTTCTTTTATTGGTTAGTTGATTTAAATTATTAATTGTGTTTAAACGCATATATTGTGTTAATTATATTATTTTTATATTTATTAAATATGTTGTATTTTTGTTGAATTTCGGTATAAAATTTAAAACATCATGAATTAATTAAATATTAATTTAGTTAAAAAATAATGAAACAATTTCCTCATTTTATAAATTAATAAATGTTATTTTAAGAATATTTTACTTTTTTTACCTTTTTATATAAAACATATAAAAATCAAATTAAATAACATATTAAAACTTAAACACAAGTCAAAATGATTTTTAAAATTTTAAGTTTATCAATTCAACTTACTACTCATTTGTTTTTTATATAATTTTTTTATAAATATATTTATTATACATTATTTTTCGCTCGAGTATCATAGTTTATTATATTGTCATAGATGGATATGAATGTTTATCTTTTTTTATATAACTTATGTATCATACAGTTAAATTCTATTATTTGATTTGGTTATTTTCGGTTCCTTGATTATTAGAAATTTGAAAATTTTTAGTCCTTCTTGAATGATATTATTAAATTTATTAATTTTTATTATTTTCAAAATTTGATGTATCAAATATATCATCATATGTGTAATGTTGTGTCAATTTATGATTTTTATATATTACTCATAAAAAATTAATTAATAGATTTAACGGCCGTCGCCTACAATAAGATTGAAATTTCGAAAATTAAAAAATATAGCTATTAAGAAATATCTAGTTGGAGAACATAAACTAATCTATAACTTTATGCATAACGCAAGACTAATAACATAAGTTATCCAAACATATTTAACTGCGACTATTGGTTAGGACTAAAATTGATCAAATTAAAGTACAAGTACTAAATCCATAAATCACGCAAAGTACATAATCTAACGGCAAAATTTGACATATCTATACTATTTGTAAAACCTTTTACTGAGTTGGTGTCACCCATCACTCGGGTCTCAACTCAATTAGGAAATAACTCTAATGTCTCTTACATTTAAAATAACTTATATTATTTGAGGACACTTTAGTCATTTTATTTTAACAAAAACTAATAAAAATAAGCATATAGTGATATTTGAACTCACGTAAATTAAATTAATAAAATATTAAATTTATCACTCAACTAAAGCTTCATTTTAATATAATTTATACATATTTTTAACATGTACAATTTATTATTTCCATTAGTTTTATATCTACAAAACCACGATAAACAATTATAGAGCATTTAGTATTGTTAATCTTATGTATTTATTTGTTTAAATTTCGTATATTCACAATTTAATATATTTTTTTATTCTAATATGGTGCATATTTTATGCATTATTATGATTAATTAGTTTCAAACCATGCATTTCATTATTTATTGTATGTTAGTTTTAAAAACACATTTGTATTCTAAATTTGTGATTTTTTCATGCATATATGTGTGATAGGATTTTTAGTATCTTAATATAACTTTTCACTCTTGTTGACGTGTCTCTAATACAATTATATGAGCAATTTTTTAAATTAATTGAATATTTCTTTTCATTTAGTAGTCATTCACTCTTTTTAAATTCGAGTAAATAAATTACTACCATTGAGGAAAAGAATTCGATTGTGAATAAAGTTAATTTCTTTTTATATTAGTAACATAAAAACGACTTTCAAAATAATTGTTTTAAAACTATCAAAATAAAGATTTATTTTTCTCATTGCTTCTATTGACACAATATTCTTTCATCAATTCACAACAAGAGGTTCCTATCTTGTACACATTTCGTTTCTTTGAACCCCTGCAAAGAAACATAAACATGATTAGTGGCTTTAGAAGTAATTACCGATTGATTTTTTGATCTTCCACTAAACAAGTTTCAAGAACTAATAGTTCATTATCTTTCCTTTTAGAGACAAGGTAATCCTTGTACTCTTTGTAGTCAACTCTAAGTGCCATTTTGTTGCAAAAGAAGCATTTGGACTTCAAGATGTCCTTGGTCTTCACTCATTTCTTACTATTTTATTTGGGAAAAATCAAATTTTTAGCCATGTTCTTTCCCTTAACTTATTTTTTTCTTTCATTTTAAGGATAAGATGATTGCCAAGTTGGCTTTTGGTTTGGTTTGGACTGGTTGCCTACCATTCAACACCAACTTATAAAATTGCAACTCTTTCATGAGTTATGTAAGGTTACGTTGTTTGTTTCCTAAGTTGTAAATAGCCCTAAAGTTTGCAAAGTATTTAGATATGGTTTTGAATACCATCTCAATTTTCGTATTATAGTTTAGCTCAACCCCATTGTTCTCCACTTCTGCAAAGAATCTTGTAACACCCTTACCTAGACCAATCGTCGGACCCGAGTCTTAGGATGTTACTATAGTTACCAGAATAGTCACACACAATTTACAACATTTAATCAAATTTAAATGAACAAATTATTCCAAACACAAGTATAATAGAAATTATAAGTATTTCAAGGACTAAATCAAGCTTCCAATCATTAATAGATTCGAGCATGAATAAGGACCAATTTGTAAATTTTAAAAACTTTGGAATTAGGTATCAATTCATAGTAAGTGGTATCAATACTCCCATTAAGAAGTATCGATACTAAATATGGTATTGATATTGTTTTGGCAATCTGCCAAATTTGGAAATTTGGAACAAAACCATTTGTACTGATACCTTTAAAAAGTATCATTCCTTAACAAATAAGTATCGATACTTTTATAGGTATCGATACCAATTTGGCAGTCTGTCCATTTTAAAAACTATTCATTTGGTAAAGTACTGATACCTTGGTCCCTAGTATCGATACTTTTACCCAGATGGCTAAAACTTATAAGTTTGAAAACACATTTCATGCTCAAACCAAATTCTAATCAAAAGATGGCTTAGACTGTAACACCCTTTACCCGTATTCGACGTCGGAATAAGGTACGAGGCATTATCGGACTTACCACTCAAACATTCATACAATTCTGAGTCATAAATTTGTGTCCAAATTAAAACCATTCACATTCAATCATAAAGTCCCTAGCACGAGCCTACGAGGCCTGAAACAAGCTTTGGAAGTGGTTCGGGACTAAACCGAGAATTTTAGAAATTTTTACAAAACTTTTCTAAATTTTCCACTAAATAGGGGTCACACGTTCGTGTCCCGACCCCGTGTAACTCTCAGTTTGTCACCCAAGAACAAATTGAAGACACACAGCCAAGTCACACGACCGTGTGCTAGGCTGTGTGGTCGATTTAAAATTTATGATTTTTCACTAAATAGGTGCAGACTTCACACGGCTACACAGCCAAGTCACACGACCGTGTGCTAGGCTGTGTGGTCGATTTAAAATTTATGATTTTTCACTAAATAGGTGCAGACTTCACACGGCTAGGGCACATGCCCGTGTTTGAGGCCGTATCGTCCACACTGTTGAGACATACGCCCATGTCTCTGCCCGTGTGCTCAATTCTGAGCATTCTGTTTCTCAAAACTAAGCTGCAGGGGACACACGACCTAAACACATGCCCGCGGGACAGGCTGTGTGTCGCACACGGCCTAAACACACGCCCGTGTGTCTACCCATGTGGACAAAAATAAGGTTATTTACCAAGCCATTTTGCCACCCTTTAATGCATACACCTACAAAACATAACATAGCACCAATCCAAGCATATACATACATCCAACATCCACAACCAAGACATCAACATCATTCATGAAAGGCATCATTTTATGAATATACTTATAACCAATATTGGCTCATTTCAAATGACCTTATACAAAATGAACTTCTAACCAATATAAGCCAACACATTTGACCAAAACAATTATGACACATAACAAAATAACCAAGTCCCCTATACATGCCATAACTCAAAATGTTGAATTCATTGGTACCAAAATAATTGTTGATAGTGTGAGTGGATCTCCGACGGTCTCCGAACCCTGAGCTAGCTTGGTGACACTATAAGACAAGGGAAATGAAGGGGAGTCAACTATATAGCTTAGTAAGTTCCTATGTAAATAATAAGCATCATAACCACACATTTAACATACAATTAACATGATGAAGATTAGCTTGAATGTTATCAAAATCTCATAGTTATAACTTACTCAATCACAATCCTACCATGAGTTCATCACTTATCGAGCTCATTACTTATGAGTTTTACGTACATACCTGTACCAACTCGCAACATAACCATATTCTTTCACAAATTTGACATTCCCGTTGAACACTCGAAATATTAACGGATACTCGAAAATATTGAACACAAATGCCATATATGCAGCCAAAGCTACCTCATATCTCATAATACATATGGGCTCGTTTTTGAGCTATTCACAGGCCTGCTCATACAAGCTATCATTCAGGACGTAGCTACACAGTGCTGCTCACACAAGTTATCAGGTATCCGTAACACATGCTGGACTACCCAGCCACTGGTAGGACGTACGAGACTAGCACCCGGATTACATAATCGCATATATACATGGGTTCCTAGTGACATGTCACTCGTATCCTATTCTATTCCTAAGGTTCAACTGGGATTTCTCGCTTGTCAAAACTTTGTCGAATACATCCAAAGAGTCAATCACAATTCATATAATATTAAAGCATTTAAAACATAAATATAGCAATGCATTATTTACATACAAACTTACCTCGGTACAAAATAGTAGAATTGAACCTAATCGTCAAACACTTTGTTTTTCCCCCGATCTAGGCCGAACCTCGTTTTTTTTATCTATAATAACAAATTTAACTCATTTAATACACACATTATTCAATTTAGCTCAAAAATCATATTATGAAAAAATTACATTTTTTTCCTTAATGTTTCACATTTTTACAATTTAGTCCCTAGGATCGGTAAATTAAGTGTATTCAATTTCTTCAAAACCCAAGCCTAGCCGAACCATTTTCATACTCATATTAGCCCACATTTTTCACTTAATCACACTTTTACTACTCATTTTATAACTTTTACAGATAAGACCTTTTTGACATTTTTACCGAAAATCACTTAGCAAAAGTTGTTTATCTAACACCAAACATGCATTTTCTACCATTAGACATCACCCAAATATCTAACATGGGTAAAATTTTAAACTTCATCTTTCTTTCAAATTAGTCCATGAAATAGCTAGATTAGGTTACAAGGATCTCAAAAACATGAAAATCATTAAAAATGAGACTAGAACAGACTTACAACCGAGCTTGGAAGCTTTGGCCAAAACCCTAGCTATGGTGACTCTTCAGATTCGGCACAAGGGGACTAAATTGGAGAAGATGACATCTTTTTATTAGTTATTTTTGTCTTTATTACCCAAATGACCGAAATGCCCTTAATGCCAAACTTTGAAATTTCATCCTACCATGTTCATTTTTGTCCAACTTAATATGGTTTAATTACCATTTAAGGACCTCCAATTTAAAATTTCATAGCAATTAGACACCTCTAGCTTCTAGAACACACATTTTGCACCTATTGCAATTTAGTCCTTTTAGCCAAATTGGACACCTTATCGATAAAATTTCTTAAAGAAATTTTCACATGATCATTCAATCATACTACAGACCATAAAAATATAATAAAAAATCTTCCTATGTCGGGTTCGTGGTCCCAAAACCACTGTTCTGATTTAACCCTAAAATGGGCTGTTACATAGACATTGTCACGCCTCAAAATTTAGGGGGTTAATTGAAAAAAATAACCAAGAAATTGAATAGTCTTGATGGTTAAGTACCACTATTATATCCTAGAGGTCTTAAGGTCAAGCCGCTCTTATCCCATTTCCTTTTCTTTTATTTTCAGCAAACTAGGATGAAAACTGCACTAAAGTGTAACATCTCGAATTAGGGCCTAGTCAGAACAATGGTTTTGAGACCACAAATCTGAATTAAAAATAATTATTTTATAATTATTATAAGGTATATGATATGTTTATATGACTGTGTAAAATTTTCATGAAGAAATTATATGTGAGAAGTGTTTAATTTGGCTTTAAGGACTAAATCGCGTAAAGTGCGGAAGTTGCATTCTAATAGCTAAAGGTATTAAATAGCTATAGAATTTTTAGTGGAAGCCCTTATGTGAAAATTATCCCATTAATAAGTTAGTGGAAGATATTTGTTTGATATTATTGAAATTAGTTAGAAATTAAAAGGGTAAATTGGTAATTAAGTTAAAAAGGTATAATAAGACAAAAATGCAAAAGTTATCATCTTTATGTTTCTTTCTTCCACCAAAATGAAGAAAAATGGGAAGCCATAGATGAGCATGATATACGGCCAAGCTTCTATGGCTCATCTAGGTACAATTTTTGTTTCGTTTTTAATTATTTTTATGTTTTCAGAGTCGTGGTAACTCAATTTAGCTATCCCATACCTTCTTTTTCAAAATTGTTAAAGTTCGTGAATTTTTCCATTGTTGATAAAATGTGTATTTTGATAATTGATGATAGAAAATGCATCATTGTTGTTAGATAAACAACATTTGTAAAGTGATTTTTTTTATAAATATGACGATTAAGGATTAAGTTGTGAAATGTGTTAAATTGTGTGATAACAGTGTGAATATGTGAAATATGTGGGCTGCTGTAAGTAAGATAAATATTCAGCTAGGCTTGGGTTTGGATAAAATTGAATGCATTTTTCGAGCCTAAGGACTAATTTGCAAATAAGTGAAAGTTTAGGGGTAAAATTGTAAATTTTCCCAATTATGATTTTTGGATCAATTTGAATATTGTGAGTAATAAATAAGCTATATTTGAAATGTTAGATCAAGAAAATCGAGATTTGGGCTTAAATCGAGAAAGTACGTGGTTAATGACAAAAAGGGAATAATAAGCTATTTTTGCATTCGAGGTAAGTTCGTGTGATAATAATAATGCAATGTCTTATTTGAATTGAAATGCCTAATTATTATATAATTTTTATGATTCGTTACAGATATACTCGACGAGGAATCGACAAACGAGTCGTATGATAAAATTGGTAAGACAATAATGTTATTGTGATTTGTGATTGAAATCTTAATTGATATGATAATTCGGATGCGTTGAATTATATGTCTATGATGTTTGATGACATTGTAATGAATGGTAACTTGGTGTTAAAGAGTGATATTACATGGAATATGCGATTTTGTTACGAATATGCATGACGGGATTTGATGTGGTAAAACTCTCTGTTGAACCGTAGGAATAGATCGGATATCCGTGCCATGATACTGGGGTTATGTGCGAGCCAGTGTAAGACCATGTTTGGAACATGGCATTGACATTGTTATGAGAGCTAGTGTAAGACCATGTCTGGGACATGGCATCGGCCTCAATATGCGAGCCAGTGTAAGACCATATCTGGGACATGGCATCGGCACCGATGTATGAGAGCCAGTGTAAGATCATGTTCGAGACATGGCATCGACATTTTACCCTTTTTTATGAGGCTTATCGGGTATCATTTAGTATTCCAACTGGTTTAACGGGTGATTCAAAGATTGTGTCATGATTGAGAAAAGTTATGATTATGTTGCAAGTGGTATAGGTATGTGTGCAAAACTCATGAGAAATGATGTCAGTTTATGATGCACCTTTAGTAAGGATGCAAATAAGTAAGTCATGCCCATGAGAATGATCTTGTGATTATGGGTCTATGCTTATGATGTATAAATATGTATTTTTACCATGATGGTTGAAATGATTTGTAAAGGTGTTATAAACTTAGTTATCATTATTTTACACTAAAATAGCTTTGGACAGCAGCAGTAGTCCGATTTTGAAAATTCACCAAAAATTGTGAAAATTTAGTTAAAGGTTGAATAAAACATGAAATTAAATCTTATCAAGTCTAGTTTCATATAGAAGAAATGGTGTAAGCAAAATAATTTCATGTTATGAGATATTTGGATTTTTGTGAGACAGGGTTAGAGTAATTTCGAGTTCCCTTGTCTTAACTTTGGAAAATCATTAAAAATTGTATGAGAATAATTATTGGTTAGAATTATTATAAATAAATCCCTAATGAGTATATTTTCAATAGAAATATACGGTAATATTATCCAAATCTCGTATTGTGAGATAATTAATTTTGAGTAAAGAAAGGTCGAAGCTGTCAAACAGCAGAAAATGGGTAACTTTGAAGAATAAACTGTACTTATTTACTAATCCATAAATTTTGAAAATTTTACGGTAGAAATATATATGAGTCTATTTTCAAATTATTTTAACAGATCTTAATTTATAATTCTGTAGCTCAAGTTATCAATAATTTAGTGACTATGACTCTCGTAGATAGCTTGACTGGAATATGAATAAATAGTGGAATTATGTGCAATTATGATTGTGTTACCTTGAGAACATGTTGTGAGAATATGGAAAAAACATGTCAATAAGTCTCTTATTATTTTCATATGGATTTACTAAGCTATATAGTTTACCCCTTGCTTTTTCCTCATTTTATAGGGTCACTAAGCTAGCTCGGGTTGGAGATCGTCGGAGATTCTACCACACTATCCAGCTATTGAAGGGTATAAATGATTTCAAGCACTTTAAGTCTATGGCATGTATAGGGACTTAGTCAATTGGGTATGTGTCATTTGATTTGGCCAAATGTATTGGCTCATAATGGGAATATGATTCATTTTGTATATGGCCATGTGATGTGGCTCATATTGGTTATTGGGTTGCAAACCTATCCATATATGCATGCATGTGCTAAAGGTTTCATATGTTGTGGTCATGTGTGTTTGGTATGGATGAATTGTGAATGTACCCTAGATTACTTGGTGATTTTAAAGTGACTAAATTGGCTTATGGATAGACCTTAGCATAAGTATGAAGTGTAAGAATGTGTTAATGATAATCATGGCTTGAAGTTGATAAGTTTAAACTAGGAAAGGTACGGTGCCTTATGCATGAATAAATTGATATGAAATTGCCACGAAAAGTGCCATTGAAGTTATGTTTAAGTAAGTGCTAACGAGGGTGCCAAATGGCTTGGTAAATAGCCATTTTTTGGGCCACACGGGTAGAGACACAGCCGTGTGTCTAATCTGTGTGGAGGACACAGTCTAGCACAGGGGCGTGTTGTAACGCCCCAAAAATGCAGGGTCTATAATTTTGCATGCTTTGACACAAATTTCTTGTTTGCTTTATTGGCTATGTGATTTGGGTATGTTTGGGGGTGTTTAGGAAGCTTGGGTTCGAGTCTGGGCCTTGGCAATTTTTTTTTTTTGTTCTTAAGTGTGGTAAACCAAGGCCACCAACCATGGGTGGTAGATTGTAGAGGCCGCCACGAGCTTTCTCGTGGGCTTGGCCATTGTGGGCCTCGTTGGGCCGAGATGGGCCATGTGGGCCCAATGGGTCCGTGGGTCCGTGGGTCCCACACGAATGCAATTTGCGGTAAGTGACTAGTAATGGAATAGGCTACGGTGGTCGTATAGTCGCTACTAGATTTTGGGCTTGGGTCTTGTAGTGGGCCCTATGGGTTATCTGAGTCGTTCGAGACGACTGTAGACTTTAAGGAAGGGTCTTTATCTATATCGAGACCCCAAAATTGGTGAAATGACCAAAATACCCTTAGAGGGGTAAAATTACTATTTTACCCCTAGAGGATGGAAATGACTATTATACCCTAGATGTAGGCTGCTTGATGAGTATTTAATATATGCATGACTGTATCTGAGTATGAGACCTTGCATACATGTGATATTTATGACATGACATTCTGCATTGGGGATGGGGTTCTGATTTGGAGGAAGTATTATACTAGTGGCTTTGCCACGTTTTCACTATTCTGGTGGCTTTGCCACATACTCTGATATTAGTGGCTATGCCACGTTTACTGTTATTAGTAGCTTTGCTGTGTTACTATTAGCAGCTTCGCTGCGATATTAGTGTGTTGGTTGGGTGGGTCGATTTAATTCCCCACATGGTTTGTTGGTTGGTACGGGTGGTGTGTTGGTTGTATTGAGATGGGTTGCATACCTACACTGTACTAATACTGTTTTGGGCTTAGCCTACACCTGCCACCGTAGTGGGCTAAGGCCCGCATCTTGTCATTCATCGAATAGGGCTCGTGCCTGACCGCATCAGATGTATGCACTTTGCTTATTGTTTCACTGACAAGGGATTACACACTGAGTTTTTGTAAACTCACCCTTTCTGTTAACTGTGCAGGTAATCCTTAGCCTTAGACGATTTGGAGTTGCGAGGGACTCAGAGGTGGCCACACAATCGCAGATGATTTGAGTTTAACTTAATTTATTTAAAGATTTTATATTTGGGTTTTAATTTTGTAATAAGGCTATTTGCGGGATTTTTAACTTTTACTGGGCTTTGATTTTGTATTTTAAACTGCTAGAGTAGGAACATCGAGTTTTCAAAAATAATAACGGTTTCAAAGAAAACATGCATTTTGAGCCTTAAGGCTTTCAACTAGAGAAGCTACCACAGTTTTAATTTGATTAAGTAAACAATAAAAACAAACATTTTGACAAGTTAATTTCAGTGGTAATAACAAAATTTTACCGAGTTTTCTTAAGCGATAAATACTAAATGGGTTCTAACTTAAAACGGTTTTACACCTACAAGTTCAAGTTTTAGAAGGCGCTTCGATGTGACATGCTAGATTCAGTCGTAACGTCTAGGTCGGGTTTGGGGTGTTACATTTAGTGGTATCAGAGTCAGGTTTGTAAAACTCGACTGTGGAATGGGTTTTTGAAAATTCTAATTTTAAACGTTGTGATGGGAAATGTGGCACATCGAGTCTCCGGCACCAAATTTGTAAGTTTTTTGACACTGTTTATTATTATAGACTGAAAAGTATTATTGAGGGACTATAGATAGTAGGAATACACTGAAACTTTTTAGTTAGAGTAAACTGACACTATAGGGACAAAAAACTATAGAAAGACTTTGTTCTGCGGAAACAAGCCTTTATTACTCTTACTCATAACGCATTGATTAATAACTATTGAAATTATAAACTGATTCATAAGACTATAAAATAGATAATTCAATATTGAAATGAGCACAAGGGGTACTCGCGGAAGGGGTACATGAGGCCGCGGTAGAGGCCGAGAAAGTGTTAGAGTTGGGTCTTCTGCATCGGGTGACATGCCGGCTAGGAAGGCACCAACCTCACTAGTAACTGAGACAGGGTCTCATGACCGAGTAGCTGGGGATGATGCTTTGTCTCAAGCAATGCTACGTGTTCTTGAAAGGGTTGCTGGAGCAGGTACTGGATCTGTAGGTCTAGGGTTATTTTCTGAGCGATTCCGGTATAATTGAGCAAAAATTTTTCGGGGTGCTTCTAGTGTAGCCCTAAATGTGGCGGAGTATTGGTTGGAGGCTACTGAGTGGATAATGGATAACCTTGACTGTACTGTGAAGCAAAAATTAAAAGGAGTAGTGTCTTTACTACGAGATGAGGCTTACCAATGGTGGCTCACTGTGAGAGAAGGTACACAAGCTGACCATATGACATGGGATTTCTTCAAAGTAGCCTTTTCAGGGAAGTATGTGGGCACAAGTTATGTGGACACCCGAAGGAAGGAATTCCTGAACTTGACCTAGGGGAATAAGACTGTGGCGGAGTACGAGGCAGAGTTTCTGCGGCTGAGTCGGTACGCCCGTGGGATAGTCACAACTGAGTATGAACGTTGCGTGCGGTTCGAGGATGGCCTCAAGGATGAATTACATGTGCTGATAACTCTGCAAAGGGAGTGAGTCTTTGCTGCCCTTATAGAGAAAGCAAAAATTGCTGAGGATGTAAAGTGCTCTGAGCGCCAGAACCGTAAAAAAGATAGGGACAGAAATAGGAGGAATTTTGGGCCATCGAGTTCTTTTCGTGAGCCTAAGAAGAAGCTTAGGTTTGATGGGCCAGTCTGAGCTGGAGTATTTGTTGTTGCTGTTAGGCCGCAACCTTGTGTTGATTGTGGGAGAGCTCACCAGGGTGAGTGCTAAAAATGAACTGGGGCGTGTTTCAGATGTGGGTCTATGGATCATCAAGTTAGGAACTGTACTCAAAGGCCTGTTTAGATGCAAGCTGCAGGTCAGGGTCATGTTCAACCAGTGAGAGGTGGTCAGCAGCCACTGAGAGGCAGTGGTCAGGCCAGGGGTGGAAACGGTTTGGGATGAGGATGTGGAACTTCAGGCCAAGGTGTTGGCAGTACTGAGGCGAGGCAGCCTGCGTTGGTCTATGCTGGTCATCCCTGAGAGGTTGGTGACACTCCTTATGTCATAACGGGTACGTTCTTAATTTATAATGTACCATACACTGCTTTAATTGATATTGGGTCTACACACTCGGATGTTTCATGCACTGTGTCTGAGACGCTGGGTATTCATTTTGAAAATACTGTTAGTGAAATGACTGTATTAAGTCCATTGGAACAATCGGTTGGGGTGAATAAGTTGTTCAGAGATGTGCCCCTAGAGGTCCAAGGGGTGGTCTTTTCGGCAAATTTGATGGAACTGTCGTTTGGAGAATTTGATATTATATTGGGCATGGATTGGCTAGTGAAGCACTGTGCAAAATTAGATTGTGCTGCTAAGCGTATGGTGTTAAAGTCTACGGTGGATGAGGAGGTGACTGTGATAGGGGAGCGAAGAGATTATCTGTCTAATGTAATCTTTGCGTTAAGGGCCGAGAAGCTGGTTTACAAGGGTTGCGAGACATTTCTAGCTTATGTTAGTATTTCTGATTCTAAAGGTCCTTTTGTGGGAGATGTCAGAATTGTTAAGGAGTTTCTGGATGTATGGGTTGCCTCCGAACCGTGAGGTCGAATTTGGTATTGAGCTACTGCCTAGAATAGCTCCAGTGTCCATTGCCCCTTATAAAATGGCACCGAAGGAGCTGGTGGAGTTAACGGCTCAAATTCAAGAGCTACTGGACTGAGGATTCATTCGACTAAGTGTGTCCCCGTGGGGAGCACCAGTGTTGTTTATGAAGAAAAAGGATGGATCCATGCGCATGTGCATCGATTATCGTCAATTGAACAAACTGACTATCAAGAACAAATACCCTTTACCGAGAATAGATAATCTATTTGATCAGTTGCGGGGAGCCACGGTTTTCTCCAAGATAGATCTTCGGTCTGGGTATCATCAGCTAAAGGTTAAGGAGGCTTATGTGTATAGGAATGCGTTTAGAACTTGTTATTGTCATTATAAGTTTCTTGTGATGTCGTTTGGGTTGAAGAATGCACCAAGAACTTTCATGGATTTGATGAACTGAGTATTCAAGCCTTATTTGGATCGGTTCGTAGTTGTGTTTGTAGACGACATCTTGGTGTATTCAAAAACCTAGAAGGATCATGATACACATCATCGACTTGTTTTGCAAATACTAAAGGAAAAATAACTTTATGCAAACTCTAGCAAGTGTGAGTTCCGGCTGCCAGAAGTCACATTTCTTGGTCATGTGGTGTCTGCTGAGGGGTTTAGGGTAGATCCTTGAAAAATTAAAGTTGTAGTGGATTGGAAGCCACCAAAGACGGTATCTGAGATTCGAAGCTTTCTGGGTCTGGATGGGTATTACAGACGTTTTGTTGCAGGGTTTTCACTGATTGCTGTACCTCTGACCAAACAACTGCGTAAAAGGGTACCGTTCAATTGGATTGATAAATAGCAAGAGAGTTTTGAGAAACTGAAGGATGTTCTGACTATGTCCCCTATTTTGATACAGCCGGAGTCTGGGAAACAATTTACTGTCTATAGTGATGCGTCGCATATTGGATTAGGTTGTGTGTTGATGCAAGAGGGTAAGGTGGTTGCTTACGCGTCTCGTCAGCTCAAGCCTTACGAGGCGAATTACCCCACTCATGAGTTGGAGTTAGCTATAGTGGTATTTGCACTGAAGATTTGGAGGCATTACTTATACGATGAAAAGACTATTATTTTCATAGATCATAAAAACCTCAAGTATCTATTTACTCAGAAGGAGTTGAATCTTAGGCAACGAAGATGGATAGAGTTGCTTAAGGATTATGATTTTTCAATTGAGTACCACCCTGGTAAAGCTAATGTGGTAGCTGACGCACTGAGCCGTAGGGTTGTATCTGATCTGAGAGCAATGTTTGCTTGTCTCAGTCTATTCTATGATGGTAGCTTGTTAGCTGAACTGCAAGTAAGACTGACATGGACTGATCAATTTAATGAGAAACAATTGTTGGATGAGTCGCTAATTCCTCATTTTCGACAAGTTTGGGCTGAATAGTGAAGGAGTATTATGTTTCGGTGGAAGAGTGTGTATATCAAAAGATTCTGATCTGAGGTAGTCTATACTACAAGAGACGCATGGTAGTCCATATGTTATGCATCCTGGCGGAAACAAGTTATACCGAGATCTTCGTGAGCTGTACTGGTGGCCAGGGTTGAAACAAGAAGTTACTGATTATGTGAGTAAGTGCCTGGCATGCCATCAAGTTAAGGCAGAGCATCAACTACCTTCTGGGTTACTGCAGCCAGTTAAAATTTCGCTCTGGAAGTGGGAGAGGCTAACCATGGATTTTGGGAGTGGGCTACCCTTAACACCTACTAAGAAGGATTCGATATGGGTGATTGTAGACCAATTGACTAAATCTTCCCATTTTATATCGGTCCACACTGATTATTCATTGCAAAAGTTGGCCAAGTTGTATGTGGCCGAGATTGTAAGACTGCATGGTGTACTGGTTTCTATCATATCTGACTGAGACTCTAGATTCAAATCTCAATTCTAGAAGAAGTTACAAGAAGCTTTGGGTAAAAAATTGGATTTCAGCACTGCGTAGCAGTCAGAGAGGGTGATTTAGATACTGGAAGATATGTTAAGAGGGTGTGTAATTGATTTCAGAGGTAGCTAGGAGGACTATTTGCCACTGGTAGAGTTTCCATATAACAATATCTACTAGTCCAGTATTCAAATGGCACCGTACGAGGTGTTATATGGTCGTAGGTGTCGTACTCCTACTTGTTGGACTGAATTGAGTGAGCAGCAAATTCAGGGGTCGAAATTAATTTTTGATACAGAAGACAAGGTAAAGTTGGTTTGAGACCGGTTAAAGGAAGCATCTGATAGGCAGAAGTCTTACGCAGACTTAAAACGTAAAGAGATCGAGTACTCTGTAGGGGATTTTGTCTTTTTGATGGTCACACCATGGAAGAAAATTTTGAGGTTTGGGCCGAAAGGCAAGCTTAGCCCTAGGTTTGTTGGGCCTTACTAAATACTTAAGCGTGTGGGATCGGTCGCTTATCAACTTGAGTTACTTCCTAACTTGGATAGGATTCATGACGTGTTTCATGTTTCAATGCTGAGGCAATACCGTTCTGATCCCTCACACATAGTGTCAGTTGAGGAAATCGAGTTAGGCCTGACTTAACTATCGAGGAAGAGCCGGTGCAGATTTTAGATCGTGATGTTAAAGTATTAAGGAATAAATTTGTTCCATCGATCAAAGTGCTTTGGTGTAATCACGATTCAGAAGAGGCTACGTGTGAACCAGAAGAAGCGATGCGACATCAATACCCTCACTTATTCTGATCAAGTAAATTTCGAGGCTGAAATTTCTTTAAGGGGGGTAGAGTTGTAACACCCCAAAAATGTAAGGTCTATAATTTTGCATGCTTTGACATCAATACCCTTTTGTATGCTTTGACATCAACACCCCAAAAATTTCTTTAAGCGATGCGACATCAATACCCTTTTGCTTTATTGGCTATGTGATTTGGGTATGCTTGGGGGTGTTTAGGAAGCTTGGGTTCGAGTTTGGGCCTTGGTAAAATTTTTTTGTTTTTGCTCTTAAGTGAGACTGGCTGTTAGTAGTTGGGACTTATGTTTAAGTGTGTGAGATTTTATGCCACAAATTAGCTTGTGGCCTAGTGGTGGTGGTGTGACATGGCTATTATGGGGGCAAGGGTTCGAATCCCATGGTAGACAAAGAGGATTTATTTTGCTACCAGGGGACGACAAGAGTTGGTGTTGGATTAAAACTCTGGAAGGTTGTTGTGGACTTAGTAAAAGGGTGAAGTTTGAACTAGTCATGGTTATTGAATTGGATTTGAATTGGGGGAAGTTGGAGTAAATTAAGGAGGGATTTGTGGAGAAAATTAAGGAATTTGGAAATGGGGTGAGTTGTAGCCGAATTAGGTAGCTTGTTGGTGCAAAATTTGGCCAAGGGGGTTTAGGGAGTGCACTTTCGGCAATTGGCGTGGAAGTAGGTGCTGATTTTTTTCTCTTCTGTTTCGGGTTTTTTCTCTTTTTGACGTTTTGGTATCTTTCTCCCTAGTGCCGATTTCTCTTTCGTGCCTTCTTGGATTTAAGCCGAAATTTCTTATCTCAACTTTTTTCTTTTTCCACTTTGTCCCGAATGACATGACCTTTTCCTCTCTTTTCTTTTAAGTCTTTGATCGAATTTTTCCTTTTTTTAATATCCATTTCTTTTCTCTTTTTCTCCTCTTCACACTCTTCTTTGGCCAAACATCTCCACCTCTCCCCTTACCTATTTGTTTGCTTGGATGAATATCTCTCTGATCTTTTTTCATTCTCCTTCTTTCTCTTAGTTGTGCTTCCTTTCTTGGAGCATTGACCGAATCCCTCTTGTCTCCTCTCCCTCTCGACTCATTTGGGCTTTTCTCTGTGCTAGCCGAATCTCTCCCTGCTTGATCAAGGTAATTAAGTTTCCTCTTGGATTGCTGAATTCCTAGCGCTAGCTGAGCCTTGCTATCACTATCTCCAATGTGAGGGTTCATGGTTGTGCCACTTCTCTTTCTTTTTGCTATACTATAATAGTCTCCCTCTCAAATTCCTCTCTTTTTATCGATTGTTGTCAGAGGTGCGTTCAAGGCATCGTGTGCTCGATTGTAGTGTGTGCTGGGGTAGGCCGAATACTATTACTCTCCTCTCTTAGTCCTTGTTTCGGTAAGAGGTACACTTGGTTTATGTGGATTTTGTTTAATGTTATGTAACTAAGTGGATTTTAATGCAGAACGTTGCCAATAAGCGGGGGATCGTAAGTTAGGGGTGGTTTGAACCCTACTTATTTTATCAAGGTAAGAGACACATAATGTTGGAGATATTATGAGGGTGGTTAACTCGAGTAACTGAAGCCTGACATTGGATCATTGTTTTTGATTTAGGTTGGGCGCATGGTGATTGCCGTTTTCCTCCCCAAAAAGGTGTGTAACCCTACACCATACTGATACTGTCCCATAGCCAAGAGGTGTGTATTCACACCACTACGCCACTGTGAATCGACGAAAGCCGAAAAGCTGAAATGCTGAAACTTCGACATTTGAGTTTTCATGAGCGTGCGAACGCTCGTATGGTAAACCGAGGCCACCAACTATTGGTGGTAGACTATAGAGGCTGCCACGAGCGCTCTTGTGGGCTTGGGCCGTTGTAGGCCTCGTTGGGCCAAGATGAGCTATGTGGGCCTAATGGGTCCGTGAGCCCCACACGGATGAAATTTGTGGTAAGTGACAAGTAATGGAATAGGCTACAGTGGTCGCATAGTCGCAACTAGATTTTGGGCTAATTGGGCCACACAAACGTGTGGGCCCACTTGGGCCGAGTAGTAGCCTAGGGCCCACTACACCGATTTTGCCATATGGGTTATCTGAGTCATTCGAGATGACTGTAGACTTTAAGGAAGGGTCATTATCTATACCGAGACCTTAAAATTAGTTAAATGACCAAAATACCCCTAGAGGGGTAAAATTACTATTTTACCCCTAGGGGATGGAAATGACCATTATACCCTAGAAGTAGGCTGATTGATGAGTATATGATATATACATGACTGTATCTGAGTATGAGACCTTGCATACATGTGATATTTATGACATGACATTTTGCATTGGAGATGGGGTTCTGATTTGGAGGAAATATTGTACTAGTGGCTTTGCCACGTTTTCACTGTTCTGGTGGCTTTGCCACGTACTTTGATATTAGTGGCTATGCCACGTTTACTGTTATTAGCAGCTTCACTGCGATATTAGTGTGTTGATTTAATTCCCCACATGGTGTGTTGGGTACGGGTGGTGTGTTGGTTGTATTGGGATGGGTTGCATACCTACACTGTACTAATACTGTTTTGGGCTTAGGCCCACACTATCACTGTATAGGGCTAAGGCCCGCATCGCATCATTCATCGAATAGGGCTCGTGCCCGCATCATTCTTGTATGCATCGCTTTCTTTCGTTTCACTGACAGGGGATTACACACTGAGTTTTCGTAAACTCACCGTTTCTATTAACTGTGCAGGTAATCCCCAGCCTTAGACGATTTGGAGCCGCGAGGGACTCAAAGGTGGCCACACGATCGCAGATGATTTGAGTTGAACTTAATTTATTTAAAGATTTTATATTTGGGTTTTAATTTTGTAAGAAGGCCATTTGGGGGATTTTTAATTTTTACTGGGCTTTGATTTTGTATTTTAAACTGCTAGAGTAGGAACATAGAGTTTTCAAAATAATAACGGTTTCAAAGAAAAACATGCATTTTGAGCCTTAAGGCTTTCAACTAGAGAAGCAACCGCAGTTTTAATCAGATTAAGTAAAAAATAATAACAAACGTTTTGATAAGTTAATTTCAATGGTAATAACGAAATTTTACCGAGTTTTCTCTAGCGATAAATACTAAATGGGTTCTAACTTAAAAACGGTTTTACACCAACAAGTTCAATTTTAGAAGGCGCTTCGATGTGACACATCAGATTCAGTCGTAACGTCTAGGCCGAGTTTGGGGTGTTACACGAGTGACTTGGCCGTGTGACCCTATTTCATTGCTGATGTCATAAACAGAGAGTTACAGGGGCTGAGGACACGGGCGTGTCCCAGGCCACACGGGCGTGTGACTCTCCAAACATGGAAATTTTCCTAAGTGTTGTAAAAGGTTCGTAAGTTCTCTATTTAGTTCCGAACTACCCCCGATTTATGTTTTAGGCCTCGTGAGCCCATATAAGGGACATTATGAACATGAATGAATTTTTTTTGAACGAAATTTTATGACTAGGTTTGACATGTATGTGTATGTTTTAGTCCGATAATGCCTCGAGCCTTGTCCCGGCCTCAGACTCAGGCAAGGGATGTTACATAAAGTAAGTATTTTTAGGAGTAAAAATTTAACAAGAAATAGGCTTTAGCCATAACGATGAAGAGCATTCCTCCCTCATTTGTTTCCCCAAATTCAAGCTACCCTTTTCCCCAAAATGCAATTTTATTTTTGGCAGCTAAGGGAAAATTGTTGTGCCGCCCCTAAGGTTTCCTAAATCCTAGATATTTAGTCTAATTTTTCCCAATCATACTTGAATTATGTTTTTTTTCAAATCCCATTAGAGCTTTTCTTTCCTCTCCCTAGTTCTTTTCATCTCTTTTTTTTTTCTTTCCTCTCCTTTACATGTAACAACCCATTTTTAGTGAAATTGGAATAGTAGTTTTGGGGCCACAAATCCGACTAGTAAAATTTTTATTTTATTTTCTATGGGACGTTAGTAAGGTCGTATTAAAATTTCGTTAAGAAATTTTAATATTTGCATGATTAACCAAGTAAAAAGGACTAAATCGTAAAAAGGGTAAAAGATCAATTCTATTAGCTAAAGGGGTTAAATGACTTTGGAAATGAAAGTTAGTGGTCTTGAATGGTAATTATACCATATATGTTGATAGTGTATGTACATGGATAGGTTATAATGTAATTATGATAGTTTTTAAAGGTTAATTTAGTAATTTAGTAATTAAAAGAAAAATTAAATGTTGTCATCTTCATCTTTTTGTTATTTGGAACCCTAAAATAGCCATTTGAAAATATAAGCATTTGACAAGCCTAAAGTCTAGTGCAAGGTATGTTTTTGAACCCTGTTTATAATGATTTTTATGTTTACAGGATCGTTGTAGCTTAATCTAACTAGCCCAGGGACTAATTTGCAAAAATATTAAAGATATAGGCTTTTATTATGAAAGTTCTTACATGTTTCTTGAAGTTTGATGGTAGATTACGAGTCTTTGTGGATGAATAAACAAGTTTTATAAAGTGATTTTTGATGAAAATTTTATTTAATGACTTATTTGTAAAGGTAATAAAATTCGTGGTGAAATTGTGAAATAATGATTTATATGGGTTGATATGGGTCCTTAAAGAATTCGGCCAAAATGGATTAGGGATGAACATGCTTAGATTTTAAATTATGAACTTAAGGACTAAATTGTAAAAAGTTAAAATATTAGGGGCCAAACTGTAATTATGCATAAATATGAATTATGGTTTAAATTGAATGTTGAGATTGATTGAAATACTTAATTGAGTTTAATTATTTATTTAGATCAAGATAAGTCTCAACCGAATCTAAATCGAGGAAAGGCAAAAATTACGGATTAGCTTGATCTGCATTTCTACGCTCTAGTTGTTAATGTAAGTTCATAGTATTCCAATATGTAAATGAATTTCTACTTGTATATATTTTTCAATTATTCCTTGAATTGCACATACGTGCTCCTGTTTGCACTTCGATACCCCTTAATTGCACATACGTGCCCCTATTTGGACTTCGGGACCCTTGAATTACACATACGTGCCCCTATTTGTACTTTGGTACCCCTGAATTGCACATACGTGCCCATGTTTGGACTTCGGTACCCCTAAATTACACATACCTGCCCCTATTTGTACTTTGGTACCCCTAAATTACACATAAGTGCCACTGTTTACACTCCGATAACTTTTAATCGAGCAGAATATTTGTTGTATTTCAATTGTTATTAAGTTTAATTATATATTATGTTCTAACTAAGCTCTATAAGCTTATTCATTTTTGTGGATTGTTTTGTAGATTGTTGTTGCTGACTTTTGGACGGATCGAGCCTTCAACTTACACTATCCATCGATATTGGTAGTTCTTTTGTCCCTTAGGGTAGTGGCATGTATATGTTGTAACACCCCTAACCCGTATCCATCGCTGGAACAACGTTTCAGAGCATTACCAAAACATTCAGAACATTTTTCAATTAATTCATGCAAGTCACTATTCATTAACCGATATTATTCATAATGTCCCTTTATTGGATCCTCGAGGTCCAATACGAGCAACAGAATCAAATCAGGACTTAATCGGGACCTCTAAAAGTTTTTTGTGAATTTTCAAAGTTTTTCCAAGGTGCAGGGCTCACACGTCCGTGTGGTCCAAGGGACACGCTCGTGTGACCCTGGGACACGCCCGTGTTGGAGGCCGTGTTTGACTTCATGTAACTCTCTGACTTGCAAACACGGCCATACCACACGCCCGTGTGCTAGCCGTCTGGTTAATTAATTTAATTCGAATTAAGTGCTGGTTTCACACGGCCAAGACACACGCCCGTGTTCTAGGCCGTGTGGCACACACGGCTGAGACACACCCGTGTGCCCAATTCTGAGCATTCTGTTTCTCAAAATTTAGGTGCAAGAGATACACGGCCTAACCACATGCCCGTGTTACCAGGCCGTGTGTCACATATGTTCTAGACACATGCCCGTGTGTCTGCCCATGTGGACAAAATGAAACCATTTCTTATCTTCATTTCTCACCTAAAATCACCCAAAAACCTGCACATCAAACACTCAACCAATTCCAACCAATTCCAATTGAACAAATCCATCATTCATCAAGGCATACCATTTCATGCATACATGGTTTCAAGCTCACCTTAGTTTAACTTAGGCATTAACAACATTTAATCACATGAACTTAGCATAACACATGTGGATATATATATACCATAATAGCTTACTAGATCATATCCAAAATGAACCATCACTAGCCATTCCAAAGGCTAGGTTACAAAATGACATTTCAAGCCACTGTTGGCCAAGTTTTCCTATACAAGCCATTACACCAAAATGATTTCACTAAATATACCCAAAATGCTAGTAGAGAGTGTGACGATGCTCCAACGATATTCTAACCTTCACGAGCTTTCGAGCACTATAAAACAGGGGAAAAATAAAAGAAGTAAGCATTACATGCTTAGTAAGTTCGTATAACAGAAACTAAACTTACCAATCTTGTTTATTAAAATCTAGGCATGCAATGTTATGTTTCCATCCATTTGGCTAAAATGCCTAATCACATACATTTCATCAAACATGTTAGTCACCAAACTATTCATATAAATCAAGTAACATAGATTAGCTCATCATGCAATATTCTCACAAGTCATTATCATTTCATCTCAAAGCTATCATGCCATGTTAAGAGTTATATGTCCGTAGAATCATTGAAATTCTGATGAAAGCTCAAGTAGTACACTTGAGGTGTACGATTCATTAATCTGTCAATTGTTATTGAGGGTACCCCTTAAGGTACTTAACCAAGAACACACTCACGAGACACATGTCGTATGAAAGGATTACCAGTCCAAGCTAAATCCCTTTATATAGCGTATGCTCACAAGAGCTCAATTAGGGTTACAGGTCCAAGCTAAACCCTAATCAAAACGTATGCTTGAGAGGTATTATATTGGGATTACCTGTCCAGGCTAAATCATTTTTATAATAAGTCATTAGGATTACTCGTCCGAGCTAAATCCCACCCATAACAAATGCAGGACCCTATTAGTTTCAAGAAAGCATATACATTCATTGAAATTCAATATTCAATTGGGACTTAACCCCTTTTTCATTATTTCAAGCATGTATCAATTTTTCACCATAGCATACAAATAAGCACATCAACATAAATCACATTACATACAAAAACAACATTCAATTAACATAATTACATGCTGATTAGGTTACACGAACTTACCTCGACACTTGTTCGCGCAATAATCTACTAATCTGAAATCTTTTCCTTTGCTCGATCTAACCTTGAGCTTGTGTTTTCTAGATCCATATAAATGATTTTAATCATCAATTTCATACATTTCATACTTAGACGGACTCAATTTACATCTTAGGAAAATTACCACTTTGCCCCTAACTTTTCCAAAATTCTATTTTCGTCCCTAGGCTTGAAAAATGAAACTTGTGCAAATTACTCCCTATTCCAAGCCTAACCAAAGCCCCATTACAAATTTTCCAGCACATGTTTACAGAAAATTTTAGAATTTTTCCTTCAATTTCAGAAGTTTACATTTTAGTCCCGAAATCAAGTTTTCACCAAAAATCACCTTGCAAAAGTTGTTTATCTATTAATAATCTTTCATTCTCTACCATAAATTTTTAATTTTCAGCATAATACATCCATGAAACATTTTCATACCTTGATAAATTTTCAAATTAATCCCTCAAATAGAGAGATTAAGCTATCCCAATTTCAAAAATACCAAATTTACTAAAAACGGGACAAGGAAACTTACCCAATTAGGCCTTGAAAGCTTCTTTTCTCTATCCTAGGGTTTCCATGTGTTTTTAGGTTGAAGATGATGAAAGTAAGATGATATAATTCTTTTCATCTTTTTAATTAATTAATATTTTGGTATTTCCAATTTAGTCCCTTGTCTTTTTCTATAATTCCATGGATGAGTCACTATAAAAATCTACATACTTTTATTAATGGTCTAATTACCGTATAAGGACGTTAAGTTTTGAATTCCATAGCTATTTAATCCTCATAGCTACTAGAATTTAACTTTTGCATTTTATGCGATTTAGCCCTTCTCGTAACTAGGCACTAAATCGATAAAATTTTCATATCAAAATTTTCACACGTCATTTCTAACATATTACCGGCCATATGGTAAAATAAAATTAAAATATATTTTGGATCGAATTTTGTGGTCCCAAAACCTCTATTCCGATTTCACTAAAAAATAGGCTGTTACATATGTGGTTATATAGGTCGTTTTGGTATAATATGAAATATACTAAACTAAGTTGTTAGGCATTTTATTAAGATTGTAAATAGATATCTTTTTGGTACAATTAGAATGGTATGAAATTGAACACGTGATTTGTTTTGGTTTGTGAGTGAATTAAGTGCTATAATAGAAATGGATCAATGTTTACATGTTTTAGTTGTTGATGTTGGATAAAATTGCGGTGTCTGTGAAGGGCACATTGGTTGGTTGCTTTTAGAATCCGGGCGTGTGTCTCAGCCGTGTGAGTCACATGGCCTAGCCACACGACCATGTGACCCCTACAGTTCAATTTTTCCAACTTTTTCTTAAATGTTCCAAAAGTTTTTGATTTACTCCTAAATAATTTCTAAAGTGTTTCTAAGGCCTCGAGAGATCGATTAAGGAATGTTATATATGTATATGTATGAATTTTTCCATGTATATGTAGAGGTACAAAATGTATGTTCTAAAGTTATGATTTTACGGTAATGCTTTAACCCTATTCCGATGATAGATACGGGTTAGAGGAGTTACATTACATCATATTTTCCATATTTTTCTATTGAATATTTTTTTCTCGTATCGAATCAACTTTGCTTCTTGACTTCTTGCGCTACCGTCAAATAATATCCTTAATCTTTACTAGGAATTGGTAAGTATATCTCAATCCTGATGATTAATCTCAAATTTTTGTAGAAATACTATCTGATACTAATCGTACGTTTGATTAAATGATCTTTCACGTTCTTTCCAAAATATTTTGTAAATCTTATTGAATCTTGATAATCAACGTTAACTTATACGAATTTGTTGTTGAACGGCCTGACTTAGGGGAATCAGATCAGATTTGATCACAAAGAACATTGATCGGGCTCTTGATGAAAGGTGTGTGTTCTTTACTAAGTGAATCGGGGCAAATCATGCCTAAGATTAGGGCCTCACGGTTGCCACACAGGTGTACAATCATGTACTCTAGAAACCCTAGGCTAGTGCATGAACCACACAACCATGAACTTCCCATTTGGCTTGCCACACTACCGTGCCCCTCTTGTAAGTTAAATTTTGCATTTGACACACAACGACTGTCTATTACACGACCTGGCCACATGGTTGTGTAACCCTTCAACATGGCCTGGGCACACGACAATGTGACCCCTGCTTTGTAGTTTTGCCCAAAATTTTATGATTTGTTCAGTTTAGTCCCTAAATAGTTCCCGAACTACTTTTAGAGTTTTGTTTCTCAATTGAACCCTGATAATACGAGTATTGGATTTCACGATCTAAATAACTAAATTATTACTATTAATGCATGATACGTGATTAATATATACCTGTTGCTTCTATATTACAGATTGTATGATCAACATGCCTTATGTTACCATTAATGTAACAGCCCGTTTTTGGGTCAAATCAGAACAGTGGTTTTAGGACCACAAATCTGAAGTAGAAATATTTATTTTGTTATTATTTTAAGGTCTATAGTATGATTGAATGATTTTGTGAAATTTTCTTTAAGAAATTTTATCGATTGAGTGTCCAATTTGACTAGAAGGACTAAATTGTAATAGGTGCAAAACTTGAGTTCTCTATGTTAAAAGTGTCTAATTGCTATGAATCCTTAAATTAGAGGTCCTTAAATGGTAATTAGACCATTATACTCCAAGGTGGACAAAAATGGACATGGTTAGGTGAAATTTTGAAGTTTTTCATTAAGGGCATTTTAGTCATTTGGTAAATCAAGACAAAATTTAACAAATAAAAGATGCCATCTTCTTCAATTTAGTCCCCCTAGCCGAATTTTACAAGGAGAAGCCATAGCTAGGGTTTGGCCAACTTCCAAGCTCGATTGTAAGTCCGTTCTTATCTCGTTTTTAATGATTTTTATATTTTTGAGATCGTTGTAAATTGATTTAGCTATTTCAAGGACTAATTTGAAAGAAGGGTGAAGTTTAAAATTTTACCCATGTTGAACATATATGGATTTTGATGTTTGATGGTAGAAAATGCATGTTTGTTGTTTGTTAAATGACTGTTATAAAGTAATTTTCGGTAAAAATCACAAATAGGGACTTATTTGTAAAAGTCAATAAAATGAGTAGAAAAATGTGAATAAATAAAAAATGTGGGCTGTCATGAGCATGAAAAAGGTTCGGCTAGGCTTGGGTAATGAAGAAATTGGATGAAAACCATTTTACGAGCATAGGGACTAAAATGTAAAATGTCAAAAGGTTAGGAGCAAAAATTTAATTTTTGCCATAATGTGTTTTTGGGCCGAATTGAATAATGTGATGATTAAATAAGTTAAATTTGATATTAAAAATCAAGAAAAATGAAGTTCGAGTTTAGACCGGGGAAAGAATAAGATTGTGGACTAAATTAAACTAATAACCGTTTTTGTAACCGAGGTAAGTTATGTAACACCCCTCACCCGTATTCGATGCCGAAATAGGGTTAAGGAGCATTACCGAACTTAAAACACAATTATACATACTTTTGACATTCATTTTCATAATTCACACATTCATCATTCAATCTCATTCAATATGTCCCTAATACAAGCCTACAAGGCCCTAAACATGCATTGAAATTGGTTCGGGACCAAACCGATAACTTTTTAAAACAATTGGAACACATATAAAATTTTTCTCAAAACAGGGGACACACGCCCATGTGGCCAGGCCGTGTGAGACACGCCCATGTCACAGGCCCTGTGGACATTCGAAATGGGAGCACATGACCGTGTCCTAACCCGTGTCCTACCCTCTGTAACTCTTTGACTTGGGTCACACGACCAACACACACGCCCCTGTGCCTTAAGAATGGCCACACACACCCGTGTGCCAGGCCGTGTGCTAAACCGTGCCAAACCTATAGGGTACACTGACTTATACCTCACGGCCAAGTCACACGCCCGTGTGTGAGGTCGTGTGGAGCATGCTGACTTGATTTGAATTTCAACACTAGGGAACACACAGCCATGTAACAAGATCGTGGGTCACACACGGCTGAGACACACGCCCATGTGGACAAAAATAGGCTATTTACCAAGCCAATTTGCCACCCAAATTTCATGCACCTACACCACAATTCAAAGGCACCTACTCAAGGCAAAATAGGCATTAAATCAATCTCATACCAAACAAAATCCATACCATTTCATTACCCATCAATACAAATCACAAAATACCATAATACACCATCTATTTTCATGCCAAACTAGATCTTCACAAAACATCAAAAGACCATTTACAAATATACATTATTATGCTCATTTTCACAAACATACTAGTTCACAAATCATCTATTTAATACTCAATATGCCCATTATCATCAATCATCACAACCAACTCATTATACACAAGGCATAAGCATATATATACATATGATTCAAATATACTAATTATACCAAAGTTAAGCCATTACCCTCGGCTATATATATATACAAACCAAAATATAGACATTTACAATGCCAATTCATTTGGCCAACATCATTAGCAAAACATAATCATTCATAATCCATTTCCAAATGACAAAACTCACTACCAAGATACATATCAAAATGACCATAATCCTATACATGCCATATGATCAAACTGTGAGATCAAAAGTACCAAAATGATGGTTGGATAATGTGTTGTAGTCTCCGACGATCCCTGAGTTTGAGCTAGCTTTGAAATCACTATAAAACACGAGAAAAATAAACAAAGTAAGCTATAAAGCTTAGTAAGATTGTAAAATATACTCATCAAATCATAATACACAAATCATCAATTTGAACGATATAACATATAATTCATGATAACAACAAACCTTCCAGACGCTTAATCATATGCTTATATGCTAGTTCATAACTTCTTCTATTTGAATCTCATACTTTACATGTACATACCTGTATAGTTTCGTAACGAACTCATACCTTTTTGGAATACTGTCGAATACTCAATATCTGCACACTAAGTGCCAATACATTGTCGAAGCTATTATAATCTCGCATACTAAGTGCCAATACATAGCCGAAGCTATTATAATCTTACACACTAAGTGCCTTACACAGCCGAAGCTATCTCAGTCTCGCACACTAAGTGCCATATATAGCCGAAGCTATTCCAAATTGCATACTTAGTGCCATATATATATCCAAATCATCATCAAACATGACTACAATCTCATATACACAATTTATGCAATATCAAAGCATTTAAAACATAATTTTAACAATGCTTATTACATATGAACTTACCTCGGATGTTAAAACGACGAAATAAGTCATTTAGTCGATAACTTTCATTTTTCCCCGATCCTGATCCAAATTCCATTTTTCTTGATCTAAATATATTCAAAATTAATTCATTTAATCAACTATTCATTCAATTCAATCCAAAATATACATTAGGGCTATTTTACACATTTGCCCCTAAACTTTCACATTTTTTACAATTTAGTCCTTATTTCATAAAATCAAAAAAATAATGAAATTCAAAATATACCCATGCTATCCAAATTACTATTATGCCATATTTTTCATTTATTTTACATTTTAACCACTAACTTTACACATTTCTCAATTTAATCCCTATTTTGCATTTTCTCTAAAAATCACTTAACAAAACTTGTTTAACTAATATCAAATATCCATAATCTATCATAAAACATCAAAACTCATACATATTCATCAATGGCATCATTCAAAATCTCTAATAGTTTTACAAAATAGTCCCTGGGCTAGCTAGTACTAGCTTCAACGATCTCAAAAACATAGAAATCATTAAAAACGGGACAAAAAATCACTCACCAATTAAAGCTTGAAATGGTCGAACCCTAGATCATTCCCATGGCATTTTTCTCTTGAAAATTTGGTGGAAGATGGTGAATTAAAAGATGATAGATTTGTGGTTTTGTTGTTTACTAATTAATTCATAATTTACCTTTTTAACCTTTGATATAAAACATTAAATTCACCTAACACATGTCCAATATTGTTCACTCAAGTTCTAAATGGTTTAATTACAACATAAGGACCTTAACTTTAATAAACCATAGCTATTTGACACCTTTCACTAATAGAACAACACTTTTTCATTTTACTCGATTTAGTCTTTTTTACCGAATTAAACATTCAAATGGTAAAATTTCTTAATAAAACTTTCACACAATCATTTTGTAACACCCCAAACCCAGCCCAGACGTTATGGACGAATCAGGCGCGTCACATTGAAGTGTTTTATCGAAAACCTTGTTTTCATTGAAAACCCTTCCTTAAAATGAAAAACCTTCATTAACTTATAAAACTCCTTTCGATCGCGAAAGCTAGTTTAAAACATATGATCTATGAAAACCTGTCGTTTTAAATAAATTTAGTTGCAGAAACGTAGAAAAACAAATCTATGATTTAGGGAACCCCTATTCAACTTCTCGTGATTACAACGCATAAAAATAATAATCCACATAATAAAAAAAGGAAAGGCCTTAATACATTTTAGTCTGAAATTACTTAAAAAGAACAAATCCAAGTCGTCTTGCTAGCTGGCCACCTCAGAGTCCCTCTGAGCATCGAACCTTCTACTAAGCATCACCTGAGAAAAATAAAAGAGGGGGTGAGTTTTCGCAAACTCAGTGTGTACTACCCTCAACAAACATTAAGCAAATATCAATCATACATGCAATGCAATACAGTGCAATGCAACCCACCCTAATAATCCATCCGCTATACACCAACTCCGTCCCCTAGTACACATCATGTGGGGATATAAATATCGACCCACCCAACTGATACACATCAAGGGTAGCCCGGTTGCAGAACCATCTTCATTGCAGCAAGCTGCCAATCACATATTGGGCCTAAAAAGCCGTCGATGGATCCACAATTGTCAAGCAACCATGCGATCCTCATATACTTCCTTCAGTCCGCAATTCCCAACCCAGATGCAACCTAAATAGAATATTGTATGTATGCAGCAGATATACATGTAACATCCATAAATCTTACCTTCAACACATAGGGGTATTTTGGTCATTTTCGCCCTTAGGGGCATTTTGGTAATTTTCTTTTATTACGGGTTTTCACTTACCTTGGCCCGTTAACAAATCCAGTGAGCTAAGATGAATGAATACTATGCACCAGGTAGGATTCCAGAGAAGAGGAGGTGAGTCATTAAGACCGCTTATGTAATAACACGATTTAGGGCCTAGTCAGAACAGTGGTCTCGGGACCACAAATCTGAAGATAGAAAAATTATTTTTATTATTTTTATGAGGTTATGGTACTATTATATTAGTGCATGAAAAATTTGGTGAGTTAATTTTAATGTTTTCAAGCCCGATTGCGATAAAGGACCAAATCGCATAAAAGGCAAAAGTTACATTTTAGTACCCAAATGTGTTATATAGCTAGAGAATCAAAATTTATGGCTTTTAAAGGGCAATTACACCCTTTTTAATAGTGTTGGTCGGCCATGTGATGGACTTTAAACAAATTGTCAAAGTATTAGGTTGATGATGTCATGTTTTGTTGATAAAATAATGCCTAAAAGCCTAGCTATCATTTTCTTCTTCTCCATCTTCTTTCTTTTCTGAAAATATTAGCCAAAATAGAGGTTTGAAAGCTAAAAAATCTGTAGCAACTTAAAGCACTCATAAGTAAGTGATTTTAATGAGTTTTCTTCAAGATTTTTATATTTTTGATACCTTTGAAGCATGAGCTTTCAAATGAGGGTGATATCTTACAAAATGGTCAAGAGTTTAGGATTTTTCCATGGATGTATTTTTGATATATGCTGAGTTTTTATGGAAGAATATGAGTCCTAGTTGTGTTATAAACAACTTTTGTGAAAGGTGTTAGCATGAAAACACCTAAAAAGACTATTTTGCATAAGTAGCAAAATAGGTGGTTAGTGTGTGAAATAGTGAGAATTTGGGATTTCCATAGTAGTAAAAAGAGTTTAGATAGGCTTGAAATATGAGGAAATTCGATAAAAATCAATTTTCGGGCATAGGCGTAAAATGGTCATTTTGCCAAGGCATAGGGGCAAAATGGTCATTTTACCAAAGTTGTGAGTTTATGAATGCCTAATTGTGTTTAGTGACTAAATGGATGTATATTATTATTATAGATCAAGATTTTCCAAAATCGAGCCTAGACCGGGGAAAAGGCAAGCAATCCGAATAAGCCGACTAGTCAAGTACTTTTTGTAAACCGAGGTTAGTTGTATATAAGTAATACAAATACACTGTTAATACTTGTATTCATATTGTCATTGAATTGATATTGCACGGGTTGTTAAGTTATAAATTGAGAATGCCTTGTAATATTGAGATAGTAGAAATATCCCGTTGAAACCTTAGGATTTGAACTGGATATTTGTGCCAAGACATTGGGTGATTTGTGTGCCAGTGTAAGACATGTCTGGGACATGCTTCGGCCACATTATGAGAGCCAGTGTAAGACCATGCCTGGGACATGGCATCGACATAGAGATGAGCGCTAGAGTAAGACATGTTTGGGACATGCATCGGCCTCGACAGAGATAGCCAGTGTAAGACGTGTCTGGGACACGCATCGGCTAGGAGTTGTGCTGGTGTAAGACATGTCTGGGACATGCATCAACACGCATATATGAGAGCCAGTGTAAGACCATGTCTGGGACATGGCATCGACAATATATCTCATGTTGAAGGTTCATAGAATATCCAGTAGTATTCCAGACGGTTCAATGGTGAAAGTCATAGTTCAATTTTGTTAAAGAGAGGTTGATCATGTTGTGAGTGTTACAGGTAACTATATGATAAGCATGAGTAATGAGCTTAATTTAGAAAATGAGACTCGAGTAGATGATAATGATTAAGTTAAGTTATGTTTACCTTTGAGCTTTAAGCATGATGGTAAATGGTGAGATTGTTGTATATTTATATGCAACTTATTAAGCTTTATGCTTACTCCCTTTTCTTTCCCTCTTATTTCAGTGTCGCCAGGCTAGCTTAAGGGCCCCATAAAGTCAGAGATATCGATCACACTATCAGCTGTAGCACTCGGTATAGTTTGATTTATATTTTTGAAGGTGGCATGTATAGGGCTAGACTAGGATGGTGTATTAAGAGAATTATTCATGTATTTTGGCTCAAGCCAAAATCCCTTCACTTTGTATCAAGCCTAGAATAGTGGCTATTATTCATTTTGATAAATGCATATGATGTTCTTTGTTGGGATGAGGTTGTGTCTTTTGGGGTGAAATTTGTATATTGACATGATCTTGTGTAGGTTGTGCAAAATGGGTGACAAAATGGCTTGGAAGATAGCTTAGTTTGTCCACACGGGTAAGACACATGGGCGTGTGTCTAGGCCACGTGTGACACATGACTCACGCCCATGAGTGTGTGTTGTGGCCGTGCGTCTCCCGTACTTAAAACTTTAAAGTCATTTTAGTACAGGGACAAGCCACACGGGCGTGTGCCCAGGCCGTGCCATAAATTCAGTGTGTATGCTAGTAGTACATAGGTAGGAGACACGATCGTATGTCTCGGCCGTGTAAAGGACACGGTTATAGGGCACGGGTGTGTGCTTGGGCCGTGTGGTTTTGGCAAATGCCTAGGTTTTCAGAAACGAGTTCGGGATATGGGCGTGTCCCTAGCACACAACCGTGTGTTCTATATCCACACGGGCGTGTGGAGTCTTGATGCATGAAATTTTCTAAGTTTTTCATGAGTTCTCGGTTGGGTTCTGAACCACCCCAGATGTATGATTTGGGCCTCGTAAGTCCGTATATGAGATAGGCTGCATGTGAAAAGAGAATTTTTTAAATTGTTTGAAATTTTTTTATGGCCCGGTTTTGTATAGTTGGTTGATTCAAGAAAGGTAACACCTTGAACCCTGTCCTGGCGTCGGATTCGGGCGAGAGGTGTTATAGCTTAAGTACCAAGCTCTCCCTAGATCCAATCCTAGAAATGAATATACCCGTTGCCACATCTTAACCCTATAACTTGTCCATGGTCTCAATAAATTAATTAAGTTTTATGTTTGTTTAACCAGTTATCGGATACTAGGCCCAATACCTCTTACAAGGCCCTAACAATTCTACATCCATGCATATGGCCCACTAGGCCCAATCTCATTCATATGTCCCATTAGGCCTAAATCACATTCATTTGGCCCATTAGGCCCAAATCACATTTATATGGCCCATTAGGCCCAGTCACTTTCACAGTCATGCTCTCATACGATTTTCCATCACATAGCATCAATTACCAATTTTGCCTGTTATAGGCCCTACAGCCTATCGGCCCATTCAACCCATTTTGGCCCGGTTGGCCAAAACACAGCTTAAGTCCATGGAATCGACCATGAGGTCTCAGATTACCTATCAGTTTCCCCCTTTCGAGTGCTCGCACACTCGCAAGACTAACGTAGCAAAACTTTCAGCTTTTTGGCATTTCAGCATTTCGGCATTTTAGCTTTTTGGCATTTCGGGATTTGTCGATCTATTGTGTGTGTGCAGTGTATGTACACACCTGGTAATAAAGCATGCTATGACCCCTTTAGCCATGAACCTACAATCGATATCACTCAGAGATTAATCTCACATACTTATCGAATACTTTACTAAAAGCCGAAGTCTCACCTTAACCTTACTTGAAACGCCAAGTCTTAATAGCTTTTCCTAGATCACCAATCACGAGTACTTCCCAGATCTGTATTAACCTTTATTGTTAAAACATAATAGGTGACTTGTATCCAACATATGTCACCCTTTCTACTAAAGCCTATTCGACCAACTCTTACCGAAGTGAAGAACACTTACTAAAGTCTCACACCTGAGGAGCAAATCGGCTGGGATCCAAAAGACTGGGATTCAATACTAATCCTGCCAAAATCGATTAGAAGAAGTGAGGAACAGAGTAATCGAAACTTAGCAAAACCGATTGGAAGAACAACACACTTACACTAGGACTGACCGATCAGAAAGAGTAGTGGCGGCACCAAGGGTATCCGGCCAAAGAGGTGTTCGGCCCTTGCGATTTGTATGGCAAAAAGGGGTTATTCAGCACCAAGGGAAAAGAGAAGAAGAAGTTGGCTAGACTAAAAGTGAATGAAAGAGAATTGAGTAGAGGAAAAATGGAAAACGGCACAAAGAAAAAGAAAGAGGAACAAGGGTTTTCGGTTTTTAGATCTTAGAGAAAAAAAAGGATTTCTGGCAACAAGGTGAAGGAGAATTCGACATTAGCCTGACAATCTCACATTCTGCACCTATATATAGCCTCTATTGGCGAATTTTCTATGTTTAAATTCCCCATTCAGCTCCACCTCTTCCTTACTTCTCATCTCTAGTTTTTCTCCCTGATAACCCCTCAATCCCCTCCTCAAATTTCTCCTCTTATCACTCCCTACAGACTTCATAAACAACGCCACCTCTTTCTAACTCTTAAACAAAAAATAAATCCTTCTTTTGAGCAAGGTGAGATTCGAACCCCATACCACCTTGCCTTGCCTTGCATGTGACGCCACTTGCCACTCCATCACAGGGCTTTCTTGCATCCAATTCTTCCTTCATTTATTCATAAGCCCACCTACTTGCCATCAAGGTTCTTTTAATTATTATCCCATAATTTCCTTAACCCCTAGGTTCGAACTTAAACCTTAACCGAGACTTACTATCACATAATTAACACTAAACTGGGAATACTAAGCACACTTTTTATCAGAACCGAAAAAGAAAGAAAATTTGTGATTTCGGGATTTTTGGGGCATTACAACTCTACCCCCTAAAAGAAATTTCGTCCTTAAAATTTTACCGGATTCAAACAGTTGAGGATATTGCCGTCGCATCACTTCCTCAGGTTCCCAAGTAGCTTCCTCAGCCTTGTGATTACGCCAAAGCACTTTGACTAATGGAACGGACTTCCTTCTTAGTACCTTAACATCATGTCCAATTATTTGTACAGGCTCTTTCTCGATGGTTAGGTCTGGCCTGACCTCGATCTCCTCAACCGACATGACATGTGAAGGGTCTGAGCGATACCGTCTTAGCATGGAGACATGAAACATGTCGTGGACTTGGCTTAGCTCAGAAGGTAATTCCAACTGATAAGAGACTGGCCCAATCTGCCTTACAACCCGATATGGCCCAATGAACCTTGGGCTAAGCTTTCCCTTCTGTCCAAACCTTAATACCATCTTCTACGGAGAGACCTTAAGAAAAACTAAGTCCCCCACTGCATACTCTATCTCTCATCGTTTAAGGTCAGCATACGACTTCTGCCTATCCGAGGCCTCCTTCAACCGATCCTGAATCACCTTCACCTTATCCTCAGTATCCGCTACAAACTCTGGGCCCAAAACTCTTCGTTTGCTCAGCTCCGTCCAACATGTTGGGGTTCGACACCTTCACCCATACAGCGCTTCATATGGAGCCATCCCAATGCTCACTTGATAGATATTATTGTACGCGAATTCGGCTAACGGCAAATAGTCCTCCCAGCTAACTCGAAACTCAATCACGCATCTCCTCAACATATCTTCCAACACTTGGATCACCCTTTCTGACTGTCCATCAGTTTGAGGGTGGAATGCCGTACTGAAGTTCAATCTAGTACCCAACGCCTCATGTAGCTTGTTCCAAAATCGTGAAGTGAAACGTGGGTCCCTATAAGATATTATGGATACTGGCACTCCATGCAATCTTACAATCTCTGCTACATACAACTTAGCTAGCTTTGGCAATGAGTAATCGGTGCGAATTGGCTAAAAATGGGCAGACTTGGTTAATCGATCCACTATAACCCATATCGAGCCTTTCTTAGTAGGCGTCAAGGGTATCCCACTAACAAAGTCCATAGTAATCCTTTCCCACTTCCACAGTGGAATCTTTACTGGCTAAAGCAACCCCAAAAGCAACTGATGTTCCGCCTTTACCTTTTGAAAAATTAGGCATTTGCTTACGAACTCGATAACCTCGCGCTTAAGTCCAGGCCGTCAATAAAGCTCATGCAAATTCTGATACATCTTGTTTTTTCCAGGATGCATAGCATAGGGACTGCTATGTGCTTCCTGCAAAACAGACTGTCTTAGATCGTCGTCCTTTGGTATACACATTCTCTCATGGAAACACAACACTCCTTCACTATTTATCCCAAAGTCCGATGTCTCCCCACTCTCTACTTTTCTAAAATGAGCACCCAAGGTCTCATCCACTAATTGCTTACTCCTTATCTGCTCAACCCACACTGGCTTCACTTGAAGCTCAGCTAACAAGCTACCATCATGCAACAAGCTCAAATGGGCGAGCATAGCCCTCAAGTCTGACTTAACCCTTCGACTCAACGCGTCGGCCACCACATTAGCTTTGCCAGGGTAGTATTCAATCGTACAATCATAATCCTTCAGTAATTCCACCCACCTACGCTGCCTAAGCTTTAGCTCCTTCTGGGTAAGAAGGTACTTCAAACTCTTGTGGTCTAAATAAATTATGCACTTCTCCCCGTATAGATAATGCCTCCATATTTTTAGTGCGAAAACTACCGCAGCTAGCTCCAAGTCATCAGTTGGGTAATTCACCTCATGAGTCTTAAGTTGACATGACGCATATGGAACCGCCTTTCCTTCTTGTATCAATACACATCCCAAGCCCACATGCGACGCATCACTATAAACCGTAAACTCCTTTCCAGGCGCTGGTTGAATCAACACAGGGGACTCAGTTAAAACCTTTTAAAGTGTTTCAAAACTCTCTCGCTGCTTGTCCGTCCAAACAAACGTTACTCCCTTTCTCAATAACTTAGTTAAAGGTGCAACAATTACTGAAAAGCCCTTAACAAACCGCCTATAATACCCTGCCAAACCCAGAAAACTTCAAATTTTTGACACCAACTTGGGTGTTTTCCAGTCTAACACTGCTTCAATCTTCCGGGGATCCACCTTAATCCCCTAAGCTGACACCACATGTCCAAGAAAGGTAACCTCCCTTAGCCAAAATTCACACTTACTGAATTTGGCATATAGCTGCTTCTCCCTAAAAATCTGCAACACAATCCTTAAGTGTGCATCATGCTCATCCTCATCTCTTGAGTACACTAAAATGTCATCTATAAACACTACCACAAACCGATCTAGGTAGGGTTGGAAGACCCGATTCATGAGATCCATGAAAGCGGCAGGTGCGTTCATCAGCTCGAATGGCATCACTAAGAACTCGTAGTGCCCATAACGAGTTCTGAAAGCTGTCTTATGAATATCTGCCTCTTTAACCTTCAATTGGTGATACCCCAAATGTAGATCAATCTTCGAGAACACGGAAGCTCCCCTAAACTGATCAAAAAGATCATCGATTCTCGACAAAGGGTACTTGTTTTTAATAGTTAACTTGTTCAACTGTCGGTAGTCGATGCACATTCGCAATGACCCATCTTTATTCTTTACGAATAACATCGGTGCTCCCCACGGAGACACACTTGGTCAAATGAATCCTCGATCCAACAATTCTTGAATCTGTGCCTTAAGTTCTACCAACTCTTTCGGTGCCATCCGATAAGGAGCGATGGACACCAGAGCCATACCAGGTAACAACTCGATTCCAAATTCTACTTCCCTGCTGGGTGGCAAACCTGACAGCTCCTCGGAAAAAATATCAAGAAATTCCCTAACTGTTCTTAACTTTTTAACAGTAGGGCTTTTAGTCTCCGTGTAGCTAATATACGCCAAATGGGCTTCGCATCCCTTTCGTACCAACTTCTTAGCACTTAATGCCGAAATCACATTCGACAGATAATTTTAGTGTTCACCAATCACCAATCACCACCACCTCCTTATCCTCTACCGTTCTTAACACCATACGCTTTGCAGTACAATCCAAGGTGGCTCGGTGTTTCACCAGCCAATCTATACCTAAGATTAAATCGAACTCACTAAATGACAGCTCCATCAAATCTACTAAAAAGGTAACCCCTTGGACTACTAAGGGTACCTCCCTAAACAACTTATTCACTCCCACTGACTGACCTAACAGACTTATCACAGTAACCTCATTCGCAGTAAATTCAAACATATCACCCAAAGGTTCGGTCATATTACATGCAACATATGAATGCGTCAATCCAATATCAATCAATGCTATGTAAGATAACTCATATATAAAGAACATACCCGTTATCACATCTAGGGCATCCCCGTCTTCTTGACGATGAGCAGTATAAACCAAAGCTGGCTGCCTCGCCTCAGCATGGCCTACATTTTCGCCTGGTGCTTCACGTCCACGTCCATTACCGTTACCGCCCCTAGCCTGCCCATGACCCCTTGGCGGCAGCTGACCACCCCTTGGTGGCTGGACACCACCCCAACCCACAACTGGCACCTGAGTTGGCATTTTAGGGTAATTCTTGATCCTATGCTCCATGGATCCGTAAACTAGACAAGCTCTCCTCCTCTTCCAATACTCGCCTACATGACCTTTCCCACAATCAGCACAAGGTGGCACCCCTAGATTAACAGCAGGGGGCCTTGCTCTAACTAGCCTATTAACTCTGGCCCTAGCCCTAGGCCTCTGTCCAACACTAGGAGTCTCAGCCTCCCTTTTATTCTTACCCCTTTCTTTTTCCCTATTTAAGCACTCAGTGCGCTTTACCTCCTCCGCTATCTTTTCTTTCTCTACCAACTCTGAGAAAAATCGCTCTCTTTGTGGAGCTATCAATATTCTGAGGCTATCTCTAAGTCCATCCTTAAACCTAACGCAACGCTCATAGTCTGTTGCCACCATAACCCTTTCATACCTACTAAGGCGTAGGAATTCTGCCTCGTTCTCTGCCACAGATTTGTTTCTCTAGGTCATGTTTAGAAACTCCATCCTACATAACTCGCACCAACATACTTCCCTTGAAATGCAGCTTTGAAGAACTCCCAAGTGACCTACTCCGGTTGGGTGCCCTCTTTCATTGTTAGCCACCACTGGTAAGCTTCTTCCCTAAGCAGTGACACTGCCCCTTTCAGCTTTTGTTCATGTGAACAGTCCAAATCCTCCATTATCCTTTTAGTGGCCTCCAACTAGTATTCCGCTACATTAGGAGCTACACGAGCCACGCCCTTAAAGATCTCAGCCCCATTTGAATGAAGTCGCTCTGCAATGGACCTCCGATTTCTCGTGCTATTATTGGGCCCAACGACCCTCTCTAAAATCCTTAGCATTGCCTACAACAATGCTTCGTCCCCCGCAGCCCGATCATACGGCCCATTCTCAGCCACAGGTGAGGTTGGGGCCTCTTCTACTCTAACATTGGGCATATGGCCCGATGCCGACGACTCAGCCCTAGCACTCTCGCAACCTCGGCCACGGCCTCTCGTACCTCTTCTAGCACTCATCGCTGATTCACATATTATCTAGATTAGAAATTTTATGAAGTTTTAGTTAGTTTCAATAATTAATCTGATGTCTTATGAAAGTATTAAAAGAAGGTTGTTTTCGCAATTCCTCTACAGTTCTAAGATCATATGGGCTTCAGTTTCAATCTAAATACCTTAGTATAATCATCTAAAGTAGCCCACCAGCTATCTACAATATATCATATTAAATAGGCTTAAAAATAAAAGAACTTACTTGGTTCGATGTTGGAGACTCGGTGTGCCGCATAGCAAGACTTCCCTTTCTCCAAAACATTGTGATCCAGAAAACTTTTTTTAAAGATGAAATCCAAGTAATAAAGCCCACTTCACAGCCCGAGTTTTGTAACTTGAGCTCTGATACCACTAAATGTAACACCCCAACCCAGCCCGGACGTTATAGTTAAATTTCGCACGTTACATTGAAGTGTTTTACCGAAAACCTTGTTTTCATTGAAAACCCTTTCTTAAAATGAAAAATCTTCATTAACTTATAAAACTCCTTTCGATCGCGAAAGCTAGTTTAAAACATATGATCTATGAAAACATATCTATGATTTAGGGAACCCCTGTTCAACTTCTCGTGATTACAACGCATAAAAATAATAATCCACATAATAACAAAAGGGAAGGCCTTAATACATTTCAGTCTGAAATTACTTAAAAAGAACAAATCCAAGTTGTCTTACTAGCTGGCCACCTCAGAGTCCCTTCGAGCATCGAACCTTCTACTGAGCATCACCTGAGAAAAATAAAAGTGGGGGGGTGAGTTTTCGCAAACTCAGTGTGTACTACCCTCAACAAACATTAAGCAAACTTCAATCATACATGCAATGCAATGCAGTGCAATGCAACCCACCCCAATAATCCATCCACTATACACCAACTCTATCCCCTGGTACACATCATGTGGGGATATAAATATCGACCCACCCAACTGATACACATCAAGGGTAGCTCGATTGCGAAACTACCTTCATTACAGCAAGCTGCTAATCACATATTGGGCTTAAAAAGCCGTCGGTGGATCCACAGTTGTCAACTAACCATTTGATCCTCATATACTTCCTCTGATCCGCAATTCTCAATAAATTAATTAAGTTTTATGTCTATTTAAGCAGTTATCGGATACTAGGCCCACTACCCCTTACAAAGCCCTAACAATTCTACATCCATTTATATGGCCCACTGACCTAATCTTATTCATATGGCCCATTAGGCCCAAATCACATTCATTTGGCCTATTAGGCCCAAATCACATTTATATGGCCCATTAGGCCCAGCCACTTTCATAGTCATGCTCTCATACGATTTTCCATCACATAGCATCAAATACCAATTTTTCCTGTTATGGGCCCTACAGCCCATCAACCCATTCAACCCATTCTGGCCCGATTGGCCAAAACACAACCCAAGTCCATGGAATCGCCCATGAAGTCTCAGATAACCTATCAGTTTCTCCTTTTCGAGTGTTACGTACTCACAAGACTACTATAACCACACTTTCAGCTTTTCGACATTTCAGCTTTTCAGCATTTCGGCTTTTCGACATTTCGAGATTTGCCGATCTACTGTGTGTGTGCAGTGTATGTACACACCTGGTAATAAAGTATGCTGCGATCCCCTTAGCCACGAACCTACAATCAATATCACTCAGGTATTAATCTCACATACTTATCGAATACTTTACCAAAAGCCGAAGTCTCACCTTAACCTTACCTGAAACGCCAAGTCTTAATAGCTTTTCTTAGATCACCAATCATGAGTACTTCCCAGATCTGCATTCACCTTTATTGTTAAAATATAATAGGTGACTTTTATCCAACATATGTCACCCTTTCTACTAAAGCCTATTCGGCTAACTCTTACCGAAGTGAAGAACACTTACCAAAATCTCACACCTGAGGAGCAAATTGGCTGGGATCCAAAAGACTGGGATTCGATACTAATCCTACCAAAACCGATTAGAAGAAGTGAGGAACAGAGTAATCGACACCTAGCAAAACTGATTGGAAGAACAACACACTTACACTAGGACTGACCGATTAGAAAGAGTAGTGGCGGCACTAAGGGTATTCGGCCAAAGAGGTGTTCGGCCCTTGCGATTTGTATGGCAAAAGGAGGTTATTCGGCACCAATGGAAAAGAGAAGAAGAAGTCGGCTAGAATAAAAGTGAATCAAAGAGAATTGAGTAGAGGAAATATGGAAAACGACACAAAGAAAAAGAAAGAGGAACAAGGGTTTTCAGTTTTTAGATCTTAGAGAAAAAAAAGGGTTTCCGGCAACAAGGTGAAGGAGAATTCGGCATTAGCCTGGCAATCTCACATTCGACACCTTTATATAGCCTCTATAGCCAAATTTCCTATGCCTAAATTCCCCATTCAACTCTATCTTTTCCTCACTTCTCATCCCTAGTTTTTCTCCCTGATAACCCCTCAATCCCCTCCTTAAATTTCTCCTCTTATCACTTCCTACAGAGTTCATAACCAACGCCACCTTTGTCCAACTCTTAAGCAAAAAATAAATCATTCTTTTGAGTAAGGTGGGATTCGAACCCCATACCACACTGCCTTGCCTTGCATGTGACGCCACTTGCCACTCCACCATAGGGCTTTCTTGTGTCCAATTCTTCCTTCATTTATTCATAAGCCCACCTACTTGCCATCAAGGTTCTTTTAATTATTAACCAATAATTTCCTTAACCCCTAGGTTCGAACTCAAACCTCAATTGAGACTTACTATCACATAATTAACACTTAACGGGGAATACTAAACGCACTTTTTATCAGAACCGAAAAAAAGAAAATTTAGGATTTTAGGATTTTTGGGGCGTTACACATTTAATCATACTGTAGGTATTAAAATAATAATAAAATAAATATTTCAACTTGAGATTTTTGGTCCCGAAAGCACTGTTCCTATTTGACTAAAAACGGGTTGTTACAAGTTCGTATGTTAAATAAGCTTTAATATAATTGTATTTAAATGCTTTAATATTGCATGAACTGTATGATTGATTGTGTGGACGAGTTAAACTCTATGGATGAGTTTGACGACGGTTCGATAAGTAATAAATTCCGTTTGAACCTTAGGAATAGATTAGGATACAAGTGACATGTCACTAGGGTTACCATGTGTTATGTGATTATGTGATCTGGGTGCTAGTCTCGTATGTCCTAATGGTTGCAGAGTATATCGACATATGTTGTGGTTACTTGACAGCTTGTGTGAGCAGCACCGAGTAGCTATGTCTTAACTGACAGCTTGTGTGAGCAGGCCCGTTGATTAGCTCGATAGCGAGCAATTAGGCGATATGAGATTGAGGTAGCATTGGCTACATATGTGGCACTTAGTGTGAAAGATTCCCAAGTATCCATGGGTATGTCAAAGATGAGAATAAGTGTGAATTTGTTACGAGGTGGTATAGGTATGTACTTGAAGCTTATGATTATTAATTCATGAAATGATGATTTCAAGGTAAGTTGTAATGGAAGTGAATTATGATCATGAGATTATGGTAAAATATGTTATCTTGTGTTATATTACTTGCATGATTAATGTCTGGTAAGGTTGCTTATTTCTTCATACGAGCTTACTACGCTATATAGCTTACTCTGTTTTATTTCAATGTTTTATAGTGTCACCAAGCTAGCTCGAGATTGGAGATCATCGAAACACTATCAAACTGTCTTTTGGGTACCGATGAATTTAAAACATTTTGATAGTATGGCATGTATAGGGGCTTGGTCATTTTTTTATATGTGTCATTTGATTTGGCCATATGTATTGGCTTATATTTGTTTAAGGTGATTTGGTATTTAGCCATGTAATTGGCTAACTTTGGCTAAAATGACTGTAATCCCATTTATATAAGTATATGTGTTAATGCTTGCTTGTTTTTGTGTTTTCTAATGGGTTGCTATGTGTTCATTATGGTTAAATGACTTGTTGTGAAATGGATGAGATGGGTCCTTTAGTGTGCTAGGAAATCTAAGTAGAATTATGCATGATGAAAGTATTCATGTTGATACTTGTGAATGTGAGTTTGGTATGAATTGATTTGGTAAATTATGCTAAAGTAAATATGTTAAGTGTTGGTAATGAATGACTTGATTTAGCCTTGAGTATGGATGTTTTGGATGCTTAAACATGCCATGGATTATGCCATTTAACTTGTTTGTATGTAGGTGTAAATGAGGGTGACAAATGACTTGGTAGATAGCCTTTATTTTGTCCACATGGGTAGACACGCGGGCGTATGTCTAGGCCGTGTGTGACACACGATCCACCGCATGGGCATGTGTTCTGGCCGTGTGTCCCCTGCACCTTAATTTTGAGAAACAGAATGCTCAAAATTGAGCACACAGGCAGAGACACGGGTATGTGTCTTAGTAGTGTGAGGGACACGACCTTAGGCATGGGCGTGTGTCCCGACCGTGTGAAGTCTGCACCTATTTTATGAAAATTAAATTAACCACACGGCCTAGCACACGGGCGTATGACTTGGCCGTGTGACATCAATTTTTTCATGCATTGAAAAATAGTGAGTTACACGAGTTAAGGACACGAGCGTGTGTAACCACACCGCTTTCCCACACGGGCGTGTCCTAAGCCACATGGGCGTGTCCTAAGCCACATGGGCGTGTGACCGCTGTTCATAGCAAAAATTTTCTAAGTTTTGTAAACATTTCTTAAGTGCTCGGTTTAGTCTCGAACCACTTCCAAAGCATGTTTTGGGCCTCATAGGCTCGTATTAGGGACTTTGTGATTAAATGCTAATGGTTTTAATTTGGATGAAAATTTATGACCCAGAATTGTATGTTTCCTCGCTTTGTAAGTTCGGTAATGCCTCATATCCTGTTTCGGCGTTGAATACGGGTAAGGGGTGTTACAATTAAACCAAACACATGATAAACATGTCTCTTGCTATTGATTTGAATTGTTAGAAGCATATTAATTGCTTTTGTACTGATCTGTTATAAGCATATTAATTGCTTACGTATCGATCTTTTATAAGCATGCCATATTGTATTGCATGTGGTGGGATGATATGTACAGAGAAGCACTGGTAGTTTATTTGCAAATTTGTTCTGCAAACCACAACTATCGATAGTCTATCTACAAATTTGTTGTGCACCCACAACCATTGACATTATTTTTCCTTTAACTGCAAGTATGCTATACATCCACAACCCATTGGTAGCTTTTACCTGCAAATATGTTGTGCATCTATAGCCTAGTGGCGTATTTTATTTGTGATATTTTGATGTGTATCCACAACCCAGTGGCAGTTCTCATTTGTAAATTCTGCTACGTGTCCACAGGCATTGGCAGTTTATCTACAAATCATTGGTGGTTTAACCACAACCTAGTGTGAAGGTTGTTGGAGTTCGGGGGAACTCTCATTGTTGTGTGTGGTAGAGTTGGGCAGGATCTCTCTTTGATATACTAAAATTGTATTGCCATTCACAAACATGTGCATACATAAATTGTGAACTTTGAGATACTACATTGATGGTTGATTCATAAGATCGATACTCTGAATTGATAATAGATTGTGGTTATTCTATGCGTTGTTATTTAGTATGTTATATTGACTGTTTGCACTGATTTTCTTGTGATTGAACTTACACTAAGCTTAGGTTAGGATGCAGACATGATATTCAGAGGATCTCAACTTGGATTTATATATATTTTTATAAAATTATAGATTTATTATTTGATATTTTATATTTTTTATTCAGAGACTGTATTACTTTATCTTTGAACTATGGCATGGGACTTAGGTTTTGGGTTTTTATAGCACGAATGACAGTTAATTTGATTTTACGATATTGAAATATATATATCAATTAATTATGCATGAACTTCGAATTTTATTAAAATTATAAGTAGATATCACTTTTTCGCTACTAGATTATAGATGAATTCTGAATAATAAATAAATGGGAAAATTATCGATGTTCTTAAAAGTAGTCTCAAATACAAAGAAGATGATAACTTAACCGGTTTTAAGGATGCAAACATGACATTCAAAGGGTCTCAACTTGGATTTATATACATTTTTATAAAATTATAGATTTATTATTTGATATTTTTATATTTTTTATTCAGAGACTGTGTTACTTTATCTTTGAACTATGACATGGGACTTAGGTTTTGGGTTTTTATAGCATGCATGGCCGTTAATTTGATTTTACGATATTGAAATATATATATCAATTAATTATGCATGAAATTCGAATTTTATTAAAATTATAAGTACATATCACTTTTCCCCTGCTAGGTTATAGAAGAATTCTGAATAATAAATAAACGGGAAAATTATCTAAGATCTCAAAAATAGTCTCCAATACAAAGAAGATGATAACTTAACCGGTTTTGTTTTACTCATGATTTTTTTATGAAAATCAACTAAATTTTTTTCTAAGACAAACAAATGTTTTAAATTCACTGTCTATAAACTCCATTAACTCAATGGGCCATTTCGGTGGCCAATGTAATCTTTCGAATTCGGGACTAACGTCTAGGCCGGGTTGAGGAGGTTACAGACATACTTAAGACTTTCATAAAACTCAATCCAAAGCATTCCAAACATCACAAATCAACTGTGATCTATTAACAAACTTACGTATTTCAGCTTGTAACTAAGTATGCAATCACATCTTTTCATTTTGGTACCAAAGAAACCAAACACAGTTTCAATATCCCCTCATTCATTTGTTAGAGTATGCCCAAAGACCAGTCATGAGATGATTGTAACAACATACTTGTTTTACCTCGTTTATTAATATAAGGCATTGTCATTATTATTTCAGTTTCTTTTCTGTGTATATAAATAAAATGTTTTATAGTAATGTCTTGAGAATAATATGATTATTCTTAAAAGGTCCTTAGTCGAGTATTATTGAGGGCTTGGACAACAATAATGGATTAAGACTAACGTGTAGTTTATTGATGACAAAGTATTGTCATTGACGTGGGATGTCAAAATCAATACATGAGTATCTGTGTTAGAGAACAACATATTGGACTAACTCGCTATGAGTATGTTTCTTGGATTATTATGTAATAGTCACAAAAATACTCATAATGATTACTATGTATACGATCCTTAGACTTGAGATCATCATTATCCAAACATCGTGAGTTGTATATTTTGATACAATCAAACGCCCACTGTACTTGGTTGTTCTTTAAAAACTGGTGTTGGATATACCACAATATACGTAGTAGGATATGGTTAATCAATATAGGATATGTCCTTTCTACATAATGGGAGCAATATCTTAGGCCACTTGATTGAGTGAGACTAGAAATGCATGGCCATGCTCGTATAAGTTGATTGAGATATCATACTTATTTTTTATAATCATAGTCTACCCAGGATATCAAGAAACATTAGATGGACTTTGCAAGTGTGACTATTCCACGACTTGTGTCCATTCTAGATATAAAGGAAAAAAGGATTTAATACATGAAGGGTTAATCACAGAGAGGTTATGTCGAATCATAACTTCTTGTAACTTAGGTAGTAATGATGCATTGCTAGATGTCACTTATTGTTTGTAATATTAGAATCGTTCTAGTATTACTGCTAACGTTATAAGAATCTACAGGGTCACACCCTATGGTTGAAACGAACGGAATCCAAACATAGTTGGTATTATTTTTTGGCTGTCACATGAATTAAATTGATTATAGAATTATTTTAATTAGGAAGTTAAATATCGAACGAATTATATGTACAAGTATGTTGTACACATAATGAGAACATGGTTAAATTAATAAATACGAATTTGATTCATATAAAATTTAACTAAACATAATTTATTGAAATCCTTGTTATAATTATTGTAATTATAATTTATGATCGAATATTATTATAATAATTGTAAGTGTAATTTTTCGGTCAAACATTATTATAATTATGGTAATTATAATTATTATATTCGATTAGTTATTGTCATGAATCTTGATTCATATTAAGATATCAACTATTCCCGAATTAGGAAATATAGGGTTTTTAAGAAAAAACTTATATACCAGAAATATAATGTATAAGGTCTAGAAGTCAATGAGTTTTTCTCTCTGAAAAAGTTTGAGAGAGTTCTTGCATTTGTTGTTACATTAGGTGGATTATGTAAAGATCGAAACTTTTCGCAGCGGCTTGGAATTGACATACAATTGCATAATCAGTTTGAGAACAATTATCTTTGATTTTCTAAACATTAAAGGTAATAGTTCATACCCTTCTCACCCTGATTCGTTCTTCGCACATGGATCCCTGGATGTGATCGTTAGATTTATTTTTCCATTGCGCCATGGGGTGTACTGGTGAGCCAACATCATTTACTAGACAATTTAACTACAAGACCTTAGCAATCATCCACAATAAGATATCCATCAATTACATACAATCTACCTTTACTTGCAAAGTACATATCTTCCAACATTCAAATGAATACATACACCTATCAAGCTTAATTGCATACTATGCCATACTCATGATCAAGCATCATAGATATATATATGTGAAACATACTATCATTAGTGCAACATCCAGTTGTGCATAACAAAATATATATAAATATGTCTTATAAACATTTAAAGATCAAGTTATTCATATGGATCAAGATCACTTCTATTCAAAATAGAAACTTATACCATTCAAGCCTATGTACATATCAAGTGAGACCAACTCAAATGTTTCAATCTCAAATATATATATAATCGTTTTCACCTATTTACATGCCACTCATAACTGAGGCAAAATGATCAAAAGTCTACCGAATTGCTAGGTCGATAATGTGAGCTCTAACTTGATCTAGTTGATTGCATGATTTTCGACAATCTACAAGGAAGAAAATGAAACAAAGGTAACCTTACTTAATACTTAGTAAGTTTGTACAGAAATAAACACAACTTACCCGACATTACATAACCCAAAAATTGAAAACACAATTACATGAAACACGATATTCCTTGACACCTTATACAATTCATGCCACAAAAAAATGGTTAGTTAATTGTCACATGATAAGCATAACTGTAATCTCCCAAAGTCGGCCTAGACGTTATGGTTGAATTTTGAAGGATACATTGGCCATTGGAATGGCATAGAAAAACTTTCGAAATTTTTAACGTAATTGAAAACCATTTTCCTTTTTATTCAAAACTACTAAAATTGATTATTTATTTCTATTTCATGAAAATATATTAATTTAAAAAAAAATCACGTATCTTTAAAAGTTTCATTTGTAAAGATTATTTATTTCAAAAAATTAAGTTGTATTTTATTAAAAAACTTATTTTCAATATTGCAGTGGAAATTAGTGATAGTATCGATTTTTCGATATAAACCAATTTTTCATGCATAATCATCTAAATATCAAATAATTCGTTTAAAACTTAAAATCATGCAAATCAAAATAAAAATACCCAAAAAAGTCCCATGCCACAATCCATAGAGAAAATTATTACAATCCTAAAACAATTATTAAATTTAAATTTAAAGTACTTAAAAAATGAAAACATCTGAGAAACTCCTCCGTTAGTTGTGTCCAAGTCCTGACCTCAGGAGTTATCTGTAAAATAAAAAAACTAAGGAGTGAGATAATAAGCTCAATGTGAGTCTTAACTCTAGAAAATAGTAATAAACAATAAATATAACACTCAAGCCAGTAAATATAGAGAATATCATAAACAATATAGAATTCACAGTTTGTGTATACATGATCATGTTAAAGCAAAATTTTTAGAAAGGTTCCTACTTAACTCCGCTACACAACATAATAAGAGTTCCTTTGAACTCATCCAACCAATAACACACTAGTTTGTGGACAAGCCACCAGTAACTGTAGATAAACTTCCAGTATTGTGGTCAAGCCAATAGTAATTATAGATAAACTGCCAGTATTGTGGATAAGCCACCAATGTTGTAGACAAGCTGCAAGTAATTTCTCCTTTCATAATCGTCCCAGCCCTAAATGCAATATGACATGTTTTTAACAATACAGAGCAGTACAGATGCATGATTAAAACATGCAATTAGTGGCAGAAACAATGGCATGAATTGTGATGCATTCAGTAAAACAGTACAGTGAGCACATTTAATGAAGCTTCTAATAATATCAGTATCAATAACCACATTTTTAACATGTGACTAAAATTTCAATAATAGTGTACATGATTTATCATGCAATCAGTCTCAATAACAGATCAGTGGCATGCTTTAATATCACATAATATGCGAAAAATGACCAAGTCATATAAAAACATACATACATATATGACATCATGGATATTTCAGATCAGAGGCACTTACAATCAATCATAATAAAGGATTTATCAATAACTAAGAATACTTAATGTATTCTATTTAGCCAATATTCAGAGAAGATTTAAAAAATTATTATTTTATTAATTATAATTATATAATATTTAAAGAAAAATCATACACAACTTCAGTATGTTAAAACCCACACCTAGAATAAAGATCTCGTGATATAAGATTTAATCCTCAACACTTCAACGTTACTGATCTAATCAGATATCATTTAATCTAATCATAACATAATGGTACCAACACCAAATACATATGTTAGTTTTGATTATAGTCCAATATAGTTCTCTTATGAAATCGAGTGAGGAACTTACTCTATTACTTGTTCGAACAGAGATCCAAGTACTTTCCTTACACTAGGGCAAATCTGAGCGATTTTGATTGGATCATTCACAAAAGCATAATATACATACATTAGAAATTTGATTCAGTTCACTTAAAGAAAAGAAATAATTGAGATTAAATGAATTAATTCTCACTTACACTATATCGAGCTAAATTAGAGATTTTACAATCTCAATGGAAAACTCAAGTGGATGGAGGAACAACTATGAAAAATGAAAATAAAGAAAAGGTGAGTATGAATATTATTTAAAAAATTTAAAAGAATAGAAGGAGTGATAAGGATTCAGTTATGACCAAAGAAATGAAGGGAGGAGAAAAAAATGAAGAAACATGTGTAGTGGTGACGACAGTGGCAATGGCAGTGATAGTTCGACGATGGAGGAGGAAGGTAAAATGGGAGAGGTGGTTGTGGAATTGTGGTTGAAGTGGTGCAATAGGGGCTAAAAGGTGGTCAATGTGGTGGTAAAACGTGAAAAGGTGGAGGCACAAGTGGAAGATAGAAAAAGACGTGAGGAAAGGAAGAAATGAAAGAGAAAACAAAATAATTGTTTCCTTTAGTTGTTAAGGATGGCTGGCTAAGAGTAAAACAAGGGGAAGAAAAGGAAAGAGGGGGAACAAGGGGAGTGAATAAGGGAGAAAAGAAGGAAGGAGGAGGAAGAAAAGGGAACAAAAAATCTTTGAAGCATGGAATGTAAAATGGGCAGCAAAGGGGTTGTAACAGCCCGTTTTTAGGTCAAATTAGAACAGTAGTTTTGGGACCATGAATCTGAAGTTAAAATATTTATTTTATTATTTTAGTAAAGTTTACAATATGTTAGATTAATTACGTGAAAGTTTTGTTAAGAAATTTTACTGTTTAAATGCTTAATTCGGTAAAAAGGACTAAATCGCGTAACGCGTAAAAGTTGAGTACTATTGTTTAAAGGTATTTAATAGCTATGGTTTATTAATATGGAAGTCCTTATAATGTTATTTGACCATGATTTAGGTTAGTGGACATTTATGTCCATGAATTACATGATGTATTAAGTTTAATTATAAGGTTATAATGGTAATTTATGTATTAAGTTAATAAAAATAAAACAAAAAATCAAAATCATATTATCCTATCCATCTTCTTGTCGAAAATTGAGAGAGAAATAAGGGTTTTGAAGCTTCAAAGTTTCGGCAATCTCATCTAGCAATTAGTAAGTGATTTTGATTCGATTTTTAGTGATTTCTACGTTTTTGTAATCGTTGCTTCGTATTCTAGGTAGCCTGTACCTAAATTTTGAATTTGTTCATAATTTTGAAAAGCACCATTGTTGAATACCTGAATTCTTGATGTCTAATGATAGATTATGGAAGCTTGATGATAGTTTTACAAGTTTTATAAAGTGATTTTTGATAAAAAATGTCAAATAGGGATTAAATTGTGAAAATGTAAAATGTGGTAGTTAAAAATGTGAAATAATGAAATATATAGGCTGCTAGTAGTATATAGGAAATTCGGCTAGACATGGGCTGGTATTAAATTGCATTAATTTGCAATTTTATGTGTTAAGGACTAAATTGTAAAAATTAAAAAGTATAAGGGCAAACATGTAAATTTCCCAAAATATGAATTATGGACTAAATTGAATAGATTGAATGCTAAACGTAAGTTAATTTGATATAATATAGATCAAGATAAGCCAAGATTGAGTTTAGATCGGAGAAAAGGAAAGATCGACGAATAGCCGATAGTTTTATCCGAGTTAATACAAGGTAAGTTCGTATAATTAGAATCGAACCTTTCTATACTTGTATTTGTTGAATTGAATATATATAATTGAAATACTTGAAATATGAATGCCTTGATGATATATTGTATTTGTTACTGAGCCTGTTTGAACTATATGAATTCATTGGATACGAGTGACATGTTACTGGGATTACCGTATTGGTTGAGCTCCTGCATTTGTTGCGAACTCACCATAGCTGGTAAGAGCTTACCGATTCAGCTCGTAAGAGCTTACTATTTCAGCTCATTAGAGCTTACCGATTCAGCTCGATAGAGCTCGATAGAGCTTACTGTTCAGCTCAACAGAGCTTATCGTTTTCAGCTCAATAGGGCTTACTATTTATCAGCTCAGGAGGAGCTTACCGACTATGACTCGAACAAGCATGTATGACGATGAATTGATGGATTACTAATATTGTTCAGTCGACTATCCTTTGAAGTTCTAATAGGTTCAACGAGCCTAAATATTGTTTATACGGATAAGTTACAGGTTATAATTGATATTAATGTTATATGCATGATATGTAAATTTTGGAATAATACAAAGTATTGTATTAATGGATGGTTTATGTTTATGTTAAATGAGTATCATGTAATGATTATGTGTGAAAAGGTGATGGTTAAATTGAATTGTTGGCATTTTTATTTATTGCTTGATTTTGTATAAATGGTAAGTTTCATTCTGAATTACACGGGCTTACTAAGCTATAAAGATTACTCTATTTCTTTTACTATGTTTTATAGAGGCTCGTTGCTCGCTCGTTTCGAACAAGTCGGAGTTGCACGTCACACAATCCAATTTTCGATTGGTATTTTGAACTTGTGAATTTTTGTAAATATGGCATGTAGAGGTTAGTTTGAAAGAAGTAACTATGTTTTTGTATCATGATTTGAGAATGATTTTGTATATGAGTTAAGAAATGTGATTTGGCTTATTTTAGTATCATATTTTGATTGCATATATGTGCTTAAAGATGTCATGTTTTTGTATAGTAATGTTTGAATGGAAATATGCAAGTGAGGTATGGATATGAAATTGATAGATGAATGGATTATGCATGATGATGGATAGGAATTTGGGTATGAGTTTGTTATGTTTTTGTAACACCCCTAACCCGTATACATTCATTTTAGTCACACCTCTCGTTCAATTACATTAATTCATTTGGAAGTCTTTCCATGCTTTAAGAATTTGCACACTTAGTACATTAGTGAATTGTCGAAGCCGTAACAATCTTGTACACTTAGTACCATTTCAATAAATCGAAGCTATTTCGGTATCACACACTTAGTGCCTCATATAGCCGAAACTATTCCAACTCGCACACTTAGTGTCGTTTGTAGCCGAAGCTATTTTGAACCGCACACTCAGTGTCGAACTTAGTCGATTATCATCATGCTCAAACAGTAATCAAATATCTATACAATTTATGCATTATCAAAGCATGAAAACATAACTATAACATCATTTATCACGTACAAACTTACCTCGTATTCGGAATTGATAATTCGGATCGTTTACTCGATAACCTTTGATTTTCCTCGATCTAAATTCGAATTCTTCCTTTCTTGATCTATATGTATTCAAAATTAACCCTTTTATTCAACAAATCATTCAATCCAATCCATATACACACATTTAGGGCATTTTACAAATTAGCCCTCACATTTGCACATTTTAACAATTTAGTCCCTAATTCATAAAATCTCAAAATACACAAAATTTCTTTATACCATTGCCTAGCTAAATTTTATCCTAGCTCATATAAGCCCACACATTTCATTTATTTCACATTTTAGTCCCTCAATTTCTCATTTTCACAATTTAGTCCAAATTACTCAAATTCATCAAAAATCCAAATACAAAACATGATAATCTAACACATATCTTTCATATACTATCATCAAAATTCATAAAACTCATAATTTCATCAACGAATCAACTCAAAATCATTAAAAATTTTAGAAATTGAGACATGGGCTTGTTAGAACACTTAACAACGATCACAAAAACGTAGAAATTATCAAAAACTAATCAAAACTCATACCTTAATCCTAAAATTTCCAAGCCCAACCCTAGAAGCTTTTATTCTTTCTTTTTCTTTGATAAATTCGGCAATGGTGATGAATAAATCACCAAATTTATATTTTTGTTTTATTAATATAACATTAATATCAAATTTCCAATTTTACCCTTTAATAAACCATTTAAAAGCCATTAACATATAAGGCCATTATTGTCCACTTACTATATCCTTGGTCTAATAACATAATAAGGATTTCTCATTTAAAAAGACATAGCAAATAGGCACTTTAGCAAATAGAAAGCCACTTTTACATTATACGCGATTAAGTCCTTTTATCAAATTAAGCACACAAATGATAAAATTTTCATTCAAAACTTTCACACATGCTTAAACACATATTGTAAACACAGAAAATAATATAAAAATATTTTTTTTACTCGGATTTGTGGTACCGAAACTATTATTCCGGCTAGGGTCTAAACCGGGCTATTACAATTTTGATATGACAAATCTTGTGTAATGAAATGGTTATTTTGGTTGTCAATTGGGTGGCATAAATGTGTTCAAATATGATTGTAAATACTTGTGTTATAGGGTGGCAAAATGGCTTTGCAGATGGCCTATTTTTATCTACACGGGTAGAGACACGGGCGTGTGTCTCAGCCATGTGCGACACACGTTTAAGTTACACGGCCGTGCGTCCCTTGTGGTACCCTACAAATTAAGTTAGTACACCCTACAGGTTTGACACGGCTTAGACACACGGGCGTGTCTATTGGCCGTGTGTGTCACACGGATTCACACACGGGTGTGTGATTGACCGTGTGACATAAGTCAGTATACCCCATAAATGGCACATGGCCTAGCACACGGGCGTGTGAGGCCATTTCGAAGGGAACACGGGCTAGACACACGAGCGCGTGGTTTGCCGTGTGACCCAAGTCAGTATCCTCTCCAGTTTTCACACGGCCTGGCACACGGGCGTGTCCTCGGCCGTGTGACCATGCCTTGTTTCCACATGGTCTAAGACACGGGCATGTTTATTAGCCGTGTGAGGCAAACGGCCTGTTCACACGGGCGTATGATATTTGAAATGTTGAAAATTTTATAAGTTTCTGAAGCTTTTATATGTTATCAAATTAGTCCCGAATGCATGACTAAGGCTTTGTATGATTGATTTAAGTATATAATGAATGTGAATGAGTGATTTTTCTAAAATGTAATTTTAATCGATAAATTATCATTCTGAATTGAGTTATAAGTCTAGTAATGCCTCTTAACCTATTCTAGCGACGGTTACAGGTTAGGGGTATTTCATTTGTTGGTATTAGAGCTACGATTTAGTCGATTCTAGGAATAACGTAGCGTATGTGAGTCTAGCTATACATTCTATATATAAAACTGTGGTAGTGTAATGACTCCTAACATTTCCAAATGTGTTTTTATATAGTAATGGATCCCAAACGAGCTGTAGTGGATGACGTAGAAAGCTATACATTCTATATATAAAACTATGATAGTGTAATGACTCCTAACATTCTATATATAAAACTATGATAGCGCCTTTTAAATCTAGAACTGTGACGAGTAGTCACGAGGGTGAGGCTAAAGAAGCCTTCTTTTAGATATTAAATGAGTGATTCACACAGTATATACGTACGAACTCAGCTATTCCGCAACCTCTACCCCCACCTGTTCCCCAACCGATCCCTGTAGTTCCTTAAGGTATTGATCCCTTGCGATTAAATAAACCACTTGTTGATAGAATACGAAAACATGAAGCTGAGGAATTTAGAGCCACTACTAATGATGATCCTAAGAGAGCTGAATTTCGGCTTGAGAACATGATTCGGGTATTAGATAAATTATCTTGCACACCCGAAGAATGTATGAAATGTGTCATATCACTGTTGAGAGATACTGCGTATTAGTGGTGGAATACCTTGATATCCGTAGTTCTGGCAGAACGAGTCACTAGGGATTTCTTTCAAGTTGAATTTAGAAAGAAATACATTAGTCAAAGTTTTATTGATTAGAAAAGAAAAGAATTCCTTGAATTGAAGTAGTGTCGTATGTCGGTCACAGAATATGAAAGAGAGTTTGTACGACTCAACAAATTTGAAGCTATAATGTGTAAAAGATTTGAGGATGGATTGAATGAAGAAATTAGTGCGTTAGTTGGAATTCTGGAGTTAAAAGAGTTTGTTGTTCTGTTTGATCGAGCTTGTAAAGTCGAAGAGCTTTGCAAAGAGAAAAGAAAAGTCGATTATGAGGCTAGAGAATATCACATCAGTCAGCATGAAAGAAATTTAGAGAATATCATCCTCGTTCTACAGCCTCTGTGGGAATTTCTATTAGAGATAGAAATGCGAGACAATCAAGTTCAAAACCTCAGGCAACATCTATGGCCAGTGTGAGAAGTGCTAGAAATGCTGGATCTGAATGTAAACATTGCAATAAACGACATTACGATGAATACAGATTAGTGAGTGGAGCTTGCTTTAAATGTGGATCTGTTGATCATTTTCTCCGTGATTGTCCAAAAAAGTTCACAGCTAAAAGAGAACAACCAGTGAAAACAAGTAACACGACTACTAGAGGGAGACTGCCCCAAAACATTAGAAATGTGAGTGGTAATCGAGGTGCTACGAGAGATTAAATAGTGAGATCTGACGCATGAGCACCTGACAGGGCTTATGCTATACGTGCACGAGAGGAAGCTAATCACTAGATGTTATTACCAATACTTTTTCTCTTTCTGATACTGATATGGTTGAGTTGATAGATCTTGAATCAACCTATTCATATATTTGTATGAATTTAGTATTTAAAAAGAGTTTACATGTCGAGTCTATAGAGTTTGTAATTAAAGTATCGAACCCCTTAGGCTAGTTTGTTTTAGTTGATAAAATTTGTAAGAATTGTCCTCTGATGATCCGGGGTTACTGTTTTCAGTTGATGCTTCTACCGTTTGATGAGTTTGATGTGATTCTGGGTATGGACTGGCTGACTATGCACGATGCAGTTATGAATTTTAGACATAAGACTATCGAATTAAAATGTCAAAATGGTGAGATTCTTCCAATTGAGTCTAATGATTCGAGTGAATTACCTACTGTGATATCATCTATGTTAGCTTAGAAATATTTGAGCAAGGGCTATGATGCATATCTTGCATACATATTGGATATGAAAGTGTCAGAATCAAAGATTAGTTCCGTACCTGTTGTTTTTGAGTTTTTGGATATATTTCCAGAAGAATTACCGGGATTGCCTTCGATCAGAGAAGTTGAATTTGGTATTGAGTTAGTACTAGGAACAACACCAATATCGATAGTTCCGTACAGAATGGCTCCAACAAAATTAAAAGAGTTGAAAGCTCAGTTACAAGAATTGGCACACAGAGGTTTTGTTCAACCGAGTTATTCTCCTTGGGGTGCACCAGTATTATTTGTGAAAAAGAAAGATGGCACTATGCACATGTGTATCGACTATAGACAACTGAATAAAGTTACTACAAAGAACAAATACCCTCTACCGCAGTTGATGACTTATTTGAGCACTTGAAAGGGGCTACAGTATTTTCAAAGATCGATTTGAGATCGGGATATTATCAACTGCAAGTTAAAGAGGCGGATGTGCCAAAAACCGCATTTAGAACAAGGTATGAACATTATAAATTCCTTGTCATGCCTTTCGGTTTGATTAATGCTCTTGCCATTTTTATGGAGTTGATGAATCGAATATTCAGACCGTATTTACATAGATTTGTTGTTGTATCCATTGATGATATTCTGATCTATTCACGAGATGAATTTGAGCATACCGAACATTTGAAAATTGTGTTACAAACTCTATGTGAAAAACAGTTATTTGCAAAGTTCAGCAAATGTGAGTTTTGGCTCAGAGAGGTTGGATTTTTGGGACATATTGTTTCAGCCGACGGTATTAGAGTTAATCTGAGCAAGATATCTGCTATTGTTGATTGGAAACCTTTGAGAAACGTATCTAAAGTTCATAGGTTTTTGGGCTTAGGGGGTTATTATCGAAGATTTGTGAAAGCATTCTCAATGGTTGCGACACTGATGACCCGACTGCTACAAAAAGATGTAAAGTTGCATGGTTAGAAAAGTGTCAGTAGAGTTTCGAACAGTTGAAAGCACTGTTAATAGAGGCACCAATTTTGGTTCAACCTAAATCAGGTAAAGAGTTAGTCATTTATAGTGATGAATTGTTAAACGGATTGAGTTGTGTTTTAATGCAAGATGGAAAAGTTATAGCTTATGCTTCACGACAGTTGAAATCACATGAAAAGAACTATCCAACGCATGATTTAGAACTGGCTGCGATTGTGTTTGCATTGAAGATTTGGTGACACTACTTATATGATGAAAAATGCCACATTTATACGAATCATAAAAGCTTGAAATATCTAACGTCGCAGAAGGATTTGAATTTTCAACAACAAAGATGGCTCGAGTTATTGAAATATTATGATTTTGTGATTGATTATCACTCGGGAAAAACTAATGTTGTTGCTGATGCCCTGAGTCAAAAATCTTTGTTCGCATTACGAGTACTGAACACTCAGTTGATGATTTATGACGATGGGTCTATTTTAGCTGAATTAAAAGCTAAACCAGTATTACTTTAACAAATCAGTAAAGCTCAAAAAATGACAGTGATTTACAAGCTAAACGAATTCAATGTGAGTCTAATTTTGATTCATAATTTCATATTGGAACTGATGACTATTTAATGTTTCGAAATAGAAATTGTGTACCGAAGAATGCAGAGCTTGTCCAGAAAATTTTGCATGAAGCACACAGTAGTTGTTTTTCTGTTCATCTGGGTAGTACCAGGATGTATAACGATTTGAAGCAGCTGTATTGGTGGATGGGTATGAAACGAGATATTTCAGAGTTTGTATCAAAATTGTTGATTTGTCAGCAAGTAAAAGCTGAACATCAAGTACCATCTGGTTTAATGCAGTCTGTATTGATTCTTGAATGGAAATGGAACAGAGTTTCAATGGACTTCGTATTGGGATTTCCCCTAACTCCAAAAAAGAAAGATGCTATTTGGGTTGTCGTTGATTGACTAACAAAGTCTGCTTATTTCTTACCGGTATGTACAGATTACTCTCTGGATAGATTAGCTGAATTGTACTTGTCCTAGATCATACAATTACATGGTGTACCACTGTCTATTATCTCCGATAGAGACCCGAGACTTACGTCGCGATTTTGGAAGAAATTGCAAGAGGCTCTGGGAACAAAGTTAAATTTAGTACTGCTTTTCATCCTCAGACTGACAGTCAGACTAAGAGAGTTATTTAGATTCTCGAAGATATGTTGTGATGTTGTATTCTAGAGTTTGAAGGTAGCTAGGAGAAAAATTTGCCTCTAATTGAATTTACGTATAATAATAGTTTTCAGATGAGCCTGAAAATGGCACCGTACGAAGCTCTATAAGGTCGTAAATGTCGAACACCATTATATTGGACTGAACTAAGTGAGAAAAAGATTCACGGGGTTGAATTGATTAGAGAAACTGAAGAAAAAGTGAAAACGATTCGTGATAGTCTAAAAGCAGCTTTAGATCGATAGAAATCATACGTGGATTTGAAACGTAAAGAAATAGAATTTCAGGTCAGAAATTGAGTATTCTTGAAAGCGTCACCGTGGAAAAAGATTCTTCGATTCAGCCGTAAAGGAAAATTAAGTCAGTGATTCATCAGGCCGTATGAAATTATCGAGAGAATAGGGCCTGTAGCATATCGACTAGCTTTATCGTCTGAACTTAAAAAGATCCATAATGTTTTTCACGTTTCTATGCTACGTCATTATAGATCCAATCCATCACATGTGATCTCTCCGATAGATGTTGAAATTCAACCCTATATCTCGTATAACGAAGAACCAATCAGGATTCTAGCTAGTGAAATCAAAGAGTTGAGAAATAAACGTATAGCTCTAGTGAAGGTTCTTTGGCTTAAACAAGGAATTGAGGAAGCTACGTGGGAACCCGAGGAAGCTATGCAAAAATAGTATCCTAACCATTTCACCGGTAAGATTTTCGAGGACGAAAATCCCTAAGGGGGAGAGTTGTAACAGCCTGTTTTTAGGTCAAATCAGAACAGTTGTTTTGGGACCACAAATCTGAAGTTAAAATATTTATTTTATTATTTTAATAAGGTTTACAGCATGATAGATTAATTACGTGAAAGTTTCGTTAAGAAATTTTACTGTTTAAATGCTTAATTCGGTAAAAAGGACTAAATTGTGTAACACATAAAAGTTGAGTACTATTGTTTAAAGGTATTTAATAGCTATGGTTTATTAATATGGAAGTCCTTATAATGTTATTTGACCATGATTTAGGTTAGTGGACATTTATGTCCATGAATTACATGATGTATTAAGTTTAATTATAAGGTTATAATGGTAATTTATGTATTAAGTTAATAAAAATAAAACAAAAAATCCAAATCATATTATTCTATCCATCTTCTTGCTGAAAATTGAGAAAGAAATAAGGGTTTTGAAGCTTCAAAGTTTTGGAAATCTCATCTAGCAATTAGTAAGTGATTTTGATTTGGATTTTAGTGATTTCTACGTTTTTGTAATCGTTGCTTCGTATTCTAGGTAGCCCGTACCTCAATTTTTGAGTTTGTTCATAATTTTGAAAAGTACCATTGTTGAATACTTGAATTCTTGATGTCTAATGATAGATTATGGAAGCTTGATGATAGTTTTACAAGTTTTATAAAGTGATTTTTGATAAAAATGTCAAATAGGGATTAAATTGTGAAAATGTAAAATTTAGTAGTTAAAAAGGTGAAATAATGAAAGATATGGGCTGCTAGTAGTATATAGCAAATTTGGCTAGACATGGTTTGGTATTAAATTGCATGAATTTGCAATTTTATGTGTTAAGGACTAAATTATAAAAATTAAAAAGTATAATGGCAAATGTGTAAATTTGCCAAAATATGAATTATGGACTAAATTGAATAGATTGAATGCTGAACCTAAGTTAATTTGATATAATATAGATCAAGATAAGCCAAGATCGAGTTTAGATCAAGGAAAAGGAAAGATCGACGAATAGTCGATAGTTTTATCCGAGTTAATACAAGGTAAGTTCATATAATTAGAATCGAACTTTTCTATACTTGTATTTGTTGAATTGAATGTATATAATTGAAATACTTGAAATATGAATGCCTTGATGATATGTTGTATTCGTTACCGAGCCCGTTTGAACTATATGAATTCATTGGGTACGAGTGACATGTTACTGGGATTACCGTATTGGTTGAGCTCCTGCATTTGTTGCAGACTCACCACAGCTCGTATGAGCTTACCGATTCAACTCGTAAGAGTTTACTGTTTCAGCTCATTGGAGCTTACCGATTCAGCTCGATCGAGCTTACTGTTCAGCTCAACAGAGCTTACCGTTTTCAGCTTAATAGAGCTTACTGTTTATCAGCTCTGGAGGAGCTTTCCTACCATGACTCGAACGAGCATGTATGATGATGAATTGACGGATTACTGACGTTGTTCACTCGACTATCCTTTGAAGTTCTAATAGGTTCAATGAGCCTAAATACTGTTTATACGGATAAGTTACAGGTTATAAGTGATATTAATGTTATATGCATGATATGTGAATTTTGGAATAATACAAAGTATTGTATTAATGGATGGTTTATGTTTATGTTAAATGACTGACATGTAATGATTATGTGTGAAAAGGTGATGGTTAAATTGAATTGTTGGCATTTTTATTTATTGATTGATTTTGTATAAATGGTAAGTTTAATTTTGAATTATACGAGCTAACTAAGCTATAAAGATTACTCTGTTTCTTTTTCTATGTTTTATAGAGGCTCGTTGCTCGCTCATTTCGAACAAGTCGGAGTTGCATGTCACACAATCCAATTTCTGATTGGTATTTTGAACTTGTGAATTTTTGTAAATATGTCATGTATAGGTTAGTTTGAAAAAAGTAGTTATGTTTTGGTATCATGATTTGAGAATGATTTTGTATATAAGTTAAGCCATGTGATTTGGCTTAGTTTGGTATCATATTTTGATTGAATATATGTTCTTAAAGATGGTATGTTTTGGTATGGTAATGTTTGAATGGAAATATGCAAGTGAGGTGTTGATATGAAATTGATGTAAGAGTATGCCCAAAGATCAATCACGAGATGGTTGTAATAACATACTTGGTTTATCATGTTTATTAATATAAGGCGTTGCCATTATTATTCCAGTTTCTTTTCTGTGTGCATAAATAAATTGTTTTATAATAATGTCCTGAGAATAATATGATTATTCTCAAAAGATCCTTAGTAAGTATTGTTGTTGGCTAGGACAATAATAATGCATTAAGACTAACATGTAGTTGATTGATGATAAAGAGTTGTCATTGATATGGAGTGTTAGAATCAATGCATGAATATGTGTGTTAGAGAACAACATATTGGACTGACCCGCTATGAGTATGTTTCTTGGATTATTATGTAATTGTCACAACATTACTCATAGTGATTAATATGTATATGATCCTCATACTTGAGATCATCTTTATCCCAACATCGTGAGTTGTATATTTTGATACAGTCAAACAAACACCGTAACTGGTTGTTCTATAAAGACTGATGTTGGATATACCACAATCTATATTGAGGGATATTGTTGATCAATATAGGATAAGTCCCTCCTACATAATGGGAGTAATATCTCAGGCCACTTGATTGAGTGAGGCTAGAAATGCATGGCCATGCTCAAATAAGTTGATATGAGATGTCATACTTATTTGTGTATCATAGTCTACTCAAGGTATCAAGAAACATGGGATGGACTATGCAAGTGTGACTATTCCATGACTTGTGTCCATTCCAAAGATATAGGACTTAAGGATTAATGCATGAAAGGTTAATCACAAAAGGTTATGTCGAATCATGACTTCTTGTAACTTAGGTAGCATTGATGCATTGCTAGATGCCACTTATTGTTTGTAACATTAGAATTGTTCTAATATTACTGCTAACGTTACAAGAACCTATAGGGTCACACCCTATGGTTGAAATGAACGAGGTAAAACATAGTTGGTATATTGCTTGGGTGTCACATGAATTAAATTAATTATAGAATTAATTTAATTGGGCAATCAAATTGTTGAACATACTATATATGTACAAGGATGTTGTACACATAATCAGAACATAATTTTATTGATATATGAATTTAGTTCGTATATAAGTTTAAATAAATATAGTTTATCGAAATCTTTATTATAATTAATGTAATTATAATTTTTTGGTTAAACATTATTATATTTATTTGAATGATAATTATTATGTTCGGATTAATTTTAATGAATTAAAATTCGTTATAAATATATACCAATTAAGAGGGAGTTATATATAGCAAGGGTAAAAACCCTAAAAAGAATATATATATATATAAAACTAGCCCGAAAATATGCAAAGTGGTCTAGCAGCCGTTTAGCAAAATACTCTCTGAAAATAGTTTTCTGGGATTTCTACCGTTCATTGTCAATCGGGTGGACTACGTAGAGGCCGACATCGGAAAAGGTTGCGGCTTGGTTCGATAGTGGTTCAGCATTCCTGTTGCCTAGGCATCGCTGTCTACTCAGATTGAAGTTTCGATAATTTTGAAACCTTTTTATCACCCCGATTCGTTCCTTACACATGGATCATTGGTTTGGATCCCCGGATTTTTAATTTTTCGCTGCGCCTTGGAGGCACCGGTGTTCCAACAATTGATAGATGAATGGATTGTGCATGATGATGGATAGGAATTTGGGTATGAGTTTGTTATGTTTTGATATGGCAAATATTGTGTAATGAAATGGTTATTTTGGTTGTCAATTGGGTTGCATAAATGTGGTCAAATATGACTGTAAATGCTTGTGTTATAGGGTGGCAAAATGGCTTTGCAAATGACCTATTTTTGTCCACACAGGCAAAGACACGGGCATGTGTCTCAGCTGTGTGCGACACACGATTAAGTTACACGGCCGTGTGCCCTCTATGGTACCCTACAAATTAAGTCAATGTACTCTACAGGTTTGACACAGCTTAGACACACGGGCATGTCTATTGGCCGTGTGTGTCACACAAATTCACACATAGGTGTGTGATTGACCGTGTGACATAAGTCATTATACCCCCTAAATGGCACATGGCCTAGCACACGGGCGTGTGAGGCCATTTTGAAGGGCACACGGGCGTGTGGTTGGCCGTGTGACCCAAGTCAGTATCCTCTCTAGTTTTTACACGGCCTAGCACACGGGCATGTCCTCAGCCGTGTGACACAAGTCAGTATGTATGCCCTGTTTTCACACAGTCCAAGACACGGGCGTGTTTATTAGCCGTGTGAGGCACATGGCCTATTTACACGGGCGTGTGATATTTGAAATTTTGAAAATTTTATAAGTTTCTGAAATTTTTATATGTTATCAATTTAGTCCTGAATGCATGACTAAAGCTTTGTATGATTGATTTAAGTATATAATGAATATGAATGAGTGATATTTACTGAAATGTAATGTTAATTGATAAATTATCATTCTGAACTGAGTTATAAGTCCGGTAATGCCTCTTAACCTATTTCGATGACGGTTACGGGTTAGGGGTGTTACAGGGGTTGACCAAGGGGTTGTTGAAATTAAAAATAAAATGCAAGGATGGAGATTCGAACTTGGGTCTCAGAGGAAGCTATGCTTGTTCTTAGCCACTAGGCTAGTACATGATCTTGTTCAAAAATTAACGATAACTAAATTTAAATGGGGCATGACAACTCTATGATTAGAAGTAAAATTGCACACAAATAAAAATGATGCGAGGGAAGGGATTCGAACTTGGGTTTTAAGAATGAACTCACTAACTCATAACTATCAAGCCAGTAACTCACTTATTAACAATGCGCAAAGATAACCTTAAAAATCTAGGCGTGACCACTTTCAATTCACAAACCCAATTCTACTAACTTGATTTTTGGGATGTGAAAATAACTCATATATATAACTATGCATAGTGAACATAATAACCATGTTCAAATCATGAATACCATCTTTATACATATGAAATTTTCTTTCGATTCTATTTTGTAACTTATTTTTGCCTGGGGAACTATAGTAAATTAATCTTGGATACTCGAGATAAAATTGCTCACATAAGCTGTGAAATATAGTTACTCTCATGAGTTGCAAATTGGGACATTAACCTTTACTCGATGTTGCTCACATGAGTTGTGGAGAATCTACAACACATGCAGGATCTCAGCCATCAATAAGGTATTCAACACCGGTACAAGGTACCTGATACTTTTTACCAAGTCACAAAATCTATAACATCGCATTTCAACCCAGGCCACCAATAGACCTCTCATAGGTCATGGTACATCTTACCACTAACGGGGGTGCATAGTGTAAAGGCTACTATATGCCTCGATGAGAATCATCTGACTCAAATCAATATTATACGACACACGAAGTCTTCCTCAGAAATTTAATACACCATTTGCATTGACATCAAAATTTTTCTTTAACGCCTTGTTCAACCTGTCGAATCTTCTTTACAAATTCCTCATCTAATGACTGATTCTCCTTAATCTGCTGAGACAAAGTTGGTTTCACTTGAAGTTCAGCCAACAACCGACCATTTTTGGTTACACTCAAATGCGGAAACATGGATCGCAATACCATCATCAACTTCCGATTCAAAGTGTCTGCAACTACATTCACTTTGTCGGGGTGATATTCTATCACACATCCATAAACCTTCAAAATTTCAATCCATCGCCTTTTCCTTAAATTCAACTACTTTTGAGTGAGGAGGAACTTGAGGCTTTTATGATCTATATAGATAATACATCTCTCTCTGTACAAATGATGGTACAAAATCTTGAGCACAAATAGCTAATTCCAAGTCGTGGGCCAGATAATTACTCTTATGCGCCTTCAACTGTCTCGAGGCGTAAGCCACAGCTATAACACCCCAAACCCAGCCCGAAAGTTATGGCCGAATCTGGTGTGTCACATCTGAGTGTTTTGTGACACCTTGTTCTTGTTGGTGAAAACCGTTTTTAAGTAAAAACCCATTAAGTTTTTAATGCCTGAGTAAACTTGGTAAATTCCATGTTACATCTGAAATTGACTTATCAAAACGCTTATTATCTTTGACCCTAGTGAAACCGCAAAAGCTTCTCTAGTTGAAAACCTTAAGGTTAAAAATGCAGGTTTCTATTTGAAAACGTTATTATTTTAAAAAATCAATGTTCCTACTCTAGCAGTTTAAAATACGAAATCAAAAGCCCAATAAAAGTAAAAAACCCCAAATGGGCTTATGACATAATTAAAACCCGAATATAAAATCTTTGAATAAATGAAGTCATAATCAAATAGTCTGCGGTCGTGTGGTCACCTCTGAGTCCCTCGCGGCTCCAAACCGTCTAAGGCTGGGGATTACCTGCACAGTACAAGGAAGGGTGAGTTTACGAAAACTCAGTGTGTAATCCCCTACCAGTCAAACGGTAAACAGAGCATACAGTATCAATCTGGGCCTGAGCCCTATTCAGTAACAGCATAGTCTGGGCCTAAGCCATATATAGCGACAGTGTGGGCCTATGCCCAAAACAGTATAATTGCAACACAGGTATGCAACCCAACCCAATCCAACCAACACACTACCCATACCAACCAACTCACCATGTGGGAATTAAATCGTCCCACCCACCCAACTCACCAATATCCCAGTGAAGCTGCTAACAATAATGCAGCAAAGCTGCTAATAACAATAAATATGGCGTAGCCACTAATGTAAAAATACATGGCAAAGCCACTAGAACGGTAAAACATGGCAAAGCCACTAGCACGACACTTCCTTCGAATCCAAATCCCAACCCCAATGCGAAATGTTATGTCATAATATTTCGTGTATGAAAGGTTTCATACTCAAATACAGTCATGCATATATCATACACTCATCAATCAACCTACCTCTAGGGTATAATGGTCATTTCCACCCATTAGGGGTAAAATTACTATTTTACCCCTTAGGGGTATTTTAGTCATTTAACCAACTTTCGGGTATCGATACAGATAACGACCCTTCAAATGGTCTATAGTCATCTCGAATGACTTAGATAACCCGTATGGTCAAAACAGTGTAAATGGGCCCAAGGCCATTAGTGGGCCCACATGCTCGTGTGGCCTAAACAGCCCAATTTTAGTCGCGGCTATGCGAACCCCATGGTCCAATCCATTATTTTCACTTACCGTGAACATTTTTCGTGTGGGGCCCATGAGCCCATTTAGCCCACACGGCCCATCTCGGCCCAACGAGGCCCATAACGACCCAAGCTCACGAAAACGCTCGTGGTGGCCTCTACAGTCTGTCATCCCTAATTTGTGGGCTTTGTTTACCACACGGGCATTTGCAAGCTCGTGAGGCCTCAAATGCCAAAGTTTTGGCTTTTCAACTTTTCAGCTTTTGTTGATTCACAACAACGTTATGGTGTGAGTACACACCTTGTCCAACGCTTTGGCAGTAGCAAAAGTTTGGGTGTACAATTACACACCTCGATTTGCGAAAGTGAGAGAATCCCCAACGAGTCCAAAGCCTATAACCGATCCAACATACAGTTAGTCTCCACTACAATCCATCACAACAACAAATCTCTAACCCGACCCTTCTGTTTACCTTGATCGAAAAGAAGGTGGCCAATAGTGCTTAGATTATTAAGGGTCGATCTCTCAGATCCTGGCACCTAACTGCATATTCGACAGATTAATATATAGAACTGAATAAAAACAATCTACACCCCTAAAGATAACACTTTTAAGAATAAGGAGTAGTCGGTCTACCTAAGTATTGGAAGACAGGGTTCCGATGGCTCGAGAACGTTCTGCACGCTTCGTTCCTCAGTGATATCTAGAACCCACGACATGCATCATAGAAAAAGAAGCCACCACTCGAAAAATACAGAAAATTAAGAGGAAAAGGGTATTCGACTTTAGAGAGTAATAAAAGAAACAAAGTTGTCAGCCACGACACGATATACTTACCACTAGCAGAGAAGCACATAATTTGCCCAATCAAATTAACCGAGTAACAGAGAGGTTTAAAAGATGAATAAAAGAAATAGGGAAGTGTTTGAAGAAAGGGGAAAGAAGTTTCAGCTAAGAGAATGCTAAGTTTGATAGCAAGGTTCGGCCAAAGAAAAATGTAAAGAGAAGTAAAGCAATATGGGGTATAAAGAAAGCAATAATTGACCAAGCACCTTAAAGGAGGATTGATGGCCTAAGGTAATCAGTTTAGAAGGGAGGGGAAGAATACCAATTCGGCAGAGAGGGGAAAATATGAAGAAGAAAGGAAAAAGTCTCCACAAAAGGGTTTGGCACTTGTTTTCTTGTCTTCACCGAGACAAACGGGAACCATAGTTGAAAAGAAAAGACCTGAATGGTCAAAATACACCACTGCTACCAAAATTTCACGAAACCAAAAGAGGAGAAAGAGCAAATGCTGAAACACAAATGAACAAAACCTATTTGGCACTAAGTGGCATGACCGAATAGGTACCCTTCACTCCTCATTTCGGTTACACCCCTCTCGCACTTTGAACTCCTTGAAAATCTCCACGAATCTCTCCCCTTATCCCTCTTAGATATCCTCCACAACAACCACCAAGACCAGTCAAACTCTCACACAGCAGAATTCGAAACCACTTCAAACTCTTGCCTTCCCAAGTAGCAAAATAACCATCCCTTGCCTGCTATGGGATTTGAACCCCAGCCTCCTCAGTTGCCAAATCAGGCCACTTGCCACCAAGCCATAAGACTTTTTCTATCATCAAACAAACACATTATTCATAAAGCCTAGGTGCCAGTGTCTAGGTTCTTTTAAGAGCAAAAACAAAAATTCTGCAAAAGCCAGAGCTTGAACCCAGGACTTCCCAGACACCCCCAAACACACCCAAATCACATAGCTAACAAAGCAAACATGAAATTTTTGCCAAAGCATACAAAATTATAGACCCTACATTTTTAGGGTGTTACAACAACCTTGCCTTCTTGCATCAACACACAATCGAGTCCCAAGTATGAAGCATCACTAAAAATAACAAAATATTTTCTGGGCTTTGGTTGAATCCACACAGGTCCCTCAGTCAACACTGCCTTGAGTTGCTCAAAACTTCTATGTCTTTTATTAGTCCATTCATGTAACACCCCTAACCCTTATCCATTGTCAGAATAAGGTTATGAAACATTACCATAAAAATCATAACTTTACAATATACATTTAGTACCTCAACATAAACATGGCATAAATTGATTATCAACATGCATATCATCCCTTAATCAATTCTTCGAGGCCTTAAAAACACTTTAGAAACAATTCGGGACTAAAATGGAATCATTCAGAAAGTTCAGGAAAAAGTTAGAAAATTTGAACTGTAGGGCTCACACGGCCGTGTGACTCACACGACTGAGACACACGCCTGTGTCTCATATTTTGTAACATTCAAAATAGGGACACACAGCCATGTTCCAGCCCGTGTAAATTTCAAAGTTGGGTCACATGGCTAAGCCACATGCCTGTGTACCAGGCCGTGTAACTCTCGAAATGGCCTCACACACTCATGTGCTAGGCCGTGTGCTAGGTCATGTAACGGCTTGACTTGCAAACCTTAAAACCTATAGGGTACACATAGTCGTGTCGCATGGCCGTGTGTCACACACGGCTGAGTCACACGTCCGTGTCTCAGGCTATGTGGACATGAAATTGGCCAAAATCAAGCCATTTCTATCACCATTTCAAACTTGTATCTAAGCACCATTTGTGTCCAAATTCAAAGCACCAAAACCTTACCAAAACATGCATAAAATGACCAATTCAGTAGACTATTAACATACAACCAATCTGCCATATAAGGCACCTCAATTACGATCAACCAAACATACCTAAACATGTACACTTACCATATCTTAACCTTACTTATGTAAATCAATACCCCTTCCAAACATACCATAATCATGATCATTAGAATTTCCTTATAAACATACGATTTGGTCACTCAAGCATGCATCAAATCTTACCCAAGTTAACACATACCAATAAGGCATCAAAAGTACCAAAAATACATCAACCAAAATAACGTGTACATGCCAAACTTATCATCTAACATTTAAACATAAGTCCACCTATACATGCCATTATAACCTTGGCCAAAACATTAATAACTATCGATATAATTGCTGGATAGTGTGATAGATCTCTGACAAACTTCCAACCCAATCGAGCTTCTGATTATATATAAAACATAGGAAAGAAAACTACGTAAGCATATAATGCTTAGTAAGTTCGTAAATCATGAACATAACTTACCATTTCAATGCATAACATTAAAATTAAGCATGATACAATCTAACCATAAGATTGGAACAAGCCTAAGCATCATCAACAACACATGTTAGTGCATTAACTCATAATTCAATTGAATTATCATAAGGTAAGTTATTATACATAAACAACTTCATTTGAAATCATCATTTTCATGAACATAGGTATACTTTCATTGAACATTTCCATTTCAATCCTTTTTCATAGATTCATGACATAGTTCATTTGGTCACTTGCCTTTCCTTTCCTTTTCATGCTCGTTGAACCATTTAGAATAACATCGGATACGCGGGAAAGCTCACACAAAGTGTGCAAAACATAATCGTAACCTTTCCTTTTCCTTTACATAGTTGCTCATACGAGCTGTGAAATGGGTCTGCTCATACAAATTGTAGGTCGGAATGTAAGCTACATGATGCTGCTCACACATGCTGTAGAGTATCCGCAACAAATGTAGGAGCTCAGCCAGTGGTAGGACATTCAAGACCAACACCCGAAACATGGAAACCCTAATGACATATTATTTGTATCCTATAAATTCCTAAGGTTCAAACGGGACTCGATAATCATCATAACATCGTTGGATTTCCACCATTTAATTTCATTGCAAATAATACATGAATATATAGATCAATATAACATTAAACGTTATTTAATCATACGAACTTACCTCGACAAACAAAGCGTAAAAATGTAGTCGATCAATCTGAGGCTTTCGCTTTTTCCAGATCTAAATTCGTATGAGGTTTATCTTGATCTAAATAGATAAGTTCAATTCGTTTAATATTTCCACTACACAATTAAGTTTATAATTCATTTTTTGAAAAATTACAATTTTGCCCTTAACATTTTAACTTTTTCACAATTTAGTCCTTAAGCTCGTAAATTGAAATTTAAGCATTTTCATCCCTAATTCATGCTAACCGAAATCACTAGAGACACCTACCAACGCATACAAATCACCATTTCATGAATTTATCATAAACTTTTCTCATTTTTACAAATAAGTTCCTAAATAACAATTTCATAAAAAATCCCTTTACAAAACTTGTTTATTTAACAACAAGAACTCATAATCTTCCATCAACATCAAAAATCATGCAAGAGCATTCATGATAAAACCTTAAATGTTTAACAGTTTTACAAATTAATCCTTGGGCTAGCTAGGTTAAGCTACAACGATCCCGAAAACATAAAAATCATTAAAAACAAGACGATATAACACTTACATACAATGGAAAATACTAACCGAATGTACAAGCTCCTTCAATTTCTTATTTTCGATGGAAAAAGCAACTAAAGAAGATGTTATGTTATTTTACTTAACATAATTATTAAATTACTAAATTAACCTTGCTTATTAACCTGTAAATCACTTAATAATGTGTCCATCTTTGTCTACTAATAACAATAATGGTCTAATTACCATATAAATTCCCTTACATTTAAAATTCATAGCTAATTAATACCTTTAACTACTAGAATTCTACCTTTGTACCTTTTACGATTTAGTCTTTTTCACTTAATTAAGCATGCAAACGTGAAAATTTCTTAACAAATTTTTTATACGACTCTACTAACATACCGTAGACATTAAAATAATAAAATAATAATTTACTTATCAAATTTGTGGTCTCAAAACTATTGTTCTAATTTCACTAAAAACGGGCTGTTACAAGTCAAACACCACGTTTTTCTAAAGTAGTTTCGTTAAGGGTGCAACAATAAGGGGAAAACCTTCAACGAACCTACAATAATAGCCAACCAAATCCAAGAAACTTCAAACCTGGTAACACTCTTTGGCGGTTTCCACTCCAAGATCGCTTCAATTTTCTTCTGATCCACATGGACTCCGTCAGTTGACATAACATGGCTTAAGAATGTTACCTCTTTTAGCCAAAATTCACATGTACTCAACTTTACATACAACTGCTTTTCCTGTAAAATCTGTAAAACAATCCTCAGATGTGCATCGTAATCCTCCTTTGAACGAGAATACACCAGAATGTCGTCTATGAGGGCAACTACAAACTAATCCAAGCACAAATGGAAAACACAGTTCATCAAGTCCATGAAACCATTATGGGCATTAGTTAAACCAAAAAGCATGACCAAAAACACATAATGCCCACACCAAGTCTTAAAAGTGGTTTTCATGATGTCAGACTCCTTCACCTTCAATAGTTAATACCTTGATCTTAAGTCTATCTTCGAAAACATCATCACTCCTTTAAACTGATCAAACAAGTCATTGATTTGAGGCAAAGGATACTTATTCTTGATGGTCAACTTATTCAACTATCTATAGTCTATGCATAATCACAACATACCATCCTTCTTCTTTACGAACAAAATCGGTACACCCCACGAAGATACACTCAGTCAAATGAAACTTGGGTCAACCAACTCTTGCAACTGAACTTTAATCCCTTAAGCTCTTTTGGTGCCATGCAATAGGGCGTAATAGACACCAGTGCATTACTAAGAGAGAGCTCAATACCAAATTCTACTTCACGATCTAGCAGCAAACCAGGTAATTCTTTCAGAAACATATCAGGAAAATCCTTAACAGTACAAATATACTGAACTTTCAATTCCTTCTTAACTAAGTTCATCACATAAGCGAGATAGGCTTCACAACCTTTACCTATAACCGAAACCATATTAGACAAAAATTTAGGTCTCTCCCTAACAACCATAATCTCCATCCCATCACTATTTTACAGAGTAATCTGCTTCATCTCGAAATCTACTTTAGCATTATGCTTAATTAACCAGTCCATAACAAGAATTACATCAAAATCATAGAAAGACAATTCCATAAGGTCGACAGAAAAGACTTGTCCTTATATCATAAGGGGACACCAACGATATACTCAATTCACCACAACATTTTCATCGAAAGAACTAATTACAGTCATAACGACACTAATAATTTCTATAGGAACCCTTAACTTACAAGCCAATTAACTCAAAATATACGAATGCATAAAGCCAGAATCAATTGAAGAGAATAATGGAATATACTACAAAGTGAAAGTACCTGCGATAACTATTGTCAAATCTTGATCTTACAACTCTCTAACAGCATAAACCCGACCTAGACCTCCTATCTCAACCTGAGTAGCAACAGTATGAGCAAAAACTTGCTGCCCAATTGATCTCCTATTACCTCCTCTACCTTGGCCACAACCTTTAGCCATCGTAAATGCAAGTGCAGAACTCTAAGTCTATGAAACCTCAACCCTATTCAGGTAGTCCCTTAACATGTGTTCCTTAGAGCCACACTTAAAACATCTACCTGTCATTTTTTGGCACTCTCTAGGATGTCTACACTCATAGTGCACACAAAGCGGTCATCTAGAACCACTTGACCGATCCACCAGTACTAACCACGATGCTGCTCTACTTCTTAGATTGACTCTATCAAAAACCATATCTAACACCTCTACTAGAACTCTGAGTATCGCGTCCTCTATTAGGAAATTGTCCAGACGCACCAGAACTATTAGAAGTTCTCTTTCCCAATTCAGTCACCACTAAGTACGGTGGCTCAGCCAAAGTCTCTTCAACAACTTTGGCTTTCTCAAACATTTCATCAAACAACTCTGTATTCTAAGCTACTAAGTAAACTTGAATCTCGCTATTAAGCCCAAAATGGAACCTCTTGTAAAGATCCCTCTCAGTAAGAACCATTTCAGGAGCGTATTGGTCGAGGCACAAAAATTTTGACTCATAATTAGCCATAACCAACCTACCTTGCAACAAGTCTAGAAATTCTCGTTTACGGGCTTCCGTGTACTGCTTAACCATAAACTTCCATTTGAACACTTCTAAGAAATAATTCCAAGTAAACTGATGTACAATAGAACCTCTCTTCATTGTATTCCTCCAATGATGAGCTTCATCGCCGAGTAGGGACATGATACAACCCAATTTCTCCTCGTCAGTATAGGCATCTACTCGAGGATCCTTTTAGCACCCTCAAGCCAATACTTCGCTACAATCAAATTAGCTCCTTTAAATTTATCAAACTCTTTGCCACCCAACACTCGTAGACGTTTAAATGGCAATCCCCAATTCGTGAGTGCAAGGTTGGCAGGTGCAGGAGTAGGGTTGGCACCACCAATCCTCTAAAACACCCCAATCATGGCTTCCATCAAGGGGTCAACATGTTCATTAGGTATATTCATTTACGCAGTGGCACAAGAGGTGCAGAGGATGTAACATCCTTTTGAGCATTCACATTTACATTAACATGTCGACGAGGCATTTTGTATCTAATCTAACACACACAAACAAACTAAAGGTGTGAGTAGTGGGGAAATGAACCACGACATGCTCTTAAAAGAAAAAAAAATTAAGTAAAGGAATGTGTTCCTAGCCCTACCCCAATTATAAGAAAATTCATACAATTTCAAACAAAGGTATCCAAATCCGACAGTTCAAGCATGAAGAAAATTTAGACACTTAGATTTTTGGATACATGGGATATGTAGCCCTAGTTCGTACATTGATAACTTAGAATTTGAGTGTTAAAAAACATATGCTTTGATACCACCAAATGTAACACCCCTCACCTGGTTCGATCGTCAGACCTGAGTTACAGGACGCCACATCAATAATAACAACATAACATTTAAGCAAGGGCAATTGTCAATAACTTAACCAATTACAAAGGTGTTCACGTCTTAACAAACATTAACTGACATTAGATACAATTTAAAAACATGCTTAGGGACCATTTAGTAAATTTCCAAAGAAAACCACGTAGGTATCGATACACAAATACAGGTGTTGATATTTTTTAAAGAAAGTATAGAGACTAATAAGAAAAATGATACCAATTTAGCATTCTAAAAAAAATCAATTCTAAACATTTTATCGATACTCAAACAAAGGTATCAGGGTTTTTACCTCAAGTATTGATACTCGTGAAAGGGTATCGATACCAAATTGAGCTACTATTTTCCTGCGCATTTGTTCCAATACTATGGTATCAATACTTATGCCTTGATTATCGATACCTTTATACAGAATGACAAAAACATAGTAGCACGAAGTATATTTCGTGCTTCACATATTTCCTTTCCAACATGCAATATTCATCATAACATTAAGCATCAAAATTACCTAAAACACAATCCAACGTGACATTTATACCTCATTGATCCAAACCATGATAAAACAATTAAAGATAGTAATAGTATATGACCAAAAATTCTAAAGGTTCAATATCATAATAAACCAACAAAAACATAATAATAACCAGTCAAAATTCTAACCACATTGCCTTTATTCCAAAAGTTCAAAAGAATAATAAAATCACCTATTAAAATTACTATTACCTAACTTGGATAACTTTTTTGGCCGCACCACTTACACCAAAAACACTAATTTTCTGCAATAGTTAGGAAACGAGTGTGTGAGCTTAGTCAAGCTCAGTAAGCTCAGTGAATGGTTGAAACTACTGCAAATATGCACAATATCATACGTTAAACAAAAACAACTAAAACACAACCACAACCATATTTAATTACAATGTCGAGCTAACAATTTCACACTTTATTTATCTCATTAGTCTAACTTACATAATCACAAGCATATAGATACAACATATTTCATATACAATTCATTTCATGATAATTTGGCAACTGAAGACTATGAAACGTAAAAGTGGGCTCTATCACCATACATTGGATACATGAATCTCCAACACACCAATGAATCGAAGAGTTTAACATATCCCATAACTGTAACATCAAGCTAACACTATCCAACACACCAACATATCCTGATGAATGGATCCAAGCTCAAATTCTCTTATCCCTCCTAACTATTTCGGGCCTCAATGCCCCAAATCACAACACAAAGGTGAGTACTCACAAATTGTAACGCCTCGAGTTTTGGGCCTAGAAGTATTAGGTCTTGAGCATGGGAACAGTTAGGAAGCTACACATAAATGTTTATTTGTGCAAGAAAGTGACACAAATACATGTCTGCTTCAGTGGTTAAGTGTTCTGGGAGTGTCTGAGAAGTCTTGGGTTCAAGCCTAGGCATGTGCAAAAAGTTTTGCTTTTAAGGAATAAACCTTGCCTATAGTTAGTAGGCTTTTAAATAAATGTGAGCATTTTATGACAAGAAAAGGCTTGTTGGTCTAGGGGATAGGGCCGTGTGGAGTGTTCCAAGAGGTCTGAGGTTCAAGTCATGCTTGACGCAAGGGAGTGATTTATTTTGCTACTGTGTCGTGTAAGAGGTTGTATGTTAGTGGGATTCTGATTCTATTGAGTGGTTAGAGGGTTTTTAGGAGAAAATTTGGGATGTGGATAGAATAGTGATCGGTTTGGATGATTATAGAGAGATTTAAGGAGGAAATTGTGAGGAGTTAAGGGGAGAGGTGGTGTTGTCCCAAAATTAAACTGTTGGCACACAAAGAATTCGGCTTTGGGGAGAAAGAATTCAGTTGTGTAAAAGCACTCTCATTTCTCTATTATTCTTTTGGTTCTTTTCTCTCTGTGAAGCCAAATATAGCATTTTTAGGTACCTTCTCGTTTGGTGATCTGTTTCGAAATTGCACTTCTTCTCTTAGTCAGATATTCCCTTTCTTTCTCTCTCAACCCTTTTGTGTCTAACAATTCTCCTCTTTTGTGCCTAGCTACCTTGGCCGATTCTCCTTACTTCTTCTTCACTCCCATCTGTTTTGTTGTGCCAAAAACATCTCTCCTTGTAGTTGAACCTTTCCTTCTCCATAAATCTCTTTCTCTTCCTTTCTCGTCTTTTCTCTGCTCACTCTCAATTATTTCCCTTCTTCTTTTGAGGCTTGGCTGAATATTATTGCTTTTCTTGCCCTCACTGTGTCGACTTTTCCCTTCTTTCCTATATGTCATTTCTGTAGTCATTGCAATTCTTTGGTTTTGCATTTTAGGGTGCGATTGTTTCACTTTGCCTCTATCATTCTGTGTACTTTAGGTTCCTGTGTGAATGTAGGCCGATTGTCCTTTTCTTCTAATCTAGACTCTGCATTTTTTATAAGTGATTATTCATCTAGTACAAACTATTCATTTGATTAATGGTTGATAAGGCTCGATTGGAATGCAGGTATCCCCTTAGGCCTAGTGATTAGTGTCTTGCAACGGACTAAGTGTGCAAGCCTCGATTGGCCAATATAGACAAGTGATAGGTAATCTTATGAATAAGTCTTTTAATTAGGGTTCGCTTTGACTCGATTCATATGCTATTAACTGAAGCTTCTGTTTGAAATAGGTTGGAGTGCTTGTAGGCTAGTTACGTATTTTCACAAACATGTGTGTAAACACTGCCCCTACTCGTAAATAGGCAAAATTTGAAATAAAAGACCGGCAATGCTACACTAGTGTGCACTCGCTCGTATGGTAAACAGAACGCATAAACGTGCGCATTTGATTGTATAGGCCGTCTTGGGCCACGTTGGGCCGAAATGGGCTGTGTGGGCCCCACGGGCTCATGGGTTAAGAGCTTCCACAAGAGACAACATTTTTAAAATTAAAGACGTTTTGACACGAGTAACCTTTTTTTATAAATTTCATGTTTTAAGATCATCATTAAAAACACATAAAAAAGATAAATATGGAAAAAGGGTTTTCTCTTGATATTAAGCTTTGCGAAAAACACTTCAATGTGACATCGCCAGATTTGGCTATAACGTCTAGGCCGGGTTTGGGGTGTTACATTTAGTGGTATCAAAGCCAAGTTACAAAACTCAGCTGTGGATTTGGGATTCGTTTAAAACTTTGAATTTCTAAAAAAGAACTATTCAAATGATTTGAAGCATTTTTGTTTCACTGAATGTGTGGTACACTGAGTCTCCAACGGCGATCCTGTAAGTTCTCTTTGAAAACTGTATTTTGATTATGACTGAAGTTGCCATAGGTAGGATTACTGAGACTACTATAGGTAGTATACCATACTGTAACCCTTTAGTAGTGTATACTAAAATTATAGTAAAACCGGCAGACACCGATAGACAATGCTTCGTGCGAAAATAAAACTTTATACTTTTGATACTGTTTCCATAAAATATTTGTTAATAAACAACTAGAACTGTAAATTGATCTACATAAAACTATTAATTCAGATAAAATGAAAATCGATAATGAGCACCAGAGGCACTTGTGGAAGAGGTACAAGAGGTCGCGGTAGAGGCCGTAGAGGTGCTCAGGCTGGGTCTTCGAAATCTGGGCACATGCCTAATGTTGAAGCAAGGGAGGCACCGGCCTCACATGTGGCTGAGACTAGGTCTCAGGATCGTGCGGCTGGGGATGACGCACTGTCCCAGACTATCTATAGACTGTACTGAAAACATCAAGTTAAATGTGGTAGTTTTTTGGAACTAGAGTGCGCAGTAGGAGCGTAGTGATGTAGTCTGTGTTATGCGACTGATCTGATAGTTGGAAATTTTGGGGACGAAATTTCTTTAAAGAGGGGTGAATTGTAACGCCCTGAGTTTTAGGCCTAGAAGTATTAGGTCTTGAGCATGGGAACAGTTAGGAGGTTGTACATAAATGTTTAGTTGTGCAAGAAAGTGACACAAATACATGTCTGCTTCAATGGTTAAGTGTTCTAGGAGTGTCTGAGAAGTCTTAGGTTCAAGCCTAGGTATGTGCAAAAATTTTTATTTTTAAGGAATAAACCTTGCCTATAGTTAGTGGGCTTTTAAATGAATGTGAGCATTTTATCACAAGAAAAGGCTTGCTGGTCTAGGGGATAGGGGCGTGTGGAGTGTTACAAGAGGTCTGAGGTTCAAGTCATGCTTGACGCAAGGAAGTGATTTATTTTGCTACTGTGCCATGTAAGAGGTTGTATGTTAGTGGGATTCTAATGCTATTGAGTGGTTCAAGGGTTTTTAGGAGGAAATTTTGGATGTTGATATAGGAGTGATCGGTTTGGATGATTATGGAGAGATTTGAGGAGGAAATTGTGGGGAGTTGAGGGGAGAGGTGGTGTTGTGTCAAAATTGAATTGTTGGCACACAAAGAATTCGACTGTGCAAAAGCACTCTCATTTTCCTGTTATTCTTTTGGTTCTTTTCTCTCTATGAAGCCAAATATAGCATTTTTGGGTACCTTATTGTTTGGTGGTCTGTTCCAAAATTGCACTTCTCTTCTTAGCCAGATACTCCCCTTTTTGCCCTCTTAACCCTTTTGAGTCTAACAATTCTCCTCTTTTGTGCCTAGCTACCTTGGCCGATTCTCCTTATTTCTTCTTCACTCCCATTGGTTTTGTTGTGCCAAAAACATCTCTCCTTGTAGTCGAACCTTTCCTTCTCCATAAATATGTTTCTCTTCCTTTCTTGTCTTTTCTCTACTCACTCTCAATTCCTTCCCTTCTTCTTTTGAGGCTTGGCCGAATATTACTGCTTTTCTTGCCCTCACTGTGCTGACTTTTCCCTTTATTGCTATCTGCCGTTTCTATAGTCATTGCTATTCTTCGATTTTACATTTTGGGGTGCGATTATTTCACTTTGCCTCTATCATTCGGTGTACTTTCGACTCTTGTGTGGGTGTAGGCCGATTGTCCTTTTCTTTAAATCTAGACTCTGCATTTTCAGTAAGTGATTATTCGTCTAGTGCAAACTGTTCATTTGATTAATGGTTGATAAGGCTCGATTGGAATACAGGTAACCCCTAAGGCCTAGTGATTAGTCTCTTGCAATGGACTAAGTGTGCAAGCCTCGATCCGCCGATCTAGACAAGTGATAGGTAATCTCATGATTAAGCCTTTTGATTAGGGTTCACTTCGACTAGATTTTTAGGCTATTAACCGAAGCTTCTATTTGAAATAGGTTGGAGTGCTTGTGGACTATTAACCGAAGCTTCTATTAACCGATCTAGACACTGCCCCTACTCGTAAACTGGAAAAAGTTAAAATAAGGGACCGGCAATGCTACACGAGTGTGGGCTCACTTGTATGGTAAATGAAACGCATAAACGTGGGCATTTGAATGTAGAGGCCACCATGAGCGATTTTATGGGCTTAGGCCGTCTTGGGCCATGTTTGGCCACAATGGGCCGTGTGGGCCCAACGGGATCGTGGGCCAGACACAAGTAAACCACATGGGTGTGTGGAAGATATTGGGCCAGGCTGTGCAGTTCACACGGCCAAGGCTATGTTTGGGCTTATGGGCCACACGGGTGTGTGGGCCCACATGGGACACATTATCAGCATTGGGCCCATTTTCACTGTTTGACTGTTAAGGTTGCATGGGTCGCCTGAGACGACTGTGGACCTACTGTTAGTTCGGTAAGTACACCTAGACCTTAAATTGTTAAATGATTGTTATGCCCCTAGGAGGTAAAGTGACTATTATATCCTTATGAGAAGTATGACCGTATTGAGCATGCCATTATATATATGTTGCATACATGCATTATATTATGATATGTTGCATGGGGATTGGTTATTATGATTGGAGGAAGTGTACCGTACTGGCAGCTCTGCTGCAATTACTGTTTAGTGCCACAACCGGTTTTATTTTGGACTGTAGAGATGGGTGGGTTGATTTTATCCCAACATGGAGTGTAGGGCTGGACGCAGTGGAGTGTAGAGGCTAGATGGGTAGGATTTCTATTTGCATTCTATACTGTTACTGTCACTGAATTGGGCTAAGGCTCGCACTGATACTGATACTATAATGGACAAGGGATCTAACTGAAACTGAATTGTTATTGATACGGGCTTAGGCCCAGACTGTATTTGCTTACTGCATATTTGACTATATGTTTATGATGGGATTACACACTGAGTTTTCGTAAACTCACCCTTCAGTTTATCTGCGCAGGTAATCCCCAGTCTTAGGTGAGTTAGTGTTGCGAGGGACTCAAAGGTGGCCACACAACTGCATGGACTTCCTTATTAGATTTTAAATTATAATTATTTCGATTTGGGTATCTTCTTATGTAATAAGGCCTCTATGAATTTTTAATCTTTAATTCGGGTTTTTGATTATTTGATTTATAACTGCTAGCAGTAGGATAAGACGCGATTTTTCAAAAGACAAATGTTTTCCAAAAATACCGACAATACGTAATGGGTTAATAGCTTCCGCAAGAGACAACGTTTTTAAAATTAATGACGTTTTGACATGAGTAACCTTTTTATAAATTTCATGTTTTAAGATCATTATTAAAAACACGTAACAAAGGTAAATATGGAAAAAGGATTTTCTCTTGATATCAAGCTTTGCGAAAAACACTTCAATGTGACATCGCCAGATTCGACTATAACATTTAGGCCAGGTTTGGGGTGTTACACAAATCCTATGGCATGCGAACTACATGCAATGGTCTCAAGAGACCACAAGGCCAAAGTATCCACAATCACACACACATTTTTACTTACCACTTAAATGCACATTATCTCTGCTCATTTAACATTACACACAACACTATCACTTCCAAATAGAGTGCTTACCATGCTCTCTATTGCTGCACTCACAAGTTCTAACATATAGCTCAAAGAGCTATAACCACAATAAGTCACATATACATGCATAAAATAGTAGTTCCATATTACATGTTAACACAATCACATAACCACAATTTTGTAAAATACATAAAAGAAGTAAGAAGGCTTACACTCGAAACTTAGGATAGGGGTTTAGGCTACTCTTAAGATCCCATTTAACACTATGAATTGTGTCTACAAGTAGCAACTCCAAAACACTTACCGTTTAGTCTTTCATTAAATTGTTGAATGCTCAAACTAGCTTTTCCTTGCCTTTTGATTTGCTCGAAGAGGGTTCCAACGATGTCGAATCTTCCCACATATTAACCAAACAACCTACGCAATTACTTAAAAACTAATAACACCTCAAATCAAACAAGAATGTAGGTCTAAAACTAGTTTCTTTTGGAATTGAAAATTTTGACTAACATAGCCGAAACTCAAATTCCTTAATTCCTACTCATTCACATTGCTTAAAACTAATTCCAAATATCTAATTACTCATTTAAGAACAATTCTTAACCTTTAAAACACTAAAAACTCCTCAAACTTATGGTTCCAAAAATTTTGACTTCCATGTTTCATGAAAACTCAACAAAACCTTCAACTCTTTTAATGAAATTTTAAAACAAGTTTGGAAACCTTCCATTCTCATCAAAACCAGTTGAAAAACACTTAGAAATAATAGTTTCATTCAAAAATCTAAATTCTGCCATTAATGACCCCAATTTTGACTAATATAGAAAATCCTTGATTCAACGGGTTAAAGCTTGATTTAAATGGCTAGACTACATAAAAAACTGTTAGAAAAACATAACCTTACCTTGATTGGGGAGAAAAATGAACGGTTGATGGAAAATATGAGAAAATCCACAAGTTGAATGACAAAGAAATTAATGGTGTTCTTGATGTTCCTCTTAGATTTCTAAGGAGGTTTAATGCTTGGAAGATGATGGAAATCAAAGGGATTGAAATAATGGAGATAAAAATTTATGAATAGTATTTTTGGGGTTTTAATTGACAACAAAACAAGTGAGGGGAGAATAAGATTCATGCTTTTCCTGTAGGTGAATGGGAAAATAGGTTGATTTTAAAGTTTTGGTATATTTGTCTTTGGGCTACTCCTAACTTAAACCATTTTACAAAATAGTCCTTTTTCTTTAAATTAAAAGCATTTTTCTCTTTTCTTTCACAATTTGATTTTATTTTCAAAAACCATTTAACAAAGATATTTTTTGGTTCCTAAATTCTAAATTCCTGAACCCAATTAGGCCAGAATTTCCAAAACTACCCTCGAAACTTCTAGACCCAATTTTGGGGTGTGACATGTTAAATATATTGTTTATACTGACTAACTGTTACTCGACGTATTAACGTCCAGAGTAAGAATACTACATAAAAGATATAAAATAATGCGATATTCGCAAATATATGGGTTAAAGGGAGGCAAGTACTAAATTAATCTTAACCTAAACACAAATAAATCTAATTAGTACTTTAAATAAATTATATTACGGATAAATATAAAAGAAATATTCTTGGTTTTCTATATATAAGAAAATAAAAATAACATAAATGAAGGAAACTTTGGAAAACTAATTCTATAACTTAATCAAATCTAGGCATGGGTGATTAGCTCGCTTCAATGCTTTTAACTAATCCTATTTTGGGTTTCTGTTCGCTCAACTAGGCATTACCTTAATAGGACCTCTCGATCTTCTACTAAACTAAGGAGTCAGCAAGACCTACTTATCTCTCAACCTTACAGTCTAGACCAGTTTGGGGTTAAGGTGTTCACGTGCAATGCCCCAAATCTTGAAAACCCTGTTAAAATTATTTTTGTGTGGTGTGATATGAATGTATGTCTAACTTAGTGGTTTAATGCTCTGGGAGTGTTTGAGAAGTCAGGGGTTCAAGCCTTGGCTTGAGAAATTTTTTGCTTTTAAGTGAATAAACCTTTGTCCATAGCTAGTAGACTTTTAAGATTATGTGAGGGTTGCATAGCATAAGGCGTGGAACGCCCCAAAAATCTTGAACTTTCTTTTTTTCAGTTTTGATAAAAAGTGTGCTTAATATCCCTAGTCAAGTGTTATTTATATGATAATAGGCCTTGGTTAAGTTTTGAGTTCGAACTTTGGGGTGAAATGATTATAGTTTAATAAGTAAAAGAACCTTTATGGCAAGTAGTTTGGTTTTTAAATAAATGAAGGAGGAATTGGACACAAGGAGGCTTGTGTTGGAGTGGCAAGTAGCATCACATGTGGGGCTTAGAGATGGCATCACATGCATGGCAAGGAGGTTTGGGGTTCGAATCCCTCCTTGCTCAAAAGAAGGATTTATTTTTGCTCAATAAATGGTCAGTAGTGGCATTGGATGTGAACTCTAAAGGGAGAGATCAGAGGAGAAATTTAAGGAAGGGATTAAGGAGTTATCAGGGAGAAAAGTTAGGAGGTGAGGGGTGTAGAGAGGTGGAGCCGAATTGGGAATTTGGGGATAGAAAATTTGGCTATAGTCTATATATAGGTGCCGGTTGTGGGGATTCTAGGCTAATGCCAAATTCTTCCTCTTTATGTTACCAAAAACACTTTTCTCTCCAAAAATCTAAAAGCCGAAATCCCTTGTTCTTCCTCTTTTATTTTATGCCGATTTTCCATTCTTTCTCTACTCAAATTCTCTTTTGATTTACCTTTGGTTTTAGCTGATTCCTTTTTCTTTTCTTCTTATTTGTGCCGAATAACCCCTTTCATCATACAAATCTCAAAAGTCGAATACCTCTTTGGCTGAGGACCCTCTGTGATGCCACTACTCCCTCTACTTCGGTCAATTCTTGTGTAAGTACTTGCTTTTTCAGTCAGTTTTCCTAGTACCAATTTCTTCTCTCCCTCACCTTTTCTAAATCGGTTTTGGTAGGGGATTAGCATAGAAACTCATAGTTCAGATCTCTTTTGAATCGCTCTTTAGGCGTTTTGGGGTTTTTGGTAAGTGATCCTCATTTATTGGTTAAGGTTGGCCGAATGGTCATGGGTGATTTAAGAGTGACTTAAGATGATTGTGAGTCACTTGTGTTTGGGTTTTAATGATAAAGATGGGTGCAGATTTAAGGAATACTCGTGATTAATGATTAAGGAAGGGCTGTTAAGGCTTATGGTTCAAGGTAAGGCAAATGTGAGATTTTCGGTTTGTAATGATCGTATTTGATAAGTGTGTGATTAATCGTTGAGTGACATTGTTTGTAGGTTCGTGGCTAAGGAGATCGTAGCACATCTTAGTACCAGGTGTGTACATACACAGCACACACACAGTAGACAGGCAAATCCCGAAATGCCGAAAAGCTGAAATGCCGAAAAGTAGAAAGTTTGGCTACGGTAGTCTTGCGAGTGCACGAACACTCGTAAGGGGGAATCGATACATTATCAGAGGCCCCATGAACGATCTCATGGTCTTGGACTGTGTTTTGGCCAACCGGGCTAGAATGGGCTAAATGGGCCCGATGGGCTGTAAGGCCCATAATAGGCAAATTGGCAATTTGATACTAAGTGATGAGAAATCATATGATTGTATGACTATGAATGTGATTGGGCCTGATGGGCCATATGAAGGTGATTGGGGCCGATGGGCCATATGAATGTGATTGGGGCCGATGGGCCATATGAATGAGATTGGGCCTAAAGGGGCCAAATGAATAAGTGTGGATCTGTTAGTGTTTAGAAAGGGGTTGTGGATCTAGTTTTTGGTAACTACTCAATCAGGCATAAAACTTAGATAATTAATTGATTGCGACTGTGGACGAGTCACAAGGTTAATGTGTGGCAATGGGTATATGCATGTCTAGGATTGGATCTAGGGAGAGCTTGGTACTTAAGCGGTCTTAATGACTCACCTCCTCTTCTCTGGAATCCTACCTAGTGCATAGTATCTGTTCACTTTAGCTAACGAGGACTTGTTAACGGGCCAAGGTAAGTAATAAACCCATAATAAAAAAATTATCGAAATGCCCCTAAGGGGAAAAATGACTAAAATACCCCTATGTGTTGAATATAAGACTTATGGATGTTACATGTATACCTGATGCATTCATATGATATTCTGTTTAGGTTGCATATGGGTTGGGAATTATGAAACAGAGGAAGTATATGAGGATCGCATGGTTGCTTGACGACTGTGGATACCGATGGCTATTAAGCCCAATATTTGATTAGCAGCTTGCTGCAATGAAGGTACTACCTCAACTGGGCTACCCGTGATATGTATCGGATGGGTGGGTTGATAGTTATATCCCCGTATGATGTGTACCGGGGGACGGAGTCAGTTTATAGCGGTTGGATTATTGGGGTGGGTTGCATAGCATTGCATGTATGATATTATGGTGATTGATGATTGCTTAATACTCTTTGAGGGTTGTACACACTGAGTTTTTGAAAACTCACCCCCTCTTTTATTTTTCTTAGGTGATCCTCAGTAGGTGGTGCGACGGTTGGAGGGACTCCAAGGTGGCCAACTAGCAAGATGACTTGGACTTATTTTTTTTAAGCATATCATTTCTAGTATTTTAAGTTATTTCAGTTCGGATTGTAATAAGGCCTATTCAATGGATATCTTTTTCAAACTAGGATTATTATTATTTTTATTCTTTATACTTGCTAGAAGTAGAACATGGTTTTCCTAAACCATAATTGTTTTTAATACTACGTTTCCATAACTTAATTTAAAAATGACAAGTTTTCATAGATCATCTGTTTTAACTAAAGCTTCCGCAACTTAAAGTTACATAATATTCTCTTGTGAAGGGTTTTCAATGAAAACAAGGTTTTTGATAAAACACTTCAATGTGACACACTGGATCCGACCATAACGTCCGAGCTGGGTTTGGGGTGTTACAAGGCACCTGTTAGTCTAATGGCAAGTGGCGTGTTACTTCTGTTAGGAGACAAAGGTTTGAGTTCCGTGGCACGCAGAAAGGGCATTCTTTTTGCTGCTGGCCGTGTGAGAGGCTGATTGATAGTGGGAGACCTTGGCTTTTAGGCAGTTGAGAGTGTTGGAAGAAATGGGAAGTGTATAGCTGAATTTGGGGAGTAGTTGAGAGAGTTGAATTGGTCAAGGGAGGAAAAAAGGGAGAGATTTATGGAGAGATAGGGGGAGTGGATCAAGGAGAAGGGGGAGAGGTAGTAGTGGCCGAAAGTAGGGGTCTCTTTAGTACCAATTCGGTCATAGGAAGGGGAGTTCCGAATTTGGTTTCGGGGGTATTTCTCTCTTTGCGCTAGTTTTCTCTAGTCTTTTCTTGGCATTTTGAAGTTGCGGCAGAATTGACCTTTGGCATATTTTCTTCTCTTTTCTTCTACAAACTCTAGTTGGATACCTTTCTTTTCTCTTTTACCTCTCAGTCATTCCTGTACTTGAACGAGCATTCCCTTGTTTCCCCCATAAGCCTTTGTCGAACTCTTGATAACTCTCTCTCTCTTTTGGTTCTTAGCCAACATCACAACCTTTTATGCTTATGCCAAATATCCTTGTTCCTTCTCCCTCTTTTCTTGATAGGCTTCCTTCAAGTCCTCTCTACATTGCTAGCCGAATTTCTCCCTACTTTGGTTAAGGTAATTGAGCTTTCATTTCAGGTTGCTGAATCATTGGCCATAGCCAAACCTTGTTATTGCCATCATCTCTGTGGGGGTTCGCGGTTGATTCATTTTCTCTTTCTTTTGTCTCTAGTAATAGCATTCTCCTCTAAACCATCTTTGTTTGCCGTCTCTGACAGGAGTGTGACCTTCCATCTCGTGCCTCGGTTGTGGTGTGTTCATGTAGGTCGAATACTTCTACCTACCATTTGAGTTTCACGTTTCAGTAAGTTGTCTCACTTGGTTCATCTTATTAGCTTATATGGTACTGATAAACATGGTGCAGTCGTAATGCAGAGTTTACTACTGATCTAGGAATTCATCCTAACTAGCGGTTTAAGGCGGACAAACCATTTTCGTCTAGCCAAGGTAGGTAGTAGTTACCAGTTGGGATTTGAGAGTTGTTAAGGGTGTTAACTCTAATGAATAAAGACTGATTGAATTTTGTGTATACGTGTAGGTTGTGGTGCTCGTGAGCTTATATCACTTTTCGCAAACAGGTGTGTGAACACTGCCAATAGATGTGTACAACAAAAGCCGAAAAACGGGATGTCGACACCACACAGGCGTGTGGCCGCCCGTGTGGTAGGCCATGTAACGAAACATGGCCGTGTGGTCGACGAAATGGCCATGATCACCTTTATGGGCCAAAACAGCATTGGGCCATTTTAGGCCGAACTGGGCCGTGTAGACCCAATAGGCTCGTGGGCCCCACACAAAAGAATCACACAAAGTGTGGTAAAATGGAGGCCAAGCTGTGTAAACTACACAGCTAAGGCCATTTCTAGGCTATGTGGGCCATAGGAGAGTATGGGCCCACATGGGCCCGCAATATGGGTTGTAGGCCCATTATTACTGGATTAACTGTTAAGGTTACACGGGTTGCCTAAGACAACTGTGAACCTACTGTTGGATTAGTAAGTACATTTAGACCCCATACTGATTAAATGACCATTATACCCCTATTAGGTAAATTGACTGAAATACCCCTATATTATGTGTGATTGTTTCTGAGCATGTTATATCTACATACACGTATCTTATTATGTTGGATTACATGGGGTGGGATATATGATTTTGGAGGAAGTGTACTGAAAGACTATAAGCCTATTAGTGGCAGCTATGTCGTATTTACTATTTTAGTACCAAAATTGGTATGACTTGGTGTGCAGGTTGGGTGGGTCGATTTTATCCCCATATGGTTTGTAGGGCTGGTACGGAGATGGTGTGTAGCGATTGGATTGGGTAGGATTCCTTGTTTGCATATCGATTTGAAACGGGCTAAGGCCTAGATTGCGACTGTTACTGAAAAGGGGCTAAGGCCCTAACTGAAACTAAAAGGGCTCAGGCCTAGATTGTGCATACTGTGATTGTTTACTATTCTTGGATTACACACACTGAGTTTTAGTAAACTCACCCATCAGTTTTTGTGCAGGAAATCTGCAGGCGTAGACGGATTGAGGCGGTGGAGGACTCAATGTTGGCCACTCAACGTAGTCGTTACTTTTTATACTATAATTAAGGTTTTTTTTTTTGGGTTTTCATTATGTAATAAGGCCTTTTTAAATTTTTATTTTAGTTTGGGGATTATTATTTATTTTAATTTATCTATTAGTATAGGACTCGGATTTTCAAGAAAACACAAACAAAAGTTTTTTTTGAAAACATCATGCTTACGCGATATGTTTTGAAAGCTTCCGCAACAAACACTATTTAAAACTTTAATAAACTAGTATAATTAATATTTTGTCTAAAAAACTTGGGTTTTTCCCAATAAACCAAACGTCCTAACCTTTTTATTAAGAACCTAAAGAAGTTTTTTTGAAGAATGGATATTTCGACAACTTGTGTTTTGGGAAAAAAGCACACCAATGTGACATATCATATTCGACCATAACGTCTAGGCTGGGTTTGGGATGTCACATTTAGTGGTATCAGAGCCATGTTACAAAACTCGACTGTGGTTTGGGTTTTCAAATAACATGGAATTGTTTTACTAAAGGAATGGTACGCCGAGTCTCCACGCCGATCCTGTAAGTCTTCTGACTGTCTATGCTAAAATAAGAATATAGAAATGTTATTACTGAGACTACTTTAGGTAGTAAAACTGTGTTGAGACTTTATAGTTAGAGTAAACTTTGAAGTGTGAACTGCGAAAACAAACTCTGAAACAAGGTTGTTCATAAGATACCTGTAATAAACACTAGAATAATAAACTAACTGGCATAAAACTTCTAATATAGATAAAAGTGCAATTAGATAATGAGCACTAGGGGTATTCATGGTAGAGGCCGCGACAAAGGCCGTGGAAGTGCTCGGGTTGGGTCTTCGTCTTCTAGACACCAGCCTAACAAGGAGGTTAGGGAGGTGCCAACTTCACCTATGGCTGAGACAGGGTCTCAAAATCGAGCAGCTAGGGACGACGCACTGTCCCAAGCAATGTTGAGAATTTTGGAAAGGGTTGTTGGGCCTGGTACTGGTAATGTAGGTTGTGTGTCGGTTACGGAACAACTTACGTCTAATGGGGCAGAGGTTTTCAATGGTACTGTTGGAGTTGCCCCTAATGTAGCTGAATATTGGATGGAGGCCACAGAAAGGATCATGGATGACCTTGACTGCACCTCTGATCAGAAGCTAAAAGGTGTAGTATCTCTTTTGAGAGATGAGGCTTACCAGTGGTGGCTTATCGTCAAAGAAGGCACTCAAGCTGATCGATTGACCTGGGAGTTTTTTAAGACTACTTTCAGGCTAAGTATGTGGGTGCCAGCTACGTGGATGCCCGTAGAAGGGAATTTTTGAACTTAACTCAGGGAGATAGGACAGTGGCTGAATATGAGGCTGAATTTTTGCAATTGAGCCGCTATGCAAGTGGGATGGTGGCAACAAAATAAGAGCGGTGTGTTCGATTTGAGGATGGCCTCAGTAATGGTTTAAGGGTTCTGATAGCTCTTCAAAGGGAACGAGATTTCGCAGCACTGGTTGACAAGGCTATAATTGTCGAGGATGTGACGCATGCTGAGTGTCAGAGCAGGGAGAAAGGAAGAGGTAAGAGGGATGCTGAGCCCTCAAATTCTTTTCAGAGGTTTAGGAAAAAGCCAAGAACTGATGGGCCAATCAGAGTGAGGGCCCCTGCTGCTGCTACTGTTGGACTGTAGTTGTGTGCTAATTGTGGGAAACGCCATCAGGGCAAATGTTGGAGAAAGTTGGGTGCATGTCTGAGATGTGGATCGTTGGAGCACCGTGTTAAGGATTAACCACAGAGGCCTAAGCAGATGCAAGCTACTGGTTTGGGTAATGTTCAGCGGGCTGGTCAGCAGCCATCGAGAGGCCGTGGTCAGGCCAGGGGTTGAAACGGTATGGGCCGTGGTCGTGGAGCACTGGGCAGAGGTGTGGGTCATACTAAGGCGAGGTAGCTGGCACTGGTTTATGTAGCACATCACCGAGAGGACGGAGATGCTTCAGATGTTATAACGGGTATGTTCTTTATTAATAATGTACCTTATACTGCATTGATTGATGTTGGGCCTACACATTCATACATAGCATGCTCTATGTTTGAAACATTGGGTATTGTGGCTGAAAACACTATGATTGATATCAGTGTTCTAAGTCCGTTGGGGCAATCCATTCAGATAAATAAGATATTTAGAGATGTTCCTTTGAAGATACAAGGAGTTATCTTTTTGGCTGATCTGATGGAGCTGCCTTTCGGGGAATTCGACCTAATACTGGGCATGGATTGGTTAGTGAAACATCGGTTGAGCTTAGATTGTGCCACTAAATAGGTTGTACTAAGAACTCAAGTAGGTGAGGAGATAGTGGTAATTGGGGAACGACAGAACTATTTGAGTAATGTAATTTCCGCACTAAGGGCCGAAGAGTTAGTTCGCAAGGGATGTGAGGCGTTCTTGGCCTACGTCACTGTTTTAGATATTGAGGACTCTTCGGTAAGGGACATCAGGACTATTAAAGATTTTTCGGACGTCTTTCCTGAAGAGTTACCAGGAGTACCTCCAGAACGTGAAGTGGAGTTTGGGATTGAGCTCCTCTCTAGTACAACTCCAGTGTCTATTGCCCCTTACAGAGTGGAACCGGAAGAGCTTGTAGAGCTTAAGGCCAAAATCCAAGAGTTACTGGACCGTGGGTTCATTCGACTGAGTGTGAAAAAGAAGGATGGATCCATGCATATATGCATCGAGTACATGCAATTGAATAAGTTGACTATTAAGAACAAATACCCTCTACCAAGGATTGATGATCTGTTTGACCAGTTGCAAGGAGCATCGATTTTTTCTAAGATAGATCTGCGGTCGGGGTATCACCAATTACGAGTTAATGAGGCCGATGTGCACAAGACAGTGTTTAGGACTCGCTATGGTCATTATGAGTTCATGGTAATGCTTTTTGGACTGACCAATGCACTGACAGCTTTTATGGACCTGATGAATAGAGTGTTTCAACCCTATCTGGGCCGGTTTGTTGTGGTGTTTATCGACAACATACTAGTGTATTCGAGGACTGAAGATGATCATGATAAACATCTCTGAATAGTTTTGCAAGTCTTAAGAGAAAAAAAATTGTATGCCAAGTTCAGCAAGTGTGAATTCTGGTTAAGTGAGGTAACGTTTCTTGGTCATGTGGTATCTGCGGAGGGGATTAGGTTTGATCCTAAAAAAATTGAGGCTGTCCTGGACTGGAAGCAGCCTAAGACCGTATCAAAAATCCAGAGCTTCTTAGGGCTGGCTAGATACTATCACAAATTTGTAGAAAGATTCTCACTGATTACCGCGCCTTTAACTAAACTGCTACGTAAGGGCGTGCCTTTTTATTAGACTGAGGAACAGCACGAGAGCTTTGAAAAGCTTAAGAAAGTTTTGACTGAGGCCTCTATCTTGATTCAGCTAGAGTCTGGGAAAGAATTTACTGTTTACAGTGATGCATCACACGTTAGTTTGGGTTGTGTGTTGATGCAAGAGGGTAAGGTGGTAGCGTATGCGTCACGCCAGCTTAGGACTCATGAGGTGAATTACCTAACACACGACTTGGAGTTGGCCACTTTAGTATTCGCATTAAAAATTTGGAGGCACTACTTGTACAGTGAGAAGTATATCATTTACACGGATCACAAGAGCCTCAAGTATCTCCATAGTAAGAAGGAATTAAATCTTAGGTAGCATAGATAGATTGAGCTGCTTAAGGGCTCTGACTGTTGGATTGAATACCACCCTGGTAAGGCCAATGTGGTGGCCGATGCACTGAGTCGTAGGGCTATGACTAAGTTGAGAGCAATGTTTGCTCGTCTTAGCTTGTTTGATGATGGTGGCTTATTAGCCGAACTCCAAGTTAAACTAGTATAGGTTGAACAAATTAAAAGTAAATAGCTGGAGGATGAGTCATTTGGTCTTCGATTCCGTCAGATTGAGAATGGTAATATAGTGGATTTTGGGCTTAATAATGAAGGGGTACTCTGTTTCCAAGGCACAATTTGTGTACCTAAGGATACTGATTTAAGGCAGTTTATTCTGTGAGAGGTGCATAATAGCCCGTATGCTATGCACCCAGGTAGAAATAAGATGTACAGAGATCTCCATGAGATATATTGGTGGCCAGGTCTTATGCGGAAGATTACTGACTTTGTGGGAAAATGTTTGACTTGCCAATAGGTTAAAGTAGAAAATCAGTTACGTCTGCGTTACTTCAGCTAGTTAAGATTCCGATGTGGAAGTGGGAAAGAGTAACTATGGATTTTATGAGCGAGTTACCCCTAACGCCTTCTAAGAAGGTTTCAGTATGGGTTATAGTGGATCGGTTGACTAAAACTAACCATTTCATACTAGTTCACATGGATTATTTGTTGCAAAAACTAGCTAAGCTGTATGTATCCAAAATAGTAAGACTGCATGCGGTACCAGTTTCTATAATATCTAACAGGGATCCTCGCTTCATGTCTAGGTTATGGAAAAATTACATGAAGCTCTGGGTACACGGTTAGACTTCAGTACTACGTTCCATCCTCAGACAGATGGTCAATCAAAGGAGTTTCAAATACTGGAGGACATGTTGAGGAGTTGTGTCATTGACTTCCTGGGCAGTTGGGAGGATTACTTGCCGTTGGCCAATTTTGCATATAATAATAGCTACCATTCCAGCATATAGATGTCACCCTACGAGGGTGAGCGAAGAGTTCTAGGTCCTGAATTAGTTTCTAATATCAAGGAAATTGAGTATTCTGTGGGAGATCTTGTCTTTCTAAAGGTCTTGCCCTAGAAGAAAGTACTGAGATTTGGGCGTAAGGGTAAGCTGAGCACAAGGTTTATTGGGTCTTATCACATTTTGAGACGAGTGGGACCGATTGCCTACCAATTAGAGCTACCTTTGGAATTAGAACTGATTCATGATGTATTCCACATCTCTATGCTGAGACACTACCACTCTGATCCTTCACATGTTGTGACGGTGGAGGAGATTGAAGTTAAACCAGATCTAACTTTTGAGGAGGAACCAGTCCAGATTTTAGATCGTGAGGTAAAAGTATTAAGAAGGAAATCAATTCCATTAGTGAAAGTTTTTTGGCGGAACCACAGTTCTGAGAAGGCTACGTAAGAACCCAAGGAGACAATATGACAACAATACCCTCACCTATTCTGACCAGGTAAATTTCAAGGCCAAAATTTTCTTTAAGGAGGGTAGAATTGTAACGCCCCAAATCCCGAAAACCCTGTTAAAATTATTTTTGTATGGTGTGATGTGAATGTATGTCTGACTTAGTGGTTTAATGCTCTGGGAGTGTTTGGGAAGTCAAGGGTTGAAGCCTTGGCTTGAGCAAAATTTTGCTTCTAAGTGAATAAACCTTTTTTCATAGCCAGTAGACTTTTAAGATTATGTGAGAGTTGCATAGCATAAGGCACCTGTTAGTCTAGTGGCAAGTGGCGTGTTACTTTTGTTAGGAGACCAGGGTTTGAGTTCTATTGCATATAGAAAGGGCATTCTTTTTGCTGCTAGTCATGCAGGAGGCTGATTGATAGTGGGAGACCTTGGCTCTTGGGCGGTTGAGAGTGTTGGGGGAAATGGGAAGTATGTAGCCGAATTTGGGGAGTAGTTGAGAGAGTTGAATTGGTCAAGGGAGGAAAAAAGGGAGTGATTTGTGGAGAGATAGGGGGAGTGGATCAAGGAGAGCGGGGAGAGGTAGTAGTGGCTGACAGTAGGGGTCTCTTTAGTACCAATTCGGTCGTAGGAAGGGGAGTGCCGAATTTGATTTTGGGGGTATTGCTCTGTTTGCGTCAGTTTTCTTTAGTCTTTTCTTGGCATTTTGAAGTTGCGGTAGAATTGACCTTTGGCATATTTTCTTCTCTTTTCTTCTACAAACTCTAACTGGATACCTTTCTTTTCTCTTTTACCTCTCAGTCATTCCTCTTCTTGACCGAGCATTCCCTTGTTTACCCCATAAGCCTTTGCCGAACTCTTGATAACTCTCTCTCTCTTTTAGTTCTTAGCTGGCATCACCACCATTTGTGCTTGTGCCGAATATCCTTGTTCCTTCTCCCTCTTTTATTGATAGGCTTCCTTCAAGTCCTCTCTACATTGCTAGCCAAATTTCTCCCTACTTTGGTTAAGGTAATTGAGCTTTCGTTTCAAGTTGCCAAATCATTGGCAATAGCCAAACCTTGCTATTGCTGTCATCTCTGTGGGGGTTCACGGTTGATACATTTTCTCTTTCTTTTCTCTCTTTTAATAGCATTCTCCTCTAAACCATCTTTGTCTATCATCTCTGGCAGGAGTGTGATCGTCCATCTCGTGCCTTGATTCTGAGTGTGTTAGTGTAGGCCGAATACTTCTACCTACCATTTGAGTTTCACGTTTTGGTATGTTGTCTCACCTGGTTCATCTTATTCGCTTATATGGTATTGATTAACATGGTGCAGTCGTAATTTAGAGTTTACCAAGGATCTACGAATTCAACCTAACTAGCGGTTTAAGGCGGACAAACCATTTTCGTCTAGTCAAGGTAGGTAGTAGTTACCAGTTGGGATTTGAGAGTTGTTAAGGGTGATAACTCTAATGAATAAAGACTGATTGAATATTGTGTATACGTGTAGACTGTGGTGCTCGTGGGCTCGTATCACTTTTTGCAAACAGATGTGTGAACACTACCAATAGATGTGTGACAGCAAAAGCCGAAAAAGGGGATGTCGACACCACACGGGCGTGTGGCCGCCTGTGTGGCAGGCCATGTGGTCGACGAAATGGCCATGATCGCCTTTATGGGCCAAAACAGCATTGGGCCATTTTGGGCCAAATTGGGCCGTGTAGGCCCAATGGGCTAGTTGGCTCGTGGGCCCCACACGAACGAATCACGCAAAGTATGGTAAAATGGAGGCCAAGTTGTGTAAACTACATAGCTAAGGCCTTTTCTGGGCTATGTGGGCCATAGGAGAGTATGGGCCCACATGGGCCCGCAATATGGGTTGTAGGCCTATTGTTACTGGATTGACTGTTAAGGTTGCATGGGTCACCTAAGACAACTGTGAACCTACTGTTGGATCGATAAGTATATTTAGACACCATACTGATTAAATGACCATTATACCCTTGTGAGGTAAATTGACTGAAATACCCCTGTATTATGAGTGATTGTTTCTGAGCATGTTATATCTACATACACGTATCTTATTATGTTGGATTACATGGGGTGGGATATATGATTTTGGAGGAAGTGTACTGAAAGGCTATAAGCCTATTACTAGCAGCTTCGTCGCATTTACTGTTTTAGTAACAAAATTGGAACGACTTGGTGTGTAGGGTTGGGTGGGTTGATTTTATCCCCACATTATTGTAGGGCTGGTACGGAGATGGTGTGTAGCAGTTGGATTGGGTAGGATTCCTTTTTTGCATACGGATCTGAAACGGGCTAAAGCCCAGACTGCGATTGTTATTGAAAAGGGGCTAAGGCCCTAACTGAAACTAAAAGGGCTCAGGCCCAGATTGTGCATACTGTGATTATTTACTATTCTTGGATTTCACACACTGAGTTTTAGTAAACTCACCCATCTATTTCTACGCAGGAAATCCCTAGGCGTAGACGGATTGAGGCGGCAGAGGACTCAGTGGTGGCCACTCAACGTAGTCGTTACCTTTTATACTATAATTAAGGTTTTATTTTGGGTTTTTATTATGTAATAAGGCTGCTTTAAATTTTTATTTTAATTTAGGGATTATTATTTATTTTAATTTATCTGTTAGTATAGGACTCAGATTTTCAAGAAAACACAAACAAATTTTTTTTGAAAACATCACGCTTACGTGATACTTTTTAAAAGCTTCTGCAACAAACACTGTTTAAAACTTTAATAAACTAGTATAATTAATATTTTGTTTAAAAAAATTGAGTTATTCCTAATGAACCAAACGTCCTAACCTTTTTATTAAGAACCTAAAGAAGTTTTTTTGAAGAACAAATTTTTTGACAACTCGTGTTTTGGGAAAAAAACACTCCAATGTGACATCTTATATCACAGATAGGTCATACCAATTTTGGGTTAATTTCCACCTAAATGACTTCCTAAGATTGTCAAGCCTAGGGTTTAAGTTCTTCCTCTCCCAATAATTGATCCGCTAAGAAGACCCTACATAACAGTTAATTAATCACACTTCCACTTATTAATCCCCCATAAGAGGATTAGTTCCTCATGGATCTCATAAACATCATAAACTTGAAGTAAAATATATGCATAAAGAGTAAGATAAGAGTAGAGTTTATAAAATCCTATTTTGTATTTAGATAATTAAAGTGCAAAAAATCCTCAAAAGTTTGAACTTGTCTAAAAAGCAAGTCTCCAAAGAACACAAATAGAACTAAACTAAAAATAAATTTAACACCTAAAACAAAAAGGAAAAACTAAAACTAAAAATTATAAAGGAAACTAAAAACATGAAAAGTTGTACTTCAACAAGTGTTTTAAGAGCCTATTTATAGAGTTAGGGTAGCTGCCATTCTCAACCGTATGTCAGCTAACGTTCCTCGTATTCAAGTTTCGTTTTTCAGACCAAAATGCCCCTAGCTCGTAAATAATTTCATATAGAGTTGATGTTGTGACACCCTAGTGCATGTGTCGGGACATCAAAGGCAGTATGATCAAGTTCAGGGTAGCTTCAAGGCTGCGTCACGACATTGCATGGTTGTGTCACGGCACCGAAGGTAAATTTAGGATTCTTGCATTCTGCTCCGTATGTTGCAACATCGAACTTCCCCTGTTGCAACACAATAAGTAGTATTGAGTTTGTACACCTTAATATGGTCTCCTAAACGCTCACTAAGTACATTAGTTCACCTTTAGGCCTCATTCGGCCCCTAAGGTCAATAAAAGACTCAGAATGCACTTTTTTATTAAATTTAAACTAAACTATAAAAACTTAACTAAAACATAATAAAAGTTCTTGTATTCAAGCTCCTCAGGTGCAAAAACTAGTTTAATCTGCTACACCAAATTACAATATTAAACTTAAGGTTAATATTCATTTAACAATATTATACATTAAAGTGTTGTGTCGCGACGTCGAGATGATTTTCTCAATTCTGGACGTGATATTGTGACATGGGATTTTCTTGTCGCAACATCGACTCTATTTTAGCCCAAATTCCTTATTTCCAAAGTGTCTCGATTTCTGTTAAACAAAAATGTAAATAAACATTAGATTTGAGACTACCGGTTAGTTTAAAAAATACAATATTATACATAAGGTTAATAGTCAATTAACAATGCTAAGTCTTGCTGTTGGATTCATCTGTCAACTTGACTACTATACGTGTGGACGCTTCTCCAATTCTATATTTTTTCGTTAAGCAGCCATCATGTCGTTCCACCATTCTCTGCTTGTCCTATTATTTAAACTTTCTTTTCCACCTTGCACTGATTACAGAAAACACTTTCCCTCGCTCAGGGTAGTTAGGAATTTTTACAAATATTTCAAAGCATTATTTCCCTAACTTCTCCTTTTTTTACCTCATTCTATTGATGACCACATTTGAAGGTCTCTATCTCACCATTAATTCTCATAGTTAATTCATTGTTTTCAAAATTAATGGTAGACCTGGATGTAGCTAAAAATGGTCTACCCAATAGAATAGGTATCTCATGATCCTCTTCAAAATTTAAGATAATAAAACTGGCTAAGATTATAAAGCTCCTTACCTTGACCAACATATCCTCAAATACCACTTTTGATCGTACTAAAGACCTATCAACTAGTTGTAGTGTGATCTGAGTATTTTTAAGCTCCCCTAACCCGAGTTTTTCATATATAGATAAAGGCATTAAGTTAATACTAGCTCTTAAATCACATAAAGCCTTGCTAAAATGTATGTCCCCTATCTCTATAAGTATTGTAAAACTTCCTGGGTCTTTTAATTTTGGGGGTACCTATTTGGATATAATCACACTACATGAAACACTTATGTTAACTTGCTATTCTGTTTTTATCTTCTTACGCCTAGACATGATTTCTTTTAAATATTTTGCGTATTTAGGAACTTTTTCAATAAAATTTATTAGAGGCAAGTTAGCATTTAGGGATTTAAATAAGTTTAGGAAACATACAAATTCTCCCTCATCTTGTCTTTGTTTCTCTTATAGCCGTAAGGTAATAGTGCCATTGTCAATGCAGACTCCTTTATAAGTGTATCTTTCAACTTAGCTACTAATTTGGCTACTTCTTCAGGTTCTGGTTCAACATCAGCTCCTTGAAGGTTTTCTAGAAGATCTTCAAAATCCTTCTTATCTTTCTGTTGGATTGGTTTTTCTGGGATACTTATTACTTTGCCCGAGTGGAGCGTGATTACTTCCACTTGCTCGTTACCCTCTCTTCGAGGATTGTTCTCTGTATTATTGGGGATTTCGGTGCCAATTTTTTGTTTTATGTCTCCCATCACGCTTATCTTGTAATATCCAGATTTTGGGCCTAGTCGGAATAGTGGTTTTGTGACCACAAAATCTGAGATAGAAATAATTATTTTATAATTATTTTAATGTTTATGATATGATTGCATGATTGTGTGAAAATTTCATGATGAAATCCTATGCCTAAAGTGCTTAAATTGAAATTAGGGACTAAATCGAATAATTTGTAAAACTTGCATTCTAGAAGTTTCTAGTATGAAATTGTTTTTAAATATTAATTAGGAGGTCTTAAATAGTAATTTTACCAATTTTTAAGTTTATGGACAAAAATTGGACATGGATGGAATTTTCGGAAAGTTTAGTAGTAAGGGCATTTTGGTCATTTAGGGGTAAAATGAATTAAAATACAAAATTAAAAGCCAATTTTGCTCATCTTCTTCACCATGGCCGAATATAGCAAGGAGAAACCATGGCTAGGGTTTTTCAAGCTTCCAAGCTCGATTAGCAAGGAAAACTGAAATTCGGACTAAAATGGGGAAAATACCAAGTTGTGGACGAAATGGTAAAAGTAGCCATTTTCGCATACTAGGTAAGTTCATATGTAAATGTTGGTAACATAGTTATTATTTTAAATGTTTTTATGTTATTTAAATGATATGATAATTATTATGAAATATTATACTCGTGATAATTGTTTGATAATATGTCAAATTATGTGATATACTTGGAAAATGTGAAATACTACCGAGTATCAGTATCGGTATTCCGTAGAAGATGGTTGAGACACATGACTGGGAAAAAGGTCCCGTTGAACCTTAGGAATGGATTAGGATACAAGTGACATGTCACTTTGGGATATTTGGGCATCCGAACTCGTTGAGTTGAGTCCGGGATTCACTTATGGATGCGAATGTCCGAACTCGTTGAGTTGAGTCCGAGTTCGTGAAATGTAACTAGGCATCCGAGCTCGTTGAGTTGAGTCCGAGTTCACTTATGGATGCGAACGCCCCAGCTCGTTGAGTTGAGTCTGAGTTCTCTTATGGGCGGGTTACATTGTAGCTTGGCTACATATGTGGCACTTATGTGCAAACTTTCCATGTATCCGAATTATATTCCGATGTGTCCAACAGGTAAAGTTCTACTCAAATGGAGGAATACTCAAGATGAAAGGGACGTATTGGTAAGTGTTGTGAAATGGATACTTTGAACAGTGTTGACAAGCCAGCTCGGAAATCGGGAATGGTCGGAGGCACGCTCACACTATCCGTATACCATCTTGGCATAATGGCTTGTATATTTTGAGTATGGCATGTATAGCATTATAATCATTTTGTATATATGGTCTTATGATATGGTTATTGAGTAGTATAAAAATGCTTGGTAATGATTAGCCATTGGAATGGCTAATTATGATCATATTTGGTGTTATGTATGTCAAATTGCTAGTTAATCCATGGAAACCATGAAATAGGTAAAATTTACCATAAAATAGATTCGAACAGCGATAGTGATGTGAATTTGAAAAATCATTAAAAATAGTAGAGATATAATTAGATAATGAATAAAATATGGAATTGAAGAATTATGAGTCTATTTTCATATGGAAGAAACGAAACAGGTATATGAGTTACATTTTATGAGATGTTTAAATTTTTGTGAAACAGGGCCAGAGCGATTTCTGGATCCCCTATTCTAACTTTGGAAATTCACCCTAAATTGTATAAAAATAATTAGAAGTCATAATTTATATGTACAGATTTCTTATTGAGTTTAGTTTTAAGAGAAACAAACTTCATAGTCATTGAAATTCTGTACAAAGATATATGTACACAGAGGTCAGAGCAGTCGAGCCCTGAAACAGGGGAGACTTTAACTAATAAACTGTACTAATTGACCTATCCAAAAATTCTAGAAAAAATTAGTAAATAGATATATGAGTCTATCTTCAGGGAAAATTTACGGAATTGGATTTTCAGTTTCAGAACTCAAGATATGAATTTTTAAGCGACTGTGACGCAGTTAGCCAGCTTGTCTGGAATTTCTAAAATTAAATTGTTTGAGCTATTTAAGTAATTAATTAAGTCTGTTAACACCTCGTGTTCGACGCCAGCAACGTTCTCGGGTACGGGGCATTACATATCTGATCTTCTAGCTTGGTCAATGTTTTAGCTATACTAGTGCACTTAGATTGCACTTATTTTACTTTAGTCCTTATTGACTGCACCTCTCCCTCGATCCGGTCTAGGCATTGACCACATATAGTATGGTCATTTAGGTTGACCCTTTCTTGAGGCTTTTGTAAATTAAGAGGCCGATAATTAGTATCTTAATTAGTATCTTTAACCTAGTTAGAGTTATTACCTCCTTATTGGTTTTCGTGCCATCTTAGGTTCGGGTGGTCTCTCCTTCTAGGATTATAAGTATTTGAATAAAGGCTTCCACCCCTATTCCTTATATAGTTCATCACATCCTCGATTGGATTGTTGATGTAATGGAGGAGAGCTTTATATCCCCCATATATTAATGATGCAATGGTTGAGGACTTTATACGATTGAGTCTGTCCACAATCTGTTGGTATTTATCATCCTCCTAGACAACTTTCACTGTGGATGGTTTCTGGCCATATGTATAACGTTCAGTTGGCCACTGGCAGGATTTCATCTCCATATTCTTGATCAGCTCATACGTATCATCATATGTTATGTTCATTGAGGCTCCTCTTAAAACTCTATCTAGTCTTGATTGTGCGTGTGCATCCAACTCGTTATAAAACATTTCTAGTGTTAGCCACTCAGCTAATCCATGATATGGGCATCTCTGAATCAGCATTTTGAAATGCTCTCAAGCTTCATGAAAACTTTCTCGTTCTAGTTGTTTGAACGTTGCAATCTCCCTTCGTAGTTCGACCATCTTACTGATAGGAAAAAACTTTTGTAAGAATTTTCTTGCGAATTTGTCCCTTGTCGTGATAGATTCTGCTGCCTATGAGTCTAACAAAGAAAAATTTGTAATCACTTAAGGAGAAAGGGAACAACTGAAGAAAAATAGTATCATTGGTGACCTCATTGTATTTAAAAGTATCACAAAGTTGAAGGAACCACTTTAGATGTTGATTTGGGCCCTCCATCATTGTGCCTTTGAACTGCAAATTATTCTGGATCATCTGGATCATGGCCGATTTTATCTCGAAATATTAGGCATGATGGCTGACCTTGTGATGCTTCCTTGAACCATCCACAGATCTGGTAACATATAGTCCCTTAGGGTTCTTTCGTTGCACGCCATAGGTATATTTGCGGGTAGCTATGGTGGTGGTGGGAAGTCCTGTGGATTATTATTCTTGTTAGCTTCACCAAACAGCGGGTTCCTGTGAGGTAAATTGCCTACAGTATGTGGGGGGTTCTACATCTGTTGCTACTATTGCTGTCGACGATTCCTACGAATTATTCCCTCTGGATCAGTGGCTAGCTCTATAGGCTTTCTCTTATTTTGAGTCATACACTGAAACCAAAGAGCAAAATAAAAACGTTAGTAAAAATAAAATAAAAATTTTATATATAATTTAAATTTTTTTAATTATTCCATTAAGTGCAAAAATTAAAATTAATCTAGTGACGTTGCCTCCCCAGCAACGACGTCAACAACTTGACGACCTCTGGACGTACTAACGTCTAAAGTAAGAATACTGCACAAAAGATAACAAATAACGCGATGTCCATAAGTATACGAGTCAAGTTGTAATATAGTTACAACAAAGTAGGTGAGTACTCTGACAATTGTACCCAAGGGAGGCGAGTACTAAACAAATCCTAACCTAAATACAAATAGATCTAATTAGTACTTTAAATAAATTATATTATGAATAAACATAAAATAAATATTTTTGGTTTTTTTATAAATAAGAAAATAAAAATAACATAAATGAAGCAAAGTTTGGAGAACTAATTCTATAACTTAATCAAATCTAGGCATGGGTGATTAGCTCGCTCCGTACTCTTAACTAATCCTATTTTGGGTTTCTATTCGATCAACTAGTCACTACCCTAGTAGGATCTCTCGATCTTTCACTAAACTAATGAGTCGACAATAACTACTTATCCTCGACCTCATAGTCTAGACGTTCCATGAATTTAAGTTTCATTATGCAGAACAAAATACCTCTAGCTCTTAAATAATTTCATATAGAGCCGATATCGCGACGCTCTAGTGCTTGTGTCCAAGGCAGTATATGATATGTCTAAATTATATAGACTTATGTCACATCTTTTTACTTGATATTTGAGAAAATTTCGAGTATGGTGTTAGCCAATTATAGGAATTTAATTCATATTAAGACATTGAGCATGATTTTAGCAAGTTTGTAATTTTATTAATTTTTAGAGTTAATTTTGCATAAAATTAAGTTATATTACTACATGTTTAATAAAATGCTTAATATATTGCAGTGAGGCCATATTATCATCTTTTTAATTCTACTCTATCTTGCTCATATCTTAACTATACTTGTCTTGGTGATACAAATTTAGAGGAATCAGAAAGATGTACATATGATTCATGATTAAAAAAAAAATGAGAGAAAAATCTCTATTCAAATGTCAAGCAAAAAGAGTAAAATAAAAAACTCAAGTATTGAGAAGTATTGTTTGAAATAAGCTTCAAATTAAATTTTGGGGGGGGGTTAAAACTGTGACAACCCGAATTAGGGACTAATCGGAATAGTGGTTTCGTGACCACAAATCCGAGATAGAAATAATTGTTTTATAATTATTTTGGGGTTTATGATATGATTGCATGATTGTGTGAAATTTTCGTGATGAAATTCTATGCCTAAAGTGCTTAAATTGAAAATAGGGATTAAATCGAATAAGTTGCAAAATTTACATTTTAGAAGTTTTTAGTATGAAATTGCTTTAAAACATAAATTAGGAGGTCTTAAATAGCAATTTTACCAATTTTAAGTTCATGGACAAAATTAGGACATGGAAGGAATTTTTGAAAGTTTAGTAAGGAGGGGCATTTTGGTCATTTGTATATTAAATGAAATAAAATGGGAAAAATAACACAAAATTTGTTATCATCTTCATTAGTTGCTGCCGAAAATTGCTCTCCTCCATAGCTAGGTTTTCTTCAACTTTGAAGCTCCATAGTAAGTGATTTCAAGCCCCGTTTTTAATGTTCTTTACGTTTTTGGATTCCCGGTAGCTCGATTAAGCTTATGCTAGCAATAATTCAACCTAGGGTTCATATTTGGAAAAATACCCATAGGTGAAATTTGTGTATTTTGATGTTTTATGATAGAATATGAGGTTTTAAATTATGTTAGACAACTTGTGCTACTCGGTTTTAAGTGAAAACGAATAAAACTAGCATAATCCTGTAAAAATACCTATTGTTCACAACTATGTGTTAGAGTGAGAATTTGATGTGGTCATAGAAGATAAAAATGTTCAGCATGTCATAAAACATAAGAATAAGGGCTGAAATTAAATTTCCGAGCCTAAGGGCAAAATTGTAATTTTGTAAAATTAGGGGCAAAAATGTAATTTTTCCATAATGTGATCTTTGGATTGAAATAAATAGTATGAGTGCTAAATGAGCTAAATGTATTGTTATAGATCAAGAAAGGCGTGGAATTGACCTCGAACGAGGGAAGGAAAAAGTTTTGGACTAAATCGCAAAATTTCCACATTTTGCACCGAGGTAAGTTTGTATGTAAATATTATATTATTTTCATTTACATTCCTATATATTTCAGCCTATTATATGAATATACTAGCTGATGTTAAAATATAAATCGACTATTGGAAGAATAGAAATAAATAATAGAGAGGATCTCGATTGAACATTCTGAGAGATCGAATAAAATAGAGGGCGTAGCTAGGTCACATGTATGATGCTGAGTGCACATCATGTGTACAAGAAAGCTACGAAATACAATGTAGTAGCTAGGTCACATGTGTGATACGGGATGTATCCCATGTAGACAAGAGAGCTACGTAAGAGATAAATGTAGCTAGGTCACATGTGTGATACGGGATGTATCTCATGTAGACAAGAGAGCTACGTAATAGATAAATGTAGCTAGGTCGCATGCGTGATTCCAAGTGAAGGACACCATGTAGACAAGAAAGCTACGAGACAAATCGGCTAGGTCGCATGAGTGGTATTAAGTGTTCACCATGTGTACAAGAGAGCCGAACTAAATGAAGTATGATGGTGGGGCTGTGTGCTAAAACCATTAAATATCGAGGATTGATCCGAATTGTTCAACGGGATGGTTTTGTGGTGACGTTGTGGTTATGGACCTATACTTGTGATGAATGATTTGTGGTGAAAATGATTTGTGGCATATCTATATATGTAAGATAAAATGAGGTTAGCATAAAGAATGTGTGAAAGAGTGAAATTAGCATTAAAACTGTTTTGGACGGTAGCAGTGACGAAATTTTGAAAAATCACCAAAAATAGGAGGAACATAATTAGAGGTTGAATGAGATGTGAAATTAAATTTTAATGAGTCTACTTTCATATAAAATAATCAGAACAAGCAAAGGAATTTTATATTTTGAGATATTTACAATTGTGTGTGACTTGCTCAGGATGAATGTGTGATCCCCTGTTCCAACTTTTAAAAATCATTAAAAATTGTACAAAGAAAATTAAGAAATATAGTTTACATGCCTAAATTCCTCATTAAGTCTAGTTTTAAATGAAACAAATTTCAGGGTTATCTGAATTGTTTACTGAGAGAAATTCAATTCGTAGTGAACAGAGGTCAGACTAGTCGAGCTGTGTAACAGGGGAAGATTTAACTAATAAACTGTACTAATCGGCTGAACCAAAAATTCTAGAAAAAAATTAGCAAAAATATTTATGAGTCTAGATTCAGGGAAATTTTACGGATTTGAATTTCAAGTTTTTCAACTCGAGTTATGATTTATTTAGTAAACATGACGCAGGGGGGACAGCTTGATCAAATTGGGATAAACAATAAAAGTTAAAAAAATATTATATAATTGAGTTATGTTGTAAACATGTTAGATTTCTTATTTGTTATTTATATACTTACTTACTAAGCTATATGCTTATCTTCTTTTCTTTTTCTTGTCTTATAGAGTTACTAAGCCAGGATCGGGAATTGAAGATCGTGAGAGACCTATCCACACTATCAATACTTTTGGTACATTATAAACACTATTTTGAAATATGGCATGTATAGCAGACTTGGTTATTTTGTTACGTGTCATAAATGTCTAGGTTTAAATTACTACTTATAGTATCAAGCTAATCATTTTGTATGAAACCTTTGGAATTAGTTTGTATTGTTAATAGCAGATGTTATAATGATCAAATTGCACGCTATATTTTTGTTGGGTTTTATTTAATAGTATTTACTATGATTTGTTAATACCTCGTACCACTGTTCGCTGCTACGGATACGGGTAAGGGTGTTACATTTAGTGGTATCAGAGCTATGGTTTAGTCGATTCTCGGACTAATAAAGTGTGTGTAAAAGTCTAGCTATACATGCCATAAAAATATTGTGATAGTGTGGTGACTCCTGACTATTCTAAATTGTGTTTTGTTTTAATATAGTAATGGATCCTGAAGGAACTGCGGCTGATGATGCTGCTAGTAATGCGCTGCTCCCGCACAAGGGACCGCACTGTGGAAAAAGTAGACCGAGAGACGTTGAGACAGGGAGATGAGGCTCGAGATGCCTTTCTCCAAAGGATGAACAATTGGTATACTTTGAATTTATTCGAGCAAATCCAAATACTCAACCTCCTCCACCCCCTCCTATACCTCGATGATTCTGTAGCTGCTCAAGACGTAAATTTGGTAAGGATGAACAAGCCTCCAGTTGACAAAATTCGAAAACAAGGGGCAAGAGTTTAGAGCAAAGATCGATGATGATCCCGAGAAAGCGGAATTCGGCTTGAGAATTCTACCCGTGTATTTGATGAGCTCTCATGTACACCAAGAATGCTTAAAGTGTCTTTGTATCACTTTTGAGAGATTCGACCTACCATTGGTGGAAGACTTTGGTATCGGTGGTGCCAAAAGAAAAAGTTACTTGGGATTTCTTCCAGAAGAATTTAGAAAGAAATACATAAGTCAACGATTTATGGATCAAAAACGGAAGGAGTTCCTTGAATTGAAGCAAGGCAAGATGTCCGTGGCGAGAATATGAACGCGAATTTGTGAGACTTAGCAAGTATGCCCGAGGAATGTGTGTCAACCGAGGCCATTATGTGCGAAGGTTTGAAGATGGGCTGAATGAGGACATTAAAGTGCTTGTAGGAATTTTGGAATTGAAAGAATTTGTTGTATTGGTTGATCGAGCTCTTAAAGTGAAGAATTGAACAAAGAAAAAGAAAAGTCGCTATTGAGGCTCGAGATGCCGAGAAAAGGCCGATAAGCAAGCCATTTCAATCTCAATCAAAGAGGTCCAAAGAGGCAAACCCTCGAATGACGGTTTCAATTGGAGAGTCACACGAGATCGTGGTAGAGCGTATTCGGGGTCTAAAGCTCAAGCTACTTCGGTGGCAAGTGTGGGTAATGTGCGACCTAGAAAGCTTCGAGTGTCGACAATGTGGCCGGCAACATTATGGTGAGTGTTGGGGAACCGAGCGAGCTTGTTTCAGTGTGCGTTCTCGAGAGCATTTTATTAAAGATTGTCCGGAGAAAGTTAAAGAAGAAAGATTTGAGTGCTAGATGAATACCACTTTGCTAGTAGAGGTAGACCACCGAGAAATACCGGAGGTGGGACTAGCAATAAAGCTGCGATGAAAGACTCGATGGCAAGATCGAAGCTAGAGCACTGCTAGAGCTTATGCTATACGTGCCCGAGAAGATGCATCATCTCCCGATGTCATTCTTGGTACATTTTCTCTCTATGATACTATTGTTATTGCATTGATTGATCCCGGTCCACTCATTCCTATATTTGCATGAATTTAGTATCTAATAAAAAGTTGCTGTTGAGTTTCATCGAGTTTACGATTAAAGTGTCGAACCCCTTAGGCCAATATGTGCTAGTTGACAAGGTTTGCAAGAATTGCCCATTAATGATTCAAGGTCACTTTGTTTTCCGCCAATTTGATGTCATACCATTTGATGAGTTTGACGTTATCTTGGGAATGGACCGTTGACATTATATGATGCTAAGGTAGATTGTAAATGTAAGACACTAGAGTTGAAATGTGAAAATGGAGAAATTTTGTGGGTTGAAACAGACAAATCAAATAAATTGCCTATGGTGATTTCGCACATGTCCGCATTGCAAATACATGAGGAAAGGGTGTGAAGCTTATCCGCTTATGTAATGAATAATGAGTTGCCTCAATGAAGTTTGAATCGAGTCTCGATAGTTTGTGAGTTTCGGATGTATTTCCGGAGGAATTGCTCAGGTTGCCTCCAAGCAGAGAGAGATAGAGTTTGCCATTGATTTGTTGCCGGCAGTCGCACCGATCTCGATTGCTCCATATAGAATGGCTCCGATCGAATTAAAAGAATTGAAGGCTCGATTGCGAGGAATTAACAGATAAAGGGATTTGTGAGACCGAGTTTCTCTCCCCGGGTGCTCTGTATTATTCGTAAAGAAGAAGGATGGTTCAATGAGACTTTGCATTGATTATCGTCACTCAATAAGGTGACTATAAAGAACAAGTACCCATTGCCGAGGATTGATGATTTATTCGATCGCTTAAAAGGGGCTACAGTGTTTTCAAAGATTGATTTAAGGTCCGGTTACTACAGCTTGAGAGTTAAGGAGTCGATGTGTGCGAAAACCGCCTTTAGGACAAGGTATGGACATTATGAGTTTCTTGTAATGCCTTTCGGCTTAACAAATGCTCCAGCTATATTTATGGACTTAATGAATCGGATCTTTTGGCCATATTTGGATAAGTTTGTAGTAGTATTCATAGATGACATTCTAATTTATTCTCTGGATGAGTTTGAACATGCCGAACACTTGAGAACCATATTGCAGATTTTGAGAGAAAAGAAATTGTTTGCCAAGTTTAGTAAAAGTGAGTTCTGGCTTCGTGAAGTCGGATTTTGGGGACATATAATCTCAGGTGATGGTATTCGGGTGGATCCAAGCAAGATTTCTGCGATCGTTGATTGGAAACCGCCAAAGAATGTATTTGAGGTTAGAAGCTTTTAGGCTTAGCCGGATATTATAGACGCGTTTTGTTGAGGGATTTTCGATGATTGCCTTTCCTATGACTAAGTTGCTGCAAAAGAATGTTAAGTTTGAATGGACTGATGAATGTCAGCAGAGTTTTGAAAAGTTGAAAGCACGATTGACTGAAGCACCAATTTTAGTACAGCCCAGAGCCAGAAAAAGTTTGTAATTTATAGTGATGCATCGTTGATGTGCCTTGGATGTGTGTTGATGCAAGAGGGTAAAGTGGTAGCTTATGCTTCGAGACAGCTTAAAACCGCATGAAAAGAATTATCCTACACATGATTTGAAATTGGCCGCTATTGTCTTTGCTTTGAAGATTTGGCGACATTATTTGTACGGTGAAAAATGCCGAATTTTTACCGATCACAAAAGTTTGAAGTATTTGATGAATCAAAAGGATCTGAATCTGCGACAATAAGATGGCTTGAATTATTAAAGGATTATGATCTAGTGATTGATTATCATCCGGAAAAAGCAAATATAGTTGCTTGATGCCTTGAGCGAAAAATTTCTTTTACTTTAAGAACCATGAATACGGGATTAGCATTGTCCGATGATGGGTCAATCTTAGCGAGATGAGAGCTAAACCGTTATTTCTCCAGATTGATTTGTGATGCTCAAAAAATGATAATGAGTTGCGGACCAAAAGAACTCAATGCGAATCAAGTTACGACTCGATTTTCGAGTTGGACCAGATTTATTGTTTAATGTTTCGAGACGAGAATATGTGTGCCGAAAAATAATGAATTGATTCGAAAAATATTACATGAGGCGCACAATAGTCATTTATCGTTCACCACCGGTAGCACAAAAATGTATAAAGATTTAAAGAAGTTGTATTGGTGGCTAGGTATGAAAAGGGACATTTCTGAATTTGTAACCAAGTGTTTGATCTGTCAACAAGTAAAAGCCGAACATCAAGTGCCTTCAGGACTACTTCAGCCGGTAATGGTGCCTGAGTGGAAATGGGACAAGATTACCATGGATTTTGTAACCGGTTTGCCTTTGACTCCTAAAAAGAAGGATGCTGTCTGGGTAGTGGTTGATAGATTAACAAAATCAGCCCACTTTATACCAGTACGTACCGATTACTCACTTGATAAATTAGCCGAATTATATATTGCTGAAATTGTGAGGTTGCACGGGGTACCTATGTCTATAATATCAGATAGAGATCTGAGATTTACCTCGAGATTTTGGAAAAAGTTACAAGAAGCTTTGGGTACAAAATTGAACTTTAGTACCGCGTTCCATCCACAAACAGATGGTCAATCGGAAAGAGTAATCCAGGTACTCGAAGATATGCTTAGATGCTGTGTTTTAGAATTTGGAGGTAGTTGGGAGAAATATCTATCTTTAATTGAGTTTGCCTACAATAACAGTTATCAGTCAAGTATACAAATGGCACCGTACGAAGCCTTGTATGGTCGTAAGTGTCGGACTCCTTTATATTGGACTGAACTCAGTGAGAAATAGATTCACGGAGTTGATCTAGTTAAAGAAACCAAGAGAAAATAAAAAGTAATTCGGGATTGCTTGAAAGTCGCTTTTGCACCAACAAAAGTCATATGCGCACTTGAAAAGAAAAGAGATTGAATTTCAAGTGGGTGATAAAGTGTTCTTGAAGGTGTCACCATGGAAAAAGATTCGAGATTTAGTCGAAAAGGCAAGTTGAGTCCGCGTTTTATTGGGCCGTGCACGAGATTACCGAGAGAATTGGACCAGCAGCATATCGGTTGGCCTTACCGGCAGAGAGTTAGAGAGAATTCATAACGTGTTTCACATATCAATGTTACGACGTTATCGTTCGATCCTTCACATGTGATCTTCCCAACAAATTGAGATTCGATCGGATATGACCTATGAGGAGGAACCAATAAAGATTTTGGCTCGAGAAATTAAACAGCTTAAGAAATAAAAGTATAGCCTTAGTGAAAGTATTGTGGCACAGACATGGAATAGAGGAAGCTACGTGGGAACTCGAGGAAGCTATGAGGAAATAGTACCCAAACCTCTTTATCGAAGATTTTCTGAGACGAAAATCTCTAAAGGGGGAGAATTGTGACAACCCGAATTAGGGCCTAATCGGAATAGTGGTTTCGTGACCACAAATTCGAGATAGAAATAATTGTTTTATAATTATTTTGGGGTTTATGATATGATTGCATGATTGTGTGAAAATTTCGTGATGAAATTCTATGCCTAAAGTGCTTAAATTGAAAATAGGGATTAAATCGAATAAGTTGCAAAATTTACATTTTAGAAGTTTTTAGTATGAAATTGTTTTAAAACATAAATTAGGAGGTCTTAAATAGCAATTTGACCAATTTTAAGTTCATGGACAAAATTAGGACATGGAAGGAATTTTTGAAAGTTTAGTAAGGAGGGGCATTTTGGTCATTTGTATATTAAATGAAATAAAATGGGAAAAATAACACAAAATTTGTTATCATCTTCATTAGTTGCTGCCGAAAATTGCTCTCCTCCATAGCTAGGGTTTCTTCAACTTTGAAGCTCCATAGTAAGTGATTTCAAGCCCCGTTTTTAATGTTCTTTACGTTTTTGGATTCCCAGTAGCTCGATTAAGCTTATGCTAACAATAATTCAACCTAGGGTTCATATTTGGAAAAATACCCATAGGTGAAATTTGTGTATTTTGATGTTTTATGATAGAATATGAGGTTTTAAATTATGTTAGACAACTTGTGCTACTCGGTTTTAAGTGAAAACGAATAAAACTAAGATAATCAGTAAAAATACCTATTGTTCACAACTATGTGTTAGAGTGAGAATTTGATGTGGTCATAGAAGATAAAAATGTTCAGCATGTCATAAAACATAAGAATAAGGGCTGAAATTAAATTTCCGAGCCTAAGGGCAAAATTGTAATTTTGTAAAATTAGGGGCAAAAATGTAATTTTTCCATAATGTGATCTTTGGATTGAAATAAATAGTATGAGTGCTAAATGAGCTAAATGTGTTGTTATAGATCAAGAAAGGCGTGGAATTGACCTCGAACGAGGAAGGAAAAAGTTTTGGACTAAATCGCAAAATTTCCACATTTTGCACCGAGGTAAGTTTGTATGTAAATATTATATTATTTTCATTTACATTCCTATATATTTCAGCCTATTATATGAATATACTATCTGATGTTAAAATATAAATCGACTATTGGAAGAATAGAAATAAATAATAGAGAGGATCTCGATTGAACATTCTGAGAGATCGAATAAAATAGAGGGAGCGTAGCTAGGTCACATGTATGATGCTGAGTGCACATCATGTGTACAAGAAAGCTACTGAAATACAATGTAGTAGCTAGGTCACATGTGTGATACGGGATGTATCCCATGTAGACAAGAGAGCTACGTAAGAGATAAATGTAGCTAGGTCACATGTGTGATACGGGATGTATCTCATGTAGACAAGAGAGCTACGTAATAGATAAATGTAGCTAGGTCGCATGCGTGATTCCAAGTGAAGGACACCATGTAGACAAGAAAGCTACGAGACAAATCGGCTAGGTCGCATGAGTGGTATTAAGTGTTCACCATGTGTACAAGAGAGCCGAACTAAATGAAGTATGATGGTGGGGCATGTGCTAAAACCATTAAATATCGAGGATTGATCCGAATTGTTCAACGGGATGGTTTTGTGGTGACGTTGTGGTTATGGACCTATACTTGTGATGAATGATTTGTGGTTAAAATGATTTGTGGCATATCTATATATGTAAGATAAAATGAGGTTAGCATAAAGAATGTGTGAAAGAGTGAAATTAGCATTAAAACTGTTTTGGACGGTAGCAGTGACGCAATTTTGAAAAATCACCAAAAATAGGAGGAACATAATTAGAGGTTGAATGAGATGTGAAATTAAATTTTAATGAGTCTACTTTCATATAAAATAATCAGAACAAGCAAAGGAATTGTATATTTTGAGATATTTACAATTGTGTGTGACTTGCTCAGGATGAATGTGTGATCCCCTGTTTCAACTTTGAAAAATCATTAAAAATTGTACAAAGAAAATTAAGAAATATAGTTTACATGCCTAAATTCCTCATTAAGTCTAGTTTTAAATGAAACAAATTTCAGGGTTATTTGAATTGTTTACTGAGAGAAATTCAATTCGTAGTGAACAGAGGTCAGACTAGTCGAGCTGTGTAACAGGGGAAGATTTAACTAATAAACTGTACTAATCGGCTGAACCAAAAATTCTAGAAAAAAATTAGCAAAAATATTTATGAGTCTAGATTCAGGGAAATTTTACGGATTCGAATTTCAAGTTTTTCAACTCGAGTTATGATTTATTTAGTGAACATGACGCAGGGGGGGACAGCTTGATCAAATTGGGATAAACAATAAAAGTTAAAAAAAATATTATATAATTGAGTTATGTTGTAAACATGTTAGATTTCTTATTTGTTATTTATATACTTACTTACTAAGCTATATGCTTATCTTCTTTTCTTTTTTCTTGTCTTATAGAGTTACTAAGCCAGATCGGGAATTGAAGATCGTCGGAGACCCATCCACACTATCAATACTTTTTGGTACATTGTAAACACTATTTTGAAATATGGCATGTATAGTAGACTTGGTTATTTTGTTACGTGTCATAAATGTCTAGGTTTAAATTACTACTTATAGTATCAAGCTAATCATTTTGTATGAAACCTTTGGAATTAGTTTGTATTGTTAATAGCAGATGTTATAATGATCAAATTGCACGCTATATTTTTGTTGGGTTTTATTTAATAGTATTTACTATGATTTGTTAATACCTCGTACCCTGTTCCGGCTACGGATACGGGTAAGGGGTGTTACAAAAACTCATTACTAAGAAGGATGTACCTCGAAAATATCCAAGACAAAGTTAAGGGTAAGACAATTTAGCCTAAAAACCAGTTCTCTTTATCCCTAACTTGAGCATAGCCCCATTACAACCCTCTAAAAGACCTATTGATTTTGATAATTATGACGACTACATTAGTGGAGAGAAATTGTTAAGTTCAACATATGATGACCACTAATTAAACCTTGTGATTGTTTTGTCTAAATTGATAAGGAAAATTTGATTGAGTGGTGAATGTTATATATGACCTTGAAAAGCATGCACTCTATGATTTATGTTAGCATTTTGTCGTACTTAGTATAAAATTTTGAAATAATGTTTGCATATGAGCGACTTATCAATAGAAATAGTTTGTGAGCATAACTTTATTGTTATATGACTATGTGAAAAAAATTGATTCTACTTAAACATATTGCAAGATTGCCCTCTCAAAATTTTGCTTTTGCCTTTCATGCAACATTACTTGGGAAGAGCAATGGATTGTTTGGGGGTGTGATAAGTCTAAATTATATAGACTTCTGTCACATCTTTTTACTTAATAATTGAACAAATTTTGAGTATAGCGTTAGCAAATTATATGAATTTAATTCATATTAATACATTGAGTATGATTTTAGCAAGTTTGAAATTTTTTTAATTTTTAGAGTTACTTTTACATAAAATTAAGTTATATTGCTAAATGTTTAGTAAAATGCTTAATATATTGTAATGGGACCATGTAATTTACAAACATGGGAGCAAATTAAATTTTACAAATGAACAAGTCATATGGACGGCTAGAGATTGGGTTTAAAAATTTGACCTTGACCTAGTTGAAGTTGGTTGCTGAAAGGAAATCTAATTGTATCTTAAATTTGGTCACAAAACCGTTCATCAAGGGGAAGATAAGCCCAAATTCGACAAGCATTATGAGCAGCAAAAAAAATCAAGTTTTGGGATAATTAAAATGAGGTCCTTATACTTGCAAAAAGATCACAAATTATCCCCCCAACATCCACCACCAAAACCGTCCAACCTATTCCATGAATCAGGGGAGAATCGATCAACAAATCAATAACTTTCCAACCATATGTCCCACAATTCATGGTCGGCCATGAGAAAAAGAAAATCAATGGATTTTCATGTAATCTTCAACAACCTTTCAGGCCTTCCATCCACTATAAATACCAACTTTCACTTCACCATTCATCATCCCTCATTACCGAATAATCATTCATTCATCCATTCACTTCATTCCTCTCATCACTTTTCTCTTCCTTTCACGCATAAATCATCCATCCTCTCCCTTTAGTAATAATTTTCCTTGAGAAAATCCTTTCTTGGTTGGCCACCTCGAGAATCAAGTTACAACAATGCATTAAAGGAAGCCACATGATCAGGTTTTTGGGAGAAATTCCCAAAATCGTTAAGAGTATGTCTTTCTTAATCTTTATTATTGTTCTTTTATCATTCAACATGTTTGAAATTTGTTTTGATGATTTTTCATTAACAATGATAGCTTAATTTTTCTTATCTAGAATGATTACATTAATTTGACAAAGTTCAATTGATTCGTGTTTATGATGTTCTGTGCCTCAAAAGTTCATGCTTTCAATTAAACTCGTGCATGTATTTCATTCATTAAATGGTTTGTAATAACTCGAGAGAGCTCTATTACCTTACATAACTTTTAGATTTGTGTGATTAAATTGTTTCAAACCTAATCTGTCCCTGTTACTTCATATAAACTCTAAGAAGCCCTTAGTTAAATATGATCATGGTAGTATGGATGTTTTTCTAATTAAAAGATCCTGAAATGACTTATAACTGGTTTCAAGTTAATGAAAGATCAAGTTGCCATAAAATATTTTCCGGAACATTTTTAAGCATGATGAAAATGAAATGAGTCAAATGTGTAATTATTCTAGCTCATTTATGCTATTATTGTTGAAGCTTGTGAGTTTTCTGCTAAGCCATCTCATCGCATTATTCATCTCATTTTCATCTAGGTAATTAATTTAATTTCACATCATTCACCCCAATTTATTGTATTTTCTTTCCAACTTGTAAATCTTTAATTTTGAAAATTATTAATTAACATATACAGTCCTTATGGAGATGATGACTCTTTTTACTTACTTATCACTTGATAACTTCTGTGTATACTTTCACAAACCTACACGTTACAATTTTTTGGCATCGCTACTGAAGATTGTTACTATAATCATTATTTTTTGCAAATTTATTTATATATTTTTTATTCGTTTAATTATTTTTTTGTGATTCCTTTTAGGGTGTTTATGAGCATAGATTGCCCATTTAACATGGTTTTGTCGTCCAACATAGGAAGAAAATAGCTCATGTTCATGAAACATTATTATAGGCTCTTTATCAAATCAACTTCATGGTCCCTTACATAATAAAATTTAAAACATTAATAAATAACATGAAATAATATAATTTATGCACCAAAATAATACAATTAAGCTCATATTTGTAATTTTTTTTAGAAATTCATGCCCATCATCAGAATACAAACGAAATTCACTTAATTAATTAACAAATACTCAAGATTAGTATTATTTTTAAGTAAAAGGCTGGTAAAAAATACTAGAAAAAACCTATACAAATTTGAGTTTACAACTATTCTTTCTCGTCTTTTTTGCCTAAATGTCTGTTCGATTTCAGGGTCTATAAGAAGTAGATCAATGATTCAATCTAGGCTCATAAACACCTTAAATGAAATTAGAAAATGTTTGGAGAATCAAATTTTGGGACAATTATTTGGAGGTTCCTACATTTGGAGAATCATTGGCAATCATCACACAAAGATTACCCTTGACATCGTCCAACCCATGCTTAAATTTTGCTTGATTCTATGCTCAAATAAAGGAACCATCCTTCTTGTAACACCCCTTACTCATATCCAACACTGGAACAAGGTACGAGACATTACCAAACTTGTACTCATACATTCATACAAAAATCGGGCTATAAAATTTTTCTTCAAAACAAGTTCATTCATACATACACAATTTGTTCCTAATACGGGCCTACGAGGCCCAAAACAACCATCAAAAAATGTTCGAGACTAAATTGGGGACTTTAGAAAAGTTTGGGAAATTTTCCCTAATATAAAGTCACATGCCCGTGTGAGACAAGGGACACGCCTATGTACTCTCAACATGCCCGTGCCTTCCGGCCGTGCAACTCTCTGACTATGACTTTAGCACCAATTTAGGATAACACAGTCGTATCACACGCCCGTGTGGCCATACCGTGTGGTCAATTAAAAATAAATGAATTTTACATAAAATGGTGTTGACTTTACACGGTCAGAGTACATGCCCATATGGGTAGGCCGTGCCTCTCACACGGCCAAGACACGCACCTGTGTCTTAGCCCATGTGTTTACTACTAGGCATACTGACTTGCAAAATTTAGGTGCAGGGGACACACGACCATTCAACATGCCCGTGGGGCAGACCATGTGTCACATACGGTCTAGACACATGCCCGTGTGTCTACCTGTGTGGACCATTTAAAGGCTATTTTCCAAGCCAATTGTTAGCCTTAATCACTCATACACTCAAGCATATTTCATAGCATGGAACATGACATATTTAGACACTTAAATATTCAACACCACGACACTCTCACATCTTCATAATGTCATCCTATTGCACATTCATTCAGTCACACCATTTGGAATCATTCCATACCAATTTCATGCATAATCAAATTTGTTACCATAACCTCAAATTACACATTCATGTTTATAGTCATCTTAAGTCATTAAGTCATTCCTTATTTCCAAGTACTTAATTTATTCCCCATCACAAATCCATCAAACAAACCACATAGCACATTATCAAGGTATTAACACAAGCATGCATGAACAATTAGGCATTACAACCCAATAATCAATTATGAGCCATATCACATGGCTATTACAAAATGAATTATCAACATCATAGGCCTTCACAATTTGGCCAAATAGCATGACACTTATCACAAAATGACCAAGTCCCTTACATGCCATACTCAAAATAACAATTTCACTATACCCAATATTCTTTTGATAGTGTGATCGAATACTCCGATAGCTTCCGATCCCCGAGCTAACTTGTCAGTACTACAAAGGATGGAAAGAGAGGGGGGTAAGCATTTAAGCTTAGTAAGTCCACATGTAAATAATATGCAATGATAGTAAGCAATTAACATGCAAAGACATAGTTAAACATACATAAGGATTATTCATCATTTAAACCTTTTGACTTACTTATCATATGTACATATATACTTTCTCATCAGAAATCATTCTTTATTAAGTCAATATTCATGGTTTAGCATGCATACCTATACTCATTGTAGTATATCATATAACCATACCTCTTTAACATGCCCTCCTTGGGACTTTCATCACAACCATTGCATTACCCGTTGAACACTCGAAATACTATTGGATACACGACAAACTTGCACATAAGTGCTACATATACATACGTAGCCAAAGCTACCTCATAACATGTAACGCTCGTAAAGGAGCTACTCACGAGCTTGCTCATAAAAGCTATTGATCAAAGTGTAACTACTCGAGCTGCTCACATAAGCGGTCAGGTATCCGACCCACTCAAGGATTACCTAGCCACTGGTAGGACACACAAGACCATTGCTCGAAACCCAATTACATGTATCGCATCCATAATTAACTCAGACCAACTCAATGAGCTCGGTTGCCTCATAACTATCGTGAACCTAGACCAACTCAAGGAGTTCGAATTTCTTAATTACTAGTGACATGTCACTTGTATCCTAAGGTTCAAATGGGATTCTTTCTCATATACACCTAGCATCTCCATCGTACTTGCTCGTAACGTCGTGGATAACAACCAATATTATCCATACTTACAAGGTTATCATTAGGCATAACATACATAATATTGATAAAACATTTATCAAATAATGTCAACACATCAAAATATAATACATTGTCACATTATTTGCACATGTACTTACCTCAGTACAAAATGATGGTAATCGAGCCTAATCGTCGTATACTTTATTCTTTCCTCAATCAAGACCCGATTCACATTTTTCTTGATCTATAATGCCAAATTTAACTTGTTTATTAATCACATTATTCAAATCAATCCATAATTCATACTTTGGTAAAATTACCTTTTTACCCTAACCTTTTCATTGATTTACGATTTAGTCCCTAGGCTCGTAAAATGAGATGCATGCATTTTCTTTGTTACCCAAGTCTAGCCAAACCTATACCATGCTCATTTCAGCCCACATTTTCCTTTATTTCACATTTTTACTACCCACTTTTACACTTTTACAAACAAGTCCCCCTTTTAGGTGTTTTCCCTAAAAATCACCTAGTAAAATATGTTTATCATGCATCAAACATTCATATTCCTCCATTAATCATCAAAATACATGCATGTTACACATGGATCAAATTTCATACATGAACCCTAGCTCAAAATATAGCTAGAAATGGGTAGATCATGCTTCGAAGACTTAAAAAATACAAAGAACATTAAAAACTGGGCTAGGGAGCACTTACAATCAAGCTTGAAATGTTGAACAAAACCCTAGCTATGGCTATTGAGAAATTCAGCTAGCACTTGGAGAAGATGAGCACATTTTCCTTTGATTTTCCCTTTTTATTCTTTTAATTACCAAATGACCAAAATGCCCTTAAGGCATTTCTTTCAAATTTTTCCTATACATGTCCATTTTTGTCCAAAATTATAGAAATTGGTCAAATTGCTAATTAGGACCTTCTAATTCATAATATAAAGGAATTTTATGCTTAAAGCTTCTAGAATGCAAGTTTTGCATCTTATTCAATTTGGTCCCTAAAATTCAATTAGACATTTTATGCATAGAATTTCTTCATGAAACTTTCACATATGCATGCATTCATATCATAGACCTCATAAGAATGATATAATAATTATTTTTATCTCAAATTTGTGGTCTCGAAACGACTGTTCTGACTAGGCCATAATTCGGGATGTTAAAACTCTCCCCCTTTAGGAATTTTTATCCCCGAAAATCTTACCGGTAAAAGGGTTTGTGTATTGTTTCCTCATAGCCTCCTCGGGCTCCCATGTAGCCTCTTCAACCCCATGTCTTTGCCATAAAACTTTCACAAGAGCAACACTTTTGTTTCTCAATTGATTGACTTTTCGAGCCAAGATCTTAACCGGTTCCTCACCATAAGTCATATCCTGTCTGATTTCAACCTCTATCGGTACAATCACATGTGAAGGATCCGATCTATATTGGTGCAACATGGACACATGAAACACATCGTGAATCTTTTCTAACTCAGTTGGCAAAGCCAATCGATAAGCAACAGGCCCTATCCTTTCGGTAATCTCATATAGTCCTATAAAACAAGGACTCAACTTGCCTTTTCTACCAAATCTCAAAACCTCCTTCCATGGAGATATTTTCAAGAATGACTTATCACCGACTTTGTACTCAATTTATTTCCTTTTTAAATCCACATACGACTTTTGTCTATCCGATGCCGCTTTCAAACAATCACAAATTACTTTCACCTTTTCTTCGGTTTCCTTAACTAAATCGATTCCATGAATCTTATTCTCCTTAAGCTCAGTCCAATACAACGGTGTACGACATTTATGTCCATACAATGCCTCATAAGGCGCCATCTTCAACCTCGACTGATAACTATTGTTGTAGGCAAATTTAGCCAAAGGTAAGTACTTTTCCCAACTACCTTAGAATTCAAGAACACAACATCTGAGTATATCTTTAGGTGTTTAAATTACTCTCTGGGATTGTCCATCAGTCTGTGGATGAAAAGCGGTACTAAAATTCAGCTTTGTACCCAAAGCTTCTTTTAACTTCTTCCAAAACCACGAAGTGAACCTCGGATCTCTATCCAAAATAATCGATAAAGATACTCCATGAAGTCTCACAATCTCAAAAATATATAATTCGACTAACTTATCAAGTGAATAATCAGTGCGTACCGGTATAAAATGAGCCAATTTAGTCAATCTGTCAACCACAGCCCATATGGCATCTTTCATTCTTGGTGTCAACGACAAGCCTGTCACGAAATCCATAGTAATTTGATCCCATTTCCATTCGGGAACTAAGTAAACCTGAAGGTACCGGGTGTTCGACCTTTACTTGCTGACAAATCAAGAACCTCAATACAAACTCGGATATATCTCTTTTCATACCATTCCAACAATACATTTTCTTTAAATCATTGTACACTTCCGTGCTACCTAGGTGAGCTGAAAAAACTCCGTTATGAGCCTCATACAAAATATTCCGAATCAATTCAGCATTCTTCAGAACACAAATCCTTCCACGAAACCTCAGACAACCATCAAAATCTATCTGAAAATTTGATTCATTGTTCGCGTCACACTGAGCTTTCTTAGATTGTAACTTTTTATCAGCTTCTTGAGCATTACAAATCTGTTGAAGAATAGTCAGTTTAGCTCTTAACTCTACTAGAATTGCACCATCAGGAGACAAGATCAGCCATGCTTTCATGGCTCTCAAATCAAATAAAGATTTTCTACTCAAGGTATCGGTGACCACATTTGCTTTACCAAAGTGATAATCAATCACAAGCTTATAGTGTTTTAACAATTCCAGCCATCTTCGTTGCCTCAAATTGAAGTCCTTTTGAGTCATCAGATACTTAAGAATTTTGTGGTCTGTATAGACATGGCATTTCTCTCCGAATAGGTAATGTTGCCAAATCTTCAAAGCAAATACAATGGCAGCTAATTCTAGATCGTGCGTAGGATAGTTTTTCTCATGGGGCTTCAGTTGCCTCGAAGCATAAGCTACTACCTTGCCTTCTTGCATAAGCACACAACCAAGCCCACTCAAGGATGCATCACTGTAAATTACAAATTATTTCCCTGATTCCAGTTGTACTAACACTGGTGCCTCAGTCAATAACATTTTCAACTTCTCAAAGCTCTGCTGACATTTTTTTGACCATTCAAACTTGACTTCTTTTTGAAGTAATCTCGTCATAGGAGTGGCTATCATAGAGAATCCTTTTCACAAACCGCATGTAGTATCCGGCCAAACCCAAAAAGCTTCTAACTTCAGTTACATTCCTTGGCAGCTTCAACTCAACAATAGCAGAAATCTTACTGGGACCAACAGTATACCATCTCCTGTAACAATGTGGCCTAAGAATCTGACCTCTCGAAGCCAAAACTTGCTTTTACTAAACTTAGCATACAGCTGTTTATCTCTCAAAGTCTACAATACAGTTCTCAAGTGCTCAGCATGCTCTGCCTCATCCTTAGAATAAATCAGAATATCATTGATGAACACCACAACAAACTTAACCAAATATAGCTGAAAAATTCGGTTCATTAAATCCATAAACACCGCCGGAGCATTCGCTAATCCAAATGGCATAACAAGAAATTCGTAATGGCCATACCTAGTTCTAAAAGTAGTTTAGGCACATCTAACTCCTTAACTCGTAACTGGTAATATCTGGATCTCAAATCTATCTTAGATTACCATGTCACTCCTTTCATCTGGTCAAACAAGTCATCAATCCTTGGAAGAGGATACTTATTTTTTATTGTCACTTTATTGAGTTCTCGGTAGTCAATGCATAATATCATGAAATCGTCCTTCTTTTTCACGAATAATACGAGAGCACCCCACGACAAAAAGCTTGGTCTCGGAAAGCCTTTGTCAGTCAACTCTTGCAACTGTAGCTTCAATTCTTTCAGTTCAGTTGGGGCCATCCTATACGGAGTAATAGAGATAGGTGCTGTCCCTGGCATTAACTCAATACCAAATTCAACTTCTCTAATTAGAGGCAAACCTGGCAATTCCTCCAGAAATACATCTGCATACTCACAAACAACTGGTACTGACTCGATTTTCAATTCAGATTCCTTTGAATTAAATATATATGCCAAATAAGCTTCATACCCCTTTCTCATACACTTTTGAGCAATCATCGAAGAAATTACTTTTTGCGACTTATCCACATCATCTGATTCAACCCGAAGAACCTTACCATTTTCACATTTCAATTCAATAACTTTCTGTCTACAATTCATTATAGCATCACGTAGTGTCAACCAATCCATACCCAATATGACATCAAATTCATCAAACGGTAACAACATCAAGTCAGCTGGAAAATAATGACCTCTAATCATCAAAGGCATTTCTTACATACTTATCAACTATCACATGTTTTCCTAACGAGTTTGACACCTTAATCATAAATTCTATAGACTCGACGGGCATATTCATCCTAGATACCAATTTCATACACACATACGAATGAGTAGAGCCAGGGTATATCAAAGCAATAACAGTAGTACTATAAAGAGTAAAATTACCAGTGATCATATCAGGAGAAGTTGTATCTTTACGTGCGTGTATGGCGTAGGCTCTAGCCGGAGCTTTAGCTTCAGACCTTACTACTGTATCCCGTGTCGCATTTTTACTACCGAACCCATTCCCGACATTTCTTGAGGGTTTTCCCTTAGAAGCTGTGCCACTCGGTCATGAATTCTAAAATATTTCTTTCTCTAGCATCTCGGGGCAATCTTTAATATAGTGGTATTGAGAACCACACTTAAAACAGGATCCTTCACTCACCCTACAGGTGCCAAAATGATATCTCCCACATTGTGGACACTCAGGTTTGGAAGGTTTTGCATTACCCACACTTGCCATAGATGTAGCCTGAGATCTAAAACTCGAATTTTGCTTTCTACGATTTCCAAATGAATGTCCAGCTGACACATGTGAACGAGAGTACATCTCTCTAGATTTTTTAGACTGTGATGGCAACAACTTACTCGGATATCTCTTTCTTGTGTCTCTAGCCTCAGATTCGGCTTTTTTGTTTTCTTTGATCAATTCTTCGACTTCACAAGCCCGCTCGACGAGTACTACAAATTCTTTCAACTCAAGAATACCCACTAATGTCTTAATGTCTTCATTAAGTCCATCTTCAAATCTTCTACACATCTTAGCCTCGGAAGATACACATTCCTGAGCGTACTCACTGAGTCTGACAAATTCTCTCTCATATTCATTAACTATCATGCGGCCTGTTTCAAATCTAGAAATTCCTTACGCTTCTGATCGATGAACCATTCACTAATGTATTTCTTTTGAAATTCCTCTTGAAAGAATTCCTAAGTAACCTTCTTCGGTGGTACCATAGATATCAACGTTCTCCACCCGTGATACGTCGCATCTCTCAACAAAGATATGGCACATTTTAAGCACTCCTCAGGTGTATAGAATAATTCATCGAATACATGTATCGAGTTCTCTAGCCAGAACTCTGCTTTTTTAGGGTCATCATTGGCATTTGCCCTAAATTCCTCTACACCTTGCTTTCGAATTTTATCAACTGGTGTTCAAGAGAATCTCATAAAATCTACACCTTGAGGCATCATGGGTGCAGGTTGAGGATTTGGAGGAGGTGGAAGAGGTTTAACGTTCGGGTTTGTTCGAACGAACTCTGTATACCATGCATTCATCATGTGGAGAAAAGCTTCTTTGTCTCATTCTCCTCTACTGACAGTTTCGAGTTTACTCTCAGATGGCACTGCCCCTTCAGCAAGAGCAGGCGCGTTATTTTCTACATCATCTGCAACTACTCTATCGGGATCCATTTGCTATATGAAAACACACTTTAAAATTGTCAAGAGTCGTCACACTATCATAATATATATATGGCATGTATAGCTAGACTCAAACACATGCTACGTAGTCCGATAACCGACTAAACCGTAGCTCTAATACTACTAAATGTAACACCCCTTACTCGTATCCGACGCCGGGACAGGGTACGAGGCATTACCAAACTTGTACTCATACATTCATGCAAAAACTGGGCTATAAAATTTTTCTTCGAAACAACTTCATTTATACATACACAATATGTCCCTAATATGGGCCTACGACGCCCAAAACAACCATCGAAAAAGGTTTGGGACTAAATCGAGGACTTTAGAAAAGTTTGGGAAATTTTTCCTAATACAAAGTCACACGCCCGTGTGAGACAAGGGACACGCCCATATACTCTCGACACGCCTGTGCCTTCTGGCCGTGTAGCTCTCTGACTATGACGTCAACACCAATTTATAGTCACACGGTCGTATCATACGCCCGTGTGGCCAGACCGTGTAGTCAATTAAAAATAAATGAAGTTTTTATAAAATGGTGCAGACTTCACATGGCCAGAGTACACACCCATGTTGGTAGGCCGTGCCTCTCACATGGCCAAGACACACGCCCATGTCTTAGCCCGTGTGTTTACTACTAGGCATATTGACTGGCCAAATTTAGGTGATGGGGACACACGGCCATTCAACACGCCCGTGGAGTAGACCTTGTGTCACACACGGTTTAGACACATGCCCGTGTGTCTACCTGTGTGGAACATTTAAAGGCTATTTTCCAAGCCAATTGTCACCTTCAATCACTTATACACTCAAGCATATTTTATAGCATGCAACATGACATATTTAGACACTTAAATATTCAACACCACGACACTCTCACATCTTCATAATGTCATCCTATTGCACATTTATTCAGTCACATCATTTGGAAGCATTCCACACCAATTTCATGCATAATCAAATTTGTTACCATAACCTTAAATTACACATTCATGTCTATAGTCATCTTAAGTCATTAAGTCATTCCTTATTTCCAAGTACTTAATTCATTCCCCATCACAAATCCATCAAACAAACCACATAGCACATTATCAAGGCACTAACACAAGCATGCATGAACAACTAGGCATTACAACCCAATAATCAATTATGAGCATATCACATGGCTATTACAAAATGAACTATCAACATCATAGGCCTTCACAATTTGGCCAAATAGCATGACACTTATCACAAAATGACCAAGTCCCCTATACATGCCATACTCAAAATAATAATTTCACTATACCCAATATTCTTTTGATAGTGTGATCGAATACTCCGATAGCTTTCGATCCCAGAGCTAACTTGGCGGTACTACAAAGGATGGAAAGAGAAGGGGTAAGCATTAAAGCTTAGTAAGTCCACATGTAAATAATATGCAATGATAGTAATCAATTAACATGCAAAGACATAGTAACACATACAAAGGGATTTTTCATCATTTAAACCTTTTGACTTACTTATCATATGTACATATATACTTTTTCATCACAAATCATTCTTTATCAAGGCATTATTCATGGTTTAGTGTGCATACCTGTACTCATCATAGTATATCATAAAACCATACCTTTTTAACATGCCCTCCTTGGGACTTTCATCACATCCATTGCATTACCCGTTGAACACTCAGAATACTATTGGATACACGGAAAACTTGTACATAAGTACCACATATACATATGTAGCCAAAGCTACCTCATAACATGTAACGTTCGTAAAGGATCTACTCACGGGCTTGCTCATATAAGCTATTGGTCAAGGTGTACCTACACGGGCTACTCACATAAGCTATCAGGTATCTGACCCACTCAAGGATTACCTAGCCACTGGTAGGACACACAAGACCATTGCCTGAAACCCAATTACATGTATCGCATCCATAATAAACTCCGACCAACTCAACGAGCTCGGATGCCTCATAAATATCACGAACCCAACCAACTCAATGAGTTTTAATTTCTTAATCCCTAGTGACATGTCACTTGTATCCTAAACTATTCCTAAGGTTAAAGCGAGATTCTTTCTCATATACACCTAGCATCTCCATCGTACTTGCTTGTAGCGTTGTGGATAACGACTAATATCATTCATACTTACAAGGTTATCATTAGGCATCTCATACATAATATTGATAAAACATTTATCACATAATGTCAATACATCAAAATATAATACATTGTCATATTATTCACACATGTACTTACCTCGGTACAAAATGATGGTAATCGTGCCTAATCATCGTATACTTTATTCTTTCCTCGATCAAGACTCAGTTCACGTTTTTTTTTATCTATAATGCCAAATTTAACTTGCTTATTAATCACATTATTAAAATCAATCCATAATTCATGCTTGGTAAAATTACCTTTTTACCCCTATCTTTTCACTTATTTACGATTTAGTCTCTAAGCTCGTAAATGAGATGCATGCATTTTCTTTGTTACCTAAGTCTAGCCGAACCTATACCATGCTCATATCAGCCCACATTTTCCTTTATTTCACATTTTTACTACCCACTTTTACACTTTTACAAACAAGTCCCCCTTTTAGGTGTTTTCCCTAAAAATCACCTAGTAAAATATGTTTATCATGCATCAAACATTCATATTCCTCCATTAATCATCAAAATACATGCAAGTTACACATGGTTCAAATTTTATACATGAACTCTAGCTCAAAATATAGCTAGAAATGGGTAGATCATGCTTCGATGACTTAAAAAATACAAAGAACATTAAAAACTGGGCTAGGGAGCACTTACAATCAAGCTTGAAATGTTGAACAAAACCCTAGCTATGGCTATTGAGAAATTCAACTAGTATTTGGAGAAGATGAGCACATTTTCCTTTGATTTTCCCTTTTTATTCTTTTAATTACTAAATGACCAAAATGCCCTTAAAGCCTTTCTTTCAATTTTTTCCTATGCATGTCCATTTTTGTCCAAAATTACAGAAATTGGTCAAATTGATAATTAGGACCTTCTAATTCATAATCTAAACCAATTTCATGCTTAAAGATCCTAGAATGCAAGTTTTGCATCTTATTCAATTTGGTCCCTAAAACTCAATTAGACATTTTATGCATAGAATTTCTAAATGAAACTTTCACATAAGCATCCATTCATATCATAGACATCATAAGAATGATATAATAATTATTTCTATCTCGAATTTGTGGTCTCAAAACTACTGTTCTGACTAAGCCCTAATTCAGGATGTTACACTTCTTCCACAAAATGTGGTCGGCCAAGTAGTGGAGAAAATAGAGGGATTCCAATCCCCATTTTTAGTAAAATCTACCATGTACTTCAACATCCCTTACTCATTTTCCTCATCTCTCATTTCATAATACTCATTTTCCTCATCTCTCATTTCATAAGTATTCTTCTTTTCATTCTTTCATCTCTTTATTCTTACACATAGCATCTCATAATTACATTCTCTTTTAGGTAGCAAAACCTTGAGCAGACCATCTCTTGGCCGGCCACCTTAAGGAAACATTAGCAAAGGAGCAACACAAGGATTGGAGGAGAACATCTTCAATCAGAGTCACGAGACTGTTGATTCGACAGAGTTTATTCTTCCTTTACTTTTTTATTTTAATTTAATCATGTTTGCAATGTGCTTTGTTATCTTGTCATAAAAAATGGTAGCATAAATCTGTTTCGCTAGGATGATTGCATTAATTCAATGAAGTTTGTTTAAATCATGTTTATCGTGCTTGTGCCTCAGTCGATCATGTTTTCAATTAAATTCAAGTATGTATTGAATTCATACATGATAGGATGAATTAGAATTACCTGAGCGATCCTAACCAGACGACGGCTAATAGACACAAAATTGAAATGTTCACGCTTAATTTATGTTTGACCCAAAATAAATTAAGGTTCTTATTAACTTGACCGAGCTCTATTACCTTGCATGGCTTTTATGTGATTAAATTGTTTCAAACTGACCCAGTCCCTATTACTTCACATTAATACTAAGAAACCTTTAGTTTAATATGACCAGCAAACTGCATGTTTTACTAAGTAAAAGATTCTGAAATGACTTAATTTGTTTTCAAGCCTTTGAAAGATCGAGTTGCAATTGAATATTTTTTGAACACTGTTAAGCATGAGAAAAATGAATTAAGTTGAATGATGTAATTATCCTAGCCTATTCATGTTATTGATTGTTGAATTTTGTGTTTTTGCTACTAAACTCATTTCATCTCACACTTTGCATTTAGATTAAAATTGCATTAGGGATCATATTACATTTAGTAATTATTTTTACATTACACCACTTAGAAATATTGTGTTTTTATCACTAGATTGTTAACTCTAATTTTACAGTTAATTGATTAACATACACAGTTCCTGTGGAGATGATAGCTCTTTTAGTTACTTATTACTTGATAACGACTGTGTACACTTGCACAAACCACGCGTTATAATGGCCCAAAGACAACCTACAGAGATGGACCTTGAAAATCAAAATGATGTTCAAGGGAATGGAGCTGACAATGTTCGTAATCTGATCCTTATTGTTGATGATAGGGATCAAGATATAAGGCATTATGATATGCCACTTTTTAATTAACAAAATTTGAGAATTAGGAGACCAGAGATCAAGGCACTACAGTTTGAAATGAAGCCTGTGATGTTTCAAATGCTTCAAACAGTGGGCCAATTTAGTGGAATGCCCACAAAAGATCCACACCTTTACCTTCGACCATTCATGGAGGTAAGCAATTCCTTTAAGAGAGCTGGTGTAATTGATAACACATTAAGGTTGACGTTGTTTTTGTACTCGTTACAAGATCGAGCACGAGCATAGTTTAATTTGTTGCCACCCAATTTAATTTCTATTTGGCAAGAATTAGTTAAACACTTTCTGGTAAAGTGTTTCCCACCTAGCAAAAATGCTAAGTTGCGAAATGAGATCACCACTTTTCAACAAATGGATGATGAATCATTATACAAGGCATGTGAAACATTCAAGGAGTTACTTCATAGATGCCCTCACCACATGATTCTACATTGCATCCAATTGGAGACATTTTATAACGGTCTCAACACACACAAAAGGTTGGTGTTAGATGTTTCTACGAGTGGTGCTATTGATCTACTATTTAACGTCATAGTAATAATGTGGAAGCGTACATAGTCAATGCAAGTATTGTAGACAGATGTGAGTATATCAGATATCGATCCTACAGGGATGATTGTCTTTTGTCTATTAAAGTCAGTGCAATAACTAGATAGAAATAAGATAAATTGTGAGGATAGTTGTTAGAGTAACAACTTGAAAACAATAAAATAAAATATGATAATGATAAACTGGGATCCCAAGGATGAATCTTTAGCAGAATAATAAGTGCTCACAAGGTATAAAGGGATAGGTGATTTTCGAGGCAATAAATTTCAATGTATACCTTACAAAGTGTCATTCCTCTATTTAATCTGAGACTTAAACATGAACATTAACCCCATATTCCGATGATGGCAATCTGACACTATTAAGAAAAAGTGGACTAAATTTCTCTAATCCTCACTCAACTTCCATTATAATACTTGTTGGCTCGAACTGTCATTGCACTTTCCAGTGTCAGTGACTACAATAACACTTTCATGTTAAGAAACATTCAAACCTCAAGATTAAACAATAAAAGCAAGATTGAATAAGATAACATTTAACCAAGAATTCATGTGTACTTTCATACAAACAGAAAATAGAGAGTAATCACCAGCATTTAGAAAGAAATAAGAAAGAATTGAGTGGAGAATACTATTCCTAGACAACTCGACTGAATCTCTCTATTCCCTCTTGCCTCGTACTTAGGTCTTCTCGTCAGAAGCTAATCTACATCAATTTTCATGTTGGCTCACTCGTGAGAGGCTTAAGCTGCCATAGCCGCATGCTTCAAGGTAGGATGAAGAAGATAATGGTCAAGAAAAAACTCTCCTCGCTTTTTTTCTTCTCATGTTAACCTTTTATGTCCTCCTCTAACAATACAAGTGTCTTTTCCTCAGAATTATTCTATCATTGTACGTACAGGTTGGTTATACCAAACTGGACAGCTCACGCATTTTTAGTTCTTATCTAGATAGCTATTAAGTGCGACGATAGTTCTGGACGCAATATGAAATTAACTCATGCAGTGACATTAATGCAAAAAGGTAGCAAAATTAAGGATAAAATGGGCTAGGATTCACTGAGTTATAAAATGCAATTTACTAAACTAAAAATGCTAAAATATATGCTAAGGATAACTAAATGGGAACAATTTAACCAATAAGTTAGGAGGAAAGCCTATGTTCTTTCTAGTGCTATCACACCCTCAAACTTGAGTTTTTACTTGTCCTCAAGTAAAATAGAAACTAGAAAGGCTACAAAAATTTTATTAAGACAAATGATCATTCTAGCAACTTGAACCCTCTAAATTCCCAATGAGTGAATCACATTCAAATGAAAGAATATTGCATCGACAATACATAAGCATGAATGAATAAGGTTGCAACTTCATCAATGCTAGCACCATGCTTCAAACCCTAAGTTCTATCTACCAATTCAACATTTATTGTACAATGCTAAGTATTTATATATTATATTTTTTTTTTAGAATAAGGGATTTCATTGCATTACTGTACCCTAGTTCCTAAGAAGTAACAATAGAGTGCAACAAACCCCTAAGGAGTATGTAATTGCACCGACACACACTCATGCAGCGACAGCCTTTGGCCAGATTGATTTTTCTAACGCTTGTATTGGAGTGTTCCCCCTTTAAAATTCCATACTACACCCACTTTATAGTGTCTCTAATTTATAACTATATATATATAAGGATCTGTAAAAAGTAGATTCATTCAAGATTTAAGGAATGATAGCAGTTATCCATTACTAATGCAACCTAATCCATTCATCAAAGAATTAAAGCTACAACCTTCTGTCAAATTTATCCAACTCATTCATTGAAAATTCACATGATTTAAGAATTCAACATCGAGTGTAACAAAAAGTTTTGAACAATTTTCATTAACTATAATTAAACCTTGCATGCTTCATTATCGAAAAGAAATTTGAAATGTGGGTGCAGTTCCAAGCCCTATGTGCATTCACCCAAACTTAAAGTTTGTATTGTCCCCAATGAGCTAACATGAAAATGTAATGACAATAAAAATGCAATGATAATATGTACTTATCAAAATAAAACTTACGGTTACATACAATGCATTAATACTATAGCAAAATCTTAAAATAAACTAACTCAGTTATCCTTAGCCATCGATGTACCTGCACAATATTTCTTTCTCCTCCTTTCATTTTTTTTATCCTTGGAGCACTTTCTATTCTTTTCTTTGGGCTTCTCATGGTCCTTGAATTTCTCCTCAGCTTCTGGCTCTACCCTATCATCATCGGCTGCTTCCTATGTAAGAGAGGCCATCTGGAGTGGTTCAGTGTAGACCACTATTGCCAATGAATTGCATTGCTCCTCACTGGTTACCTCAGTAACTTTCACCAGTCTCACTCCATCTCATTCCAAATTACCAATATTTTCACCCATGGACTCGAGTGCAGTGACAATGTTCACAATAGAATCTTCCTCTTCTTTTTCTTTTTCATCTTCAGCAACAACTTCCTCTTCTGCAACAGCAACTTCCTTGTCAACAATAGTGTCCTCTTGATTAACAAAAATACCATCCTTGAACAAGCTATCAATCTTTCGTAGGCATCTTCAATGTCCCTAGACTCTTCTTCTTTGTACCTGCACAATGGGAGAGGATGCCACTGATCTGTCTCGGTCTTCTAAGTCATCATGCACGGATAATAGTTCATAAATTCGAATGATTAGTTGAAACACTAGGAATTCTGGTTGTGGGGATGGGCTCAATTGGCTTAATGTGACTACAATAGAACTTTTCTAGGCTTTGGTATAAGCATAAAATAAATTCTGGGATTTTTGCATATCCTCTATTGTAGCGACAAACCTAATCTACCTATTGTTGATGGAATTGACCATTTTTTTCTACATATTTTATTTTCTGCCATAATGATGTCTCTACATTTAGGTCTGTTCCTTTGCTGTCGGCTTTGGTTTTGCCCTTCCTTGTCTTACTTGTTTCTGCCTCCTTCAGTATCGGCATATCTTTACCACAAGTCATTTTTTCTATAGAGGCTTCATTGATCAAACCCTTATTTTCCAGGACTTCCTCACCATCATGGGGCACGATTCCTCTTTGCTAGCATAATAACATCACCAATGATGGGAAAGCCAAGATTCTAGTTTGTCTTATAGTGCAGTCAGTAATTTCTTCTTGGAGTATTGCACCGACATCAATTTTTCTGCCCTTAACAATGGAATGTATTAGACACATTCTATTGAGGGTGACTATAGTGCTGTGAGTAGAAGGCTTTAGCCTGTAGTTGACAAAATTAAACTAGATTTTGCTTTGCAATGTCAGGAAGCGACAGTGCATCATATAATTCTTTTGATGGAAACCCATCCACAATACTCCTCCGACACACAAGTCTTTCACCAACAGGGCTCGTTTTTCATTTGTGATATCCTCAATGAACTCAGAGTGTTCGTCTACATCTACCTTGGTGTTGTACAGCTTGTTGATTTTTCTAGCGTCCTATGGTATTAAGCTTTTTCAAACAAAAATGAACTCTAACTCATGACCATAAAGGTTAGCATAAAACTCACGTACTAGTAAAGAAGAATAGCTTCTAGGATGGGTACTAAAAGTTTCCCACTTCAACTTCGAGATGGTTTTGTAGACTTGCTTAACCAAGTCTTATTGTTACGAAAGGGAAATGCCTTGTTCGGGGTGGAAGTTTCACTTCAACATGTTGTAATAAAGTCATTCCTTTGCCGCTTTATTCAAAAAGATTATTGGCTCCTTTTTCTGCGTTGGCCTGGTGGATTTTGATTCACGAACTACGGTAGCAGAGGACCCATATTCTTCAGTAGATTTGGTGGCTTTCTTGACCGAACCTCTTATTTTTGCTATCTTTTGTTAAGGGAAAATGGTTTAAAGTTGAAAATATATGATCTTGAGAAGAGAAAGGAAATAAAAATGGTTGCTTGAATGCATTACAGTCAGTACCATGGAGGAGGATTTATAGTTAGTGAAAGAGGAAGATGGAGAGACGTGTTGTTTTGTGGAGAGATATAAAGCTGGCGAAAATAGTTGTGTCCAATAGAAATTGTACCCGCTCAGAAGGATCAAATGGCTGAGTGATTTTGTAACTGCCCGATTTAGGGCTAAAACGGAATAGTGGTTTTGAAACCACGAATCTGAGGTTGAAAATTTTATGATTGGGTGTTTAATTTGATGTTTAGGACTAAATTGAAATAGGTGAAAATTGTGTGTTTTAATTCATAAAGTACTTGATTAGAATGAGAGTTTTAAGTAGAGGTCCTTAAATGGCAGTTAGACCATTATACTTTATATGGACAAAAATGGGCATGAATAGGACAAATTTTTAAAGAAAGGCCTTAAGGGTATTTTTGTCATTTGGTAATTAAAAGAAATAAAATGGGAAAAATAAGCCAAAAATTTGTCCATCCATCTACTTCCTTGGCTGAAACTTGTATGTTCACCATAGCTAGGGTTTTTTCCAAGCTTTCAAGCTCAATAGTAAGTGCATTCAAGCCCCGTTTTTAATGTTCTTTACATTTTTGAAATCCTCGTAGCTCGGTCTACCTATTTCTACCATTATTTCGAGTTAGGGTTTATGTTTAAAAATTTACCCATGAATGATATGCATGTATTTTGATGTTTTATGGTAGAATATGAATGTTTATAGTTAGGAGAACAATCTTTTCTAAGCAATTTTTAGCGAAAACGAACAAAACGGCATAATCGGTAAAAATACCTAATGTTCATAAGTACATGTTAGAGTGAGAATTTGATGTTGTCATAGAAGAGAAAAATGTTCAGCATGTCATAAAACATAAGAATAAGGGCTGAAATTAAATTTCTGAGCCTAGGGACAAAATCGTAATTTTGTAAAAGCTAGGGGGCAAAAATGTAATTTTTCCATAATGTGATTTTTGGATTGAAATAGATAGTATGAGTGTTAAATGAGCTAAATGTGTTGTTATATATCAAGAAAGGCGTGGAATCGACCTCGAACGGGGGAAGGAAAAGATTTTGGACTAAATTGCAAAATTTCTATATTTTGCATCGAGGTGAGTTTGTATATAAAGAATACATTATCTTTATTTATGTTTTTATATTTCAGCATATTTTATATATTGTAGCTGATTTTGAATCATAATCGACTATTGGAAGAATGGAAATAAGTATTAGAAAGTGAAATACTTCCTGGTTGAACCTTCAGAATCGAAAGATATAGATGGTATGTAGCTAGGTCACATGTATGGTGCCAAGTGCACATCATGTGTACAAGAGAGCTACGAGATACTATGTGGTAGCTAGGTCACATGTGTGATACGGGATGTATACCATGTAAACAAGAGAGCTACAGGATAAATGTAGCTAGGTCGCATGTGTGGTTCCAGGTGAAGGACACCATGTAGACAAGAGAGCTACGAGATAAAGTGGCTAGGTCACATGGGTGGTACTAAGTGTTCATGTTCACCATGTGTACAAGAGAGCCGAAGTATGTGATGGGTGGAACTACGTGGTGAAACCACCAAGCATTGGGGACTCGATCCGAAGTGTTCAACGGGGAAAATCGACTAAATGAAATTATGTATGACCTTGTAATGATAAGTATAAGAATATACATGTGTAACGTATGAGTAATAAGCTCGATCTGTGATTGGAAGTTGGAAAAATTGTTAAGGATAAGCAATGAATGCAACCAAAGTGTGAAAGATCAAAATTGATAATAAAACTGTTTGGACAGTCGCAGTGATATGAATTTGAAAAATCATCAAAAATAGTAGGAATTTAATTAGAGGCTGAATGAGATATGAAATTAAATTTTAATGAGTCTATTTTTATTTAAAAGAAACATAGCAAGTAAAGGGGTTTTAATATAGAACGGGTTTCCAACGAAATTATGTTTTTCGAAAAACACTTTAATGTGACATTGCAGATTCGGCCATAACGTCTAAGCCGGGTTTGGGGTGTTACATTTAATATATACATAACATGTACACATTTGCTGTAATAGCTCGTTTATACTGAAATCGAAACAGTGGTTTTAGGCCACAAATCTAAAGTCAAAAAATTTATTTTATTATTATTTTATTGCCTACAACATGATAGTAATACCATATAAAAATTTCGTCAAGAAAATTTATCGTTTACATGCTCAATTTGATAGAAATAACTAAATTGCGTAAAGTGCAAAAATTAAGTTCTAATAGCTAAAGGTATTAAAGCTGAAGTTCTTATATGGTAATTAAACAACTAATGAAGATAGTGGAATGTGATGGCTTGGCAATTGTGTAGATTTTGATGTTTTATAAGGTTGATTAAGTAATTATTATATTAAAGATAAATTAAATAAAACAAATTAAGATTATCATCTATCATTCATCTTCATCAACCAAAATTTAGGGGTTTGGAAGCCATTTTTGAGTTAAGCATTCGACAATTCTAACCTTGCTCATAGGTAAGTGATTTTTGTCCTGTTTTTAATTATTTTTATGTTTCTGGGATTGTTGTAGCTTAATCTCGCTAGCTCTGGGACTAACTTGTGAAACTCTTAAACTATTAGGGTTTTACCATTGATCAATGCATGTGAGTTTTGAAGTTTGATGTTAGAAAATGAATGGTTGTTGTTAGATAAACAACTTTTGTAAAGAGATTTTTGATTAAATTATCAACTAAGGGTTAAACTGAAAAATGTGATAAATTCATGGTATAACTTGTGAAATTATGAAATATGTGGGCTATTATAAGTTTGTATAATAATCAAATAGGCTTGAGTAGGGGTAAAATTGCATTAATTTCAATTTTCAAGCCTAAGGATTAAATTGCAAAAAATTTAAAAGTACAGGGGCAAAATGGTAATTTTTCCAAAAATATGGTTTGGATTAAATTGAATGAATTATATGTTGAATTGAGTTAAATTTATCCATATAGGTCAAGTTAGACCTTGTACGAAGTTAGATCGGGGCAAACAGAATGTCTCGGATTAATCCTCTTTGTATCTACGAATACTCATTGAGGTAAGTTCATGTGATTAAAATATGTTTATATGTTTTATATTGAATTAATTATGAATTGTGAATTGTTATAAATCTACATAGTTACATATCCAATGAAGTTCGATAAATACCGAGTCTCGTTTGAACCTTAGGAATCCGTAGGATACAAATGACATGTCATTAGGGTTACCTATTTATAACTCGTAAAAGCATACCGATTTATAGCTCGTGAGAGCATACCGATATTCATCTCAGATGAGCATACCAATTCACAGCTCATATGATCATACATGTACATGGATTGATGGATTACAGTTATATGAGCTAACACGCTATGTGTGAACAATCCCGGGTATCCAACGGTATTCTAAACGGTTCAATGGGCAATGTTTTGTTACGAAACAATATGAGTTCGATATGAACTATTATATGTATACACTTGAAATACATAGAAGTGATGTTATATGATATATAGATATTTGAAATGGATGATACATGCATATGGAACTTGATTAATTATTGAGCTCATCCATGATTATTGGTTCATATATGTATTTACATGACTAATATGGTTGGTGTATATGTGCTTAGGCATTTGGCTAAAATATGATAGGATAAGTTTTGTTACTTAACTATTACTTGATCAAATGGTAAGTTAAATTCTATGTTATTCGAACTTATTAATCTTAAAACTTACTATGTGTTATTTTTTGTGTTTTATAGTGAATCAGAAGCTCGTTTAGGTTGGAAGCTTGTCAGAGTTATATCACACTATCCACAGTCTCTTTTGTTACTTTTGGATATTTAATTTTGGTTATAATGGCATATATAGGTATTTTGGCTAGTGTTGGCCTATATGTTTGGTTATGAATATGGCCATTTGGCTTGGCTTGTGATTTGGCACTTGATGATGTTATGAACTTAGTTTTGGGCATGTAAATATTATTCTTAGTATGGTTGATAAATTGCTTAATGTGTTTAATTGATGCAAGGGGAAATGATAGTTGAATGTGCATAATATATATGTCTTATAACTTGTTTTGAATTGGTATTTTACTATAGAAGACATATATGTATGTTAAGGCTAGTAATTAAATGGTTATTTGGTACCATTTGGTATGCTTTGGTAAGGTAACCAAATGTCATGTATTGATGCTAATGTTCCTATAAGAGTGCATGATTAACATGTTTATATATTGTTATTTGAGGTGCCTAAGGGACCATATGTAAATGACTTGTTTATGCTTGATTTGAATGCCTTTGTATGGCTTGTAAGTATGTGCAATTTTGTGTGTAGGTACATGCCAATTGTGGGTTAGAAAAAATGGCTTGTTAAATGGCCTATTTTCGTCCACATAGGCAGAGACACGGTCGTGTGTCTCAGCATGTGTGACACATAGCCAGGCGACACAACCGTGTGTTCCTTGTAGCTTTCAACGAGTTGCAAGTTAGGCAGTTACACAGCCTAGCACACAGCCTGTAACACAAGCGTGTCGAGTTATTTCGAAGGGTACACATCCTGGCACAAGGGCATGTGGGTTCATCGTGTGACCCAAGTAAGTGAGTTACATGGGTATAGACACGGGCTGAGACACGTCTATGTGTCCCCTTTTCAAATGCCCACACGGCCTTGCCACAGGGCTATGTGACCCCTACGTGATGAAAATTTTCAATGATTTCCGAAAAATTCTTTGAGTTTTTGATTTTGTCCCGACTATTTTCTAATGCATATTTTGGGCCTTGAGGGCTCGTATATGGGATAATATGAATGATTTTGATTGGTTTTTGATATGTTTATTGCTATGATATGAAATGTTTGAAATTTTTGTTTGATTGATTTGTAAACTCTAGTAATACTCCATAACCCTATTTTGGCGACGGATTCAGGTTAGGGTGTTACATTTATTGGTATCATAGCTACTATTTAGTCGATTCTTGGACTGAATGTAGTGTGTACGAGTCTAGCTATACATGCTATTATATAACTTGTGATAGTGTGATATCTACTGACTGTTTAAAATACGTTTTCATATAACAATGACATTCAACCGAGTTGACTCCGATGAAGTAGAGAGTAACGCTCAAGCCTTTGTTCATGGAGTAGCATCGAGTAGTATGAGGCTCGTATTTGAAAGCCGTGAGGAGAGGCTAAAGAAGCCTTCTTCCAGATGATGAACGAATGGTTTACTGAGTTTGTACAGACAAACCTGGCTACTCAATAACCTTTACCCCCTCTTTCTCCCCAACTAGTTCCCATTATTCCTCAAGGTTTAGAACCAATCCAAGTTCGTAAGCCGCCTATTGATAAGATACATAAGTATAGGGCTGAAGAATTCCAAGCTACTACAGAAGATGATCCCGAGAGAGTTGAATTCTAGTTAGAGAATACAATTAGGGTTTTTGATGAGCTATCCTGTTCACCAGCTGAGTGTGCTAAATATGCAATATCGTTATTGAAAGATTCGACTTACCAATGCTAGAACACGTTAATTTCTATTGTGCTGAAAGAGAAAATTACCTGGGAATTCTTCCAAATCAAGTTACGAAAGAAATATATTAGTCAGAGGTTTTTGGATTAGAAACTAAAGAATTTCTTGAGCTCAAATAGGGTCGTATGACTATGTCAAAGTATGATGGGGAATTTGTTAGACTGAGCAAATATGCCCGGGAGTGTATTCTATCCGAGACTACTATGTGTAAAAGATTCGAAGAACAGCTAAATGAGGACATTAAGCTTCTAGTTGGAATTCTTGAATTGAAAGAATTTGTCGTATTGGTCAATCGAGCACGTAAAGTCGAGGAGTTGAGTAAAGAGAAAAGACGTGATGCTTTTGAAGCTAAAGACTCGAGAAAAAGATCGACTGGGAAGTCATATCAGTCAGCATCAAAGAAATCAATAGAACATCACAATTGTTCTATAGCTTCTGTGGGTTATTATAGTAGAGGTTGAGGTACTCGATGCTCTAGTCCAAAACCGCAAGCTACATTTGTAGCAAGTATGGGTAGTGTAAGAGATGTTTGGCCCGAGTACGAGCACTGTAATAAACCATATTATGACGAGTGTTGATAAAGAACGAAGCATGTTTTAGGTGTGGTTCCTTAGAACACTATCATAAAGATTGCCAAGAGAAATCCAAGAAAGAGAAAGCTCAGAACATGAGGCCAAGCAATACTGCTCGAGAGGTAGACTACCTTGTAACCTCAGAAATGTTAGTGCTAGCTGTGGTGTTACTAAAGATTTTGCTGTGAGATCTGAGGCACGAGCACCAGCTAAGGCTGATGCTATTCGTACATGAGAGGATGCTTCTACGCCAGATGTTATTACTGGTACTTTCTCAATTTTTGATAATGATATTATCATTCATTCATATGTGTGCACGAATTTAGTGTCTAGTAAGAATTTACCTATTGAGTCCACTGAATTCATGATTAAGGTACCAAACCCCCTAGATTGGTATGTGCTAGTTGATAAAGCCTGAAAGAATTGTCCTTTAATGACTCAGGGTTACCATTTTTTGGCTGATTTGATGCTATTACTGTTTGATGAATTTGACGTGATTTTGGGCATGGATTGGCTAACTCTTCATGACGCTATTGTAAACTGTAGACAAAAACTTATTGTATTGAAATTGTTAGAATGGGGACACACTTCGTATTGATTCAGATAGTCCAAATGGGTTTCCTGTTGTTATATCAACTATGTTAGTGTAGAAATATGTGAGAAAAGGTTGCAGTCATATGTGTTGGATACTAAAGTGTCTGAATCGAAGCTTGTATTAGTGCTAGTGGTTTGTGAGTAGCCTGATGTGTTTTTAGAGGAGTTACTTAGATTACTGCCAATCAAAGAGGTTCAGTTTGCTATTGAATTAGTACCGGGGACATCACCTTATAGAATGACTCCTACTAAGTTGAAAGAGTTGAAAGCACAGCTACAAGAATTAACAGATATGAGTTTTGCTCGACCCAGTTTTTCACCTTGGGTTGCACCGGTTCTGTTTGTTAAGAAAAAGAATGGATCGATGAGATTGTGTATAGACTACCGTCAGCTCAATAAAGTTACAATCAAGAATAAATATCCACTGCCTCGAATTGACAATTTGTTCGATCAGTTGAAAGGTGCCACATTATTTTTGAAGATTGATTTTTGTTTTGGTTATTATTAGCTATGAGTGAAAGATTCAGATGTGCTGAAAACTGCATTTAGAACCAGGTACGGACATTATGAATTTCTTGTGATGATGTTTGGTTTAACTAATGCACCTACAGTATTTATGGATTTGATGAATAAAATCTTCAGACCGTATTTAGACAGATTTGTTATGGTAGTTATTGATGATATTTTGACTTATTCTCGAGACGAGTTCGAGCATGCTGAACACTTGAGAACTGTGTTGCAAACTCTGCGAGATAAATTTTTTTTGTTAAATTTAGAAAATGTGAATTTTGGCTCCAAGAAGTCAGTTTTCTAGGACATATAGTATCGGTTGAACGCATCAAAGTTGATTCGAGTAAAATTTCAGCAGTTGTTGATTGGAAACCACTGAGAAACTATCTAAAGTCAAAAGTTTTCTGGAACTAGCTGGTTATTATCCAAGGTTCGTTAAAGGGTTTTCAATGATAGCTAAACCGATGACACGACTATTATAGAAGAATGTGAAATTTGAATGGTCTGAGAAATGTCAGCAAAGTTTCAATCAGTTTAAAGCACTATTGACCGAGGCACCAGTTTTGGTAAAGCCAGAATCAGGTAAAGAATTCGTGATTTTCAGTGATGCATCTTTAAATGGTTTAGGCTGTGTCTTGATGCAAGAAGACAAAGTAATAGCTTATGCTTCCAGGTAGTTAAGGCCGTACAAAAGAATTACCCGACACATGGTAGCTATCGTGCTTGCGTTAAAAATTTGTTGACATCATTTGTTCGGCGAAAAATTTCATATATTTACCAATCACAAGAGTTTGAAGTATCTAATGCCACAGAAAGATTTGAACCTAAGGCAGCGTAGATGGCTCGAAATGTTAAAAGATTATGAGTTGATAATTGATTATCATCCATGAAAAGAAAATGTAGTTGTTGATGCTCTGAATAGAAAGTCTTTATTTACTCTACAAGCAATGAATACGAGATTGACATTATCTAATGATGGCTCGGTTTTGGCCGAGTTAAAAGCTAGACCAATGTTTTTACAATAGATCTGCAAAGCTCAAAAATGTAATGATGAGTTGCTAGCTAAACGGGCACAATTGACTCTGATTTAGAATTTTATATAGGAACCGATGATTGCTTATTGTTCCGAGATAGAATTTATGTATCGAAGAATTCAGAGATTACTCGAAGAATCTTGCACGAATCTTATAGTGGTAGCTTGTCTGTTCACCCGGGAAGTAATAAAATGTATAGTGACTTAAAACAGAGATACTTGTGGCCGAGAATGAAACGCGAGATTTCTGACTTTGTGTCTAAATGCCTAGTATGTCAGCAAGTTAAAGCTGAACAGCAGGTACCTTCTGGATTATTACAACTAGTGATGATATCGAAGTGGAAATAGGATTGTGTTACTATGGACTTTGTAACGGGTTTACCCCTATCTTCGAGAAAGAAAAATGCCATTTGGGTTATCATGGATCGTTTGACGAAGTTTGCATATTTTATTCTGGTACGTACAAATTTCTCTCTTGTCAGGTTAGCTGAGTTATATGTTTCTGAGATTGTCAGATTACATGGAGTGCTAGTCTCCATCATCTCGAATAGAGATTTGTGATTTACATCATGATTTTGGAAAAATTTACAAGAAGCTCTTGGTACTAGGTTGCATTTTAGCACTGCATTTCACCATCAGACCGAAGGTCAGTCTGAACGAGTAATTTAGATTCTCGAGGATATGCTTCATTGTTTTGTTTTAGAGTTTGAAGGCGATTGGGAGAAATATTTATCGTTGGTCAAATTCATGTATAACAATAGCTTTCAGTCGAGCATAAAGATGGCACCGTATAAAGCTTTGTATGGTTGTAAATGCCAAACTCCGTTATACTGGACTGAGCTTAGTGAGAAAAATATTCACGGGGTTGATTTGATTCGTGAGACTAAAGAAAAAGTGAAAGTGATTTGAGATAATTTGAAAGCAGCTTTAGGCCCCATTTAGATCACCAGTGGCCGAGATTTCGGCCTAAACGCACCATTTTTCCACCTTTGGATTACACAGCATCAGCACAATTGGAGAACTCTAATCTCACTGGACCCTTATATTTAGTAATTATAGGAAGTAATGGCATTAATAATTATGTTATTATATAATAATATATAAACTTTTTATTATGATAAATATATTTTTAATTATTCAAAAGATATATAAATATTTAACCTTAACAAAAATATGATTTTAATTTTTTGAAATTAATATTTTATTAGTCACAAAGGAAAGCTAAGTCTACAATTTATCAGGAAGTATGAGATTACTAAAAGAATCAGACCTGTTGCATATCGATTAGTTTTACCGTCAGAATTAGAAAACATTCATAATGTCTTTCACGTGCCTATGTTATGATGATATTGATCTGACCCTTCACATGTTATCTATCTGACGAATGTAGAAATTAAGCCTGATATGTCGTACAGTGAAGAATCGATCAGAATTCTGGCACGAGAGGTGAAAGAATTGAGAAACAAAAACATAACTTTAGTAAAAGTTCTTTGGTAATGACATGGTATAGAGGAAACCACTTTGGAACCTGATGGAGCTATGAGAATGTAACACCCCTAACCTGTATCTGTCGCCAGAATAGAGTTAAGAGGTATTGCCAATCAATACGCAACATATAGCATACATTTATCAACCATAAAGCATTCATTCTCAAAAATCATTCATCACAATCACATTGTCCCTTATAAGGCCTACGAGGCCTTAAACATGCTTTAGAAATGGTTCGGGACTAAATCGATATCATACAAAAATTTTGGAAACTTAGAAAAATTTCAAACATACAGGGGTCACATGCCCGTGTGAACAGGCCATATGCCTCACACGGCTCTGAACACCCCCGAGACTCAGGCCATGTGAAAACTGGGCATACATACTGACTTGGGTCACACGGGCAACCACACGCCCATGTTTCCAGCTCGTGTGCCCTTCGAAGTGGCCACACACACCCATGTGCCAGGCCGTGCCAAAATTGTAGGGTATACTAACTTATGCAACGCGGCCAAGTCACACGCCCTTGTGCTAGGCTGTGTGCCTATTAGGGGGTATATTGACTTGTACCACACGGCCAGTCACACGCCCGTGTGTGAGACCGTGTGGAGCATACTGACTTTATTTTAATTTCATCACAGGGGACACACGACCGTGTAACATGACCGTGTGTCACACACTGCTAAGACACACACCCGTGTCTTTACCCGAGTGGACAAAAATAGGCCATTTGCAAGGCCAATTTTCCACCCCAACTCATGCTTACCTAAACAATCAAAATGGTACCATTTCATCATTCAATTAGGTAGCCAAAATCATCAACCAAATGCACAATTCATACCATATCCATTTCAACCAAATTCAATACTCAATTCAATACTAATTACCTATTCAAATACTTATCAACTCAACTTTCAAAATCATACTTCATCAAAGCATTTCTCAAGCATTATACACCATAAATCAATTAACCATTTGGAACTATAAAACCATAACCATGTTCATACCAAACATACCAAAATACGCCATCACTCATGGCTATATATACAACCAAAACATATACATTTACAAGCCCTTTCTAATAGCTAAACACACATCAATATTAACATTATTTACAAGCCAACTCTCATGGCTATAAACACAACCAAAATACCATATCTAGCTTATACATGTCGTATACCATATATACACAACTCAAAAGTACCAGATAGATTATCGATAGTGCGATGATGTTCCCAATGACTTCCGGATCCAAGCTAGCCTTGATTCACTATAAGTCATAGAAAAATAACACGAAGTAAGCTTCATAGCTTAGTAAGCTTGTATGTAAATAACTTAATTCATCAAATAAATGTAAATCAACCAATTTCACATTATCTACAAACTTTTCTCATGTATTAAAACATGATTAAATACCATCTCATTGAACTTTCTCTATTTAATACTCAAATAGGTTTTGTACATACTTGTATCACCTCGTACTAACCTCTTTGACAACCATGTCATTCGTTTACCCGTTGAACCATTTGGAATAAAAATTAAATGCTCATGAGTCTCGTATGATAATTACCTATACCATGGCCTGTAGCCAAATCAAGGTAACTTATCCGAAGAACTATTTTCATGGCCCGAAGCCAAAACATCTGATATGCATGGCCTGAAGCCAAATCGGTATAACTCGCACCAGAAGTGCTAATATCATGGCCCGAAGCCAACTCATCCGATATGCATGGCCCGAAGCCAAATCGGTATATCATTTTATAACATGTCACAAGTATCAAATCTATTCCTAAGGTTCAACCGAGATTTCTAGCTTATCGATTCCATCTTCGAATAATTTCGTGGAGTCGTATTTACAATTCGTACGTTAATGAAGATTTCACAATCACAGTTTAGGCAATATCAAATCCTCTTTCTCAAATTGAGCAATTAAACGATAAAATTAGCTCACAAAAGTTTCACACATACATTCTATCATGCTGTAAACACCAAAAATAATATTAAAATAATTTTACAGAGTCGGATTTGTGGTTCCAAAACCACTATTCTGATTTAGCTAAAACCGGGCTGTTACAGAGAAAGCAATATCCAAACCTCTTTTCTAGTAAGATTTTTGGGGACAAAAATCTCTTTAGGGGGAGAGTTGTAATAGCCTATTTTTAGTGAAATCAGAATAGTGGTTTCAGGACAACAAATTCAAAGTCAAAAAATTTATTTTATGATTATTTTATTGCCTACAACATGATAGTAATATCGTATAAAAAATTTCATCAAGAAACTTTATTATTTACTTGCTCAATTTGATAAAAAGGATTAAATCACGTAAAGTGCAAAAGTTGAGTTATAATAGCTAAAGGTATTAAATAGCTATAGAAATTTAAAGTGGCAGTCCTTATATGGTAATTAGACAACTAATGAAGATAGTGGAATGTGATGGCTTAGAAATTGTGTAGATTTTGATGTTTTATAAAGTTAATTAAATAATTAGTATATTAAAGATAAATTAAATAAAACAAATTAAGGTTATCATCTATCATTCATCTTCATCAACCGAAAGTTAGGGGTTTGGAAGCCATTTTTGAGTTAAGCATTCGACAATCCTAACCTTGCTCATAGGTAAGTGATTTTTGTCTCGTTTTTAATGATTTTTATGTTTTTGGGATCTTTGTAACTTAATCTAGCTAGCCCGACGACTAATTTATGAAACTGTTAAACTATTAGGGTTTTACCATTGATGCATGTATATGAGTTTTGAAGTTTGATGTTAGAAAATGAATGGTTGTTGTTAGATAAACAACTTTTGTAAAGAGATTTTTGATGAAGTTATCAATTAGGGTTAAATTGAAAAATATGAAAAGTTCATGGTATAATTTGTGAAATTATGAAATATGTGGGCTGCTATGAGTTTTTATAATAATTGGCTAGGCTTGGGTGGGGGTAAAATTGCATGAATTTCATTTTCTGAACCTAGGGATTAAATTGCAAAGAAATCAAAAGTACAGGGGCAAATGGTAATTTTTTCAAAAATATGGTTTGGATTAAATTGAATGAATTATATATTTAATTGAGTTAAATTTTTCTGTATAGATCCAATTAGACGTTGTATGGAGTTAGATCGGGGCAAAGAGAAAGTCTCGGATTAATCGCCTTTATATCTACGAATACTCGTCGAGGTAAGTTCGTGTGATTAAATTGTGTTTATATGTTTCATATTGAATTAATTATGAATTGTGAATTGTTATAAATATCGAGTCCCATTTGAACCTTAGGAACCCGTACGATACAAATGACATGTCATTAGGGTTACCAATTTATAGCTCGTAAGAGCATACCGATTTATAGCTCGAGAGAGCATACTGATCTTGAGCTTAGATGAGCATACCAATTCACAGCTCGTATGAGCATACATGTTTATGGATTGACCGATTATAATTATATTAGTTAGCACACTATGTGTGCGCTATCCCGGGTATCGAACGATATTCTAAATGGTTCAACGGACAATGTTCTAATATGAAACGATATGAGTTCGATATGAACTATTACAAGTATACACATAAATACATAGAAATGATGTTATATGGTATATAGATATAGGAAATGGATGATACATGTATATGGAACTTGATTAATTGTTGAGCTCATTGGAAACACGAAAATTTACACATTTTTACATATCCTTTTTAACTTAAAATCATACAATTTCGATAAAATTCTAGTCAAAAAATAATTAATTTTTATAAAATAATTAAAGTACACTTAAAATATGAACATGTTGAATTTTAGTTAATTTTATAATTAATTTTGATGAATTTTGGTTATTTTCGATAGATTTGCATAAAGGACAAAAAATGGCTCGGCAGATACTACTGGAAGCACAAAATCGAGAAGCAATTTGAAGTATCGAGGCAAACTAAATTTCAGCCTAAGACGGTCCAAATTTATATGTATTAATTCATAATATAATTAATTTTAATTTATATCCAATTTAATCTGGGTTAATAAATTATTATTAATTAATTATGACAAAGTGGTCCAGTTGAACTGAACCGAGTGAACCGAACCAACAAAGAAATGGACAGCCCAAAAATCATCCCAAGAGCTGACCCAAATCAGCTTATTAGCTGATTATTTAAGCTTGCAAAGAGGCCCTTGAAGACTTGTTCAAGTTGCATTCAAACCTGTAACAGCTCGATTTTGGGCATAGTCAGAATAGTGGTTTTGGAACCACTAACCCGAGGACGGAGAAATTATTTTTTTAATATTATTTTATGTGTTGTGGCATGATTATATGAAAGCATGAAAATTTTGGTGAATTAATTTTCGCGATTTCATGCTTAATTGTGAAAAAGGACTAAATCGGATAAAGTTCAAAAGTCTTGAATTGATAGCTAAGGGTGTTATATTGCCATGAAACATAACTTGGAAGTCTTTAAAGGGCAATTAGACCCTTTAGAATAGCATGGCCAGCCATATGAGACAAATGTGGTCAAAAGTAAAAAAATTGGTGAAATTAGGTGTTGAAAGTGAATAAAATAAAACAAATAGTCAGAAGTTGTCATTTTTTTATCTCTCTCTTTCTTCTCCACCTATTTTTCTCCAAGATAATGGCCATGGAAGCTTGAAAAATTTTCAGCAACTTAAAGCCTTTGCAAGTAAGTGATTTGAGGGTTTCTCTTGAATATTTTTGTACTTTTGAGGTCCTTGTAGCATGAGCTTTCTAACAAGGGGACTATTTTGCAAAATGGTTGAAAGTCTAGGGTTTTTCCATGATAGTAGACATGTTGATTTTTGAAATTTTATGCAAGAATATGAGTTATAGTTGTGAAATAAACAACTTTTGTGAAGTAGTTTTCTTGGAAACCCTAACTAAAGATCATTTTGCATCAGTTGTTAAATGGGTGGTAAATGTGTGAAATAATAAAAATTGTAGGCTGCTCCTAGCATGAAAAGTATTTGTCTAGGCTTGATTAATGAGAAAATATGGTAAAAATAGATTTGCGGGTCTAGGGGTAAAATGGTCATTTTGTGAAAGTTTAAGGGCAAAATGGTCATTTTACCCAATTATGAATTGTTGAGTACCTAGATCAATAAAATTATTAAATTTGTGAATTTTTATTATTATAGATCAAGACTTACAAAATCCGAACCCAAACCGGGGGAAGACCAAGCAAGTAGACTAAAACCGACTAGTCGCCTACATTTTGTAATCCGAGGTAAGTTGTATGTTAATAATGCAACTATATCTATATGATGCTCAATTGTATCGATATGGCATAAACTGCTTTGAGTTTGAGTATGAGAATACATGTTGAGAAATTAACATAGTAGAGACTTTCGTTGGACATTTGGAATAAACTTGGATATTAGTGCCTTGATATTGGGTAATATGTGTGCCAGTGTAACACATGTCTGGGACATGCATCGGCCTCGAGATATTAGAGCCAGTGTAAGACATGTCAGGGACATGCATCAGCGTTGAGATGAGAGCTAGTGTAAGACATGTCTGGGACATGCATCAGCCTCGAGATAGAAAAGCTAGTGTAAGACATGTCTGGGACATGGCATCAGTTTGTTATGTGTCAGTGTAAGATCTGTCTGAGACATGCCATCGACACCGATAGATGAGAGCCAGTGTAAGACCTGTCTAGGATATGGCATCGGCCTTGCTATATGAAAGCCAATGTAAGACCATGTCTGGGGCATGGCGTCGGCGTTTTAACCCATGTTAGGGCCATCGAGTATCCTGTAGTATTCCAGATGATTCAATAAAAAGGTTTATGATTTATGTCGAAATGAGAAAAGTTATGATCATATGATGAGTGGTACAGGTACCTAATTGAAATGTATGAGATATGGGCTCGACGTATGCAATACAAGTTGTATTGGATAGTGATGAGTAAGTTGTATTGACGTTTACTTATGGTGTTCATGAATAAGCTATGAAAGGTTTTGAGCATATTGTCTTATGATAAGTAATTGTTGTTTATTTTAATGCAACTTATTAAGCCTTATGCTTACCCCGTTTCTTTCCATTTTCTTATAGTGCTGCCTAATTAGCTCATGGATCAACGGACGTCGGAGGCATAGATCACACTATCAATCAAAGCACTTGGTATAGTTATATCCATTTATTTTTATTATGGCATGTATAGGACCCTGACTTTAGGATTTTGGTGTCATTGTTAATTGGCCAAATGTGTTGGCTTATTTTAGCATTTTGATTAATTTTGTATAAGGCTACGGGTATGGTTAAAGTTGAATGTTGTTATACGAATACAAGAAGTTATTTCATGAATGGGTAAATTGTGGTTGTTTTTGTAAGTATGAAATGTGTTAAGGGCTTGGATGTTGTTGTTAGATTTAGGAATCATATTATGATGATCTTCAGCATGACGGATGCGAAATTTTGTGTTTCAGGGTGGCAAAGGGCTTGGTAGATAGCCCTATGTTGTCTACATGGGTTGGCACACGAGCGTGTGTCTAGGTCATGTGTGACACACGGCTAGCCCCATGGGCGTGTTATCCAACTGTGTGTCCCTTGCACGTAAAAATTTCAATTCAGAATGCATGGTAGTAAACACACGGGTAGAGCCACGATCGTGTGTCTCAACCGTCTGGAGGACACAACCTATGGCCACGGGCATGTGCCTTAGCCGTGTGCCTTAAATTGGATGCTGACGTCAGAAACAGAATGTCAAGATTTTTAGACAAAGGCTAGGTCACGAACGTGTCATGGCCGTGTGAGGGACACGAGCCATGGACATGGGTGTGTGTCAGGCCATGTGAAAACCCCTGTAGGTTCGAAATTAGAATTTAAGTTTGCACGAGTATAGGACACGGGCGTATCCCTAGATACTTAGGCCGTGTGAGTCACACGGGCCATTAGCACAGCCATGTCCCAAACTGTTTTTTTAAGTGACCAAATAAATCCCAAACTGTTTCCAAAGCATGATTTGGGTCTCGTAGGCCCATATTAGGAAATAAACAGACTATGAAAGGAAAATTTTAATTGGACCCAGTTTTTACATTTTAAAAAAGATTGTATGCATCCATTTAAGTCAGGTAATGCCTCGTGCCCAGCTCTGGTCTCGGACTTGGGTACGGGGTGTTAAAAAACCTCTCCACAATTGGTGGCTTTGTAGATATGCCCCAAGCCAAATTTAGCCAAGTTGAAACCATCAATCTTCCCACATGTGTGGCTGACCAAGGGATAACTCTTTGGCTACTATTTTTAGCTAATTTTAGCAGCCATATTCACCTATAAACCCCCCTTGGCTGATCATTCAACACATCTCATTCATTCACATATTTTCTCTCTTCTCTCCACTTTCTATCTTCTTTTCCATTCCAAATTCACTTGCTCTCTTGCCAATTTCTTCCTTTGGAAAAGGGGTGTTCATCAGCCATTTTGGAGCAACATTGAAGTGTTCATAGAAGCTTTGGTCGACAAGGACAACGGAAAAGGAAGAACGGAGCAAACTAGTCAAGCCACGGAGAAACACCAGATTTGATTCTTGTTCCCTATCTCTTTAATTTTTGTTGTTGTTATGATGAACATATCTATGAATATTTATGTTGTTGGAATGGTTAATTCAATCAATTTAGCTCGAATTTAATTTGTGTTAGGTTGATTACATTTCGTTTGCTAAAATTGTTAAAATTGTGTTTATGTAGTTATAGGCCTCGATAAGATGCTTGGTTAAGTAAAATCATGACTAAGTTACTCTTGCATTACAATTGTGAGGTAGCTAATGAATTAATTACTTAAACAGATTGAAATTGTAATTAATGGACATAGTATTTAATCAGTGCATGTTTAATCATCTAAAGTAGTTGAGGGTTAAGTTAGCAACGGTATCTGATGATACATTTGCCGTGCATAACTTGCAAGATTATTGTGATTAAACTGTTTCAAGGTAAGGATTCTTTGTTACCTCACATAGTCTTTTATATGCTTATTAAATCGAGTTAATTGTTTGAATTGACATAGTGATATGTTTAAGAGATTATTTCAATTTAATAAGTATGTATGTGCTATAACATATTTACCTATTAAGATTTGTTTAATCGATTGAATTGACATAGGGATATGTCCAAGAGATGAATGGATTTTTGTAGGTGAGTATGTTCATAAGTTAGCAAATTACCGAGTTTCCGTGAATTTATTCGTAACAATATAAACATGAGTTTAATAATTCTAAGTTAAGAAATGTAATTAATCTAATACAATTATGTCTTCTTGATTAAAATCGTATTTTGAAATCATGCATTTGAGATTTGATTTTTTAGTTTACTTAGTCTAAAATCCTAGTTTTTAATCACCCTTTTCAAAGAAAATATTTTTCTTTTCCAAAGTGTTTTAAATTGCATTCATAAATAATTTTTTTCACAGTCCTTGTGGGTACGATAACTCGATATTTAGTCACTTTATTACTTGTTGCGATTGTGTACACTTGCACATTTTCGTCATTCCAAGTTTTTGGCGCCGTTTCCAGGGACTATTTTAAAAAAGTCAATATTTGTGAATTTGTTAGTTTTGCATTTTGGTTTATCTTTCTGTTCAAATTTTAACTTAATTAATTTTTCTGTGATTATTTCAGGTGTTTATGAGTATTGACCGAATTATTGATTTACTCCCAGTAGACCTTGAGATTGAACGAACTTTTCGACAGCGAAGAAGACAAGCAAGTCAGAGAAGGACCGAAGAGATAAACTTTGAAAATCCAAATCAAAGAAACGGAGAAAACCCTACTCACAATCCTATCCTTATTACTAATGATAGGGATAGAGCTTTAAGATAGTATGTCGTGCCAATGTTTAATGATCTTAATTCGGGATAGAGCTAAAGCGAATCATGTTCCAGATGCTTTAGACAGTGGGCCAATTTAGTGGAATGCCTACCTAAGATCCTCACCTACACTTAAGACTGTTTATGGAGGTGAGCGATTCTTTCAAGTTAGTCGGAGTACCCAAATATGCATTATGATTGAAGATGTTCCCATATTCACTAAGGGACAAAGCTCAAGCCTAGTTTAACTCATTGCCACCAAACTCAATTTCCACGTGGCAAGAGTTAGCAAAAAGATTCCTTATGAAGTATTTCCCGTCTAGCAAGAATGCTAAGTTGAGGAACGAGATCACTACTTTCCAACAAATGGATGATGGGTCCTTGTATAAGGCATGGGAAAGGTATAAAGAATTATTATGGAAGTGCCCTCATCACGGAATCCCGCATTGCATCCAACTTGAGACATTTTATAATGGTCTCAGTGCTCACACTAGGATGGTAGTGGACGCTTTTGCTAATGGTGCTCTCCTTTCTAAGTCTTATAATGAGGCTAATGAAATCATTGAGAGGATTGCCAGCAACAATTATTAATGGCCAACCAATGGAGCAACGTTAGGAAGACGAGTTGTTGGAATACATAAAGTAGACGCTCTCACTTCACTCACATCTCAGGTATCCTCAATATCATCAATGCTTAAAATTTTACCACTAATGGGTGCAATAGTTTTACAGCACAGCCACCGAATCAATTTGAAAATGTAGCGTGTGTCTATTGTGGGGAAGGACATTTGTTCGAAGAATGTCTATCGAACCCAGAATCCGTGTATTACATGGGTAATCAGAACCAAAATCGAAGAAGGCAAGAGCTACAATCTAATTTCTATAACCCATCATGGCAAAACCACTCGAATTTTTCCTAGAGTAACCAAGGGGCAGGAACTAGTAACAATTATGTCAAACCTAGATCGACCCAACCACCTAGTTTTCCCCAACAAGCTTAGAAACCAACCCAAGCTGAACCATCCAATAGCCTAAAGAATCTATTGAAGGCATACATGGTGAAAAATGATGCCACTCTAAGGAATTTGGAGAATCAAGTGGGCCAGCTTGCAATTGAACTCAGAAACTGACCATAAGGTGCTTTACCTAGTGATACGGAGAATCCAAGGAATCCAAGGAAGGAGCATTGTAAATCATTGAAATTAAGGAGCGAAAATACATTAGAGCCCAACACCGTCAAAGTTGAAAAGGAGCCAGCTGATGCTCAAGAATCAGAGGAAGTTCAACCAAGTGTTGAAATTCCAATTTCACCAGAACCTGAATCTGCAAAATTCGACAAGGTAACTTCTAAACCAGCTAATTCTGATAAACTAATAACTCCGTTAGATGCAAATTTGCCACAGAAGACAAATCAACCAGTTCTAATAAAGAAACCTCCACCACCCTACCCACAAAAACTTCAGAAGCAGAAGTAGGAAATTCAATTCAAGAAGTTCCTAGACGTACTCAAGCAACTTCATATCAAAATCTCGTTGGTTGAAGCACTTGAACAAATGTCGAACTACGTCAAATTCATGAAGGATATACTATTTAAAAAATGAAGACTTGAAAAATTTTAGACGGTAGCCTTGATAAAGGAATGTAGTGCATATTTTCAAGACAAACTATGTAACGCCCCGAAAATCTAAATATTTATTTTTGCATGTTGTGATGCATAAATGCATGCCTGCTACAGTGGTTGAGTGTCTTGAAAGGTGTTTGAGAAGTCTTGGGGTTTAGGCTTTGGCTTGTGCAAAATTTTGATTTTGGCTTGAATAAACCCCGTCTTCTGACAATTGGGTTCTTAAATAAATATGGTTAGGTTATGTCATAAAAAGCATCCTGGTCCAGGGGATAATGGCATGTTGCTGTTTTTAATGAGTTCGAGTCCTGAGGCTGGCAAAGGGTGTTCTTTTTGCTTCTATGCCGTGTAAGAGATTGAATGATAGCGAGATTCTAATGCTCTTGGGTGGTTGAGTAGAATAAGGTGGAGAGATTTTAAGAGAGGGATTAGGGAAGGAAAAAGTGGAGTTTGAGGTGTAGTAGAGTTGTGCCGAATTTGGGTAGTGAGCATAGGGATTTTCGGCTAGTTGGCTATTCCCTAAAACTTTCAGCTTTGACTTCTTTTTTGGGTTCTTTTCTCTCTACTTTTTATTGGGTTTTTGCAATTGAGGTCCTTTTCCTTTATTCCTGAAACCGAGTTGTGTTGTTTGGGAAGTACCTTTTTGGTCCTAGTTGCCTACAAATCTACTACTTTCATCAAACCTCCTGTCCTCGTTTTGTCTTCTCCCTCACATCTTTTCTCAACGGCTTCCCTTTTGGTCAAAAACCTGTTGCTTCCCTATCTCTCAGACCATTTTGTCTTTAGCCTAGGGTGATTGTAACACCCCAAATTTGGGCCTAGAAGTATTGGGCCTTGAGTTTGGGTCTATAAGGAGGTTGTATATAAGTATTTAATTGTGCAAGGAAATGATGCAATTAAAAGTCTACTCAAGTGGTTAATGGCTCTGAGAAGTGTTGGAGAAATCTTGGGTTCAAACCTGGGCTTTAGTAAAAATTTTGGTATTAAGTGAATAAAACCCTAGATGCTTGGATGATGACCTTTTAAATTATTGTGTTAAGTAAACGACACAAGGAAGCATGTGGTCTAGTGGTTGTGGCGTCATTAAGGTTGTAAGGGAGCCTGGGTTCAAGTCTTGGCTCTTACAATTCATTTTGGGTTTTTCTCTTAAGTGAATTTGGACGCTGACACATAAGTTTTAAAGTTAATTATGGACGTTTTTGACACAGAAAGAGCCTGTGGTGGAGTGGCAAGGTGGCGTGTTGTTTAACTGTGAGGTCTGAGGTTCAAGTCTTGGGATGCACAGTGGAGTATTTATTTTGCTATTTGAGCTGTGTAGAAGGTGGAGTTGGACTGGAACTCTGTGGTTGAAGTGGTCATAAGAACGAGGAATTTTCCTAATGGTTGAAAGTAATCCCACATCGGGAAGCTAACATGAGAATTGGTGAGAAGTTGGCTCTAAATAGAGCGAAAAAGATGAGTTGGGAGGAGGACTCAGTGCAATAAGCGGTCTAACGGGGTACCCTCTTTTACCGTAAGCCACCACTGGTAGGCTTCATCTCTCAGCAGGGATACAACACCTTTCAACTTCTGTTCTGGCGTGCAGTCAAGATTGTCCATAATTCTTTCAGTAGCCTCCAACTAGTATTCCGCCACACTAGGGGCCACCCCAAAAACTCCCCTGAAAATCTCTGCTCCATTTGACCGGAGTCATTCCGTAACCAACCCACGGCCCCTAGTAACAGTATTAGGCCTAGTAGACCCAACAACTCTTTCCAAAATATGAAGCATCACTTGAGACAATGCGTCATCCCCAGCAGCTCGGTCAAACGACCCTGTCTCAGCCACCGGTGAAGCCGGTGCTCCTCTCGCCTTGACATTGGGCATGTGGCCTGACGCTGAAGACCCAACCCTAGCACTTCCACGGCCTCTGCCGTGGCCTCTTGTACCCTTTCTAATACCCATTTTCATTTCACGTAAAGTCTGTATTAGAAATTTTATTTAATTTAGCTTATAATTCCAATAATTAAGTAGATGTTTTATGAAAGTAGCAGTTATGAGTTGTTTACACAATCATAGGCTCACTACAGTTTTAGTCCCCTACAGGCTTCAGTTCTACTCTAGCTAAGAGTCTCAGTATAGTCTATCATCTAAAGTAAGCCCAGTAACTATCTACAGTATATCATTTTAAAACAGATAAAGAAAACTTACTTGGTTCGACGCTGAAGACACGGTGTGCCACACAGCAGAATCTTTACTTCAAAAATGCTTCAAAATCATTTGCAAATACTTTTAAAATCATAAAAGCTAGAAGCCCATTTCACAGCTCGAGTTTTGAACTAGGCTCTAATACCACTAAATGTAACATCCAAATTCAGGCCAGACGTAATGGCTAAATCTGACGTGTCACATTGCAGTATTTTTCGAAAACTGTGTTTTCGTTGTAACCCTTCTTACCATTTCAAACTTTTTTGCCATTTCAAACCCCATATTTCGTTTGCTTATTTTTAAAACATGGTTTATTAAAAGTCAATCTCTTGTAAAATGTCATTACACTTAAAACCTTATTTGTTGCGGAAGCTTAATTTAAAACAGTTGCGGAAACGTGATATTTTGAAAATCAGTTGTTGTTTTGGAAAAACCGTGTTCTACTTCTAGCAATTATAAAACAATAAATAAAATTCCAAAATTTAAAATCCGAAAATTATAAAGGCCTTATTACAACCCAAAAATAATAAATAAGGTAAATAAAATCCAAAGCAAATTTAAGTGTGTGGCCAGTTCCAAGTCCCTCGCAGCACCGAACCAACTATGTCTGGGGATTACCTGCACAGTTAAAACAGTTAGGTGAGTTTACGAAAACTCATTGTGCACCCCAGATCAAAACAGTGATCAACCAAAACAGTCTGGGACAGGGCCCATTACAGAACAGATACAGTGTGGGCCTTAGCCCTAAATAGAATAGAATTAGAATAGTTAAGCATGCAAAAACCATGTCCATCCAACCTCTACATACCAGCTCTGTCTAAACCTACACACTATGTGGGGATATATATCGACCCACTCATCCCTACACACCACATAATAGTACTGATGCGGCACTAAACAGAATTTGCTGCAGAGCTACTAGAATGATTGGCTAATAGCCATCAGAGATATGAAGCAATGCTGCCAAAATAGGATACTTCCTCCAATCATATAACAAACCCCATGTTATGCAACATACATCAATGGCATGCTATTAAATTTTATCATGCATGTAAATAGAACAAATATATGTATACAAATCATTTCATGGCATACATAGTCATCCATATATCTTATAGGGTCAAAACAAACATTTTTACCAATTTAGGCCTAAGTACTTTTAGGCCCATCAGTAAGCCCACGGTCGTCCAGCGACACGTGCAACCGAAAATAGTACAAAAATTATTGAATGGGCCAAAGCCCACTAAGCAGGCCCATGTGGGCCCACTCGATCGTGTGGCCCACCAAGCCTAAATTGGCCTCAGCCAGGTGTACGTCTCAGCTAGAATAATAACATCGACTTAACGGTAAGTTTTACACGTGCAGGGCCTACGGGCCCATTGGGCCCATATGGCCCTTTTCGGCCCAAGCCCATAAAATCGCTCATGGTGGCTGTTCTTGGATGTAGGCCCACACTTCGTGAACTCGGATAATCACATGGGCGTTTGCACGCCAATGTGGCCAAAAACCCGATTTTTGGCTTTTCGGCATTTCGAGATTTCAGCTTTTTGTCGATCTCTGGTTTGAGTGGTCTGTGTACATATTTTGATACAAGGTGTGCGATGAATCCCCAGCCTCAAACCTTAATCGATTGCACCTTGTCAAACCCTCTCTAATCGTAGCAAAAGTTAAACCCCTGGACGAATTCTTGGTCAAGAATTGAGAGTTGAGAGCCGATTACTTCAAGTAGCTTATCCCTCTATCAAACCCCGAGAGAACACTTAATATCGGTAAAAAGGAGGAAAAGAAACCGTAACTTTATGAAGAAACAGTAGTTGACAGAGAAAGAGTAGGGTATTCGGCTATGAGAAGTTTAATGGAGAAAAAAAACAAAAGAATAGGGTGTCTTGACCACGCAGAGAAATAAAGTAGAAAATCAAGGCCATGGTTTAAAAGAAAAAAGAAGAACACAATTGGTACAAGCAAGAAAAAAAGAAGAGAGGTGAAATCGACCAAAAAACAAAGAAGAAAACCAAAAACCCGAAAGGTCACTTTCAAAATAAGTTCGGCACACAGAGAATGGAGAGAAAGGAAAATGTCCCGAAAGAAATTGAAAGGTAGAAAACAAAGACGTGAGTGGTAAAAATTTTGGCTACCACCAATGCAAACTAGGCAAAAACCGAAAAGGGATAGAAAATATTCACCAAAGCCGAAAAGTGAACCCAAATTTCCCCATTGCCAAAATTCTATGCACAACAAGAGTCCCATTTCGATTCCATCATCCCCACAACTCAAATCTCCTTGATTCACTCATTAATTCTATCCATAATCCTCTCCTCAACTTACTCCCACCTCACATTCAAATCCCAAGACCAAATCAACCTTCCACCACATAGAATTCTACTCCAACTCAACCACTTACCATCCACAAGTGCAAAATAAATACTCATCAATATCCCATACCAATGCTCGAACCCTGGACCTCCTTGCCACCCTTGTGATGCCACCTTGGTACTACACTACAAGGCTCTTTGTGTCACCATTTAGCCTCAATTAATTAAAAGTCTTCACACCGGGAGTCAGGGTTCCCTTAAAGCTAAAAGCCAACATTTTTCCTATACCAAAACTTGAACCCCGGACTTTCTAGAGACCCCCCTAACATTCCAAAATCACTAACCCCACAGTTCTAACATGCATATGAGCCATTTCCATGTTCCCAAAAATTTTAACGCTCCCACGCCCAAGGCCCAATTCTTCTAGCCCGAAAATTCAAGGCGTTACATGGTGACACTATAAGACAAGGGAAAGAAAAGAGGAGTAAGGTATATAGCTTAGTAAGTTCCCATGCAAATACTAGGCATCATAAACCAACATTTAACATACAATTAACATGATGATAATTGGCATAAATATTATTAAGATCTTATAATCATAACTTACTCAGTCATAACCTTACCAAGGGTTCATCACATAACGAGCTCATCACATATGAGTTTTTTATGCGTACCTGAGTCATCTCGAATTGGATTTACACACAATTCATCCTTAACATACTCATTAAATTACCTGTTGAGCTACTTGGAATACTAAAGGATACTCGGGAGTTTCGTACAGACGGTATCATACCAATGCCATATCCCAGATATGATCTTACATGGGATCTCGTATCGATGCCAATAACCCAGCTATGGTCTTACACGAAGTCTCATATCAATGTCATATCCTAGATATGGTCTTACACGAAGTCTCATATAGAGGCCATATCCCAGATATGGTCTTACACATAGTCTCAGTAACCCTAATGTCATGACATTTGTATGCTATCTATTCCTAAGGTTCAACCGAGATTTCACTCTTCTCGTAACTTTATTGAACACGTTCAATGGTCAATCATAATTAATAAAATAGTAAAGTAATTAAAACATCATTAAAACAATGCATTATTTACATAAGAACTTACCTCGGTACAAAAATAGTAGAAATAGGACCTACTCGTCAAACACCTTGTTTTTCCCCCGATCTAGGCCTGAACCTCATTTCTCTTGATTTATAATAGCAAATTTAACTCATTTATTATTCACATCACTCAATTCAGTTGAAAAATCCCATTAGGGAAAAATTACATTTTTACCCCTAAACTTTAACATTTTTACACTTTGGTCCCTTGGCTCGTAAATTGAAATAGATTCAATTGCTTCGATTCTCAGGCCTAGATAAACCTCTTTTATGCTTATAACAGCCTATATTTTTCATTTAATCACACTTTTACACACATTTTATAACATTTTTACAAATTGGTCATTTTAACATTTTCAACAAAAATCACCTAGCAAAAGTTGTTTATCATACACCAAACACACATTTTCTACCATTAGACATAAAAATACACACATATCTAACTTGGGTCAAACCCTAGACCTTAATCATTTCTCAAATTAATGGTAGAAATAGATAGATCGAGTGATAACGACTTCAAAAATGTAAAGAGCATTAAAAAAAGGGCAAGAACGGACTTACAATCAAACTTGAAAATGGCCAAACCCTAGCTATGGCTTCCCTTCTAAATTTTGGCACAAGAAAGGAGAAGATGGACAAGATTTTGGCTTGATTTTTTCTTTTTAATTCATTTAATTCCTAAATGACCAAAATATCCTTTTCTTAAACCACTAAAATTCTCTTACCTCATGTTTATTTTTGTCCAACTTAAATTAAAATGGCCTAATTATCATCTAAGGACCTTTAATTTAAAATTTCATAACAAATAGACACCTCTAGCATATAGAACTCAAGTTTTGCACTTTTTACAATTTAGTCCTTTTGACCAAATTGAGTGTTCAAACGTCAAAATTTTCAAACGAAATTTTCACGAAATCATTCCATAAAATTGTAGGCCATAAAAGTGTAATAAAAACAAGTTTTACTATGTCGAATTTGTGGTCACAAAACCACTGTTCCGACTAGTCCTAAAATCGGGTTGCTACAATTTAAGTCAATAAGTACGAGGCATGTCAATGATGATATGATCAAGTATGTTATGTATATAAGATCTGTAAAGAGTGATGGCGAGAAATGCACATTTAGTCAGAAATGGACAAGGGCATTGCATACTCAAAAGGAAGTATTGATTACCCTGCATAGGTTCTCCCCTAGAGCTCGATGAAGTCATAGCCCAGTGTTCAAAGAATCGTAAGTCATGGTCCAAATACACCGAAGAGAAGGAAATGATCTTAGAAGTAAGGTATGACAATGATATATGTAACAGGAATAGGAATTGAGAAAGGAATTAAGAAAGTATTCACCAAAAAAATTAAATAATAAAAGCAGCGAGATAGATATCAAGGCCTATGATGCAACTTGTAAATGAGATTTAGGTTATCGGTGTGTCACTCACTAAGTTCTCTTGAACTTACCTCAGTGTGTTATTTTTTTAGGTGAGCTTTGAGGATTTGCGCCTGGAGGGACGACGTCAGGACTACTCCGAGGAAGCGGCGTGAAAAAGGGCTATTATGCATATGAGGAAGTGTCGAGTCCACATTATAGAGTTTTAAAATAAGGGACAAGTTATAGATCAGGACATCAACCTTGAAATGGTTAAGGTTAAATTCCCTATGTATAACAAATTTGAAATTTTCCTTATGGATGTATTTATGTAATTTATTCCAAAGCACTGAATGTGTATATGTCAAATAATTAAACGTCTTTTCTTAAATTCCAATACATATATACATATTTATTTTAAGTTGTAGCTAAATCATGGGTTTCATCCAGTCTGGTTAGAAAAGATAGAAAGGTTCAGTTAGTGCAAAGCTAATCCTAGATCCTCCCTAAGGGTCGGGCTTGGGGCATTACAGAGAAGCTACAACTAGTAGACACCGATGTGTGTGGACCTATCAATACTCCATCTCTAAATAGAAGCAGGTACTTTCTCTTATTTGTGGATGACTACACTAGAATGTGTTGGGCATATTTTCCCAAACAAAAATTAGAAGTATTTGAGCCATTCCAAAGGTTCAAGAGCTTGATTGAACTTGAATTGGGCTGTTTAATGAAGAAATTGAGATCTGATAATGAAACTATGTACAACTCAATTGAATTTTCTAGTTTCTGTCAACAAGTAAGAATTCAGTAGTAATTGATTGTTCCTTACACTCCTCAACAAAATGGAATGAGTAAAAAGAAAAATAGAATAATCATGGAGATGGCTAGATGTTTGCTATTCGAAAAGGATCTTCCAAAAGTATTTTAGGCCTAGGCTATGAACACTTCAATGTACTTGCTGAATTTGTTACCTACAAGAGCCTTGGTTGGAAACACTCCTCATGAAGCATGGCATGGTGTGAAGCCTTCAATTGAACATCTCAGTTTTGGATATGTTTGTTTTTCTTTTGTACCATAGGTAAAGAGATGGAAGCTTGATAAAAGAGTTGAAGTTGCAACTGTAACACCCCTAACCCACATTCGTCACCGGAATAGGGTTACAAGGTATTACCGACCAAAATATAACTCAGATCAAATTCCATTATTAATTATCTAGTAAAAATTTGTAAAACAAAATTATCATACTTCGATTTAATATTACAAATAATCCCAAAATTTTATATTCAAACAATGCCAACAAGAAGACATGAATATTAAACGTTAAACTCATAACTAAGTGTATTTCGTTTCACAAACTTATCAAATATGTGTATCTTAACTTTTATGACCTTTGAATAATGCTAATGTAAAATATCTTATAATCATGCAAATGTTATGCGCATACTATGTGCAAGCAAATACACATCATTTCATTATGTGCAAGCAAATACACATCATTTCATTTCATATAATGAAATATTGCATAATAGCATTTGTTTGCCTATTTACAACATTTACATTTCATGAATAAATATTTATAATTAAATCACCAGCTCAAACAATTAAACTACTCAAGTAAACCAACCAAAATGTTAAAATAATGTACCATTAAAGACCAATACAAAACCATATTCACCTTTCCTCCATTCGGCTAACACAGTTTACCTTTACAACCGTGGGCTTATGCTAAATACAATATACGTATATATAGCATCCACAATACTAACTAAGGTTGTACACTTTTCAACTCAAAATATATTCATCCTTTACACCTTTACCGAAACAAAAATTAAAAACCATAATACATATATATTTTCTTAGGATCACGTACATGCATATATCAAAATCATACCAAAATATTAATATGGACAAGTACTAAATCACAAGTCAAGTCAATTCATTATATGCATAAATAGCTATATAAGCATATACCGAATCTCAAGTTGGTTATAACCATCTCATTCAATTTCATCTTATAGCCGATTATACATATACATTATTGAAATAATTGTCAAAACAATTCATGTTGCAAATTATATTTCACAAGAATAAGTCATTAACCATATTTAGACCTATTCAAAACATGAATCTTATATGCCATGTAAAAACGTATCAAAACATACTTGTCTCATATTCGAATATAACCAATTGATCTTTAATGCTAAACCACATAATTATACCTTATTTGAGCACATCAACCGAATTATCATATACTTTAACTTAATAAAAATCATATTCAAAACCATTAAATATACCTAAGTATATATTACGGCTAATATATTCATACCACATCCAAGTCATTAATCAACTTTAATACACTACAAAGCACATATCATAAATATTATTCATACATAGCACAAAATACCATAGCCAAAATAGACTCAAACCATAAGCAAACATAACCGAAATGAAACATGTAAATTAAGCAATTTTTACATGGCTTAAATTATACAGAACTAAAATTCAACATTTCAAAAGATAATCCAGCCTATACATGCCATAGGTTTGATAGTTCACTTATAAAGGTACCGAAAATAGTGGATAGTGTGATAGACTTTGCTGACGATCCCCGAGCTCGTAATTTGAATCCAAAATCCATAAAACAAAAGCAAATATACACACAGTAAGCTATCTTAGCTTAGTAAGTCATAAGCAAATAAACAACTCAATGATATATTCAACTCATTTTATCTAACTGAATTATAATAACATTATCACACTTGACCTCAAACTTACAAATGAGATAATTAAGATAATTTTTTATAGACAATTTTCCCACTTGGCCGAATACATACATAGTCACTTTAGCATGTTATAATCAACTTCCAAAGCCAAATAGACATAATAAAACTTAGTCTATATACATTCAAGTACATAAGCTCATGTATCAAAATAATACTTCACACACGTATATTAATTATGTAACTGATTATACCTAATCATATATGCACATATTTAAGGATTATTCATGATATACAAGTTACTCATTCACAAATCCAAATACACATACCACATACACATATATTTTTCATTTGCATCTTACAAGATTTGTAACAAATAACCAAGGTACTTATTTACCTTACCTCAAATAGGTAACAAGTTAATTCATACTTGGCATATAGCTCGTTTTACACATTTGAACACGATTTACCTTTGTCCAATGAACCATTCAGAATTGGATAGGACACTCAGATAATCACACATATCCTACAATGCCAACGTCCCAGACATGGTCTTACATGTAATCACATATCGATGTCACTGTCCCAGACAGGGTCTTATTCGCACACATATATCGAAATCACATATCGATTCCATGGTCTTACTCACACACATATATCGGAATCCTATGTCATGACATATGTATCCTAACTATTCCTAAGGTTCATACGGGGCTTTCGGACGTTGTAACTTGCTCGAAACAAATTCAGAAATATAGTAGCCAAGCTTATTCATATTCAACCATAGCATATATAAATTAATATATTTCATTTCATCATATATATTTAGCATTTAATTAAAATAAAGTACATCTATTTGCTTATAAACTTACCTCGGACAATATAAAACAGAACAGGACAGCTAGTCTACAACTTTCGTTTTCCCCCGATCCAAATTTAATTTCTTTAGTTCTTGATCTAAAAATATTCAAATTAAGCTCATTCAAACATATTTTCGTTCAATTTAGTCCAAAAACTCATAAATGGGCAAATTACCATTTTACCCCTGACATTTACACTTTTTACAATTTAGTCCCTATTGCACAAAATACAAAATATGCAAAATTTCCCTATACCCATGTTGGGATGAATCTAACCCATATTCATAAAAGTCCATATATTTCATTTATTTCACATTTTAGTCCCTCAAATTATTATTTTTGCAATTTAGTCCTAGTTACTCAAAATCATCAAAAACTCCAATACAAAACATGTTAATCTAAAACATATCTTTCATATTTCATCATCAAACAACAAAAATCACAAGCTCTCATCAATGGCATAACTCAAAATATTTGTCAAAATAAAAAATTCAAGCATGGGTTTATTAGTACTCGAAGCAACGATCTCAAAAACGTAGAAATTGTAAAAAACCAAGCTAGTTTCATACCTTGATTAGCTAAATAGATGGTTGAACCCTAAATTGTTTTTCTTTTCTTTTGTTTCGGCAAGAACATAGAAATAAACACATATATTAGCTTTATTTTATGTTTTATGATATATATTATAACTTATATTAACTTAAGGTTTAATTTACATATATAACCTTAATGAAATAATATAAAAACCATATAATATATGCCTAATACCGTCCAAAAAATATGTCAATGGTATAATTGCATTATAAATGCCTCCACTAATAAAGACAACAACAATTAAGCACTTTCACATTTAACCACCAAGTTTTCATTTTACGCGATTAAGTCCTTTTATTTAATCGGACACTCAAACGATAAAATTAAAGCACGAAAATTGCACACATACAAATTCACACATAATAAACACAGAAAATAATTTTTAAATATTTTTCTAACTCATATTCGTGGTCCCAAAACCACCATTCCGATTAGGGTCTAAATTAGGCTGTTACAACAACATTTTTGGGTTATAGCAGCAACTCCAAAGCCTACAAGCTATACCATATGACTACCAAGAAATTTTTTGTTAGTAGAAATGTCAATTTTGATGAGCATGCAAGTGTAATTGGGAGAAAAATGAAATTACAACACAAACACCAATTATTGTGTCTTAAAAATAGATTTCAGAATCTGAAAGTGATACTGAATTTGCAGTTAGGGGCACTAGATCGTTAGATGATGTTTATTCTAGGTGCAATATGGCTACATTAGAACCTACAAGCTATGAGAAAGTTGCTAAGCATAATGAATGGAGAGTAGAAATGATTGAGAAAAAATCAACTTGGCAACTTGTTGATTGGCCAAAATATTGCAAGGTGATTGGTGTTAAGTGGGTCTATAGAACCAAATTAAATCTAGATGGTTCTATGAACAAACATAAGGCTAGATTCATGGTGAAAGGATATTTTCAACAACAAGGAATTTATTTTTCAAACACTTTTGCTCCCGTGGCAAGGCTTACTATAAGACTTTTACAAGCCTTAGCAACAATGAGAGGCTAAAAAGTTTATGACCTTGATGTAAAGTTAGCATTCCTAAATAGTTTGCTTCAAGAGGAGATATTTTTAGAATAGCCATAAGGGTTTCAAGCTTCAAAAAATTAAGACAAGGTGTATAAGCTTCACAAACCTCTTTATGGGCTAAAACATGCTCCAAGAGCCTGATATAGTAAAATTGACTCCTATTTGCTACAAAATGGTTTTATAAGGAGTGAAAGTGAAGCCATATTGAATGTTAAGAAGCTTGATGATGAGAAACAACTCATTGTTTCATTATATGTTGATGATCTACTCGTTACGAGAGATAATGAAGTGTCTATAGAGCATTTCAAACAAAGAATTAAAAATATGTTTGAAATGTCTTATTTGGGTGAAATGAAGTATTTTTTTTTGGAATAAAAATTCACCAATTTAATGCTAGTATTTTTATTTCTTAAAGAAAGTATGCCTCAAAAGTTTTGAAGAAGTTCAAAATGGAAAATCCCAAACCTATAGCTACTCCATTGGTTTTGAATGAGAAGTTGTCTAAGTCAGATAATTCCAAAAAGGCTGATGCTTCCGTTTATAGAAGTTTGATAGGAAACTTGTTATATTTGTTTGCTACTGGGCTAGATATAATGTATGTTACGAGCTTACTATCTAGATTCATGCAAGTTTTTTATCAAATTCACTATGGTGCAGCTAAAAGGGTTTTAAGATACATTAAAGGTACATTTAACTATGAAATATGGTATTTGAAGAATGATAGTTGCAAGCTTGAAGGTTATGCTGACAATGATTGGCCTGGAAGAGTGGATGACTACAAAAGCACTTCGGGTTATGTTTTTTCATTTGGAAGTAGTGCCTTTGCATGGAATTCAAATATGAAAGATGTGGTAACTCAATCATCAACTAAAGCTGAGCATGTCTCTGCTGTAGTAGCTGTTAATCAAGCCATTTGACTTAGAAAGATCTTGGCTGACTTGGAATAAAATACTAATGAAGCTACTATAATTTGGGTGGATAATATGTAACAACCCGTTTTAGGGTCAAATCAGAACAATGGTTTCAGGACCACAAATTCGAAGTAGAAATATTTATTTTATTATTTCTTTAAGGTCTACAGCATGATAGAACAATTGCGTGAAAATTTCGTTAAGAAATTTTATCGATAGAGTACTCAATTTGGCTAAAAAGACTAAATTGCAATAGGTGTAAAACTAGAGTTCCCTTAGCTAAAGGTGATTAATTGCTATGAAACTTTAAATTGGAGGTCCTTAAGTGGTAATTAGACAATTATACTTTATAATGGACAAAAATGGACATGGTTAAGTATGTTTTTAATGTTTTTCACTAAGGGCATTTTAGTAAATTGGTTATTAAATGGACTAATAAGTAAAGAAAGGCAAAATTTTGTCCATCTTCTTCCTCCATAGCCGAAAATTTGGAGAAGACATAGCCAGGGTTTTTGGCCAAGCTTTCAAGCTCGATTGTAAGTTCGTTCTTTTCCCGTTTTTAATGATTTTTACATTTTTGAGATCGTTGTAACTTGATTTAGCTATTTCAAGGACTAATTTGAAAGAAAATTAAAGTCTAAAATTTTACCCATGTTAGATGTGCATGTATTTTGATGTTTGATGGTAGAAAATGCATGATTGTTGTTTGTTAAACGATTTTTGCAAAGTGATTTTTGATAAAAAGGTCAAATAGGGACTTATTTGTAAAAATCTATAAAATATGTAGAAAAGTGTGAATAAATGAAAAATGTGAGCTGTTATGAGTACTAGTAAGGTTCGACTAGGCATGGGTTGTGATGAAATTGAATGAAATTCATTTTACGAGCCTAGGGACTAAAATGCAAAATGTTAAAAGTTTAGGGGCAAAAATATATTTTTTGCCATAGTGTGTTTTTGGGCTGAATTGAATAATGTGATGATTAAATAAGTTAAACTTGATATTATAGATCAAGAAAAACGAAGTTCGACTTTAGATTGGGGAAAGGACAAGGTTGTGGACTAAATCAAACTAATAGCCATTTTTGTAATCGAGGTAAGTTAGTATGCTAAATAAGCTTTAATATAATAATATTTAAATGTTTAGTATTGCATGAACTGTATGATTGACTATGTGGACGAGTTTAATTCTATGAACAAGTTTGACGATGATTCGACAAGAAATCTCGTTTGAACCTTAGGAGTAGATTAGGATACAAGTGACATGTCACTAGGGTTACCATGTGTTATGTGATTATGTGATCCAGGTGTTGGTCCTGTACATCAAATCGGTGGCTGAGTATACCGGCATATGTTGCGGTTACTTGACAACTTATATGAGTAACATCGTATAGCTACGTCTGGACTGGCAGCTTGTGTGAGCAGGCCCGTCGATAGCTCGAGAGCGAGCAATTATGAGATATGAGACTTAGGTAGCATTGGCTACATATATGGTACTTAGTATACAAAATTCCCGAGTATCTGACATTATTATTCCTAGTGGTTCACGGGTATGTCAACGATGAGAATAAATGTGATGCTATTGCGAGATGGTTCAGGTATGTCTGTAAAGCTTATGTTTAGGAAGTTGTGGAATGATGATTCTGAGGTAAGTTGTGACATGGAATTATGGTAAATTTACATCATCTTATGCTATATTACTTGCATGTTAATGTATGGTAAGGTTAGCTTATCTCTCACATACGGGCTTACTAAGCTATATAGCTTACTTCGTTTTATTTCCTTGTTTTATAGTGTTACAAAGCTAGCTCAAGTTGGAGATTGCCAGAGATCGCCTCACACTATCAAATTATTATTTTGGGTACCGATGACTTTAACATTTTGAGAAAATGGCATGTATAGGGACTTGGTCGTTTTGTTATATGTGTCATTATGAATTTGGCCAAAGATATTGGCTTGTAATTTTCAAAGGTTTGATGTGGCATATGGCCATATAACTTGACTCATTTTGATTAAATTGGTTGTAAGCTTATATGTTATATATATACATGTATGTGCCAATGCCTTATTAGTGATATGGTTTATCAATGCTTAGTATATAGTTGAATGTGGCTCCTTGGTTTGTTGTTGAATGGTTAAGTTGGTATTTTGATATGTTAGAAGACTTAAATAAGACTTTGCTTAAAGAAGGTATTGGTCTTGATACTTGTAGTTGTGAGATTGGTATGATTTAGTTTTGTAGAATATGATGTTGTAAGTATGTTAAGTGTTGACAATGAAATGATATGCTCTAGCCATGATTGTGGATGTTTTGGTTGTCTAAGTATGCCATGAATTGTGCCATTGAATTGGTGTAAGTGTAGGTGTAGTTGAGGGTGGCAAAAGGCTAGTAAATAGCCATTATTTTGTCCACATGGGTAGACACACGGGCGTGAGTCTAGGCCATGTGCGGCACACGGTTTGCCCATGGGCATGTGTTCTGGATGTGTGTCCCCTGCACCTTAATTTTGAGAAACAGAATGCTTAGAATTGAGCACACGGTAGAGACAAGGGCGTGTGTCTCAGTCGTGTGAGGGACACAGCCTCAGGTACGGGCGTGTGTCCCAACCATGTAAAGTCTACACCTTTTTTTATGAAAACTAAATTAACTACACGACCTAGCACACAGGCGTGTGACTTGGCCGTGTGACCTCATTTTGTTCATGCATTGCAAAACAGAGAGTTACACGGGTTAATGACACAGGCATGTGTGACCACACGGCCTGCCCACACGGGCGTGTCCTAAACCACATGGGCGTGTGACCCCTGTTTAGGGAAAAATTTTTCTAAGTTTTGTAAAATTTTCCTAAGTGCTCAGTTTAGTCCCGAACCACTTACAAAGCATATTTTGGGCCTTGTAGGCTCGCATTAGGGACTTTATGTTTGAATGCAAATGGTTTTAATTCAGACGCAAATTTATGACTCAGAATTGTATGTTGCTTGTGATATGAGTCCGGTAATGCCTCGTATCCTGTTCCGGCGTTGAATACGGATAAGGGGTGTTGCATAATAAATATGCTATAGCTATCACCAAAAATCCAGTCTAGCATGGAAGAATTAATCATATTAATGTGAAATTTCATGCAATCAGAGAAGCTAAAAGGCTTAGTGAAATAAGTGTGATATATTGCAAATCTGAAGATCAAGTTGCAGATGTTTTGAATAAGGTTGTCTAAGGCCTAGATTTGAGTTTCTAAGGACAAAGCTTGGAGTCTCCAAGAAAAATCTCAAAGAGGAGTATTAGATGCATGAGATTTTTCTTAGATATTCTAAGAGTAGTATGTTAATTTTTTTGTAACTTGCCAGAGCGATTATAAACAGTCAAGCATGATGCACCAAATCTATCAATTTGTATTTGGTTAGGAGATATAATATTATTGATGTAATACTTGCTGAATTTGTGAGATATGATTTACTACTGCAACAACAGTAACATTTTGTATATTATGCACCAAAATCTATTCTAAAATTTTTCATGTTTTTGTTTCCCTTTTCATTCCATATCTCTCCTTTTATTTTCTTTCATAACTTAACACTATAAAACAACTCTGAATAATTTATAATGTGCTGTCTAACGTGCACTCATAAAATGCTCCTTCAAAACTAAAATGAATAGTGCTTTTACCAATGTATCAAATATCAAATATAAGAGAATGATGAATTCTTATAAAAACATCATATGCAGCTTCAAACGTCAATTGATCTATCTCCTAGAAATGGGGTTAAGATAACTGATTCAAATCCCCAGTCTTATTGATCACCAAACCTCTTAAATAGGGAAACTGCAAATCCCTCAATATTTAAACTCTCAGATTTCTAATATACTTTTTATAGTAACCTACTTTTGCTCCTACTGAAATAAAAGATTAAACAATACATGGGATGTTGAGTGTACTGTTGCTAACATCAAATGCAACATGAATTTGTACTAACAAGTACTTCATTATCTTAAAAAGTATTATAACTGTTAAATTTAATTCGAATCATTAAGTAGGATTTTCATATTTTGAAAATGTAACTTATTTTAAATTAAAATTAAAATTAAAATAATTGAAAAGAAAAATATTTAGAGTGTATTTGGATGAGGGATTTGGAGGACTTTCAATTTTATTAAAGTTTTTAAAATTTCAAAAATAAATTTATTTGTTTAGAAAAACACAATAGAAAAATTTTAAAAAATTCAAACATTTCAAAAGGGGTTTTTGACACTCAAAATCCCTATTAACATTACAACTATATAGTTGGTTTTTTAAAATTATTTCATTTAATATATGTGATTTCACAGTAAAAAAAAATAACTTTAGAATGTAGTTTTTATTTCAATATATATTTTTTATTTTTATATTATTAAATATATTTATATTTTTTATAAATCCAATTATATTCTATATTGTTTATTTTTAATATCATTATTTTTTAATTTATTAAATTTCATTACCCTAAATTTTTCTTATAGAATTATTTATCCAAATAAAATAATTTGAAATACTAAAATTTCAAAATAATACATTTTAAAATTCTAGCAGTCTAAATATTTTAAAATTTTAAAAATCTCCATCCAGACACACCCTTTAGCTACAGAAGAATTAATAATATTCTAATTTCTTGTAATTATTTTTTTCAACAAAATAGTATTATTAATACAGTCAATAAGAAAATATCAATAAGTAAACTAAAACATTACGCCTGAGAACAAAAATACAGTTAATTAATGACCTCAAATCACAAAAGACGTTAACAGCAAGCAAAAAATCACAGATCACTTGATTGCATCTTCTGTAATTATTGTTGTCAAAGTACTGCCGCATTCACATAGGACATTTTTAGAAGGCGATCACACTATTCTGTGAGTGCAATTTTGTAGCCAGACCTCAAACAATCCAGTCATGAAAACAACATCCTTAGAAGCTGTGAAAATGTATTGTGATTGAACAGCGGACATATATTAATTATATGTGTATTAGTTCCACAACATTCTCTTGCTGAAAACCTAGAATGAAAAAAAATGATATATTATATGAGGATGAATGGAACCCATTATGGGTAATCGATAAGATAAAACTTTTTTTCCAATTGGGCATTGTGATTCGATATACATGTCAAGATTCCATGATAATTTAAAGGGAATCTAGCTTGAGAGATCATTATTTTAATGACAGTCCTTTTGCCAGTGGCCATGCATATACATATTAGGTCTTGTATTTTAAAAGCAGTATGTGGTTCTGTTTACGTATATCCTAAAACAAAATAGTAATACGAAGTCTAAAAGTAACATAAAATTACATTAGACGTAATTTAATTATGATTTTTTTTACTTAGTTATGAAATGTTATAAGATGGTCATTAAATTATTTAATTTGCACTAACTTTTTAATATAAAAATAGAAACACTCAAATAATCAAGATAGTTGAGTGATAAAAAAGACAAAGTTAAATAATTAAATAACCATTCTGTAACTTTTCATAGTTGGATGACTATTTTGTAATATTTCATAATTGAGTTACTAAAAACAATCACAATTGGGTGACTAGTAATATAATTTACCCATAAATAAATCATTTTTATTTCCAAATTGCCACGAGAGTGGATGGCTGACAATAGTGAAGGGGATGAATTTGGAGTTAGAAAAAGTCGAGTTCAATAGCCATGCTTGTTTATATATCAACATCATATTCCATTAAACTAATTAATTAGGTTTGGAGAAATATTGGGTGCTTCTATCACTTGTTTGGTGAGAAAGGTAGCTATCATGTGGGGTAGGGTGTCTCATAGGAGGCTTGTTCAACCACAAATGTGTCTACTTACATAATCTCCAATTGGCCAAAACAATATAACTTTTATATGACAACAATGACGTCATATACATATTGTATTTAAAAACAATTTATGAGGTTGAAAATTGTTAATCAGTGCTTAGTGACATTACTTAAGATAATACTTAAAAATTGTAATTAAACAATAATTTCTTTATCTAAGTAAAAATAATGAATTGAATGTATAAATTTTAAAATAATTTTTAACTAGATTGCTTCGATAAATGGCTTTTATAAATTTTAATATTGTCCCGTGAATTAAGAAATCAGACAGGATTGGATGTTTAAGCACTCGAATTGCTTTTTCAAAAGATTTCCATCACCTTCTTGAAAACTTAAACATGGATTACTCTAGCTAGTTCATTAAAATAATTATTTGCATGAAAGTAAATTTGACTAAAAAATGTATAAATAGTTTTGATCACATATATCTATCATTTCTTTATTCTTTTAATTAACGTCTGAATGTGTGCCACTTATATGTTTCTTTTGGTAGGAAACTGCTTAACTATAAGCCACTCCAAAACAACATTCCATTGATTATATATACTAACTTCTTTTATTCTAACTTAAATCAAAAGAAAAGAAGGGGGAAAAAGACCTTCCAATTTATAGTAAATGCTCTGATTTATAGAGGTATGTGACAAAGGTTCACAAGTGTTCCCAAAAATTAATTGAATTTTCTCACCCGAGTCCTAAGAAGAATGCAAGAAATTTGATTTATGTTTAAGAATTACAGTGGTAATTATTTAAGTCTTTGATAGAGATAGAGTTACTAGGAGTGGTGCTTGGAGATATGCTAGGTGTGAGAGCTATGTTTGCCATAATAGCAATAGGATTTTGTTTGTTTAGCATTTTAGAACTCCAAAAATATTTTTGATGCCAAATGAAATGTAAAGTTAAACAAAGTCTAAGAGTCTTGAGAACTAAGTAGAGAGACAAAACTATTTACCTTTGTTTGTGGTGTCTATATCATATATGTTTCAGCTTAAGGGTCTTGTTTATCTTTTGTTGGATTTGATATTTTAAGTGTAGTATTTTTGTCTATGTACACTTGTATTTTTTGAATTAATTTATTTAATAAAATTATTCATGAATTATATTAATACATTTTGTATATTGTCCTCTATGGATTTTGCATGCAAAGCAAAATGGATACAAATATTAGCTCATTGATTGTCTAATTTTTAACTAATACAATATGGTATTACATGGTCGGATTGTTATACGGAAAGATAACTTATATTAGTAGAAAAATCTAAACATGTTCTTAGTCTAATTGGAAATAAGCAAACCGATTGAAAGACAAATATGTCGTCTATCAAGTCCAATTGCAGAGATGTTTTGTCTTGAACATCGAAGCGGAAGAATCCTAGGAGATAGAGACATAAATGTAACTGACTTGACTGATACTATATCGAAATGACCCAAGTAGAATAGATCTTGAATTTGTTCATGGATTTATTCACTTGTGACGCTCATAGTGTAGCATTCCTTAATCCTAAGTGGATGATGGACTATGTATGTATGACTCGTATACAATGAAGTAAGTAAAAGTCTAAGTTTGAATAGTTAAGGAACTGAAAACTAGTGCGCTGGTATACGACATCTATAGTATGTAGCATCATTCACAATAGTGGAATTCATATCCCAAGACATGGGTAAATGATATCCTTTCATTGGCATTACATAATAGATTAAAAGTAAACGTAGCCATGGGCCATTTTTCTTTGTGATGAATGATTTAATTACTATTTGATAGTAAACATTTATGGTTCCCCTATGCATTATTTCGAGGAAATGTTTATTGTTATAAATATCATAAATCGGGTCAGTTTTATTTTTTTTTATTTTTCGCTGTGCAAGAAAACCATTTTTGAAACGGATTTTTTTCAACAAATTGGTATCAGATCCAAGTTGTGCTAAGTTTATAGTATAAATCGATGCCGAAATTTTCTCTCTTCTTCATGTTTTGTTAATTCTTTGATAAGATGTGACATTCTTATAATTATTAGCATGTTGTGGGTTATGTATGTGAATGAATGTATTTTTTTTATTTTATTATTTACATGATAAAGTAATTTTTCCTAATTTGCGAGTCCTAAAAATTTGGTTGTAATTATTATTAATTTTTCTAATATATGTAAATAGATCGTGGACTATCATCTCCATATAGGAATTATTTAATTTATTTATCTTTAGAATAATTCATGTGAGCTAGAAACTAACAAAAGTATTATGTAATCAATTTTCCCTAATGAATCCCGGAGAACCGATATGCATCCAAGACTGATCGAGACGACGCAAACCCTATCCAACCAACTGGCAAAAGACAGATAGTGGTCCAGTGGTGGAGGTTGTCTGTGGTTCGACGGTGGTGGCCAATAGTGGTTGTTGGCAGCCTGGTGGCGATCCAACGGCGACCTGACGACGACAATGACGCCAATTATAACGCAGTGAAAGTCCATGGTTGCTATAGTAGTTTGACAATAGATCCTATTGGTGTTTTTCAAGTCATTTTTGGTTTGGGTAAAAACCTTAGAAATTAGGATATTTGGCTTTCAATAAGAATACCCAAAGTAGGTTTTGGGGTAACCATTGTAATTTTTTTTTTTTTGGATTAAATCATAGAAACTTGAGTGGGTCAGAGTCATTTAATTTTATGCTTTTATATCGTAGCATGATGATATTTAAATTGACTTGAAAAGTATGTTCATGCATATGTGTGATAAGCATGTCATATAGTTTAGGAAAAGAATGTCACATGTACTTGTCATGCATTTATTAGTCATTCATGATTGAAACTGGGCATAAAAGCCTTAAATGTCCCCTAACAAGACCTACGGTCTCCATCAATGGTCTCTTGTGATGACATGACAATTTAACTACCCCATAGTAGGATTTTCATGTGGACTTCACTTAGGAGATTTCCTAAAAGAAAGATTTATATTGTAATCATATTATAGTTGGCCGACCACATTGTATGTAACACCCCATACTCGACCCAATTGTTGAGTTTGACCTATAGGATGCAACATTCGTTTTCAAAGCAACTATTATCCACTATATACAAATTCCATCATTTATCATTAATATATAGGTGTTACATGCATAAAACATAATATTTAATCATTTTTGGGTCATATACGAGTTTACGAAAGCCCAACACCATCCTAAGATTGATTAAGGAATAAACAGCAACATTTTTTAAACTTCTAAGGCTGGTGTCATGACTTCCAGGTTTAGTGTCGCAACTTTGAAGACAATAACTAAATTTCCCAACTTAAGGACTGAATTCTAAAGTTTTCAAAATTAAAAAAAAAAAACCAATGTTGTGACCTCAAACAGGAGACATTGTAACAAGATAACTTGTTTCTCAATGGTGAGTTGATATTCGGCGAATCCCAGTCCAACACACTGGTAAGCAATTAATCATTTACTCAAGTATTTATGGAGAACGAGAGATTATATGCCTGTGTATTCCAGAAGAGATCTTACTTCTATCATATATATTGATTCTAACTTTTGAACATGTCGAGATTCGAGAAAATTGACATCAAGATGTATATTTGTCCTATGTGACGAGTCCATAATATGAATAAGTGTCAAGCAGGGTTGCACTGGTAACTCCACTATGGATGGTCGAATATGAGGTTCGGAAAAAGCTATGACATTATAAAAATACGGATATAGCTAAACACTAAATAAATCACATGGGGACAAAAACATAGAGTATCATAAGGGAGATGGAAGTGATTGACGGAATAGTGGATGTAGTCAAAGATCACATCTGAGAACAAACCCTATAAATTTGTTTACCAAGACTATGCTAGCTAGAGAGTTTTAGGGAAACATATGGATGGTATGGGAATGCGAAACATGACTCATCTACTTCACTATGGAATGTAAGAAACTATTGGATCTCGTGCCCTAAGTGTAACATTTTTATCTATGTACATTTGTATTTTTTGAACAAATTGGTTTAATAAAATTATTCATGAATTGAATTAATACCCTTTGTATATTGTGCTCAATGGTTTTTGTGTCACGCCTTATATTATTTTTATTTAATTTCGTTAGTGCATGTTAAGTAATTAAAGTGGCCTAGTGGTTAAGTGTGCAATTAGTTTCCTAAAGGTCCCATGATCAAGCCCCCACTCTCTCATCTTTTATTAAGTTTTTTTTTGGACATAAAACCACTTGGTTAACACCCCTTAGCCGTCCACCCTTTATTTCCATGTAGGGAAGTTTTTTTCTCCCTTTTAAGTAGTCAATATTGTCATTTTACTTACCTAAAAAACTCTATTTGTTCCCTCATGATCCACTATTTGCTCCATTGTCTCCCAAACTTGCCTTTTACCTTCCTTGACTAGCCTATGTCATCCAATGCACTTAGACACATGATACATTTTTTTTTCATTTTCCTCTCCTCCACTCTTTTGTCGCACCTCCTCCTTGTTCCTCCCATTCTCTCTTTTTTTCTTCCATTGTACCTTCAAAACCAACCCATTTCTCCATATTGCTTCCACATCTCCACCACTTTTAGCCAACCTCACCACCACATCACTATCGTTGAACATCCACCATCGCCGCAGCTATCGTGCCATCGTCCTCCACTGTAACAGCCTGATTTAGACCTTAATCAGAACGGTGGTTTTGGGACCACAAACTCGAGACAGAAAAATATTTTTTAAAATTCTTTTCCGTGTTTATTTTGTGTGAATTTATATTTGTGAAATTTTCATGATTTAATTTTATCATTTGAGTGTCCGATTAAATAAAAGGACTTAATCGAGTAAAATAAAAATTTAGTAGTTATTTCCAAAAGGGGTTGAATTGTTAGTGGCTTTCTAAATTGAAGCCTTAAAGTTGTAGTTATGTCATTATTAATTTATATGGACAGTAATGGCTAAGGAAAGTAATGATTTTTATTAAATTATAAAGGTTAAATTAGTAATATGGTTAATAAACATATAATTATTAAAACAAGTCAACATATTCATATTTTATTTCATTTCTTCATTCACCGAAAATAAGAAACAAAAGAAAGAAAAGAGAAAAACCTAGGTTCGGCCATCCTTCCAAGCTCGATTTAAGGTTCATTCTTAGTCGGTTTTTGATAATTTTTACATTTTTGATATCATTGCTTCGAGTACTACAAAACCCATGCTTAAATTTTGATTTTTGGTGCATATTTTGAGTTATGACATTGTTGAGAGCTTGTGATTTTTGTTATTTGATGATGAAATATGAAAGATATGTTTTAGATTAACATGTTTTGTATTGGAGTTTTTGATGATTTTGAGTAATTAGGACTAAATTGCAAAAAATAACAATTTGAGGGACTAAAATGTGAAATAAATGAAATATATGGGTTTGTATGGGCATGGGTAAACTTCGGCCCAACATGGGTATATTGAAATTTTGTATATTTTGCGTTTTATGCAATAGGGACTAAATTGTAAAACGTGGGAATGTCAGGGGTAAAACGATAATTTGTCTATTTATGTGTTTTTGGACTAAATTGAATGAAAATATGTTTGAATGATCTTAATTTGAATGTGTTTAGATCAAGAACCAAAGAAATCAGATTTGGATCGGGGGAAAACGAAAGTTGTCGACTAGCTACCCTGTTTCATTCTGTATCGTCCGAGGTAAGTTAATAAGCAATTAGGTGTACTAAATTTAAATTAAATGCTAAGTATACATGCTGGAACAAAATATATGGAATTATGTATGCTATGGTCGAATGTGAATAAGTTTGGTTGCTATATTTCTAAATTCGTTTCGACTGAGTTACGACGTCCGAAAGCTCCGTATGAACCTTAGGAATAGTTAGGATACATATGTCATGACATAGGATTTCGGTTTATGTGTGCGAGTAAGACCATGGCATCGATATGTGACTCCTATATATATGTGCGAGTAAGACCCTGTCTAGGATAGTGGCATCGATCTGTGATTACATGTAAGACCACGTCTGGGACGTTGGCATTGTACGATATATATGTGATTATCTGAGTGTCCTATCCAATTTCGAATGGTTCATCGAGCAAAGATAAGTTGCATTCGAGTGTGTAAAACAAGCTAAATGACCAGGTATGAATTAGCTTGATGTTTACTTAAAATAAGGTAAGTGTGTAATTTGATACTCATTACAAATTGTGTGTACTGCAAATGAGGATTATATGTGAACTAGGTATGTATATTCAACCTTGTGAATATTATTGGAATAAATCTTAATTATATGTATGGGAATTTATGTATTCAGTCACATAATCAATATATGTATATGAAATTATATGGTGACATATGAGTTTATGTAATTGTGTGTATGTGAATTAGATTTGTAATGACTATTTGGCTTTGGAAATTAAATGCTAATATGTTAAATTGGCTATATAGATATTCAGTCAATGTGATATTATAATGAATACATATATGTAATATGAACTTATATGTGCTTGGGTCTAAATGTGTAATGATAATATAATGTGGTTCAGTGTAATTAAGTTGATAACATTGTTTAATTGTTTAATTGCTTATGACTTACTAAGCTATAAAAAGCTTACTCTGTGTATATATGTGTTTTTGTTTTATAGATTTTGGATCAAGTTACAAGCTCCAGGATTGTTAACAAGTTCATCACACTATCTACTATTCAGTACCTTTATAAGTTAAACTAGAATTATGGCATGTATAGGCTGGAATGTGTTTTGAAATGTTGAAATTTGGATATGTAAAATTAAAGCCATGCAAAAATGGCCTTACTTCTAAGTTTGGTTTTGATTGTGCTTAATTTTGATTTAAAATGTGTTGGTTATTATGCTATGTAATGTGAATGAATGGCATAGGTGATGGATAGTATATGTTTTGGAAATGGATGAGTAGTGATATGAGTTTGAGCATTAAAGTTGGTTAATGAACATGAAAGTGGCATAAATGAATCGGCTATAAATATGTTTGCTTTGTTTGGATGTGTTTTATACTAGAATATGGTATATAGGTGAACATGCTTATTATGCTTAGTTTTGACCTAGTATATTATTAGATTTAATGTTTAATAAGTTTAGTGTGATAATTCGCTGATGGAAATTTTGGTGGTATATGTAGTTTAAAATGATATGTTTGATCATGGTACAAATATATGTACTTGTTCAAAAGTATATTAATTTATTCAAATATGGTATTTATATAAATGTAATCAAATGAGTGATTATTCAATTTGGTTTGGTTTTTATAGATGTGAAAATACATATATTATATTGAAAATAATTGATAAAATAGGTATGGTTGATAAATTGGTTTAATGTAATATTTGGATTATATACTTGTAAGACAAAAATGTTTGGAATAAGGTGATTAGTAATTCGGATATGACCTACGTACTCTACTAAGTATGAAACATATGTATTTAGTTGTATATAAGTTCGGTTACCATGATAAAGCATATCTTTAAGTCATAAAAGATAGTTTCATAAATGAACCATTACATGGTGTTAATATGCATAAATGTTCAGCACTACTGTGAGACTTTTGTGGTTGTCATGAATTAGTTATTCGGCATTAATTGGGATAGTCACTCTGTAAAAATATATAAAGATATGTGTTTGATCAATGTATTGACATGGGACTATAAGTATAAATTCAATTGATATTAGACATTTAAGTGATGCTTGAGTTTGGATTGAGTAATGTTATCATTAGTTAATATGGAAAGTTAATGTTTACTCATGTATTTTTAATAATTGGTTAATTATTTAAGTTTATATCAAATCCTTGTTAAAATTTGTATATGCTATAATGAATTGAATGTTATGAAATGTTTAAATATTTAAGAGTTGCTAGTTTGTGAAATAATTTCTGATTGATTTTCGAGACTTGTTTATGTATATACATATAATTATTTGGAATTGTTCTTTTATTTTGTTATGCCTTTAAGATCCTATTCCGGCGACAGATTCGGATTAGAGGTGTTACATCCACCTTTTTTCTTTGTTTTTGTTCTCTTCTCCTCCTCTATTTCATAATATTTTTTTTATTCCTTCAAGTATTACATTTTGATTTTAGAAAGTTTTTATCGACAACCTTTTCTAATTCACCATCTTTTTTATTTTATTGTAATTGATAATTGTGAATCCTCCTCTCTAATCGAATCATCGGGAGAATAGTTTAGCCCTTTTTTCTCAATACTACGTAAGTATTGGTAAATCCTTCAATTCCAATCACTTTTTTACATCTTGATTAGGCCGATTCTAATGATAATATTTGTTGTTGCATACTTGAATTGATAATCGTAAATTGTTCAGATCCGAAATCTAAGTATTAGAAGAGAGGTTATTTGGACAACCGATTAAGTAAGTATTTTCACTTAATCACCAAAATGAGAAATATACATAAAAATATCATTATACTGACATGTTACTAAATTTTGTCAAATCTAAGGATTCAAGGACCGATCTACTCCCTTAGAATTGGAAATCAATATTGTCGAAATGTACAATTCCAGGTGTAGGGTTTAATCTACTTAAAATTCGTGAAATTGTTTGTTAACTAAATAAATGTGTTTAATAATAAATATTTTTATAAGTGTTTCTAAAACATGAAAATATGTTAATTCAATATGTATTGAAATGGATTGATAAATCCGTTAAAACGGAGGATTTCCAAGTAAGAGATTATGAACTTTCGAATATTTGTTAATGTGAATGTGCTTGTAACACCTCAAACCCGGCCTAGACGTTATGGCCGAATCTGGTATGTCACATTGAAGTGTTTTTGGGAAATAGGATTGGTTGTTAAGAATCCGAATTTAAGTTAAAACCCTTTTAGTTTTTATTGCTTGAGAATATTCGTCAAACTAATTGAAATCAATTTGTCAAAATGATTGACATATTTATCACCGTTGATTTCTTAAACTGAATAAAATTGCGGAAGTTATTTTTAAAACCTTGAAGTTTAAAATGCATGTTTTCCTTAGAAACAGTTATTATTTTGAAAACTCATCTTTTCCTAGCCTAGCAGCTTAAGGTAAGAAATCAAAGCCCAATTAAAAGTTAAAACCACAAATGACCTTATTACATAACCAAAAACCCAATATGAAATTTAAATAAATAAAGTCAAAAGTAGAACATCAGCAATCGTGTGGCCACCTCCGAGTCTCTTGCGGCTCCAAATCGTCTAAGGCTGGGGATTACCTGCGCAGTTGAAACGAAAGGGCGAGTTTACGAAAACTCAGTGTGTAATCCCCTATCAGTTAAACAGTAAACAATGCATGCAGTAATAGTTTGGGCCTAAACCCTATTTAGTAACGGTTCAGTCTGTGCCTTAGCCCTATACAGTAATAGTGTGGGCCTAAGCCCAATTCAGTATCAGAACAGTACAGTCATTAACCCACCCCAATCTAACCAACACACCACCTGTACCAGCCAACACACCATGTGGGGATTAAATCGACCCACCCAGCCAACACACCAATATCGCAGCAAAGCTGCTAACAGTAACGCAGCAATGCTGCTAATAATAGTAAACGTGGCAAAGCCACCAGAGTAATAATTACGTGGCAAAGCCACTAATACAGTGCTTCCTCCAAATCAGAAACCCAACCCCATGCAATGTGTCGTGTCATAAATATTACGTGTATGTAGTATGTCATACTCAAAACCAGTCTTATAAATGTAGTCCACACATCAATTAACCTACCACTAGGGGTATAATGGTCATTGCATCAGTTAAGGGTAAAACAGTAATTTTACCCCTAAGGGTATTTTAGTCATTAACTAATTTTGGGGCCTCGGTACAGAAACGACCCTTCAAAAGGCATACAGTCATAATCATATGCCCAAATCAATGTAAATGGGCCCAAGGCCCATTACTCGACCCATGTAAGCCCACATGCTCGTGTGGCCCTTTTAGCCCAAATCCAATCTCAACTATGCGATCACTATAGCCCACTCCATTATTTGTCACTTACCATAAAATTTATCCATGTGGGGCCCACGAGCCCATTAGGCCCACACGGTCCATCTCAGCCCAACGAGGCCCATAATAGCCCAAGCCCACGAGAACACTCGTGGCGGCCTTTACAGTCTATCAGCCATGATTTGTGGGCTCAATTTACCACACGAGCGTTCGTACGCTCGTAGGGCCTCAAATGCCAAAGTTTTGGTTTTTTAGCTTTTCGACTTTTGCCGATTCACAGCGACATAGTGGTGTGAATACACACCTTGATCCAACGTTTTGACAGTAGTAGAATTGGGTGTACGATTACACACCTTTTTCAACAACGAGCGAAAAGCAAAAGCCTCCAAGCACACACCTACATTCATATAAACCATTACATTAGCCTCCCCGCCATTACACAAAACATCTCCCTCATAAAGCCTAATCCCAGAACATTAGATACCTGCCTTGGGAGAACACTACTGGCTTAAACCACTAAAGCTGCTGAGTAATATTGCTCACTTAAATCTCCTAACAAATCACCAGTAGAGAAAGTGTTAGTCACACCATTAGCATAACAGGGAAAAACTAAGAGAAAATCGAATGAATAGCACCCAGCTGAAACCTACCAAAAATGCAGAACCAACACGAAAGATTGAGCAACCGGTCAACAACCAAAATAACATCCACAAGCGCGCCTCCCTCTAGACACAAGCGACAAAGGCACCACAACCCCCTATCTGAAGTCGATGGAACAAGGAGATAATTAAACATTAAGAGGACAAGAGGAAGGAAGGATAGAGAAGAAGAGTATAACCAAGAAGACGCCTTACCACTTAAATCGATAGCAAGTAGAAAAGAAAGAGAGGAAGGAGCAATTGATCACTACTAACTCGATTGGAGAAAGGAGAAGGGTGAGGTTCGGCAACAATAAAATGGATTACTGAAAGTAGAATAGTATTCGGCTACAAGAACAAAAAAGGAAAATGATTTGTAAAAGTGGCAAAGTAGATGGACAGAAACCGGAATAGGTAAAAGATACTGCCCCAATGAAAACCCCAAGCAAGAATCGGCTAAAGAGCTATGCAGAAAAAGAATCCCCAAAAACCTGATACGCAAGGAAGTAAATGGAAAGCGAAATGAGTAAAGAGGAACAAAACCAAAAGTGCACAGTCTCCAAAACTCACCCCAAGACAACTTTCCCCCTATACAAACCGATTCCCTTGTGCCTAAAGTCCAATTTCGGCACTCCTCCCTCTCACACCTCAACTCCTTGATTTTCTCCTAATATCTCTCCCTGATCCTCTCCACAAATCACTCCAACATCCCATTCAATCTCTATTCAAACTCCCATGACCAATTCAACCTCAGAGTCTCAGTCCAACTCCACTACCTACCTAGCTCAATCAGCAAAATAAATTCTCTATTGTGCAACTCAGGATTTGAACCCAAGTCCTATAGCAGAAACAACAAGCCAGCTTGCCACTAGACCACATGCTCTATTGTGTCATAAAGCAAGCGCTATTATTTATAAGGCCTATAAGACAGCGCTCGGATTCATTTAAGAGCAGTACTAAAAATTTTGCAAAGGCCAAGACTTGAATCCAGGCTTCTCAAACACTCCCAAAGACACCCAAATCACTAAGACAGTAAAGCAAACATGAAATTTGCATAAGATAATACAAAATCAAAGACTCTACATTTTTGGGGTGTTACAACTCTACCTCCCTTAAAGAAATTTTGACCTCGAAATTTACCTGGTCAGAATAAGTAAGGGTATTGTTGTCGTATTGCCTCATCTGGTTCCCACGTAGCTTATTGTGAACCGTGATTACGCCATAGCACTTTGACTAGCGGGACAAATTTCCTCCTTAATACCTTAACGTCACGATCTAGGACCTGCACCGGTTTTTCCTCGATGGTTAGATCAAGTCTAATCTCAATTTCCTCAACTAGCACTATGTGAGAGGGATCAGAGCGGTATCGCCTCAACATAAAGACATGGAACACATCATGAATTCTGTCTAATTCAGGAGGCAACTCGAGTTGATAGGCAACTGGTCCCACACGCTTTAGTACCCGGTAAGATCTGATGAATCTAGGGCTTAGTTTGCCTTTCCGTCCAAATCTCAAAATTTTCTTCCATGGTGAGACCTTCAGAAAGACATAATCCCCTACAGAGTACTTGATCTTTTTATGCTTTAAGTCTGCATAAGACTTCTGCCTATCAGATGCTTCTTTTAACCGACCTTGTACCAACTTCACCTTTTCTTCAGTATCAGAAACCAACTCTGTCCCCAAAACTCGCCGCTCACCCAGCTCAGTCCAACATGTAGGAGTACAACACCTACGACCATATAATGCCTCGTACGGTGCCATTTCAATACTGGACTGATACCTGTTGTTATATGCAAACTCTGCTAACGGGAAGTAATTGTAACACCCCCTACCCATATCCGTCGCCGGAATAGAGTACGAGACATTATCGAGAAGCACGAAACACTTACAGATAATTTAAATACATTTTCATAACAATTTGTTTCGATTTCATACTATTTCATATTTGAGCTTTTTGCACCAAAGTATTTAAGATATCATCTTTATGCAAATAGCACACATGAGGTACATAAATTCCATAATTATGAATGAACACATTTATCAAACATATTCCATGTTTTTATATATATCATAGTTTCATATTTCCATGTATTAATTACCATCACTTCCTCGTATTTCAGACAAATACGTGTAACAGTTCATAAATATGCAATTTATTAACTCTTCCTACCAATCACGATTTTAAATTGCCAAATCACTTATTGAGCGCAATTTCAATGTTCACTAAAATCTATCATATAAATCTGGATGTACGTATTCATCAATAAATTTCATGTACAGATATCATCATCTCATATTTCCACATACATTTACTTTCCACATTTATGAATTCAAATAGCATATACAAGACATACCAATGTATTTGAAGTACGTTTTCATGATATTTTGTTTCGAACTTAGATTATTTCATACTAGAAGTTTTCTCATTAACTCATTTGGAATACCAATTCATACGGATAATACACTCAAGGCGTAGAAATATATAATCACAAATGAACTCATTCATCAACCAAGTTTTATGCTCATGTTTCATCAACTCGTATTTCCTTATATCACATAATTCCATGTAATACTTACCAAACTTCTTCAAATTAGTGAACATCTTACGGAATTGAGTACTTTGTTTTCTCGATGCCATAGTTCAGCTATGGTCTTACACATCTTCACATAATGATGCCATAGCCCAGCTATGGTGTTACACATATTCATATATCGATGCCATAGCCCAGCTATGGTCTTACACGAATCACATATCTCACTGATGCCATATCCCAGATATGGTCTTATACAGTAGCATATATCACACCGATGCCATATCCCAAATATGGTCTTGTACGGAAATCACTTGTCACTTGTCACTTGTAGCCGAAGCTACCACTATTCATCGATCGTGTGCCGAGCTACCATTTTTCACTGATCAGGTAGCCGGAGCTACCACTTTTCACTGATCAGGTAGCAGAAGCTACCGCTTTTCATTGATCAGGTAGCCGAAACTACCACTTTTTAGTTTTCATTTGTCATTGGTCAGATAAGTGTAGCCAAAACTATTACTTATCACTTTCACTTATCCTTGATCAGATAAGTGTAGCCGAAGCTATCACTTATCACTTGTTTCCATGGTCCAACCATGGTCTTTTCCTTCAATTCATCTTGTCATCCGAATCGAAATGCTCAATTTGATCATTTATTCAATTTTCATGCTTTTACATTAGTCACGGTTTTATCATCAATACATATGAAATAACACATCATGAAATTCATAAAATTAACAAATAATCACTAAAATTTAGCCATATAAACTCACAAGTTCAATTTTTCTATTATAACGATAATCATAATTTCATAATAAATATTCCAAATAAAACATTATATCATTTCTAATCCAACACTTATCAATTATAATCGGGCATGTGATCAATTTATACACGATTCATTCATATATTTTTCCTCCTCCTCCTCTCCATCCACATCCTTGGTATAAATAACACACTTGTAAGTAACCTTATCCATAATTTTCACTAATTACTTATGTGAATATTCAAGCTATCCACCCGTGTCATAGTCACTAAATTATTTATATCTAAAGCTACAGAACTCCAAATTAAGGTCCACTAATTTTTCCTGAAACTAGACTCACATATATTCTTACCATAAAAATTTCATAATTTTTGGTTGGGCCAATTAATACAGTTTATTCATTGAAGTCTCCCCTGTTTTGCTGTCTAACAGTTCCGACCCTTCTTCACTAAAAATTAATTATCTCCTCGTACAGGATTTGAATGATGTTCCTGTTTGTTTCTCTTGAAAATAAACTCATTCAGGATTCTAAACATATAAATTTAATCCCATAATTATTTTTATCAAATTTTTGATGATTTTACAAAGTTAGAATAGGGGAACCCGAAATCATTCTGACCTTGTCTCACAAAATTTATCATATCTCATGATTTACAATTCTATTGCTTAATCATTTCTTCTATAAGAAACTAGACTCAATAAGCTTTAATTTAATATTTTATTCATCCTATAATTTTATTTCTACAATTTTTGGTGATTTTTCAAAGTTAGACTACTGCTGCTGTCCAAAACAGTTGTAGTGCAAAATGTTAATTTCCATTTTGCCCCAAATTTCACAATTCATACAATTCAGTCCTTGCTCAATTAACCCCTAAATTAAGATAATTTTCTCAATTAATACTTTTACTAGACATTATAAGTTATTTCATAACTATTGAAATTCAGAATTTCCACATAAAACTCTAACTTCAAACTCTTTTACACTTAGGTCCCAAACATTCACTTTCTATTCAATTCTTTCAATAAAATCAACATATAAACAATTTAAAGCTCTAATTCCATGCCAAATCATCATATATTTCCAGCACATATTCATAGCAACTTTCAATTTCTTTCATAGAATCAAAAACTAATGAATTCAACAAGTGGACCTAGTTGTAAAAGTCACAAAACACAAAAATTTTAAGAAATAATCAAGAATTGAACTTACTTGAAGTAAAAATATGAAAAACCAGCTTAGGGGAACTCTTCCATGGCGTTTTTGCTGATGTGAATGCAGAAAAATAAAGAGAAATCTAGATAATTCAACTTTAGTCCTAACTTTATCAAGTAAATTTTGTAATTTTCCAATTTTGCCCTTAATTCTCCTTATTTTCTTGCTGATTTCATGCCCTTTCCGTCCAGCCCAAATAGACCTTAGGTCTATTTTCCTTTTAAACCCTCTTTCTTTTATCATTTAAGCTATTTAATCATTTCCCAAAATTTTGCATTTGATACAATTTAGTCCTTTTTGTTCAATTAACTATCAGAACTTTAAAATTTCTTGACGAAACTTTAATACTAACTTATTAACACTCCATAAATATTTATAAAAATATTTATGGCTTGATTTAAAATTCCCGAGGTCTCGATACCTTGTTTTCGATTCTAATTATTTTAGTATTTATTTTTAGTACACTATTCACTATTTCAAAAATTTTCCTAACTTCACATTTAACTTATAATTACTAAATTAATAATATTTCCTACTCATTTGTCAGATTTAGTGATCTCGAATCACTGTTCCGACACCACTAAAAATTAAACTGTTACAGTAGTCCTCCCAGCTTCCTCAAAAATCCTTTACACAGCATCTTAACATGTCCTCCAGTATCTGAATCACCCTCTTTGACTGACCATCTGTCTGAGGATGGAACGCAGTACTGAAGTCTAACCTTGTACCCAGAGCCTCGTGTAACTTCTTCCAAAACTGAGATGTGAATCTAGGATCTCTGTCCGAAATGATAGAAACAGGTACCCCATGCAGTCGCACAATCTCAGCCATGTACAATTTAGCCAACTTCTGCAACGAATAATCAGTGCGGACTGGTATAAAGTGGGCAGATTTAGTCAATCGGTCTGCAATAACCCATACCGAATCCTTCTTAGTCGGTGTTAAGGGTAGCCCACTTACAAAATCCATTGTTACCCTTTCCCATTTCCAGAGTGGAATCTTTACTGGCTGTAGTAACCTAAAAGGCAGCTGATGCTCAGCTTTAACTTGCTGACATGTTAAGCACTTACCCACGAAATCAGTAACCTCACGCTTAAGCCCTGGCCACCAGTACAGCTCACGAAGATCCCGATATAACTTATTTCTGCAAGGATGCATAGTATACAGACTACTATGCGCTTCTTGCAGTATAGATTGCCTCAAATCAGAATCTTTCGGTATACAAACTCTCCCACGGAAACATAGTACTCCCTCACTATTCAGCCTAAAGCCTGCAGTCTTTCTATTCTCAACTAATCAGAAACGAGGAACAAATGACTCATCCAACAACTGTTTCTCCTTAATTTGATCAGTCCAGGTCAGTCTCACTTGAAGCTCAGCCAACAAGCTACCATCATCAAACAGGCTGAGACGAGCAAACATTGCTCTCAAATCAGATACAACCCTACGGCTCAGTGCGTCAGCTACCACGTTAGTCTTACCAGGGTGGTACTCAATTGAACAATCATAATCCTTAAGCAACTCTATCCACCTTCGTTGCCTAAGGTTCAACTCCTTCTGAGTAAGGAGGTACTTAAGGCTTTTATGATCTGTGTAAATAATAGACTTCTCACCGTATAGGTAATGCTTCCAAATCTTCAGTGCGAAAACCACCACAGCTAACTCCAAGTTGTGAGTGGGGTAATTCACCTTGTGAGGCTTAAGCTGATGAGACGCGTAGGCAACCACCTTACCCTCTTGCATCAATACACAACCCAATCCAATGTGCGACGCATCACTATAGACAGTGAATTCCTTCCCAGACTCTAGTTGTTTTAAAACAGGGGCCTTGGTCAAAACTTTTTTCAGTTCCTCAAAACTCTCTTGCTACTTATCAGTCCAATTAAATGGTACCCCTTTACGCAGTAACTTAGTCAGAGGTGCAGCAATTAGTGAAAACCCCTCAACAAAGCGTCTGTAATACCCAGCCAGACCTAGAAAGGTTCGAATCTCAGATACTATCTTTGGTGGTTTCTAATCCAATACAGCTTCAATTTTTCAAGGATCAACCCTAATCCCCTCGGTAAACACCACGTGGCCCAGAAATGTCACTTCTCACAGCCAGAACTCACACTTGCTGAACTTTGCATATAGCTGCTTTTCCCCCAAAATTTGCAAAACAATTTGAAGATGTGCATCATGATCCTTCTCAGTTCTCGAATACACCAGAATATCATCTACAAAAATAACTACAATTTGGTCCGGATAGGGTTGGAACACCAGATTCATGAGATCCATAAAGGCTGTTGGTGCATTCGTCAACCCAAACGACATCACTAAAAACTTGTAGTGGTCATAACGTGTCCTAAACACAGTCTTATACACATCAGCCTCCTTAACCTTTAGCTAATGGTACCCAAATCGAAGATCTATCTTGGAGAAAACCAAAGCTCCTCGTAGTTGGTCAAACAGATTATCTATCCTCGGTAGAGGGTACTTGTTCTTGATAGTTAGTTTGTTCAGTTGATGATAATCGATGCACATGCGCATAGATCTATCATTCTTCTTCACGAATAACACTGATGCTCCCCAAGGGGACACACTAGGTCCAATGAATCCTCGATCCAGTAGCTCTTGAATTTGATCCTTTAACTCCACCAACTCCTTTGGTGCCATCCTATAAGGGGCGATGGACACCAGAGCTATTCTAGGTAGGAGTTCAATATCGAATTTGACCTCACGTTCTAGAGGCAACCTAGGAAGCTCTTTAGGAAATACATCCAGAAACTGCTTAACAGTTCTGAAATCTCCAACAGAAGGAACTTTAGAATCAGGAATACTAATATAAGCTAAAAACGTCTCGCAACCCATGTGAACCAATCTCTCAGCCCTTAACACTGAAATTACGTTAGACAGATAATTTCTTCGCTCCCCTATCACAGTCACCTCCTCACCCCTAGAAGACTTCAATACCATACGCTTAGCAGCACAATCCAATTTCACACTGTGTTTCCCTATCCAATCCATGCCCAATATAATATCGAATTCTCGAAACGACAGTTCCATAAAATCCGTCGGAAAGACAACCCCTTGGACTTTTAGGGGCACGTCTCTAAACAACTTATTCACCCTAACCGACTGTCCCAGTGGACTCAACACAGTCATCTCACTAACAGTATTTTCAAACTGATTACCCAGCGTCCCAGACACAATGCATGCAACATACGAGTGTGTAGACCCAATGTCAATTAAAGTAGTGTATGGTACATTATAAATCAGGAACGTACCAGTTATGACATCAGGGGTGTCACCATCCTCTTGGTGACAAGTAGCATAGACCAAGGCTGGCTGTCTCGCCTCAGTGTTACCAGTACCTATGCCCGATGCTCCACAACCTCGTCCCAAACCATTTCCACCCCTGGCCTATCCACAGCCTCTCGGTGGCTGCTGACCACTTCTCTCTGGCTGAACATGGCCTTGACCTGCCGCTTGCATCTGAATAGGCCTCTGAGTATAGTTTTTAACCTAATGATCCATGGACCCACATCAGAAGCACGCCCCAGTTCGTTTCCAACACTCACCCTGGTGAACTCTTCCACAATCAGCGTAAGGCTGCAATCTTGCAGCAATAATAGGAATCGTTCAAACTGGCCCATCAAATCTAGCCCTTTTTATAGGCCTTCTAGAAGAACCCGAGGGTCCAAATTCCCTCTTATTTCTGTCCCTATCTTTCTTGCGGTTCTGGTGCTCAAAGCGCTACACATCCTTAGCAATTTTTGCTTTCTCAACAAGGGTAGCAAAGTCTCGCTCCCTCTGCAGAGCTATCAGTACACAAAACTCATCCTAGAGGCCATCCTCGAACCTCACATAGTGTTCATACTCAGTTGCGACTATCCCGTGAGCATACTGACTCAGTCGCAGAAACTCTGCCTCGTACATTGCACAGTCTTATCCCCTTGGGTCAAATTCAGAAATTCCTTCATTCGAGCGTCCATATAACTTGCGCCTACATACTTCCCTAAAAAGGCCGCTTTGAAGAAATCTCATGTCAAACGGTCGGCCTGCATACCCTCTCTCATGGTGAGCCACTATTGGTAGGTCTCATCTTGCAATAAAGACATTGCTCCTTTTAACTTCTACTCTATAGTACAGTCTAGGTCATCCATTATCTACTCGGTAGCCTCCAACCAATACTCTGCCACATTTGGGGCTACGCTAGAAACACCCCTGAAGATTTTCGCTCCATTAGACCGGAGTCGCTCAGAAATTGACCCTCGGCCCACTAATCCAGTACTTGCTTCAGCAACCCTTTCAAAAACACGTAACATTGCTTGGGATAGGCCATCATCCCCAACTGCTAGGTCATGAGACCCTGTCTCAATTACTGGTGAGGCTAGTGCCTCCCTAGCAGGCATGTGACCCGATGTTGAAGACCCAGCTCTAGCACTTCCTCGGCCTTTACTGCGGCCTCGTGTACCCCTTCCACGAGTACCTCTTGTGCTCATTTTGATAGCAAATTATCTGTTTAAAAGTCTTATGTATCAATTTATAATTTCAGTGATTATTAACAATGTGTTATGAATGACAGTAATTAGGGTTTATTTTTGTAGAACAAAATCTTACTATAGTTTTTAGTCTTCTATAGTCTCAGTTTACTCTAACTAAAGAGTTTCAGTATAGTCCAACTACTTATAGTAGTTCCTCAGCAATACATTTCAGTCTATAACAATAAACAGTGTCAGAAAAGTTACAAATTTGGTGCCGAAGACTCGGTGTGCCACATTTCCAATTTCAACGTTTAGAAAAAATCAAATTTTCAAAACCCATTCCACAGTCGAGTTTTGCAAACCTGGCTCTGACACCACTAAATGTAACACCTCAAACCCGGCCTAGACGTTATGGCCAAATCTGGCGTGTCACATTAAAGTATTTTTCAAAATTAGAACTGGTTGTTAAGAATCTGAATTTAAGTTAAAACCCTTTTAGTTTTTATTGCTTGAGTATATTCGGCAAACTAATTGAAATCAATTTGTCAAAACGATTGACATATTTATCACCGTTGATTTCTTAAACTGAATAAAATTGCGGAAGTTATTTTTAAAACCTTAAAGTTTAAAATACGTGTTTTCCTTGGAAACAATTATTATTTTGAAAACTTATTTTTTCCTAGCCTAGCAGTTTAAGGTAAGAAATCAAAGCCCAATTAAAAGTTAAAACCACAAATGGCCTTATTACATAACCAAAAACCCAATATGAAATTTAAATAAATAAAGTCAAAAATAGAACATCAGCAATCGTGTGGCCACCTCTGAGTCTCTCATGGCTCCAAATCGTCTAAGGCTGGGGATTACCTACACAGTTGAAAAGAAAGGGTGAGTTTACGAAATCTTAATGTGTAATCCCCTATTAGTCAAACAGTAAACAATGCATGCAGTAACAGTCTAGGCCTGAGCCCTATTCAGTAACGGTTTAGTCTGGGCCTTAGCCCTATATAGTAATAGTGTGGGCCTAAGCCCAATTCAGTATCAGAACAGTGCAGTCATGTAACCCACCCTAATCTAACCAACACACCATCCGTACCAACCAACACACCATGTGGGGATTAAATCGACCCACCCAGCCAACACACCAATATTGCAGCAAAGCTGCTAACAGTAACGCAACAATGCTGCTCATAACAGTAAACGTGGCAAAGCCACCAGAGCAGTAATTACGTGGCAAAGCCACTAATACAGTACTTCATCCAAATCAGAAACCTAACCCCATGCAATATGTCGTGTCATAAATATTACGTTTATGCAGTATGTCATACTCAAAACCAATCATATAAATGTAGTCCACACATCAATTAATCTACCACTAGGGGTATAATGGTCATTGCATCGGTTAGGGGTAAAATAGTAATTTTACCCCTCAAGGGTATTTCAGTCATTAATTAATTTTGGGGTCTCGATACAAAAATGACCCTTCAAAAGGCCTACAGTCGTCTCGAATGACTCAGATAACCCATATGGCCAAATCAATGTAAATAGGCCCAAGGCCCATTACTCGGCCCATGTAGGCCCACACGCTCGTGTGGCCCTTTTAGCTTAAATCCAGTCGCGACTATGCGATCACCATAGCCCACTCCATTATTTTTCACTTACTGCAAATTTTATCCGTGTGGGGCCCACGAGCCTATTGGGCCCACACGGCCCATCTCGGCCTAACGAGGCCCATAATGGCCCAAGCCTATGAGAACGCTCATAGTGGCCTTTATAGTCTATCACCCATAATTTGTGGGCTCAATTTACCACACGAGCGTTCGCACGCTCGTGGGGCCTCAAATGCCAAAGTTTCAGCTTTTCAACTTTTCGATTTTTTCTGATTCACAGCGACATAGTGGTGTGAATACACACCTTTATCCAACGTTTTGACAGTAGCAGAATTGGGTGTATGATTACATACCTTTTTCGACAACGAGCGAAAAAAGCAGAAGCCTCCAAGCACACACCTACATTCATATAAACCATTACATTAGCCTCTCATCCATTACACAAAACATCTCTCTCATAAAGTCTAATCCCAGAACATTCGATACTTGCCTTGAGAGAATACTATTAGCTTAAACCACTAAAGCTGCTGAGTAATATTGCTCACTTAAATCTCCTAACAAATCGCCAGTAGAGAAAGTGTTAGTCACACTATTAGCATAACAGGGAGAAACTAAGAGAAAATCGAATGAATAGCACCCAGTCGAAACCTACCAAAAACTCAGAACCAACACGAAGGATTGAGCAACCGGTCAACACCCAAAATAACATCCACAAGCGCGCCTCCCCCTAGACACAAGCGACAAAGGCCCCACAGCCCCCTATCTGAAGTCGATGGAACAATGAGATAATTAAACATTAAAAGGACAAAAGGAAGGAAGGATAGAGAATAAGAGTACAACCGAGAAGACGCCTTACCACTTAAATCGATAGCAAGTAGAAAAGAAAGAGAGGAAGGAGCAATTAATCACTACTAACTCGATTGGAGAAAGGAGAAGGGTGAGGTTTGGCAACAACAAAATGGATTACTGAAAGTAGAATAGTATTCGGCTACAAGAACAAAAAAGGAAAATGATTTGTGAAAGTGGCAAAGTAGATGGATAGAAACTAGAATAGGTAAAAGATACTGCCCCAATGAAAACCCCAAGCAAGAATCGAATAAAGAGCTATGCAGAAAAAGAATCCCTAAAAACCCGAGACGCAAGGAAGTAAATGGAAAGCGAAATGAGCAGAGAGGAACAAAACCAAAAGTGCACAGTCTCCAAAACTCACCCCAAGCTGACTTTTCCCCTATACAAACCGATTCTCTTGTGCCTAAAGTCCAATTTCGGCACTCCTCCCTCTCACACCTCAACTCCTTGGTTTTCTCCTAATATCTCTCCCTGATCCTCTCCACAAATCACTCCAACATCCCATTCAAACTCTATTCAAACTCTCATGACCAATTCAACCTAAGAGTCTCAGTCTAACTCCACTAGCTGCCTAGCTCAATCAGCAATTCTCCATTGTGCAACTCAAGACTCGAACCCAAGTCCCCTAGCAGAAACAACACGCCACCTTGCCACTAGACCACACGCTCTCTTGTGTCATAAAGCAAGCGCTATTATTTATAAGGCCTATAAGACAGCGCCTAGATTCATTTAAGAGCAGCACTAAAAATTTTACAAAAGCCAAGACTTTAATCCAGGCTTCTCAAACACTCCCAAACACACCCAAATCACTATGCCAGTAAAGCAAACATGAAATTTGTGTCAGATAATACAAAATTGAAGACTTTACATTTTTGGGGCGTTACATTGCTTGTGTGTTTTTCTTCTAAATAAGATGTTATATGATTTTTTGACATTCATGTATTGTGACATATAGCGTTATTTGATATGCATGAAAAATAAACATGCCACTATTCTATTTATAATCTTATTCGCATGTTAAGCATGTCACTATACTGATTTTGATTTGCATGTTAAGCATGCAACTATATTGAATATGATTCGCATGTTAAGAATGCCACTGTACTAATTCTAATTTGTATGTAAAGCATGCTTACTAAAAATTCTGTTATGTATGCCATATCACATGCATGGGATGCGAATATGATTGTATGAAGGAAGATTCTGGAAGTTTAATAAACTACATATTTTGGTGGTTTAACCACATTATCTGGTAGTATATTTGCAAATTGGGTGGCTTGACCATAATATTTTGTATCTGGTAGCTTGACTACATTATCTAGTGGCTTCTCACATTATTGGTGTGATATTGGATGGACGAGTTCTAGGGAACTCATTTATGATGTGTAGTGAAGATGGGTAGGAAATGTTTTTTTAAAAATCTGCACAGTTTCTCAAAAAGCGTTGCATCAACATCATTACTATGCATATTAAAGTATGTGAATATGTGATTATATATATGTATGTGATCTGCTATACCTTTGAAATATTATCTTAGATTCCGTTGATTTGTAGATTGACCCACACTATTCTTTAAAAGCTCACATCTTTAAGTTTCTGTTTTTTCAAATAATAGTCGAGGTTAGGACATCGGCTCAACTTCCAGAGGTTCACTCAAATATTTTCAAATAAACTATCATATTTTATTTGGTATTTTGGGATTGTTATTTATTAATGTGGATTGTGGCATGAGACTCTTTATTTAGATTTTGGGTTTTGGATGTTTATTGCATGATTTGGGTTTTTAAAACTAGCACTTAATACGGTTTATAATAATTGGTAAAGAAAAATTGGATTTGTCAAACTTAACAACAAACTCAATTTGATGTTATTATTTCAAACTCAAGACTACATTTTTTTAAACTTAATTTCATTTACTTGCTTATTCGATATTTTATGAAATGTGTTAAATTATGATTTAAAAAAACAACAAATGATATTTAGAGATTTTCTCGCTGTGACATTTTCTCGAAATATGATGTTTTTTGTAATTATTTGAAACTTGAAATTTTCTAAGTAAAATCAGTTTCTGATAATTTCTTCTCAAAAGGAAGTTTATAGACGCTACTCAACTTTTCTCAAAGTAAATCGAAATACTAATTTTAAATGATAACAATTGTCAAAATAAAATAGTTAAATGTTTTTTTTCTACGCCATCATCATGGCCAATGTAATCTTCAAGATTTGACCATAATGTCTAGGTCGGGTTTAGGGTTTACATTTTGCATGCAAAGAAATATGGAAACAAATATTAGCTCACTAGTTGTCTAATGTTTAACTAATACTAAGCGATATTACGTTGTCGAATTTTAAAACGAAAAAACAACTTATATTAGTTGGCAAACCTAAACAGGTCATTAGTTTAATAGAAAATGAGCAAACTGATTGAAATACTAATATGTAGTTTATCAAGTCCAATTGGGGAGATGTTTTGTCTTGAGCACCAGAGCGGGTGACTCTTAGAAGATAAAGACACAGATGTGATTGACTGGACTACCGGTATATCAGACAAGGCCCAAGTAGAATAGATCTTAGATTCGTTCATAATTTTTTTCACTTGTGACGTTCATAGTGTGGCATACCTTAATCCTGAGTGGATGATGGAATATGTATACGTGACTTATATACTTTGATGTAAGTAAAAGCCTAGGTTCGAATAAATAAGGAATTGAAAGCTAGTGCGTTGGGTATACACCTTTTGCAATATGTAGCATTATTCACAATAGTGGAATTCATAGCCTAAGATGTGGGTAAATGATATCCACTTATTGGCATTACATGATAGACGAAAAGTAAACATGGCCACAAGTCGTTCGTATTTGTGATGAATGACTTAATTACTATTTGATAATAATTGACTTTTCATGAAAGAAGATGATTATCGTGAGATAAAATAGGATCATATTTGGTAGAATGGATTTATCCCGAAGAGATTAAGGATATCCTTTGAGGGTAACACACTTATGACAAGGTCATTGGACAAGTACTGATCAAGTAGCTTTTGTAATGGTATGTTAATAGGGAGGTTTCAGTCACATTATTATAGTAGGATGACTTCGTGACTAAATGAGTGTATAATTAATAGGTGAAAAGTTGGAACTTAATTATAAATCATTTGATCCATAATTACATATGTCCAATCGGTCCTTTCGTTAACTTGTTGGAACCAAAAATGGATAGAAATGATAAAATTAGATAAATTGGTTACATTTGAAAATTAATGTGGTTTCTTACCAAGTATGGAAATGTACCTAAGGATCAATTTAAGTTTCTCATGTTATTATTTAGTTAATTGCATTTTGAAAATAGAATCAAACTAATTGATTATTATAAATCCATTGAATGTAGAAATTAAGTATATTTTCTCATAGATTCTTTTACAATAAAGTTGTAATGATTTTAATAAAATTAGAATTGGGTTGAGAAAATTATTTAGTTGAAAAATTTATTAATTTAAATTAATTTAATAAATAACATTTATTTTGGAAAATAAAAAAAACATTTATTGGGTTGAATTAAATTATAAAGTGATGAGTTAAATGTCTAAAAAGCACATATAATTGAATCTAATACAAGAGAGGCCCAAAACCCACCATATTAAGTATGAGAGTTGACAACCCTAGTATTATTAACTAGAATTAGTCACCTCTCTCTCCTAGTTCAACCAGGAGATTGATTTTTCTATTAAATAAGTATTATTTGTATTATACTAATTCAACTAGGGTTTCTTTATTTTTCCCTATAAATAGATGGCACTAGTAGGGCTAAAATACACAACTTTGAGATATTCTTATTCTTTCCAAAAATAGTGAGAATTTATTTCTACATATAAAATCTATTTTTCTGAAATAACAATTCTATCAATTTCTATAAGAGAGGGAGATTTACTTTCCCACTAAAAGTAAGAAAATTATTTTTAGTTCTGTGTTGGATTCAAAACTGTTCAAGCCCATACTCGAAACAGTTTGTGGTAGAAGAATATCGAAAAAGGTCACTTTGTTGAAAGCCAAAAATATCTAGAATTTGTCTCGCACAAAGCATTGGTATTTTTTCGGGAAAAGTTTATGGCTATAAATATCACAAACCAGTTCGATTTCAAAATTTTAATATTTTTCATTATGCAAGAAAACCATTTTCAAACTGGATTTTTTCCAACATCCTCTCCATGAGGGTTACTCAACATTTTCTCATTGATTTGGCTTGGGAGGCTCCATTTTCTTATTATGCATTCCCTACATAGATCCTAACGAGACACTTGAACGCTAAGGGGTCTTGTAATAACTCGATTTAGGGCCCAGTCGGAACAGTGGTCTCGGGACGACAAATCTGAAGATAGAAAAAATTATTTTTCTTATTTTTATGAGGTTATGGTACAATTATTTTAGTGCATGAAAAATTTGGCGAGTCAATTTTAATGTTTTCAAGCCCGATTGCAATAAAAGGACTAAATCGCATAAAAGGCAAAAGTTGCATTTTAGTACCCAAATGCATTAAATAGCTAGAGAATTAAATTTTGGGGTCTTTAAAGGGAAAATAGACCCTATTTAAATGGCTTAGCCATCCATGGGGAGACAAATTGGAGAGAAGGTTAAAATTAGGTGAGGATTAGGTCATCAATTTTGACTAGTTTTATATTAAACAAAACAAAGGCTATGTCTTCTTTATTTTCTTCTTTTCTATAGATTTTTACTAGCCATAGAAGAGGTTTGAAGCTCAAAAATCTGCAGCAATTAAAGCACTCATAAGTAAGTGATTTCAATGAGTTTTCTTCAAGATTTTCATATTTTTGAGACCTTTAAAGCATGAACTTTTAAATGAGGGTGATATTTTAAAAAAAGGTCAAGAGTTTAGGATTGTGCCATGGATGTATTTGTGTTAGATGCTGAGTTTTTATGGAAGAATATGAGTCCTAGTTGTGTTATAAACAACTTTTGTGAAAGGTGTTAGCATGAAAACACCTAAAGGGGCTATTTTGCATAAGTTGCAAAATAGGTGGTAAATGTGTGAAATAGTGAGAATTTGGGATTGCTCTAGTAGTAAAAAGAGTTTATCTAGGCTTGAAATAGAGGAAATTAGATAAAAATTGATTTTCAAGCATAGGGGTAAAATGGTCATTTTGCCAAGGCCTAGGGGCAAAATGGTCATTTTACCAAAGTTGAGAATTTAAGAATGCCAAATTGTGTTTAGTGACTAAATGGGTGTATATTGTTATTATAGATCAAGATTTGCCAAAACTGAGCCTAGATCGGGAAAAAGCCAAGCAATCCGAATAACCCGACTAGTCAAGAACTTTTTGTAAACCGAGGTAAGTTGTATGTAAATAATACAACTACACTGTTAATACTTGTATTCATATTGTCATTGAATTGATATTGTACAAGTTGTTAAGTTATAAATTGAGAATGCCTTGTAATATTGAGATAGTAGAAATATCCCGTTGAAACCTCAGGATATGAACTGGATATTTGTGCCAAGACATTGGGTGATTTGTGTGCCAGTGTAAGACATGTCTGAGACATGCTTTGGCCACATTATGAGAGCTAGTGTAAGACCATGTCTAGGACATGGCATTGGCATAGAGACGAGAGCTAGAGTAAGACATTTTTGGGACATGCATCGGCTTCGATAGAGATAGCAGTGTAAGACGTGTCTGGGACACGCATCGACTAGGAGTTGTGCTAGTGTAAGACATGTCTGGGACATGCATCAACATGCATATATGAGAGCCAGTGTAAGACCATGTTTGGGACATCGCATCGGCAATATATCCCATGTTGAAGGTTCATGGAATATCTAGTAGTATTCCAACGGTTTAATGGTGAAAGATATAGTTCAATTTTGATAAAGAAAGGATGATCATGTTGTGAGTGTTACAAGTACCTACATGATAAGCATGAGTAACAAGCTTAATTTAGAAAATGAGACTCAGGTAGATGATAATGTGTAAGTTAAGTTATGTTTACCTTTGAGCTATAAGCATGATGGTAAATGGTGAGATTGTTGTATAGTTATTTATATGCAACTTACTAAGCTTTATGCTTACTCCGTTTTCTTTCCCTCTTATTTCAGTATAGCCAGGCTAGCTTAAGAGCCCCATAAAGTCAGAGATATCGATCACACTATCAGCTACAATACTCGGTAAAGCTTGATTTATATTTTTGAAGGTGGTATGTATAGGGCTAAACTAGGATGTTGGATTAAGAGAACTATTTATGTATTTTGGCTCAAGTCAAAAGCCCTTCATTTTGTATGAAGCCTGGAATAATGGTTACTATTCACTTTGATGAATGTATACGATGTTCTTTCTACGGATGAATTGGTGTCCATTATGATGAAATTTGTATATGGAAATGATCTTGTGTAGGTTGTGCAATATGTGTGACAAAATGGCTTGGAAGATAGCCTAGTTTGTCCACACGGGTAAGACACACGAGCATGTGTTTTGGTCGTGTATGACACACGACTCACGCCCATGGATGTGTGTTGTGGCCGTGCGTCCTCTGCACTTAAAACTTTAAAGTCATTTTAGTACACGGGCAAGCCACACGGGCATGTGCTGAGGAAGTGCCATAAAGTCAGTCTGCATGCCAGTAGCACACGGGCAAGAGACTGTCTCGGCCGTGTGAAGGACACGGTTATAGGGCACGAGTGTGTGTTTGGGCCTTGTGGTTTTGGTAGAATGGCCAAGTTTTCAGACACAGGTTCAGGATATGGGCATGTCCCTAGCACACGGGCGTGTGTTCTATATCCACACGGGCGTGTGGAGTCTTGATGCATGAAACTTTTTTAATTTTTTCATGAGCTCTCGGTTGGGTTCTGAACCACCTCAGATGTATGATTTGGGCCTCGTAAGTCTGTTTATGAGATAGATTGCATGTGAAAAAAGAAGTTTTTAAATTGTTTGAAAATTTTTTTATGGCCCGATTTTGTATAGTTGGTTGAGTCAAGAAAGGTAACACCTTGAACCCTATCTCGGCGTCGGATACGGGCGAGGGATGTTACATTTAGTGGTATCAGAGCATGGTTTAGTTGATTCTTGGACTGAACTAGCCAGAGTACGGGTCTAGCTATACATGCCACGTATATGCATATTGATAGTGTGACGATTCCTGACGATTATAAATTGTGTTTATTATAGTAATGGATCCTGATAGAACCACGACAGATGACATGGAATGTAATGTGCCAGCTCACGCAGAAGAGACCGTGCCGATAGAGAGTGAGCCCATAAGTATGGTCCAAGGCAGAGGTGCTAAGGAAGCCTACCTCCAAATGATGGATGCTTGGTATATAGAGTTCGTTCGTGCGAACCCGAACACCTCACCACCCCACCTCCTCCGATTCCTCAATACGCCCCGATGGCTCCGCAAGGTACGAATGTGTTCAGACGAGAGAAGCCTCCGGTAGACAAGATCCAGAAGTAAGGGCTGAGGAATTTCGAGCTAGTGTAGATGATGACCCGAGGAGAGCGGAGTTTTGACTAGAAAATATCATGAGGGTATCGATGAGCTGTCATGCACGCCTGAAGAGTGCGTGAAGTGTGCCGTGTCACTTCTACAAGACTCGGCTTACCAGTGGTGGAACACTCTCATGTCTGTAGTACTGAGAGAAAGAGTGACTTGGGAGTTCTTCCAAGAAGAGTTTCAAAAGAAGTATATTAGCCAGAGGTTTATGGACGAAAAAAGAAAGGAATTTCTAGAGTTGAAGCAAGGTGATAAGACTGTGACAGAGTATGAGCTGGAGTTTATAAAACTCAGCAAGTATGCGCGAGAATGCGTATCCACTGAAGCTACTATGTGTAAAAGGTTTGAGGATGGCCTCAATGAAGACATTCAAGTGTTTGTGGGCATCCTAGAGCTAAGAGAATTTGTGATGATCGTTGAGAGAGCATGTAAAGCAGAAGAGCTGGTGAAAGAGAGAAGGAAGGCGGCCATTGAGTTACGAGATTTAAAGAGAAGACAGATGGGGTAGACGTATCAGTCCTCCTCCAAGAGGTCAAAAGAGTTTACTACCCAATCGAATACTTCGATTGGATATTCGAAGAGAAACAAGAATTGACAGAACATGGCATCTAAAGCCCAAACTACCTCAATGGCAAGTGTTGGTAGTGCTCGGCCAAATAGGCCGAAGTGTTTGCAATGTGGAAGACGTCACTTGGGCGAATGGTGAATAAGCGAGAGGGGCTATTTCAAGTGTGGGTCACTTGACCACTTTATCCGCGAGTGCCCTGAGATGGACGAGAGAGAGGGAAAACAAGAGGTGAAAGCAAGTAGTGCTCCCTTGAGGGTAGACCTCAAAGGAACCCCGAGAGTGGGAATAGTAGTAGAGGTGCACTAAGAGAGGTCGCGATAAGATCTGAAGGCAAAGCGCCAGTGAGGACCTATGCTATACGAGCTCGAGAAGAGGCAGAGTCTCCAGACGTGATCAAGGGTACCTTTTCTATTCACGATATAACTGTTGTCGCTTTAATTGACCCGGGATCTACCCACTCTTACATATGTATGGAATTAATACCTCGTATAAACATGCTATTAGAGTCCACTAAGTTTTTAATAAAAGTGTCTAACCCGTTAAGCAAGCATGTATTAGTGGACCGAGTATGTAGTAATTGTCCTTTGGCGATTAGAGGCCATTGTTTTCCGGCCAACTTGATGTTGTTGCCGTTTAATGAATTCGATGTAATTCTTAGGATGGATTGGTTGACCTCCCATGGCGTTGTAGTAAACTATGGGAGAAAAGTAATTCAGTTAAGATGTGAGGATGGAAATGTTCTTCGAGTTGGGCCAGATAAGTCAGATAACTTGTTTGTGATAGTATCGTCTTTAGCAGCCGACAGATATTTGAGAAAAGGTTATGAAGCTTATCTAGCTTTTGTGCTGAATACCCAAGTGTCCAAGTTGAAGATTGAGTCAGTATCAGTGGTTTGTGCGTTTATAGACGTCTTTTCGGAGGAGTTACCAGGGTTACCCCCAGAGAGGGAAGTTGAGTTTGGTATCGATTTGGCTCCTGGTACGACGCCAATCTCGATTACACCTTATAAGATGGCCCCCACCAAGTTAAAGGAGTTGAAAGTGCAGTTGCAAGAGTTAATAGACAAAGGTTTTGCTAGACCGAGTTATTCACCATGGGGTACTCCAGTGCTTTTTATGAAAAAGAAGGATGGGTCAATGAGGTTATGTATCGACTACAGACAGTTTAACAAGGTTACAGTGAAGAACAAGTATCTTTTACCGAGGATCGATGATCTCTTCAATCAATTGAGAGGAGCCACTGTGTTCTCTAAGATAGACTTAAGATCGGGCTACTACCAGTTAAGAGTCAAGGAACATGATGTACCGAAGACTGCTTTTCGGACAAGATATGGGCATTATGAGTTTCTTGTTATGCCTTTTAGATTGATAAATGCCCCAGTGGTATTTATGGACTTGATGAACCGTATCTTCCAACCGTATTTGGATAGGTTCGTCGTCGTTTTTATTAATGATATCTTGGTTTATTCGCGTAACAAGAATGAGCACGCGGAGCATTTGAGAACTGTGTTGCAAATCTTAAGGGATAAGCAACTTTATGCCATGTTTAGTAAGAGCGAGTTTTGGCTCAAAGAGGTCGGGTTTCTAGGACATATTGTGTCGGGTGACGAGATCAGAGTTGACCCAAGTAAGATCTCAGCTATTGTGGAATGGAAACCGCCAAGGAATGTAACAGAGGTTCGTAGTTTTCTGGGGCTAGCAAGATACTATAGACGATTTGTAAATGTATTCTCCATGATAGCTACACCGATAACGAGGCTACTGCAGAAAGATCTCAAGTTCGAATGGACAGAAGAGTGCCAATAGAGCTTCGAGAAGTTAAAGGCTTTGTTGATCGAAACCCCAATTTTAGTACAACCAAAGTTGGGTAAAAAATTTGTAATTTATTGTGACGCCTCCCTAAATGGTTTGGGGTGTGTACTCATGCAAGAAGGAAAAGTTATAGCCTATGCCTCGAGACAGCTAAAACCTCACGAGAGAAATTATCTGACCCATGACTTAGAGCTAGCACCTGTAGTGTTCGCCCTGAAGATTTGGCAACACCATTTGTATGGGGAGAAATGTAGAGTATTTACCAATCACAAGAGTCTAAAGTATTTAATGACTCAGAAATAATTGAATTTGAGGCAACGACGATGGTTAGAGCTAATAAAAGATTATGAATTAGTTATTGACTGCCATTCGGGAAAGGCGAACGTAGTTGCAGATGCCTTGAGTAGAAAGTCGTTGTTTGCCTTGAGAGCATTAAACACTCAGTTGACTATATTTAAGGATGGTTCAATCCTAGCAGAGTTGAGAGCCAAACCGACTTTTCTTCATGAAATTTGTGGAGCTCAGAAAGATGATGAGAAACTACAAGCTAAGAGAACTCAATGTGAATCAGAGATTGAGTCAAATTTTCATGTTAGAACTGATAGGCGTATAATGTTCAAAGATAGAGTTTGTGTACCCAAAGATAGTAAGCTCATTCAGAAGATTTTATGAGAGGCACACAGTGGTTGTTCATCATTTCACCCGGGTAGCGCGAAAATGTACAACGACCTTAAGAAAATATATTGCTGGCCGGGTATGAAAAGAGACATTTCTGAGTTTGTATCTAAGTGCTTAGTGTGTCAACAAGTAAAGGCTGAACATCAAGTGCCTTCGGGTTTATTTCAGCCTATTATGATTCCCGATTGGAAATGGGATCGTATCACCATGGACTTCATGACCAGTTTGCCTCTAACCCTAAAAAAGAAAGATGCAGTATGGGCTATTGTTGATAGAATCACTAAGTCAGCACACTTCATACCGGTGTGTGCCGACTACTCCCTTGAAAAGTTAGCCGACTTGTATGTTTCTGAGATTGTGTGGCTTCATGTGTGCCGTTATCGATTGTATCTGATCGAGACCCGAGGTTCACCTCGAGGTTTTGGAAGAAGTTACAGAAAGCTTTTGGAACCAAGTTGAGTTTCAGTACGGCATTTCATCCACAAACTGACGGACAGTTAGAGAGAGTAATACAGATCTTAGAAGACATGTTGAGATGTTGTGTTTTCAAGTTCCAAGGAAGTTAGGAAAAACACTTACCATTGGTTGAATTCGCCTACAACAACTTCTATCAGTTGAGTCTAAAAATGGTGCCTTATGAGGCTTTGTACGGGCGAAAGTGCCAAACGCCCCTATTCTGGACTGAGTTGAGAGAGAGTCAGATTCACAGGGTTGATTTGTTTAAAGAGGCTGAGGAAAAGTTAAGGTGATTTATGACTGTTTGAAAGCCGCCTCAGATAGACAAAAATCCTACGCAGATTTGAAATGATGGGAGATTGAGTTTGAAGTCGGGGATAAGGTATTTTTGAAAGTTTCCCCATGGAGGAAAGTCCTCAGGTTTGGTAGAAAAGGCAAGTTGAGTCCTCGTTTTATAGGACCTTATGAGGTTACCGAGAGAGTAGGGCCCGTTGCCTACTGTTTGAGTTTGCTGCCAGAGTTAGAAAAGATTCACAACGTATTTCACGTATCCATGCTATTCCAATACAGATCAGACCCTTCGCATATAATTGCACCAACTGAAGTTGAGATTCTCCCAAATATGACGTATGGTGAGGAATCGGTCAAGATATTTGCTCGAGAGGTCAAACAGTTAAGAAATAAGAGTATACCGCTTGTGAAGATTTTTTGGCATAGACATGGAATCGGGGAAGCCACATGGGAACTCGAGGAGTCTTTGAGAGAGCAGTATCCAAACTTATTCACCGGTAAGATTTTTTAGGACGAAAATCCCAAAGGGGGAGAAATGTAATACCCCGATTTAGGGCTTAGTCAGAACAGTGATCTGGGGACCACAAATTCGAAGATAGAAAAAATTATTTTTATTATTTTTATGAGGTTATGGTACTATTATTTTAGTGCATGAAAAATTTGGTGAGTGAATTTTAATGTTTTCAAGCCCGATTGCGATAAAATGACTAAATTGCATAAAAGGCAAAAGTTTCATTTTAGTACCAAATGCATTAAATAGCTAGAGAATTAAAATTTGGGGTCTTTAAAGGGCAAATAGACCCTATTGAAATGGCTTAACCGGCCATGGGAAGACAAATTGGAGAGAAGGTCAAAATTAGGTGAGGATTAGGTCATCAAATTTGACTAGTTTTATATTAAACAAAATAAAGGCTATTTCTTCTTTATTTTCTTCTTCTCTATAGATTTTTAGCAGCCATAGGAGAGGTTTGAAAGCTCAAAAATCTGCAGCAACTTAAAGCACTCATAAGTAAGTGATTTTAATGAGTTTTCTTCAAGATTTTCACTTTTTTGAGACCCTTGAAACATGAACTTTTAAATGAGGGTGATATTTTACAAAAAGGTCAAGAGTTTAGGATTGTTCCATTGATGCATTTGTGTTAGATGCTGATTTTTTATGGAAGAATATGAGTCCTAGTTGTGTTATAAACAACTTTTGTGAAAGGTGTTAGCATGAAAACACCTAAAGGGGCTATTTTGCATAAGTTGCAAAATAGGTGGTAAGTGTGTGAAATAGTGAGAATTTGGGATTTCTCTAGTAGTAAAAAGAGTTTAGCTAGGCTTGAAATACGAGGAAATTTGATAAAAATCGATTTTCGGGCATATGGGTAAAATGGACATTTTGCCAAGGCTTAGGGGCAAAAAGGTCTTTTGACCAAAGTTGTGAATTTAAGAATGCCTAATTGTGTTCAGGGACTAAATAGATGTATATTGTTATTAAAGATCAAGATTTTCCAAAATCGAGCCTAGGCCGGGGAAAAGCCAAGTAATCCGAGCCGATTAGTCAAGTACTTTTTGTAAACCGAGGTAAGTTGTATGTAAATAATACAACTACACTGTTAATACTTTTATTCATATTGTCATTGAATTTATATTGTACGAGTTGTTAAGTTATAAATTGAGAATGCCTTGTAATATTGAGATAGTAGAAATATCCCGTTGAAACCTCAGGATATGAACTGGATATTTGTGCCAAGACATTGGGTGATTTGTGCGCTAGTGTAAGACATGTCTGGGACATGCTTCGGCCACATTATGAGAGCCAGTGTAAGACCGTGTCTGGGACATGGCATCGGCACATAGACGAGCGCTAGAGTAAGACATTTCTGGGACATGCATCAGCCTCGACAGAGATATCCAGTGTAAGACGTGTCTAGAACACACATCGGCTAGGAGTTGTGCTAGTGTAAGACATGTCTAGGACATGCATCAGCACGCATATATGAGAGCCAATGTAAGACCATGTCTGGGACATGGCATCGACAATATATCCCATGTTGAAGGTTCATAGAATATCCAGTAGTATTCCAACGGTTCAATAGTGAAAGTTATAGTTCAATTTTGATAAAGAAATGATGATCATGTTGTGGGTGTTACAGGTACCTACATGATAAGCATGAGTAACAAGCTTAATTTAGAAAATGAGACTCGAGTAGATGATAATGAGTACGTTAAATTATGTTTGCCTTTGAGCTATAAGCATGATGGTAAATGGTGAGATTGTTGTATAGTTATTTATATGCAACTTACTAAGCTTTATGCTTACTCCCTTTTCATTCCCTCTTATTTCAGTATCGCCAGGCTAGCTTAAAGGCCCCATAAAGTTAGAGATATCGATCACACTATCAGCTGCAGTACTCGGTATAGCTTGATTTATATTTTTGAAGGTGGCATGTATAGGGCTAAATTAGGATGTTGGATTAAAAGAACTATTTATGTATTTTGGCTCAAGTCAAAAGCCTTTCATTTTGTATCAAGCCTGGAATAATGGCTATTATTCACTTTGATGAATGTATACAATGTTCTTTCTATGGATGAATTGGTGTCCATTATGATGAAATTTGTATATGGAAATGATCTTGTGTAGGTTGTGCAATATGGGTGACAAAATGGCTTGGAAGATAGCCTAGTTTGTCCACAAGGGTAAGACACACGGGCATGTGTCTAGGCTGTGTATGACACACGGCTCACACCCATGGGTGTGTGTTATGGTCGTGCATCCCCTGCACTTAAAACTTTAAAGTCATTTTAGTACACGGGCAAGCCACACGGGCGTGTGCCCAGGCTGTGCCATAAAGTCAGTATACACGCTAGTAGCACACGGGCAAGAGACATGGCCGTGTGTCTTGGCCGTGTGAAGGACACGGTTATAGGGCACGGGTGTGTGCTTGGGCCGTGTGGTTTTTGCAGAATACCCAGGATTTCAGACGTGGGTTCAGGATATGGGCGTGTCCTTAGCACACGGCCGTGTGTTCTATATCCACACGGGTGTGTGGAGTCTTGATGCATGAAACTTTTCTAAGGTTTTCATGAGTTCTCGGTTGGGTTCTAAACCACCCCAGATGTATGATTTGGGCCTCGTAAGTCCGTATATGAGATAAATTGCATGTGAAAAGAGAAGTTTTTAAATTGTTTGAAATTTTTTTTATGGCCCAGTTTTGTATAGTTGGTTGAGTTAAGAAAGGTAACACCTTGAACCCTGTCTCGGCGTCGGATACGGGAGAGGGGTGTTACAAGTCTGTAACAGCCCGTTTTTAGTGAAATCAGAATAGTGGTTTCGGGACCACAAATACAAGGTCAAAAAATTTATTTTATTATTATTTTATTGCTTACAGTATGATAGAAATACCATATAAAAATTTCGTTAAGAAATTTTAACATTTACATATTCAATTGGGTAAAAATGACTAAATCACGTAAAGTACAAAAGTTGAGTTCTGATAGCTAAAGGTATTAAATAGCTATGGAACTTTAAACTAGAGATCATTATATAGTAATTAGCCCGTTAGCATGTTAGTGAAAGATATTGGTTTGGAAATTGTGTAAATTTTAATTATTTTAAAGCTTAATTAAATAATTAATTAATAAATAAATAATAAAGTTAAAATAAAAGTAATAAAATAAAACCACTCTCTTAGGCTCATCTTTCTCAACCGAAAATGGGAGAAAAGAAAACCATGGAAGCTAGGTTATTTGGCCATCTTTAATTCTTTCAATTAGGTATGCAATTTTAAACTATTTTTTATGATTTCTATGTTTCTGGGATTGTTGTAGCTTAATCTAGCTACCCTGGGGAGTAATTTGTAAAATTGTTAAATTGTTAAGGATTTATCATTGATGAGCATGCTTGAGTTTTGAAGTTTGATGGTAGAGAATGAATGGTTATTTTAGATAAACAACTTTTGCAAAGGAATTTTTAGTAAAATTGTCAAATAGGGATTAAATTGAAAAATAAAGAATATTATGTGGTAAAATTATGAATTTATGAAATATATGGGCTGCTATTAATATGTATAAAAATCAGCTAGGCTTGGGTAAGGATTAAATTGCATGAATTTCATTTTTCAAGCCTAGGGATTAAATTGCAAAGGAATTAAAGTATAAGGGCAAAATGATAATTTTTCCAAAATTATATATTGGACTAAATTGAATGTGAATTATATTGGATTGAGTTGAATTTATCCGTATAGATCTAGTTAGACCTCGTATGGAGTTAGATCGAGGCAAAGAGAAAATATCAAATTAATCGCCTCCGTATCTACATGCACTCGATGAGGTAAGTTCGTGTAATTAAGTTGGGTAATTATATGCTTTGATTGGATTAGATGTACATTAATTGCATTACCATCATATATAAATATCGATCGCATATCCGACGACCTACGACTATTACCGAGCCTCGTTTGAACTTTAAGAATTCATAGGATACAAATGACATGTCATTAGGGTTACCAATTTCAGCTTGTATGAGCTTACTGATACTCAGCTCGCATGAGCTTACTATTATTTAGCTTAGGGGAGCTTACCGTTTACAGCTCGTAAGAGTATTCCGATTTAGAGCTCGTATGAGCATACATGTATAGAACTGAAGGATTACAATTCAGTACACCTCGTGTGTACTACCCATGTATTCAACGATATTCTAAATGGTTCAACAAGTGTAGTTATGTTATGAAATTATATGAGTTCGATAGGAACTATTACATGCATTTAAATGAAGCACATGAAAGTGTTGTTACATGATACATTGATATATGAAATGAATAATACATGTATATGAAATGTGATTACTTGTTGAATTCATCCATATGTATTAGATTATATATGTGATTTACATGGCTAATATGTTGGTGAACATGTGTTTAGGCTTTTGGTCAAATTGGTTGCGATATGCTATGTTTGCTTACCTAAATTGAGGTTAAATGGTAAGTTAAATTCTATGCTATACAAACTTACTAAGCTTAAATTCTTACTTTGTGTTATTTTCTTTATTTTATAGTTATTCAGAAGCTCGTTAAGGTTGGAAGCTTGTTAGAGATATATCATACTGTCCATAAACTCTTTTGGTACTTTTAGTTGGTTACATTTTGGTTATAATGGCACTTATAGGTTATTTGGGCTAATATTATCCATATGTTTGGTTGTTAGAAATGGTCACTTGATGTGGTTAAGTTTTTGGTATCTTAATGATATAATGGCTTACTTTGGCATGTATATAAGTTGCCTTATATGATAGATGAAAGTCTTGAGTTGTGATGGAATAATGAAAGGTGAATAAGTAGTATAAATGATATGTTTTGGATGGTAAGTGAATTGGCATGAAATGATGAAAAATAGCTTGGTATATTATTGGCTTATTTGATTTAATTGTGTACATGATTATACATGTTTTCTTATTGTCATTTGAGGTGCCTAAGGGCATATTAGTTGTATGTGAATATACTACATGTTTAAGACTTGATTTTACTTGTTTTGGATGCTTGATTATAGCTTGTATATGTGAGCATTTTTGGGTGTAGGTGAATGCAAATTTTGGGTAAGAAAAATGGCTTAGAAAATGGTCTATTTTCGTCCACATGAGTAGAGACACGGGCGTGTGTTTCAGCCATGTGCGACACACGGCCAATGACACACGGCCAGGTGACATGGCCGTGTGTTCCCTGTAGCTTTCTAAGGGTTGCAAGTCAGGCTGTTACACGGCCTGGCACACGGGCATGTGGCTTGGCCGTGTGACCTAGGTTAGTAAGTTACACAGGCACGGGCACGGGCTGGGACACGGCCGTGTGTCCTTATTTCGAATGCCCACACGACTTAAGACACAGGAGTGTCGTTTGGCCATGTGACCCCTACAGCTTTAAAAATTTTAAATGTTTTTGAAGTATTTTCTGAGTTTCCAATTTAGTCCTGATTTGTTTCTAAGGTGTATTTTGGGCCTCGAGGGCTCGTATTAGGAACAATATAAATGATTATGATTGGTTTCTAATATGAATGGTATATGTTATTAAATGTTTGAATTTTCTGTCTGTTTAAATTGTAAACTTTGGTAATACTTCGTAATCCTATTCCAGCGATAGATTCGGGTTAAGGGTGTTACAAGGTCTTAACCTATGGAGGTTAGTTGTAATAAAAAAAGGTTAGCCAACACAACCATGCATAAGAGGTTTATGCTTAACAGGAGGCTCAACTTTCGCCACACTACCAAGGATGGTTGTTGTTTATCAAGCAAATGGCTTCGGGTTACTTTCTCGATTTGTCTTTGTTAGACTAGCTTGGTGTCTCTAGGGACAAGACTTGGTAGTTTCAACCTTCTTTAGATTTAGGTCTAATAGATATCCCCTAGTCGAGGAGAAACTTACAAAGTAGCATTTGTTAAGATTATATTGTTGGCAATACGGATGAGGTCTTTGATACTATGCACTTTTCCAATTTGTTAATGGAGGACATAGATATTGACATGTGGATGTTAGTTTTCATCAAGAAGGAGTATGTACGAAATTGTTGTCACATTAGAGCATTGGAAAAATCCGATTAAGAAAACGGTTTTATAGTTGCAACGAAAGTTTAAAAAAATTCAAAACAAAGTCACTTTGTGATATTTATAGCAATAAACCCTAGCTAAATATTATATGTGTTCATACGTGACGAATTTGAGTTGATCTCGGTTTTCAATTGAACGACCTTCTCTGCTATCTTCGTACCTTGAATTGCACTGAGTGTGGGCTCAAGCAATATGAATCAAACACAAAAGAAGAAACGATGTAATTACTTTTAGAAACAAAGTAAATTCTCTCAATAAAAATCAACAAATATCGTAAATCCCAGATAATAGAATTATTTATAGATAATAAATTTCTACTTTTTTGTAGTAGAATAACGATGTTTCAAAATATAATTTTAGGTCAATCGGTATCATCTATTTGTATGGAGAGATACAAAACTATTGGTTGAACAAGCTCTTGTAAAATAATATTACTTAAATAGAAAAATACATTTCTACTCTAACTAGAGTAAGGGTGCACAACACACCCTTGTAAATTTTACTAGGGTTACCACCCCTCTCTTCTTTGAGAGGGGAATTTGGGTCTCTCATGTGTTGAGTTTAATTATACGTGCTTCTTGAACTTTTGATTCAGCACTTTACAATTTAATCCAACTAAATACTTATTTTCTATTTCCCCAAATAAATATTAATTACTTAAATCAATTTTCCAATTAAATAATTTTCACAATCCAATTATACCGTTAAAATCATAATAATTTTATCGTAAAAAAACTATGAAAAAATATATTTAATTTCCTTATTTAACATATTAATTCAGACGATATAGTTTAGAATATATGAATTTTATAAGCATTTTATCTTGATTATGTATGAGTTGGATTTTAAAAATGCTTTCTTGGAAATTTTTTTTTTTTAAAATTTCGCGTCATCCGTCCATCCAAGTTTGTTAGGCAACTAATAGAAAAGGACAAAAAAAAAAAAAAGTGAAAATCAATAAGTTGGGTAACTAATATAAAATCTTTTATAGTTAGATCACTAAAAAAATTGGCTATAACTGGGTGGTCACCGACACAATTTACCAAAAGTTTAAAAGAAGAACAAACATGTAAAAAATACATAATGATTTATTTAACTTTCTAATTTTATAAAAAAAATTTATTTTAGCTCTCCATTAAATTATGTTTTTATTTTAGCCTTTAAATTTATATTATTTGTTAAACCACCTCAATATGAATGAAAAAGTTAATGATTGTTAACTTTATTGATGTTGATATCCTAGTCCATGTGTATGTCATGTTAACAATAAATTAATTTTTAAAAATAAAAATATTTATTATATGTTTAAAATAATTTTAATTTTTTTAAATATATATTTTAATTTTTTATTTTAAAAAATTAATTATTTGTTAACGTGACAATTCAAATGTATGTAAAGTGTTAATCTTTTTATTTATTTTTGAAGTGATTTGATAAATAATATAAAATTAAAGATAAAATAATAAAATAATTTTATTATAAAATTAAATAGCGAAATAAATTATTAATTTAAAAAAAATGAAAATGATAGTAAAATTTAATTTTAAATTTTTGGTATCTACTTAATTAAATGATGCCATCATTGTCATTTTCTAGATTTCTTCTTTTCGAAAGATAAAAAATTATCTTCGATTTCTGGATGGACAAAAAATGTCCACGTCAGCCAACTGTTATGCACTTAATAGGTGAACAACTTAAATTTTCAATATCACAAACGTGAGGGACCAATTGAAAAGTTTTCACACTTGAGTTTATTCTTGATTCTATGATGATTGGTGAGGAAAGAATTTCTTTAAAAAGAATTATATAAATGGTTTAAAACTACAAAACAAACTCCTCTTTTGAGTTCTCCTTTTAGGTTTTGCAAAATCTAAGCTGAATAGCCTGAAGTTAAAGTCTGAAAGCCAAATCTTTAATCAACAGGTTTGGTGGTGTCCACAGTTGAAAGCTCCCTTTAAACTCTGATCAAGGCTTTTCCCCACATCCTCCGGTTTTCACCCTTTTTTCCCCGGAGGAGATGTGATCTACTATATGTAGTAAAAAGATATTTATAGATCCAATATATGCCTGAATTCATACTATTTCATATCTTAATTTATATAAGTTCCGTCTTATGATAAAAATTTTTTGATGATTTGATATAATCAGATAAAAACTACATTGTATTTTAACAATTAATTTTTAACGAATTAGTTTGTATAAATTACATGATTATGAAAATAAAACATAGCAATCAATAAATTAAATTTTAAGAAAAATCATATGTGATTTGAGAATCAATTAAAAATCATAATATTAGGCAAATAAAATATATTGAAGGTAATAAATAATATTAATTTAATAAATGAAAGTAAATAATTTTAAAATAGAAATATGAATTTAAAATATTAGCATATAGTCTTAATTTAGTCCAAATAAATAAACCTATATTAGTTTACAAAACATTTAAATATTGGTAATTAATAATTGGATCCATCCATTTCTTTTATAATAAAAGAAGGCAGTCTAATGCCTTAAATCAATTTATTCTTACATAAGGAGTGCCCAATTTGTCTTTTGATAATAATTTCCTAACCTGAAATACATGAAAATCAATAATAACAAGTTCATAATTAATGCAAGGACAATATTGAGCTAACCAATTAGCCACCTAATTACCTTCCCTTCGCACAGGCTGGAATTTAATACCCTGAGAGTGCCTACCTACTTCTTGTATCTTTTGAATGAGAGTCATTGAAAGAGTATTCTTGACAACTCCTTAATCATCTCCAAAGCAGACATATAATCAATCTCAATAATCACATTACTATACTTCCTGAGTCAGGCTACTTCTAATCCATGAAGAATTGCCCACAATTCTGAGTCAATAGCAAAGCCCATCCAAATGAATCTTCTATAACCTTCTATCCAATTACCATGTGAGTCTCGTATACCACCTCCAACTGCTAACCAATTCCCATTGACAATAGATGCTCTATGCGTATTGATTTTAATATAGCTTGCACTGGATGGTTTCAATCCGGTTTTCACCACTCAACTACCTCTCGTTGTGCCATTCTTTATTACAGTTTTATAGATGTTAACAACAAGGCACACCAAATATTTAACAATCTCTTTAGCATTACCCACAGTATGTTGAAAAACCAACTTCTTTTTGTTTTCTACAACAACCAGCACAAGACAACAAACATGTACCCCTAACCAGTATCCGTCGTCGAAACATGGTTTTAAAGCATTACTGAATAAACATTACTTAAATTATTCATTTTAAAACATTTCAATAATTACAACATAATTCTTCATTAAGCATGCATATCATCCCTTATTCAAGCCCTTGAGGCCTTAGAATCACTTTAGACATGATTCGGGACTAAATCGGGAACATTTGAAAATTTGAGGAAAAAGTTAGAAAAATTCAACTGCAGGGGTCACATGGCTGTGTGGCTAGGCTGTGTGGCTAACACGGCTAAGACACACGCCCATGTCCCAGCCCGTGTCTGTGTCCTTGTCCGTGCCCGTGTAACTCTCTGACTTGGGTTAAAAACAAGAGGCCAGGCCTACTTCTCATCCTAGGAATTTGCAAGCATGATAGAGTCACCTGGCTGACTTACTTCCCAAGCACCCCACAGATGACACACGGCCATGTTGCCCAGCCGTGTATCTCACACAGCCAAGTCACATGCCCGTGTGTCTGGCCATGTGGACCTAAAATGCACCTTAAACAATAAGTTTATCATTTCCTACTTGCTTGGGCATTAAACAACTCAAAAGCAATTCGTTTAACCTATTCAAAACACGATCAAACATATTCAAAATATGCTAAAACAATTATCCTAGGTGCCTAACCGATGTACCCTCATTGGTACCACAAGTTATATCATCAAAACATATCATCCATGCATCATTCAAATAAAAGTTTTAAACATGCCAAAATAAATCAAATTTGCCTAGGTTATATCTACCTAAATCATCAAACTTAAATTCACAAACACCTAACAAGTCTTGGTTCAAATCAACATGCCAAATTATGGCTCCAAACAAAAAACTGACACTATATATATTCAAACCAACATTATAATTATAACTCTATTACAATCCATTCACAAAATAACTATTAACTAAGACCTCCTAGGTACATGTCATCACAAAAGGTAAACTTCACCACATTTGAGACCCGGATCGTTGTTGGATACTGAGTCGGCAATCAAAAAAGAAGTACTTAACCTGCGCATGAAAAATAAAACCATACGATGAGTAAAACTCAGTGATATTTCTATAATTCGAACAATTAAATACATAATGATACAAGAATGCAGAATTTAAATTATACGGATATATTATTGTTTACGCTTACAATTGCCATATACCATCATTTCAATTTCATGCATATTACCATATCATTTCATACCATATTCAATTTTCACATGCTATCATATTTGATTTGTTTAACAAATATCTGAATTCACGTCACTTGCTATATAAATAGCTTTTCACATATAAATTCCACATTTCATTTAAACAATGACATTATCCATTCCATATTCAATTCATGAGTACATAACTTATATATTCCATTTGTTCACAACATATTTCACATTTCATTTTCAATCCATTATCTCATTTCCATTTCACATGCCATGCCATTTCAATATCAATTATAATTTTTTTTTATTTATTTACCCCTATTAATGTGACTCGGACTCGGACAGATACATGGGTCCAACCAAGACACCAGTTTGGCACCCAATGCCTCATCAGATAAATCCGAAGTAATAACTGCGCCTAGCGCTATATAAATTGACACCCAATGTCTCATCGGTTAAACCGAAAAAATCCCTGAACTCTTCCTATCCTATGGCATGCCATCTATATCTGGCTCCGCTTGATACAGTTAATAGGGTTTCATTTCACTTTTCAAATACAGCCAATATCCAATTATCATATTTTCACATTATCACATTTATAAATATATTCATTTCAATTCAAATAATCAATACATTTATAATGTATATACAAATTCAATCCATTTTAATCAACTATAATTTCAATTCACTATCAAAATGTTAAAATACTCACCTCAACCACTTACCATATGCATTAAATCAAAATACAATAACTAACAACTAGGTTCAGATTATAGAAATACAAATCGTGAATTTTGAGCTATTTGACGTCGATTTTACCCTTCCCTTTTTAGTTGAGGATTTTGGTACGATGTTAGCTATGAAATTAAAACAATTAAAATACATCAATACAACACAATTCAATTTCACATTGAATATATCAATTTTTACTCAATATTTGCTTAAATTCTAATTTAGTCCCTAAATCGAGACTAATTTTTATTCTTCACATTTAATCCTATATTTTTATACTAATTTCACTTTATGCTAAATTTAGCTCCCTAATTTCAATTAAACCCCTAAATTTTGAAATTTTCACAATTTAGTCCATATTACTCAAAATTTATAATTTGTTCTACAATTTGATCCTTTTCCATTTCTAGTTTAAAATTCTATCAATTTAATCCCTAATACTAAAACTATTCGAAATTAACAACATTTAAAATCTTAATCAATGCTAAAATTTTAACATGGGTCAGGTAGTACTTAACACCGAGATTCCAAAAATATAAAAATTACAAGAAAATGGACTAAATTGACTAACCAGTTGAACTTGAAAAGTTCTAAACTCTTTGTGGCCGTGCGTTTTCCTTCCTTCTTTTCTTTATTTCTTCTTTTTCTCTTAATTTTGCATTCTTCCACTTGCTATTCTAGTATTGTAACTATTATTATTGTTATTTTATAACTTATACATATAATTTTTTTTTCATTTAATTAAAACATGTAACATACATATGATAATAAGTTAACATATAAATATATAAAATCATCATTAATGCGGTCCACTTAAAGAAACAAAGGTATAATTTCTTCTTTAGTCCCTTTAATTATTTTTAAATCATAATTCAACTTCTACCTTATACGCCGTTTAGTCCTTATACTTAATAACTTTTAATTTCACAAAATTCACTTAATGAAAATCTAATTAACTACACAACTAACTTCGTAAATATTTAGAGTCTGATTTACAGGAGGGGAGTCCCGAAAATACACTTTTCGACACCCTTGACTGTAGGGTCATTACAAAACATCACCTTAGAATCTAAATCACCCATTCTTAGTTCAAATTCACCTATCAAATTGGTCATTACCCAGTCAGAAAAATCCATCTCAAAGAAACACGAAGTACTACTGATAGAAACCAACTGACGTCATACTTTAGTAGCAAATGAACAATCACGTAAAACATGCAGGCTAGTTTCTTAACTATCTCTACAAAAGATACAACTTGAATCAGCAATTAGATTCCTCCTAGCCCTTTCTTCATTCATAAGGAGCCTTTGATGCATAGCCTGTAGCACTCATATCCCATATCTGTTGCTAGATTAAGGGTTGGAGTGTTATTAACCCGAACAGTACAATTTATCTTAATTCTGAACAAATATTCAAATAATTTATTAACATATATCAATTCATAAAATAAATATTCACATGGGCCTTAATTCGGGTTTACATGCCCCTAAAAATAGTTTGGAAGCAATTGGGGATCAAAATGAATCAAAACATAAATTTTAAGAGAAACTTGAAAATTTTGAAAATAGGGGTCACACAGCCGTGTGGCTAGGTCGTGTGAACATTAGAAGTAGAAAGGTAAGGTCTGTAACACCCTTAACCTGTCTTTGTTGCCGGATTAGGGTTATGGAGCATTACTGTACAATCAAAAAACATTTAACATCATACATTTAAATAAATCAAATATACTATAAACCATTCAATCACATGCATTTTGTCCCTAAATCAAGCCTTCGAGGCCCTAAAAATAGTTTATAAGAAATTCAGGACTAATTTGAAATAAAATAGAAAGTTAAAGAAAAAGTTGCAAAAATTGGAAAATAGGGGTCACACGGCCATGTAACAATTGAATAAGGGATACACGACCGTGTCCCAACCCATGTCCTTAACCGTGTAACTCATTGAGATGTCACACACGCCCGTGTGCCAGGCCGTGTGCTAGATCGTGTAACTCTTTGAGTTGCCACATATGCCTATGTGGCATACCATGTGCTAGGCCGTGAAACTCATGGACTTGGAACACTAAGAAATTTCAAATGACACATGGTCGTGTCGCCAGGCCATGTGTGTCAAACGGCCGTGTGACAGCCTGTGTTCTAGGCTATGTAAACAAAAAAAAATTACCTAAAATCTAACCATTTCAAGTCCAAATCATACATAGCTAACCATTCCATTTGTGCACACATACAAGGGACTGAAACATTATTGAAATACACCTAAACATGTCATTCTAAACATCCTAAATTCACCTAACCAATATGCTATTCAAAGGCACCACAATTATATCCAACACATCACTTACTAAAAAATGCCAACATTGGCAATTTCCAAACAAACCAACAATTACCTTATATACAATCATTTGAAAGTGACTAAAATATGAAGCCTTTCATACAAACAACAAGAGGACTATTTATAGCATTTAGTTCCACCATAAAATATCAAAGTACCACAAGACTCTTCTTAATACATGCCACCTTTAACCAACTTCAAAACAAGCACAAAATGACTACCAAGGTATATATAATAGCGTGGGATCTTCCAAGTTGATCCAATCGATGCTACAATTCCAAGAGTCCTACACAAATCAAATTAAATGAGTAAGCATAAGGAAACTTAGTAAGTTTGATAAGTCAACTCATTTGTTATCAAATACCAAATTTCCAAAGAACGCCAATATTTACTAGAACGGCATCATAGCCTACTAGGCACTAAGCCTAAATAACACTGGCACTAGGCCTGAATAACACTAGCACTAAGCCTAAATAACACCAGTACTAAGCTTGTTAGGCACTCAGCCTAAATATCACCGGCACTAAGCCTACTAGGCACTAAGCCTGAATAACACCTCATTTGAATATATTGTACGATTAAACATTTAAATAATGATGCGTAATAGGACTAGAACATTAAATCATTAATAAGGAATGAAGTATAACCATGCATATACATAAAGCAAACTTACCAGACTAGTTTACAGTAATCACAAAAGCATAGGAACTACTCCACAATCTTTTCTTTTCCACGATCGTCAACACGCTTGTGATTTAAAACAATAGTATCATTCAATTAATGAAATCAATAGCCAAAATCAATCATTCTATACAAATTAGTCTTTTATTAACATTTTACAAAATTTCCCTCAACTTTTCACCTTTATTCAATTTAATCCCTAAGCCCTAAACATTTAAGTTGCCCATTTGTTTTACACCAAAAGCTAACCGATTCTTCCATGGCCTCATGCTAGCCCCTAATTTCATTTATTTCCTTTCAAGTACAAACAGTTTCATCATTTTAGCAATCTAGTACATAAACATTATAATCATCAAAAACTACTTTACAAAATAGTCCAATCTAACAACAAAGCTTAGAAATCTTTCAAAATTTTCAAGAAAACAACTTAAGTCAACAATGGCACAATCCACATCATTTGACAATTTTACAAATTAATCCTCAAGCATGCTAGATTAAGCTAATACGAGTCTAAAAACATAAAAATTACTAAAAAGGGCATCAATACACTTACCAAATCAGAGCTTCAATCAAAATCATGAAAACCCTAATATTTATTTTCTATTATCGTGGAGAAGACAATGAAATAGAATAGAATTTTAAATTTTCTTTTAGTTAGTTTAATATATAGACTTTGGTAATTTTGTAAATATCATAACTATTTTAATTAAACGTTAATTAATCCTAGATTAGGCCTAATTAAGTCATCCATCTAAGCCCATAATCATTAAATTCCACTAATTAAATTCCCATGGCTAAATTACCCATTTAACCCCTTTAATTTAATTATTTAACTTTTGCAGTTTTTGTAATTTAGTAATTTTTTTCTCATTAAACTATCTAAATGATAAATCTCTTAAAAAAATTTTAATACTACACTAATGACCTCGTAAATATTTTAAACTAATAAATATATACAAACTGAAACGTCTGATTTGTTGTCTCAAAACCACTATTTCTATCGCCACTAAAAAACAGGTTGTTATAGGGTCACTAAGGGGGAAAAATAGTGATCAATATTGTGCGTCAAACTATTTTAGTGTTTGTAACCTTTTAATTCTTAATGTTTTTGAATTCCATACTTGTTCTAAGCTGCAAAACGTACAAGTTGAAAAGCCCTGTGTGACCTGAGTATCCTCACACATGAATGGACATCATACTCAACATATGCATAAACAATTATTTGTATTCTGCTTGGATAATCAAAGTACTTGTATGACTTGTTGATGGATTCCTATAGGTGAGAACCTTAGTATTTGTACATTTTGTAACATACTGAGCTTAAATTTTTGTGAACAAAAGTGGTAAGCCGACTACTTATCATGTTGAAATTGTTAGTAAGCATGTAATGCGTAAGTCATATGCTCCGAAATTAATAATTCTATCACACTTGTTCAAGGGTCATCATTTTTATTTTTTCATCTTTCCTTATGTTGTTTGAAGACAAGCAATGACTTATGTGTAGGGGAGTTTGATCTGTGGTATAGCAGATTAAACTAGTTTTCATATTTAAGGAGCATGGATACAAGCATTTTCTTTATGTTTTAATTAAGTTTCTTTAGTTTTATTTATATTCAATAAAATGTGCACATTGAGTCTTTTATTAACCTTAAGGGCCAAATGAGGCCTAAGGGAGAGCTAACGTACTTCGTGAGTGTGCATGAGACCATTATAAGGCATTTTAGGTCAATACTGGATGTTACGTCGCAACATGGGAGATCTGATGTCACAACATAGAGAGAAAAATAGAAAAAGTAAGAAACTGCCCTCAATGTCGCAACACAGGCTAAAGGTGTCGCGACATACCCCTGGAGACACTGTTAAGTAATAAACTAGGTGTTATGTTGCGACACAGGTCTTGGTGTGTCGCCACATCAACTCTGTAATGAGAATAAAACACGAAGCATGGGCATTTTGGTCTGCTCAGTCAAACTTAAAGCTCAGGAACGTCAGCTAAACTAGGGTTAACGATGATGGCTACCTAAAGGCTATATAAATAGGCTCATTTGGCACATATTATGGACACATTCCATTAGCTTAGATTCTCTCTTTAGGTTTAAGTTTTGCTTTCTTCCTTTCTTTAGGTTTTCATAGTTTTAGTTTATTTATTCTTTAGCTCTTTCAAGAGTTTCAATTTATAAAGGATATAAATTGTTGTGGATTTGTTCATATTATCAATTAAAATCAGGCTTCTCTTAAATTCTCTATTTAGTCCATTCTCTATGATTAATACTTCCATCTATTCTATGTTTTTTTATGAAAGCCATGAGGAACTAATCCTTCTACGTGGAATTAGCGAGTTGAAGCATGATCTCCTAACCGGTTTGTAGGGTTACTCAATGGATAAATTGTTTGGGAAAGGAAGAATGTGAAATAAACCCTAGGTTTGACAACCCCGGAAAGTCATCAAGGTGGGAATTAACCCAAAATTGGTATTGCCCATTCATGAACACATTTACCCCAAGCCAGTTTAGATTGTGGGGTCAGAAGATAAGTAGTTCTTGTTGACTCATTATGTTAGTGGAAGATCGAAATATTATGCTAAGGTAGCGTTGGTTGATGAGGAACCCAAGACGACAGTTGGTTGGGATTGCTGAAGCGAGCTAATCACCCGTCTTCAGATTTGATTCACTTTATTCTTTATATCTTTTGAAATTAAATACTTTTATGTTATTTTATTTTATTTAAAAAACCCTAAAATTATCTCTTATTTTACATTCGTACTATAACTAACTTAAAGTATTAATTAGATATTTAATTATTTATGTTAATATTTGTTTAGTACTCACCTCCCTTGGGTACGATCCTCGGAGTACTCACTTACTTCATTGTAAAATCTATATTACAATTCGACCTGTATACTTGCGAATATCGCCTCATAACTCTCTATTTTATTACAGTATTCACGCTTTGGACGTTAGTACGTCCGGAGATGGTCGGAGATCGGAAGAAACTATTATAACCACTAAAGCTTATCAGCTATTAAATCTCACACCTTCTATTCCCATCGTATCAATGTTCCGTGAGGATCCAGTGGAGGTAATTCACAAGCATGGGGCAAAAGAATTTGAAAGAAGTAAGGAAGATGATCGTTGGTGGTCGAGAATTAGCTCTCACGAGTCTACCATGTGACAAAAGAGTTGCAATGCTCTCCAACTAATAGTCTTCGATACACAATTTCCTTACTAGAAGATGAAGCTTATCAATGGTGGAATAACATAACTAGTATCATTCCTAGAGATTAGGTGAATTACGAATTTTCTTGAAGAAGTTTAGAGAGAAGTGTAACGCCCCAAAAATCCCGATCTTTTTTTTTTCGATTTTGATAAAAAGTATGCTTAATATTCCTAGTCAAATGTTATTTATGTGATAATAGGCCTTGGTTAAGTTTTGACTTCAAACTTTAGGGTGAAGAAAATTATATTTTAATAATTAAAAGAACCTTGATGGCAAGGGGGTTGGTTTTTAAATAAATGAAGGGGGTTTTGGACACAAGGAGCCTTGTGTTGGAGTGGCAAGTAGTGTCAGATGTGGGGCTTAGAGGTGGCGTCACATGCTTCGTAAGGAGGTTTGGGGTTCGAATCCCTCCTTGCTCAAAAGAAGGATTTATTTTTGCTTAAAGAATGGCTAGTGGTGGCGTTGGATGTGAACTCTGAAGGGAGTGATCAAAGGAGAAATTTAAGGAAGGGATTAAGGAGTTATCAGGAAGAAAAGTTTGGAGATGAGGGGTGTAGAGAAGTGGAGCCGAATTGGGAATTTGGGGATAAAAAATTAGGATATAGTCTATATATAGGTGCCGGTTGTGGGGATTCTAGGCTAATGTTGAATTCTTCCTCTCTAAAAGCCAAAATTCCTTGTTCTTCCTCTTTTATTTTGTGCCAATTTTCCATTCCTTCTCTTCGCAAATTCTCTTTTGATTCACCTTTGGTTTTAAACGATTCCTACTTCTCTTATTCTTTGTGCCGAATAACCCCTTTCACCATACAAATCTCAAAAGCTGAATACCTCTTTGGCTAACGACCCTCTGTGCCGCCACTACTCCCTCTACTTTGGCCGATTCTTGTGTAAGTGATTGCTCTTTTAGTTAATTTTCCTAGTACCGATTTATTCTCTCCCTCACTCTTTAATAAATCGGTTTTGGTAGGTATTAGTATCGAATCTCGGAGTTCAGATCTCTACCAAATCACTCCTTAGGCGTTTTGCGGTTTTGGGTAAGTATTCCTCTTTCATAGGTTAAGGTTGGCCGAATGGTCATCGGTGATTTAAGAGTGACTTAAGATGATTGTGAGTCACTTGTTGTTTAGGTTTTAATGATTAAGATGGATAGAGATATAAGAAATACTCGTGATTAGTGATTAAGGAAGGACTGTTAAGGCTTGTCGTTCAAGGTAAGGCAAAGGTGGGATTTTCGATTTTTGGTGATCGTATTTGATAAGTGTGTGTGATTAATCTTTGAGTGACATCATTTGTAGGTTCGTGGCTAAGGAGATTGCTGCACGTTTTAGTACCAGGTGTGTACATACACTGCACACACACAGTAGACCAGCAAATCCCGAAATGCTGAAAAGCCGAAATGCCAAAAAGCTGAAAGTTTGGCTACAATAGTCTTACGAGTGCGCGAACACTCGTAAGGGGGGATTGATACATTATCAGATGCCTCATGAGCGATGTCATGGTCTTGGGTCGTGTTTTGGCCAACCAGGCCAGAATGAGCTAAATGGGTCGACGGCCTGTAGGGCCCATAATAGGCAAAGTTGGCAATTTAATACTAAGTAACGAAAAATCATATGATTGCATGACTATGAATGTGATTAGGTCTGACGGGCCATAGGAATGTGATTGGGCCTGATGGGCCAAATGAATATGATTGGGCCTGATGGGCCATATGAATGTGATTGGGGCCCGATGGGCCATACGAATGAGATTGGGCCTAGTGGGCCATATGTAGGTGTGTAGACTTGTTTGAGCTTTGTAAGGGGTTTTGGGTCTAGTATCTAATAACTGCTTAAATAGACATAAAACTTAAATAATTAATTAATTGTGACCGTGGACGAGTCATAAGGTTAAGGTGTGGCAATGGATATATGCATGTCTAAGATTGGATCTAGGGAGAGCTTGGTACTTAAGTGGTCTCAGTGACTCACCTCTTCTTTGGAATCCTACCTAGTGCATAGTAATTGTTCACTTTAGCCAACGAGGACTTGTTAATGGGCCAAGGTAAGCAATAAACCCATAACAAAAAAAATTATCGAAATGCCCTTAAGGGCGAAAAATGAGTAAAATACCCCTATGTGTTGAATGTAAGACTTATGGATGTTACATGTATACCTGCTGCATTCATATGATATTCTTTTTAGGTTGCATATGGGTTGGGAATTATGGAACGGAGGAAGTATATGAGGATCGCATGGTTGCTTGACGACCGTGGATCCACCGATAGCTATTAAGCCTAATATATGATTAGCAGCTTTACTGCAATAAAGGTAGTACCGCAACCGGGCTACCATTGATGTGTATCGGATGGGTGGGTCGATATTTATATCCCCACATGATGTGTACCGGGGGACGGAGTTGGTGTATAACGGTTGGATTATTGGGGTGGGTTGCACAGCATTGCATGTATGATATTATGGTGATTGATGATTACTTAATACTCTCTGAGGGTTGTACACACTGAGTTTTCAAAAACTCAACCCCTCTTTTATTTTTCTCAGGTGATCCTCAGTAGGTGGTTCGATGGTTGGATGGACTCCGAGGTGGCCAACTAGCAAGACGACTTGGACTTGTTTTTTTTAAAGCATATCATTTCTAGTAGTTTAAGTTATTTCAGTTCGGATTGTAATAAGGTCTATTCGATGGATATCTTTTTCAAACTAGGATTATTATTATTTTTATGCTTTATACTTGCTAGAAGTAGAACATGATTTTCTTAAACCATAACTGTTTTTAATACTACGTTTCCGCAACTTAATTTAAAAATGACAAGTTTTCATAGATCATCTGTTTTAACTAAAGCTTCCACAACTGAAAGTTACATAATATTCTCTTTTGAAGGGTTTTCAATGAAAATAAGGTTTTCGATAAAACAATTCAATGTGACACGCTGGATCCGGCCATAACGTTCGGGTCGGGTTTGGAGTGTTACATTTAGTGGTATCAGAGTCAAGTTACAAAACTCGGGCTGTGAAGTGGGCCTTATTATTTGGGTTTGTTTTAATTTTTTTTTTGAATCGCAATGGTTCGAACCAAGTAAGTTCTTTCATTATTAAGCTTGTTTAATTTGATATACTGTAGATAGTTAATGGCCTACTTTAGATGATTATACTGAGGCTGTTAGTTGGAGTGAAAATGAAGCCCGTAGGACCTTGAAACTGTAGAGGATTTACGAAAACAACTTTCTTTTTAATACTGTCATAAAACATTGGCTTAATTATTGGAACTAACTAAAACTTTATAAAATTTCTAATCTAGATAATACGTGAATCAACGATAAGTGCTAGAAGAGATGCAAGAGGCTGTGGCCGAGGCCGCAGAAGTGTTAGGGCTGAATCGTCGGCATCGGGCCATATGCCCAATGTTGGAGTAGGAGAGGTTTCGGCCTCACCCGTGGCTGAGAGTGGACCGTATGGTCAGGTCGCGGGGGATGATGCATTGTCGCAGGCAATGTTGAGGATTTTGGAAAGGGTCGTAGGGCCCAATAATGGCATGGGAAATCAGGGGTCAATTCCGGAGCGACTTCGATCAAATGGGGCTGATATCTTTAAGGGCATGGCTGGTGTGGCTCTTAACATGGCTGAATACTAGTTGGAGGCCACTGAAAGGATAATTAAGGACTTGGACTGTTCACTTGAACAAAAGTTGAAAGGGGCAGAGTCATTGCTTAGAGAAGAAGCTTACCAGGGGTGGCTGATAGTGAAAGTGGGCACCCAACCTGAGCAAGTCACATAGTAGTTCTTCAAAACTGTGTTTCAAGGGAAGTATGTGGGTGCGAGTTATGTGGATGCTAAAAGGAAGGAGTTCCTGAACTTGACCCAGGGAAACAAATCTGTGGCGGACGCCTTAGTAGGTATGCAAGAGTTATGGTGGCAACAGACTATGAGCGTTGCGTTAGGTTTGAGAATGGTCTTAGGGATAGCCTTAGAGTATTGATCGCTCCACAAAAGGAGCGAGTTTTCTTGGAGTTAGAGAAAGCAAAGATAACAGAGGAGGTGAAGCGCACTGAGCGCCTAAATCGGGAAAAAGAAAGGGGTAAGATTAAAAGAGAGGTTGGGACTTCTGATGTTGGACAGAGGCTTAGGGCTAGGGCCAGAGTTAATGGGCCAGTTAGAGTAGGGCCCTCTGCTGTTAATCCAGGGGTACCACCTTGTGCTGATTGTGGGAAAGGTCATGTAGGCGAGTGCTGGAAGAGGATGGGAGCTTGTCTAGCTTGTGGATCTATGGAGAATAGGATCAAGAGTTGCACTAGAATGCCAAGCCAGGTGCCAGTTGTGGGCCGAGGTGGTGTTCAGCCACCAAAAGGTGGTCAGTTGTTGCCAAGGGGCCGTGGGCAGGCTAAGGGCAGTAACGGCAATGGGCATGGACGTGGAGCACCAGGCAAAAATACAGGCCATGCGGAGGCAAGGCAGCTAGCTTTGGTTTATACTGCTTTTCGCCGAGAAGATGGGGATGCCCCAGATGTGATAACAGGTATGTTCTTTATACACGAGTTACCTTACACTGCATTGATTGATTTCGGATCGACGCATTCATATGTTGCATGCAATATGACTGAACCTTTGGGTGATATGTTTGAAATTACTGTGAATGAGATTACTGTGATAAGGTACCCTTAGTAGTCTAAGGGGTTACCCTTTTAGCAGATTTGATGGAACTGCCGTTTAGCAAGTTTGATTTAATCTTGGGTATGGATTGGCTGGTGAAACACCGAGCAACCTTGGATTGCGCTACAAAACAAATGGTGTTAAGAACGGTAGAGGATAAGGAGGTGGTGGTGATTGGTGAACGCCAGAATTATCTGTCGAATGTGATTTCAGTATTAAAGGTTGAGAAGTTGGAACGAAAGGGATGCAAAGCCTATTTGGCTTATATTAGCGATACGAAGGCTAAGAGCCCTACTGTTAAGGAGTTGAGAACAGTTAAGGAATTTCCTGATACTTTTCCCAAGGAGCTGCCAGGGTTGCCGCCCAACAGAGAAGTAGAATTTGGAATCGAGTTGTTACCTGGTACGGCTCCGGTGTCCATCGCCCCTTACCGGATGGCACCGAAGGAGTTGGTAGAACTTAAGGCACAAATGTAGGAATTTTTGGATCAAGGATTCATCCAACCAAGTGTGTCTCCGTAGGGAGCATCGGTGTTATTCGTAAAGAAGAAAGATGGGACGTTGCAAATGTGCAACGACTACTAGCAGTTAAACAAGTTAACTATTAAAAACAAGTACCCTTTGTCGAGAATCGATGATCTCTTTGATCAGTTTAGAGGAGCTTTTGTTTTCTCGAAGATTGATCTGCATTCAGGGTATCACTAATTGAAGGTTAAGGAGACGGATGTTTATAAGACAACTTTCAGAACTCATTATGGGCACTACGAGTTCTTGGTGATGCCATTCGGGTTGACAAACGCACCTGCTGCTTTCATGGATCTCATGAATCGGGTCTTCCAACCCTACCTGGATGGGTTCATGGTGGTTTTTATAGATGACATCTTAGTGTACTCAAGAAATAAGGATGAGCATGATGCACACTTAAGGATTGTGTTGCAGATTTTGAGGGAGAAGTAATTTTATGTCAAATTCAGTAAGTGCGAATTTAGGCTAAGGGATATTACTTTTCTAGGATATGTGGTCAGCTGAGGGGATTAGGGTGGATCCCCAGAAAATTGAAGCAGTGTTAAACTGGAAAACACCTAAGTCAACGTCGAAAATCTGAAATTTCCTGGGCTTGGCTAGGTACTATAGGCGGTTTGTTGAGGGCTTTTCATTAATTGCTGCACCTTTAACTAAGTTGTTGAGGAAGGGGGTACCGTTTGATTGGACGGACAAGCAACAAGAGAGTTTTGGAAAGATTAAGAAGGTTTTAACTGAGGCCCCTGTGTTGATTCAGCCAGAGCCTAGGAAGGAGTTTACGGTTTATAGTGACGCGTCGCATGTGGGCTTGGGCTATGTATTGATGCAGAAAGGAAAGGTGGTTGTGTATACATCACGTCAACTTAAGACTCACGAGGTGAATTACCCAACCCATGACTTGGAGCTAGCTGCGGTGGTTTTCATGCTAAAAATATGGAGGCATTACTTATACGGAGAGAAATGCATAATTTATTCAGACCATAAGAGTTTGAAGTACCTCCTTACCCAAAAGGAGCTAAACCTTAGGTAGCGTAGGTGGGTGGAATTATTGAAGGATTATGATTGTACGATTGAATACCACCCTGGCAAAGCAAATGTGGTAGCCGACGCGTTGAGTCGTAGGGTTAAGTCGAAATCTGGGGGCTATGCTCGCCCGTTTAAGCTTGTTGGATGATGGTAGCTTGTTGGCTGAGCTTCAAGTAAAACAGGTGTGGGTCGAGCAGATAAAGAGTAAGCAGTTAATGGATGAGACTCTGGGTGCTCGTTTTAGACAAATATAAAATGGGGAGACGTCAGACTTTGGGATAAATAGTGAAGGAGTGCTGTGTTTCTGTGGGAGAATGTGTATACCAAAGGACGATGATCTAAGGCAGTCTATTCTGCGAGAAGCGCATAGCAGTTTCTATGCTATGCATCCTGGCAGAAACAAGTTGTATCAGAATTTACTTGAGCTTTATTGGTGGCCTGGACTTAAGTGTGAGGTTATGGAGTTCGTAAGTAAATGCTTGATTTGTCAAAAGGTGAATGCGGAACATCAGTTGCCTTTAGAATTGCTTCAGCTAGTAAAGATTCCAGTTTGGAAGTGGGAAAGGATTACGATGGACTTTGTTAGTGGGCTACCCTTGACGCCTACTAAGAAAGACACGATATGGGTATAGTGGATGGGTTAACCAAGTCTGCCCATTTTGTACCGGTCCGCACCGATTACTCATTACAAAAGCTGGCTAAGTTGTATGTGGCGAAGATTGTAAGATTGCATGAAGTGCCAGTGTCCATAATATCTGATAGAGACTCACATTTCACTTTGTGATTTTGGAAGAAGCTGCACGAGACGTTAGGTACTAGGTTGAACTTCAGTACGGCATTTCGCCCTCAAACTGATGGACAGTCGGAATGGGTGATCCAAGTTTTGGAAGATATGTTGAGGGGATGTGTAATTGAGTTCCAAGGTAGCTGGGAAAACTTTTTGTCATTAGCCAAATTCGCGTACAATAATAGTTATCAAGCAAGTATTGAGATGGCTCCGTATGAAGCACTGTATGGGCGAAGGTGTCAAACTCCAACATGTTGGACGGAATTGGGCGAATGAAGAGTTTTAAGCCCTGAGTTAGTAACAAATACTGAGGGTAAGGTAAAATTGATTCGGGATCGGTTGAAGGAGGCCTCAGATAGGCAGAAGTCGTATGCTGACCTTAAGCGTCGAGAGATAGAGTATGCAGTGGGGGACTTAGTTTTTCTTAAGGTTTCTTCGTGGAAGAAGGTATTAAGGTTTGGACGGAAGTGGAAGCTAAGCCCAAGGTTCATTGGGCCATATCGGGTTGTGAGGCGGATTGGGCCTGTCACTTATCAGCTAGAATTACCTTTTGAACTAAGCCAGATTCACGACATGTTTCATGTTTCCATGCTGAGACGATATCGCTCGGATCCTTCACATGTGTGTCGGTTGAGGAGATCGAGGTTAGACCAGGCCTAACTTTCGAGGAAGAGCCCATACAAATAATTGGACGTGATATTAAGATACTGAGACGGAAGTCTGTCCCATTAGTCAAAGTGCTTTGGTGTAATCACAAGGCTGAGGAGGCTACTTGGGAACCTGAGGAAGTGATGCGACATCAATATCCTCAACTATTTGGATCAGGTAAAATTTCGAGGACGAAATTTCTTTTAGGGAGGTAGAGTTGTAACACCTAAAAAATCCCGAACTTTCTTTTTCCAGTTTTGATAAAAATGTGCTTAATATTCCTAGTCAAGTGTTATTTATGTGATAATAGGCCTTGGTTAAGTTTTGACTTCGAACTTTGGGGTGAAAGAAATTATAGTTTAATAATTAAAAGAACCTTGATGGCAAGAAGGTTGGTTTTTAAATAAATGAAGGGGGTTTTGGACACAAGGAGCCTTGTTTTGGAGTGGCCAGTAGTGTCACATGTAGGGCTTAAAGGTGGCGTCACATGCTTCGCAAGGAGGTTTGGGGTTCGAATCCCTCCTTGCTCAAAAGAAAGATTTATTTTTGCTTAAGGAATGGCCAGTGGTGGCGTTGGATGTGAACTCTGAAGGGAGTGATCATAGGAGAAATTTAAGGAAGGGATTAAGGAGTTATCAGGTAGAAAAGTTTGGAGATGAGGGATGTAGAGAAGTGGAGCTGAATTAGGAATTTGAGGATAGGAAATTCAGCTATAGTCTATATATAGGTGCCGATTGTGGGGATTCTAGGCTAATGCCGAATTCTTCCTCTCTGTGTTACCGAAAACACTTTTCTCTCCAAAGATCTAAAAGTCGAAATCCCTTGTTCTTCCTCTTTTATTTTATGCCAATTTTCTATTCCTTCTCTTTGCAAATTCTCTTTTGATTCACCTTTGGTTTTAAATGATTCCTACTTCTCTTCTTCTTTGTGCCGAATAACCCCCTTTACCATAAAAATCTCAAAAGTTGAATACCTCTTTGGCTGAGGACCCTCTGTGCCGCCACTACTCCCTCTACTTCGGCTGATTCTTGTGTAAGTGCTTGCTCTTTTAGTCAGTTTTCCTTTTACCGATTTCTTCTCTCCCTCACTTTTTTCTAAATTGGTTTTGGTAGGGGATTAATATCGAATCGCAAAGTTCAGATCTCTACCAAATCGCCCCTTAGGCATTTTGGGGTTTTGGGTAAGTATTCCTCTTTTATTTGGTTAAGGTTGGCCGAATGGTCATGGGTGATTTAAGAGTGACTTAAGATGACTGCGAATCACTTGTTGTTTAGATTTTAATGATTAAGATAGATGCAAATTTAAGAAATACTCGTGATTAGTGATCAAGGAAGGGCTGTTAAGGCTTGTCGTTCAAGGTAAGGCAAAGGTGAGATTTTTAGTTTTTGGTGACCGTATTTGATAAGTCTGTGTGATTAATCGTTGATTGACATCATTTGTAGGTTCGTGGCTAAGGAGATCGTGGCACGTTTTAGAACCAAGTGTGTACATACACTGCACACACACAATAGACTGGGAAATCCTGAAATGCTGAAAAGTCGAAATACCGAAAAGCTGAAATGCCAAAAAGCCGAAAGTTTGGCTACGGTAGTCTTGCGAGTGTGTGAACACTCGTAAGGGGGACCGATGCATTATAAGAGGCCCCGTGAGCGATTTCATGGTCTTGGGCCGTGTTTTGGCCAACCAGGCCAGAATAGGCTAAATGGGTCGACGGGCTGTAGGGCACATAATAGGCAAAGTTGGCAATTTGATTCTAAGTAACGGAACATCATATGATTGTATGACTATGAATGTGATTGGGCCTGATGGGCCATAGGAATATGATTGGGCCTAATAGGCCAAATGAATGTGATTGGGCCTGATGGGCTAGATGAATGTGATTGGGCTCGATGGGCCATATGAATGAGATTGGACTTAGTGGGCCATATGCTGGTATGTAGACTTGTTTGGGCTTTGTAAGGGGTTTTTGGCCTAGTATCTGATAACTGCTTAGACAGAAATAAAACTTAAATAATTAATTAATTGCGACCGTGGACGAGTCATAAGGTTAAGGTGTGGCAATGGATATATGCATGTCTAGGATTGGATCTAAGGAGAGCTTGGTACTTAAGCGGTCTTAGTGACTCACCTCCTCTTCCTTGAAATCCTACCTGGTGCATAGTAGTTGTTCACTTTAGTCAACGAGGACTTGTTAACGAGCCAAGGTAAGCAATAAACCCATAACAAAAAAATTACCGAAATGCCCCTAAGGGTAAAAATGACTAAAATACCCCTATGTGTTGAATGTAAGACTTATGGATGTTACATGTATACCTACTGCATTCATATGATATTCTGTTTAGGTTGCATATGGGTTGGGAAGTATGGAACGGAGGAAGTATATGAGGATTGCATGGTTGTTTGACGACCGTGGATCCACCGATGGCTATTAAGCCTAATATATGATTAGCAACTTTGCTACAATGAAGGTAGTACTGCAACCGGGCTACCATTGATGTGTATCGGATGGGTGGGTCGATATTTATATCCCCACATGATGTGTACCAGGGGACGGAGTCGGTGTGTAGCGGTTGGATTATTGGGGTGGGTTGGACAGCATTGCATGTATGATATTATGGTGATTGATGATTGCTTAATACTCTTTGAGGGTTGTACACACCGAGTTTTTGAAAACTCACCCCCTCTTTTATTTTTCTCAGGTGATCCTCAGTAGGTCGTTCCATGGTTGGAGGGACTCCGAGGTGGCTAACTCGCAAGACGACTTGGACTTTTTTTTTAAAGCATATCATTTCTAGTATTTTAAGTTATTTCAGTTCGGATTGTAATAAGGCCTATTCGATGGATATCTTTTTCAAACTAGGATTATTATTATTTTTATGCTTTATACTTGCCAGAAGTAGAACATGGTTTTCCTAAACCACAACTGTTTTTAATACTACGTTTCCGTAACTTAATTTAAAAATGACAAGTTTTCATAGATCATCTGTTTTAACTAAAGCTTCCGCAACTGATAGTTACATAATATTCTCTTTTGAAAGTTTTTCAATGAAAACAAGGTTTTCGATAAAATATTTCAATGTGACATGCTGGATTCGGCCATAACATCTGGGCCGAGTTTGAGGTGTTACAAGAAGTTTATTAACAGTCTCTTTATTGAGAAAATGAAGAAGGAATTCGTAGAACTCAAACAAGGGAAAAATATTTTGTTCGAGTATGAACGAGAATTTGTTTGGTTGAGTAAATAAACAAAAGATTTGGTCCCAAATCAGGAAGGCCTATGTATCATATTTGAAGGAGGGTTGAACGAAGAACTCTATGTATTTCTATCCGCATTAGAAATTTGAGACTTTTCTTACCTGTCGATAAAGGCTCAGAGAATGGAGTTAGTGATTGAAGATAGAAATAAAGTCAAGGATAGGGAGAGTAACAGACGTGGAACCTCTATTGTAATATCAAATATGAGATTTACAAAGTCTAGGGAGGTAAGGGTTTATTTTGCTACTCTACTAAGGGAGTCTCAAGCAGTTAACTTCCACCGAGATCGAAGTCAATGGCAATCAACTTCCATGGCTAGTATAGATGGATCAAGGAAGATGAAGGTTCATGTCTGCAATAGTTGTGGGAAAAACCATGTGCAAACATGATGGAAATTTTTTGGGGCTTGTTTCCTCTATAAGGCACTTGATCATCAAAAATGAGAGTGCCCAACCAAAGGAGGAGGGAATGTTGAAAATTCTGTTTAAGTAGCCCGTGAGTCTTAGTAGGAGGTGAAGACTGGGACCATTATGAAATGTAGGTCTATGCAGGGTGCTCCAAGAAGGAATGTAACAAAGCCAAGACCGAAGGCCTCAGTTAGAGTTTACATGATGTAAGCAAAGGAGGACGGTAAAGCCCTCAATGTCATTACTAGTAATTTTTCTTTATTCAACAAAAACATTCATGCATGATAGACCCTGTATCAACTCATATAATATATATGTGATAAATTTAAGGTTTATAGGTGTCTTAAAGTTGTCCCTTCTGAGAGTAGTATGATAGTTACCAACCTGCTTAGTTAAAGTACTATTTTCGGTAAAGTAATAAAGGATTGTTCTTCGGGTTTTTACAAATATATCTTTTTGGCAAATTTGATGCTACTGAATTTCCATAAGTTTGTTGCCATCTTAGGGTTGTATTGGTGACTCGACATAATGCAAATATTGAATGTAAATCCAGAGGTGTTTGGTTATTAACTATAGCTGGAAATAAGGTGTTTATTTCAAGAATGAAGCTTAACATTAGAAACAACATAATCTCGACTGTTTCATCTCTGAAGATTATTGTGAAAGGTGAATATGCTTATTTGATGCACATGTTGGATTAAACAATGGTGAAAGAGGATTTTAATTGAGTGCTAATTGTGAGTGAGTTCTCAGATGTTTTTTCCAAAGAGCTTTTAGGGATACCACCAAATAGAAATATGGAGTTTTCGATTGAAGTTGTGTTGGGAACTACTCCTATTTTAGCTGCACCATACTGAATGGCACCAGTGGAATTGAAGGAGTTAAATACTCAGTTATAAGAGCTATTAGACAAAGATTTTATTTGGCCTAGTGTTTCATTGTGGGGTGCGATGATCTCTTTTGTTAAAAAGAAGGATAAGTCTCTTCATTTATGTATAAATTATTAGCGACTAAACAAAATGACCATAAAGAATAAATACTTGTTGCTCATAATTGAAGATTTTTTTGATCAGTTGAGTGGAGCTAGAATGTTTTCAAAGATTGACCTTTGTTCATGGTAATACCAAGTCAAGATCAAGGGTGATGATATTCCTAAAACTGCCTTCCGTACTCGCTACGGGCATTATAAATTCCTAGTGATGTCTTTCGGTTTAATGAATGCACCATTCGTGTTTATGGATTTGATGATTAGGTTTTTCCATCCCTATCTTGATCGTTATATGGTTGTCTTCATCAATGATATTCTTGTTTATTCAAAAAGTGAAGCAGAACATGTGGAGCATTTGCGAATAGTTTTGAATATCCTCCGTGAAAATAAGTTATACTCCAAGTTCAGTAAGTATGAATTTTGGTCAAAGGAAATCCACTTCTTAGGTCTTGTAATTTTAGCGAATGGAATCAAAGTGGATCCTAAAAAGATCAGGGCTGTGTTGGATTGGAATCTGCTAAAGAATGTCATCGAAGTACATAATTTTCTTGGGTTGGCGGGTTACTACAGAAGATTTGTAAAAGGAATTTCTACGATTGTAGCACTTTTGATGTAATGTTTAAAGAAGGATGAAAAGTTTTTTTGGTCACACGAATGTCAACAGATTTTTGACAAGTTAAAGAAGGCATTTACCGAAGCCCCAATTTTAAGCTAATCGAAATTAGGAGCGAAATATGTAGTGTTGACTGATGTGTCTCTAAATGGTCTGGGATTTGTGCTCATGAAAAATAGAAGGGTGACTACTTATGCATCACACCAGCTCATGTAACACCCCTTACCCGTGTTCGATGCCGGGACAGGATACGAGGCATTACTGGACTTAAACACCAGCAAACATATACAACTTGCCATAAAAAATTCGTTCAATTTAAAACCATTCATACACATGCAAATTGTCCCTTATATGGGCCTTCGAGGCCCAAAACATATATCGGGAGTAGTTCAGGACTAATCCAAGAACTTTAGAAAAACATAGAAATATTTTCATGAAACAGGGTCACACGCCCGTGTGGGTAGGCCGTGTGGTCACACACGCTTGTGCGGCTTAGGACACACCCGTGTCCTCAGCCCTTGTAACTCTCTGTTTATGATGTCATTAACACAAATAAGGTCACACGGCCAAGTCACACACCCATGTGCTCAAATCGTGTGGCGAATTAAATTCCAAAATCAGGTGTAGACTTCACACGGCCTGGGCACACGCCCATGTCTGAAGGCCGTGCCCTTCACACGGCAGAGACACACGCCCGTGTCTCTGCCCGTGTGTTTACTACTGGGCATTCTATTTTGCATTAATTAGGGTGTAGGGGACACACAGTCGAATCACATGCCCATAGGGAAGATCGTGTGTCACACACGGCCTAGACACACGCCCGTGTGTCTACCCATATGGACAACTTTGAGGCTATTTTCCAAGCCATTTGTGACCCTTAAATTCTCATTCACTCATACATTTTTGATGGCATGCAACATAGTATATTTAGTCACTCAAATACTTATAAACTTGATTAATCAATGACTTTGTAATGTCAACATATCACTTATCCAAACCATCATGCTTTTCATATAGCATTCCACACCAATTTCATATTTATTCATCATGGTAAACCAACTTCCAATTTGCTCAATTATACCTTAGCTTTGGTCATACTTATTAGCCACGATTCATTCATTTAACATATATGCCATTCATCACACATCTTATCCACAAGCAACCACATCAAGCATTACACATTGCACGCATGCATAATTAATTAGGGTTACAACCCAAGTAATCAATATGAACCATATCACATGGCCATATACAAAATGAGTCAAATATTACCATAAGCTAACACATTTGGCTAGACTAATATGACATATAACAAAAGACCAAGTTCCTATACATGCCATACTCAAAATGTTGAGACTAACTATACCCGAATGCCTAGTTGATAGTGTGATCAAGTCTTCGACGTCTTTCGATCCCTGAGCTAGCTTGGCGATACTATAAGAAATTGGAAAAGAGAGGGGAGTAAGCATAAAGCTTAGTAAGTACACATGCAAATAAATAGCAACATAATCACACATATATATAAATACCATTGACATAACATAGTTTACATATGTGTCATCATAAATTCATAGGCATAACTTAAATTTGTAGACATAACTTACACATTTTCAGTCTTACCAAAAGTTCATCATATTGTCATATGAGTTTTTAATACATACCTGTACCAACTCGTAACACATTGTCATATTTCCTCATCATTGACTTACTTGTCGAATAACTCACAGGTTTACCCGTTGAACACTCGGAATACTATCGAATACACAGAAGACTTGCACATGGTACTTCAAACATAGCCACATGCTACCTTATATCTCAATCACACATTGCTCGCTCTCAAGCTAATCACGGGCCTACTCACACACGTTGACAGTCAGGACGTAACTACTCGGGCTGCTCACACAAGCTGATAGGTACCCGCAACATATGCCGGGCTACCCAGCCACCTGTAGGACGTACATGACTAGCACTTGGATTCACATAGTCACATATACACATAATCTCATGAGCTCATAATCACATAGTTCCTAGTGAAATTTCACATTGTATCCTAGATTATTCCTAAGGTTCAAACGGGATTTTTCTCGATATCACATATTCATCGAACTCGTTCACAATGTCATGCTCATAGACTATAACATTGTTCATACACTTGTCATAATAATTAATCATAGAGACTCATACATTAATAAAATATTAAAACATGATATATCATTGCATTATTTACACATGAACTTACCTCGGTACAAAATAAGGACAATTTATTCAATTTAGTCCAAAATCTTGTTCTTTCCCCAGTCTAGGTCCGGACTCCATTTTTCTTGATCTATGATAGCAAATTCAGCTCATTTAATCATCAAATTATTCAAATCAGTCCAAAAACTATATTTAGGAAAAATTACAATTTTGCCCCTAAACTTTCACATCTTTGCAAATTAGTCTCTAGGCTCATAAAATGAAATGTGTCCATTTTCTTTGTTACCCAAGCCTAGCTGAAATTAACCCATAATCATATCAATCCACATTTCCCATTAAAACACACATCTTACTACTTGTTTTAGACCTTTTACAAAAAGGTCCTTTTTAGGTGTTTTCATGAAAAACCACTTAGTAAAAGATGTTTATCATACATTAAACTTTCATATTCCTCCATTAAACATCAAAATACATGCATGTCACATATGGGTCACTTTTTAAACATGATCCCTAACTCAAAATAAGGCTAGAAATAGGTAGATCATGCTTCAAGGATCTCAAAAAAATAAAGAATATTAAAAACGGGGCTAGGGAGTACTTACAATCGAGCTTGAAAGTTGAAGGGAAAACCCTAGCTATGGCTCTTCAAACTTTCGGCACACACATGAAGAAGATGACATAATTTTGACTTATTTTTCCCTTTTTATTCTTTTATTAACCAAATGACAAAAATGCCCTTATGGCTTTTCTTTCAATTTTTTCCTATTCATGCCCATTTTTGTCCATAAAAATAGAAATTGGGTAAATTTCTATTTAAGGACCTCTAATTAATCATCCATGGAAATTTCATGCTTAAGGCTTCTAGAACTCACATTTTTCAACTTTTGCAATTTAGTCCTAAATGTCAAATTGGACACTTTATCAATGAAATTTCTTCATGAAATTTTCACACAAGCATGCAATCATATTATAGACCTCCTAATAATCATAAAATAATTATTTTTACTTCAAATTTTTGGTCTCGAAACCACTGTTCTGACTAGGCCCTAATTCGAGATGTAACAATTCTCCCCCTTAGGGATTTTCGTCCCTGAAAATCTTACCGGTGAAAAGGTTTGGGTATTTGTTTCTCATGTTTTCCTCGGTCTCCCATGTAGCCTCTTCAAACCCATGTCTTTAGCATAAAACCTTCACAAGGGCAATACTTTTTTTTCTCAATTGTTTGACTTCCCGGGCCAAAATCATAATCGGCTTTTCGCCATAAGTCATATCCGGTTGGATCTTGACCTCTATCAGTGAATTCACATTCGAAGGATCAGATCGGTACTAGCGCAACATAGACACATGGAACACATCATGAATATTTTCCAATTTGGATGGTAAGGCTAACCGATAGGCAATTGGCCCTACTCTCTCAGTGATCTCATACGGTCCAATAAAGCATGAACTTAATTTGCCTTTTCTACCAAATCTTAAAACCTTTTTCCATGGAGACACTCTCAAAAATACCTTGTCACCGATCTCAAACTCAATCACTTTCCGTTTCAAATCCGCGTAGGATTTTTATCTATTTGAAGTAGCTTTCAAACAATCACATATTATCTTTATTTTTTCTTCAGTTTCTCTGGCTAAATCAACTCCGTGAATCTGATTCTCTCTGTGTTCAGTCCAATACAAAGGTGTTTGGCACCTACGCCCATACAATGCCTCACAAGGCGCCATTTTCAAACTCGACTAAAAACTGTTGCTGTAGGCAAATTCTACCAATGATAAATAATTTTCCCAATTACTTTGGAACTTAAGGACACAACACCACAACATAGCTTCGAGAATTTGAATTACTCACTCAGACTGATTGTCGGTTTGTGGATGGAAAGCGGTACTAAAATTCAACTTTGTACCTAAAGCCTCTTGCAACTTCTTCCAAAATCACGAAGTGAACCTTGGATCTCTATTCGATATAATCGATAAAAGCACTCCGTGCAACCTCACTATTTCGTACATATACCACTCGACTAATTATCAAGTGAATAGTCAATATGTACCGGTATAAAATGAGCTGACTTTGTTAATTAATCAACAACAACCCATACAACATCTTTCTTTCTCGGTGTCAAAGGCAAACCCATCACGAAACCCATAGTAATATGGTCTCATTTCCACTCGGGAACCATCACAGTCTGAAGTAAGCCTGAAGGTACTTTGTGTTCAGCTTTCACTTGTTGAATCTCAAAACGAACTTAGAAATATCTCTTTTCATACTCTGCCACCAATACAATTTCTTCAAGTCATTGTACATTTTTGTACTACGTGGATGCATAGACAAACAACCACTATGGCCCTCAAGCAAAATCTTCTGAATCAACTCGATATTCTTAGGAATACAAATCCTATCTCGAAACATCAAGCAACCATTGGAACTAATCCAAAAATATGATTTCATACCTGGTTCACATTGGATTATTTTGGCTTGCAAATCACCGTCACTTTGCTAAGCTTCATAAATCTCTTGGAGAAACATTGGTCTAGCTCTTAAATCCGCTAGAATTTAACCACATCTGATAAGGCCAACTAAGTGTTCATAGCCCTCAATGCAAACAAGGATTTCCTACTCAAGGCATCAGCGACCACATTCGCCTTTCCGTGGTGATAATCAATCACTATCTCATAATCTTTTATCAACTCTAGCCATCTTTGTTGTCGTAGGTTCAAATCCTTTTGAGTCATCAAGTACTTTAGACTTTTATGGTCAGAATACACATGACATTTCTCACCATACAAATGATGTCTCTAAATCTTCAGCGCAAACACAATGGCAGCTAATTCCAAATCGTGTGTCAGATAATTCTTCTCATGTAGTTTTCAGCTGCCTTGAGGCATAAGCTATCACCTTGCCTTCTTGCATAAGCACACAACCCAATCCATTCAAGGATGCATCACTATAAACCACAAATTCTTTTCCCGATTCAGGTTGTACTAAAATTGAAGCCTTAGTCAACAATGCCTTTAATTTCTCAAAACTCTGTTCGCATTTTTTCGTCCATTCGAGCTTAACATCCTTCTGTAACAATCTCGTCATTAGAGTTGCAATCATGGAAAATCCTTTAACAAATCGTATGTAATAACCAACTAAGCCTAGGAAGCTTCTAACCTCTGACACATTCCTCAGCAGTTTTCATTCAACAATAGTCGAAATCTTACTCTGATCTACTCGAATGCCATCACTCGAAACAATGTGCCCCAAGAATTCGACTTTTCAAAGCCAAAACTCACTTTTACTAAACTTAGCATACAACTGCTTGTCTCTCAAGGTTTGCAAAACCATTCTCAAGTGCTCGGCATGCCCAGCCTCATCACGAGAATAAATCAGTGTTTTGTCAATAAAAACAATCACAAATTTATCTAAGTATGGTCGAAAAATATGGTTCATTAAATCCATAAATATCGCGGGAGCATTTGTTAAACCAAAAGGCATAACCAAAAATTCATAGTGACCATGCCTCATCCGAATTATAGTTTTCGGTACATCCGAGTCTTTTACCTCTTAATTGGTAGTAACGGAACCTCAAGTCAATCTTGGAAAATACTATAGCTCCCTTCAATTGGTCAAACAAGTCATCAATTCTTGGAAAGGGATACTTGTTCTTTATGGTTACCTTATTGAGTTGTTAGTAGTCTATACACGGTCTCATTGAACCATCTTTCTTTTTCACAAATAGTACCGATGCACCCCATAGAGAATAACTGGGTCTTGCAAAACCTTTATCTATTAGCTCTTGTAACTAGACTTTTAACCCCTTTAACTCCATCGGAGCCATCCTATACGGAGTAATCGAAATAGGTGCAGTACCAGGAATTAATTCAATGCCAAGCTCAACTTCCCTAATTGGAGGCAATCCGGGCAACTCTTTTGAAAATACATCTGGATATTCGCATAATACCGGCACTGACTCAATTTTCAACTCAGACTCCTTCATATTCAACACAAAGGCAAGATAAGCTTCATAACCCTTTCTCATACATCCTTGAGTAGTCATGGAAGAAATCACTACAGGCAAGCTATCCGATTCATCTGATTCAACCCAAAGAATATCACCACTTTCACATTTCAATTCAATGATTTTCCTTCCACAGTTTACTACATCATGTATGGTCAACCAATCCATACCATGTATTATATCAAATTCATCAAATGACAAAAGCATGAGATTAGTTGGAAAACAATGACCTCTAATCATTAAAGGGTAATTCTTACATACTTTGTCAACTATCACATGCTTGCCTAGACGGTTTGACACTTTTATTACAAATTCTGTAGACTCAATGGGCATATTCATGCTAGACACCAATTTCACATATACATACAAATGGGTAGATCCTAGATCAATCAAAGCAACAATAGAAGTATCATAGAGAGAAAAAGTACCCCTAATCACATCAGGGGATGAAGCCTCTTTGCGAGCGAGAATGGCGTAAATCCTCGCAGGTGCTCTACCCTTGGGTCTCACAATTGGATCCCTAAGTGCACTCTTACTACTCGCTCCATTTCCCGGATTCTTCTGTGGTCTCACTCTAGAAGTAGCATTGCCTGATCTTGCACTCTAAAATTTTTTCTTTTCATTTGTCTCAGGATAATCCTTGATAAAATGATCATGTGAACCACACTTGACACATGCCCGACTATTCATCCAGCTTTCGCCAGGGTGACATCTGCCACAATGTTGACACTCAGGTCTATTAGGTCGAGCGTTACCCACACTCGCTATTGAAGTATTTTGAGCCTTAAGACCCGAATACAATTTCCCATGGTTCCTGTTTGAAAACCCAGCTGGAACACTCGATCGAGTATTAAACTCTCTTGGTTTCTTAGTTGAGGACTGAAATAATTTACCCAGCTGTCTCTTCTTTGAATCTCGAGATAATAACTCAGCTTTTCTCTTCTCTTTAGTCAATTCCTCGGCCTTACAAGTTCTCCCTACGAGCACAACAAATTCTCTCAGTTCAAGGACACCCACCAACAATCAGATTTCTTCGTTTAATCCATCTTCAAATATTTTACACATGATGGCCTCAGTCAATACACATTCTCGAGTATATTTGCTCAATCTCACAAACTCATGCTCATATTCTGTCATCGTCATTCGACCCTGTTTTAACTCGAGGAATTCCTTCCTTTTTTGATCAATAAATCTCTGGCAAATGTACTTCTTATGGAACTCTTCTTGGAAAAATTCCCAGCTAATTCTTTCCCTTGGTATTACTGACACAAGGGTGTTCCACCACTGATAAGTCGAGTCTCTTAAGAGGGACACAACACACTTCATGCATTCCTCAAGTGTGCATGATAACTCATCAAACACCCTAATGGTATTCTCAAGCCAGAACTCTGCCCTCTCAGAGTCATTATCTTTACTAGCTCGAAATTCTTCGACCCCTTGCTTTTGAATTTTATCCACTGGAAGTCTATTCAGTCCCATAAGACCCATACCTTAGGGTGCTACGGGAATAGGCTAAGGAATTGGCGGGGTGGAGGGGGTTGAGCGTTCGGGTTTGTTCAAACGAACTCCATATACCAGGTGTCCATCATATGGAGAAAGGCTTCCCTGCCTCCTTCTCCTCGACTAAACGTAGGAGGTCTACTATCAGACGTTGCTGCCCCTTCAGCGAGCACAAGTGCGTTACATTCAACATCATCTGCCACTGCTCTGTCGGGACCCATTTACTATATGAAAACACATTTCAAAATCTTCAGGAGTCATCACACTATCATAATATATGTATGGCATGTATACCCCTTACCCGTGTCCGACACTGAGATAGGATACGAGGCATTACCGGGCTTAAACAACAATAAACATACACAACCGACCATAAAACTTCATTCAATTTATAACTATTCATACACATGCAAATTGTCCCTTATATGGGCCCACAAAGCCCAAAACATACATCGGGAATAGTTCGGGACTAATCTGAGAACTTTAGAAAAACATAGAAAAATTTTCATGAAACATGGTCACACGCCTATATGGGTAGGCCATGTGGTCACACACACCTGTAAAGCTTGGGACACGCCTGTGTCCTCAACCCGTGTAACTCTCTGTTGATGATGTCATCAACAGAAATAGGGTCACACGGCCAAGTCACATGCTCGTGTACTCAGACTGTGTGGTGAATTAAATTCTAAAATCAGGTGCAGACTTCGCACGGCCTGGGCACACACCTATGCCCTAAGGTCGTGCCCTTCATACAACAGAGACACACGCCCGTGTCCCTGCCCGTGTGTTTACTACTAGGCATTCTGTGTTGCATTAATTAGGATGCAGGGGACAAACGATCGAATTACATGCCCATGGGGCAGACCGTGTGTCAGACACGGCCTAGACACACGCCCGTGTGGACAACTTTGAGGCTATTTTCCAAGCCATTTGTCACCCTTAAATGCTCATTCACTCATACATTTTTTATGGGATACAACATAGTGTATTTAGTCACTCAAATACTCATAAACTTGATTAATCCATGACTTTTTAATGTCAACATATCACCTATCCAAACCATCATGCTTTCATATAGCATTCCACACCAATTTCATATTTATTCATCATGGTAAACCTACTTCCAATTTACTCAATTACACCATAGCTTTGGTCATACTCATTAGCCACGATTCATTCATTTAGCACATATGCCATTCATCACACATCTCATCCACAAGCAACCACATCAAGCATAACACATTGCATGCATGCATAATTAATTAGGGTTACAACCCAAATAATCAAAATGAACCATATCACATATTCGTCGAATTCGTTCACAATGTCATGCTTATAGACTATAACATCATTCATACACTTGTCATAATAATTAATCATAGAGACTCATACATTAATAAAATATTAAAACATGATATATCATTGCATTATTTACACATTAACTTACCTAGGTACAAAATATGGGCAATTAATTTAATTTAGTCTAAAATTTTGTTCTTTCTTCAGTCTAGGTCTGGACTCTATTTTTCTTAATCTATAATAGCAAATTCAGCTCATTTGATCATCACATTATTCAAATCAGTCCAAAAACTATATTTAGGCAAAATTATAGTTTTGCCCCTAAGCTTTCACATATTTGCAAATTAGTCTCTAGGCTCGTAAAATGAAATGTGTCCATTTTCTTTGTTACCCAAGCCTAGCCGAACTTAGCCCATACTCATATCAACCCATATTTTCCATTAAAACACACATATTGGTACTCATTTTAGAAATTTTACAAAAAGGTCCTTTTTAGGTGTTTTCATGAAAAATCACTTAGTAAAAGATGTTTATCATACACCAAACTTTCATATTCCTCCAGTAAACATCAAAATACTTGCATGTCACATATGGGTCACATTTTAAACATGATACCTAACTCAAAATAAGGCTAGAAATAGGTAGATCATGCTTCAAGGATCTCAAAAATATAAAGAACATTAAAAATGGGGCTAGAGGGTACTTACAATCGAGCTTGAAAGTTGAAGGGAAAACCCTAGCTATGGCTCTTCAAATTTTTGGCACACACATGAAGAAGATGAACACAATTTTGACTTAATTTTCCCTTTTTATTCTTTTATTAACCAAATGACAAAAATGCCCTTGGCCTTTCTTTCAAAATTTTCCTATTCATGCCCATTTTTGTCCATAAAAATAGAAATTGGGTAAATTTATATTTAAGGACCTCTAATTAATAATCCATGGAAATTTCATGCTTAAGGCTTCTAGAACCCACATTTAGCAACTTTTTCAATTTAGTCCTAAATGTAAAATTGGACACTTTATCAATGAAATTTCTTCATGAAATTTTCACACAAGCATGCAATCATATTATAGACCTCCTAATGATCATAAAATAATTATTTCTACTTTGAATTTTTGGTTTCAAAACCACTGTTCTGACTAGGACCTAATACGAGATGTTACAGCTCAAGCCCCATAAGAAGAATTATCCAACACAGGATCTGGAATTAGTTGCCATTGTTGTAGCTTTAAAACTTTGGAGACACTATCTTTATGGAGAGAAGTGTCGTATATTCTCCAATAACAAAAGTTTGAAGTATTTTCTCACTTACAAGGAGTTTAATCTATGCCATCGATGATGGATAGAGTTGTTGAACTAGCAATGAGTACCATTTAGGGAAAGGAAATGTGGTGGCTAATGCGCTGAGTAGAAAGACTGTTTTGACCTTGGCTACTTTGCAAGCAAAAGTACACTTGGTGAGTGATGGATCACTTCTCGCTGAGTTAAGGGCACATCCTATTTTTCTTTCCCAAATACTAGAGGCTCAAGCAAAGGATGCGTGATGTGGAGAAGTAAAGAAATGAATAGAATCAGGCGATACAAGGAATTTTAGCCTTGGAAAAGAGGGTGAGCTATGTTTCATGGGAAGATAACTCGAAGGGGATAATCAAAGGTAAGAGATTAGAAGGGAAGCATATCAAGGAGCCTTTTCACTTCATCTAGGAATTGTGAAAATGTATCGAGATGTAACAGCCCGTTCGTTTCTAGTCAAATTAGGACAGTGGTTTTGGAACCACAGATCTAAAGTTGAAATATTTATTTTACTATTATTTTAATGTCTAAAGCATGATAATATGTTTGTACAAAAATTTCGTTAAGAAATTTTATCGTTTGATAATTCAATTCGATAAAAAGGACTAAATCGAGGAAGTGCAAAAGTGATGTTCTAATAGTTAAAGGTATTAAATAGCTATGGAATATTAAAGTTAAGGTATTTAAGTGGTAATTTTATCATTATGAACTTGATTGGACAATTATGGACAAATATTATGTAACATCCCGAAATAGGGCCTAGTTGAAATAGTGGTTTCGGGACCACAAATTTGACATTAAAATATTTATTTTATGATTATTATGAGGTCTAGAATATGAGAATATGCATGTGTTAAGATTTCATGAAGAAATTCTTTGAGTAAGGTATCCAATTGGAAATTAGGGACTAAATTGAATAAATTGCAAAACTTGGATTCTAAAATCAATTTGCATGAAATTGCTTTAGATTATAAGTTAGAAGGTATTAGAGATCAATTTTCCCAGTTTCTAAGTTTTTGGACAAAAATGGGCTTGCATGGATGAAATTTTAAAGAAAGGGCCTAAGGGCATTTTGGTCATTTAGCATTTTAATGAAATAAAATGAGAAAAATGAACCAAAATCAACTCATTTTTCTTCTCCATGCTGCTAAAAATTCAAGGGACTCCATATCTAGGGTTTTCAACATTTTCAAGCTCAATAGTAAGTGCACCCAAGCCCCGTTTTTAATGTTCTTTGTATATTTGAAATCCCAATAGCTTATTCTCTCCATTTCTACCCATATTTCATGCTAGGGTTCATGTTTAAAAATTTACCCGTGCATGATTTTCTTTTATTTTGATGGTTTATGGAGGAATATGAAAGTTGAAGGTGTATTAAACATCTTTTCCTAAGTGATTTTCATGAGAAACCCCTAAAGGGACCTTTTTGCAAAAGTTGTCAAATATGTGGTAGAAATGTGAAAATAATGGAAAATATGGGCTGCCATAAGAGGGAAAAGTGTTCAGCTAGGCTTGGGTAAGATAGAAATTGCATGTGTTTCACTATACGAGCCTAGGGACTAAATCGTAAAAATGTGAAAGGTTAGGGGCAAAATGGTCATTTGGATCGGGGTGGAATTTAGGCTAAAAAAGGTACAATGTGAGTTATTAATAATTTATTTTTATTGTTATAGACCCCGAGGAACAAATTTCGGAGGTCGATCGAGGAAAACGAAAGGTTTTGGAATAACCGAAGCACAACACTGAAACGAGTACCAGGTAAGTTTGGATAACTTAAAGTAAACTCAAAATGTGTCTAATTATATGATTTATGAATGCATGATGATTGCATTTATTAATAGCATGAAATCATATGAATTGCATCTTTGATAATGAATTTTTTGAAAATGTCTCGGTTGAGGTTAAAAAGGGAATTCGATGCATAAACCATGATTAACATGTGAATTGAGATCCTGCATGTGTTTCAGAAAGAATTTAGCCCGGACGGGTAATCCAATAATCTCAAGTATGAAAAGGATCTATCCTGGACTGGTGTTCTTTGAGTGATCGAGCCTTCCGAAGAATATGTGTGCATTGTGGATTTAGCCCGGACGGGTAATCCGATTAGGGTCTGAATTTAGCCTGGACTGGTAATTCAGATTTGAGCTCACTAAAGGTGTTTGTCGTTATAAGGGATTTAGCCTGGATTGGTAATCTCGACATTCACCCTATGAGTTTATATTATGGGGGATTTAGCCTAGATTGGTAATCCTGCCGTAAGATGTGAGGTTCGCGGGAGTGCATACTTGAAATGATCATTTGTATGAATTGATGGTGATTGGATAATTCATCAAGATTTCCTAAAATCTCAACGGGACTAACACAAGGTATATGCACAAATGACATGTTGAATGATGAGCTCATCTAAGAAAAATTACATGGTGAATTGTTATGTGACTAACTCATTCATTGAGTGCATGTGATAGGGAAACCATTTCCATATTCATTGGTTCATTATCTAATAAGGATGTTAGTTAAATAATCGGTAAATTTACTTTCTAGTTATTCGAGCTTACTAAGCATGTAAATGCTTACCCATATCTTTTTTCCCGTTTTTAGAGCTCGAGGACTCGTAAAGATTGGAAGACGGTTGGAGAGTTTACACACTATCAACTAATTTAGCTTTGGCATATAGACACTTATGTTTTGTTCAATGGCATGTATAGAGCTTTTGAGTATTTTGTTATATGTGTCATTTAATTTTCCAAAATGAAGGCATGTAAAGTTATACTTATCTTTTTGTATATAGTCGTGGAAATTGGCTTATTTTGAAGTAGGCTATGACCTATAAATCTATGCATGTTTATGTTCATATACGATGGCTTGGTTATAATTGGCAATGAGTTATAAAAATGAGCCAATTTTGGATGTGCCAATGAGACATGGAATCCCCTTAAATACAAGGTGGGAATTAACCTAGCATGTATAAAACCGATGATATGAGGTTGTCATGCGATAAGATTTATCATGGTCTGATACAAGTGTATAATTTGGCTTTATCATGTGTAAAAGTAACCTATATGGGTGATTGGTTGGTAGGGAGTGATCAAAGGCTTGAAAAATAGCCTAATAAGGTCCACATGGATAGACACACGGGGGTGTGTCTAGGCCGTGTGTGACACACGGCTCACCCCCATTGGTGTGTGGTATGGCCGTGTATCCCCTGCACCTAAATTTTTAAGTCAGTTTTGTGCACGGGCTAGGCACATTGATGTGTGTCTTGGCCGTGTGTCCCTAATTGTATAATGAGGTTGAAGTTAGTGTTGTACACAGGCTGAGGGCACGGACTTGTCCCAAGCCTCACGGGCATGTCTAACCACACGGCCCCACCACACGGGGGTGTTACACTTCAAAGTAAGGGAAAATTTTCTAAAGTACCCAAAGTTTATCGAATGTTTTTGGTTTTGTCCCGCACTGCCCCTAGGTGTGTTTTAGGCCTCAAAGGCCTGTGTTGGGGACAAGAGGTACATGTTTGAAAGGTTTTAAATTTTGGGCGAAATTTGGTGACCCGATTTAGTAAGTTTGTAAAGGTGAAATACCAGTAACGCCTCAAACCCTATCCTGGCGTCAGATACGGGTGAAGGGTGTTACATTTAGTGGTATCAGAGCTACGATTTAGTCAGTTCTAAGACTACCGTAGAGGGTATTGATGTTCGCTGTACATGCCATTATATGAATGTTGATAGTCAGATATCTCTTAACTATTTAAATTGTTTTTGAATATAGTAAATGTCTTCCAATCAAGTACAAGATGAGTCCGAGAGAGCCGAGAGCCATGCTCCAGTTTTCGTGCAACGAGCTGTATCTAGTAGTAGTAGAAAGGTTATGTTTGAAGGTAGGGAAGAGGCCCTAGCCACCTTCTTTAACATGATGGATGAATAGTTTGGGGATTATTTAAGGAATTGCCCCAACATACCACGACCTCCCCCGTCCCTTAACCAACCTGATGAGGATTTACCACGAGGTATGACACCGGTAAGAATTGGTAAGGCCCCCGTAGATAAGCTTAGAAAGTATGGGGCTGAGGAATTTAGAGCTAAAATTGAGGATGATGCTGAGAGAGTCGAGTTTTGGCTCGAGAATACCACAAGGGTATTAGATGAATTATCGTGCACACCTAAGGAGTGCTTAAAGTGTACCGTGTCTCTCTTGAAGAACACTGCATACCATTAGTGGAAGACCGTATCTTTGGTGGTGCCAAAGAAAAATATCACTTGGGAATTCATCACTTGGGAATTCTTCCAAGTAGAGTTTAGGAAGAAGTATATCAGTCAAAGGTTCTTAGAGACAAGCGAAAGGAGTTCGTGGAACTCAAACAAGGGAATAAGACTATGATAGAATACGAAAGGGAGTTTGTAAGGTTATCGTGGAAACCATGAATGGTATGCATATATTTTGATGTTTTATGGTAGAATATGAATGTTTGAAGTTAGAAGAACGATCTTTTCTAAGCGATTTTTAGTGAAAATGAGCAAAACGACATAATCTGGTAAAAATACCTATTATTCATAACTATGTGTTAGAGTGAGAATTTGATGTTGCCATAGAAGGGAAAAATGATCAGCATGTCATAAAACATAAGAATTAGGGCTGAAATTAAATTTCCGATCCTAGGGGCAAAATCGTAATTTTGTAAAAGTTAGGGGGCAAAAATGTAATTTTTCCACAATGTGATTTTTGGATTGAAATAAATAGTATGAGTGTTAAATAAGCTAAATGTCTTGTTATAGATCAAGAAAGGCGTGGAATCGACCTCGAACGGGGAAGGAAAAGATTTTGGACTAAATTGCAAAATTTCCATATTTTGCACCGAGGTAAGTTTGTATGTAAATAATATCTTAACTTCATTTACATTTTTATATTTCAACCTATTATATATATATTTTAGCTTGATTTTGAAGCATAAATCGACTATTGGAAGAATGGAAATAAGTAATAGAGAGATAAATCCCGATTGAACATTCGGAAAGATTTAATAATATAGATGGAACGTAGCTAGGTCACATGTATGGTGCTGAGTGCACATCATCTGTACAAGAGAGCTATGAGATACTATGTAGTAGCTAGGTCATATGTGTGATACGGGATGTATCCCATGTAGACAAGAGAGCTACGGGAGAGGTAAATGTAGCTAGGTCGCATGGGTGATTCCAAGTGAAGGACACCATGTAGACAAGAGAGCTACGAGATAAATTGGCTAGGTCACACGGATGGTACTAAATATTCACCATGTGTACAAGAGAGCCGAATTATATGAATGATGATGGGTGGAGCTGTGTGCTGAAACCACCAAATATCAAGAATTGATCCGAAGTGTTCAACGGGATGATTTTATAGTGACATTTTAATCATGGACCTATACTTGTGATGTATTAAATGTGGTGAAAATGAATTGTGACATGTACGTTAAAATGAGGTTAATATAAAGAAAGTGTAAAAGAGTGAATTTGCAATAATACTGTTTGTGGACAGTCGCAGTGACGTGAAATTTGAAAAATCACCAAAAATAGTAGGAATTAAATTAGAGACTGAATGAGATATTAAATTAAATCTTAGTGAGTCTATTTCATGTAAGAGAAATAGAACAAGTAAAGGAACTCTATATTTTGAGATATTTATATTTGTGTATGACTTGTTAAGAATGACAATGTGATCCCCTGTTCTGACTTTGAAAAATCATTAAAAATTTTAAAAACATAATTAAGAAATATAATTTACATGCATAGATTCCTCGTTGAGTCTAGTTTTAAATGAAATAAATTTCGTGGCTATTTGACTTTTGTACTGGGATAAAATCAACTCGTAGTGAAAAGAGGTCAGATCAGTCGAGCTGTGTAACAGGGGAAACTTTAACTAATAAACTGTACTAATTGGATGGACTAAAAATTCCAGAAAAAAATTTGTAAGAATTAATATGAGTCTAGTTTCAGGAAACATTTATGGATTTTAATTTTGAGTTTTGTAACTCGAGTTATGATTTATTTAGTGAACGTGACGCAGGAGAGACAGCTTAATCAAAGTGGTGTGAATAGAAAATTTTAAGTAGATATACTTGAGTTATTGTATATATATTAGATTCTTTAATTATTATTTATATACTTATTTACTAAGCTATAAGCTTACTTTCTTTTCTCTCTTTTGTCTTATAGTGTCGTCCAGCTTGCTCAGGAGTTGAAGATCGTGAAGATCCGCCTCACACTATCAATACTTTAGGTCGTTTTGAACTAAACATTTTGAATTATGGCATGTATAATAGGCTTAGTTATTTTGTTACGTGTCATAATTGCCTAGGTTTAAAATATTGGTTACAGTATTTGATCAATCATTTTGTACAAAGCCATTGAAGTTGGCTAATATTGTTCAAGACATATGTTATAACGATGCATTATCTAATTGGATGACATATTTCTATCTCAGTTTTGTTTAATTGTATGTGTTATGTTCCGGTAATACCTCGTACCCTGTTTCAGTGTTAAACATGGGAAAGGAGCTTTACATTTAGTGGTATCAGAGCTATGGTTTAGTCGATTCTCAGACTATTATAGTGTGTGTAAAAGTCTAGTTATACATGCCATAAATATACTGTGATAATGTGGTGACTCCTGATTATTCTAAACTGTGTTTTGTTTTAATATAGTAATGGATCCTGATGGAACTGCGGCTGATGATGCTGCTAGTAATGCGCCGACTCCCGCGCAAGGGACCGCGCCTGTAGAAAGTAGACCTGAGACATCGAGACAAGGAGATAAGGCTCGGGATGCCTTCCTCCAAATGATGAACAATTGGTATACTGAGTTTATTCGAGCAAACCCAAATGCTCAACCTCCTCCACCCCCTCCCATACTTCAGACGGTTGCTGTAGCTACTCAAGGCATAGATTTGGTAAGAATGAACAAGCCTCCGGTCGACAAGATTCAAAAACAAGGAGCCGAAGAGTTTAGAGCAAAGATCGACGATGATCCCGAGAAGGCGGAGTTCTGGCTTGAAAATTCTACCCGTGTATTTGATGAGCTCTCATGTACACCCAAGGAGTGCTTAAAGTGTGTCGTATCACTTTTGAGAGATTCAGCTTACCATTGGTGGAAGACTTTGGTAGTAGTGGTGCCAAAATAAAGGGTTACTTGGGATTTCTTCCAGGAAGAATTTAGAAAGAAATACATAAGTCAGCGATTTATTGATCAAAAACGGAAGGAGTTCCTTGAATTGAAGCAGGGCAAGATGTCTGTGGCAGAGTATGAACGCGAATTTGTAAGAATCAATAAGTATGCCCAGGAATGTATGTCCACCGAGGCTATTATGTGTGAAAGGTTTGAGGATGGACTTAATGAGAACATTAAAGTGCTTGTGAGAATTCTGGAGCTGAAAGAATTTGTAGCATTGGTTGATCGAACTCTTAAAGCTGAAGAATTAGACAAAGAAAGAAGAAAAGTTACTATTGAGGCCCGAGATGCCAGAAAGAGGCCGATAAGTAAGTCATTTCAATCTCAATCAAAGAGGTCAAAAGAGACAAACCCTCGAGTGACAGTTTCAACTGAGGATTCACACAGAGATCGTGGTAGGGCATATTCGGGTCTAAAGCTCAAGCTACTTCAGTGGCAAGTGTGGGTAATGTGCGGTCTAGAAAGCCTGAATGTTAGCAATGCGGCAGGCAACATTTTGGTGAGTGTTGGGGAAACGAGCGAGCTTGTTTCAGGTGTGGTTCTCATGAGCATTTTATTAGAGACTGTCTGGAGAAAGTTAAAGAAGAAAAATTTCAGAGTGCTAGACAAAGTACGACCGCTAACGGAGGTAGACCACCGAGAAATAGTGGAAGTGGAGCTAGCAGTAAAACTGTAATGAAAGATTCAGTGGCGAGATCAGAAGTTAGAGCGCCTGCTAGAGCTTATGCCATAAATGCCCGAGAGGATGCATCATCTCCTGATGTGGTCACTGGTACATTTTCTATCTATGATACTATTGTTATTGCATTGATTGATCCCGGGTCTACTCATTCCTATATTTGTATGAATTTAGTATCTAATAAGAAGTTGCCTGTTGAGTTTACTGAGTTTACGATGAAAGTGTCGAACCCTTAGGCCAATATGTGCTAGTTGATAAGGTTTGCAAGAATTGCCCATTAATGATTCAAGGTCACCGCTTTTCCTCTAACTGATCTTCATTACCGCTTTGATGAGTTTGACGTTATTTTGGGAATGGACCGTTAACATTGTATGATGCCGTGGTAGATTGTAAACAGAAAACACTAGAGTTGAAATGTGAAAATGGTGAAATTCTGTGGGTTGAAACAGATGAATCAAATAAATTGCCTATGGCGATTTCGCACATGTCTGCACAGAAATACATGAGGAAAGGGTGTGAAGCTTATCCGCCTATGTAATGAATAATCGAGCCGTATGCGAATTGAAGCTTGAATCAGTACCCATAGTCTGTGAATTTCCCGATGTATTTCTAGAGGAATTACTTGGATTGCCTCCGAACAGAGAGATAGAGTTTGCCATTGATTTGTTGTCGGGGACTGCACCGATCTCGATTGCTCCATATAGAATGGCTCCGACTGAATTAAAAGAATTGAAGGCTCAGTTACAAGAGTTAACAGACAAGGGATTTGTGAGACCGAGTTTCTCTCTTTGGGGTGCTTCTGTATTGTTCGTAAAGAAGAAGGATGGCTCAATGAGGCTTTGCATTGATTTCCATCAACTGAATAAGGTGACTATAAAGAACAAGTACCCGTTACCGAGGATTGATGATTTATTTGATCAATTAAATGGGGCAACAGTGTTTTCAAAGATCGATTTGAGGTCCGGTTACTACCAGTTGAGAGTTAAGGAGTCAGATGTACCGAAAATCGCCTTTCAGACAAGGTATGGACATTATGAGTTCCTTGTGATGCCTTTTGGCTTAACAAATGCTCCGGCTATATTTATGGACCTGATGAACCGAATCTTTCAGCCATATTTAGATAAGTTTATAGTGGTGTTCATAGATGACATTTTAATTTATTCTCAGGATGAGTCTGAGCACGCCGAACACTTGAGAACCATATTGCAGATCTTGAGAGAAAAAAAAACTATTTGCTAAGTTTAGTAAAAGTGAGTTCTGGCTTCGTGAAGTTGAATTTTTGGGACATATAGTCTCAGGTGATGGTATTCAGGTGGATCCGTGCAAGATTTCCGCGATCGTTGATTGGAAACCGCCAAAGAATGTATCCGATGTTAGAAGCTTTTGTCTTTGCCTTGATTTGGAATTAGCCGCTATTGTCTTTGCCTTGAAGATCTGGCGACATTATTTGTATGGTGAAAAATGTCAAATTTTTACTTATCACAAAAGTCTGAAGTATTTAATGAATCAAAAGGATTTGAATCTGCGACAACGAAGATGGTTTGAATTATTGAAGGATTATGAGCTAGTGATTGATTATCATCCGGAAAAAGCAAATGTAGTTGCTGACGCCTTGAGCAGGAAATCTCTTTTTTCTTTGAGAGCCATGAATACGAGGTTAGCATTGTCTGATGATGGGTCAATCTTGGCAGAGATGAGGGTTAAACCATTATTTCTCCAGCTAATTTGTGATGCTCAAAAGAACGATAGTGAGTTGCGAACCAAGAGAACTCAGTGCGAATCGAGTTACGAATCAGATTTTTGAGTTGGACCAGATGACTGTTTGATGTTTCGAGATAGGATTTGTGTACCGAAAAATGATGAATTGATTCAGAAAATATTAAATGAGGCGCACAGTGGCTGTTTGTCAGTTCACCCTGGTAGCATAAAAATGTATAATGATTTAAAGAAGTTGTATTGGTTGCCAGGTATGAAAAGAGACATTTCTGAATTTGTAACCAAGCGTTTGATCTGTCAACAAGTAAAAGCTGAGCATCAAGTGCCTTCAGGATTACTCCAACCAGTAATGGTACCTGAGTGGAAATGGGATAGGATTACCATGGATTTTGTAACCGGTTTGCCTTTGACTCCTAAAAAGAAGGATGCTGTCTGGGTAGTGGTTGATAGGTTAACAAAGTTGGGTCACTTTATACCGGTACGTACCGATTACTCACTTGATAAATTAGCTGAATTATATATTACTAAAATTGTGAGGTTGCACGGGGTACCTATGTCTATAATATTAGATAGAGATCCGAGGTTTACCTCAAGATTCTGGAAAAAGTTACAATAAGCTTTGGGTAAAAAATTGAATTTTAGTCTCAAGTTTCATCCAAAAACAGATGGTCGATCGGAAAGAGTAATCCGGATACTCGAAGATATGCTTAGATGTTTGTGTTTTAGAATTTGAAGGCGTTGGGAGAAATATCTATCTTTGGTTGAATTTGCCTACAATAACAATTTTCATCAAGTATACAGATGGCACCGTCATTTAAGCCTTGTATGGTCGCAAGTGTCGGACTCCTTTATATTGGACCTAACTTAGTGAGAAACAGATTCACGGTTGATTTAGTTAAAGAAACTCAAGAGAAAGTAAAAATAATTCGTGATTGTTTGAAAGTCGCTTGGATCGACAAAAGTCATATGCAGATTTAAAAAGAAAAGAGATTGAATTTCAGGTGGGTGATAAAGTGTTCTTGAAGGTGTCACCATGGAAAAAGATTCTGAGATTTAGCCAAAAAGGCAAGTTGAGTCCGCGTTTTATTGGGCCGTACGAGATTATTGAGAGGATTGGACCAGTGGCATATCGGTTGGCCTTACCGGCAGAGTTAGAAAGAATTCATAACGTGTTTCATGTATCAATGTTGCGATGTTATTGTTCTAATCCTTTACATGTGATTTCTCCAACAGAAATTGAGATTCGATCGGACTTGACCTATGATGAGGAACCGATTAAGATTTTGGCTCGAGAAGTAAAACAGTTGAGAAAGAAAAGTATAGCTTTAGAGAAAGTGTTATGGAAAAGACATGGAGTAGAAGAAGCTACGTGGGAACCGGAGGAAGCCATGAGAAAACAGTACCCAAATCTCTTTACCGGTAAGATTTTTAGGGACGAAAATCCCTAAAGGGGGGAGAGTTGTAACAGCCCGATTTAGGGCCAAAATGGAATAGTGGTTTTGAAACCACAAATCCGAGGTTAAAATAATAATAATAATAATAATAATAATAATTATATTTTGAGTAAATTTTAGTGTTTATATTATGATTGCATAGTTGTGTGAAAATTTCGTTGCGAGATTTTATCGATTGGGTGTTTAATTTGACGTTTAGGACTAAATTGAAATAGGTGAAAAATGTGTGTGTTCTAGTTCATAAGTACTTGATTGAAATGGGGGTTTTATGTAGAGGTCCTTAAATGGAAATTAGACCATTATACCTTATATGGACAAAATTTGGACATGGATGGAATTTTTAGAAAGTTTAGTAGTAAGGGCATTTTGGTCATTTGTGTATTAAATGAAATAAAATGGGAAAAATAACACAAAAATGTGTTCATCTTCATTAATCTTGGCCGAAACTTGCATGTTCTCCATAGCTAGGGTTTTTCCCAAGCTTTCAAGCTCAATAGTAAGTGCATTCAAGCCCCGTTTTTAATGTTCTTTACATTTTTGAAATCCTCGTAGCTCGGTCTACCTATTTCTACTATTATTTCGAGTTAGGGTTTATGTTTAAAAATTTACCCATGAATTATATGCATATATTTTGATGTTTTATGGTAGAATATGAATGTTTGAAGTTAGGAGAACGATCTTTTCTAAGCGATTTTTAGCGAAAACGAGCAAAACGACATAATCGGTAAAAATACCTATTGTTCATAACTATATGTTAGAGTGAGAATTTGATGTTACCATAGAAGGGAAAAATGATCAGCATGTCATAAAACATAAGAATTAGGGCTGAAATTAAATTTTCGAGCCTAGGGGAAAAATCATAATTTTGTAAAAGTTAGGGGCAAAAATGTAATTTTTCCATAATGTGATTTTTGGATTGAAATAAATAGTATGAGTGTTAAATGAGCTAAATGTGTTGTTATAGATCAACAAAGGCGTGGAATCGACCTCGAACGGGGGAAGGAAAAGATTTTGGACTAAATTGCAAAATTTCCATATTTTGCACCGAGGTAAGTTTGTATGTAAATAATACCTTAACTTCATTTACATTTTTATATTTCAGGCTATTATATATATTTTAGCTGATTTTGAAGCATAAATCGACTATTGGAAGAATAGAAATAAGTAATAGAGAGATAAATCCCGGTTGAACATTCGGAAAGATTTAATAATATAGATGGAACATAGCTAGGTCACATGTATGGTGCTGAGTGCACATCATGTGTACAAGAGAGCTACGAGATACTATGTAGTAGCTAGGTCACATGTGTGATACGGGATGTATCCCATGTAGACAACAGAGCTACGGGAGAGGTAAATGTAGCTAGGTCGCATGGGTGATTCCAAGTGAAGGACACCATGTAGACAAGAGAGCTACGAGATAAATTGGCTAGGTCACATGGATGGTACTAAATATTCACCATGTGTACAAGAGAGCCGAATTATATGAACGATGATGGGTGGAGCTGTGTGCTGAAACCACCAAATATCGAAAATTGATCCGAAGTGTTCAACGGGATGATTTTATAGTGACATTTTAATCATGGACCTATACTTGTGATGTATGAAATGTGGTGAAAATGAATTGTGACATGTACGTTAAAATGAGGTTAATACAAAGAAAGTGTAAAAGAGTGAATTTGCAATAATACTGTTTGTGGACAGTCGTAGTGACATGAAATTTGAAAAATCACCAAAAATAGTAGGAATTTAATTAGAGGCTGAATGAGATATTAAATTAAAGCTTACTACTTCTATTCTCATGTAAGAGAAACAGAACAAGTAAAGGAACTCTATATTTTGAGATATTTATATTTGTGTGTGACTTGTTCAAAATGACAATGTGATCCCCTGTTCTGACTTTGAAAAATCATTAACAATTGTAAAAAAATAGTTAAGAAATATAATTTACATGCATAGATTCCTCGTTGAGTCTAGTTTTAAATGAAAAAAATTCGTGGCTATTTGACTTTTGTACTGGGAGAAAATTGATTCGTAGTGAAAAGAGGTCAGATAAGTCAAGCTGTGTAACAGGGGAAACTTTAACTAATAAACTGTACTAATTGGATGGACCAAAAATTATAGAAAAAAATTTGTAAGAACTAATATGAGTCTAGTTTCAGGAAAAATTTACGGATTTTAATTTTGAGTTTTGTAACTCGAGTTATGATTTATTTAGTGAACGTGACGCAGGAGAGACAGCTTAATCAAAGTGGTGTGAATAGAAAAATTTAAGTAGATATACTTGAGTTATTGTATATATATTAGATTCTTTAATTATTATTTATATACTTACTTACTAAGCTATAAGCTTACTTTCTTTTCTCTCTTTTGTCTTATAGTGTCGTCCAGCTTGCTCAGGACTTGAAGATCGTGAAGATCTGCCCTCACTATCAATACTTTAGGGTATTTGAACTAAACATTTTGAATTATGGCATGTATAATAGGCTTAGTTATTTTGTTACGTGTCATAATTGCCTAGGTTTAAAATATTGATTACAGTATTTGATCAATCATTTTGTACAAAGCCATTGAAGTTGGCTAATATTGTTCAAGTTTTGCGCGTTGTATCGAATTAAACCACATGCTCCACCCCCTCCCACACCTCAGACGGTTTAATGGTATGTATTATGTTTCGGTAATACCTCGTACCCTGTTTCGGTGTTGAACACGGGTAAGGGGCGTTACATTTAGTGGTATCAGAACTTTGGTTTAGTCGGTTCTCGGACTATTATAGTGTGTGTAAAAATCTAGTTATACATGCCATAAATATACTGTGGTAGTGTGGTGACTCCTGATTATTCTAAACTGTGTTTTGTTTTAATATAGTAATGGATCCTGATGGAACTGCGGCTGATGATGCTGCTAGTAATGTGCCGGGTCCCGCGCAAAGGACCGCGCCGGTAGAAAGTAGACCTGAGACATCGAGACAAGGAGATGAGGCTCGGGATGCCTTCCTCCAAATGATGAACAATTGGTATACTGAGTTTATTCGAGCAAACCCAAATGCTCAACCTCCTCCACCCCCTCCCACACCTCAGACGGTTTTGTAGCTGCTCAAGGCATAGATTTGGTAAGAATGAACAAGCCTCCGGTCGACAAGATTCGAAAACAAGGAGCCGAAGAGTTTAGAGCAAAGATCGACGATGATCCCGAGAAGGTGGAGTTCTGGCTTGAAAATTCTACACGTGTATTTGATGAGCTCTCATGTACACCCGAGGAGTGCTTAAAGTGTGTCGTATCACTTTTGAGAGATTCGACTTACCATTGGTGGAAGACTTTGGTAGCAGTGGTGCCAAAAGAAAGGGTTACTTGGGATTTCTTCTAGAAAGAATTCAGAAAGAAATACATAAGTCAGCGATTTATTGATAAAAAATGGAAGCAGTTCCTTGAATTGAAGCAGGGCAAGATGTCTGTGGCAGAGTATGAACGCGAATTTGTAAGACTCAGTAAGTATGCCCAGGAATGTGTGTCCACCGAGGCTATTATGTGTAAAAGGTTTGAGGATGGACTTAATGAGGACATTAAAGTGCTTGTAGGAATTCTGGAGCTGAAAGAATTTGTAGTATTGGTTGATCGAGCTCTTAAAGCTGAAGAATTAAACAAAGAAAGAAGAAAAGCTGCAATTGAGGCCCGAGATGCTAGAAAGAGGCCGATAAGTAAGTCATTTCAATCTCAATCAAAGAGGTCTAAAGAGACAAACCCTCGAGTGACAGTTTCAGCTGGGGATTCACACAGAGATCGTGGTAGGGCATTCTCGGGTCTAAACCTCAAGCTACTTCAGTGGCAAGTGTGGGTAATGTGCAGTCTAGAAAGCCCGAATGTCAACAATGCGACAGGCAACATTTTGGTGAGTGTTGGGGAAACGAGCGAGCTTGTTTCAGGTGTCGTTCTCGCGAGCATTTTATCAGAGACTGTCTGGAGAAAGTTAAAGAAGAAAAATTTCAGAGTGCTAGACAAAGTACGACCGCTAACAGAGGTAGACCACCGAGAAATACTGGAAGTGGAGCTAGCGAAGAAAAGCGTAATGAAAGATTCGGTGGCGAGATCGGGTTAGAGCACTCGCTAGAGCTTATGCCATACGTGCGAGAGGATGCATCATCTCCGATATGATCATTGGTACATTTTCTATCTATGATACTATTGTTATTGCATTGATTGATCCCGGTCTACTCATTCCTATATTTGTATGAATTTAGTATCTAATAAGAAGTTGCTCGTTGAGTTTATCGAGTTTACGATTAAAGTGTCGAACCCCTTAGGCCAATATGTGCTAGTTGATAAGGTTTGCAAGAATTGCCCATTAATGATTCAAGGTCACTTTTTTTCCGCCTAATCGATCTTCATTACCATTTGATGAGTTTGACGTTATTTTGGGAATGGAATGGTTGACATTGTATGATGCCAGGGTAGATTGTAAACAGAAAACAATAGAGTTGAAATGTTAAAATGGTGAAATTCTGTGGGTTGAAACAGATGAATCAAATAAATCGCCTGTGGCGATTTCGCACATGTCTGCACAAAAATACATGAGGAAAGGGTGTGAAGTTTATCTGGCCTATGTAATAATACTGAGCTATCTGAATTGAAGCTTGAATCAGTACCGATAGTCTGTGAATTTTCCGATGTATTTCCAGAGGAATTGCTTGGATTGCCTCCGAACAGAGAGATAGAGTTTGCCATTGATTTGTTGCCGGGGACTGCACCGATCTCGATTGCTCCATATAGAATGGCTCTGACTGAATTAAAAGAATTGAAGGCTCAGTTACAAGAGTTAACAGACAAGGGATTTGTGAGACCGAGTTTCTCTCCCTAGGGTGCTCCTGTATTGTTCGTAAAGAAGAAGGATGGCTCAATGAGGCTTTGCATTGATTTCCGTCAGCTCAATAAGGTGACTATAAAGAACAAGTACCCGTTACCGAGGATTGATGATTTATTTGATCAGTTAAAGGGGGCAACAGTGTTTTCAAAGATCGATTTGAGGTCCGGTTACTACCAGTTGAGAGTTAAGGAGTCGATGTGTGCGAAAACCGCTTTCTGGACAGTATGGACATTATGAGTTCCTTGTGATGCCTTTTGGCTTAACAAATGCTCTGGCTATATTTATGGACTTGATGAACCGAATCTTTCGGCCATATTTAGATAAGTTTGTAGTGGTGTTCATAGATGACATTTTGTTTTATTCTTGGGATGAGTCTGAGCACGCCGAACACTTGAGAACCATATTGCAGATCTTGAGAGAAAAGAAACTGTTTGCTAAGTTTAGTAAAAGTAAGTTCTGGCTTCGTGAAGTCGGATTTTTGGGACATATAGTCTCAGGTGATGGTATTCGGGTGGATCCGAGCAAGATTTTCACGATCGTTGATTAGAAACCGCCAAAGAATGTATCCGAGGTTAGAAGCTTTTTAGGCTTGGCCGGGTATTATAGACGTTTTTCGAGGGATTTTCGATGATTGCCTCTCCTACGACTAAGTTGCTGCAAAAGAATGTTATGTTTGAATGGACTGATAAATGTCAGCAGAGTTTTGAAAAGCTGAAAGCACGATTGACTGAAGTACCAATTTTAGTACAGCCCGAGCCAGGGAAAGAGTTCGTAATTTATAGTGATGCATCATTAACAGGCCTTGGATGTGTGCTTATGCAAGAGGGTAAAGTGGTGGCTTATGCCTCGAGACAACTAAAACCACATGAGAAGAACTATCCTACACATGATTTGGAATTAGTCGCTATTGTCTTTGCCTTGAAGATCTGGCGACATTATTTGTATGGTGAAAAACGTCGAATTTTACTAATCACAAAAGTCTGAAGTATTTAATGAATCAAAAGGATTTGAATCTGCGACTGCGAAGATGGTTTGAATTATTGAAGGATTATAAGCTAATGATTGATTATCATCCGGGAAATGCGAATGTAGTTGCTGACGCCTTGAGCAGGAAATCTCTTTGTACTTTGAGGGCCATGAATACGAGGTTAGCATTGTCTAATGATGGGTCAATCTTAGCAGAGATGAGGGTTAAACCGTTATTTCTCCAGCTAATTTGTGATGCTCAAAAGAATGATAGTGAGTTGCGAACCAAGAGAACTCAGTCCGAATCGGGTGACGAATCAGATTTTCGAGTTGGACCAGATAACTGCTTGATGTTTCGAGATAGGATTTGTGTACTAAAAAATGATGAATTGATTCAGAAAATATTACATGAGGCGCATGATGGCTGTTTGTCGATTCACCACGTAGCACAAAAATGTATAATGATTTAAAGAAGTTGTATTGGTGGCGGTATGAAAAGGACATTTACGATTTGTAACCAAGTGTTTGATTTGTCAACAAGTAAAAGCTGAGCATCAAGTGCCTTCAGGATTACTCCAACCAGTAATGGTACCTGAGTGGAAATGGGATAGGATTACCATAGATTTTGTAACCGGTTTGCCTTTAACTCCTAAAAAGAAGGATGTTGTCTGGGTAGTGGTTGATAGGTTAACAAAGTCAGCTCACTTTATACCAGACGCGTGCACGATTACTCACTTGATAAATTAGTTGAATTATATATTGCTGAAATGGTGAGGTTGCACGGGGTACCTATGTCTATAATATCAGATAGAGATCCGAGGTTTACCTCGAGATAAATTGGCTAGGTCACACGGGTGGTACTAAATGTTCACCATGTGTACAAGAGAGCTGAATTATATGAATGATGATGGGTGGAGATGTGTGCTGAAACCACAAAATATCGAGAATTGATCCGAAGTGTTCAATGGGATGATTTTATAGTGACATTTTAATCATGGACCTATACTTGTGATGTATGAAATGTGGTGAAAATGAATTGTGACATGTACGTTAAAATGAGGTTAATACAAAGAAAGTGTAAAAGAGTGAATTTGCAATAATACTGTTTGTCGACAGTCGCAGTGACGTGAAATTTGAAAAATCACCAAAAATAGTAGGAATTTATTTAGAGGCTGAATGAGATATTAAATTAAATCTTAGTGAGTCTATTCTCATGTAAGAGAAATAGAACAAGTAAAGGAACTCTATATTTTGAGATATTTATATTTGTGTGTGACTTGTGCACAATGACAATGTGATCCCCTGTTCTGACTTTGAAAAATCATTAACAATTGTAAAAAAATAATTAAGAAATATAATTTACATGCATAGATTCCTCGTTGAGTCTAGTTTTAAATGAAACAAATTTTGTGGCTATTTGACTTTTGAACTGGGAGAAAATTTATTTGTAGTGAAAAGAGGTCAGATCAGTTGAGCTGTGTAACAGGGGAAACTTTAACTAATAAACTGTACTAATTAGATGGACCAAAAATTCCAGAAAAAAATTTGTAAGAATTAATATGAGTCTAGTTTCAGGAAAAATTTACAGATTTTAATTTTGAGTTTTTTGACTAGAGTTATGATTTATTTAGTGACCGTGACGCAGGAGAGACAACTTAATCAAAGTGGTGTGAATAGAAAATTTTAAGTAGATATACTTGAGGTATTGTATATATATTAGATTCTTTAATTATTATTTATATACTTACTTACTAAGCTATAAGCTTACTTTCTTTTCTCTATTTTGTCTTATAGTGTCGTCCAGCTTGCTCAGGAGTTGAAGACCGTGAAGATCTGCCCGCACTATCAATACTTTAGAGTATTTGAACTAAACATTTTGAATTATGGCATGTATAATAGGCTTAGTTATTTTGTTACGTGTCATAATTGCCTAGGTTTAAAATATTGGTTACAGTATTTGATCAATCATTTTGTACAAAGCCATTGAAGTTGGCTAATATTGTTCAAGACATATGTTATAATGATGCATTATCTAATTGGATGACATATTTCTATCTCAGTTTCATTTAATGGTATTTGTTATGTTCCGGTAATACCTCGTACCCTGTTTTGGTGTTGAACACGGGTAAGGGGCGTTACAATTATGCCATAGTACCTTAACCAGTGGAACTGACTTCCTCCATAGGACTTTCACATCGCGATCTGAAGTCTGAATCAGCTCCTCCTCAAATAACAAGTCTGGTCTAACCTCAATCTCCTCTGTCGAGACGATATGCATAGGATCAGAGCGATATCGCCTTAACATAGAGACATAGAACACATCATGAATCCGGTCCAACTCTGGAGGCAAATCAAGTTGATAGGCAACCAGTCCAATGCGCTTCAATACACGATAAGGCCCAATAAATCTAGGGCTTAGCTTTCCCTTCCGACCAAACTTCAGTACCTTTTTCCATGGCGAGACCTTAAGAAACACCAAATCCCCCACCAAAAACTCAATCTCCTTATGCTTCAGATCCGTGTAAGACTTCTGTTTGTCTGATGTTGCCTTAAGTCGATCCTAAATCAATCTAACCTTATCCCCGGTATCAGATACTAGCTCCAGACCCAAAACACGCCGCTCACCCAACTCTGTCCAACATGAAGGAGTACGACACCTACAACCATATAATGCCTCGTAAGGTGTCATCTGTATGCTAGCTTGGTAGCTATTATTGTATGCAAACTCTAACAATGGTAAGTACTCCTCCCAACTGCCCTAGAAGTCAATCACACAACTTCTTAAAATGTCCTCCAGTATTTGAATCACCCTCTCTGACTGACCATCTGTTTGAGGATGGAACGCAGTACTGAAGTCAAACCTTGTACCCAGTGCCTCGTGCAACTTCTTTCAGAATTGAGACGTAAAGCGAGGATCTCTATCGGATATAATAAAAACTAGAACCCCATGCAGTCTCACAATTTTAGATATATACAACTTAGCCATCTTCTATAATGAATAATCAGTACGAACAGGTATAAAGTGGGAAGACTTGGTCAACCGATCCGCGATGACCCACACCGAATCTTTCTTAGAAGGCGTTAGGGGTAGCCCACTAACAAAATTCATAGTTACTCTCTCCCACTTCCAAAGTGGAATCTTTACTGGTTGTAGCAACCCTGAAGGCAACTGATGCACCACCTTAACCTATTTGCAAGTCAGATATTTACTCACAAAATTGATAACTTCCCGCTTAAGACCTGGCCACCAATATACTTCTCGAAGATCTCGATACATCTTATTTCTGCCAGGATGCATAGCGTAAGGACTACTATGCACCTCCTGCAATATAGACCACCTCAAATCCATATCCCTCAGTACACAAACTCTCCCATGAAAATAAAGTACCCCTTCACTATTCTGCCCCAAATCTAGCGTTTCCCCATTCTCAATCTGTCAGAAACGAGAACCCAGCGACTCATCCTCCAACTGTTTACCTTTATTCTGCTCAATCCACCTTGGTTTAACTTGAAGTTCGACCAAAAAACTACCATCATCAAATAAGCTGAGACGAGCAAACATCACCCTCAAATTAGTAACAGCTCTACGACTCAGTGCATTGGCTACCACATTAGCCTTACCAAGATGGTACTCAATCGAATAGTTGTAATCCTTAAGTAGCTCAATCCACCTCTGCTGCCTAAGGTTCAGCTCCCTCTAAGTGAGGAGATACTTGAGGCTCTTGTGATCCGTGTAAATAATACACTTCTCACCATATAGGTAATGCCTCCAAATCTTCAGTGCGAACACCACTGTAACCAACTCCAAGTCATGAGTTGGATAGTTCGCTTCATGCGTCATAAGCTGACAAGTAGCATATGCCACTACCTTACCCTCCTGCATCAACACGTATCCCAAGCCAACATGTGACGCATCACTATAGACAGTGAGTTCCTTCCCAAATTCTGGCTGTATCAGGACAGAAGCCTCCGTCAGAACTTTCTTTAGCTTCTTGAAACTTTCCTGCTGCTTATCAGTCCAGTTAAATGGTACCCCTTTATGTAACAACTTAGTTAGGGGTGCAGTAATTAATGAAAACCCCTCAACAAACCGTCTATAATACCCTGCCAAACCTAGAAAACTTTAAATTTGTGACACTGACTTAGGTTGCTTCCAATCTAAAACCGCTTCAATTTTCTAAAGATCAACGCTAATTCCTTCTGCAGATACCACATGACCCATGAAAGTTACCTCACATAGCCAAAATTCACACTTGCTGAATTTAGCATACAACTGCTTCTCCCTCAAAATCTGCAGAACAACCCAAGGACGTGCATCATGCTCCTCCTCTGTCCTCGAATACACCAGAATGTCAACTATAAACACCACTACGAACCGATCCAGATAGGGCTGGAACACTCGGTTCATCAGATCCATAAAAGTAGTTGGTGCATTCGTTAGTCCAAACAGCATCACTAGAAACTCATAATAACCGTAACGAGTCCTAAATGCTGTCTTGTAAACATCAGTCTCCTTAACCCTTAATTGATGGTACCCGGATCGAAGATCAATCTTAGTAAAAATCGAAGCTCCTCGAAACCAGTCAAATAGATCGTCTATCCTTGGTAAGGGGTACTTATTCTTAAAAGTCAATTTGTTCAGTTGCCGATAGTCGATGTACATACACATGGTTTCATCCTTCTTCTTCACGAACAACACTGGTGCTCCCCATGGAGACACACTTGAGCGGATGACCCCTTGATTCAGTAACTCCTGAATTTGAGCCTTAAGCTCTACGAGCTCTTTTGGTGCCATTCTATAATGGGCGATAGACACCGGAGCTGTACCAGACAAGAGCTCTATCCCAAACTCAACTTCGCGATTAGGAGGTAACCTTAGTAACTCATCGAGAAAGACATCAAGAAAATCCCTAACTGTTCTGATATCTTTAATAGACAAAACCTCAGAACTCGAAGCATTGACATAGGCTAGATACACCTCACAACATTTACGCACCAGCTTCTCAACCTTAAGTTCAGAAATCACATTTGATAAATAATTCTGACACTCCCCAATTACAATTACCTCATCACCCTTTTTAGTTCTCAGTATCATCTACTTTGCAGCACAGTCCAAGTTTTGCTGATGCTTAACCAGCCAATCCATGCCCAAAATTATGTCGAATTCCCCAAAAGAAAGTTCCATCAAGTCGGCTAAAAAGATCTTTCCTTGAACCTCCAAGGGTACTTCTTTAAATAATTTGCTCACTGCCAATAACTGCCCTAAGGGACTTAACACGGTAACCTCACTCACAGTGTCTTTACACGTCACACCCAAAGTCTCAGACACAGAGCATGCTATATATGAGTGCGTAGAACCAATATCAATCAATGTAGTGTAAGGTACATGATGAATAAAAAACGTATTCGTAATAATATCTGAGGCATCTCCATCCTCTTAGTGACGTGTAGCATAAACCAGTGCCGGCTGTCTCGCCTCAGTATGAACTGCACCTCTGGCCGGTGCTGCACGACCACGACTCATACCATTTCCATCTCTAGCCAAACCACGACCTCTCGGTGGCTGTTGAAAACCCCTTTGCGGCTGAACAGTACCACTACCAGTAGTTTGCATCTGACTGGGCATCCGTGGACAATCCCTAATACGGTGCTCCATAGATCCGCACCTAAAACATGCCCCTTTCTGTACCCAACACTCGCCCTGATGGCATTTCCCATAAATCGTACAAGGTTGCGACCCAAAAGTAGCGACAAGAGGCCCAGCTCTGACTGGTCCATCAACTCTAACCTTCTTCCCAGGTCTCATAGCTGAACCTGAGGGCTCCCAAACCCTCTTGTTTCTCCTCTTATCTTTCTCGTGATTCTGGCACTCAGCGCGCTTTCCATCATCAGCGATCTTTGTCGTTTCTACTAACACTACAAATTTTACTCCCTCTGTGGAGATATCAACACTCGCAGATTATCTTTGAGGCCATCCTCGAAATGTACACAGCGCTCATACTCAATGGCCACCATACCTCGCACATAGCGACTCAATCGCAAAAATTCTTCCTCATACTCAGCTACGGACTTATCCCCCTGGGTCAGATTCAGAAACTCCCTTCTGTGGGCATCCACATAGCTAGCGCCTATGTATTTCCCTTGAAAAGCATTCTTGAAAAATTCCCAAGTTAATCGATCGGGCTGAGTACCCTCTTTCACAGTAAGCCACAACTAATAGGCTTCATCTCTCAACAACAACACTATACCTTTTAATTTCTACTCTAGGGTGCAGTCGAGGTCATCTATGATCCTCTCTGTGGCCTCTATCCAATATTTCACCACACTAGGGGAAACTTCAGCGATACCCCTAAAGATCTCAGCCCCATTAGACTTGAGTCGTTCCATCACCAACCCCCGACCTACAGTACCAGTATTGGGCCCAGCGACTCTTTCCAAAATCCATAGCATAGCTTGGGACAGTGCGTCATCCCCAGCCACCCGATCGTGTGACGCAGTCTCAGTCACAAGTGAATCTGGAGCCTCTCGTGCCCCAACATTAGGCATATGGCCCGAAGCCGAAAATCTCACCCGAGCACCTCCATGGCCTCCGCCACGGCCTCTAGTACCCCTTCCACGAGTACCACTAGTGCTCATAGCCAATTTACGAATTATCTGTATTAACAGTTTTATGCATCAGTTTTATAGTTCCAGTGTTTATTAGTGGATTATTTTATGAAAAATAGCATCAATAATTCAGAGTTGTTTGTTTTTACAGATCGTAGTCTTACTGTTGTTTTAGGTTTCCCTAACAAAGGTTTCAGTACAGTATATCATCTACATTAATCTCATTTCAGTTAAAACAAACAGTAGTTCCAGAGCACTTACAGAATCAGCACCGAAGGCTCGATAGACCATACATTCGGAAACTATTATCTCAAGATATTTTTCCACCATTTAAAACATTTCTTTTGCAATCCTCGTTTTCAGGAAAAACCCAAATCCACAGTCGAGTTTTTATAACCTGGCTCGGATACCATAAAATGTAACACCCCAAACTCGGCCTGGACGTTATAGCCGAATCTGGTGATGTCACAATGGAGTGGCTTTGTAAAATGTAGTACTATTGAAAAGAACCATCTGTGTTAAGCCCCGTTGAGGTTTTTAAGGAAAACCAATTTATTTTATTACAGCCAAGTTACTGGTTTGTTTAGCAAAACATGTTTCAAACTAAGTCATTTTTATATTTTAAAACATTGATCGTTGCAAAAGCTTTTTAAAACGAGTTGCGTAAGATGATAGTTGGAAAAACATTTTATTTTGAAAACCCGAGTACTACCGCTAACAGATATAAACCAATTTAAATAAATCCCCAATTAAAGATAACTTAGAACGGCCGAATTACATAAAATTTAACCCAAATAAAACTACCATTATTTAAAAGTCCAGTACGTAATATAACAGTGGTGTGGCCTTTCCTGAGTCCCTCGCAGCACTGACCCACTTAAGGATTACCTACGCAGATAAATAGTAGAGTGAATTTATGTAAAATCAGTGTGTAATCCCTGTTTATTGAACAATAAGGCATGTAGTGGAAAACAGTCTGGGCCTAAGCCCATAACAGTCGCAATATCAGTGTGGGCCTTAGCCCTAAAGCGGAAACAGTATCAGTTATTCATTAATAGATCCTACCCAACCATCCTCTACATTCCACTCCATCCAGCCCTACACTCCATGTGGGGATTAAATTGACCCACTCATCCCTACACTCCAGTGTAACGTACCGTTTACGGCACTATCTGTATTTGCAGCAGAGCTGCCAGTAATGGGCCTTATAGCCTCTCAGTACACTTCCTCCAATATCATATATCCCACCCCATGCAATGCAACATAATATGGATGTACATACAATAGTTATATATCATACAGGGGTATATCAATCATTTACTTCATAGGGGTACAACAGTCTTTAAAACAGATTAGATACTAGATATATTTACCGACCCTATAGTAGGTTCACAGTCGTCACGAGTGACCCATGCAACCCTAAAAATCAAACAGTGACAAATGGGCCTAAGCCCAAACTACGACCCATGTGGGCCGCACTCTTGTATAGCCTAATAAGCCCAAATAATGGCCTTGGTCGTGCATGCAGCACAACCAGCCCAACCATCACCACACATTCGTGCGGTACGCCTGTGCTAGCCCCCGCGCCCGTAGGGCCCACACTACCCATCTCGGCCCAAAGTGGCCCAAACCGATCCATGCCTACGAGATCACTTGTGGTGGTCTCTACAGTCACATGCTCGCGTTTATGTACTCAGACGTCCACACGAACATGCGTTCGTTTGCATGACAATGATGATTACAGTTTTTTGACTTTTGCCGTGTAACAGTTGGGATAGTGTGATTACTCACCTGTTCTAGAGTTGAAACCGAACTGCCATTGGAATCGAGAACCTACAACAACCATAACCTTTCATTAGTCTAACATCCTTGTTACTCCAACAGCATACAGCTATTGAATATACATTTAACCAATCATTACTCACCAAATAACAATCGCAACCCCTCTTGTTGCAGCCCACGTAGCCTTCCCAGCACTTGACCCTTCACAAAAATAGTTAATTGATTAATAAGGATTTGCAATCCCATGCAACCCATCTAGACTTTTGACACTTACTAATCAAGAAGTAGTCACTTGTAAAGGAACAATCAGCTCCATACTTTGTTAAAGAGATTGAATCCCTATCCACAATCGTACAAAAGAGAGTGTTAAAACAAAAGACATTTCCCTTAACAAGAAGAAATAGCATTATTTGGCCTAAGATGAACATAAGCCGAACCTTCAAGAGAATGACCACATGAGGTTCGATTTGGGAAAACTTACCAGCACACAAAAGATTTCGACAGTCCCACCGCAAGCAACAACTACGCCCAGAAAAGAGTAGAAGAAAATATTAGAGAAAAAGAAGAACGCAATATATGCCCTAACAAGGTTTGGCCAAAGACGAAACAGAGAGCATTTGATCACAACAAGTCAGAGAGCCAAAGCAAAGAAAGAAAGAATTGATTTTAACAAACCAAATCCGAAAGAGAAAGGAAAGAGAGCTCAAATGAGTATTCGACCAATAGAGAGTATTTACACAAAAAGAAAAGAAACGAAGAGAATGGCAGCATCAGTCCCCCTAAGCTAAATCAAAGGATTTGAGAAGTAATGAAGGAACATGTGTTCGGTCAACAAAAAGAAAACATTGAGAAAGGTTGTGAGAAAGGCGAGAGTTCGAGCACAAACGGCTAGAGAGAAAGGTAGAATAACACTTACTAGAATCGAAAGACCCCAAATTCCAAAACTCAAAAAGAATGAGAAACCAAGAGAAAAGGCACCAAAAGCACATGGCTAATACCAAAAGAGGAGCACGAATTCGGCACTAGCAACCCAAAAACTGAATTAGCATATTGAGAAAGCCCACATTCAGCCAACTACCTCCTCATTCCCCATCTCCCCACAATTCTCCTAAAATCTCTCCACACAACACTCAACCTGCTCAATATCGAAATCCCTCCATTATCTCCTAGATTCTCTCTCTCAACCACCTATTCAAACTTATTCAAACACCCCCAATTCTGGTCAATCTAGAACTCTCCTACGTTACAGTAGCAAAAAGATCATCCTTGCGTGCAACATGGCTCGAACTTAAGTCCTCCAAGATCACTCCTCACCCCCCTTGCCACTAGACCACACACTCTTCTTATGCCATACGTACCCAACTTAATTTAAAAGACCAACTAGCCAGAGGTAAGTTTAACTCAAACAAAAACTAAAATTCTGTACAAGCCAATACTTGAACTCAGGACCTCTCCAGCACCTCTTAGGACACTCAACCATTGGAATAGGCACACGCTTAAGCAACACAACATACAAAAATAAAGACCTAATATTTTTGGGGCGTTACATCTAATGCTTTATAAATAGCTGGGATATTTTTATTGTTAAGGTTAAGACGTCTGTCTTATTTATGACATTATGATTTCTATTTGGTGATAGTGGCATATATATAATTATATGTTTGAGTTATTCTTTAACAAGAAAATAGAATTTTTTCGAAAAGACTGATCTAGTGATTTAGTCTGATCTGAATTATTTGATTTAACAGAAGATTGGGTCATATTTTTTTGAACCTATCCACTGGACTGGTAATAAACTTTGAATGTAAAAGTGTGATCTGAAGGATAGTCTAGAAAAAGAATGCTTGATACGGAATTATGTCTATCAGAACAATTTTGTTTGAGAATAGTTATGGTAAATTAAAGTTAGTTTGATTGTTGAAACTTCCCTTTTTGCACAAATATATTGCTAACTGAAACATCAGCTCTGGTTTAGCCTAAGTTGAAAAAAAAAGTTTATGATTTTCGGTCATGCATCAATGAACTAGTTGAAGTGTGTTCTAATGGTAGAATGTATAAAGATATCTTGTGATTCTATATAGTTTAAGCTGTATGTAAAAAAAAAGGGTTAGTTAAGTGACATATTTGATGGTTCGATTATAGACGAGTTAAAAGTAAAATAGTTATATATTCAACAGAACTGAGAGGTTCAGAAAGTTGATAATGAATTGTTAACAAAGCGGGGCCAATGTGATACTGAAGGTTGTATGAGGTTCAGAAATTGAATATGTTTTCCGAGAAATTCAAAGTTGATTCAAATGATTTTGAACGAAGCTCAAAACAGTCAGTTATTTGTTCACCTGAGTAGTACGAAGATGTACAATGACCTGAAATAGATTTATTGGTGGTATGGTATGAAACGAGACATTTCTGACTTTGTTTTGAAATGTTTAGTTTTTCAGCAAGTAAAATCCGAGCATCAGGTACCTTCTAGATTGCTTCAGCCAATTATGATACCTGAGTGGAAATGGGACAGAGTCACGATGGGTTATGTAACTGGATTACCGTTGACACCGAGCAAGAAAGATGCAATCTGGGTTATTGAGGATAGATTGACTAAATCGACTCATTTTGTTTCAATTCGTACAGATTACTTGCTTGATAAGCTTGCTGAGTTATATGTTTCTCAGATCATGAGATTACACAGTGTGCATATTTCTATTGTTTCAGATAGATCCGAGGTTTACATTGCGGTTTTGGAAGAAACTACAAGATGCCCTAGGTATGAAATTACATTTCAGCACTGCTTTCCATCTGCAGATAGATGATCAGTTCCAATGAATCATTCAGATACTTGATGATATGTTGAGATGTTGCATTCTTGAGTTGGAAGGTACGTGGGAATGATACTTACCTCTAATAGAATTTGCGTACAATAATAGCTTCCAATCGAGTATCAAAATGGCACCCTATGAGGCTTTGTACGATCATAAATGTCGTACACCATTGTATTGGACCGAGTTCAGTGAAAATAAAGTACATGAGGTTGATTTGATTAGAGAGACTGAACAAAAAGTAAAAGTGATACGTGAAAGTTTGAAAACAACGTCAAATCGTCAGAAATCGTATGTGGTCTTGAAACAAAAAGATATAGAGTTTCAAATCGGAGACAAAGTCTTTTTGAAAGTCTCATTGTGAAAGAAAATACTCAGATTCACTCGTAAAGGCTAATGGAGTTCGAGATTTATTGGGCCGTATGAGATTATAAAGCATATCAGGCCGGTTGCTTATAGACTATTGTTGTCACCTGAGTTTGAAAAGATCCATAATGTATTCCATGTATTGATGTATCGTAGATATCGATCTGATCCCTCACATGTGATTAATCTGTCAGAGATTAAGATTCAGTCCGATATGACATATGAGGAAGAATTGATTTGCATTCTCACTCGCGAAGTTAAAGAATTGCGAAATAAAAAAATTTTGTTAGTTAAGGTACTGTGGCATAAACACGGAGTTGAGGAAGCAACATAGGAGCCAGAGGATGCAATGAAAAAGCATTATCCGAACCTATTCACCGGTAATATTTTCGGAGACGAAAAATCCCTAAGGGGGGAGAGTTGTAACAGCCCGATTTAGACCCTAGTCGGAATGGTGGTTTTGGAACCATGAATCTAAGTCAAAAAACTATTTAAAAATTATTTTCTGTGTTTATTATGTGTGAATTAGCATGTGCAAAATTTTCGTGATTTAATTTTATCGTTTGAGTGTCCGATTAAATAAAAGGACCTAATCACGTAAAATGTAAAATTTGAATGCTAATTGTTGAAGAGTCTAACTGCTTTGTTCTTTTAATGTGAGGTATTTATAATGCAATTATACCATTGGTTTTATAATTGGACAGTTTTGGACATGTGAAATATGGTTTTCTAATTAATTTTAAAAGGTTAAATTTGTAAACTAATTAATAACTTATATATGATATATTATATCATAATTAAAAAGCCATGGTTCATACTTTTTATTATGATTGAATATGAAAAAAAAAAAGAAAAGAAAAGGAAGCTTAGGTTTCGGCCATGGTTGATCTTGATTAAGGTATGTAACTAGCTCGGTTTTTTATAATTTTTACGTTTTTGAGATCGTTGCTAAGTTATCTACAAGACCCATGCTTGAATTTTTTTTATTTTGGTGAATATTTTGAGTTATGCCATTGTTGAAATCTTGTGATTTTTGTTATTTGATGATTAAATATGAAAGATATGTTTTGGATTAACATGTTTTGTATTGGAGTTTTTGATGATTTTAAGTAATTAGGACTAAATTGCAAAAATAAAAATTTAAGGGACTAAAATATGAAATAAATAAAATATATTGACTTTTATGAATATGGGTAAAATTCATCCTAACATAGGTATATTGAAATTTTTCATATTTTGTGTTTTGTATAATAAGGACTAAATTGAAAAAAGTGTAAAATGTCAGGGGTAAAATGGTAATTTTCCCATTTATGTGTTTTTGGACTAAATTGAATGAAATTATGTTTGAATGAGTTTAATTTGAATTGAATTAGATCAAGAAATGTAGAAATCTGATTTGGACCTAGGAAAAACGAAAGTTGTCGACTAGTCATCCCGTCCCGATTACCGTTGTTCGATGTGAGTTTATAAGCAAATGAGTGTTAATAATTTTGAATATATATGTGTATTAAATACTGAATTGAATTATATAGTTGTAAGAGAATATGCTTGAGAATTGAGTTTACGAGTTCGATTCGATCGAGTTACGAAGTCTAAAAGCCCCGTATGAACCTTAGGAATAGTTAGGATACATATGTCATGACATAAGATTCCAATATATGATGTGTGAGTAAGACCATGGCATCGATATGTGACTTCGATATATGTGTGCGAGTATGACCACGTTTTATACGTTGGCATCGGTATGTGACTCCAATATATGTGTGCTAGTAAGACCCTGTCTGGGACAGTGGCATCGATATGTGATTACATGTAAGACCACATCTGGGACATTGGCATTGTACGATATGTGTGATTACCTGAGTGCCCTATCCAATTCCGAATGGTTCATTGGGAAACGATAAGTTGTGAACGAATATGTAAAATGAGCTGAATGACCAGGTATGAATCAATTTGTTACCTATTTGAAATAAGGTGAGTAAGTAACTTGATATTTGCTACAAATCATGTGTGGTGCAAATGAAGAATATATATGAATATGGTATGTGTATTCGGCCTTGTGAATAAATAATTTGGGTATTATTGAGATGATTCTTAACTATGTGCATACATGATTAGGTATATTCAGCCACATAACTAGCATAAGTATATGAAATTATATTTTGATACATGAGTTTATGTACCATAGTGCATGTGGACTAGGTTTCATAATGACTATTTGGCTTTAAAAATTGAATGATAAGGTTTCATAATGACTATTTGGCTTTAAAAATTGAATGATAATTTCTTAATTTAACTATATGAGCATCTGACCAAGGTAACCCTTATGTATGAAAAAGATATTTTGCCTATATATATATATGTATGTGTATTCGGTCATATAATATAAATATGTATGTGATTATTATCCTTTGACTTATCAATTTACGTATATAAGTGTATATGTTTTAGTTATGATAAAGAGATTTTGGCTTGGAAATTGAATGATAGTTTGTTAAATTATGTGAATGTTCATTTGGCCATAAATAATCTATACGTGAAAGTACATATAAAATACATGAAATTGTAAGCTTAAGATTTAAAGTAACTACGATAGTATAATTTGGTTTAGTTTAAATGATTTGAATAAGTCATTTAATGGTTTATTTTCTTATGACTTACTAAGCTATGAAAGCTTACTCTATGTGTGTGATCATGTTTACCTCTGTTTTTATAGATTTTGGATGCAAGTTACGGTATTTTATAAGCTGAATTCTCAAACCTATGGCATGTATAGGCTAGATTACAGTTTGAAACGTTGGATTTTGGTTATGTATAACTTAAGCCATGCGAAAATGGCCTAACTTTTATGTTTGAATTTGGTTTTGTTTGTTTATGGCTTAAGTTCATTTTGGCTATTATGCTATTTGTCATGGAGGAATGATATATGTGGTGATATCTATTTTGTGTATTGAAGTTGGTTGGTGATTTTGGATGTGTGTATTTGGGTAATTCAGTTATGATATATGGATAGATAAACATGTATATGAATTCGGTTGACATGCTTAATTAAGGTAATATATGTGATTTAGCATCAATGGGTATTTGATTATGTCGGAACAAGATAAAAGATTATTATGATAAATATTTATTAATTGGTGTATAAGTTTTGTGATTAAGTAAATATATTTGAAATTGGTTAAGTGATAAAATATAGGTGACGGATATTAACTAGTTGTGATTCGGTAATTATGCTCATCGAATATGATGAATAATTTTGTATATGGATTATCGGACATGAGAAGTAACATATGAAATTGATATGCCATGTGTTTAGAGCTTGATTAATGTCTTGGTTATGTGTTTGCATTTTAAATATGGAAATTTTTAGCTTGTGAATTAAATATGAAATGAGTTGTTATTTGTGCTCAAAATGGTTCAACTTATTATGGTCATATGCGCATAAATTGTAATAATAGAAGAGGTACATTTTGGTCATGTTATAATGTTGCTAAGGTACCTATGTTTTAATTGGTTCAATATGTGCATGGTCGAGTGACTAGAAAAGGGGTATGTTTAGTCCTTAATGATATTTATTTAAGTGGAGTATATGTAAATGGTTGATTAATTCCATCTGGATGTTTTAATCTAAAATAATGTGCATAGCATGTTGGTTCATATTGACTATTACCTATGTAGCATATGTGAGTGGTATTTAACTTGAGTATTATGGTTCAATTAGTTTTAAAATGTGTATGTGTATTGATTATGAAGTGGTATAACTAATATAAGTTAATGTATAAATCATTTTGTCACATGCTCGATACTTGTTATTTAAATATACATGATTGATTATAAGTAAATATTAAATGATAAATTTGCAATTGTAGTAAAGTTTCGAAATTTCTGACTAAAATAAATCTTTTTAATGTGTGATGAATTACAAAGTATGGAATGTAATGAATGTCTGTTTGAATTGAGATTTGACTGGTAATACCTCGTAACCCCATTCTGGCGACGGATACAGGTTAGGGGTGTTACATTTTATTGGTATCAGAGCTATGGTTTAGTCGGTTCTAGGACTACCATAGCATATGTGAGTCTAGCTATACATGCCATACTTAACCTGTGATAGTGTGGTATCTCCCAACTATGACGAAAATTGTTTTGATGAGACATATATGTTTTCCAACCGAGCAAATTTTGATAGTACAGAAATAAGTATTCAAATGTTTGAGTGAAAATGTGTGGATGATGAGTTGAAACCCATAAAGGTATGTATCAAAGAGTATGATATATTGATATTGATAAATGTTATAATTGTATGAGCATATAGATTATGATATTTGAGTTATGATTGCTATCTGAAATATTTTGACTGTGAATTAGTGATTTGAGTTGGTATATGAATTAAGTGCTAAGAACAAAAGTGATTAAGCTAAGAACAAAAGTGATTAAAAGTAAATGTTTATTAAATGTTTGGACAATGCGAAATTATTAATGAATTGACTATTTGTGATAGTGTGTGTTTTGTGTATTTATGTGTAAGTTAAATTTGAGGCTTTATTACCCTCACCCCCTTATTAGTGAAATGTTACTGTGGAATCTGTAAGATTTGGGTTAAATAAGTTCATTTGTGTGGAGTTATAGAAGTTTGTGTTCGGAAGATAAATAATGAGGTCAGAAAAGTGAATGAATCAGCAAATAAAGACAGTATTAAAAGAGATATTGGATAGTTTTGGAGATTATTCAGATTATGCAAAATCACTGTTACAGAAGAAGTTAAATTTGATTAAACGACCTATTCAAGTACAATATCTAAAAAAAAAAAGATATTAGTTGAAAGTTCTTTTGAATTGATTTTTGTTATTGACGGGATAATATGAACTTAATGATGATAGAATTAGTCAGTTGAATAATGGTTGAATTATACTGAAGGCTGAGTGCAGTGGTTATAGTCGGGTAGTTATTATGACTTCTTCTGGACATTCTATGTGTACATTTATCCTCAAAAGTATATGTGATTGTTTAATTTCAGAAAGAATTCTTATCGTATGAGAATACTAACTAAATATGCTAATAGACGAAAGTATGGGTTAGTCTATTTGAGTTATGTTCAACATTGTTATGTCTTTCTCTGGTATTTATTCCATTGTGTGGACTTGAAAGTCGACGGTAAAATCTGTATGATACTAATACTCTGTTTTTGCTGGCTATTGTTCTGTTGAAGATATGTGAAGATTATATTGTTTCTGTTACCGTGGATTTTAGTAATTACGAGTAATATTGTTCTTTCTGGATATTTTCTGGAATATCATCGGGGTTGATATCATTTCATATGGGTTGTAATTCTCAAATATTCTGTGTAGCATCAGATATTAAAATTTAACTATTCCGGTTTTCTTATGATCCCATGTGATTATTTGTAAGAGATTTCTATTTGACAGAAATGGCTATATCTATTATAACCATGATATCTGCTTGAAATTTGGGAATAATGCAGTACTATTATCAGAGTTATAAAGTTGCGTTTCTGTATTGGTTGCTGTTCAAATCACATCTTATTTTCTTTTGGGTTCTAATGCTTTATAAATAGTTCGGATATTATTTATTGTTAAGGTTAAGACATCTGTCTTATTTATGACATGATTTCTTTTTTATGATAGTGGCATCTATATAATTATATGTTTGAGTTATTCTTTAACAGGAAGAAAGAATTTCTTCGAAAAGACTGATCCAGTGATTTAGTCTGATCTGAATTTTTTGATTTAAAAGAAGATTGGATCATATGTGTTTGAATCTATCCACTAGACTGGTAATAAACTTTGAATGTACATGTGTGATCTGAAGGATAGTCTAGAAAAAGAATGCTTGATACAAAATTATGTCTATCAAAACAATTTTATCTGAGAATTGTTGTGGTAAATTAAAGTTAGTTTGATTGTTGAAGCTTCCCTTTTTGCACAAAGATATTGCTAACTGAAACATCAGCTCTAGTTCAGCCTAAGTTGAAGAAAATGTTTATGATTTTCAGTTATGCATCAATGAACTATTTGAAGTGTGTTCTAATAATAGAATGTATAAAGATATCTTGTGATTCCATACAGTTTAAGTTGTATGTAAAAAATAAAAGGGTTAGTTATGTGACATATTTGATGGTTCAATTATAGCGGAGTTAAAAGCAAGATCATTATATATTCAACAAAATTGAGAGGTTCAGAAAGTTGATAATGAATTGTTAGCAAAGCAGGGCCAATGTGATACTGAAGGTTGTATGAGGTTCAAAAATTGAATATGTGTTCCGAGAAATTTAGAGTTGATTCAAGTGATTTTGACTGAAGCTCACAGCAGTCGGTGATCTGTTCACCTGAGTAGTACGAAGATGTACAATGACCTGAAACAACTTTATTGGTGGCATGGTATGAAACAAGACATTTCTGACTTTGTTTCGAAATGTTTAGTTTGTCAGCAAGTAAAATCTGAGCATCAGGTACCTTTTGGATTGCTTCAGCCGAGTATGATACCTGAGTTGAAATGTGATGGTCACTAAACTAACTAAAAATTCGACTTAAGGTAAGCGCACCTATCGAACAATAGTATAGTTATGATGAGACTGGAAATATCGTATCCACGAGGACTAAAAGTACTAGTAATTACTATCTTTTTATTATCTAGCCTAATAATTTAGAGAATGTTTTATCTAAAACTAATTATCTAATTAACTAAGATTGTGATAGAGATTGAAGTTGGAAAATACTTTTGGAAAACTGATGGAGAAGACAATACCCAAGAAAGAATCCACCTAGACTTCACTTATTACTTCTGAATTAGACGATTTATTCACTTGACTTAATCCGTAGAAATCCCTGATTTATGTTAATATCCCTCTCAAGACTAAAAATAACTGACTCTAGGTTGATTAATCGAAATCTCTTTCTAATTAAAACCCCTATTATTGCATTAACTCGATCTATAGACTCCCTTATTAGATTTGACTCTAATCCAGCAGATTTATGTTGTCTTATCTCTAGGATTGCATGCAACTCCGCTTAATTATGAATGACCTACTCTTAAATAGGGGCTTTTGCTCCACTGAATAAGCACATAAAAAACCTAAATTAATATCCTGGAATATTAAAGCAGGGGTTAAAATTCACAATTAAGAATAAGAACAAGTATTTATCATATAATTCAAAGAATAATAAGATTCATCTTAGGTTTCATCTCCCTTAGTTATTTAGGGAGTTTAGTTCATAATAATGGAAAACATCTCAAAAATGGGAAAACAACAAAATATAAAGAAACCCAAAGAACTTCTAGGAAATTGGATGGAAATCTTCAGTCTTGGTGTAGATCCTGCTTTCAAGCTAATTCTGATGGCTATCATTGAGTATTTTCTACTTTCTACCCTCTGTCCCTTTAATCCTCTTCTAGGGTCTTTAAATAGACTTTAGAATGCCCAAATTAGCCTAAAATTAGCCTTTTCCGAGTAGAATTAGACCTAGGCTCGACAGGGACAAGATAGTGTGCCACGCTCGTGTGAAGGTGCTCAGGCCGTGTGCAATTCTGACTTGGTTTAGTGTCGACATGGCCATGACACACGGGCGTGTGGTCTACCCGTGTGTCACACACAGGCATGTGGATCACCCGTGTGGAAGTGCCTAGAGCGTGTGCCACGCTAAATTAGGCCCATTTGGTCTATTTTTGGCTCGTTTCTTGCTCATTTCGCCTTTTTATGCTCAACTAAGTATAAAACATGAATTTAAAGGATTAGAAGCATCGAATTTAATGAATCTTATGATAAATTATCCAAAAATATGCCAAGCATAGGGTAAAAATATGTATATATTAGGGTTTATCAAAATGGGACAGAGTCACGATGGGTTATGTATCCATATTACCGTTGACACCAAGCAAGAAAGATGCAATCTGGGTTATTAAGGATAGATTGACTAAATTGGCTCATTTTGTTCCAATTCGTACAGATTACTCGCTTGATAAGCTTGCTGAGTTATATGTTTCTCAGATCGTGAGATTACACGGTATGCCTATTTCTATTGTTTCGGATAGAGATCCGAGGTTTACATCGCGGTTTTGGAAGAAACTGCAAGATGTCCTAGGTACTAAATTACATTTCTGATGCTACTAAATTTGTATGAGTTTGATGCCATCTTAGGGTTGGACTGGATGACCCGACATAACACGATTGTTGAATGTAAAGCCAGAGGAGTTTGGCTATTAACTGCAGATGGCAACAAGGATTTTATTTCGGGAATGAAGCGTAATATTAGAAACAACATAACAATTTCATCTTGGAAGATGATTGTGAAATTGAAGACGCTAATTTGGCATACATCTTGGGTTCAACAATGGTGAAAGAGGATTTCAATTGAGTGCTAATTGTAAACGAGTTTTCAATTTTTTTTAAAGAGCTTCTTGGGATACTGCCGAATTGAGATGTGGAGTTTTTAATTGAAGTTGTGCCAAGAACTACTCCTATTTCGAGTGCACTGTACCGAATGGCATTAGTGGAATTTAAGGAGTTAAAGACTCAGTTACAAGAGCTATTAGACAAAGGATTTATCCTACCTAGTGTTTCGCTGTGGGGTGCACTGATATTATTTGTTAAAAAGAAGGATTGGTCTATTCATTTATCTATAAATTATCCACAGCTAAATAAAGGGACCATCGACTAAAAGAGGCACCAGAATGTGATACGTACGATGGTGGAAAGAAGAAAAAAGAATTGTTATTATATGTTTCGCCTTCGATATGGCACATTAATGCAAACCGTAACTGGTGAATACCTGGCCTTGTGAGGGAGCACTTAATTGTTCAAATTAACAAGAAGGGTTTGTGGAGGTTCGACTAGAATAACTGGTCTATTTGCAGATGGAAATGGAAAATTGGTTCCTCGAAAAAAAGATCAGAAGCTAGCACAAGGAAATGGTGTATTAGTGTAAAGGAGCATAAACATGTCTAGATGATGCGTGACTATGTGCATGAAGTGTAAATAGCACATTGAAACGGTTATAAAGGTTAGTGTAAAAAGGTGGTAAACTAAGAGAGTCGTCGTGGCATGTGCGTGCGAAATATTGGTATCTGGTAGTGGGTAATATCTACTAATTGACTGTATCCACTTGCATATGGAATCCGCCAGTGGATACTCTAAAAGTGAAAAGTGTATTCATCTTCCGTTGTGTCTTTTAAAGGGTTTGAGTAATTTGACTTGTAATTTTGGTTGAACCATGATGCGAGGTGTTTATGTGGAAAGATTATATCTAGAAGGGGATTCAGCCAGAATCGCAGCCTCTTTCGTGAGCCATCTTTTAGTTTATGCTCGTAATATGTATTCAATGGGGATAGGACAAATGTTAGAGTTCCCCAGTTCTAATTTTAAAAAAAGAACTTGTATCTGAACACTTGATTTTGTACTATTGGGTTCTCATAAGCATTATGGTTGGGCCACTCTGCCAAATTGCTTTTAATTCATTTCAGTCAGCCAAAAATGAAATTTGAACTTTTGAATGAGAGTTATCATATTTCTATTTTATATGTATCATTGATTAAAGGGCTTTCGCCAAATGTGTGATTAAACATTATTTATTTGTACATAGCGTATTAGTGCATAAAGTGCGCTTTTAAGGCTTATGTGCCATTAGATATTATGGGTTAACGCCGTAGATCGTAAAGTGTCCGCTGGACTCAAGGTATTGGGATTTTTAATTAGTTCACTAGCCCGATTTGTTTCTAAATTGTAAAACTACATACCCAGAACTGGCGATTAAGTCGAGTGTAAGGTGTTACAATTCTGCCAAAAACACAGGTGCGATTTCAGGAAAAGTTTATTGCTATAAATATCACAAACTGACTCAATTTTCAAAATTTTATTTTTCCACTGTGCGAGAAATCGTATCTGAACCAGATTTTTTCCAACACATAATTGTTATATTCTTAGTTGTTTCTATTGTAGAGGGTTCAACGACATATTATTCCAATTTTCCCCTTCACACTAACAATTCAAACATCTTTCAAATTGATGTAATTTCCAATTTTGTGATCAGATGGGTTGTAAAATTGCCATCTGTGAGCTAATTCTCTTCTATACTAGCTAGGTCTCATAGGCGAGGGGCTCCAAAATTCACTGATTCTCTATTTGGAAAAAGCTATAAGTAGGCAGGGAAATAATAGGGGTATAAGTTTCAAACCTATTATAAGGTGCCCTATTAGCATGCCTTTCCTACTATTGGTATTTTTTGTCACTCCTTTCCATTCTTTAGCATTATAGAGAATTGATGGGGCTGGAAAATAGTTGCCTACCCAAGTGTACGCCAACATTAGGGTTTTGTCTTTGATGTTCAAGTAGAGGAGTGCAACCCTTTTAAAGTGCGAGGTCGATAAGGGATTTATTTGATTGTGTGTTGACTCCTTGAAGTTCCTTAGTTTCTGAGTATTTATGGGCTTTTCATATAGAGCTAAAAGTCTTTCTAGTTTTTCATTTACTAGTCCATACTTTATGTGTCCATGGGCTACACCTACAATAAATGCCTAGATATCCTATTCATCTATCAAACCATTTGTTTTTATAAACCTAATGGCAAAACTTGTAACAGCCCGATTTTGGGCCTAGTCGGAACAGTGGTTTCGAGACCACAAATGTAACAGCCTAGTTTAGACCTAGTTAGAATAGTAGTTTCAGGGCCACAAATCCGAGTCAAAAAAATATTTTAATATTATTTTCCATGCTTATAATATGTGAAATGATATCTATCAAAGTTTCGTGTGAAAATTTTATCATTTGTGTGCTTAATTTGCAAAAAGGACTTAATCGCAGAAAATGTAAAATTGGCCTTCTATTTGATTAAGTGTCTAATTGATGTGTCTTATTAAATGTGAGGTCCTTAAGATGCAATTATACCTTTGGATTTATGAATGGACAATGCTGGACATTACTTAGTGGATTTTAAATGAAATGAAAAAGGTTATATTAGTAAATTATGTATTCATGTTATTATAATTAAAACCAAAGTTAAATTTTAGCTTATTTCTTTCTTGTTGGCTGATTATATCAAAAGAAAAGGAAAGAAAAACTCAAGCTAGGGTTTCAGCACTTTGAGCTTGAATTTAGGTATGTGTTTTGACCCGTTTTTGATAATTTCTACGTTTTTGTGATCGTTGCTTAGTGTTTTATCAAGCCCATGCCTAAATTTCTAATTTTGATGATGGTTTTTAGTTATACCATTGTTGATTTGGAGAGTTTTGTAATGTTAGTTGATGAAATATGGAAGCTTGATGATAGATACATATGTTTTATATTGGGATTTTTGATGAATTTGAGTAATTTGGGCTAAATTGTGAAAATAAGATTTTTGAGGGACTAAAATATGAAATAAATGAAATATGTGGGCTTGTATGAGCTAAAGGAATATTCGGCCTAACATGTGTATAAAGAAATTATGTGTATTTTGTGATTTTGTGAATTAGGGACAAATTTGTTAAAATGTGAAAATGTAAGGGCTAATTTGTAAAATTCCCTAAATATGTGTATTTGGATTGATTTGAATGAATGTGAGATTGAATAAGTCAAATTTTTATGTGTTTAGATCAAGAACCAAAGAAAACAGAATTAGATCGGGGAAAGTCGAAAGTTGTTGAGTAGTCGGTTAAATCCGTTCATTTCCATACGAGGTAAGTCTATATACAAATAAATGTGTTTAAGTTGAATAATTTATGATAATAAGTGTTTAAATTGTGATGGATGAATATGGAAGATGAATATGTAAAATTTGAGAAAGTTTTGATAATACGACGACGTCTCGAAAGTCTCTGTCATTTAACCATAGGAATAGTTAGGATACATATGTCATGACATAGGATTTCTAATATGTGATTTCGTGTAAGACCACGTCTAGGATGTTGGCATCGATTTGAGATTTACGTGTAAGACCATGTCTAGGACATCGGCATCGTATTTGATTTTGTATAAGTCCCTGTCTAGGACAGTGGCATCGATATTTGATTACATGTAAGACCACATCTGGGACGTTGGCATTGTACAAGCTTTCTGAGCTATTCGAGTATCCTTAATAATTTCGAATGGTTCAACAGGCATTCCAGGAAATGGATAACTATATAAATGTATATCAGCTTCAGGTATATATGAATTATATATGAAATTTGGCAATGAAAGGTGAGTATGAATATGATCTTTGATATATGAATTACATGGAAATGTGATGCACTTATAAGTATGTGTTTATGAACAATTGAGTTAAATGAGAAATATGAACTTGCTATTGTGTTATGTCATGTTTCATATGAATGAATTTGTTTATAATTGTATTATGTGAAAAGTTTATTTGTATATGGCTTACTAAACTTTTGAAAGCTTACTTTGTGTGTTTTTCATCCGTTTTATAGATATCAAAGCTACTAGATGCTCAGGGATTGTCGAGGATCATCACCACACTATCAAACTTAATTTTGGTACCTTTTGAAAATGTATATATATAAGTATGGCATGTATAGGCTAGAGAACTTTGAATGTGTTTTGAGATGTGTATATCTAGCCATGTGATATGGCTTGGTTATGGATGAAACTATGAATGAATTTTGGTACATGTTTGTGTTCAATTTTGGTAAGTTTTGATGTGCTCTTGAATGACCAAATGAAATGGTCAATTTTGGTAAGTTTCATGATTGATTTGGGATGTAACATCCCGAAATAGGGCCTAAACGGAATAGTGGTTGTGAAACCACAAATTCAAGGTAGAAAATTTTATTTTATTATCATTTTAAGGTCTATGGCATGATTGTATGATTGTGTGAAAATTTCGTTTAGAAATTTTATCGATAGAAGGTTCAATTTGGTATCTAAGACTAAATTGCAAAAGTTGTAAAATGTGTGTTCTAGTTCACAAAGGTACTAAGTACTTGTGAGTAATGGGTTTTTAAACTGGAGGTCCTTGGATAGTAAGTAGACCATTGTACTAGTTTGGACAAAAATACCTAAAGGAAGATAAAACACCATAGTTTTTAACTAAGGGCATTTTGGTTATTTAGTTATTAAAATGAATTAAAAACAAAATTAAAAGCCAATTTTTGTCCATCTTCAACCCCTTGGCCGAATTTCACATGATGAAGACATAGCTAGGGTTTTTCAAGCTTCCAAGCTCGATTGTAAGTCTGTTTTAGCCTCGTTTTTAATGATCTTTATGTTTTTGGAGTCCTCGTAACTTGATTAAGCTTATTCTAGCAATAATTTAACCTAGGGTTTATATTTGGAAAAATACCCATAGGTGAAAACTGTTTCTTTTGATGTTTTATGGTAGAATATGAAGCTTGAAATTGTGTTAAACAACTTTTGCTAAGCGATTTTATGTGAAAATAAGTAAAACGACATAATCGGTAAAAATACCTAATGTTCATAAGTACATGTTAGAGTGAGAATTTGATGTTGCCATAGAAGGGAAAAATGATCAGCATGTCATAAAACATAAGAAAATAGGATGAAGTTTAATTCCCGAGCCTTGGGAAAAAAGTGTAAATATGTAAAAGTTTAGGGGCAAAAATGTAATTTTTCCAAAGTTTGAGTCAAGGACTGTTTTAATAAATGTGAGTATTAAATAAGCTAAATTTTTTTATTATAGATCAAGAAGAACAAAATCCAGAGTTAGACCAGGGAAAGAAAAAGATAGTGGACTAAATCGATATAGTTGATGTATTTTGTTTCGAGGTAAGTTTGCGGTAAATAAATGCAATATTCTATTATTTTATGTTAATGTTGTTAATTTCCAGCATGTGTATATTTATTTTATGAAATTATTCAAAGAAGAATCAAGCATGAATTGACGGAGAAGTAATTTCAGAAAGTCCCGTTTGAACCTTAGGAATGTGTAGGATACAAATGTCATGCCATTAGGGTTTAAGGATACCATGTAAGACCATGCCAAGGCATGGCAATTGGTAAGGTTTCTAAGGCAAGGAAATCATGTAAGACCATGTTAAGACATGGCATTGATAAGTTACTATAAGGCAAAGGTCCCATGTAAGACCATGCCAAGGCATGGCATTGGTGAGTTCATAAGGCAAGGATACCATGTAAGACCATGTCAAGACATGGCAACGGTAAGTTTCAAAAGGATACCACGTAAGACCATGACAAGTCATGGCAATGGTTAGGTACCCGTGTATCCTTAGTATTCTAAGTGGTTCAACGGGAAAATTTAAAGAGAATATCAAGGTAAGGTAAAGTAAGACAAGTTATGCTAAAAAGGTAAGACAAGTTCATGCTAGAAGAGCAAAGGTAAGTATATAATGTTCATGTATGCTTGATAAGGAAAAAGTTAAGCAAAATGTATTAATAAATTTGATAAAGTAAGTAAGTATTTAGGTAAGTGAGCAAGTGAAGAAGTTTAAAATATGTCTATGACAATTAATGAAGTTGCATTAAGTAGTATCATGCCAAGTAGTAAAATAATTCTTATGAATGTTGTTATTTATTTGCATGCAAACTTACTAAGCTTAATGCTTACCCCCTTTATTTTCCTTCTTTTTATAGTTTTGTCAAGCTAACTCAGGGATCGTAAAGTACGTTGGAGGTCTGGGCACACTATCACAAGGATTATTTTGGTATAGCTAGACGTTTCGTTTTGAGTATGGCATGTATAGCATCGTAGCCATTTTGTGTGTATGATCTTATGAAATGGCAAATGAATGGTATGTAAATGCTTGATAATGATTAGCTATTAGAATGGCTAATCAAGGACATGTTTGGTGTTATGTATGCCAAAATGCTAGTTTTTCCATGGAAATCATGAAAAAGGTGAAATTAGCTTTAAAACAGTATCGGATAGCAGTAATGATGTGAATTTGGAAAATCACTAAAAATAGTATAAATGAATTTAGATAGTTAATGAGATATAGAATTAAATATTATTGAGTTTATTTTCATATGAAAGAAATAGAGTAAGTAAAGGAGTTGTATTTTATGAGATATTTAAATTTTTGTGAGACAGGGTCAGAGTGATTTCTGAATCCCCTGTTCTGATTTTAGAAATTCACTAAAAATTTTACAAAAATAATTAGAAATTATAATTTATATTTATAGATTTCTTATTGAGTATTATTTTAAAAGAAATAAATGGAATAGTTATTTGAATTCTGTACAGGGAGAAAATTAATTTGTAGTGAACAGAGGTCAGAGCAGCCGAACACTAAAATAGGGGAAACTTTAACTAATAAACTGTACTAATTGGCTAGACCAAAAATTCTAAAAAAAAATTAATAAGAAGATATATGAGTCTAGTTTTCGATAAAACTTACAAATTTGGATTTTGAGTTTCGTAACTTGGGTTATGATTTATTTAGTGACTATGATGCAGATGGACAATTTATTTATGAAAGATGAAATAAATTGTTTTGATTTGTTTAAGTGATCAAAAAATTTTTATTGATTCCGATTTGTTCTTGAACCGTTTCAATTTCATGTTTTAGGGTCTCGAAGACCCTTTTTAAGGACATATTGAATGAATGAAACTAAATTAATTTTAAAAGCAAATTTTTATGCCCCAAATTAGTAAGCTAAGTTAGGTAACGCCTCGTGCTCGACCCCGGCGATGGTCTCGGTTAAGGGGTGTTACATTTATTGGTATCAGAGCTAGGTTTAGTTAGTTCTCAGAATATTTAGTATGAGTAAGAGTCTAGCTATAAATGCCATACTTATATATTGATAGTGTGACGACTCCTAACGATTTTAAAATGTTTTCTTTTATAGTTATGGATCCCGAACAAGCTGGTGCAGATGATGTAGAGAGTAACGTGCCCGCTCCCGCAGAAGAGACGATGCCACCAGATAGTATTGAAAGGCCCGTTACAGTTAGTTAGGGAGGAGGGGCTCGAGAAGCCTTCTTCCAAGCTATGAATGAATGGTTTGCCAAGTTCGTTCGTACGAATCCAGCTGTTAGACCTCCACCCCCTCGTGATCATCAGACCACCCATGTAGCTCTTCCAGTCACAGGTATGGTTATAAGAGAAAAGCCACCAGTTGATAAAATCAGAAAACAAGGAGCCGAAGAGTTTTGAGCTACAAAAGATGATGATGCAGAAAAGGTAAAATTTTGGCTCGATAATACTATCAGAGTCTTTGATGAGTTATCCTACACACCTGAGAAATGTATGAAATGTGTTGTATCACTTCTTAGAGATTCGGCCTACCATTGGTGGAAGACACTTGTATCAGTTTTACCAAAAGAGAGAGTCACTTGGGATTTCTTTCAGGAGGAATTCCATAAAAAGTACATCAGTCAGAGGTTTGTTGACCAGAAAAGAAAAGAGTTTCTAGAGTTGAAATAGGATAATATGACAGTGACTGAATATGAGGGTGAGTTTGTCAGACTCAACAATTATGCTCGAGAGTGTGTGTCTATAGAGGCTATTATGTGCAAAAGATTTGAGGAAGGGCTTAATGATGATATCCAATTGTTGGTTGGTGTCCTAGAAATAAAAGAGTTTGTTGTCCTAGTTGAGAGAGCATGTAAGGCAGAGGAGCTGTTAAAAAGAAAGGGCAAAGTTGAAATTGAGACGCAAGACACGAAGAAAAGACTAATGAGCAAGTCATTTCAGTCTACACCCAAGAGGCCTAGAGAGTTCTCCACTAGATCTAATTTTTCAGCTGGATATTTTAGGCGAAACAGAGGTAGAAGATTTATGAGTCTGAAAGCTCAAACCACTTCGATTGCAAGTGTTGGTAGTGTTCAGCCTGATAGACCAGAATGTCCCCGATGTGGTCAATGTCACCCAGGTCAATGTCGAGCAACTGAGACAGGTTGTTTTAGATGTGGTGCACCAGACCATTTTATTCTGGAATGTCCCAAGATGATTAAAGGAGAAGCAATACCGAGTGTAAGATCAGGCAACGCTCCTACCAGAGGCAGACAGCTGAGAAATCTGGGAGCTAGGGCAAGTAATAGATGTGCATCTAAAGATTCAGTAGTGAAGCCAGATGTTAGAGAACCTGCGAGGACCTATACTATCCGTGCTCGCGAAGAGGCATCCTCCCCTAATGTGATTACAGGTACATTTTCTATTCATGATACTAGAGTTATTGCATTGATTGATCCGAGTTTAACCCATTCATATGTTTGTATGAAATTGATGCCTAGTATGAGTATGCCTCTATAGAATTTGTGATTAAAGTATCAAATCCATTAGGCAAGTATGTATTAGTAGATAAAGTATGTAGAAATTGCCCTTTGATGATTAGAGGCTACTGTTTTCTGGCCGATCTCATGATATTGCCATTTGATGAGTTTGATGTGATTCTTGGTATGGATTGGTTGACTACACATGATGTGATAGTGAATTGTGGAAAGAAATTCAATGAGTTGAAATGTGAAAATGGTGAAATTCTTCGGGTTAATTTAGAAGAGTCAGATAGTTCATTTGCCATGATTTCTGTTATGTCTACTCAGAAATGTTTGAGAAAAGGGTATGAAGCTTATCTTGCTTTTGTGTTGAACACTAAAGATATAGAATTGAAAATTGAATCAGTGCCTGAGGTATGCAAGTTTCCCAATGTGTTTCTGGAATAACTACCAGGTTTGGCTCCTGTTAGAGAAGTTGAGTTTGGTATTTAGTTGATTCCGGGTACAACACCTATTTCTATTGCTCCTTATAGAATGGCCCTGTTGGAATTGAAAGAATTGAAAGCTTAGTTGCAAGAATTAATAGATAAAGGCTTCGCAAGACCTAGTAGTTCACCATGGGGTGCACCAGTGCTATTTGTGAAAAAGAAAGACAGATCGATGAGATTGTGCATAGACTATCGGCAACTTAACAAGGTAACAGTAAAGAACAAGTATCCATTTCCTAGAATTGATGATTTGTTTGATCAATTGAAGGGAGCCACTGTGTTCTCCAAGATAGATTTGAGATCCGGATACTATCAGTTGCGAGTTAAAGAGTCAGATGTCCCGAAAACTACTTTCCGGACTAGGTATGGTCATTATGAGTTCCTTGTGATGCCATTTGGCTTAACTAATGCTCTTGCCATTTTCTTGGACTTAATGAATTGAATTTTCAGACCGTACTTGGATAAGTTTGTAGTTGTATTCATTGATGATATCTTGATTTATTCTCATGATGAGACTGAGAATGCAGAGCATTTGAGGACAGTTTTACAGATTCTGAGAGATAATTAGTTGTATACCAAGTTCAGCAAAAGTGAGTTTTGATTACGAGAAGTTGGTTTTCTTGGACATATTGTCTCAGGTGAAGGTATCAGGGTTGATTCGAGCAAGATTTCAGCTATTATTGATTGGAAGCCTCCTAGAAATGTATCAGAAGTTAGAAGTTTTCTTGGTTTTGTCGGATATTATAGACGATTTGTAGAGGGATTTTCCATGATAGCTACCCCGCTGACAAGATTGCTGCGAAAGGATATCAAGTTTGAATGGACTGAGAAGTGTCAACAGAGTTTTGACAAGTTAAAGACATTGTTGACTGAAGCTCCTATTTTAGTACAACTAGAACTAGGTAAGGAGTTTGTGATTTATAGTGATGTGCCCTTGAATGGACTTGGTTGTGTACTTATGCAGGAAGGAAAGGTAATTTCTTATGCTTCTAGACAGCTAAAGCCACATGAGAAGAACTATCCGACACATGATTTAGAGCTAGCTGCCATTGTTTTTGCGCTAAAGATCTGAAGACATCATTTGTACGGTGAGAAGTGCCAAATATTCACTGATCACAAAAGTTTGAAATATTTGATGACCCAAAAAGATTTGAATCTGAGGCAAAGAAGATGGCTAGAGTTGATTAAGGATTATGAGCTAGTGATCGATTACCACCTAGGTAAGGCAAAGTTGTTGCTGATGCTTTGAGTAGGAAATTTTTGTTTGCATTAAGAGCTTTGAACACTAGTCTAGCCTTATCAGATGATGGTTTTATCTTAGCTGAGTTGAGAGCTAAACCGATGTTTCTTGAAGAAATTTGTAAAGCTTAGAAAAATGACAGTAAGTTGTTAGCCAAAAGAGCTCAGTGTGAGTCGAATATAGAGTCAGATTTTTAGATCAGTTCTAACGGTTGTTTGATGTTTAGAGACAGGGTATGTGTACAGAAGAATGATGAGCTTATTCGAAAGATCTTATAGGAAGAACATAGTAGTTCTTTGTCTATTTATCCAGGTAGTACAAAGATGTATAATGATTTGAAGAAAATGTACTGGTGGGTAGGAATAAAAAGGGACATTTCAGATTTTGTTTCTAGATGCTTGATTTGTTAGTAGGTAAAGGCCGAACATCAGGTACCTTTAGGTTTATTGTAGCCTGTGCTAGTCCCTGAGTAGAAATGGGACCGAGATACTATGGATTTTATGACAGGATTACCGTTGACACCGAGAAAGAAAGATGCAGTATGGGTTGTGATTGATAAGTTAACGAAGTCGGTACATTTTATCCCAGTTCGTATGGATTATTCACTTGACAAGTTGGCCGAGTTGTATATTTCAAAGATAGTCAAACTACACAGGGTACCATTATCTTTCATTTCAGACAGAGATTCGAGATTTACTTCACAGTTTTGTAAGAAGTTACAGGAAGCTTTGGGCACAAAGTTGAGTTTTAGTACAGCTTTCCATCCTCAGACCGACGGTCAGTCAAAGAGTTATTTAGGTACTTGAAGATATGCTTAGATGTTGTGTACTGGAATTTCAAGGCAGTTGGGAAAAGTACTTACCATTAGTAGAGTTTGCCTACAATAATAGTTATCAGTCGAGTTTGAAGATGGCACCTTATGAAGCTTTGTATGGACGTAAATGTCACACACCTTTGTATTGGACAAAGCTTAAGGAAAATCAGATTTACGGGGTTGATCTAGTTAAAGAAATAGAAGAGAAAGTAAAAGTCATCAAAGATTGCTTGAAAGCAGCTTCAGACAGACAGAAGTCGTATGCAGATTTGAAGAGAAAAAAGATTGAGTATCAAGTTGGTGACAAAGTGTTTTTGAAAGTATCCCCGTGGAAGAAAGTTCTCAGATTTGGCAAGAAAGGCAAACTAAGTCCACATTTTATTGGACCGTTTGAAATGATTAAGAGAGTCGAACCATTAGTATATCGGTTAGCTTTGCCGATTGAGTTAGAGAAGATTCATGATGTATTTAATGTGTCTATGCTACGTCGTTAACGTTCAGATCCAACACATGTGATTTCTCAGACAGAGGTTGAGATTCAGCCAGACGTGACTTACGGTGAAGAACCGATAAAGATTCTAGCTCGAGAGGTAAAGCAATTAAGTAACAAAAGTATTGCGCTTGTGAAAGTATTATGGAATAGACATGGGGTAGACGAGGCTACATGGGAGCCCGAAGAGGCTATACAAAAACAGTACCCAAATCTCTTCACAGGTAAGATTTTCGAGGACGAAAATCCCTAAAGGGGGGAGAAGTGTAACATCCCAAAATAGGGCCTAAACAGAATAGTGGTTGTGAAACCATAAATTTGAGGTAGAAAAATTTATTTTATTATCATTTTAAGGCCTATGGCATGATTGCATGATTGTGTGAAAATTTCGTTTAGAAAATTTATCGATAGAGGGTTCAATTTGGTATCTAGGAATAAATTGCAAAAGTGTAAAATGTGTGTTCTAGTTCACAAAGGTACTAAGTACTTGTGAGTAATGGGTTTTTAAAGTGGAGGTCCTTGGATAGTAATTAAACCATTATACTAGTTTGGACAAAAATACCTAAAGGAAGATAAAACACCATAGTTTTTAATGAAGGGCATTTTGGTCAGTTAGTTATTAAAATGAATTAAAAACAAAATTAAAAGCCAATTTTTGTCCATCTTCAACCCCTTGGCTGAATTTCACATGAGGAAGACATAGCTAGGGTTTTTCAAGCTTCCAAGCTCGATTGTAAGTCCGTTTTAGCCCCGTAATGTTCTTTACGTTTTTGGAGTCTCGGTAACTTGATTAAGCTTATTCTAACAATAATTTAACCTAAGGTTTATATTTGGAAAAATACCCATAGGTGAAAAGTGTTTATTTTGATTTTTATGGTAGAATATGAAGCTTGAAAAGTGTTTATTTTGATTTTTATGGTAGAATATGAAGCTTGAAATTGTGTTAAACAACTTTTTCTAAGCGATTTTACGTGAAAACGAGTAAAACGACATAATCAGTAAAAATACCTAATGTTCATTAGTACATGTTAGAGTGAGAATTTGATGTTGCCATAGAAGGGAAAAATGATTAGCATGTCAGAAAACATAATAAAATAGGATGAAGTTTAATTCCCGAGCCTTGGGGAAAAAGTGTGAATATGTAAAAGTTTAGGGACAAAAATGTAATTTTTCCAGAGTTTGAGTCAAGGACTATTTTAATAAATGTGAGTATTAAATAAGATAATTTTTTTTATTATAGATCAAGAAGAATGAAATCCAGAGTTAGACTGGGGAAAGAAAAAGATAGTGGACTAAATCGATATAGTTGATCGTATTTTGTTTCGAGGTAAGTTTGCGGTAAATAAATGCAATATTCTATTATTTTATGTTAATGTTGTTAATTTCCAGCATGTGTATATTTATTTTATGAAATTATTCACAGAAGACTCAAGCATGAATTGACGGAGAAGTAATTTTAGAAAGTCCCGGTTGAACCTTAAGAATGTGTAGGATACAAATGTCATGCCATTAGGGTTTAAGGATACCATGTAAGACCATGCCAAGGCATGGCAATTGGTAAGGTTTCTAAGGCAAGGAAATCATGTAAGACCATGTCAAGACATGGCATTGATAAGTTACTATAAGGCAAAGGTCCCATGTAAGACCATGCCAAGGCATGGCATTGGTGAGTTCATAAGGCAAGGATACCATGTAAGACCATGTCAAAACATGGAAATGGTAAGTTTCAAAAGGATACCACGTAAGACCATGACAAGTCATAGCAATGGTAAGGTACCCGTGTATCCTTAGTATTCCAAGTGGTTCAACAGGAAAATTTAAAGAGAATATCAAGGTAAGGTAAGGTAAGACAAGTTATGCTAAAAAGGTAAGACAAGTTCATGCTAGAAGAGTAAAGGTAAGTATATAATGTTCATGTATGCTTGATAAGGAAAAAGTTAAGCAAAATGTATTAATAAATTTGATAAAGTAAGTAAGTATTTAAGTAAGTGAGCAAGTTAAGAAGTTTAAAATATGTCTATGACAATTAATGAAGTTGCATTAAGTAGTATCATGCCAAGTAGTAAAATAATTCTTATGAATGTTGTTATTTATTTGCATGCAAACTTACTAAGCTTAATGCTTACCCCTTTATTTTCCTTCTTTTTATAGTTTTGTCAAGCTAACTCGGGGATCGTAAAGTACGTCGGAGGTCCGGGCACACTATCACAAGGATTATTTTGGTATAGCTAGACGTTTCATTTTGAGTATGGCATGTATAGCATCGTAGCCATTTTGTGTAACGCCCCGTACCCGAGACCGTTGCCGGAGTCGAACACGAGGTGTTAACAGACTTAATTCATTGCTTAAACAGCTCAAACAATTTAATTTTAGAAATTCCGACATAAGTCGGCTAAGCTGCGTCACAGTCGCTTAAAAATTCATATCTCAAGTTCTGAAACTAAAAATCCAATTCCGTAAATTTTCCCTGAAAATAGACTCATATATCTATTTACTATTTTTTTTCTAGAATTTTTAGTCGAGCCAATTAGTACAGTTTATTAGTTAAAGTCTCCCCTGTTTCAGGGTTCGACTGCTCTGATCTGTAATATAAATTATGACTTCTAATTATTTTTGTAAAATTTATGGTGAATTTCCAAAATCAGAACAGGGGATTCAGAAATTGTTCTGGCCCTATTTCACAAAAGTTTAAACATCTCATAAAATATAACTCATATACCTGTTTCGTTTCTTCCATATGAAAATATACTCATAATTCTTCAATTCCATATTTTATTCATCATCTAATTATATCTCTACTATTTTTAATGATTTTTCAAATTCATGTCACTACTGTTGTCTGAATCTATTTTATGGTAAATTTTACCTATTTCATGGTTTCCATGGATTAACTAGCAATTTGACATACATAACACCGAATATGATCATAATTAGCCATCCCAATGGCTAATCATTACCAAGCATTTTTATACTACTCGATATCCATATCATAAGACCATATATACAAAATGATTATAATGCTATACATGCCATACTCAAAATATACAAGCCATTATGCCAAGATGGTATACGGATAGTGTGAGCGTGCCTCCGACTGCTCCCCGATTTCCGAGCTGGCTTTTCAACACTACAAGGAATGAAAAGGAGGGAGTAAGCATAAATGCTTAGTAAGTTCACATGCAAATAGCAAGTAACATAACCATATAAGCAAACATAAAACATCATTTGCATAATCATCACCAAGACATTCATATCATATTTTCATTTATCATCTTACCATATTGTTGTTATATCGATTTTTCAACCCGAGGGTTAAGTACATACCTGTTCAAAGAATCCATTTCACAACACTTACCAATACGTCCCTTTCATCTTGAGTATTCCTCCATTTGAGTAGAACTTTACCCGTTGAACACATCGGAATATAATTCGGATACATGGAAAGTTTGCACATAAGTGCCACATATGTAGCCAAGCTACTATGTAACCCGCCATAAGCGAACTCAGATTCAACTCAACGAGCTCGGGCGTTCGCATCCATAAGTGAACTCGGACTCAACTCAACGAGCTCGGATGCCTAGTTACATCTCACGAACTCGGACTCAACTCAACGAGTTCGGACATTTGCATCCATAAGTGAACACGGACTCAACTCAACGAGTTCGGATGCCCAAATATCCCAGTGACATGTCACTTGTATCCTAATCCATTCCTAAGGTTCAACGGGACCTTTTTCCCAATCATGTGTCTCAACCATCTTCTACGGAATATCGATACCGATACTCGGTAGTAGTTCACAGTTTCCAAGTATATCACATAATTTGACATATTATCAAACAATTATCACGAGTATAATATTTCATAATAATTATCATATCATTTAAATAACATAAAAACATTTAAAATAATAAATATGTTACCAACATTTACATATGAACTTACCTCGTATGCGAAAATGGCTACTTTTACCATTTCGTCCACAACTTGGTATTTTCCCCAATTTAGCCCGAATTTCAGTTTTCCTTGCTCTATCGTTTAAAATATAGTCTAATTAGGACTCACATTATTCAAATTGACCCAAAATCATATTTTGGAAAATTTACAATTTTGCCCCTAAACTTTTGCATAATTACACTTTTGCCCCAAAGCTCGTAAATTAAACTTCAGCCTATTTTCTTATGTTTTATGACATGCTGATCATTTTTCCCTTCTATGGCAACATCAAATTCTTACTCTAACATGTACTTATGACTATTAGGTATTTTTACCGATTAAGCCCTTTTGCTCGTTTTCACTTAAAACCGAGTAGCACAAGTTGTCTAACATAATTTAAAACCTCATATTCTATCATAAAACACCAAAATACACAAATTTCACCTATGGTTATTTTTCCAAATATAAACCCTAGGTTAAATTATTGCTAGCATACGCTAAATCGAAAGCACGGACTCCAAAAACGTAAAGAACTTGAAAAACGGGGCTAGAATGGACTTACAATCGAGCTTGGAAGCTTGAAAAACCCTAGCCATGGTTTCTCCTTTCTATATTCGGCCATGGGGTTGAAGATGAACAAAATTGGCTTTTAATTTTGTATTTTAATTCATTTTACCCCTAAATGACCAAAATGCCCTTACTACTAAACTTTCCAAAAATTCCATCCATATCCAATTTTTGTCCATAAACTTAGAAATTGGTAAAATTGCTATTTAAGACCTCTTAATTAATATTTCAAAACAATTTCATACTAGAAACTTCTAGAATGCAAGTTTTGCAAATTATTCGATTTAGTCCCTAATTTCAATTTAAGCACTTTAGGCATAGGATTTCATCACGAAATTTTCACACAATCATGCAATCATATCATAAACATCAAAATAATTATAAAATAATTATTTCTATCTCAGATTTTTTGGTCACGAAACCATTATTCCGATTAGGCCCTAATTCGGGATATTACAACTCTCCCCCCTTTAGGGATTTTCGTCCCCGAAAATCTTACCAGAAAAGTGGTCTTCACTTTTAATCTCATATTCGGTGCCAAAGAACTTTCACTTAGACTGTACCTCCAATGCATCTCTTTAATTTCTCACATGATCTGAAAGCTTACATCTCAACTCTCAACTGTTCTTAAATTTTCAACCCTTCTCAGTTTCCCATGATATCATGATATAAAACCCGGATCTTAACTTGATTAATGGAGACCGGAATTCCAAGAAATCCAACAATCAAAGAGACACGAATTTCCATGAATCGATGAGTAGGAATTCATTCAATACGAGATATGATTTATAGATCTCGCCAAACATTTAACAATAGAATACATCACATTTTCCTCTTTTTCTCGCCATGGAAATAATTACGATATGGCCTCAAGAATAATCCTTTTCATTTCCATCCCAATATCAACACTGACAAGGATAATTTTGATAGATCCCAATGCTCGGCTTTAACCCCTTTAACAACTCCGATTTTATGTAACATCGAATGCTCTAAACTATCACATTACCTCACCATCTTGAAACACATCACAATTCATACAACAGTATATTACTGAAAGTCAGGAAGTCTTTACTCAATGTAGATTAGTCTAGTTCAGACGCTTTGGTTACCAATATTCTCGTCTATCCGAACTTTGTCAACATGTAATAAACTTTTCAGCTTTCACAAAATGAAAACCTTATCATTCGTAGTGACTTTAACTAATATCAAACTTTTTGTAATAAATATACACTTCTCGTTCAGACTATTTACTCTTTTATCCATACAAAATGAAATTCTATTATCAGACTTGGGAAAAATAATCCTGAAATAATTGTCACATGAAATCTTTCAAATAGATAATTCACCATACCGACTGAAACTCGCGCTTTTATCACTTATGCCTTTTCTGGTGTCAAATCCTTACATAGAAATTAGAAAAAAAAAACCCCAATACTAAAATCACCACATTACCAAGATCAAATTAGAAGTATAGTCATATTTGACATGATTATCATGAGCTGAAGAATGCACTTCGAACACGAGTCATAATTGACAAATTATGGAACAAAGATAACAAGAAAACCGAATAAAGAAATCCAAAATAGAGAAATCCAGAATAAAGAAATCCAGAATAAAGAAACCTAAGATAAGATACTATGCTGGAGAATCGAAAACCAAGCTAGAGAATCGAAAACCAATCTCATAGAGAAAATACGGAATGCCCCGATAATTCTTCAAAGAAAGAAAGTCCAAAAGAAAACATCATTTAATCCCACTAGAATCAAATATAACAAGAACAATATATCTTCCCATACATATATATCAGATGAAGCATCAAGTGGAAGAAACATAATCATAATATCATATGTATTCTCTCATCAATTCTTATCAGACGAAATGAAATAGAATACCCGATGAAATAGAGCAATATAAATTATAAACCAGTCAGACTACCAATGTTTTCATCCAACACCAGGATTAAAAGACATTCCCATATAACAAGAATTTCTTCGAAGATCAATAGCCATAGAAATATTTACGAGAACGGGTAAACACATAGAACATCTCAAAAGAGATCACTAAATCATCCAGTCATAACTATCACACTCAGATAGTTCACATTTCAAATATCATTTCCCCAACTAGTTCTGCCGTCACAAATTTCATATTAAACCATTCACTAAAGAAGGCTAGTTCTGAATAAATTTCGATTTACACTTTTCTCGACCTTGCACCTGAGTAATTCGGTTTACCAAGGAGAATTCCTTTTCTAACTGGGACAGTGCATAATTCCAATAATCTTTACGTCAATCCGATACTTTACTGTCTCTGACTTTACTTATCAGCTCATTTTCAATCTCTGATCATACTTATAATTATTCTATCACTGAACTCTTTGGGTTCTCAACCGGAAACTTATTCAATACAAATCTCATGAAATTCCATTTTAAGTACCATTTTGGTAAGGGGGAGGGGTTGTAGGACCTCTGACTCGACTTTCTTATACATACACATATGACACAACTTCCATCATCATAGCAACATCATCAAAATCATGTCATTCATTCATGTTGGCTTACACCAATTTTCCTATTGTCCCATTTAGACAATATACTTATGCATACATTCTATGTTTTCTAGATAGCTTTACTTATCCATTCATTTAATTAAATTAAGTCATGCTCATGACATCATATAAGGCCAAACAAACATAGATATTTGCACCACAATCATAACTTTCATTTCGTGCATCATCATGTACATATCATTACAATCATATAATTCAGTCCAACAATTTAACACAGATAAGTTCATTTCATTATAATCCTTTATCTCATAAAAATTATATATCATTAGCATTCATCAACATTCGACGTCCAAATCAAAACAAGGACATTTTCATTTGTATCATAATATTATGACTTTTATTCATACCTCTACTACTTTCTATTTATTCCGTTCATCTTATCAAGTAAGCCATATACACTACATCATATGAGCATTAAGCAAATATGAATATTTATCACATATGTATCATAAACCTTTATTCATACTTTTCTGAACCGATACTTATCATAATCATAATTTTACTCAAATACCTTCACATAACGTTGAACATGGTCGGCGCAGCTCGGTTGGAGAGTACCCTGTCTAAATAAGACGATACTCATACGCGTCGGAAGACATCACACTATCACGCATCGCTGGCATGTATAGCTAAACTTTTACACATGCTAGGTTAGTCCGAGAACCGACTAAACCTGCTCTGATACCACCAAATGTAACGCCCCTTACCCGAGACCGTTGTCGGAGTCGAACACGAGGTGTTAACAGACTTAATTCATTGCTTAAACAGCTCAAACAATTTAATTTTAGAAATTCCAGACAAGCTGGCTAACTGCGTCACAGTCGCTTAAAAATTCATATCTCAAGTTCTGAAATTCAAAATCCAATTCCGTAAATTTTCCCTGAAAACAGACTCATATATATATTTACTAATTTTTTTCTAGAATTTTTGGTCAAGCCAATTAGTACAGTTTATTAGTTAAATTCTCCTCTGTTTCAGGGTTTGACTGCTTTGACCTCTGTGTATTACGAATCATATATCTCTCTGTACAAAATTTCAATGACTATGAAGTTTGTTTTTCTTAAAACTAGACTCAATAAGAAATCTGTACATATAAATTATGACTTCTAATTATTTTTGTAAAATTTATGGTGAATTTCCAAAATCAGAACAGGGGATTCAGAAATCGTTCTGGCCCTATTTCACAAAAATTTAAACATCTCATAAAATATAACTCATATACCTGTTTCGTTTCTTCCATATGAAAATAGACTCATAATTCTTCAATTTATATTTTATTCATCATCTATTATATCTCTACTATTTTTAATGATTTTTCAAATTCACGTCACTACTGCTGTCTAAATCTATTTTATGGTAAATTTTACCTATTTCATGGTTTCCATGGATTAACTAGCAATTTGACATACATAACACCGAATATGATCATAATTAGCCATTCCAATGGCTAATCATTACCAAGCATTTTTATACTACTCAATAACCATATCATAAGACCATATATACAAAATGATTATAATGCTATACATGCCATACTCAAAATATACAAGCCATTATGCCAAGATGGTATACGGATAGTGTGAGCGTGCCTCCGACCGTTCCCGATTTCCGAGCTGGCTTTTCAACACTACAAGGAATGAAAAGGAGAGAGTAAGCATAAATGCTTAGTAAGTTCACATGCAAATAGCAAGTAACATAACCATATAAGCAAACATAAAACGTCATTTGCATAATCATCACCAAGACATTCATATCATATTTTCATTTATCATCTTACCATATTGTTGTTATATCGATTTTTCAACCCGAGGGTTAAGTACATACCTGTTCAAAGAATCCATTTCACAACACTTACCAATACGTCCCTTTCATCTTGATTATTCCTCCATTTGAGTAGAACTTTACCCGTTGAACACATCGGAATATAATTCGGATACATGGAAAGTTTGCACATAAGTGCCACATATGTAGCCAAGCTACTATGTAACCCGCCCATAAGCGAACTCGGGCGTTCGCATCCATAAGTGAACTTGGACTCAACTCAACGAGCTCGGATGCCTAGTTACATCTCACGAACTCGGACTCAACTCAACGAGTTCGGACATTTGCATCCATAAGTGAACTCGGACTCAACTCAACGAGTTCGGATGCCCAAATATCCCAGTGACATGTCACTTGTATCCTAATCCATTCCTAAGGTTCAACGGGACCTTTTTCCCAATCATGTGTCTCAACCATCTTCTACGGAATACTGATACCGATACTCAGTAGTATTTCACAGTTTCCAAGTATATCACATAATTTGACATATTATCAAACAATTATCACGAGTATAATATTTCATAATAATTATCATATCATTTAAATAACATAAAAACATTTAAAATAATAACTATGTTACCAACATTTACATATGAACTTACCTCGTATGCGAAAATGGCTAATTTTACCATTTCGTCCACAACTTGGTATTTTCCCCAATTTAGCCCGAATTTCAGTTTTCCTTACTCTATCATTTAAAATATAGTCTAGTTAGGACTCAAATTATTCAAATTGACCCAAAATCATATTTTGGAAAATTTACAATTTTGCCCCTAAACTTTTGCATAATTACACTTTTGCCTCAAAGCTCGTAAATTAAACTTCAGCCTATTTTCTTATGTTTTATGACATGATGATCATTTTTCCCTTCTATGGCAACATCAAATTCTTACTCTAACATGTACTTATGACTATTAGGTATTTTTACCGATTAAGCCCTTTTGCTCGTTTTCACTTAAAACCGAGTAGCACAAGTTGTCTAACATAATTTAAAACCTCATATTCTATCATAAAACACCAAAATACACAAATTTCACCTATGGGTATTTTTCCAAATATAAACCCTAGGTTAAATTATTGCTAGCATAAGCTAAATCGAGCTCACGGGACTCCAAAAACGTAAAGAACTTGAAAAAAATGTGGCTAGAATGGACTTACAATCGAGCTTGGAAGCTTGAAAACCCTAGCCATGGTTTCTCCTTGCTATATTTGGCCATGGGGTTGAAGATGAGCAAAATTGGCTTTTAATTTTGTATTTTAATTCATTTTACCCCTAAATGACCAAAATGCCCTTACTACTAAACTTTCCAAAAATTCCATCCATATCCAATTTTTGTCCATAAACTTAGAAATTGGTAAAATTGCTATTTAAGACCTCCTAATTAATATTTCAAAACAATTTCATACTAGAAACTTCTAGAATGCAAGTTTTGCAAATTATTCGATTTAGTCCCTAATTTCAATTTAAGCACTTTAGGCATAGGATTTCATCACGAAATTTTCACACAATCATGAAATCATATCATAAACATCAAAATAATTATAAAATAATTATTTCTATCTCAGATTTTGTGGTCACAAAACCACTATTCCGATTAGGCCCTAATTCGGGATATTACATTTTGTGTGTATGATCTTATGATATGGAAAATGAATGGTATGTAAATGCTTGATAAGATTAGCTATTGGAATGGCTAATCAAGGACATTTTTGGTGTTATGTATGCCTAAATGCTAGTTATTCCATGGAAATCATGAAAAAGGTGAAATTAGCTTTAAAACAGTATCAGACAACAGTAATGATGTGAATTTGAAAAATCACTAAAAATATTAGAAATATATTTAGATAGTTAATGAGATATAGAATTAAATATTATTGAGTCTATTTTCATATGAAAGAAACAGAGTAAGTAAAGGAGTTGTATTTTACGAGATATTTAAATTTTGGTGAGACAGGGTCAGAGTGATTTTTGAATCCCCTATTCTGACTTTAGAAATTCACTAAAAATTGTACAAAAATAATTAGGAGTTATAATTTATATTTATAGATTCCTTATTAAGTCTACATTTAAACTAATAATAAAATGGTTATTTGAATTCTGTACAGGGAGAAAATTAATTCGTAGTGAACAGAGGTCAGAGCAGCCAAAAACTGAAACAGGGGAAACTTTAACTAATAAACTGTACTAATTGGCTAGACCAAAAATTCTAAAAAAAATTTAGTAAGAAGATGTATGAGTCTAGTTTTTGAGAAAATTTACAGATTTTGATTTTGAGTTTCTTAATTCGAGTTATGATATATTTAGTGACTATGACGCAGATGGACAGTTTATTTATGAAAGATGAAATAAATTGTTTTGATTTGTTTAAGTGATCGAAAAAATTTTATTGATTCTGGTTTGTTCCTGAATCGTTTCAACTTCATGTTTTAGGGTCTCGAAGACCCTTTTTAAGGACATATTGAATGAATGAAACTAAATTAATTTTAAATTTTTATGCCCCGAATTAGTAAGCTAAGTTTGGTAACGCCTCGTGCTCGACTCCTGCGACGGTCTCGGGTAAGGGGTGTTACATGGGAGGTTAATATGATGTGTAATGCTATGAAGTGAAATTGATAAATATGATGTATGAATCATGTGCTTTTGGTATAAAATTTGTTCTTTTAATTGGTATGTTTGAGTTGGATTTTTGTATGGGAATGAATGATGATATCATGGGTCAATTTATGCATGATTTAGTATGTTTTTGGCTGCCATTGGGACATGAAATGTGCTTTGTTTTATGCTTGTAGGGATGGTCCAAAACAGGTGGCAAATTTGGCTTTGCAAATAGTCTTTTTTTGTCCACACGGGCAGAGACACGGGCATGTGTCTCAGCCGTGTGCGACACACAGGTATGTTATACGACCGTGTGTCCCCCAGAGTACCCTTGTAACATCTCGAAATAGGGCCTAAATGGAATAGTGGTTGCGAAACCACAAATTTGAGATAGAAAAGTTTATTTTGATCAATTTTTATGATTTACCGAGTGATTAGATGCATGTGTTAGAGTATTGATAAGAAATTTTATAGATTGCATGTTTAATTTGCCTATTAGGGCTTTTTTGCAGAAGTTGCTGTAACAGCCCGATTTAGGGCCTAAACAGAACGATGGTTTTAGAACCATGAATTTGAAGTCGAAAAAATTATTTCGATTAAGTTTTAGGGTTTATTTATTGATTAAAATATTGTGTAAAAATATCGTTAAGTAATTTTACTGATAAAGTGCTTAATTGGACTTTTAGGACAAAATTGCAAAAGTTGCAAAATATGTGTTCTAATTCATAAGTAATTGATTGAAATGGGGGTTTAAAGAGGAGGTCCTTAAATGGTAATTAGACCATTATATTTCGTTTGAAAAAAAATGGGCATGAATAGGACAAAATTTTAAAGAAAGGCCTTAAGGGTATTTTAGTCATTTTGTAATTAAAAGAAATAAAAAGGGAAAATAAAGCCAAAATTGACTCATATTTTTCATGGAGGTCGAAATTAGCATGGGGGAAGCCATGTCTAGGGTTTTCAAGCTTTCCAAGCTCAATAGTAAGCCCGTTCTAGCCCCGTTTTTCAAGTTCTTTACGTTTTTGGAATCCCGGTAACTTGATTAAGCTTATTCTAGCAATAATTTAAGCTAGGGTTCATATTTTTAAAAATACCCATAGGTGAAATGTGTTTATTTTGATGTTTTATGGTAGAATATGAAGGCTGAAATTATGTTAAACAACTTTTGCTAAGCAGTTTTAAGCAAAAATGAGTAAAACGGCTTAATCGGTAAAAGTTGTTATTGTTCATAACTATGTGTTAGAGTGAGAATTTGATGTTTCCATAGAAGGGAAAAATGATAAGCATGTCATGAAACATAAGAATAAGAGATGAAGTTTAATTCCCGAGCCTAGGGGCAAAAGTGTAAATATGCAAAAGTTTAGGGTCAAAATTGTAATTTTTCCAAAGTTTGAGTTAAGGACTGTTTTGAATATTACATTAATTAAATAAGTAAAATATGATGTTTTAGATCCCGAAAAATGAGATTTAAACCTAGAATGGGAGAAAAATCGAAAATTGGAAAAGTTGGTAAAATGACCGTTTTAGTATCGAGGTAAGTTCATATGTATAATAAGCATTAATTTATGCATATTTCAATGTAAAATTGATATATTTACTATGATTGTCGAGGTGTTGAAAGTAAGTATAATTATGATGATTTAAATGTTCAATATTAATTCGACATGGAAATGAGAAAGTATGTAAGTTTGTTTGTAAATAATACATTATCTTTATTATGTTTTTATATTTCAGCATATTTTATGCATTATAGCTGATTCTTGAATCATAATTGACTATTGGAAGTATGGAATCAAGTATTAGAAAGAGAGAGAAATCCCGGTTGAACCTTCGGAAAGATTGGATGATACAGATGGTATGTAGCTAGGTCACATGTATGGTGCTGAGTGCACATCATGTGTACAAGAGGGTTACGAGACATTATGATGTAGCTAGGTCGCATGGGTGATACTATGTGTACACCATGTAGACAAGAAAGCTACGGGATATATGTAGCTAGGTCGCATGCGTGGTTCCAGGTGAAGGACACCATGTAGACAAGAGAGCTACGAGATAAACTGGCTAGGTCACGTGGGTGGTACTAAGTGTTCACCATGTGTACAAGGGAGCCAAAATTATGTATACAATCGAGCTAGGTCACATGAGTGGTGCTAAGTGAAGGCCACTATGTGTACAAGAGAGCTTCGATTTTAAAGGTGGGCTGTGTGTGATACCATCGCGTATCTGTTATTATTCCGAAGCGTTCAACTGGTAAATTGATTAAATGAAATTGTGTATGACTTTGTGATGATAACTGTAAGTATATACGTGTGTAACTTGTGAGCAATATGCTTGATTTGTGATTGGAAATTGGAAAGATTTTTATGGGTAAGTGATGAATACAATTGAATTGTGAAAGATCAAAATTGACAATAAAACTGTTATGGATAGTTGCAGTGACATGAATCTAAAAATTTACCAAAAATAATAGAAATTGAATCAGAGACTGAATGAGATATCAAATTAAATCTTAATGAGTCTATTTTTATATAACAGAAACAAAGAAAGAAAAGGAATTCTATATTATGAGATATTTAAGTTTTTGAGAGACTGGTTCAGAATGACTATGTGATCCCCTATTCTGACTTGGAAAAATCATTAAAAATTGTAAAAAAATAATTAGAGGATATAATTTATATTCTTGAAATCCTTGATGAGTCTAGTTTCAAATAAAATAAACAATAACATCCTTTGAATTCTGTACGAGGAGAAAACTGATTCATACTGAAGAGTGGTCAGAATAGTTGAGCAGTAAAATGGGTAACTTCAATGAATAAACTGTACTAATTGGTTAGACCAAAAATTCTGAAAATTTTATGGTAAGAATACACCTGAATCTAGTTTCAAGAAAAATTAACGGTTTGTAATTTGGAGTTCTGTAGCTCCAGAAATAAATAATTTAGCTGTTGGTACTCTGCTAGACAGCTTATTTTGAACCTGTTTATGATTGTAATAGTGAAAGTATGTGTGTGTTTGTGATGGTAATATTCCGGGAACATATTGTGACTTCATTTAAAGTATGATAATGTATTGTTTATTAATATTTACATACTTGCTTACTAAGCTATAATGCTTACTCCCTTCCTTTCTTTTTTCCTATAGTGTCTTAGATGTTAGCTAGAGTTGGAGGTCGCCGGAGGTTAAATCACACTATCAAACTATTGATCGATATATAAAGGTTTTAAAGTATTTTTTAAGTCTTTGGCATGTATGAAGACTCGTTTAATTGTTACTAAGTTGCTAGGAATTGGCCTAAAATACTGACCTATGCTATTTGAAGGTCTCTATTGTATAAAGTCATTTAATGTAGATAGTCTTGATTATGTTATTAATTAAATGATGCAATTTATGAATGTGCATGCTTGCCTATGTGTGTGGTTGAATTAAAGCATGATATGGGCCTTGTAAACTCTTTTTAAAGGAAAGCTTGAATGTGTTTGAAAAAGTTTTAAATTAGAGTGAAATTATGAATCGGTTTTTATACGATGATTAGTGATTAAGTCCGGTAATGCCTCGTACCCTGTTCCGGCGTCGAACACAGGTAAGGGGTGTTACAACCCTACGATTTTAAGTCAGTATACCCTACATTTTTTACATGGCCTAGACACATGAGCATGTCTATCAGTCGTTTGTGGCACACGGGCTGGCACATGGGCGTGTGGTCGGTCACGTGATTCAAGTCAGTAGCCTCCCAAATTTTCACACGGCCTGGCACATGGGCGTGTCTTGTGACCGTGTGAACAACTCAGTATGTATACCTTATTTTTCCACGACTTAGACACATGGGCGTGTCTAATTCCGTGTGAGGCACAAGGCCTATTCACACTGGCGTGTGACCTTTGTAACTTAGAAAAATATTTAAGTTCTGAAAAAAATTTGTATGTGTTTGGTTTAGTCCCGACCTTTTCCTAATGCATGTTTAAGGTCTCATTGACCTAAGAAAGGGACTTATTGTTGATATTTTTATACGATATGAAAATGTATAACTGTTGACTCTGAAATGATTGTGAAATGTTTCGATATGTCCAATAATCCCTTTTAACCCTAGTCCGGTGACAGATACGGGTTAGGGGCGTTACAACAAATTCGACGTAAGAGAATTTATTTTTATTATACTTTTATGGTCTACGATTTCACGAAATGATTTTTTGGAAATTTCGTTTGAAAATTTTGACGTTTGGGCACTCAATTTAGTCAAAAGGACTAAATCGTAAAAAGTGCAAAAGTTGAGTTCTACATGCTAGAGGTGTCCAATTATTATGAAATTTTATATTGGAGGTCCTTATATAACTAGACCATTGGTTAATTTTTTGGACAAAAATGGACATGAAATAGGTGAAATAGAATATTTTTAAGTTAGGGGCATTTTGGTCATTTAGTAATTAAAATGAATTAAAAGCAAAATTAAAAGCCATTTTTTGTCCATCTTCAAGATATGGCTGAAAATTGCATGGGGAACCATGGCTGGGGTTTTTCAAGCTTCCAAGCTCGATTGTAAGTCCGTTCTAGCCCCATTTTTAATGATTTTTTACGCTTTTACAATCCCCGTAACAAGATCTATCTATTTCTACCTTTTATTTGAGTTAGGGTTGATGTTTCAAAATTTACCCATGTGCTACGTGTGTGTATTTTAATTTTTAAGGGAGGAATATGAATGTTTGTTGTGTGTTAAATGACATTTACTAAGTAGTTTTCGGTGAAAATGCTAAAAATGACTAATTTGTAAAAGTTATAAAATTTTTCATAAAGGTGTGAGTTAATGGAAATTGTGGGCTGCTATAGTTATAAAAATGATTCGGCTAGGCTTAAAGTGCAAATAAATTGAATGAAAATCATTTTACAAGCCTAAGGGCAAAAGTGTAAATATCTAAAACTTTAGGGGCAAAAACATAATTTTCCCATAGTATAATTTACTAATAAATAGACTAAATGTAATATTATAGATCAAAGAAAACGAGGTTTGGACCTAGAACGGGGGAAAAATGAGAAATAGACGGTAAGGTCCCTTTTTGCCATTTTGGTGTTGAGGTAAGTTTGTATGAAAATAATGCAACATGTTATTATTATATGTTTAATGCTTAAATATTGCATGAAATTTATATGTATATGTATTTGTCTTTATGAAATTGATTCATGATGTCTCAATGACGACTCGACAAAAGTTAGTGTCTCAGAAATCCTGGTTGAACCCTAGAAATAACTAAGATACGGATATTACGACAAGTGAGTATTGATATCTTGTGTAAGACCATATCTGGGATATGGCATCGGCGTCGATAAGAGATCTCGCATAAGACCATATCTGGGATATGGCATCGGCATCGATAAGAGGTCCTGTATAAGACCACGTTTGGGACATGGCATCGGCATCCGTATGAGATCTCATGTACGACCATATATGGGATATGGCATTGGCATCGATATGAGGTCTCGTATAATACCATGTCTAGGACATGGCATCAGCACCGTTATGAGACTTCGTGTAAGGCCATAGCTGGGCTATTGGCATCGATGTGAGATCCCATGTAAGACCACATCTAGGACATGGCATTGGCATCTTTTCATGTGTATGAGATTTCTGAGTATCCTTTAGTATTCCAAGTGGTTCAACGGGTAATTCAAAGATAATATCAAATTTGTGATCATGTATGATTACGTTACAAAGTGGTACAGGTATGTACGCAAAACTCATGAGAAATGATTTCAGTTTATGATGCACCTTTGGTAAGGATTCAAATAAGTAAGTCATGCTTATGAGATTGAAATGGTGATGACCTTGTGATTATGGGTCTAGGCTTGTGATGTTTAAAAAAAATGTATTTTTTTTACCATGATGGTGGAAATGATTTCTAAAGGTATTATAAACTTAGTATCATCACTTTACAGTAAAACAGTTTTGTACAGCAGCAGTAGTAGGATTCTGAAAATCCACCAAAAGTTGTAGAAATCGAGTTGGAGGTTTAATAGAATATGAAATTAAATCTTATTGAGTCTAGTTTCACATAGAGGAAACGATGTAAGCAAAAGAATTTCATATTATGAGATATTTAAATTTTTGTGAGACAGGGTCAAAGTGATTTCAGACTCCCCTATAGAGTGATTTCGGACTCCCCTATCTTAACTTTGGAAAATAATTAAAAATTGTATGAAAATAATAATTGGTTATAATTTCTATGAATAAAATTATTAATGAGACTATTTTCAAGAGAAACAGACGAGAACATCATCCAAATCTCGTACTAAGAGATAATTAATTTTTAGTAAAGAAAGGTCAAAGCTGTCAAACAGCAGAACAGGGGTAAATTTGAAGAATAAACTGTACTTATTGGCTAATCTATAAATTCTGAAAATTTTATGACAGAAATATATATGAGTCTAGTTTCAAATTATTTTAACAGATGTTAATTTAAAATTCTGTAGCTCAAGATATTAATAATTTAGTAACTATGACGCGAGTAAACAACTTGACATGAACATAAGTAAAAAGTGCAATTATGATTGTTTTACCTTAAGATCATGATGTGAGAATTGGTAGAAGCACGTTAATAAATTACTTAATATTTCCATACGGACTTACTAAGCTATATACAGCTTACCCCCTCCTTTTCATTTCTGTAGTGTTGCCAGGTTAGCTCGGGTTGGAGACCGTCGGAGACAACATCACACTATCAAATTATCAATTTTGGGGTATCAATAAACCTTAAATATTTTCACGTGAATGGCATGTATAGAGACTTAGTCCTTTGTGTTATGTGTTTAATGGTTTGGCCAAATGTATTGGCTTATAATGATTCAAGTGTATATAGCCATGAGATGTGGCTTATATTGGTCATGGGTTTGTAAACCTATTTATCCATGTAAAATGTGCTAACACCTTGAAATGTGATCATGTGCTTATATGTACCGAGATCTTGTGTGATGTGGTTATACTTGTTTTCTATAATTAAGTTGAAGTTAATTAGTATGATGATAACCGTGGTATAAAAGTATAACTGGTATTATAATAGACAAGGCTAAATGAGTATGAGAAACACAAGTATGATGACATGCAAATGTTATGTTTGTAACTTAATTGGGGATGTTTAATCTTTAATTGGATACCATGTTCTATGCATTTGATGTTGTATAAGTGTGTGAGGGATTAAGGTTGACCAAGGCTTGGAAAATAGCCTAAGTGTTGGCCACACGGACAGAGACACGGCCGTGTGTCTCAGCCATGTTGAAGACACGGCCTAGCACACGGGCATGTGTCTTGGCCGCATGACCTTAAAATATTGCTGAAGTCATAAACAGAGTGTTACACGGGCTGATGACACGGGCGTGTCTGAGCCACATGGGTGTGTGTGACCACACGGCCTACCCATACAGGCGTGTAACTCTCCAAAACTAGAAAATTTTCTAAGTGTTGTAAAAAGTTCGTAAGTTCTCAGTTTAGTCCTGAACCACCCTAATGTATATTTTGGGCCTCGTAAGCCCGTATAAGGGACATTATGAATATGAAAGAATATTTCTAATTTGAACGAAAACTTTTTTTTATGGCCCGATTTTACATAGTTGTGTACGTTTAAGTCCGGTAATGCCTCGTACCCTGCCCCAACCTCAGACTCGGGTAAGGGGTGTTACATTTAGTGGTATCAGAGCTATGGTTTAGTTAATTCTTAGACTAACCTAGCCTAATGTGAGAGTCTATCTATACATGCCAAATAATCTGTGATAGTGTGATGTCTCCCGACGCGGATGAAATCTATCTCGCTTAGGCAGAGATACTCTCCAACCGAGCTACATCCGACCATGTTGATATTGATACTAAAGTATCTGAGTAAAGTACACTTTTGATGAATTGAGGCTTATAAAGGTATGAATAAAGGTTTATGATGTGTATGTGATGATGTACGAGATGAAAGTTTATGTTATGATCAGCTCATCCGTGTTTGTTTGGCTTTCATATGATGTCATGTGCCTGACTTGTTTGATTATGTGAATATAATAAGTAAAGTTACTCAAAAATTGACGAAATTTGTATTTATGTACACTTGTTTGAATAAATGCAACCGGTAAGTTTGTGTAACATAAATACGTATGTTAATTTGCCTGAGGTGAATTATATGATTAGGATGATGTTATGTTAATGATGAATGTAAAGTCATATATGTGTATTTATAAGAGTCAAGTTAAAGGCTTTACGACCTCACCCCCTTACCAGTGCTGCTCTATGACAAAAATTCACGAGAATTATATTGAATAAGTTCACAAGTATGAAACTAAAGAGTTCAGTGGTGAAATAATTAGTAATGCATATAGAGATTAGAATAGTTTGGAAAGTGAATACAGTTTTGGAATAAATATCAGAATGTTTTAAAGATTCTACAGATCATGTAAGGTTATGGATAGAGAAGAAAATTTGCCTTAGCTATTCGATTCAATTGGGTATGAAGTCTAAAGGTATGTTGCTGAAATTCCTCCCGAATTGGTTTTCGTTAATGAATGGAATACTATAGGGTTCATGATAATAAAACTAGTCAGAGAAATGAAAATTGAGTTGTAAAGATATTTGTGTGTAATAGTTGTGATTGAGTAAATTATGATGACTTTTCTGGGTGTTCCATATATTCAATTATCCTCAGAAGTTTATATGATCGTTTTCTTTTTTATGAAAATCTTATTGTATGAGTATGTTGACTAACTCTAATGTCAGATGAAAGCACTGTGAGTCTATTTGAATTACAATCGACATTTTCTTATCTCTCTGGGATTCTATTCTATTATATTGGAGAAAAGACGATGGTAAAAATTTATGTGAGGTTATTCTTCTATTTCTACTGGATGATGCTTTGTCTTATGTATATATACGAAAATTATATTATCTCTGTACAAAGGAAGTCCAGAGCTAATAAATAGTGTTTTTCTTCTGATTTTCTCTAGGGGATCATCCTGATCTTTATAATTATTTCCTTATGCATTATGTTCTTGGATTTCTATTATGATATCATATTTGGGTTTTCTTATTGTCTTTATTGTGTAAATTATCGGACATGGCTCATCTTTAAAGTATGTTCTTTAGTCTGTGATGACTAAGTTTATTATGATTATATTCCTAGATTCGACAATATGAATGGGGTGATTCTGGTGTCTGGGTTTCTCTGATTTTCGTGGAAAGAATTATCTTTGGCAAAGGTAAAAATAATGAGAGCACAAGCTCAAAATTATATGATGGATCTCTTCCCTCAGGTAAGCCTGACTAAAGTTAATGAGTTAAATCGGATATTCTGTTTCCTTGAGTTAATATGGTTGCAAGACCTTCGATTAACATGTTAAGAGAAATTTGAAAGACTGTATGTATGAGTTGCTTTATCAGCATAAAGAAAAGATTATTTTGATATGTTATTATTCGAAAGTTGAAATCAACTCAGTTGTTTTGTCAAAGTGAACTAGTCAATGGAAATATGAATTGAGTTACGTGTATTTAAAGTATCTTCGAGTATGGTAATAAATTTTGTATATTCACGAGTATGTAAACGAATAGTCTGAATGAAGAAATGGTATTCTAGAAAATATGATACAGAGATATGCCTATTGGATTATCCTAATCGAGTAATATTATCATGATTAAAGTTGTTCTGCTTGATAAAGCTATAGCATATAAAAATTTGAATGGTTTGTTGCATGTTGCCAAAGTTGAAACAATTGAAGGTATTATTAATCGAAGCTCTAGTTCCGAGTTTAGTTTGAATTAAGTAATGAATTTATGAATTTCAGTGATGCACTATCGAACAGATTGGTATGTGTTTTATTACTAGAGTGTAAAGTGAAGGTTCTGTTTTTCAGATGGTTAATGTCACATTAAAAAGAACAGTTCGACTAGTGATTTAGAGATGGTCACTATTATGTCGGTATTGAGAATTTGATGACATTGTTTGTTTGACGAAGATTGTCACATGTTCCTTGATCTCAAGAGTTTAATGTCTCTAATGGCATAGAAAGATATGAGTTTAAGACAGTGGAAATGATTTGAGATATTGAAAGATTTCGAGTAGTTATCGATTAATCATGGAGAAAGTAGTTATAGTTATAGATACCTGGATAGAAAATATTTGTTTATTTTTGTGAGTACGGTTTACTTGATTGATCTTATTTGATGATAGTTTAATTATAACTATATTAAATGCTAAAGCGAGGTTTTCTTTGCTAGTCTGAGAAGCTTAGAAAATATGACAGCGTGGGGTAATCTAAATGAGTTCAGAATGAGATCACTCCTGATGTTAGATTTCAAGTCGGACCTAATTCCTATTGTTATTATTATTGTCCTAAGAAAGAAAGTTGCGAACAAATGAACCCAGAGCTTATGCAAAAGTTTTTATACGAGACTCAGTAGTAACACGTTTGTTTATTCCAAAAGTAATAAGATGTTCAGTTATGTAAAGTGGATGTGTTATTGATTGCGTAAGTTACATGATATTTTGGATACACATTCAAATGTCAATTTTCTAACAGATAATAGTCGATAACCAAGTATACTCAGGACTAATATAGTCAGTGATGGTACGGGAGTGATTAAGAAGTAGAATTGCTATAGACTTCGTATCAAGATTATTTTATCTCTAAAAAAAAAGATGTTATCGGGATTGTGGTTGATATGATTTGTGATTCTGAGAAATTTGTGAAAGTAATTCATAAGATTTGAAAGCTACTTCTTCTGGTAAGATTTTCGAGGACGAAAATCCCTAAAGGGGGCAGAGTTATAACAGCTCGATTTTGGGCCTAGTCAGAACAGTGGTTTTGAGACCACAAATCTGTTGTAAGAGAATTTATTTATTATATTTTTATGGTCTACGATTTCACGAAATGATTTTGTGAAAATTTCATTTGAAAATTTTGATGTTTGGGCACTCAATTTAGTCAAAAGGACTAAACTATAAAAAGTGTAAAAGTTGAGTTCTACATGCTAGAGGTGTCCAATTGTTATGAAATTTTAAATTGGAGGTCCTTATATGGTAATTAGATCATTGGTTAATTTTTTGGACAAAAATGGACATGAAATAGGTGAAATAGAGTATTTTAAAGTTAGGGGCATTTTGGTCATTTAGTAATTAAAATGAATTAAAAACAAAATTAAAAGCCATTTTTTGTCCATCTTCAAGCTATGGCTGAAACTTTCATGGAGAAACCATGGCTAGGGTTTTTTAAGCTTTCAAGCTCGATTGTAAGTCTGTTCTAGCTTCGTTTTTAATGATTTTTACGTTTTTGCAATCCCCGTAACAAGATCTATCTATTTCTACCATTTATTTGAGCTAGGGTTTATGTTTAAAAATTTACCCATGTGCTACATTTGTGTATTTTGATGTTTAAGGGAGGAATATGAATGTTTTTTTGTGTGTTAAACAACTTTTACTAATTTGTTTTTGGTGAAAACTCTAAAAAGGACTAATTTGTAAAAGTTACAAAATTTTTCATAAAGGTGTGATTTAGTGGAAATTTTAGGGCTGCTATAGTTATGAAAATGATTCGTCTGGGCCTAAAGTGCAAATAAATTGAATGAAAATCATTTTACGAGCAATTGGGCAAAAGTGTAAATACATGAAACTTTAGGGGCAAAAATGTAATTTTTTCATAGTATGATTTTTGGATCACATTGACTAATGTGACTAATAAATGGACTAAATGTGATATTATAGATCAAATAAAACGAGGTTTGGACCTAGAACAGGGGAAAAACGAGAAATCGACGGTGAGGTCCCTTTTTGCCATTTTGGTGTTGAGGTAAGTTTGTATGAAAATAATGCAACATGTTATTATTATATGTTTAATGCTTAAATATTGAATGAAATGTATATGTATATGTATTTGTCTTTATGAAATTGATTGATGATGTCCCAATGACGACTCGACAAAAGTTGGTGTCTTAGAAATCCTGGTTGAACCCTAGGAATAACTAAGATAAGGATATTACGACATGTGAGTATTGAGATCTCATGTAAGACCATACCTGGGATATGTCATCAGCGTCGATAAGATATCTCGTATAAGACCATATTTGGGATATGGCATTGGCATCGAGATGAGATCCCGTGTAAGACCATATCTGGGATATGGCATCAGCATCGATAAGAGGTCCCGTATAAGACCACGTCTGGGACATGGCATCGGCATCAGTATGAGATCTCATGTAAGACCATATCTAGGATATGGCATTGGCATTAATATGAGGTCCCGTATAAGACCATGTCTAGGACATGGCATCGGCACTGTTATGAGACTTCGTGTAAGACCATAGCTGGGTTGTTGGCATTGATGTGAGATCCCATGTAAGACCACGTCTGGGACATGGCATTGGCATCTTTTCATGTGTATGAGATTTCTGAGTATCTTTTACTATTCCAAGTGGTTCAACGGGTAATTCAAAGATAATATCAAAGTTGTGATAATGTATGATTACGTTACGAAGTGGTACAGGTATGTACGCAAAACTCATGAGAAATGATTTCGGTTTATGATGCACCTTCGGTAAGGATGCAAATAAGTAAGTCATGGTTATGAGATTGAAATTGTGATGACCTTGTGATTATGGTTCTAGGCTTGTGATTTATAAACAAAAATGTATTTTTTTTACCATGATGGTGGAAATGATTTGTAAAGGTGTTATAAACTTAGTATCATCACTTTACACTAAAATAGTTTTGGACAGCAGTAGCAGTTTGACTTTGAAAATCCACCAAAAACTGTAGAAATTGAGTTGTAGGTTGAGTAAAACATGAAATTAAATCTTATTGAGTCTAGTTTCACATAGAGGAAACGATGTAAGCAGAAGAATTTCATATTATGAGATATTTGAACTTTTGTGAGACAGGGTTAGAGTGATTTTGGGCTACCCTATCTTAACTTTGGAAAATCACTAAAAATTTTATGAAAATAATTATTGGTTATAATTTGTATGATTGAAATTCTCAGTGATTCTATTTTCAAGATAAATAGATGGGAACATCTTCCAAATTTCGTACTAAGAGATAATTAATTTTTAGTAAAGAAAGGTCAAAGCTGTCAAATAGCAGAATAGGAGTAATTTTGAAGAATAAACTGTACTTATTGGCTATTCCATAAGTTCTGAAAATTTTATGGTAGAAACATATATGAGTCTAGTTTCAAGTTATTTTAACAAATATTAATTTAGAATTCAGTAACTCAAGATATTAATAATTTAGTGACTATGATGCGAGTAAACAACTTGACATGAATATAATTAAAAAGTGCAATTATGATTATTTTACCTTGAAATCATGATGTGAGAATTGGTAGAAGCATGTTAATAATTTGCTTATTATTTTCATACGAACTTACTAAGCTATATATAGCTTACCCCCTCCTTTTCATTTCTTTATTGTTGCCAGGTTAGCTCAGGGTTGGAGATCGTCGAAGGCAGCATCACACTATCAAATTATCAATTTTAGGGTATCGATAAACCTTAAATGTTTTCAATTGAGTGGCATGTATAGAGACTTAGTCATTTGTGTTATATGTTCAATGGTTTGGCCAAATGTATTGGCCTATAATGATTCAAGTGTATATAGCCATGAGATGTGGCTTATATTGGTTTTGGGTTTGTAAACCTATTTATCCATGTACAATGTGCTAACACCTTGAAATGTGATCATGTGTTTAAATGTAACGAGATCTTGTGTGATGTGGTTATACTTGTTTTCTATAATTAAGTTGAAGTTAATTAGTATGATGATAACCGTGATATAAAAGTATAAGTGGTATTATAATAGACAAGGCCAAATGAGTATGAGAAACACAAGTATGATGACATGCAAATATTATGTTTGTAACTTAATTGAGGATGTTTAATCTTTAATTGGATACCATGCTCTATGCCTTTGATGTTGTATAAATGTGTGAGGGATTAAGGTTGACCAAGGCTTGGAAAATAGCCTAAGTGTTAGCCACACGGATAGAGACACGGCCGTGAGTCTCAGCTGTGTGGAAGACACGGCCTAGCACACGGGCGTGTGTCTTGGCCGCGTAACCTTAAAATATTGCTAACGTCATAAACAGAGAGTTACACGGGCTGAAGACACAGGCGTGGCCAACCACACGACCTACCCACACGGGCGTGTGACTCTCCAAAACTAGAAAATTTTCTAAGTGATGTAAAAAGTACGTAAGTTCTAAGTTTAGTCCCGAACCACCCCGATGTATGTTTTGGGCCTAGTAAGCCCATATAAGGGACATTATGAATATGAATAAATGTTTTTAATTTGAATAAAATTTTTTTAAGGCCCGTTTTTACATAGTTGTGTACGTTTAAGTCCGGTAATGCCTCGTTCCCTGTCCCGACCCCGGACTCGGGTAAGGGGTGTTACAAAACCCCTTAAAGGCTCTCTCTTCTTTTGCTTAATAAAAAATTGTACTCCAAAATTTGTTGTAACGCCTTGTTGGTGAGAAGCTTGCTTATGAAAATATTTTCTAACCCGTTGAAAGAATGAAAACTCGTCAAAAAAGACAAGTATCAAAATCTAGCATGGTCCTTTAAGTTCATTAAGCAGACATGACAGTTCAATGCATTGGAAGCACCTAGAATGTTCATGTGGCTTTTGTAGTGTGCCATGTAGTCTTGACAATTACCTTGGCCATTATACATTTCCTTGGAAGTTTAATAGTTTAGGGGTTGGTTACATTTATTCTCTTGCTACATTCGAGGAAAAAGGCTTATTGGAATAATCTCACTTAAATTCAATGGACTTGGTTTTTTGGAAAGATTGCATTTTTTTCCTAAGGTCTTGCATCTGACCTTTGAAAAGGTTGACTTGCTATTGAGGGTTTTGCATTTGTAGTTGGTATAAGTCATTTTTTAGGCTTCTTGTCCTACTAGGAAATGAATGAGTTGTTTTTTTCTTGTTGACCCTTTTGTTATATAGTTAGCTCTGGACTCTTTAACAATTTTCTCATTACGATTATTACCCTTCTATTGATGTTGATAAACTCATTGTTTCATAGAGAGTTTTTGTTTTAAGGTTTTCATTTTTTTTCCTTGCATTTTTGTTAACCGACGTGAACTTGTATTAGGATTTTGATAGGTATTTTCTCTTAAGGTAGATTAGGGGTAATTCTAGAGAGGTGGTGTGTAGTGAGTATAATATCTTAATGGGGGATTATGGTAATAAATCACATAACATAAGTAGTGTGAATCATGGAGATTATATAGATCATAATGACAACTTGGTTGAATATGTGTTGTGTCTTGAGTTGCTTGAAGTTGTGGTCGGGTTTGTGGATCTTCTCCTTATTCATCTCTATTTGAGGGAATGCTTGAGCTGGAGTGAGCCACGTTTGTGCATGTCATGCCTCATCTAAATTTAGTTATTGTTAAGTTATGAGCAAGATTGTGTACTAGTATAGTTGTTAAGAACAAGTATAGTTTCCCTTGAGACCCAAGTTTGAGTCCTCTCCCCCATTTTTATTTTTTTTATTTCAACACAAGCATCTTGGTCAACCCCCCTTGGCCGCCCATATTTTTTTGCCATACAGGGAGATTCTTTCCTCCCTTATTTTTCTCTACATTCCTTTCTTATCCCCCTTTTCTCTCTCCTTGTTCCCCCTCATTCTTTTCTTCCTCTTGTTTTACTCTTTGCCATATTTTCCTTCTCCTTACCTTGTTAGTCGTTCCCTGCACCTAAAAAAAATAATTCTTTTGTTTCCCCCTTCATTTTCTTTCTCTCCTACCATATTTTTCTCTCCTCCTCCACTTACCACCATCTTTTATATTTTTGCCACCATATCACCACCTTCTGCCTCCATTGCAACACCAAACCACTGGCACTGCACCACTGTCTCTTCCCTCTTATCCTCTCTTTACCAGCACCGTCACCACCACCGGATTTTCTTCATCTTTTTCCTTTTCTTTAGTCAAAATCAAACTCTTATCACCCTTTTCCCTATTTCTATTTCTATTCCTATTTTATTTTTATTCTTATTCTATTTGATTTATATTAATATACTCACTTTTATTTTGTTTTATTTTCTCCTTAGTCGTCCCTTCTTCATTCTTTCAAAATTCTCTGATTGAATCTTAAGTCTTTTGATATAGTCGTTTTAGAGTAAGTAAAGATTGGAATAGTCTAATTCTGAAATCTTTTTTATTTTGGAATGGTTGAATCTAACATGTTGTATGTTCATATTGTTTTTTTCAAAGGTGACTATACAAATAGCTTTGATTTATTTTAATACAAGAGAAACCTTTTGGATACCATTCGAAAGAATAATTGAGTAAGTAATCCTTAATTATTTTTAATAAGAGGATTTTATTGACTATGGTTGAAATTAACACGAGAATATTTTGGTGTTGGTACCATTATGTATGAACAAAACAAGGCAAGATCTGACTAGATTGGTATCGTTGAAATGTGGTTCAGTAGATCTAGAGACACAAGGTCTTATTTCATGTGTGGGTTTTAACCTACTAAAGTTGTATATGTTTGTCCATAAAAATCATATATCTATGATTAAATAATAATAATGTAACGACCTCAGCCTGACCAGAATTATCCGGTATGGATCTCAGGTATTACTTTACATTACATTTAGAAAAAATTTTGAAACAGTTGACATGTACACTTTACTTAAAACATATTTCTTTTTATTTAAAGTCTCAATATTGAAGAAACAAAGAAAAGTATTTAAAAATACATCAAACTTGTCACATTTATTACAACATAAAAAGTTTGCTAAAATTAGGCTCGTTAAGGTGTAATCCTACTATATGCCATATTACTAGAATGTTCCTTGTATGCATAATAGTCCAGCTCACTATTTCTATGACATACTCCTAGCTTATCCCTCTTGGCATATCAGAACATACAATAGTACTTGAAACGAGAACAAGCACTTGTAAGTTAAAGAGAACTTAGTGAGTTTGAGTATAAAATACCTTCGTGGTTACTTTTTAAATATCGAATGTATGCCTGTGCGCCAGTTTCCATACTTGACATATCATTTCTGTTTTGTGCAGACACTCTCATGATATCTGACTTGCTTTTATATGCGAACTACCATACTTTACGTACTAGCTTTCTCTTCACCATTTGGTTGACTTTAGATATTACAGACAATATTCTATTATCTTTTTCCTCTTAGAACAACGAAGATACTTCTCAAAGGAATATCTCCTCAGAGCCCACTTCCTATGGATTTCCTCTTCACATAACACTTATCATTTTAATAGAATGTTCGTTCACAGATATTATTTGTTGGCAGATACTTACTATCTGAACTCACATTTGGCATATTCCCATACTTATTTGATACTATTTGTATACCAATTAATTCATATCCTAGTTTAAAACCTAACAAATGCTCATGCTGTTAATGAACTATTCAAATCATTCAGAAGAATTCCCACACTCCTTTGTACAAAACACAAGAATACCCGAGATGACATACAAATCCGATTCAGGAATGAAAAATGATGCTATCAAGATATGATTGATACTAGGTAACTCATACTTCTACCTTACATAGCACAAACAAACTCAACCTGTAACACCTTAAAATAGAACTTGGGAGTTTTTGAGGTATTTTAGGAATTATGGCCTTAGAGTGCTTGGAATTAAGCGACAAGGTATATCGGTGATGTTTTTTATTATAGTTTTTAAAAGGTCAAATAAATTTTTGAAAAAGCGTTTTAAAAACCTTTAATTTTAGAAAAAGGACTGATTTGTAACAGAGTCAAAATTGTGAGTTTTTAAGAGAAAATCGGACCAAATTTTAAAATTGAACCTAAAAACCCTCATTTTTAGCTTATTTTCACCATAGTTTTCTCCTCTCTCCATAGTATTGTCGTCCCTTGCTTTTCCTTACTCTCCCAATTGATTTTTGATTTCCAAACTACATTACTTTGATTCACATCATTCCAAAAGCGTTAAACCTTCATAAATCTTTAAGAAAACATCTTAAAATCTCATTAAAATCATCATCTCCCTCACATATGGGTTTTCTTAGATTCACGCTAAAAGTCTATTTTTCATCCATTAAAGTAACCAATCATCTACCCATTAGTTTTTAATGTTATTAGTCCTTTGAAATTGAATTTTTAGCCGCTAAATCATATGTTTTGATTAAAATCCAAAAATAGGGTCGTTAATGGTGAATTTTGAATTTTTGAGTAAAAATGTAATTTCAAAGTTAAAGATTTTGACATGATTAAGAGGTCCCTAAACTTGTTTTGAAGTTTCATTAAAGATTTCTTGATTTTTAATGAATTTTCTAGAAAATAGTCAAAACTTGTCAAAAAATGTCGATACCATGAATTGTGCAGTTTTGTGTAGTTTAAAGGTTGGGAATTAGTCGTAAGCATATTATAAGATGAACAGAATTTGTTTTAGGCAAAAAGATTGAGTATAGACCGAGACATTTGAATTTAAAGTTTGTTATATTAAAGATTTTGATTACATGGGAACATATCTTAGGCTTATGTTTTTGGTTGCTTGTGGTGAGTCCTTAGCTGATTTCTAAATCTGTTATTATTGTGTGAATTATTGTGTTGAAGTATTGGATTTGCTAGGACCATCTACAAGCTAGGAAAGACTAGTTGAGCTTTCGACATTTCAGCAAAAGTGAATTGGTGAGTATTTAGATTAACTGCTTGTGGACAAAATTTAATGTGTTGTTAGGGAATTTAGTTGTAGCATAAACCCCTACTCTAAATTCTAAGTGTAAGTTCTCTTGTGCTTATGTTTAACTTGTGTATGATGTGCTTATTGAATTGTGAAAATGTGTATTAAGATGATATGCCATTGCATGTGTTATGTATTCGTGATTATTATTGTGGAATTATATATGTGAACATGTCAAATAAGCTAAATGTTAGTGATAATATTGTGCTTATGATGCAAATATGCAATAGTAATGAGAAGAAAATCAATAAGAAATATATGTGTTTAATAATAGATATTTTGGCATTGTGGCAATGTGGTAGACTATATGCAGTGGTTTTGCTATGACTTTTAAATTATTTACATGCTTATTATGCCTTAAGACTTATGGACTTTACATTTGATGAACATTTTGGTGCCCATTTGATGAAGTGAATGATGCATGATGCATGATGCATGATGATGGAATTATCATGGAATTATCTGGAAAAAAAACCATATAGAATATGTATCATATCTTATCATGTATATTTGAAGAACTAATCAAACCAAATTAACTTCAGATATATCATATCTTATCATGGAATTATCTGATAAAAATCTCTCAAAACGTACCCAAAACTTACCACAAAGGCGAATAACCATATTATACCACACAAAAAACACTGAATACGCCAATAAGACAATGCAAATCTTTCCACAAAGTCCATACAGAATATGCCACAAAGGCTTAGTAGATCACGCCACACAGGCAACATACAGACTCAGATATTTACTATCCCGGCGGATTTTCATAGAATGTGTCATGGGTTTCTCCCTAATAGACTTATACATAACATCATGTCGAGATCTGCCAGTTCGATTCACATATCACCAAAGGCATCACCATGAATATTTTTATCATCACATTATGCCATGGGACTCAGCCACATGGATTTACACACCTTCATGTCGTGATCTACCAATCTAGTCTTCATCTCACTAGAGGTATCACCATGAATGTATTTATCATATAAAGCCATGGGTCTCTACCACATGGACTTACGCATCTTCACATCATATTCTGCCAATCTAGTTAGCATATAGTTGCCTTACCAGAGGCATCACAACTGATGTTTTACTTACCCAACACAGATATACTTGCCTAGATTCATTTTCATACATGTCTTATTCTTTTTCTCATAACAAAACTTATCTTTCCATACCTGATACTCGTATACCTTACCATCATACAACACCTTATTTATATATTGACTCACTTACCTCCAAGATGAACATACAATGACATTTCCATGTTTCCCACACTTAACAGTTATTTGTGGTGATATTAACATATACATTTACCTTTTTAACATAACTTATATGAGTCAAGGTAGAAACTCACCTGATACTCACCCAAACTATAGCTTGAAGTTCTAAACTTGAACATCCCTCTCAAATCAACAATAAATGTTTAAAGAACATAAAACCACGATTAAAAATCATTTACAGACAAATGGGTAACATCACAATTATAGACGACCCCCATGAAGGGTTTCTTATTCACAACTCACTGTTCATATGCTTCTTAATATTCTTATTCTTTCAAGAACTTAAAATACAGAGCTATCAAACTTACCAGAAGATAGAATATTCACTCATTAATCTAGAACCTTAGCTTCCAACTTAATAAAGGAAAAGGAAACATATAAGTTCCAATAGAAAGAACTAGAGAGTAGTATTAAAAGAAGAAAACCATCCATACGAATCCTTCTCACAATATATATATATATATATCTAATTTCGCCTTAGTGGAACTTGACAAATGCTAGTTGAATCCAGAGTTTTTCTTAATAAATGGCCTACAAAGTCTAAGAGAAGTATAAATGAGGATCTTGTAATAATATTATTTAATCAATTCAGTTGATTCCTAACCAGATCACTTTACAAACCCAACTAGCACAGTGCTTGAACAAGCTGGACGTACTATACATTTGGCAGTAACCTACACAAGGCTTACTCTCCTTTTTGTCGAATTCATTTCTTTAATTGAAAAATATTACAAGAACTAACTATTGAGATACATCTTGGGTAGATACTCTTTACTCCAAAACATGAGTTTCCCAAAAGTTTATAAATTTGCAAACTGAATACCAGAGTGCTCCAGAATAGACAACCCTGTCTACGTGCCTTATATTTGGATCAACCAGATTTAGGGTGTGACAAATAATAATCGTATTAATCTGCTTCAGAATATTTGCTAAACGAATACGATAAGTATTCTAGGTGAAGTTAAATACTTTAATATGATTGAATTCTAGTAAGTACCTCCGATGTGATGAAACTATGATGCCATATGTGTTTGTGTGTTATTATATGACTAAGTGATATTTCTCATAATATGTGATATTAAAACATGTTACTGATATGCTATTGAGACTGATTACATGATAGATTATTTATATTATTATTGAAATTTTAGTCACTTGTTAAAAATGTGGCTGATGGTATTGTTAACACTGAAAGTATCATTAAATGTGCCCACTGTACTATTTTACCGAATGTGTGACATTTTATGCCACTGTTTCTGTTAATGATCGCATGTCTAAAGCATGCCTATTGATTGCATGTTTTAGTCATGCTTACTATACTACTTTGTATCATTAAAAACATGTCATTCTGCATTGGGGTTGGGACGATTTTGTGAGGAAGTACTGACTGCTTGTCTACAATTCTTGTGGCTTTTCCACAATACTGCCAACTCGTTTGCAATATTGGTGACTTGTCCATATTTCTAGTAGTTTATCTGCATTACTGGTGGCTTGTCCACAAACTTATGTGTTATTGGTTGGATGAGTTCTGGAGAACTCTTATTATGGTGTGTAGAGGAGTTGGGTAGGACCTTTTTATGAAAACACTGCATTAACATGTTCATGCACTGCATAAATTATGTGATTCTATACTGTTCTTAATATTTTGTATATTTAATGGCCTGAGTGCTATATTTATTGTTATTTACTGTTTACTAAAGTTATGACTCACATTGAGCTTATTAGCTCACTACTAAGTTTATCGATTTTATAGATAACCCCGAAGGTTAGGACTTGGATGCGGCTATTGAAGGAGCTTCTCGAATGATTTTAATTATAAGTACTTTAAACTTTATTTTAATGATTATTTTGGGACTGTAATATTTTCCTTTATGGAGGGTGGCATGAGACTTTATTTTTGGGGTTTTTATTCTTTTTTTTTTTTTTTTTGCATGACTTGAAGTTTTAAGCTGCTTATTCGATATTTTAATGATTATACATGAAAAATCAGTTTTTAACGAAAATATGATTTTATCACTGATTTTCGCTACAATATTGAAAATAAGTTTTAAATAAAATACAACTTAGTTTTCTGAAATAATTAATTAATCTTTACAAATGAAATTCTAAAGATGCTTGATTTTTGAAATTAACATGTTTTCTCATAACAAAGGCAAATAACCAAGTTCACTAGTTTTGAATAAAAAGGAAAATGATTTTAAAGTATGATTTAAAATATGAAAGATTTTCTGAGTCATTCTAGTAGCCAACGCAATCTTTAAGATTCGGCTATAATATTTAAACCGGGTTTGGGAAGTTCAAGTGCGTGCTCACCACACCAATTTTTGAAAAGTAACTATTGATGGAGGCAACACTAACGTTCAGGACAGAGAATCGTAGGTGGAAGAGGTGGAGGAATTGTATATAGTAAGGAAGTTGAGAGAGAGAGAGAGAGAGTAAAGGATCCCTCACTATAAGGCTTGGAAATGAATAGAAGGTTGACTTTTATAAGCCACATGTCCTTTTTTCACTACTGAGCTTGTCATTCAATAATTCCCTTGTCAAGTCGATTGCATGACTTGACATCAATGGGTTGCAAGGTATGTTGATGATAAGTGACAACCATCTTGTTTGAGCGGTTGAGTGATGTGTCCTCAGACCTAGACGAGGCGTGAGTTAGGCAAGGTAACTTTTATGGCAAAGGTATCTCTCTGTCGAAGGTCAAGCGAAATATGTGGAATAATATTAAATTTTTATATTTTAAAATTACTTAATAGATAAATTATAATAACTTTTATCATATTAAATTAAAAGATATAGTCAAAATTAGGATTGAATGACATAACTAATTACAGATATAATTAAATTTTTGTAAGGATAAATGTTTTCAAGATTGGTACAAAATATAAGGAATAGATAAATAAAACAATTATTGTCCACCTTATTTCTTTCCGATATGAGTGATAACGTTTGAGTTCAAATTAATTTTGAAAAATAAAGTTACGGTTGTTATATTCTATTCTAGTTTCTAAAAAGCAAACCGGAATCAAATTGAATGTCAAAAAATATCAAACTGGACAGATTCGAATTCTAAAGGTTTGAATCGGTTTGATTCATCAGTTTTTAAAATTTGTTTAAAAATATGTTTATATTATTTTAAATTATTTTCATTAATTTATATATATATATTATATAAAAATATTATAAACTAATTAAAAATTAAATAAAACATTAGCTTTTATTCAATTTGGATCAAATAATTATAGTATTTATCTTATGAATTGAAATTCGAACACATTCAAATATTAACCCTACTAAAATAAAACTGAATTTAATAAAACCAAATCAACACGAAATTGAATAAAACAGTTGAAACTGATTTTCGATAGTTAGGTTTTTCGCTTACCCTGCTGTATAGTTGGTTTGTATGGATTACTTCAAGCATTAACTTGCATGTTTAATTCGAGTTAAAATAACTATTTGGGTATGATAACTGTTTTCACATTGATATTTAAATTTTTTTTGTTTAAATTAATAATTAAATTTAGTAATTATTCTTATATTAACATACTATAGTTTAAGTTGATTTTTGATATTTTCTTTAAAAAATTAGACCAAAAATAAGTTTAAACCTCAACTTAAGTTCAAAAGTTAACTTAAAAAGAAAAATAAAAACTCTAATGTAAAAACTATTATCAAATTTAAACCAAAAAATAATTAATCTAATTTATATTAACTCGCAAATAATTTTATAGAGTGTGACTAAATATAAGCCCCCTAAACTCAAAACCTTAAAATTTTCTTTTTTTAACACAGCCAAACCTGGTTAGCTCCCTTCCTTTCATTCTCTGCATTGAAAATAGAAATCAATCAAGTGCTCCCAATAATTAAGGATTATCACTCATTAGTGGTGCCACATGCCAATAATGAAAGGCTTAAGCAGGAAAATTTTATTATAAGGCAGCTTTAAAAGAGTAGGTCCTTATCATTATAAATAATAATTAAGAAATAATAATATAATAGTAACAGATTAATTAGTGGCCTTCAGGGCCCCGCCAAAATAAAAAAACAGCTAACTACGCACATGCTGCTCCATTTCTGCAAAACAGAAACTGCTGCCTCAGAAAATTATTCAAAGAAGCTTCAATTACTTGTTTAACCCATCTAACCAGTTACAGATCCATATAGAACCTTATTAATGACCAACTGTGCACCTTCCATTTTTCTCCATGACGTGTTGCATGTGCCTGTAAGTTTAAGGGCACTAAGTTTTTGGAATTGGCCATGCCGCAATAAGAAAGCCATTCCAAAAGTAAAACCCCACCATTTTATCGATCCACACTTCTTATATATTATGTAACATCCACTTGTTCAAATGAACAAATGAAAACCCTTTTTTTTTAAATTTTCTCGTCTTAAAATAACATAAGGGTCAAGGGTCAGGGTCAGGACCAGCTGCGCCACTAGTTTTTACATTTCTTTGTATTCTTAAAACTCTTTAATTCTGTTGCATTAAGATAATAATTAATGCTTTCCATAATTAAATTAATTAGCTTAGAAGTGTGGATTAGTGATGGCTAGCTCACCAGTCACCCCCCCCCTTCTTAGTCTATAAATAGTCCTGCCTTGGAGATTCCTCTTCATCCCATAATACAAGTAACATTTGACAAATTATTCTCCATTGTTTTTGAGTTGTGTTGTTATCATGTCTTCCATTGGAGCTAGCTGTGCTGAGGTTTACCTGATGCGTAAGCGCCAGAAGGAAAAGATGAAGAGAATGGAAGAAGAAAGTGTAAGGAGAGGGGAAACCAGTGGTACTACTGGTGCCATTGAAGAGAGAAAACCTACTGTTTCCGGAAGGAATAAGGTTCACCCGGGGAATTTCACTTCCCTTCCAGACTCTGCTGGGAACGAATGCCAGGGGTCCAGCAATGCAGCATAGTTAATTACCTATTTCTGCACCCTTTCGTTATGATATTAAATAACTTATTTCATACACTATCCATAAGTAAATCGAAAGAGTGACATGTAATTTTAAGGTATATAGTAGAAGAAAAAATAAAACACATATCACTTTTTCAAATATGTTTATGAAATTTAAAAATTTTATTTACAGTGTATAAAATAATTACATGTATTAATGCTTAATTAGCTGTGTTATTGTGTTTGATCGTTAATATTTTGGGTGAATAACGTTCAAGTTTCCTGTTGATTTAGTTTGTTTTTATAAATTCTCTTTGTTTTAAGCTTCAAGTAATAGTATATGCATGGAGAGGAGAAGTTCATTGGCTTGGCTGCATGCAATAGCCAGATAGAAACATGCAATACCTTGTTGATAAGTAGTATGAATTATTAATTTTTTTCCGCTATTAAATTGTATAGTAATATTAGTTCAAGTATAAAGTAATGACTAAAGACTTCACCAACCATATCATATAATATAGTTTTTAATTTCAGGTTATTTTAGAATTAATTTAATAGAAAGTGACGTTTTCTTTTTTTACAACTATCACTCACACTCTATTTAATTAACTCATTTCAAGTGGAATTGCGTGTCTAAACTTGGGTGGTTATGTATTCGCTGTATCCGTCTATGTTCCGGTTTAGATAGCTGTGATGTAATTTTTTTTAATTTGGAATTGCATTCTATTTTATTCTTTTTATTAAAGAAAATAAATTAATTAATTTTTATACATTATATCAATGAGAAAATTAAATCTTCTGTTAAAAAATTTATCCATTTTTGTAGTTAAGTGATAACACTTAGTGTACCATGTGTACTTAATATTAATATAACATTTTACCACGTCAATAAATATTCTTTAAAAATTAAAAATCTTAAAATTTAAATAATTTTTAATAATTATTTAAAAATCATGTCTAGGATGAACTTGAACAAATAGTTGTCTTTGTTCAAATAAATATGGACAAATAGTTATCCAGGTTCATCCTGGATTTTTAAAATAATTATAGAAAATATTTAAAAATTTTCAAAAAATTATTAAATTTTAAGAAATAGCATCCAAATGAATTTTGACAAATGATTGTTCAGGTCTAAATGAGCTTAAATAACTATTTGTTCATATTGTGATTTTTTAAATAATTATTAAGTATTATTAAATAATTATAGAAAATTATTAAAAAATATATATTTTTAAAAACATTAAAAGTAAAGGATTATTATGAAATATTATTGTTGTATATATTAATGAATTATAAAAAAATTAATAAATAAGATCCATCAATTAGTTGATTAACTAAAAATATCGATTAAAAAGAAATATATGTGTATATAACTATATATGTGTAATTGAAATCTTTAAACATGTTGCATGGAGGCAGAGTTTAAAATATGAGCTGGATTTATACATCAAAATTTAAGGTTGGAGCTCAATTCAACCTGCTCATTTTCTAATTATGTTATTTATATATATTATTTTATATTATCATATATATATATATATATATATATATATTATCTATAGTAATATATAGACTCAAAAACGGAAACAGTAAGTTAGATTTTTGTCAAGTGGCAGATGTTGAAAATTAACAAATTAATTACTGTATATATGGAAACTAACCAAATTTAAGTAATGTGACAATTATGTAATAATATTAAAATATTTTTAATTTTAAACATTTAAAATAATACTATAATATTTTATAATAAAAATAATATTTATAAAGATATATTTATATTATTTTTTAAATCATTAATTATTTAAAAAAACTTGATTACTGATAAATTATTTTAAAAAAAAATTCAATACTTAACAATATAATTAGAAAATGTAAAAGTTTATGTGAAATTTAAAAATGGTTAAAAACATATTTTAATATATATATATATATATATATATATATATAATACTATTAAAAATGAAACATGTTTAACAATAGAGTTAATTTTCCAAAACATTGTTAAATATTTAAAAAAAATTTTAAAAACAAAATTTAAAAGTAAAAATAATGTTAAACTTTTTTAATTATAATATTTGTTTAAATTTTAAGTAATGCTTAAAGCTTCAAAAAATATATATATTCAAAAGAAACTTCAAAAAATTTATTGTTTGGAAATTTTAAGTTGTATTTATTTAAAAAAAATTAATTGAATTCATATTATTTTAGAATAATAAGGTTTATTATCATCCTTAAAAATTTCTAGGAAAAAATTATTTAATTAAGTTTTTAAATAGTATTAATTTTTTAATCTTATATTAAAAATTTGTTAGACAGCTTTTTTTAAGTCACAATTTTTTATGTCTAAACATTAATTTTTTTTTAAGTTTTCATTGAATATATATTTGTTTTGAATTTTTGAATTATTAAATATTTTACAATATTTACTTATTGAAATCAAATTTTGATAAGAGCAATACTAAAATTAATATTTAATTATTAAAAATTCAATGTTTGAATATATTTGTTTTTGGAGTTTTAAACATTATTAAAATATTTTACAATGTTAAACAATGATTTTATCAAGCAATAATTTTACAATAAGTGAATGTTAATATACGTTTTTTATAATATTTATTTATAATTATATAGTCAGATGTTCTTTATATATGATGTAATTTATGTTATAATTGTTGAGCCTAAATTTATATTTTGACAATCAACATAACATTAGCAATGTTAGAAGCAGTGCCAACACTAATTTCAACTACTTCAAGCACAAAAATGTAAAGTGCAGAAAAATAAATAATACAAGTGATGCTTACACAATTCAGTTTCCCTATATATGTAGGACCTTATCTAGAAAAAATATTTAGTATCTTAACTCCACATGCAACAAGTGAACACAAGCTCTAACGATCACCAAATTAAACTTTTCACTTTTATACCTAAAATCTAAACATTTTCCTTCTAAATTTTCCCTTTGAAAACTTAATACACTTAACAAAGTAACACACTTAATTATTACTGAATACTGCACTCACAATATATGTTTCTCATTGAACAAAATAAGTGTTCTCAACTCATGTACAAAACCTATACAAGTTTACACACTTTATATATGACTATGAGCTTACTAACATAATCTCATCTATATAATCATTTATCCCTTAACATAAGCAAGAAAAATATGGCATAAATCATGAAAGATAAGTCTTCCAATGAGTTTAGAATATCTTCCCATTAATCGACTTGTTTGATCTTTAGTTTTAGGGTTGTCCATTTAGTTTGATCTAATCCCAGTAAATCTTCAATATAGCGTGTATGAGTAGATTAGAATAATATTTATGTCAAGTTATTTATTTTTAAACTTTTAATAAAAATCATATTAAATATTAAATTTAAAATAACAATTAAAAATATTAATGTAGACTTATCTAAAATAAATTTAAATTAATTACTTATAAATATGCCGCCTTAAATTTAAAATTATATTACAAATCAAACAGAATTTAAACAAGCATAAAATGTCATAATACCTACATAGGTATAGCCCGGTCCAGCTTAGACCCCAAACAATTTTATAGTATATTGTTTACATTTTTGGAATAGGCCTTGCATAGTATGTACCGAGGAATATTAGTCACGATAGTACATATTTATCCATATAATATTTTGATTTTGATATTTTTCTTTAAAAAAATAATTTATTTGATTGTTTAAATAACTTCTAATGATTTTTTTCTTGATCGTTTTTATTTTTATCATAAACGCATTTAAAAATAAAATTGAAGTATTATATTGGATTAACCTAATTAAGAGTAATTTACCATATTTTTAAATATTTTATTTGTTTATTTGATGCTTAATCTTTATTATTTAAAAAGTATATTGTCATATAACCATATTTATTTATATGTAAGTAATTGATAATATTTGGCTTTATATATATTTAACAATTGAAGTTTTTTTTTAATAAAACAATTATTTAGAAGTTTTAAATTTGCATCAAATTTGATATGCATGATCTACATGAATAGATCATAAAAAATAACGGTTGGATCGTTAAAATATTAATCATATAAATAGTTACAAAAGTGTGTAAAACTACTTTAGTTTTTACAATGTGTAATAGGATCCCTCCCATTATGAGAAATGCCAATAAACTCGAAATGTACGTTCAAGCACACTAAAACAAATACATATTAATACAGAAACAAAACAATCCATCCATCGTTGTCTTAAAACTTTCTTTTGTGTTTACAAATTTAAAAAAGGTTAGGCTACAAAGTGTTGAATCCTTGTCTCTAGAGTCAACTTACAACTTTACCGTTACAACCGTGACTTTACGATTTTTTTTTATTCTCGTTAAATTAAAGGGTAAAAGACACTTACTTTTTTTTTTTTTTTTTAGTTTTAGTGTAAAATACACTTACCTCATATGACTCTAAGAATATTTACTTCCCTTCTCTAGTTTCAAGAAAATTGTAACAACTCGAAAGTCAGTGTTGTCAAAAAGTATAAATTTGAGACCTTATTTTTGTAAATTGGACTCGTAAATATTTCTATTAAATATTTACAGTGTCATATTAGAAGTGTGTTGAATTTCGGTCATATCAAAATAGGGATTAAATAAGGTATAGGGACTAAACCGCAAAAGTAGTAAATGTAACACCCCAAAAATTTAAATGTTTAAGTATTAGGTTCTAGCATAATTGAATCTCTGTATCTGTGGTTATGTTCTTTGCTTATGTGCTTGAGATGGAGAGTTCAAGTTGAGTCCTTAGAAGTTTTTCCTAATTCAATTTTAATTAATTTCTGCTCTTAATTGTTGACTTAAACTTAATTCGGTGTACATTTGTATCAAGAATAAGCTTATTGGCTCACTGGTTAAGTTTATATATTCTGTTAGTCTTGTATTCGAGTCTCAGTGTATGCATTAGGAAATATTTTTTCTTACTGTCGAAAAACTTGTTGGTGGTTAAAATAATTTAAAGAAAACGTTCCTCTTCTTCCCTTTCTCTCTTGGTTCTTTTCTTTTCTTTTTTTCTTTTCTTTCTTTTTCTACTTTTTTTTCATACTTCTTTTTCTTTCTTTTTTATCAATCGTTTGACTTTTTGTTCGTAACTACTGCTATTGTGGGGTAACTTCGTTTCTGTTAACTTTGTGATTTCAGCTATTCCGTAGTTGTAATCGTTAGTGCTGTCGCTTTCACCAAGTTAGTTTCTTGCTTAAATTGTATGAATCATTTACTTATATGTTCGATTACTATCCTTAGGGGAAGGTCTCGAGGATAACGATTCCTGTAACATTCTCGATTCGTGAATCACGGTGTTGTACAGAGGTAAATGTGGTGTTGAGTTAGGTTTGTGCTAAAACGTTTTGACGAGTTTGGTTGCGCTTTAATTTGGGTGTTTGTTGTGAATTATGGCTTAATTGGTTCTTAAATGTTCGTTTTAGGTCTCAAGAGCCCTCTACATTGATATCTTTTTTCTAAACTATTTCAGGCGCGTATCGAAACCCGAGTTTTTATGAATTTCAAACACCAGAAAACATGGTTGTCGACGATACACGCTCGTGTGGTAGGCCATGTGAGCCACACAACTGTGTTACAAGTGGTGTGGTTGGTTGTGTAACTGATTGTCTGTCAAATACGAGTCACACAGAAAAGGGACACGGGCGTGTGTCTAAGTTGTGTAGAGCTGCTGGGCTAGCTACTTAGGTTGTGTGGGGAACATTCGAGCGTGTAGGCCAGTTATAAAATTCTTGCCATATACTAAGCATCACTCAAATTAAATATGAGTCTTTTGCGAGGCTGTTTGAACTGAAATTAACTACATAAACTGTTACTTTGTGATCTGTAATTTGAATACTAACTAAATTCGCTGGAATTGAACTACTGTATATGAACATGAGTATATCTAAATAATTGCATAGAACTCCGTGTTGACTGTTATGTGAAATACGTGTATGCACTATATGGGAATTGATTTAGGAGTAAGTATTCTGTTCTAAACCAAAGGTTAATTCTCTAGAACCTGTATGTTAATCTAGTAGCTAGACTACAATCTCTGAAATGTGTCAGATAAATATTGAGTGGTGTGTAGGGCTAAATTGGTAATGAATACCCTATTATTCGGAGATGGTGTGTAGCGGTTTGTATTAAGAAATTGCATATGTTCAGTTTGTTACGCATTTCACTATAGCTTGATCTGTTATCCGTCTGTAGGACTCTGAATTGTAATTGAATGAATTGTTCTTGATTTTACATCAATATATTGGATATTTTGATTGACGATAGTCTTTTGAATATGTAATTAGTTGGGTTCTTTCTGGTATATTAATCTATGTACTGTTGTATGAATTTTAGGTAAATCACAAACTTGATCAGGTCGATAGATGTGGTGCTCGGTTATGGGTGTTTTACGGTTTAGTATTTTGAACCATGTTAGATATTTTTGTAGTATCAATAGTTAGAAGATAATGTTGAGATACTAACTTGTTTTTTATTAAACTCTATTGGATTTAAAAGTGAGTTCTCTTAAATTTTTGAATGTGTTTTGATTGTCATCCATTGTAGCTCTTCAAGCTTGGCCTTATCGTCTAAGTCGGGTATGGGGTGTTTACATTTAATGGTATCAAAGCCAGGTTCGTCAGCACTCGTACTATGTTTGGGCTCCTAATGTGTGTCAAAGGTAGTTAAATAAAAAGAGGATATTTGAGTCATTCCAAAAACTTATTTCTATAAATGATCGAACCTCCGACACCGGACCTGTAAGCATAAATGTTCTATTATTGTGATTAATGGAAATACTGTAGTGATTAAACTATTATCCGGTTAGATATGCTATTATGAACTGGTATGAACACCATAGTAAAGCTTTTGAATTGATCGCTGCACTTTTGATATTGTAGACAAACTAATACTATGAGTTCGCGATAGTCGTAAACGTGGGTTTCATGAACGCCGAAGAAGTGCTTGAGCAGAGTCATCCTCTATGGGCAGAATGCCCAATTTGGAGACCAATGAGACAATTAGTACTCCTACTACTAAGACGGGGTCCCAGACTTCGATGATTGGGGACGATGCACTATCACATGCCATGATTTTGGCATTAGAAAGGGTCGTTAGAACCATTCTGGATTTAGAGGTCGGGATTGGTTACTAAGCGACTCTATTTGAATGGTTCTGAGTTATTTAGGGGCATCATAGGAGTCACCATTACTGCTTCTGAATATTGGCTAGAGACCATTGATAGTATTATGACCGATATTGACTGCACTCCCACTCAAAAATTGAGGGTGTTGTGTCCTTGCTCCAGGATAAAGCTTATCAGTGGTGGCTAACGGTTGAGCAGGGTGCTCAGCCCGAACATGTTGATTGAGACTACTTCAAGAATACCTTCCAGAGTAAGTATGTGGGGGCGAGTTACATGGAGGCTCGCCAGTGCGAGTTTATGAGTTTGGATCAAGGTGATCGATCTGTGGTTGAGTATAAGGCCTAGTTTCTGAAACTGAGCAGGTGTGCCTAGGCTCTGGTAGCATTTGACTACGATAAATGTATGAGATTTAAGAAAGGGATACATTACAATCTGCGGGTTCTGATAGCTCCTTAGCGGGAGTGGGTTTTTGTAGCCTTATTTGAGAAGGCTAAGATTGTGGAGGAGGTGAAGTGCAGTGAGTGTGAGAGGTGTGACCGGGAAAGAGATCAATGTAAGACCAAAAGGGATTTGGGCCCCTCTAGTTCCAGATAGTGCCCTAAGAAACGGGTGAGGTTTGACAGGCCTTAGAGGATCAAGGTATCAACTACAGTGATCGAGATTCATCTTTGTATCAACTGCATGAAGCACTATCCGGGCTGCTGTTGGAAAAAGTTGGGGGAAAGTTTCCATTGTGGGTCGATGGAGCACCAAGTTAGAGATTGTCCTTGTCGATTGGATTAGGTGCCATCTATGGCACAAATTTTCATTCTGAATCCTACTCAACATTCGAGAATGGTTTAGCAACCACCAAAGGGTCATGGTATTGCTACAAGGGGTAATGGTTTTAGGGAGAGCTTGGGACTTAAGCGGTCTTAATGACTCGCCTCCACTTCTCTGGAATCCTACCTGGTGTATAGTATTCATTCATCTTAGCTCACGAGATTTGTTAACGGGCCAAGGTAAGTGAAAACCGTAATTAAGGGAAAATTACCGAAATGCCTTTAAGGGCAAAAATAACCAAAATACCCCTAAGTGTTGAATGTAAGTTTTATGGATGTGACATGCATACATATGATTTGATGCTTAGGTTGCATATGGGCTGGGAATTATGGAACGGAGGAAGTATATGAGGTTCACATGGTTGCTTGACAATCGTGGATCCACCGATGGCTTTTAAGCCCAATATGTAAATGAAGGTAGTTTCACAACTGAGCTACCATTGATGTGTCGGTTGGGTGGGTTGATATTTATATCCCCACATTATGTGACGGAGGATGGAGCTGGTGTGTAGCAGATGGATAATTGGGATGGGATTGCATTGTATGTTTGATGTATGATGATTTTTGAATGCTTGTTTTTGTCGAGGGTTGTACACACTGAGTTTGCGAAAACTCACCCCCCCTTTTTTATTTTATTTTCAGGTGATTCTCAGTAGAAGGTTCGATGTTTGGAGGGACTCTGGGTGGCCAGCTAGTAAGACAATTTGGACTTGATTTTTTTCTATGCATATAAGTTTCTATTTCATTAAGTATTTTTCAGACCTGATTGTAATAGAGCTTCCATTTTGTTAGTAGTTGGATTATTATTTTTATGTGATGTAATTATAAGAAGTTGAACATGGTTTCTTAAACTATAGTATTTTTTCTACGCTTCCGCAACTAAATTTTAAAATGACATGTTTTCATAAAATCATATGTTTTAAACAAGCAATTGAAAGGAGTTTTTTTTTTATGTTAATTGAGGTTTCTTTTATTTTAAGAAGGGTTTTCAATGAAAACACGATTTTCACTAAAACACTTCAATGTGATGCGCCAGATTCGGCAATAACGTCCGGGATGAGTTTGGGGTGTTACATTTAGTGGTATCAAAGCCTAGGTTGCAAAACTCGGGCTGTGAAGTGGGCCTTATTATTATTTTGTTTCTCTTTTCTACTTACTATTTGGATTTTAAAAATATTTTGGATCACACCGTTTTGAAAAAAAGGAAAAGCTTGTTGAGCGGCACACTGAGTCTCTGACGTCGAACCAAGTAAGTACTTTTATTTTTAAGTTTGTTTAAATTGTTATACAGTAGATAGTTAGAGGGCTACTTTAGATGATTGTTAGAATGAAACTAAAGCATGTAGGATCTGGAAACTGTAGAGGATTTTTGAAAACAATCTTCTCTTTAAATATTTTCATAAAACATCGGCGTAATTATTAAACTAACTAAAACTTTGTAAAATTTTAATCCAGTAATACGTGAATCGACGATGAGTGCTAGAAGAGGTGCAAGAGGCTGTGGCCGAGGCTGCGAAAGTGTTAGGGCTGAATCATCGGCATTGGGCCATATGCCCGATGTTGGAGTAGAAGGGGCTCCGGCCTCACCTATGGCTGGGAATGGACCATATGATCGGGCCGCGGGAGAAGATGCATTGTCGCAAGCAATGCTGAGGATTTTGGAAGGGTCGTTGGGACTAACAATGGCACTGGAAATCGAGGGTCCATTCCAGAGTGACTTCGATCAAATAGGGCTGAGATCTTTAAGGGCGTGGCTGGCGTGGCTCCAAACGTGGCGGAATACTGGTTAAAGGCCGCTGAAAGGATAATGGAGGACCTAGACTGTTCACCGGAATAAAAACTTAAAGGAGCAGTGTCACTGCTTAGGGAAGAAGCCTACCAGTGGTGGTTGACAGTGGAAGAGGGCACCCAACCGGAGCGGGTCACTTGGGAGCTTTTCAAAGCTGCATTCCAAGGGAAGTATAAGGGTGTAAGCTATGTGGATGCTAGAAGAAAGGAGTTCCTAAACTTGACCCAAGGAAACAAATCGGTGGCGGAGTATGAAGCGGAGTTTCTACGCCTTAGTAGGTATGCAAGAGTAATGGTGGCAACAGAATATGAGCGTTACGTTAGGTTTGAGGATAGACTTAGAGATAGCCTCAGGGTATTGATAGCTCCACAAAGGGAGCGAGTTTTCTCGGAGTTGGTGGAGAAAGCAAAGATAGTGGAGAAGGTAAAGTGCACTGAGCGCTTAAATTAGGAAAAAGAAAAGGGTAGGAATAAGAGGGAGGCTCAGACTCCGGGTGTTGGATAGAGGCCTAGAGCTAGGGCCAGAAATAATGGGCTAGTTAGAGCAGGGGCCCCTACTACTATTCCAGGGGTGCCACCTTGTGTTGATTGCGGGAGAAGCCATAGAGGTGAGTGTTGGAAGAGGATGAGAGCTTGTTTTGCTTGTGGGTCTATGGAGCATAGGATCAAGGATTGCCCCCGAATGCTAGGTCGAGTTCTAGTAGTGGGCCAAGATGGTGCTCAACCACCAAGGGGTGGTCAGCTACTGCCAAGGGGTCATGGGCAGTCTAGGGGCGGTAACGGCAATGGGCATGGACGTAGAGCACCAGGAGAAAATGCAGGTCATGCTGAGGCGAGACAGCCAGCTTTGGTTTATGCTGCTCGTCGCCGAGAAGACGGGGATGCCCAAGATGTGATAACGGGTATGTTCCTTATATATGAGTTACCTTATACAACATTGATTGATATTGGATCGACGCATTCATATGTTGCATGCAATATGACTAAATCTTTGGGTGATATGTTTGAAATTACTGCGAGTGAGATGATTGTATTAGTCTGTTAGGGCAATCAGTAGGAGTGAATAAGTTGTTGAGGAAGGGGGTATCGTTTATTTGGACGGACAAGCAGCAAGAGAGTTTTGGAAAACTTAAGAAAGTTTTATCTGAGGCCCCTATGTTGATTCATCCAGTGCCTGGGAAGAAGTTTACGGTTTATAGTGACGTGTCGCATGTGGGCTTGGGATGTGTATTGATGTAAGAAGGAAAGGTGGTTACGTATGCGTCACGGCAACTTAAGACTCACGAAGTGAGCTACCCAACCCATGATTTGGAGTTAGCTGAGGTGGTTTTCACACTTAAAATATGGAAGCATTACTTATATGGGGGGAAGTGCGTAATTTATTCGGACCACAAGAGTTTGAAGTACCTCCTCACCCAAAATGAGCTAAACTTTAGGCAACGTAAGTGGGTGGAATTATTGAAGGATTATGATTGTATGATTGAATACCACCCTGGCAAAGCGAATGTGGTAGCCGACGCGTTGAGTCTTAGGGCTAAGTCGGACTTGAGGGCTATGCTCGCCCGTTTAAGCTTGTTGGGTGATGGTAGCTTGTTAGCTGAGCTTCATCTAAAGCCGGTGTGGGTCGAGCAGATAAAGAGTAAGCAACTAGTGGATGAGACCTTAGGTGCTCGTTTTAGATAAGTGGAGAGTGGGGAGACATTGAACTTTGGGATAAATAGTGAAGGAGTATTATGTTTCCGTGGGAGGATGTGTATACCAAAGGATGATGATTTAAGGTAGTCCATTCTGTGAGAAGCACATAGAGGTCTCTATGCAATGCATCCTGGCGGGAATAAGATGTATTGGAATTTACAAGAGCTTTATTGGTGGCCAGGACTCAAGCGCGAGGTTATGGAGTTCGTAAGCAAATGTTTGGTTTGTCAAAAGGTGAAGGCGGAACATCAGTTACCTTCAGGATTGCTTCAGCCAGTGAAGATTCCACTCTGGAAGTGGGAAAGGATCACTATGGATTTTGTTAGTGGGCTACCCTTGATGCCTACTAAGAAAGACCCGATATGGGTTATAGTGGATCAGTTAACCAAATCTGCCTATTTTGTATCGATTCACACAGATTACTCGTTACAAAAGCTAGCTTGGCTATATGTGGCGGAGATTGTAAGATTGTATGGTGTGCCAGTGTCCATAATATCTAATAGGGACCCACGTTTCACTTCGCAATTTTGGAACAAGCTGCATGAGGCATTGGGTACTAGGTTGATCTTCAGCACGGCATTCCACCCTCAAACTGATGGACAGTCAGAAAGGGTGATCCAAGTGTTGGAAGATATGTTGAGGGGATGCGTGATAGAGTTCTGAGGTAGTTGGGAGGACTATTAGTCGTTAGCCGAATTCGCGTACAATAATAGCTACCAAGCAAGCATTGGGATAGCTCTGTATGAAGCACTGTATGGGCGAAGGTGTGAACTCCAAAATGTTGGACTGAATTGGGCGAACGAAGAGTTTTGGGCCCTGAGTTAGTAGCCGATACTGAGGATAAGGTAAAATTGATTCGAGATCGGTTAAAAGAGGCCTCGGATAGGCAGAAGTCGTATGGTGACCTTAAACGATAGGAGATAGAGTATGTAGTGGGGGACTTAGTTTTTCTTGAGGTCTTTCTGTGGAAGAAGGTATTAAGGTTAGGATGGAAGGGGAAGTTAAGCCCAAGGTTCATTGGGCCATATCGGGTGGTAAGGCGGATTGGGTCATTCGCTTACCAGCTGGAATTACCTCTTGAACTAAGCCAGATCCACGATGTGTTTCATGTTTCCATGCTGAGGCAGTATCGCTCGGATCCTTCACATGTTGTGGCAGTGGAAGAAATTGAGGTCAGACCAGACCTAACTTTCGAGGAAGAGCCCATACAAATAATTGGTTGAGATATCAAAGAACTAAGAAGGAAGTCCGTTCCATTTGTCAAAGTACTTTGGCAGAATCACAAGGCTGAGGAGGCTACTTGGGAACCTGTGGAAGCGATGCGACGTCAATATCCTCAACTGTTTGAATCAGGTAAAATTTCGATGATGAAATTTCTTTTAGGGGGTAGAGTTGTAACGCCTCAAAAATCTCAAAACCCGAAAATCTCGAAATCTCACTTTTTTTTCTTTTTGTGCTTAGCAATTTCGGTTAAGTGTTAATTACGCGATGGTAGGTCTTGGTCAAGGTTTGAGTTCAAATCTAGGGGTAAAAAAAATTATAGTTTAATTATTAAAGGAACCCTGATGGCAAGTGGTTGTGCTTTTAAAAAAAATATAGGGGAAAATAGCATCAAAAAGCCTTGTGGAGGAGTGGCTAAGTGATGCCACTTAGGGTGTAGGGAGGTGGCATTAGTGGCTAGCAAGGAGATCCAAGGTTCAAATCCTAGCTTAGTATTTTTAGAAGTTTAATTTTTTTCCTTCTAGAAGGTTGGAAGTGGTGTGAAAATGGACTCCAAGTGGAGTGTTAGAAGATAAATTTAAGGAAAGGATTAAGGGGTTATCAGGGAGAAAAAATGAAGAGATGAGAAGGGGGAAGTGATGGAAGCCGAATTGGGAACTTGGGCTTGAGGAATTCGGCTATAGGGCTATAAATAGGTGTCGAGTGGAAGTTTGCCAGGCTAATGTCGAATTTCCCCTCACCTTGTTGCCAAAAACCCTCTTCCCTAAAAGCCGAAAACCCTTTTGTTTTTCTTTCTTTTCTTTCTACCGATTTCTATTCTTCTCTACACAATTTTCTTTGTTTCACTTAGCCGATTCCTTCTTCTACTCTTCTTCTTTAATCTGTACCAAATAAACCTTATTCAACATACTAAGTTTGAAAGCCGAAAAGCCAAATCTCCCAAGGGCCGAATATTCTTTGATCGAATCTAGTGTAAGTTTTTGCTCTTCCAATCAGTTTTGCTATGAATCTATTACGCTATTCTTCCCTCACTCTTTCTAATTGCAACGCACCTACGCCCGAGACCGCCGCCAGAGTCGAGCTTGAGGTGTTACCGAACATAATTTATCAAATTAAGAACTTCGAATAATTTGTTTCTACATTCACAGCTTTCTAGCTACCTGCGTCATAATTACAAGAAAAATCATATCTTGAGTTACAAAACTTGAAATCAAGATCTGTAAATTTTTCATAAATCTAGACTCATATATCTATTCACTAATTTTTTTCTAGAATTTTTGGTTGGGCCAATTAGTATAGTTTATTAGTTAAATTTACCCCTGTTTCAGGACTTGACTGGACTGACCTCTGTGTACTACGAACCATATTTCTCTCTGTGAAAAATTTATATGACTATTCCATTTGTTTATCCTAAAACTATACTCAATAAGGATTCCATGAATATAAAATAGACCACCTAATTATTTTTTTACAATTTATGGTGAATTTCTAAAATTAGAACAGGGGATCCAGAAGTCGCTCTGGCCCTATTTCACTAAAATTCAAATATATTCTAACATATAATTCCTTTACCTGTTTCGTTTGTTTTATGTGAAACTAGACATATTAGGCTTAAATTTCATATTTAATCCATCACCAAATTCGATTTCTATGATTTTTAGTAAATTTTCAAACTCACGTCAGTGTTGCTGCAATGTTCTGTTTAAGGCAAATTTCATCTTTTCATGAGTTCTTATGGACTAGATAACCTATTAACCTTTCATGACATCAAACATGATCTAAATTAGTCATTTCCATGACTTATCATTATCAAGCATTTTCTCAACCAAATCACCGCCATATCACAAAATTATTTACACAAAGTAGGTATATTGCTATACATGCCATACTTAAGTTTTACAAGCCATTTACCAAAATAAAAGTCCTTCGGATAGTGTGATCGAACCTTCGACCTGTCCCGATTCCCGAGCCGGCTTGTTCAAAACTATAGTGAATAAAAAGGAGGGAGTAAGCATAAATGCTTAGTGAGTTCATATGCAAATAACAAGTAACATAACAATACAATTATACCAAACAACCTTAGCATGGTATCACCAAAACATATATCACATTTCTAAACATCATTCATCATCTTACCACCTTATCGTTGTAGTATCTATTTTCAACCCGAGGGTTAAGTACATACCTGCCCAAAGTGTCCATTTCACAACACTAACTAAAACGTCACTTGCATTTTAAGTGTTCTTCCATTTCACTAGAAATTTTACCCGTTGAACACATCGGAATATAACTCGGATACATGGATAATTTGCACATAAGTGCCACATATGTAATCAGCAATCATGTAACCCGCCCCTAAGTGAACTCGGAATCAACTCAACGAGCTCGGGCGTTCGCATCCATAAGTGAACTCAGACTCAACTCAACGAGTTCGGACATTCGCATCTATAAGTGAACTCGGACTCAACTCATCGAGTTCAGATGCTCAACCATCCTAGTGACATGTCACTTGTATCCTAATCTATTCCTAAGGTTCAAACGGGATTTTCCTCGGACACATATCCTTGCCATCTTCCGTAAAATACTGAAACCAATACTCGGTAGCACTTTATATTTAACAAATAATACACATAATTTGCATTTTATTCGAAAATAACCACAAAGCATATATTTCATGATAAAAATCAGCATATCATATAATTAACATCAATAACTTAAAAATAACAATTATGCTGCATTATTTACACATGAACTTACCTTGGTACCAAAATATAAAGATTTTGCAATTTAGTCCACAATCTTTTCTTTTCCTCGATTGGGGTTGATTCCACGTCTTTCTTGATCTAAAATAACACATTTAGCTTATTTAATACTCACATTATCAAATTAGTCTTTAATTCAAATTTTAGCAAAATTACAATTTTACCCCTAAACTTTTGCATATTTACACTTTTGCCCCTAATCTCGGGATTAAACTTAATTCCTTATTCTTATGTTTTATAACATGCTGATCACTTTTCCCTTCTATGGCAACATCAAATTCTCACTCTAACATATACTTATAACTATTAGGTATTTTTACCGATTAAGCCCTTTTTTTCTCGTTTTCACTTAAAACCGAGTAGCACAAGTTGTCTAGCATAATTTAAAACCTCATGTTCTATCATAAAACACCAAAATACACAAATTTCACCTCTGGGTATTTTTCCAAATATGAACTCTAACTCAAAATATTACTATCATAAGCTATACCGAGTTACCGGGATTTCAAAAACGTAAAAATCAATAAAAACGGGGCTTGGAATCACTTACTATGAAGCTTGAAAGTTGAAGAAACCCTAGCTATGGAGAGAGGGAGCATTCGGCAACAACTAAGGAAGATGATAACCAATTTTGTGTTATTTTTCCCTTTTTATTTCATTTAATATCCAAATGACCAAAATGCCCCTCCTTACTAAACTTTCAAAAATTCCTTCCATGTCCTAATTTTTTCCATGAACTTAAAATTGGTCAAAGTACCATTTAAGACCTCCTAATTAATATTTCAAAGCAATTTCATACTAAAAATTTCTAGAATGCAAGTTTTGCAACTTATTCGATTTAATCCCTAACTTTAAATTAAACTCGTTATGCCAAAAATTTCTTCACGAAATCTTCACACAATTATGCAATCATATCATAAACCTCAAAATAATTATAAAATAATTATTTCTATCTCGAATTTGTGGTCACGAAACCACTATTCCGATTAGGCCTTAATTCGGGATATTACAACTCTCCCCTTGTAACGCCCCGTACCCGAGACTGTTGCCGGAGTCGAACACGAGGTGTTAACAGACTTAATTCATTGCTTAAACAGCTCAAACAATTTAATTTTAGAAATTCCAGACAAGCTGGCTAACTGCATCACAGTCGCTTAAAAATTCATATCTCGAGTTCTGAAACTCAAAATCCAATTCCGTAAATTTTCCCTAAAACTATACTCATATATCTATTTAAAAAAAATTTTCTAGAATTTTTGGCTAGGCCAATTAGTACAGTTTATTAGTTAAAGTCGCCCCTATTTCAGGGTTCGACTGCTCTGACCTCTGTGTATTACGAATCAGATATCTCTCTGTACAGAATTTCAATGACTATGAAGTTTGTTTCTCTTAAAACTATACTCAATAAGAAATCTGTACATATAAATTATGACCTATAATTATTTTTATACAATTTACGATGAATTTCCAAAGTCAGAACAGGGGATCCAAAAATCGCTCTGGCCCTATTTCACAAAAATTTTAAACATCTCATAAAATATAACTCATGTACCTGTTTCGTTTCTTCCATATGAAAATAGACTCATAATTCTTCAATTCCATATTTTATTCATCATCTAATTATATCTCTACTATTTTTAATTATTTTTCAAATTCACGTCACTACTGCTGTCTGAATCTATTTTATGGTAACTTTTACCTATTTCATGGTTTCCATGGATTAACTAGCAATTTGACATACATAACATCAAATATGATCATAATTAGCCATTCCAATGGCTAATCATTACCAAGCATTTTTATACTACTCAATAATCATATCATAAGACCATATATACAAAATGATTATAATGCTATACATGCCATACTCAAAATATACAAGCCATTATGCCAAGATGGTATACGGATAGTGTGAGCGTGCCTCCGACCGTTCCCGATTTCCGAGATGGCTTGTCAACACTACAAGGAATGAAAAGGAGGGAGTAAGCATAAATGCTTAGTAAGTTCACATGCAAATAGCAAGTAACATAACCATATAAGCAAACATAAAACATCATTTGCATAATTATCACCAAGACATTCATATCATATTTTCATTTATCATCATACCATATTGTTGTTATATCGATTTTTCAACCCGAGGGTTAAGTACATACCTGTTCAAAGTATCCATTTCACAACACTTACCAATACATCCCTTTCATCTTGAGTATTCCTCCATTTGAGTAGAACTTTACCCGTTGAACACATCGGAATATAATTCAGATACATGGAAAGTTTGCACATAAGTGCCACATATGTAGCCAAGCTACTATGTAACCCGCCCATAAGCGAACTCGGACTCAACTAAATGAGCTCGGGCGTTCGCATCCATAAGTGAACTCGGACTCAACTCAACGAGCTCGGATGCCTAGTTACATCTCACGAACTCGGACTCAACTCAACGAGTTCGGACATTCGCATCCATAAGTGAACTCGGACTCAACTCAACGAGTTTGGATGCCCAAATATCCCAGTGACATGTCACTTGTATCCTAATCCATTCCTAAGGTTCAACGGGACCTTTTTCCCAATCATGTGTCTCAACCATCTTCTACGGAATACCGATACCGATACTCGGTAGTATTTCACATTTTCAAAGTATATCACATAATTTGACATATTATCAAACAATTATCACGAGTGTAATATTTCATAATAATTATCATATCATTTAAATAACATAAAAACATTTAAAATAATAACTATGTTACCAACATTTACATATGAACTTACCTAGTATACGAAAATGGCTACTTTTACCATTTCGTCCACAACTTGCTATTTTCCCCATTTTAGCTCGAATTTCAATTTTCCTTGCTCTATCATTTAAAATATAGTCTAATTAGGACTCACATTATTCAAATTGACCCAAAATCATATTTTGGAAAAATTACAATTTTGCCCCTAAACTTTTGCATATTTACACTTTTGCCCCAAAGCTCGTAAATTAAACTTCAACATATTTTCTTATGTTTTATGACATGCTGATAATTTTTCCCTTCTATGGCAACATCAAATTCTCACTCTAACATGTACTTATGACTATTAGGTATTTTTACCGATTAAGCCCTTTTTGCTCGTTTTCACTTAAAACCGAGTAGCACAAGTTGTCTAATATAATTTAAAACCTCATATTCTATCATAAAACACCAAAATACACAAATTTAACCTATGGGTATTTTTCCAAATATAAACCCTAGGTTAAATTATTGCTAGCATAAGCTAAATCGAGCTACCGGGACTCCAAAAACGTAAAGAACTTGAAAACGGGGCTAAAATGGACTTACAATCGAACTTGGAAGCTTGAAAAACCCTAGCCAGGGTTTCTCCTTGCTATATTCGGCCATGGGGTTGAAGATGAGCAAAATTGGCTTTTAATTTTGCATTTTAATTCATTTTACCCCTAAATGACCAAAATGCCCTTACTACTAAACTTTCCAAAAATTCCATCCATGTCCAATTTTTGTCCATAAACTTAGAAGTTGGTAAAATTGCTATTTAAGACCTTCTAATTAATATTTCAAAACAATTTCATACTAGAAACTTCTAGAATGCAAGTTTTGCAAATTATTCGATTTAGTCCCTAATTTCAATTTAAGCACTTTAGGCATAGGATTTCATCACGAAATTTTCACACAATCATGCAATCATATCATAAACATCAAAATAATTATAAAATAATTATTTCTATCTCGGATTTTGTGGTCACAAAACCACTATTCCGACTAGGCCCAAAATCAAGATATTACACCCCCCATTTTAAAGATTTTCGTCCTCGAAAATCTTATCGGTAAACAGATGTGGGTATTGATTCTTCATAGTTTCTTCAGGTTCTCATGTAGCTTCTTCTACTCCATGCTTTTTCCACAACACTTTCACAAGTGCAATACTTTTGTTCCTTAGTTGTTTGACCTCTCGAGCTAAAATCTTAATCGGTTCTTCTTCATAAGTCATATCCGGTCGTAGCTCAATTTCTGTCGGTGAAATTATATGTGAAGGATTCGAACGATACTGATGTAACATAGATACGTGGAACACATCATGAATCTTCTCTAATTCAGGTGGTAATGCTAGCCGATATGCTACCGGTCCAACTCTTTCAATTATTTCATACAGCCCGATAAAACGCGGACTTAATTTGCCCTTCCGTCCAAATCTGAGAACTTTCTTCCACGGAGACACTTTTAAAAATACTTTATCACCAACTTGAAATTCAATGTCTTTTCATTTTAAATCTGCATAAGATTTCTGTCTATCTGAAGCAGCTTTCAAACAATCTCGAATTACCTTTACTTTTTCTTCGGTTTCTTTTATTAGATCAATTCCATAGATCAAATTTTCCTTGAGTTCAGTCCAATACAAAGGTGTTCGACACTTACGACCATACAATGCTTCATAAGGTACCATTTTCAAGCTCGTCTGATTACTATTATTGTAAGCAAATTCTACCAACGGTAAATATCTTTCCCAACTTCCTTGAAATTCCAATACACAACATCTAAGCATATCTTCAAGAATCTGAATTACTCTCTCTGATTGCCCATCTGTTTGTGGATGAAAAGCAGTACTGAAATTTAACTTCGTACCTAACGCGTCTTACGACTTTTTCCAAAACCGCGAGGTAAACCTCAGATCTCTATCCGAAATAATCGACAATGGTATTCCGTGTAGTCTAACAATTTCTCTAACATACAGTTCAGCCAACTTGTTAAGAGAATAATCCATACGTACCGGGATAAAATGAGCCGACTTAGTTAATCTGTCAACTATTATCCAGATGGCATCTTTCTTTCCTGGAGTCAATGGCAACCCTAAAACAAAATCCATAGTAATCTGATCCCATTTCCATTCAGGAACCATAATAGGCTAAAGTAATCCCAAGGCACTTGGTGTTCAACTTTCACCATTGACAAATTAAACACTTTGATACAAACTCGAAATATCTCTTTTCATTCCACTCCACCAAGACATTTTCTTCAAGTCATTATACATTTTAAATCTTGCTCGGATGAACCGCCAAACAACCATTATGTGCTTCATGCAAAATCTTTTGAATCAACTCCTCATTTTTCGCATACACAAATTCGATTTTTAAACATCAAGCAACCATCGAACCGATTCTCAAATTTGATCCCGTGACGCCTTCACCTTTGTTTTCTCTTGGCTAGCAAATCTTGATCATTTTTTTGAGCTTCAGAAATCTCTTGTAAAAACATCGGTCTTGCTCTTAACTCTGCTAGAATCGAACCATCATCTGACATTTTCAACTGAGTGTTCATAACTCTCAAAGCAAACAACAACTTTCTGCTTAAAGCATCGGCAACCACATTCGCTTTTCCCGGATGATAATCAATAACAAGCTCGTAATCTTTCAATAACTCCAACCATCTTCGCTGTCTCAAATTCAAGTCTTTTTGTAACATCAAGTACTTAAGACTTTTTTGGTCGGTATATACCCGGCACTTTTCGGACCCGATTGTAATAGAGCTTCCATTTTGTTAATAGTTGGATTATTATTTTTATGTGATGTAATTATAAGAAGTTGAACATGTTTTCTTAAACTATAGTATGTTTTTTTACGCTTCCACAACTAAATTTTAAAATGGCATGTTTTCATAAAATCATATGTTTTAAAGAATCGATTGAAAGGAGTTTTTTCTAAGTTAATTAAGGTTTCTTTTATTTTAAGAAGGGTTTTCAATGAAAATATGGTTTTCGCTAAAACACTTCAATGTGATGTGCCAGATTCGGCCATAACGTTCGGGCTGGGTTTGGGGTGTTACACTTCAACAATCGAACTAACTTTGGTTTACCACAACATTTCTTAGATAGAATTGTTCCAATAGATATAACTCTGTATCAAGTCTTCAAGAATATGAATTCTTTTTCTAGATTATTCCTCAGTTCACACATGTGCATTCAAAGTTTATTTCCAATCTAATGAGTAGATTCAAACACATATAACCCAATTAACTTTTCAATCAAATAATTCAGATCAGACTAAACTACTGAATCGGTCTTTTCGAAGAAATCTTTTCTTCTCATTAAAAAGGATAACCCAGGCATATCATTATACAGAAGCCACAATCATCAAATAGAAATCATAATGTCTTAATAAGACAGATATCTTACCCGTAATAATAGATAATATCTCGGCTGTTAATAAAGTCTTTGAACCCAGAAGAAAATCAAATATGATTTGAATGACAACCAATGCAGAAGCATAACTTTTATAACTCTAATAACAGTACTACAATACTTCCCAAATTTTTAGAACAAAAATTATGATTATAACAGATATAGCCATTTTCGTCAAATAGATATCACATATAGATAATCCTATAGAATCATAAGAAAACGAGAATAGCGAAATTTTAACGTATGAAGCTACACAGGATTTCTGAAAATTACAACCCATATATAATGATAACAATTCCGATGATATCCCAGAAATTTTCTAGAAAGAACGACGTCACTCATAAATATTGAAATCCACAATAATAGGAGCAATATAACCTTCACGTATATTCAACAGAACAATAGTCAGTAGAAATAGAATATTAGCATCATACAGAGTTTTACTGTCAATTTTCATATCCACATAAGAGAATAAATTTCAGAGAACGACATAGCAATGTCATACATAACTCAAACAGACTAATGATACTTTCGTCTATAAGCATATTTAACTAATGTTCTCATACAATAAGAATTCCTTCTGAAATGTAACAGTCATATATACTTCTGAAGATAAATGTACATATAGAATGCTCAGCAGAACTCATAGTAACTACTCGACTATAACCACTGCACTCAGCGATAAATACAATTCAAATATTAATCCACTGTCCAATTCTATCATCATTAAGTTCATATTATCCCATCAATAACAGAAATCAATCCAGAGAAGCTTCTAGTTTATACTTTCCTTAGATAACTGACCTGAATAGATCATTTAATCGAAGTTAACTTCTTCTGTAACAGTGTCTTTGCATAATCTGAATAGTCTTCAGAACTATCCAGTATCTCTTTTAATACTATCTTCATTTGCTGATTCATTTTCTTATCTGACCACATTATTAATCTTTCGAACATGGACTTTTGTGACTCCACACTCGTGAACTTATTCAAGCAAATCTTATAGATTTCATTTTAACATTTCATTGATAAGGGGGTGAGGGTAGTAAAGCCTCAAATTTAACTTACACATAAATACACATAACACATACTATCACAAATAACCAGTTCATTACTAATTTCACATTCTCAAATTATTTAATAAACTTTTGCTTTTAATCACTTTTGTTCTTAACACATAGTTCTTATGCTAACTCAAATCACTAATTCACAATCAAAATTCTTATATAGCATCATAACTCAAATGTCAAAACTCATATGCTCATATAATTATAACATTTATCAATGAAAAAAATGTCATACTTCTTTGATCCATACCTTGATGAGTTTCAACTCATAATCAACACTTTTCCATTCAAACATTTGAGTACATATTCCGTACTATCAGAATTAGCTCGGTTGGAAAATTTATTTGTCTCAGCAAAATAATTTTTGTCTGAGTCGGGAGATACACACTATCGCAGGTTAAATGTGGCATTAATAGTTAGACTCACATACGCTATGGTAGTCCTAAAACTGACTAAACCATAGCTCTGATACCAACCAAATGTAACACTCCTAACCCGCATCCATCGTCGGATTAGGATTACGAGGCATTACCGATCAAAATACAAATCAATACGGTCATAAAATTCAATCATGCATATATAAATATATTAACTCCTTCACAAATTTTCGAAAACTTAAATAACCACAAGTCACCAATTCATATAAACCAAATTCGCATATTGGACTTTCATAATCCAACCAAAACAATCATACTTTACCTATCATGCTTATATAAATGAACCATACTTTTAAACTCAAATATTTCAATCTCATTTATCAATTCAAAATTTCAAATCAACTAACATGCATCATTGCCATAATATATAAATATATACTTAATAAATACAAAATTTAAACCGTATGTACATCACACTCATGGTATTCGAATACCTAAATAAAATTAAACATTTTTATTTTATTTTATTTTATTATACTACTATTGTATGCGCAAACCACCATAATAACAATAACTATTATTAAACTCAAATGTTGAACCAATCATACCAACTTTATAGGCTAAACATCATGCTAAAATTTCCTATACTTATCAGATCCATTTATCACCCATTTAACTATCAAAATTAACCACAAAAGTAGTTCAATTTCACCATTCAATCATAAACTAAAAATGCCATTTCTTTACCAAATAACCTTACTAAATATACATCATATACTAGCCCAAATGTTCAACCATTCATCCGTGACACATATACTTCCTTTATCATTACAAACCATAACAAAAATGACAAATACACAACTAGTGATATTATAAGAATATATATATTGGTTTTACCTTTCATTGCCAAATATAATTATGCTTCACAAATCATAATTCACCTCACATAGTGATTGAAGCAATTTCCATCATTTACCAAATAAAATACAAGGCAATTTATACATCAAAATATATGTGCATATTAAACAACACCAAATAGACAAATTCCCATGGCATAGCATATTCATCACATATCAAAATAACCACATTCAACATTTACATCACATAAATTGAGTTAACCAATGCATCATTAATGATATAATCATCATTTTACTTACCTAACCAAGCCAAAATCGTATCATCATCCCACACACAAAATAAACCACAAATCATACTTTGATTATGCTACTTATAAGGTCAAATCATATAACCAACATTAGCATCATGATTAAGCCATTTTCACATGGCTGTATATATACACAAATTTCAAAACCAAATATATCAAAATTAGCTTATACATGCCACATAACCGAATCTCAAAGCATTAATTTACCGAAGCAAAAATTGGATAATGTGATGAGGTCTCCTATGACTTCCAACCCGAGCAAGTCTCCAAAACTCTATAAACATAGGGGAAAAAACACACAGAGTAAGCTTTAAAAGCTTTGTAAGCCATAAACAAATAAATAACTCAATGACTATATCAATTCAATTAACAAACCAATTCATACTATTATAGTCACATTTAATTTCGAACTTACAATTTCATATAATACATATACTTTCATATTGCCATATATACATACATCCAATATCAAAATATCATTCAAACTCAAAGCTATAATATCATTATTTAACCCAATATACATAAACTCATACACATATATTCATGGATCATTTCATAAATAATCTTATTTTATATCTGTAACGCCCCGTACCCAAGACCGTCGCCGGAGTCGAACACGAGGTGTTAACAGACTTAATTCATTGCTTAAACAGCTCAAACAATTTAATTTTAGAAATTCTAGACAAGCTAGCTAACTGCGTCACAGTCGCTTAAAAATTCATATCTCGAGTTCTGAAACTCAAAATCCAATTCCGTAAATTTTCCCTGAAACTAGACTCATATATCTATTTACTAATTTTTTTCTAGAATTTTTGGCTTGGCCAATTAGTACAGGTCTCCCCTGTTTCAGGGTTCGACTGCTCTAACCTCTGTGTATTACGAATCAGATATCTCTCTGTATAGAATTTCAATGACTATGAAGTTTGTTTCTCTTAAAACTAGACTCAATAAGAAATCTGTACATATAAATTATGACTTATAATTATTTTTATACAATTTATGGTGAATTTCCAAAGTCAGAACAGGGGATCCAGAAATTGCTCTGGCCCTATTGTTCATAATGTTCATAAGTACATGTTAGAGTGAGAATTTAATGTTGCCATAGAAGGGAAAAATGATCAGCATGTTAGGATACAAATGATCAGCTAATTTGTAAAATGCCCTAAATATGTGTATTTGGATTGATTTGAATGAATGTGAGATTGAATAAGTCAAATTTTTATGTGTTTAGATCAAGAACCAAAGAAAACAGAATTAGATCGGGGAAAGTCGAAAGTTATTGAGTTGTCGGTTAAATCCGTTCATTTCCATACGAGGTAAGTCTATATACAAATAAATGTGTTTAAGTTGAATAATTTATGATAATAAGTGTTTAAATTGTGATGGATGAATATGGAAGATGAATATGTAAAATTTGAGAAAGTTTTGATAATACGACGACGTCTGAAAAGTCTCGTACGAACCATAGGAATAGTTAGGATACATATGTCATGACATAGGATTTCTAATATGTGATTTCGTGTAAGACCACGTCTAGGATGTTGGCATCGATTTGAGATTTACGTGTAAGACCATGTCTAGGACATCGGCATCGTATTTGATTTCGTATAAGTCCCTGTCTAGGACAGTGGCATCGATATTTGATTACATGTAAGACCACATCTGGGACGTTGGCATTGTACAAGCTTTCTGAGCTATTCGAGTATCCTTAATAATTTCGAATGGTTCAACAGGCATTCCAAGAAATGGATAACTATATGAATGTATATCAGCTTCAGGTATATATGAATTATATATGAAATTTGGCAATGAAAGGTGAGTATGAATATGATCTTTGATATATGGATTACATGGAAATGTGATGCACTTATAAGTATGTGTTTATGAACAATTGAGTTAAATGAGAAATATGAACTTGCTATTGTGTTATGTCATGTTTCATATGAATGAATTCGTTTATAATTGTATTATGTGAAAAGTTTATTTGTATATGGCTTACTAAACTTTTGAAAGCTTACTTTGTGTGTTTTTCATCCATTTTATAGATATCAAAGCTACTAGATGCTCAGGGATTGTCGAGGATCATCACCACACTATCAAACTTAATTTTGGTACCTTTTGAAAATGTATATATATAAGTATGGCATGTATAGGCTAGAGAACTTTGAATGTGTTTTGAGATGTGTATATCTAGCCATGTGATATGGCTTGGTTATGGATGAAACTATGAATGAATTTTGGTACATGTTTGTGTTCAATTTTGGTAAGTTTTGATGTGCTTTTGAATGACCAAATGAAATGGTCAATTTTGGTAAGTTTCATGATTGATTTGGGATGTAACATCCCGAAATAGGGCCTAAACGGAATAGTGGTTGTGAAACCACAAATTCAAGGTAGAAAATTTTATTTTATTATCATTTTAAGGTCTATGGCATGATTGTATGATTGTGTGAAAATTTCGTTTAGAAATTTTATTGATAGAGGGTTCAATTTGGTATCTAAGACTAAATTGCAAAAGTTGTAAAATGTGTGTTCTAGTTCACAAAGGTACTAAGTACTTGTGAGTAATGGGTTTTTTAACTGGAGGTCCTTGGATAGTAATTAGACCATTATACTAGTTTGGATAAAAATACCTAAAGGAAGATAAAACACCATAGTTTTTAATTAAGGGCATTTTGGTCATTTAGTTATTAAAATGAATTAAAAACAAAATTAAAATCCAATTTTTGTCCATCTTCAACCCCTTGGCCGAATTTACATGATGAAGACATAGCTAGGGTTTTTCAAGCTTCCAATCTCGATTGTAAGTCTATTTTAGCCCCGTTTTTAATGATTTTATGTTTTTGGAGTCCTCGTAACTTGATTAAGCTTATTCTAGCAATAATTTAACCTAGGGTTTATATTTGGAAAAATACCCGAAAACTGTTTATTTTGATGTTTTATGGTAGAATATGAAGCTTGAAATTGTGTTAAACAACTTTTGCTAAGCGATTTTATGTGAAAATGAGTAAAACGACATAATCGGTAAAAATACCTAATGTTCATAAGTACATGTTAGAGTGAGAATTTGATGTTGCCATAGAAGGGAAAAATGATCAGCATGTCATGAAACATAAGAAAATAGGATGAAGTTTAACTCCCAAGCCTTGGGGAAAAAGTGTAAATATGTAAAAGTTTAGGGGCAAAAATGTAATTTTTCCAAAGTTTGAGTCAAGAACTGTTTTAATAAATGTGAGTATTAAATAAGCTAAATTTTTTATTATAGATCAAGAAGAACAAAATCCTGAGTTAGACCAGGGAAAGAAAAAGATAGTGGACTAAATCGATATAGTTGATGTATTTTGTTTCGAGGTAAGTTTGCGGTAAATAAATACAATATTCTATTATTTTATGTTAATGTTGTTAATTTCCAGCATGTGTATATTTATTTTATGAAATTATTCAAAGAAGAATCAAGCATGAATTGACGGAGAAGTAATTTCAGAAAGTCCCGTTTGAACCTTAGGAATGTGTAGGATACAAATGTCATGCCATTACGGTTTAAGGATACCATGTAAGACCATGGCAAGGCATGGCAATTGGTAAGGTTTCTAAGGCAAGGAAATCATGTAAGACCATATTAAGACATGGCATTGATAAGTTACTATAAGGAAAAGGTCCCATGTAAGACCATGCCAAGGCATGGCATTGGTGAGTTCATAAGGCAAGGATACCATGTAAGACCATGTCAAGACATGGCAATGGTAAGTTTCAAAAGGATACCACGTAAGACCATGACAAGTCATGGCAATGGTTAGGTACCCGTGTATCCTTAGTATTCTAAGTGGTTTAACGGGAAAATTTAAAGAGAATATCAAGGTAAGGTAAAGTAAGACAAGTTATGCTAAAAAGGTAAGACAAGTTCATGCTAGAAGAGCAAAGGTAAGTATATAATGTTCATGTATGCTTGATAAGGAAAAAGTTAAGCAAAATGTATTAATAAATTTGATTAAGTAAGTAAGTATTTAAGTAAGTGAGCAAGTGAAGAAGTTTAAAATATGTCTATGACAATTAATGAAGTTGCATTAAGTAGTATCATGCCAAGTAGTAAAATAATTCTTATGAATGTTGTTATTTATTTGCATGCAAACTTACTAAGCTTAATGCTTACCCCCTTTATTTTCCTTCTTTTTATAGTTTTGTCAAGCTAACTCGGGGATCGTAAAGTACGTTGGAGGTCCGGGCACACTATCACAAGGATTATTTTGGTATAGCTAGACGTTTCATTTTGAGTATGGCATGTATAGCATCGTAGCCATTTTGTGTGTATGATCTTATGAAATGGCAAATGAATGGTATGTAAATTCTTGATAATGATTAGCTATTAGAATGGCTAATCAAGGACATGTTTGGTGTTATGTATGCCAAAATGCTAGTTATTCCATGGAAATCATGAAAAAGGTGAAATTAGCTTTAAAACAGTATCGGATAGCAGTAATGATGTGAATTTGGAAAATCACTAAAAATAGTATAAATGAATTTAGATAGTTAATGAGATATAGAATTAAATATTATTGAGTCTATTTTCATATGAAAGAAATAGAGTAAGTAAAGAAGTTGTATTTTATGAGATATTTAAATTTTGGTGAGACAGGGTCAGAGTGATTTCTGAATCCCCTGTTCTGATTTTAGAAATTCACTAAAAATTTTACAAAAATAATTAGAAATTATACTTTATAATTCACTAAAAATTATGACTTATAATTATTTTTATACAATTTATGGTGAATTTCCAAAGTCAGAACAGGGGATCTAGAAATCGTTCTGGCCCTATTTCACAAAAATTTAAACATCTCATAAAATATAACTCATATACCTGTTTCGTTTCTTCCATATGAAAATAGACTCATAATTCTTCAATTCCATATTTTATTCATCATCTAATTATATCTCTAATATTTTTAATGAATTTTCAAATTCACGCTACTATCATCTGTGTCTGAATCTATTTTATGGTAAATTTTACCTATTTCATGGTTTCCATGGATTAACTAGCAATTTGACATACATAACACCGAATATGATCATAATTAGCCATTCCAATGGCTAATCATTACCAAGCATTTTTATACTACTCAATAACTATATCATAAGACCATATATACAAAATGATTATAATGCTATACATGCCATACTCAAAATATACAAGCCATTATGCCAAGATGGTATACGGATAGTGTGAGCGTGCCTCCGACCGTTCCCGATTTCCGAGCTGGCTTTTCAACACTACAAGGAATGAAAAGGAGGGAGTAAGCATAAATGCTTAGTAAGTTCACATGCAAATAGCAAGTAACATAACCATATAAGCAAACATAAAACATCATTTGCATAATCATCACCAAGACATTCATATCATATTTTCATTTATCATCTTACCATATTGTTGTTATATCGATTTTTCAACCCGAGGGTTAAGTACATACCTGTTCAAAGAATCCATTTCACAACACTTACCAATATGTCCCTTTCATCTTGAGTATTCCTCTATTTGAGTAGAACTTTACCCGTTGAACACATCGGAATATAATTCGGATACATGGAAAGTTTGCACATAAGTGCCACATATGTAGCCAAGCTACTATGTAACCCGCCCATAAGCGAACTCGGACTCAACTCAAAGAGCTCAGGCATTCGCATCCATAAGTGAACTCGGACTCAACTCAACGAGCTCGGATGCCTAGTTACATCTCACGAACTCGGACTCAACTCAACGAGTTCGGACATTTGCATCCATAAGTGAACTCGGACTCAACTCAACGAGTTCGGATGCCCAAATATCCCAGTGACATGTCACTTGTATCCTAATCCATTCCTAAGGTTCAACGGGACCCTTTTCCCAATCATGTGTCTCAACCATCTTCTACGGAATACCGATACCGATACTCGGTAGTATTTCACAGTTTCCAAGTATATTACATAATTTGACATATTATCAAACAATTATCACGAGTATAATATTTCATAATAATTATCATATCATTTAAATAACATAAAAACATTTAAAATAATAACTATGTTACCAACATTTACATATGAACTTACCTCGTATGCGAAAATGGCTACTTTTACCATTTCGTCCACAACTTGGTATTTTCCCCAATTTAGCCCAAATTTTAGTTTTCCTTGCTCTATCATTTAAAATATAGTCTAATTAGGACTCACATTATTCAAATTGACCCAAAATCATATTTTGGAAAAATTACAATTTTGCCCCTAAACTTTTGCATATTTACACTTTTGCCCCAAAGCTCGTAAATTAAACTTCAGCCTATTTTCTTATGTTTTATGACATGATGATCATTTTTTCCTTCTATGGAAACATCAAATTCTTACTCTAACATGTACTTATGACTATTAGGTATTTTTACCGATTAAACCCTTTTGCTCGTTTTCACTTAAAACCGAGTAGCACAAGTTGTCTAACATAATTTAAAACCTCATATTCTATCATAAAACACCAAAATACACAAATTTTACCTATGGGTATTTTTCCAAATATAAACCCTAGGTTAAATTATTGCTAGCATAAGCTAAATTGAGCTACCGGGACTCCAAAAACGTAAAGAACTTGAAAAACAGGGCTAGAATGGACTTACAATCGAGCTTGGAAGCTTGAAAAACCCTAGCCATGGTTTCTCCTTGCTATATTCGGCCATGGGGTTGAAGATGAGCAAAATTGGCTTTTAATTTTGTATTTTAATTCATTTTACCCCTAAATGACCAAAATGCCCTTACTACTAAACTTTCCAAAAATTCCATCCATGTCCAATTTTTGTCCATAAACTTAGAAATTGGTAAAATTGCTATTTAAGACCTCCTAATTAATATTCCAAAGTAATTTCATACTAAAAACTTTTAGAATTCAAGTTTTGCATTATTCGATTTAGTCCCTAATTTCAATTTAAGCACTTTATGCATAAAATTCTTCACGAAATTTTCACACAATCATGTAATCATATCATAGACCTCAAAATAATCATAAAATAATTATTTCTATCTCAGATTTTGTGGTCACGAAACCACTATTCCGATTAGGCCCTAATTCGGGATATTACAATATCCTTAAGGCCGTTCATAATCATTTATATATTTGCACATAGGTCACAAATATGATATCACTATACATAACCTTTGGTCGAATGTACTCTATCTATTATCAAGGTAGCATTCAATTTCAAAACCATAGTACCATTATATAATCGAATATATACACACTCATAAATATAGATTCTTGAATCAAACTTTAATCTCTCATACCTATACTTATCATGTAACCGAATATACTTCACAAATACATTTATATTTAAATTAACATTATGTAATAAATTGCATCACATATCAAATAGCCAACTTACCTTATTTTCAAATAGGTAATCAACTAAGTCATACCTGATCGTTTTAGCTCGTTTTACACCTTCGATCACAACTTATCATTTCCCGTTGAACCAGTTGGAATTGAATAGGATACTCGGATAATCACACATATCGTGCAATGCCAACGTCCCAGATGTGATCTTACATACTATCACATATCGATGCCACTGTCCCAGACAAGGTCATACACGAAACAAATATGATGTCGATGTCCTAGACACGGTCTTACTCGTAACCACATATATCGATGCCAACGTACTAGACATGGTCTTACTCACACAAATATATCAGAATCACATATCGATGCCAACGTATTAAACGTGGTCTTACTCGTACACATATATCGATGCCATGGTCTTAATCGCACATCGCATATCGTAATCCTATGTCATGCCATATGTATTCTAGCTATTCCTAAGGTTCATACGGGGCTTTCAGACATCGCAACTCGATCGGTTCAAGCTCGTAAATAATTCTCCAATGCTTAAATCATTTCAGCATATACACATATATCTATTATAATTCAATTTGGCACACATAATACCTATACAATCGAATTTAACAACATTTATTTACTTATGAACTTACCTCGTACTAACACGAACGGACCAGAACGACTATTCGATAATTTTCGACTTTCCCTGATTCAAATCTGATTTCTTTAGTTCTTGATCTAAACATATTCAAATTAAACTAATTCAAACATATTTTTACTCAATTTAGTCCAAAAACACATAAATGGACAAATTATTATTTTACCCCTAACATTTTACACTTTTTACAATTTAGTCTAAATTGCATAAAACACAAAATATGCAAAATTTCAATATATCATGCTTAGGCTGAATCTTCCTTATATTCATACAAGTCCATACATTTCATTTATTTCATATTTTAGTCCCTCAACTTATTATTTTTACAATTTAGTCCTAATTACTCAAAATCATCAAAAAGTCCAATACAAAACATGTTAATTCAAAACATATCTTTCATATTTCATCAACTAACATCACATAGCTCAAATATTCATCAATGGAATAACTCAAAATATTCATCAAATCAAAAATTTAAGCATGGGCTTTGTAGATAACATAGCAACGATCTCAAAAACGTAAAAATTATAAAAAATTGAACTAAAACTCACCTTGAATCAAGCTTGGACAATGGTCGAATACCTAAGCTTTGTTTTCTTTTTCTTTTCTTTAGTTTCGGTCATGAAAGAAATAATGAAAAAAATGGTTTTTAATTATGTTTTAATATAACATATAATAACATTTTAATCATTTTACTTAAATAACCTTTATAATAAAATATAAAACCAGTATATTCCATGGTTATTACTGTCCATCACATTATATCATGGGAAAATTGCAACTTAAATACCTCATGTTATGAAGACAACATCAATTCGCCCCACAGAATTATCTAGTCACTTTACATTTTACGCGATTAATTCCTTTTTATTAAATCGGCATTCAAATGACAAAATTAAATAACGAAAATCTTACACATATTAATTCACACATAGTAAACACTGAAATTAATATTAAAATATTTTTGACTCAGGTTCATGGTCCCAAAACCACTGTTCCGACTAAGGTTTAAACCGAGCTGTTACAAGAGATCTAAATTGTAAAAGTTGTAAAAGTTAGGGACAACTATGTAATTTTGAAAAATAAAAGGGTATAAAATGCAGAATTAATTGGAATATGAAATGTAAGCTAATAATTGGGAAATTTTACATTTTAGATCAAGACCCTGTTGACTTACGTGGAAAAGGGAAAATTATGGAATAGTCCCTTAACTTCTACAACTATTACAATTCAGTCCAAGTAAGTTCGTTCAGTTTGTAATTTAATATCTATATGAATTGTATAATGATATGATATGAAATAGTGGATATAAATTATTCCATTGATGATGTAAGCTATTTGGAAAATGTTACTAAATTTCTGTACTTGGGTCGGATGAACGCGAGATAGAGTACAACTAAATGATGGCTTGTTATGCGAGGTTGGAGTGGAGATTGATGTGGCATGCTTTATATGTTTTTTTTTTCTAAGTATACTAAAGTTTCTACATTTTTTTGAAAACTCTCGTGTTATACTATCCTATTCTGGCGTGTTATGGGGATAGATTTATAGCTAACGGGCTAGGCACTTAGTGCCGAGGCGTGTTATCGATAAGATTAGCTCTCATGAGCATTTGGTGTGTTATTGGTTGGATTAGCTCTTATGAGCATTTGGCTTGTTTCTATTGGACTACTTGTGTACTCGTATCTATAAGTCGTTCATCATGTCCTAAACTATTGTATTATAACTTGTTCAATGACTTTGAATGGTATGACATGTACTTGACATCTTGAATTGACTCCATTGTAGACATGTATGTTTTTTGAAAATTATTATTGAGCTTTGAATTGAATGATGAAATTCACCGGTTTGAAATTGGGGATGACAGGAAACTTGTTCAATTATATTTGATTAAATTGCTATATTTACTTCGGTAAGATTTATTGTTTTTACCCGTCGAACTTACTAAGCTTCAATAAGCTTACTTGTGTTAATTTCTATTTGTTGTAGATACTTTTGGGGGTTGGATGATCGGATCAACGGTCAAGTCACATAATCTATCTGTTTTTTGGTATTTTTTGAACGTTTATTTCGGATTATATGAAATCTAATAGACTTGTTTTTTCATTACTTTTGTTTTGGTATGTAGATATATAAATAGTGAGTCTAAGTGCAAGTAGATAACTTATTGTGATATATGTGAATGGTGGAAGATGTCTCTGGTACAAACTTTTAGCATATGTTTAACTAATAGATTATATTGAATGGTTGTGAGTTGAGGTGCCTATGATAGGCATATTGGTGAAAAGTTTAAGTTGTGTGAATTGGTATGTTTGAGTGATGATTTATATTCTTATATAAGTGTGTATACTTGTGGTATTATTAAGGGTACATTGGTTAGGCACTTAAAATGGTTGAATTAGCATGATTTAAGTTTGTTTAATGGCATTTTGAATGGGTCAAATAGCTGGTAAATGGATTGCTTAGTGTCCAAGAAATCTTGGAATGGTAAACTTGATGTTTAAGGTTCATTTAGGTGCATACGACCTGGGACACGGGCTGCCACACGGCCTTGTGCCACACACAGTAACAACATGTTTTCAGTCAAATCAAAATAGTGGTTTCAGGACCACAAATTTGACTTAAAAATATTTATTTTATTATTATTTTAATGTCAACAACATGCTAGCATTACCGTATAAAAATTTCGTTAAGAAATTTTACAGTTTGCATGCTTAATTTGATGAAAATGACTAAACCACATAAAATGCAAAAGTGGAGTTCTAGTAGCTAAAGGTATTAAATGGCTATAGAACTTTAAAGTATGAGTCCTTATGTTGCAATTAGACTAAATAAATTTCTAGTGGACTCTTATGGTCATTAAAATGATATTATAAAGGTTAATTAATAAGGCTAATGTTATAATTTGATAATTAAAAGATATTAAAATATAGAAAACAAAAGAAAAAGCATGCATGTTCATCTTTTTCAACTAAATATTAAAGGAGGAGAAGCCATGGAAGCTTGAAACTTTTGGCCATTACTCTTTTGCTTGAATTTGAGTAGATGTTGTCCCATTTTTATTGATTTCTGTGTTTTCAAGATCGTTGTAACTTAATCTAGCTATCCGGGGAACTAATTTGTGAAACTGCTAAACTATTAGATTTTTTTCATGAATGAATGTGGACGTGTTTTGATGTTTTATGGAAGAAAATGGTTAGTTGTTGTTAGATAAACAAGTTTTGTTAAGTGATTTTTGATGAAATTGTCAAATAGGGATTTAATTAAAAAATAGAAAATATACATCGTTGAAATAAATGAAATGTAAGGCTTTTTAAGGACCTACATGAAATTCGGCTATGGTGGGTTAATGGAAAATTTCATGAATTTTCATTTTATGAGCTAAGGACTAAATTGTAATGAAATCAAAATTAAGGAGGTAAAATGTAATTTTAGAAAAAATATGAATTTGGATTGAATTGAAGGTTATTAAATTGGTTGGATTTATTTATTTAGATCAAGATAAAACCTCAACCAGATTTAAATTGAGGGAAGGCGAAAGTTGCGAATTAGCCGATCATACTCCTAGGCGTTAGTTGTCGATGTAAGTTCATTTTATTAAATTGTATAGTTAAATTTCTATGTGTGTAAATGTATATTTTTTAATTAAATAGTTAACTATTATATAATTATACCCTGTTGTACTTCAGTACCCTTGAATGAACATAAGTGCCCCTGTTGTACTTCAGTACCCCTAAACACACATACATGCCCCTGTTGTACTTCGGTACCCTTGAATGCACATAGTGCTCCTATTGTACTTCGGTACCTTGAATGCACTTACATGCCCCTATTGTACTTTAGTACCCCTAAATGCAAATACATGCCCCTATTGTACTTCGGTACCCCTAAATGCACATATGTGCCCCTGTTGTACTTCGGTATCCATGATTCACACTTTCGTGCCTTAATTACATTTCAGTAACTTCAATCACATATAATAAGTGTTTTATTCAAATAATGTTAATTTAAATGATTTGCTATGTTCTTACTTTCGCTATGTTCTTACTAATCATCATGAGCTTATATGTGTTTGTGTGACGTTTTATAGATCACTTTTGCTGACATTGGACAGATCGAATCATCGGCTCACACTATCCATCGTTATTGGTATCTTTTGAACTCTTTAGGGTTGTGGCATGTATATGTGGCTATATATGTAACATCCCGAATTAGATCCTAGTCGGAACAGTAGTTTCAGGACCACAAATTCGACACAGTAAAATTTTTATATTATATTTTTATGGTCTACAATTATACAAAATTATTTTTTGAAAATTTCATTCAAAAATTTTGACGTTTGGGCACTTAATTTAGTCAAAAGGACTAAATCGTAAAAAATGCAAAACTTGAGTTCTAGAAGCTAGAGGTGTCTAATTGCTATGAAATTTTAAATTGGGAGTCCTTATGTGGTAATTAGACCATTAGTTGAGTTGTGGACAAAAATGGACGTGGTTAAGTATGTTTTAATTTGTTTTTCATTAAGGGTATTTTAGTAATTTGGCTAATAAAGCCAAAATAACATGAAAAAAAGATGTCATCTTCTTCATTTTTCATGCCATGGCTGAATTTTGCAAGGGGAGACCGTATTTAGGGTTTTTCAAACTTTTCAAGCTCCATAGTAAGTCCATTCTAGCCCCGTTTTTAATGATTTTTACGTTTTTGAAGTCGTTATCACTCGATCTATCTATTTCTACCAATATTTTGAGATAAGGTTGAAGTCTAGGGTTTTTACCCATGATAAATATGTGTGTATATTGATGTTTAATGGTAGATTATGCAAGTTTATGGTTAGAGAAATGACTTTTACTAAGTGATTTTTAGTAAAAATGCATAAATGGACTAAATTGTAAAAGTTATAAAATTTGTCATAAAAGTGTGAATTAATGGAAATTTAGGGCTGATGTAGTTATGAAATTTGTTCGGCTAGGCTTAAAGTACAAGGAAATTAAATGAAACTCATTTTACGAGCCTAGGGGCAATAGTGTAAATATGATAAAGTTTAGGGGCAAAAATGTAATTTTTCCATTATATGATTTTTGGGTCATAATGAATAATGTGACTAATAAGTGAGCTAAATGTGATATTTTAGATCAAAGAAAATGAGATTCGGGCCTAGAACAGGGAAAAACAAATATTTTACGAATAAGTCCTTTTTCACCATTTTTGGTATCGAAGTAAGTTCGTATGGTAATAATAATGCAATATTATACTTGAATGTTAATGCTTGATATTACATGAATTGTAAGGTTGTGCGTAAGTAAATCAACAATTCCGTTATTATGTGTTTTATATTTGATATTATATGATATATGTATGTATGCCCTAATGAAATTGGCTTGTGATGATTTAATGAAAATTTGGTGATAGCTTTATATCTCGGAAGTCTCGGGCGACCCTGAGGAATGCTTAGGATTAGGATATCATGACACCATGGTTGATGAGATCCCATGTAAGACCATGTCTGGGACATGGCATCGGCATCCGAGATTAGAGCTAGTGTAAGACCATGTATAGGACATGGCATCGACATCCGAGATGAGAGCCAGTGTAAGACCATTTCTGGGACATGGCATCGACACCAATATGTGATCACGTATAAGACCATATCAGGGATATTGCTTCGACATCGTTAAGTGATTTCGCATAAGACCATGTCTGAGACATGGCATCGATATGAGGTCCCGTATAAGACCATGTCTGGGATATGGCATCGGCACCGATATGAGACTTCGTATAAAACCATATCTGGGATATGGAATCGATATGTGGTCCCATGTAAAACCATGTCCGAGACATGCTTTAGCACTTTATTTGGTGTATGATAATCCCGAATGTTCTTCAATATTTTGGGTGGTCCAATGGGTCATTCAAGATTATGGTTAAGAAGTTGAGTAATATGTGAAAAGTGTTGAAAGGGTACGGGTATGTACACTAAGTTTATGGTTGTTGAGACTTTGAAATGTCGAGACCTTAGTGAGCTACGGTGTATGAATTATGATTATGAATTTTGCTGCAATATCATGCTAACTTACATTGTGTAATTGAACATGGAATCCATGAAATTGTGAGTTCATGATTAGTTGAAAATGAACTTATGATAGTTATCATCATATTGCACTAAAACAGTTTTGGATAGCAGCAGCAGTCCAAATTTTAAAATCCACCAAAAATTGTGTAAATTGAGTTGGAGGTCGAATAAAATATTAAATTAAATCTTATTGAGTCTAGTTTCACATAGAGGAAACGGTGTAAGCAAAAGAATTTCATATTATGAGATATTTGAATTTTTGTGAGACAAGGTTAAAGTCCTATCTTAACTTTGGAAAATCACTAGAAATTGTACAAGAATAATTATGGTTTAGAACTGATATTACTAAGTTCTTAATGAGTCTATTTTCAAAGGAAGCAAATGGTAACATCATCCGAATCCCGTATGAGGAGATAATTAAACTTTAGTGAAGAGGGGTCAAAACTGTCAGACAGCAAAACAGGGGAGAATTTAAGGAATAAACTGTACTTATAAGCTAGACCAAAAATTCTAAAAATTTTATGGTAAGAAGACATATCAGTCTAGTTTTAGGTAAAATTAGCGGATCTTAATTTAGAGTTCCGTAGCTCAAGATATAAATAATCTAGTAACTAAGACTCGAGAAAACAGCTTGACCAGAACATAAGTAAAAGTGTAATTATGATTGTATTACCTTGAAAAGCATGTTGACATATTGCTTATTATTTTCACATGGACTTACTAAGCTATAAAGCTTACTCCTTCCTTTCCATTTCTTTAGTATTGTCAAGTTAGCTTGGGGTTGGAGATCGTCGGAGTTAGCATCACACTATCAAATTATCAATTTGGGGTTTTGATAAACCTTAAGTGTTTTCAAGTGAGTGGCATGTATAGAGACTTAGTCTTTTGATATATGTGTTTCATGAATTGGCCAAATGTATTGGCTTATAATGATTCAATTGTATATAGCCATGAGATGTGGCTTATATTATTATTGGGTTGTAACCCTATTATATGTGCATGCACAAGCTTAAAAGTTTCATGTGATGTGAGTATGTGACTTAATGTGGTGTGCAATGTCTTAGACAAGCATGTTATTCTACACATGTGAAATTTGTTGGCATGTTATAAAGTTATGAGTTAGCCTTGAATATGAATGTTTGATGATTAAGTTGAAATCTTTTGGTATGATGGTAACCATGGTATAAAAGTATAAGTGATATCATAATAGACAAGGCCAAATGAGTGTGAATTGGTGTGTTTATCTTAGTATAAAATGAGTATGTAAAACACATGTATCATGACATGCAAAAGCTATGTTTGTGGCCTAATTGAAGATGTTTAATCATTAAATGGATGCCATGTTATATGTCCTTGATGTTGTATAAATGTGTGAGGGTTTATGGTTGACCAAGGCTTGGAAAATAGCACAAGTGTTGGCCACATGGGAAGAGACACGGCCGTGTGTCTTAGCCGTGTGGGGGACACGGCCTTAGCACACGGGCGTGTGACTTAGCCATGTGACTCTATTTCGTTGCTGACGTCATAAATAGAGAGTTACACGGGCGAGTCCCAAGCCACACGGGCGTGTGTGATCACACAACCTAATCCACACGTGCGTATGACTCTCTAAACATGAAAAATTCCCTAAGTGTTGGAAAGTTTTTGAAAGTTCTCGGTTTAGTCTCGAACCACCCCTGACGTATTTTTTGGGCCTCATAGGCCCGTATAAGGGATGATATGCATGTGTTTGAATGTTTTTAAATTGATTAAAATTTTATGGCCTGGTTTTACATGTATGTGTATGTTTAAATCCGGTAATGCCTCGTATCCTGTCCTGACTTCGGATACGGGTAAGGGGTGTTACAATATATATGTGTGTGTGTGTGTGTGTGTGTGTGTGTGTCTATTTGTTTTGGTATAATGATGAACTTCGAAGTTAGATGTTTAGATACTTTGTTTTCTAGGTTGTATATATGTATCTTTTCACTTGATAAAATGTTATGTAGGCAAACACTTTTGAATGGTTTAATGTTTGACGAATTATGTTGTTATGCTAGCATTTATATCTATATTGGTGTTTGAATGATTAAATATGGAATGTGTACCATCCCGAATTAAGATGGAAAAATGGTTTCGAAACCATAAATTCGAGGTAAAAATATTGCTATCGATAAAGTTTTAAGGTCTACTGTGTGATTTAATAACTGTGTGAAAATATCAACGAGAAATTTTACCGATAAGGTGTCCAATTGAGTTATTAGGAATAAATTGCAATAAGTAAAAAAACATGTGTTCTAGTTGATTAATAGGGCTTAAATGTAATGGGATTTGAAATTTGAAGTCCTTATTTAGTAATTATACTATTATATGTCATTATGGACAAAAATGGACATAGGAAGGATAAAATATCAAGGTTTTAATGAAAGGGTATTTTGGTCCATTAGTTATTAAAAGAATTAAAAGGGAAAAATAGTCAAAAATTATGTCCACCTTCATCCTCATTGGCCAAATTTCACAATAAGCCATAGCTAGGGTTTCTTTCATCTTTCAAGCTCAAAGTAAGTGCATCATAGCCCGGTTTTTAATATTCTTTATATTTTTGAAATCCTCGTAGCTCGATTTAGCTATTTCTACCCTTAATTTGAGCTATGGTTCATGTTAAAAAATATACCCATGAATGACATGCTTGTGCTTTGATGTCTAATGGAAGAATATGAAAGTTTGAGGTGTGATAAATAACTTTTACTAGGTAGTTTTTGGTGAAATTCATAAAAAGGACTTAATTGTAAAAGTGGTAAAAACTATGTGTAAATGTGTGAATAAATGAGAAATTTGGGTTGGTATAAGAGAGAAAATAATTTGGCTAGGCTTGAATAATGAGAAAAATGGGTACTTTTCATTTTACGAGCCTAGGGGCAATTTTGTAATTTTGTGAAACATTAAGGGCAAAATTATAATTTTGCCATAGTGTGATTTTTGGACTGAATTGAATAGTGCGTGTATTAAATGAGTTAAATGTGCTATTTTAGATCAAGAGGGATGAGGAATAGACCTTGACTGAGGGAAAGGCAAGGTTGTGGATTAAATCGTAAATAATCACATTTTGCACCGGTAAGTTGTGTGTAAGTAATTCAACAATTCCATTATTATGCGTTTAAGAATTGATATTCTATGATGTATGTATGATTGTCCTAGTGAAATTGGCTTGTATCGATTTAATGAAAGTTTGGTGATAGCCTTACATCTCGGAAGTCCTAAGTAACCCTAAGGAATGCTTAGGATTCGGATATCATGACACCACGATTAACGAGATCCTGTGTAAGACCATATCTGGGACATGGCATCGACGTTTATATATGAGCCAGTGTAAGACCATGTCTCAGACATAGCATCAGCGTTGATATGTGTGCCAGTGTAAGACCAAATCTGGGATATGGCATCGACATTGGTATGTGATTTCATGTAAGACCATATCTGGGATATGGCATTGATATTAGATTTTGTGTAAGACCATGTCTGGGACATGGCATCGATATGAGGTACCGTGTAAAACCATGTCTAGGACATGGCTTTGGCATTCTATTTTGGTGTATGATGATTACGAATGTCTTTTAGTATTTCGGGTAAATCAACGGGCCATTCAAGATTATGATTAAGAAGTGGGGTAGAATGAGTAATAATGTATGGAATAGGTATGTACGTAAACTTCATGAGTATTGGACTCTATTCATGTTGGGAAATTAGGAATGGGTATGAAAGAGTAAGATAAGCATGATGTTCAAATACATTTATTATCAATTCTCAATATGTTCATTATGTGTAATATGATAATGTGGTGGTAATTAATAGTATACTTAATTCATGAGTTCATGACCTATGTTGTTTATTATTTGCACATGACATACTAAGCTATATGCTTACCTCTCTCTCTCTTTTTCTTTTTCTTCTATCATCGTCAAGCTAGCTCGAGGATCGTGAACGTCGGAGCTTGAGTCACACTATCAACAAATCTTTTGAGGGTATATTTAGTTTACTACATTTAAGTATGACATGTATAGGGGACTTATTGTTTTGTTATATGTGTCATATTTGTTAGCCAAAGTGATGGCTCCTTTTGGTATATTATTCCATTTTGTATATGGCCATGAAATATGGCTCATATTGATTATTAGGTTGAAATCCCTAAATTTTGTTGCATGCATGAGATGTGTTATTACCTTTGTGGTATGTGCCAAATGGTTAATAAAATGTGGAATTTATGTTTGATGGATAAATGATGTCAATTGGCATGGTCACTATATTAATAAAGGTAAAGAAATGGATTGAATGAACTTAACAAGTCAAGGAGTCCCAATTAGGTATACTTGATATGAATTTATCATGCATGAGTTAAAGCTATGGATGTCTAAGTAACCCTTTTATGCCATGACAATCACCATTGGCATATGAGTGTGTGTAAGGGTTGTTAAGGGTGACAAGAGGACTTGGAAAATAGCCCCAAAGTTGTCCACACGGGTAGAGGGACGGGCATGTGTCTAGGCTGTGTATGACACACGGTCAGCCCCATGGGCATGTAGTCAGGCCGTGTGTCCCCTGCACCCTACTTTTTAAAGTTAGTATGCATGGTAGTAAACATACGGGTAGAGACATGGTCGTGTGCCTTAGCCGTGTGACAACTCCTGACAATTTAAATTGTGTTTTATATAGTAATGGATCCCAAACGAGCAGTTGCTGACGATGTAGAAAGTAACGCGCCTACTCCCACTGAAGGAGCAATACCATCGGATAGTAGACTCGAGATAGTTAGTAGAAGAGAAAGAGGTAGAGAAGCCTTTCTCCACATGATCAATAACTGGCACACTGAGTTTGTTCGAACAAACCCGGGTGTTCAACCTCCCCCACCCCGCCTATTCCTTAGCCTACCCTTGCATCTCCCCAAGTTGTTGAGATGGTGAGAAGGGAAAGGCCTCCAGTTGACTGGATTAGAAAGCAAGGAGCCGAAGAGTTCTGAGCTAACATAGATAATGATCTGAAAAGAGCAAAATTTTGGCTCGAGAATACCATCCAGGTCTTTGATGAGTTGTCATGCACACCGGAGGAGTGCATGAAGTGTGTGGTATCACTTCTAAGGGATTCAGCTTACCAGTGGTGGAATACCCTCGTGTTGGTTGTGTCGAGGGAGAAAGTGACTTGGGAGTTTTTCCAAGATGAATTTCGCAAGAAGTATATCAGTCAAAGGTTTATGGATCAAAAGAGGAAGGAGTTTCTCGAGTTGAAATAGGGTAAAATGACAGTTACCGAGTATGAACATGAGTTTGTGAGGCTTAGCAAATACGCTCAGGAATGTGTATCTACTGAAGCCATCATGTGTAAAAGATTTGAGGACTGGTTGAACGAAGACATTCAATTGTTGGTTGGTATCCTTGAGTAGAAAGAGTTTGTTGTGTTGGTCGAGAGAGCATGCAAGGCTGAAGAATTGGCTAAAGAAAAGAGAAAGCTGATCTGGAGTCTCGAGACTCGAGGAAGAGGCAACTGAGCAAATATTTTCAACCTTCATCTAAGAAGTCGAGAGAGTTCACTACTCGATCTAATGCCTCTGCTGGGTATTCAAGCAAGAATAGGAGTAAACAGTACACGGTTTTGAAAGCTCAGACTACTTCAATTGCTAGTTTTGGGAATGCTCGACCCAATAGATCGGGCTAGGCAGGAGACATCACCCTAGAGAGTGTCAAGGAAGCGATAGAACCTATTTTAAGTTTGCTTCCCCTAACCATTTTGTTAGAGATTGTCCTGAGAGGACAGGGAGAGGAAACTTTCAAGGAACAAGGTCAGATAGACATATTAATAAGGGAATACCTCAGAAGAATCTGGGTTGTGGGACGAGTAGTAAGGGTGCACCTAGGGAGTCTGCGGTGAGACCCAAGGGTAGGGGACCTGCGAGGACCTACGCCGTTCGCGCTCGCGAAAAGGCCTCATCTTCTGATGTAATTATGGGTACATTTTCTATCTATGAAACTTCTGTTGTTGCTTTGATTGATCCGGGCTCTACCCATCCATATATTTGGATGAAGTTGATGTCTGATATGAACTTGTTTGTTGAATCTACTGAGTTTGTAATAAAGGTTTCAAACACATTAGGAAAGTATGTGTTAGTTGATAAAGTGTGTAAAAATTGCCCATTAATGATTAGAAGTCATTGTTTTCCGGCTAACCTCATGCTATTACCGTTTGACGAATTTGATGTAATTCTTGGTATGGATTGGTTGACCACTCACGATGTGGTAGTGAATTGTGGAAGAAAGTTTATTGAGCTGAAATGTGAGAATGGTAATGTTCTTCGAGTTGAACCAAATGAATTGAATGGCATGCCTGCAGGGATTTCTTCCATGTCTGCTCAGAAATGTGTAAGAAAGGGTTATGAAGCCTACCTTGCCTTTGTGTTAAACACTAAAGAGTTCGAGTTGAAGATTGAGTCGGTACCACTAGTATGTGAATATCCGGATGTGTTCCGAGAAGAATTGTCGGGGTTACCTCCTATTAGGGAAGTAGAGTTTGGCATTGATTTGACTCCTGGCACTGCGCCTATTTCGATTGCTCCGTATAGGATGGCCCCAACAGAATTAAAAGAGTTGAAGGTTCAGTTGCAAGAGTTGGTTGATAAAGGTTTTGTGAGACTGAGCTTTTCACCTTGGGCTGCTCTCGTATTATTTGTGAAAAAGAAAGATGGTTCGATGAGGCTATGTATAGATTATCGACAGCTCAACAAAGTGACTTTAAAGTACAAGTATCCTTTGCCAAGAATTGATGATCTATTTGATCAATTGAAGGGAGCCACTATATTTTCAAAGATAGACTTAAGGTTCGGCTACTATCAGTTGTGGGTTAAAGAGTCAGATGTGCCTAAGACTGCCTTCAGAATGAGGTATGGCCACTACGAATTCCTTGTTATGCCATTTGGGTTAACGAATGCTCCTACCGTGTTTATGGATTTAATGAACCGAATATTTTGGCCATGTTTAGACAAGTTTGTTGTGGTGTTCATCGATGATATTCTGATGTAGCACCCCTTACCCGTATCTATTACCGGGACGAGTACAGGACATTACCGGGATAAAACATAAACATACATACAGAATCGAGCCATAAAATTTCTTTGAACATAAAACTGTACATACACATGCACATCATCCCTAATACGGGCCTACAAGGCCCAAAGCATACATCGGGGGTGGTTCGGGACTAAGCCGTGAAATTTAGGAAAATTTTCATAAAACAGGGTCACATGTCCGTGTGCCCCTGACACGCCCGTGTCTCCAGGCAGTGTAACTCTCTGTTTATGACATCAACATAAATTAAGGGTCACACGGCCAAGCCATACGCCCGTGTGCCAGGCCGTGTTGCGAATTCAATTTTTGCAATTAAGGTACAGACTTCACACGACCTAAGCACACGCCCACGTCCTGAGGCTTTGTCCTTCGCGCGGCTGAGACACGCGGCTGTGTCTCTGCCCGTGTGTTTACTATCATGCATACTGACCTATAAAACTAAGGTGCAGGGGACACACGGTCGGACTACACGCCCATGGGGCTGACCATGTGTCACACACGGCCTAGACACATGCCCGTGTGGACAACTTTGAGGCTATTTTCCAAGCCCTCTTATCATCCTTAACAACCCCTACACACACTCATATGCCAATGGTGATTGTCATGGCATAAAAAGGTTACTTAAACATCTATAGCTTTAACTCATACATGATAAATTAATATTAAGTATACCTAATTGGGACTTCTTGACTTGTTAAGTTCATTCAATCCATCTCTTTGCCTTTATTCATATTATGACCATGCCAATTAACACCCTTTATCCATCAGGCATAAATTTCACATTTCATCATCCATTGTTAACAACCAATTAGGTACACACCATAAGAATAATAATATATTTCATGCATGTACAAATATTTAAGGAATTCAACCCCACAATTAATATGAGCCATATTTCTTGGCCATATACAAAATGGAATAATATACCAAAATGAGCCATCACTTTGGCTAACAAATATGACACATATAACAAAATACTAAGTCCCCTATACATGCCATACTTAAATGTAGTAAACTAATTATACCCCAAAAGATTTGTTGATAGTGTGACTTGAGCTTCGACGTCCACGATCCTCGAGCTAGCTTGACGATGCTATAAGAAAGAGGAAAAGATAGAGGGGTAAGCATATAGCTTAGTAAGTTGTGTGCAAATAATAAACAACATGAGTCATGAAATTCATGGATTAAACATGCTATCAATTACTAACACATTATCATATTACATATATTGAACACATTGAGAACTGGTAACAATTGCCTTTGAACATCATGCTAATCTTACTCTTTCATAACCATACCAACTTTACCAACATGAATCGAGTCCAATACTCATGAAGTTTACGTACATACCTGTACCATACATTCTTACTCATAATACCCCACTTCTTAACCATAATCTTGAACGGCCCGTTGAATCACCCAGAATACTAAAGGACATTCGGAATCATCATGCACGACATAGAATGCCAAAGCCATGTCCTAGACATGGTCTTACATGGGTCTACCTATCGATGCCATATCCCAGATATTGTCTTATACGAAATCTCACGTCAGTGCCGATGCCATGTCCCAGACATGGTCTTACTTGGAACCTCACATCGATGCCATGTCCCAGACATGGTCTTACACGAAATCTCATATCTACGCCATATCCCAGATATGGTCTTACATGAAATCACATACGAAAGCCGATGCCATATTCCAGATACGATCTTACACTGGCACACATATCAATGTCGATGCCATGTCCCAGACAATGTCTTACACTGGCTATCATATCCACGCCGATGCCATGTCCCAGACATGGTCTTACACTGGCTCTCATTAATCATGGTGTCATGATATCTGAATCCTAAGCATTCCTCGGGGTCACCCGGGACTTCCGAGATATGAAGCTATTACCAATCTTTCAATACATCGTCAGTGCAAAATTGTTAAATTACTTACACACAACTTACCTTAATGCCACAACCTTGCCTTTTCCTCTGTCAAGGTCTATCCCTTGTCCCTCTTGATCTATAATAGCACATTTAACTCATTTAATACACGCACTATTCAATTTAGTCCAAAAATCACGATATGGAAAAATTACAATTTTGCCCCTAAAAATTCATAAATTTACAAAATTTTCCCTAGGCTCGTAAAATTAAAAGTACCCATTTTTCTCATTATGCAAGCCTAGACGAATCATTTTCCCTCCTATACCAACCCAAATTTTTCATTTATTCACACATTTACGCATACTTTCTATAACTTTTACAATTAGGTCCTTTTTATCAATTTCACCAAAAACCACCTAGTAAAAGTTGTTTATCACCCATCAAACTTTCATATTCTTCTATTAGACATCAAAACACTAGCATGTCATTCATGGGTATCCTTTTGAACATGAACCATAGCTCAAATTAAGGGTAGAAATAGCTAAATCAAGCTACGAGGATTTCAAAAATATAAAGAACATTAAAAACGGGGCTAGGATGCACTTACTTTCCAGCTTGAAGATGAAAGAAACCCTAGCTATGGCTTCCTTGGCACATATTTAAACTACAACCCTCTCATAAAGATCCAATGAAAAAAATAAAGGTCAAAAGAATGATTTTTGCTTTTTAACAGTTTGGGGAATGGAAACTAAACTACCTTTCGGCTCTCTTCGAAAACGGCGTTCATTTTTTGAGCCTATTTTTAAAGAAAAAAAATAATGATATTCGGCCAAGGCGGATTAAGATGAACACAAATTTTGACTATTTTTCCCTTTTAATTCTTTTAACAACCAATGGACCAAAATGCCCTTCCCTTAAAACTTTGATATTTTATCCCTCCTATGTCCATTTTTGTCCATATTGACATATAATGGTCTAATTGCAAAATAAGGACTTCAAATTTCAAATCTCATCACAATTAAGCCCTTAAATCAACTAGAACACATGTTTTTCACTTATTACAATTTAGTTCTAATAACTCAATTGGACACCTTATCGATAAAATTTCTCATCGATATTTCCACACAGGCATGCATATATATCATGGACCTCATAACATCCATAAAATAATTATTTTTATCTCGGATTTGTGGTCTCAAAACCACTATTTTGACTAGGCCCTAATTCGGGATGTTACATCTAATTTATTCAAAAGATGAAGCAGAGTATGCCGAGCACTTAAGAACTATTTTTCAGACTTTGAGGGACAAACAGTTGTATTCCAAGTTCAGTAAAAGTGAATTTTGGCTTCATGAAGTTGGGTTTTTAGGACACATTGTTTCGGGAGACAGTATTAGAGTTGACCCGAGTAATATTTCAGCCATTGTTGACTGGAGCGCTGAAGAATGTGACAGAGGTTAGAAGCATTTTAGGCTTGGTTGGTTATTACAGACGGTTTGTTAAAGGATTTTTAATGATTGCCACACCAATGATGAAGTTGCTACAAAAGGATGTTAAGTTCGAATGGACAGAGAAGTGTCAACAGAGTTTTGAGAAACTGAAAGAATTGTTGACTGAAGCTCCAATGTTAGCTCAACTTGATCTAGGAAAGGCTTTTGTGATCTTTAGTGATACATCCTTGAATGGTTTGGGGTGTGTGTTTATGCAAGAAGGCAAAGTGATAGCCTATGCATCTAGACAACTGAAACCACATGAGAAAAATTACCTGACACATGATTTAGAACTAGCTGTCATTGTGTACGCATTGAAGATTTGGAGACACCATTTTTATGGCGATTCATCGATCACAAGAGTTTGAAATACCTAATGACTCAAAAGGATTTAAATCATAGGCAATGGAGATGGTTGGAGTTGATAAAAGATTATGAGTTAATAATCGACTATCATCCAGGAAAGACGAATGTGGTCATCGATGCCCTAATTAGAAAATCTTTGTTTGCTTTGAGAGCCATGGATGCTCAGTTAGCTTTATCAGATAATGATGCTTTCATAGCAGAGTTGAGAGCTAGGCCAATGTTTCTTCAAGAAATTTGTGAAGCATAGAGTAATAATAATGAATTGCATGCTAAGAGAACTCAGTGTGAGTCGAGTTCTAAATCTGATTTTCGGGTTGATTCTAATGGTTGCTTGATGTTCTGAGATAAGATTTGTGTTCCTAAAGATACCGAGTTGATTCATAAGATTTTGAATGAGGCACAAAATGGTCATCTGTCAGTACACCCTGGTAGTACGAAAATGTACAATGACTTGAAGAAAATTATTGGTGGAATGGTATGAAGAGAGATATTTCTGAGTTTGTTGCGAGATGCTTAATTTGTCAACAAGTAAAAGCAGAGCACCAAGTACCTTTAGGATTACTACAGCCTATCATGGTTCTCGAGTGGAAATGGGACCGAATTACCATGGATTTTGTAACGGGCTTACCTTTGACACCAAGTAAGAAAGATACGGTGTGGGTCATAGTTGATCGATTGACGAAGTCAGCTCACTTTATCTCAGTACGTACCGACTACTCACTTGATAAATTGGCTGAGTTATATATTTTTGAAATTGTGAGACTTCACAGAATACCCTTATCGATCATATCGGATAGAGATTTGAGGTTTACCTCGCGGTTTTGGAAAAAGTTGCAAGAAGCCTTGGGCACGAAATTGAATTTTAGTACTGCCTTTCATTCACAAACCGAAGGCCAATCCGAGAGAGTAATTCAAACCTTGGAAGACATGTTGAGATGTTGTGTTCTAGAATTCCAAGGTAGTTGGGAAACGTATTTACCCTTGGTTTAGTTTACCTATAACAATAGTTTTCAGACGAGTTTAAAAATGGTACCCTATGAAGCATTGTATGGTCAGAAGTGTCAAACTCCCCTGTATTGGACAGAACTCAAGGAAAATCAAATGCACGAGGTTGTCTTGGTTAAGAAAACTAAGGAGAAAGTAAAAGTAATTAAAGATTGTTTAAGAGCAACATCGGATAGACAAAAGTCTTATGCAGATTTGAAATGAAAAGAAATTGAGTATCAAGTGGGTGATAAAGTATTTTTGAAAGTATCCCCATGGATAAAGGTTCTGAGATTCGGTAGGAAAGGCAAGTTGAGTCCTCGTTTCATAGGACCTTATGAAATCACTGAGAGGATAGGACGAATAGCTTATCGTTTGGCTTTACCGTCTGAATTGGAAAAGATCCATGATGTATTCCATGTGTCTATGTTGCTTCATTATAGATTAGACTCCTCACATGTAATTTCATCGATAGAGGTTGAGACTCAACTAGACATGACTTATTGTGAAGAGCTGATCAAGATTTTGGCTCGAGAAGTCAAACAGTTGAGAAACAAAAATATCTCCTTAGTAAAGGTGTTATGGCATAAGCTTGGGTTACAGGAGGCTACGTAGGAGCCCGAGGAGGTCACGAGAAACCAATATCCGTACTTGTTTACCGGTAAGATTTTCGGGGACGAAAATCCCTAAGAGGGGAGAATTTAACATCCCAAATTAGGGCCTAAACAGAAAAGTGGTTTTGAAACCACATATCTGAGGTAGAAATATTCTTATCTATAAAGTTTTAAGGTCTACTGTATGATTTAATAACTGTGTGAAAATATCAACGAGAAATTTTACCGATAAGGTGTCCAATTGAGTTATTAGTACAAAATTGCAATAAGTGAAAAACATGTGTTCTAGTTGATTAATGGGGCTTAAATGTGATGGGATTGGAAATTTGAAGTCCTTATTTAGTAATTATACCATTATATGTCATTATGGACAAAAATGGACATAGGAAGGATAAAATATCAAGGTTTTAATGGAAGGGCATTTTGTTCCATTAGTTATTAAAAGAATTAAAAGGGAAAAATAGTCAAAAATTATGTCCATCTTTATCCTCCTTGGCCAAATTTCACAAGAAGCCATAGCTAGGGTTTCTTTCATCTTTCAAGCTCAAAGTAAGTGCATCCTAGCCCCGTTTTTAATGTTCTTTATATTTTTGAAATCCTCGTAGCTCAATTTAGTTATTTCTACCCTTAATTTGAGCTAAGGTTCATGTTCAAAAATATAACCATGAATGACATGCTTGTGCTTTGATGTCTTATGGAAGAATATGAAAGTTTGAGGTGTGATAAACAACTTTTACTAGGTAGTTTTTGGTGAAATTCATAAAAAGGACTTAATTGTAAATGTTGTAAAAACTATGTGTAAATGTGTGAATAAATGAGAAACGTAGGTTGGTAGAAGAGAGAAAATGATTCTTCTAGGCTTGAATAATGAGAAAAATGGGTACTTTTCATTTTACGAGCCTAGGGGCAATTTTGTAATTTTGTGAAACTTTAGCGGCAAAATTGTAATTTTTCCATAGTGTGATTTTTGGACTGAATTGAATAGTAAATGTATTAAACGAGTTAAATGTGCTATTTTAGATCAAGAGGGACGAGGAACAGACCTTGACCGAGGGAAAGCCAAGGTTGTGGATTAAATCGCAAATAGTCACATTTTGCACTGAGGTAAGTTGTGTGTAAGTAATTCAACAATTCCATTATTATGTGTTTAATAATTGATATTCTATGATGTATGTATGATTGTCCTAATGAAATTGGCTTGTGACAATTTAATGAAAGTTTGGTGATATCTTTATATCTCGGAAGTTCCGGGTAACCTTGAGGAATGCTTAGGATTTAGATATTATGACACCACAATTAACGAGATCCTATGTAAGACCATGTCTGAGACATGGCATCTGCATTGATATGTGAGCCAGTGTAAGACCATGTCTGGGACATGGCATCGGTGTTGATATGTGTGCTAGTGTAAGACTATATCTGGGATATGGCATCAGCATTGATATGTGATTTCATGTAAGACCATATCTGGGATATGGCGTTGATATGAGATTTCGTGTAAGCCCATGTCTAGGACATGACATCGATATGAGGTCCCGTGTAAGACCATGTTTGGGACATGGCATCAACACCGACATGAGACTTTGTATACGACTATATCTAGGATATGGCATCGATATGTAGGCCCATGTAAGACCATGTCGGGGACATGGCTTTGGCATTCTATTTTGGTGTATGATGATTCTAAAAGTCCTTTAGTATTCTGGGTAAATCAACAGGCCATTCAAGATTATGATTGATAAGTGGTGTAGAATGAGTAAGAATGTATGGTACAGGTATGTACGTAAACTTCATGAGTATTGGACTCGACTCAAGTTGGGAAATTAGGAATGGGTATGAAAGAGTAAGATAAACATGGTGTTCAAATACATTTATTATCAATTCTCAATATGTTCATTATGTGTAATATGATAATGTGGTGGTGAGTGATAGTATACTTAATTCATGAGTTCATGACCTATGTTGTTTACTATTTGCACATGACTTACTAAGTTATATGCTTACATCTCTCTCTCTTTTCCTTTTTGTTCTAGCATCGTCAAGCTAGCTCGAGGATCATGAACGTTGGAGCTCGAGTCACACTATCAATAAATCTTTTGGGGTATAATTAGTTTACTACATTTAAGTATGGCATGTATAGGAGACTTAGTATTTTGTTATATGTGTCATATTTGTTAGCCAAAGTGATGGCTCCTTTTGGTATATTATTCCGTTTTGTATATGGCCATGAAATATGGCTCATATTGATTATTGGGTTGAAATCCCTAAATATTATTACAAATATGAGATGTGTTATTACCTTTGTGGTGTGTGCCAAATGGTTGATAAAATGTGGAATTTATGCTTAATGGATAAATGATGTCAATTGGCATGGTCACTATATTAATAAAGTTAAAGAAATGGATTGTGTAACACCCCTTACCCGTACCCGACGTCGGAATAGGATACGAGGTATTACCAAATCATAATACATACCATTAAATAAAACCGAGACAAAAATATGGCATCCAATTAGATCATGAATCATTATAACATATGCCTTTAACAATATTAGCCAATTTCAATGGCTTTGTACAAAATAATCTGTCAAATCTCAGAACTAATATTTTATACCTAGGCAATTATGACACGTAACAAAATAACTAAGCCTACTATACATGCCATAATTCAAAATGTTTAGTTCAAATACCAAAAGTATTGATAGTGCGGACAGATCTTCAACGATCTCTAACTCCTGTGCTAGTTGGATGACACTATAAAACAAAAGAGAGAAAATAAAGTAAGCTTATAGCTTAGTAAGTAAGTATATAAATAATGAATAAGGAATCTAATGTGTTCACAAAATAACTCAACCATATCTATTTTTAATTTCACTATTTACTCCAATTTGATCAAGTTGTCCCTCTTGCGACATGTTCACTGAATAAATCATAACTCGAGTTACAAAACTCGAAATTCAAATCCATGAAATTTTCTTGAAACTAGACTCATATTAATTCTTACTAAAATTTTTCTAGAATTTTTGGTTTAGCCAATTAGTACAGTTTATTAGTTAAAGTTTCCCCTGTTATACAGCTCGACTGATCTGACCTCTGTTCACTACGAATTGGTTTTCTCCCTATAAAAAAGTAAAATAGCCATGAAATTTGTTTCATTTAAAACTAGAATCAATAAGGAATATAGGAATATAAACTATATTTCTTAATTAGTTTTGTACAATTTTTAATGATTTTTTTAAAGTCAGAATAGGGGATCACATAGTCATTCTGAACAAGTCTCACAAAAATATAAATATCTCAAATTATAGGATTCTTTTACTTGCTCTGTTTCTTTTACATAAAAATAGACTCATTAAGCTTTAATTTTATATCTCATTCAGCCTCTAGTTAAATTCTTACTATTTTTGGTGATTTTTCAAATTCACGTCACTGCGACTGTCCAAAACAGTATTATTGCTAATTCACTCTTTCACACTTTCTTTGTATTAACCTCATTTTAACATGCATATCACAATTCATTTTCACCACATTTCATACATCACAAGTATAGGTCCATGATTACAATGTCACTATAAAATCATCCCGCTGAACACTTCGGATCAATCCTTGATACTTGGTGGTTTCAGCACATAGCTCCACCCATCATATTTCACATAGTTCGGCTCTCTTGTACACATGGTGAACACTTAGTACTACCCATGTGACCTAGCCAGTTTATATCGTAGCTCTCTTGTCTACATGGTGTCCTTCACTTGGAACCACACATGCGACCTAGCTACATTTATCCTCTCCCGTAGCTCTCTTATCTACATGGTGTTATGGAAAAAAATGGTTAATTGTTGTTAGATAAACAACTTTTGTTAAGTGATTTTTGATGAAATTGTCAAATAGGGATTTAATTGAAAATTAAAAAATATTCATCGTTGAAATAAATGAAATGTAGGGCTTTTTAGGAACCTACATGAAATTCAGCTATGGTGGGTTAATGGAAAATTTCTTGAATTTTCATTTTATGAGCTAAGGACTAAATTGTAATGAAATCAAAATTATAGAGGTAAAATGTAATTTTGTAAAAATATGAATTTGGATTGAATTGAATGTAATAGTAATTAAATTGGTTGAATTTATTTATTTAGATCAAGATAAACCTTAACCAGATTTAAATCGAGGGAAGGCAAAAGTTGCGAATTAGCCGATCGTACTCCTACGCATTAGTTGTCTATGTAAGTTCATAGTATTAAATTGTATAATTAAATTTCTATGTGTGTAAATGTATATTTTTTAATTAAATAGTTAAGTTTTATATAATTATACCCTGTTGTACTTCGGTACCCCTGAATGCACATACGTGCCCCTGTTGTACTTTGGTACCCTTGAATGCACATACCTGCCCTGTTGTACTTTGGTACCCTTGAATGCACATACGTGCCCCTATTATACTTCGATACCCCTGAACGCACATACGTGCCCCTGTTGTACGTCGGTACCCCTAAATGCACATACATGCCCCTGTTGTACTTCGGTACCCCCAAATGCACATATGTGCCCCTGTTGTACTTCGGTACCCCTGAATGCACATATGTGCCCCTGTTGTACTTCGGTACCCATGATTTTCACTTACGTGCCTTAATTACATTTTGGTAACTTCAATCCCATATAATAAGTGTTTTATTCAAATAATGTTAATTTAAATGATTCACTATGTTCTTCCTAAGCATCATGAGCTTATATGTGTTTGTGTGACGTTTTGTAAATCACTTTTGCTAACATTGGACAGATAGATTCATCGACTCACACTATCCATCGTTGTTGGTAGCATTTGAACTCTTTAGGGTTGTGGCATGTATATGTGGCTATATATATATATATATATTTTTGTGTGTGTGTGTCTAGTTGTTTTGGTATAATGATGAACTACAAAGTTATATGTTTAGATACTTTGTTTTCTAGGTTGTATATATGTATCTTTTCACTTGATATAATGTTATAGAGGCAAACACTTGTGAATGGTTTAATGTTCGATGAATTATGTTGTTATGCTAACATTTATATCTATATTGGTTTTTGAATGATTAAAGATGGAATGGTAGTTTAAAATGCATCTTATAGATAGTCTTGTGATATGTTTGAATGTAATGACTTGGTGCCTTTGTTATCAATGACATATATGGCTACTGGTGCTAGTTGTAGAATAGTATATTTGGTACCTTTTCGGTGTGAATTGGATAGGTAAATCAAATGGTAGGTTTTGGCATAAACTTAGTTAAAGGTTAGTTGAACATTTTGGCCAATTTGATTATATGATTATACATGTTTAGGTGATGAGATTGAGGTGCCCTTTGGGCACATTGGTTGTATGCATATATATTATATTTGAATAGCTTGTTTATGCATGATCTTAGTGAAAATTGAAGACTTGTTTATATGTGCAAAAGTAATTGTAAGTATATGCATGAATGGGTGAGAAAAATGGCTTGTAAATGGCCTATTTTTCGTCCACATAGGCATGCGTCTCTGTCGTGTGTCCCTTGTAGTTTTCAAAGTGTTAGAAGTCAGGTTGTTATATAGCCTAGCACACGGCCTGACACACAGGCGTGTAGGTTCATTTCAAAGGTACACAGCCTGGCACACGGGCGTGTGGCTTGGCCGTGTGACCCAAGTCAATGAGTTACATGGGCTGGGACATGATCGTGTGTCCATACTTCGAATGTCCACACGGCCTGATACACAAGCGTGTGTCTCAGACACGTGACCCTGCAGTTTGGAAATTTTCATCTTTTTTCCTAAAAATTCTACATGTTTTCGATTTAATCCCGACTTGTTTCTAATGTGTTTTTAGGGCCTCGAGGGCTCATATAAGGGACAATATGTATGTCGTTGATTAGTTTTGCATTGATTGATGTTGTGAATTAAATGTTTTAAATTCTTGATATTTTTGAAATGTAAACTCCGATAATGCCCCGAAACCCTATTTCGGTGACAAATACGGTTAGGGTTGTTACACACAAGGTCTAAGACACGGTCGTGTGTATTAATTCAGTGAGTTACACAACCTGACACACGATCGTGTATATCAACTTAGTGAGTTACACGGGCAGAGACACAGATTGGGACACGATCGTTTGTCCCACCTTCGAAATCGCCTGGGGCATTCCACAAGACTGTGTGTCCTTTGTTTTTGAAATTTTTCATATTTTCTTGAAATTTCCTAATTTATTTCAAATTAGTCCTTGAGGGTTTTAAGATTAATTTTTAGTCCCCAAAGCTCAATTTAAACCTCGTAGGTGTCAGTTATTATAGTAATTCAATTACTTTATGATGTTTGGGAAATTATATTGTAACGATTATGATTTTACCTGTTTATTTCTGTTAATTTGTTATAGCATTCTCGTAACTCTATTCCGGTAATGGATACAGGTTAAGGGTGTTACTTTTAGTGGTATTAGAGCAACGGTTTAGTCGACTCTCGGACTGAACATAGTGTGTGTAATGTCTAGAATTACATGCCATATAAACATGTGATAGTGTGACATGTTTGATCCAATCTAACCTTTGTTTTTCTTATAGATTGTAAAGATGTCGGTTGGATCTAGTCATGCTGACATTAATGAGGTTAATAGTAATACACCGACCATAGAACAAGGGATTAATATTAATATTCCAATTTCACAAGTATCTGAAAATGAACTTAAAAACATGTTTTTTGGGTTTATGAACTATTGGTTTAATGAATTTATGCAAATGAATATTACGGCTCAACAACCTCCACCCCCTTGTATATCTCTTGTTGCACCTCCACATCCTCCTATGATTGAATCTAAACAACATATACGAATTGAAAAGCTTAGGAAATGTGGTGCTGCAGAATTTCGAGGTAGGTTGGAAGATGATCCAGTTAAAGCTAAATATTGGCTTCAGAATATTCTACGAGTTTTTGAAGAAATGACTTGCCTTCTTGATGATTTTCTTAGATATGTCGTTTTACTGTTAAAAGGAAAAGCATATAGTTAGTGGACTATGTTGATAGATGTGGTACCAAAGATAAAATTTCAAATTTCTTGAGATTTCTTTTAGACTGAGTTCAAAAAGAAATATGATGGTAAATGGTATTTGGACAAAAAGAAGAGAGAATTTCTTGAATTAAAGCAAGGAAATATGTAACACCCCTAACCTGTAACCATCGCCGGAATAGGTTAAGAGGTATTATTGGACTTATAACTCAGTTCAGAACAATAATTTATCAAATATCATTACATTTCAATAAATATCACTCATTCACATTCATTATGTACTTAAATCAAGCATACAAAGCTTTAATCATACATTCGGGACTAAATCGTAACATATTAAAAATTTCAGAAACTTAGAAAAATTTCCACATTTCAAGTATCACACGTCCGTGTGAAAAGGCCGTGTGCCTCACACGGCTAGTAGACACACCCGTGTCTTAAACAGTGTGGAAACAGGGCATACATACTGACTTATCCACACGACCACAAGACACGCCCGTGTGCCAAGCCATGTGAAAATTAGGGAGGTTGCTGACTTGGCCACACGGCCGACCACATGCCCATGTGCCAGCCCGTGTTCCACTCATACGGCCAGTAGACACGCCCGTGTGTCTAGGCCGTGTCAAACCTGTAGGGTATACTGCCTTAATTCGAAAGAGTACCCCAGGGGACACATAGCCGTGTAACATGACCGTGTGTCACACACGGCTAAGACACACGCTCGTGTCCCTACCCGTGTGGACAAAAGTAGGCTATTTACAAAGCTATTTTGCCACCCTATAAACACAAGAATTCACAAGCATATATGACCATATTTCATAACCCAATTGGCAAACATTTCATAACCATTTCGTATACAAAATATACCAATTTAACTTGATATTCAATTACATGTTCAGTACCATGCATAATCCATTCTTCTAACAATATATATATCAACACCTCACTTGCATACTTTCATTCGAACATTACCATACCAAAACATACCATATACAAACACATATATACAACCAAAATATGATATCAAATGAGCCAAATCACATGGCTTAACTTATACACAAAACATACCAAAAATCAAGTTGTCAAGTATCATAACTAACATCATTTAAACTAGCCTATACATGCCATATTCACAAATTTTCACAAGTTCAAAATACCAATCGAAATTTGGATAGTGTGATGAGAAACTCCGACTTGTCCGAAACGAGCGAACAACGAGCCTCTAAAAACATAGAAAAAGAAACAGAGTAAGCTTATAGCTTAGTAAGCTTGTATAATTCAGAATTAGACTTACCATTAATATAAAATCAAGCAATAATAAAAGTGCCAACAATTCAATTTAACCATCACCTATTCATACATAGTCATCACATGTTAGTCATTTAACAAATACATAAATCCATACATAATATAATACTTTGTATCATTATAAATTCACATGTCATATATATAACATTAATAACATATATATACAACCGCAACTTATCCGTATAAATAGTATTTAAGCTCGTTGAACCTATTATAACTTCAAAGGATACTCGAGTGAACATTGTCAATAATCGATTAATTCATTATCATATATGCTCTTTCGAGCCATGATCAGTAAGCTCCTCTTGAGCTGATAGACAGTAAGCTCTAATGAGCTAAAACATTAAGGTCTATTGAGCTGACAGTAAGGTCTATCGAGCTGAATCGGTAAGCTCCAATGCTGTGGTGAGTCCGCAACAAATGCAGGAGCTCGACCAATACGGTAATCCCAATAACATGTCACTCATATCCAATGAATTCATATAGTTCAAATGGAGCTTGGTAACGAATACAATATATTACTAAGGCATTCATATTTCAAGTATTTCAAATATATACATTCAATTCAACAATTACAAGTATAGAGAAGTTCGATTCTAATTATATGAACTTACCTCGTATTTGCTCGTATAACCGTCGTCTACTCGTCTACCTTTCGTTTCCCTTGATCTAATTTCGGTAATTGTTTATCTTGATCTATATATTATCAAATTCAATATTTTCAGTAACCATTTAATACAATTCACATATTTTTGGAAAATTACGCATTTGCCCCTATACTTTTAACTATGCAATTTAGTCCTTTTTACACAAAATGGCAAATTTATGCAATTTACCCTTAACCCATGTATAGTCGAATTTCACATAATCTCATAGCAGCTCATGTTTTCATTTTATTCACATTTTCAACCACAACATTTCTATCTTTCACAATTTAATTCTTAATTCTCATTTTTGTCAAAAATCACTTTATAAAACTTGTATATCTATTAACAACCATCAATAATCTAACAAGATACTTCAAAATACCCAAGTATTCAACAATGGCATATCTCAAAATCTATAACAGTTTCAAAAATGAAGGTACGGGCTAGCTAGATTAAGCTGCAACGAGCTCAAAAACGTAGAAGTCATTAAAAACCGAGTTAAAATGGACTTAAATTTGATCCTACAATGGCCGAATTTTTTCAAGCCCTCCCAAACCCTATTCTCTCTTTTACAATCGGTTGAATAAAGAAGATGACACCAAATTAAGTTTTTGTTTTACTGATTTCAACATTAATTACCTATTTACCATTTTAACCTTTAAAACATTTAATAATTTCAAAAATACCAAGCCAACCACTTCCACTATGTCATTAAAGGACTAATTACCATACAAGTACTGCCATATTTCATGTTCATAGCCATATAATGCTTTTATCAACTATAACCCTAATTTTACACTTTACGCGATTTAGTCCTTTTACCGAATTAAGCATTTAAACGGTAACATTTATTTACGAAACTTTCACATAATTAATCTATCATGCTGTAAACCTTATTAAAATAATAAAATAAATATTTTGACTTTAGATTTGTGGTCCCAAAACCACTGTTCCAATTTGACCTAAAAACAGGTTGTTACAACTCTCCCCCTTAAGGATTTTCGTCCCCGAAAATCTTATCGATAAAGAGGTTAGGGTACTATTTTCGCATAGCTTCCTCGGGTTCCCACATAGCTTCCTCAATTTCGTGTTTATGCCAAAGAACATTCACTAAGGCTATATGTTTATTTCTCAACTCTTTGATCTCACGAGCCAAAATCCTGATTGGTTCTTCGTTATACGATATATCGGGTTGAATTTCGATATCTATCGGAGAAACACATGTGCTAGATCGGATTTATATTGACATAGCATCGAAACATGAAAAAAATTATGTATCTTTTCAAGCTCAGACGATAACGATAGTCGGTATGCTACATGCCCTATTCTTTCAATAATCTCATACGGCCCAATGAATTGAGGACTTAATTTTCCTTTACGGCCGAAATGGAGAATTTTCTTCCACGGTGACACTTTCAAGAATACTTGATCTCCAATCAGAAATTCTATTTCTTTATGTTTCAAATCGGTATAGGATTTATGTCTATCTAAAGCTGCTTTTAAATTGTCGTGAATCACTTTCACTTTTTCTTCAGTTTCTTTGACTAATTCAACCTCGTGAATTTTTTTTCTCACTCAATTCAGTCCAGTATAATGGTGTTCGACACTTGCAACCATATAAATCTTTGTATGGTGCCATCTTTATACTTGTTTGGAAATTATTGTTATAAGAAAATTCAATCAAAGGCAAGTATTTCTCTCAGCTACCTTCAAACTCGAGAATGCAACAACACAACATATCCTCAAGTATCTGTATAATTCTTTCGGATTGACCGTCAGTCTGGGGATGAAAATTTGTACTGAAATTCAATTTTGTTCCCAGAGCCTCTTGCAATTTCTTCCAAAATCGCGACGTAAATCTCGACTCTCTATCAGAAATAATAGATAATAGCACACTGTGTAATCGAACAATCTCTAAAATATAAAATTTTGCTAATCTATCAAGTGAGTAATCTATACGTACCGATATGAAATGAGTAGATTTTGTTAGTCGATCAGCAACAACCCAGATAGCATCTTTCTTTTTTGGAGTTAAGGGTAGTCCCGACACGAAGTCCATAGTGACTCTATCCCATTTCCATTCAGGAATCAATACAGGCTACAGTAAACCAGATGGTACTTGATGTTCAGATTTTACTTGTTGACAAATCAGACATTTCGATACAAACTCTGATATATCCCGTTTCATTCCCAACCAATACTACTATTTCAAATTATTATACATCTTGGTACTACCCGGATGAACAGAAAAGTGACTACTGTGTGCTTCATGCAGAATCTTCTAAATAAGTTTTGTATTCTTTGGTACACAAATCCTATTTCGGAACATTAAACAATCAATGGTTCCAATATGAAATTCTGAATCAGAATTAGACTCACATTGAATTCGTTTAACTTCCAAAACACTGTCATATTTCTGAGCTTCACCAGTTTGTTGAAGAAACACCTGTTTAGCTTTTAATTCAACTAAAATAGACCCATCATCACAAATCATCAACTGGGTGTTCATTGCTCGTAATGCAAACAAAGATTTTCGGCTCAAGGCATTAGCAACTACATTAGCTTTTCCCGGGTGATAATCAATCACAAAGTCATAACCTTTCAATAATTCAAGCCATCTTCATTGTCTCAAATTCAAATCCTTCTGTGATATCAGATATTTCAAGCTTTTGTGATCTGTATAAATATGGCATTTCTCACCGTAAAAGCAGTGTCGCCAAATCGCTAATGCGAACACAATTGCAGCCAACTCTAAATCATGTGTCGGATAGTTTTTTTCATGCGATTTCAACTGTCGAGAAACATAAGCTATAACCTTTCCTTCTTGCATTACAACACAACCCAATCCGTTTAACGATGCATCACTATAAATTATGAACTCTTTACCCGATTCAGGTTGAACCAAAACTAGTGCCTCTGTTAATAGTGCTTTCAACTGTTCTATTGACATTTTTTTGACCATTCGAGCTTTACATCTTTTAGTAGCAGTCGTTTCATCGGTGTTGTAATCATTGAGAATCCTTTCACGAATATTTGGTAATAACCCGCTAAGCCTAGAAAACTATGAACTTTTGATACATTTCTCAGAGGTTTCCAATCAACAATAGTAGAAATCTTGCTCGGATCAACTCTAATACTGTCAGCTGAAACAATGTGCCCCAAAACTCCAACCTCTTTGATCCAGAACTCACATTTACTGAACTTTGCAAACAACTGCTTATCACGTAGAGTTTGTAACACAATTATCAAGCTCTCGGTATGCTCAGGTTCATCTCGTGAATAGATTAGAATATCATCAATGAATACAACAACAAATCTGTCTAAATATGGTCTGAATATTCGATTCATCAAGTTCATAAAAATGGCAGGAGCCTTAGTTAAACAGAAAGGCATGACAAGGAATTCATAATGTCCATACCTTGTTCTGAACGCAGTTTTTGGTACATCCGACTCTTTGATTCACAATTGATAGTAGCCTAATCTCAAATCAATCTTTGAGTCATATGTATATGAAACATTAGTATATAGGAGAATAATGCCAAACTTTATGTGTCAAACATGATACTATCATTCCTGGTAGCTATTCTTACTAATTGAACAAGGTGAAGGAAGAAGTTGATGCCATTAATCCATGGTTGAACCTTCCAGCTCCATTTCTCTTTAAGACCATGAATTCTTCTCAGATTGAATCAATGTTTGTAATGAAAGATCCATGTTGGATGCTAGGCAGAGTGCGTATCGAACTTCTTGCAGTTTGTAAGAATTTAGATCCCAATTTTGAAGACAACCACTTTCCTGTTTTAAAATCAATCCCTCTTAATTAACAATAGTAAAAGTTATCCCTACGCCTACAGATCCTTTTTTGCATGAAACATAAAGTGTGAGGCTTGCATGTTGTCGTTTAGGTACTAAACTTTGAGATGATAACATAGAAGAACTAACTTCAACATTAACGCGACTTTGAAAAGTTGTTGTCCATTAGTTAGTATTGACAATTGCAAGATTGACTGCTTGAATTGGGCATACTTCACTTCCATCAAAAAAATATATTCCTATGCTTCCAAATGCTCTACATTGACACTTCTATGGTTGATGTGAAAATAGGTCTGTTATCTTGTTTCAGAAGAAGATCAATAAATAATTGCTTCAAATTTAAAGTTGGTAAATGGTCAATGTGAGTACCCAATTGATTCTCAAACCAGACAGTTCTCGCAAAATCACAGTTGAGGAAAGATGCTTAGAACTTTCAATTTCAATTCCTTTCAATTCCACATAAAGGACATTGATCACTGTTAATTGGAATTCTCTTGAGCAATTCCTTCTTGAGAGGAAGTGCATTCAAAGAAAAAAGAATGACTTTATACAAGAGTTTAAGCTTCCATAATCTAGACCAGAAACCTTTTGGATGGCTCAAAAGGGCAAACGAGGATGACTTACTCAAGGAAACTAAAGCTGAATAACCAGATTTAGTAGTATAATTACCCGATGAATCATAAATCTAGATTAATTTATCCTTCGTATCCAAATAGTTCATTCCTTTTTATTGAAGTTGAGAATAACAAGGCAATGTCAGATGATCTTTTAAAAAACTAAAAGACCATTTTTTATTCGTCTCTCGGTATAAGATCCCTAAGATTTAGTGATTGTTCCAGAAGATTAGGAGACATAATATCTTTATGAGAAATGCTTCCACTCGCAATAAAATTATTCGTGACATTTCCAAATTTCCAATCAATTCCCTTGATGAGGAGGTCTCTACCTTTTCCAATACCCAAGAATCCGAAGATTTTTTCTTCACAATGAGAAATGGCTCTTTGCTACAATATTTAGGCAACAAAGTGTTCTTTAAAAGGTTACAGCTGCCATTAACAATCCTCCAAACTTGATTCAAAAGTAGAGCTTGATTGAGTAAACAAAAAGGTTTGATGCCAAGTCCACCTTGATCAATTGGTTGACAAAGGTGCAATTTCTTAGTGTCAGAATCATGGTTCCACCAGAAATTTGTTACAATTTTATCAATATTATCACAAAATTTCTCTGTGGCAGAAAAACAAGAAAGATAATAAATTGGTATTTATGCTAATATTGATTTGATAAGTGTTAGTCTTCGTCCTAAAGAAACTAATTTTGCCTTCCATCCTTGAAGCTTTTTGCTAATATTATCAAGGATAGTCAGCTGAAAATAGTCTTTTTTGGCAAAATCTTTAAAATTAAATTCAAGATAATTTACTAGCAGTTTTATCAACTCTAACACCAAGAATTTCTTTGAATAATCTCATAAACCTTGGATGATAATTTAGACTTACTGTCAATTTAGATTTATTGAGATTAGTCTTTTGCTCGGAGAAGTGATAGTAAGTATCCAAAATTTCTTTAATTTTTTGGCATTATGAGATGTTAGCTCTGCTATACATTACTAATCACCAACCCGAATTCCAGATAGGATCCAAGTCGCCAACCTGCAATCCAGATAGGTCCCACCAAACGATTGAGCATGAGGTGAACCGCAAGAGGATAGCAAGGGAAGTTCGCGAACCTATCTCACAAAATGAACTCACAAATCCAGCTCGCATGAACCAAGGGAGAGCCACGGTCTCAGTCCACGTATACTCAAAGAGCTCGCAAAAAAGAGACTGCATGCTCTATAGGCAACTCAAGGCGAAACACGTGTCCAGCAAGCCTGAAGCCCATACAGAATCTTAGTCCCAAGAATAGAGGGGACTACGTGCGCTGCAACAAACCCAAGGCGAAACACGTGTCTAGCAGGCTTGGAGTCCGCTCAAAATATCAGTCCTAATAACAATGGAGTCAAGACAAAACAACGGGGTCAGGTCATGAGCTGATAGCATAAATACTCGAATGCTCCCGTTGATAAGATACGAGACAAAATCACTCAACAAACTCTAAAGAAAATAAAGGTATCATCAACAAAGAAAGAAAAGATGTGAAATAGCCATACCTATTCTACAAAGCTTGATGCCATTAATGAAGCTTTCTTCCGAAGCCTTGATTAAAGCAAGTGAAAGAACATTAAGACACAATACAGAAATATAAGGTGATAAAAGTACCACCTTAACGTATACCCCTTTAAGCTTGAAATGACTTGAAAAGTGTGCCATTCACCAACACTTGAAATGAGACAGTTGAAATGCAAGTGATGATGCGATGAATCCACCAATTAGGGAAATTCATTTCTTTGAGGACTGCAGTAATGAAATTCCAGCTTAATCTATCGAAAGCGTTCTTCATATCCAGCTTAAGTTCTCCTAAGATACATGAACCCTTGGAAAGGATTTTTTTAAAAGTTCCGCACCTTGAATCACATTGTCACTAGTATGTCTTCCCTTGATGAAAGTATTTTGAAATGAAGAAATTAAGCCTTCAAGAAGAGGCCTTAATTTTGAAACCAAGATTTTGGAAATGATTTTATAAATCGACTTGGAAAGACTTATTGGTCTACGGTCTGAAACAGTAGAAGGAGATGAGTTCTTAGCTAAAAGGGCTATGAATGTTTTATAGATTTCTTTAAGCATTTTACCTTCATTCAGAAAATCTCGAACAAAGGAAATTATCTGATCACCCATAAAATTCTTTTTTTTTTTAAGAATATTCCTTGTTTAACATCAGGGCCAGGAGATTTCAAAGGTCGGAGATCGAAAACCACTTTTTTTTATGTTATCATTAGTAATAGGAGCATGAAGGACATTAAGGTGCTCATGAGAAAGCTTGGGAAGATTCAAAGAACTTAGATAATTCCTTAATTTGTAAAAATAATAAATTTAGGAATTTTATTAAGATTAGATTTTACCTTTTATTTTTATGTTTTGTGTTTTAACTTTCATCTCTATTTTATTAGATAATTCCTTAATTTTATCTTAAGAATTTGATTAAGGTTAAGATTTTAAGAAGTTTGGGTTTAAAAAAGATGATGGGAAGGAGGGGTGGTCAAGTTTGGTTTTGGGCAGTAATTGAAAGTTTAATTGTTTTTGTTCTTTTAATTCTATTCCTTGCTTTTTTATACAAGCAGTGTGGTGGAATTCACCACCACCATTGAGCTACTTTAACTTTTTATATTTTCAATTAAGTTCTATTTTATTTCCTCGATTATTTTCTTTTTATCATTCTAACTTTGGGCTGATCATTAATCCAAGAGAGAATTGTGAGGCTTCTCGTTATTTCACCGGTTTAAGAGATAGATTTAGTTGCCTCATAATGTTGTTATAACATCAAGTTAAAGAGGATTTTTTTTTGTGTTGTGCTACATACAATTGGAGAATCTATATGGTTCGTATTTGTAGTATTCTGTCTGTAACAGCCCAATTTCAGTGGAATCGGAACAGTGATCTTAGGACCACAAATTCAAGCCAAAAAATAAAATTTATTTTTATTTTATTATATGATCCATATTATACTAGAAATGTTGTGTGATATTTTGAAAAGAAAATTTTACCGATTATGTGCTTAATTACGAGAAGGACCAAATCGCATAAAATGAAAAAGTTGGATTCTAGTAGCTAGAAGGATCAAATAGCTATGGAATTAAAAAATTAATGTCCTTATATGGTAATTAGACCATTAATAAAAAGTATGTAGATATTTTTGGATGATTCATCCATGGAAAATGAGAAAAAAGATAGGGACTAAATTGGAAAGTGAAAATATTAATTAATTAAAAAGATGAAAAGAAAATAAAAATCATATTTTCTCATATTCTTCCCCAAAATAAACATGGAAAACCTAGGAGAGAGAGAAGAGACTTTTATGGCCAAATTGGGTAAGTTTCCTTGTCTCATTTTTAGTAATTTTGATATTTTTGAAGCCGGGATAGCCTAAACTATTTATTTGGGGGATCAATTTGAAAAGTTATCAAGGTATAAAAATTGGTTCAAGGATGTATATGCTGGAAATTTGAAATTTATGGTAGAAAATGAAAGATTGATGATAGATAAACAACTTTTACAAAATGATTTTTTATGAAAACTTGATTTAGAGACTAAAATGAAAATTGGTGAAAATCCATGGAAAATGCTGAAATTTGGAAATGTATGTGCTTTAAAAGTTGTGTGTATAATTCGGCTAGGTTTGGGTAGAGGGTCGGATTTCATGAATTTCATTTTCCAAGCCTAGGGACAAAATGGTAATTTATGGAAAAGTTAGGGGCAAAATGGTAATTATGCCTAGGATGAAATTTTAGTCCACATGAATGCAAAAAATGATAAATTAGGATAGACCAAATTCGAATTTAGATTGAGGAATGAGGAAAATGTCGAATTAGTAGATTTTACATATACGATCCTTTGTCGAGGTAAGTTCGTGTAACTAAATTGTATATGTTTTATGCTTGATTTAAATGTTGTGTTTGTGAATTTTATCAATGTCATAAATATGTGAAATGATCACCTACTCGATATAGCCCGATAAATGAAAATGCCCAATAAAATGGTAAATGAATAAAATGTTACTTGTATGCTTGACATGAATGTGGAATGTGTTTTACTCGAATTACATAAATGTTACAGAGGTATGAAATAATCAAATGCCTGATAATGCTTGAAAAATGTTTAAATCCCCGATTGAATAAACGGAAAATCGATGGATATGTGATTTCTCGAAATGAAAGAGGTCCTGCATTTGTTGCGAATAGGATTTAGCTCGGATGAGTAATCCTTCGACCTCAATTCTGATAGGATTTAGCCCGGACGGGTAATCCTGAAATAAGGTCTGTAACACCCCAAACCCAGCCCAGACGTTATGGCCGAATCTGACATGCCACATAAGAGTTTGAAAATTCATGTTTCATTTTAGTGTTTAAAAAAAATTGACTTTTAATAAATTAACAAGTGAATGGAAGCTGGGCACCAGGTAGGTATCTGAAACAGAGGAGGTGAGCCATGAAGGCTGCTTAAGTACCAAGCTCTTCGATTAGATCCAATCCTAGACATGCCCACTGCCATTGCCACACTTGGTTATAACGAGTTGAAGTTTATTTAAGTGAATATTCTTTAAAGTTGGATAATCGTGTCATTGTGTTATTTTAAAAACGAGTTCCATTTTGAAAACGCGTCCCTAAGCCTAGCCCATTAATTATCAATCGGTTTAAAGTTAAAAAAATAGAATAAAATAATCCGAAAAAAAAATAAAAGGAAAGTTAAAATGGCCTTATTACAACCCAAAAATAAATAATAAGTAAATAAATAAAGAAATCTTAAAGGAAACCAAATGCTTAATTAAAAAAAACCCAAGGGCAATCACCGTGGCCTCTCAATCCCCTCCGGCTCCAAGTCCCCATCATGGCTCTCCCAGGGGTTAAGGAAAAAGGGGTGAGTTTGGAAACTCGAGTGTACAACAAGCCCTTTTCAGAGCCCAAAACAATATCACTGTTGGGCCTTAGCCCAAGTCCAAGCTCAACATATCTTTGGCCGTAGCCTTTTCATATTTCATATTCTTGGGCCAAGCCTTCACATATTTCATATTCTTGGGCCAAGCCTTCATCAGAAAAGCGGTATGGCCCATAGGCCCATTTCAATATCACATGTAATGTCAATGAAAGAATGAATGCAAGCCCATTTGGGGAGACTACTCGACCCACCATCCGCTACTCTCCACCCGTACCAACCAAGCTCTCCATGTGGGGAATAACTCAACCCACCCAGCCAAAACTCTCCACTGGCAGCATAGCTGCTTTATCATATAACTTGGAGGCCTTACCTCTTTTTAATAATCGGGTATAAGCCCTTTTGAAATGGCGGGGGCATAAGCCCATTATCATAACTGGGGCATAAGCCCTTTATTAACTGGGGCATAAGCCCTTTTTGCACTTCCTCCATCCATATAAAAACCCAACCCCATGTATTTATGAATTCATCATGTGCAAATCATATATATATATCATGTGCATATCATACATATCATGTGCATATCATACATCTCATGTGCATATCATACATATCATGTACATCAAAATCCTATGTAACAAGTTCATAATTAAACCCTAGGGTATAATGGTCATTTTTACCTAGGGGCAAAAGCAGTCATTTTATATTATAAGGGTAATTTAGTAATCTTACCAAATTTTAGGAATTTTCCATTTTCATTATCAGTTACTAACTATTTGTTTGTTTTAACCGCGAATCTGGCCCATTTTTAACGAAACCGAGTTATTGGGCTAAAAACCCCTAATGGGCCCCACATAGCCGATTTGTCCTCTAGGCCCATTTAGCCTGTTTTCCATATTGGTATTACCAGTCTTAACGTGTAATTTAACAGGTTTTCAATTTCTACCAATTTTTCCCAAATGGGCCCGAAAGCCAATTGGGCCCGATTTTAGCCCCTCGAGGCCCAACTTACCAAGAATGCCGAAAATCTCATTCTTACCGTTTCCATTGTTCTCAATCATCATCTCACGGATTTTAACTAACTAGTGAGCGTTAAACATTGCTCACAAGTTCTCGAAATGCCGAATTTCAGCATTTCGGCTTTTCGGCATTTATCGCTTTAAGCTATGAAAAAGGGTTCGTTACACACCTGTTTGGCGATATTCCTTGACGAGGTCTTCTACACGATTTCTCCTATAATCCATCATTAATAATCAGCTTCCCATAATTGAACTAAACCAGAAATCATCTAATATTAATACTTACACATTCGGCCACCATCCATAATGGCCTTAGGAATTTTACCTTGCCGCGATTGATGACTAGGCCTAGCCACTCCGGTGATTCAAGCTATTTCAAGTCGACACTACACCTTGCTGCTCCTTCACTAAATAAACCACAAAAATATTAAAAGAAGACCCCATAAGGCCTATACACATATTCGGCCTTCTCCCTAAATTTTGGGGTTTCGGCTTTTGGCCAAAAGTTACTCTAGGAATTGTTTAGAGTTTGAACGCTTACCACCGTCTTTCTTCTCTAGAATCCGTACGCCTAAAAGGTAAAAGAATTGAACGCCAAAAAATTGAAAAGGAAAGAAAAGGTTGCTGGTCACAAGAATCGGCACCACCCTATCCTCACTGATATCGGCTTTTTTTGCGGTATTTCGGCAGAAGTAGAGATTAAGGAAAGAAATAATGGTGAATGAAGGGAAATAGTGGGCTGGTTTGAATGAAGGAGAAGGAAGAAAAGATGGAAGAAGAGATGGTAGATTCGGCTGCAAAAGAAAAAGAGAGAAAAGACTAATCCTCTAAGGAGAAAACGGCACAAAAATACCTATGTGCCGAAAATCCCTTACTAAACCTCTCTGCCGAAAATTCCCCCTCCAACCTCCCTTATTCAGCCAACTCTATCTTCATATCAATTCCCTAAAATCTCTCCCCTTATCCCTCCTTAATCCATGCATTTAACTGATTCAAACTCTCCCCCAAAGAGTTCCATTCAGCTACAACTCTTGTATGCTCAAAGCATAAAAATTAGCATCCTTTTTGCCAACATAGGGAATCGATCCCAGGTCTTCCCCCTCTATGCTCCACACGCCACATTTTTAGGAGCTTAGTGGCGTCACCCTTGCCACTTTACCAAAGCTCTTTTTGTGATACATTTTACCCACAACTTTATATAAGGGCACCTCGCTGCCCTCCCCAACTCCTAAGTCCAAAATTTAAAAATTCTACCTGGGTTTGGCCAACTCATGGGCCTTCCATAAGCCCACTTACATACTTAAATTATGAATTCCATAATCACATACCAAATTTTAGAAACTTTACTAAAATATCAAGAATCGCGAAAACCCCAAAATCGAGGATATTACAACTCTACCCTCCTTAAAGAAATTTCGGCCTCGAAATTTACTCCGATCCAAACAGTTGAGGTATTGCGACGCATTGCCTCTTCGGTCTCCCAAGTAGCTTCCATCGTCATACAAACTTAGGCGAGCAAACATTACCTTCAATTCTGCCACAGTCCTTCGACTTAATGCATCAGCCACGACATTTGCCTTACCGGATGGTACTCAATCGAGCGATCATATTCCTTTAATGCTCTATCCACCTTCATTGTCTAAGGTTTAGTTCCTTTTAGTCGCAAGTACTTAAGACTCTTGTGATCCGTATAAATGATGCATTTCTCCCCATACAAGTAATGCCTCCATATCTTTAGTGCAAAAATCACTGCTGCCAACTCCAAGTCATGCGTAGGATAGTTTACCTCATGAGGCTTAAGCTGTCGTGAAGCATAAGCGACCACTTTACCCTCTTACATCAACACGCAGCCCAAACCGACATGTGACGCATCATTTGCTACACAACGAAATCCTTACCGGACTGGGCTGAATCAACACTGGCGCTTACATGAAACTTCCTTTAACTTCTCAAAAGCCTCTTGTTGCTTATTTGTCCAAACGAACGGTGCTCCTTCCTTATAAGTTTCGTTACTCGGTGCGCCAACACGAAAAATCCTACCACAAACCTTCGATAATAACACGCCAACCCCGAAAACTTGGATTTCATTCATCGACCTTGGTGGCTTCCATTCCACTGCCTCAATCTTCCGAGGGTCTACCTTGATTCCCTCGGCATACACAACATGCCCTAAAAAAGCTACTTCCTTCACCAAAACTCGCACTTACTAAACTTTGCGTAAAGTTGCTTTTCCTTAACACTTGCGGCACAACACGAAGATGTTCATCATGCTTCTCTTACATTTTCGAATACACCAATATATCATCAATAAAAACGACTACAAACCGATCTAAGTATGGTGGAAGAAGACCCGATTCATTAAATCCATAAAAGTTGCGGTGTATTAGTCAAACCAAAGGCATCACGAAAACTCGTAATGACCATATCGAGTTCGAATGCCGCCTTATGAATATCTACTTCTTTGACTCTCAATCGATGATATCCTCGACCAAGATCAATCTTAGAAAATACCGAGGCTCCTTTCGGTTGGTCAAACGGATCGTCGATTCTTGGCAAGGGATACTTGTTTTTATCGTCGGTTTATTCAATCGCCGATAGTCGATGCACATCCGCATGGTCCCATCTTTCTTCTTTACGAATAGCACCGTGCGCGTGCACGGAGAAACACTTGGTCGTATAAACCCTCTATCCAACAATTCCTGAATTTGGGCTTTCAATTCTACCAACTCCTTTGGTGCCATCCTATAAGGCGCAATGGACACGAGGGGCGCTTCCGGGCAACAAGTCAATTCCAAACTCAACTTCCTGTTCGGGGTAATCCGGGAAGTTCCTTCGAAATACATCTTGAAATTCCTTGATGGTCCTAATCGACTCCATAGTCGTCCCCTCCGGTTCAACTTGATTCACCACTTTAAAAAACGCCTTACAACCTTTCCGAATCAACTTCTCGGCTCTTAAAGCTGAAACCACATTGGACAAGTAATTCCTTCGCTCCCTATGACCATTATCTCTTCATCCTTAATGATTTCTAGCACCATTCTCTTGCGGCACAATCCAACGTTGCCCTATGTTTAGTTAGCTTGATCCATACCCAAAATAAGATCAAAATCCCCAAATGGCAGCTCCATCAATTCCCCTTCAAAAATCTTATCTTGTATCTCTAGAGGCACACCCTAAAGAGTTTATCTACCTTGACCGAGTGTCCCAAAGGACTTATCACCGATACCCCACTTACGGTCTCCTCGGGAAGCATACCCAATGCCCCGGATACATCACAAGCAACATATGAGTGAGTGGAACCCACATCAATTAAAGCGATGTAAGGCTTGTTATAAATGAGAACGTGCAGCTTATAACATCGGGGCGTCACCCTCCTCACGACGTCGTGCGGCAAAGATAAACCAACGCCCGGTGTCCGAGCTTCCGCATGCCCAAAGACCACGCCTGTGCTCCACGTCCTCGTCCATTACCATTGCCTCCTCTCGCCTTGCCCACGACCCTCTCGTGGTGGTGGTCCCCTCGCCGTGATTGGACATCCCTTTGTTCTGCGCGCTAATTCTGAGCCGCATTCTCCGAGGACATTCTCTGAACTTATGTTCCTTTGACCCACAACGAAAACATGCTCCAGTTCGCTTCCAGCATTCCTCCATATGCACTCTGCCACAATCCCTGCAAGCTTGCGATCTAAAAGTATTCACTGGAGCTGCTCGAACTGGTTCTGCCATTCTAGCTCTTTTGACATTTCTATTTACAACACCCGAGGGTCAAGAATCCCTCTTAAATCTGGGTCGATCCTTCTCACGATTTTGCCGCTCAGTCCGTTTTACCTCCTCTGCTATTTTAGCCTTCTCTACCAATGTAGCAAAATCACGCTCCCTCTGTGGAGCTATCAGCACCCTAAGCTCATCACAAAGGCCATCCTCGAATCGAACACTACGCTCATATTCGGTCGCAACTATCCCACTAGCATATCGACTCAGCCTCAAAAATTCTGCCTCATACTCTGCTACAGTCTTATCACCCTGAGTCAAATTCAAGAATTCCTTCCGACGAGCATCCACATAGCTAGCTCCCACATATCTCCCTTTAAAAGCAGTTTTGAACAATTCCCAGGTTACTCGTTCAACTAGAGTACTCTCCCTTACAAGATAATCCACCACCGGTATGCCTCGCCTCGTAGCAAATGACCACACCCCCCTTTTAGCTTTTGCTCCACGAACAATCTAAATCATCCATAATTCGCTCTGTTGCCTCTAGCCAATATTCAGCCACATTTGGGGCTACTCGAGATCGCCCGAAAACCTCTGCTCCGTTAGCCCGAGGCGCTCGAGATGGATCCCCATTCACCGTCCCCAAAGCTAGCTCCAAAGAACTCTCTCTAAAACCCTTAACATGGCTTGGGACAAAGCATCATCCCCGCACCCGATCATAAGACCCGGTCTCCGTTGCTTGAGGCACGATGCCTCCTCACCGGCCTATGCCACGAGGATGAAGATTCAGCTGCACCCTTCCGCGACCACGTCCGCGGCCTGCGTCCACGAGTTCCTCTTGTACTCATATCTAATTACGAATTTTATGGTATTAGTATAATGTTCCACTTTATTTATTAAGAAAATATCTTATGGAAATATAACAGCCTCGAGTTTGTTTTCGTATCGTCGTAGCCTAGCTACTGATCTCATTTCTCTACTTTCTGACTCTACCCTATCTAAAGTATCATAGTAGGGTCTCAATTCTATTCATAGCATCATATCATTATCACATAACATAAAAAGAGTATACTTACAGACTTGGTGCCGGGGATTCATTGCGTCGCTTCTTTCTCCAATCCATTTAAAACTCAAAAACCATATTTTTAGTCATAAAGAATAGAAATTTTAAATTTTGATTTTGAAATACCCTTGTAACACCCTTGTTTTGAAACTTTTAATTTTAGCCCGTTTTATAAACCAGAAAACTTGAACCATTTTAACATGTATACCTTGTAAAACATCTTTGAAAAGAACTTCCCAATACCATTTCCAAAAATACCCTTCTTAGGCCTAAGTTTTCGAAAGATTTTTTTTTTGACCCGATCCACAGCCGAGTTGTTGCAATCGCTCGATACCACTAAATGTAACACCCCAAACCCAGCCAGACGTTATGGCGAATCGACATGCCACATAAGAGTTTGAAAATTCATGTTTCATTTTAGTGTTTAAAAAAATTGACTTTTAATAAATTAACAAGTGAATGGAAGTCGGGCACCGGTGTAGGTATCCAAAGCAGAGGAGGTGAGCCATGAAGGTCGCTTAAGTACCAAGCTCTTCGATTGGATCCAATCCTAGACATGCCCACTGCCATTGCCACACTTGGTTATAACGAGTTGAAGTTTATTTAAGTGAATATTCTTTAAAGTTGGATAATCGTGTCATTGTGTTATTTTAAAAACGAGTTCCATTTTGAAAACGCGTCCTAAGCCTAGCCCATTAATTATCAATCAGTTTAAAGTTAAAAAAAAATAGAATAAAATAATCCAGAAAAAAAAAATAAAAGGAAAGTTAAAATGGCCTTATTACAACCCAAAAATAAATAATAAGTAAATAAATAAAGAAATCTTAAAGGAAACCAAATGCTTAATTAAAAAAAACCCAAGGGCAATCACCGTGGCCACTCTGAATCCCCTCCGGCTCCAAGTCCCCTCATCATGGCTCTCCTGCAGGGTTAAGGAAAAAGGGGGTGAGTTTGGAAACTCAGTGTACACCAAGCCCCTTTTAGAGCCCAAAACAATATCAGCCTGTTGGGCCTTAGCCCAAGTCCAAGCTCAAAATATCTTTGGTCGTAGCCTTTTCATATTTCATATTCTTTCGGTAGAAGCCTTCACATATTTCATATTCTTGGGCCGAAGCCTTCATCAGAAACGGTATGGCCCATAGGCCCATTTCAATATCACATGTAATGTCAATGAAAGAATGAATGCAAGCCCATTTGGGGAGACTACTCGACCCACCATCCGTTACTCTCCACTCGTACCAACCAAGCTCTCCATGTGGGGAATAACTCAACCCACCCAGCCAAAACTCTCCACTGGCAGCATAGCTGCTTTATCATATAACCGGAGGCCTTGCCTCTTTTTAATAATCGGGCATAAGCCCTTTTCGATGGCAGGGCATAAGCCCATTATCATAATCGGGGCATAAGCCCTTTATTAACTGGGGCATAAGCCCTTTTTGCACTTCCTCCATCCATATAAAAACCCAACCCCATGTATTTATGAATTCATCATGTGCAAATCATATATATATATCATGTGCATATCATACATATCATGTGCATATCATACATCTCATGTGCATATCATACATATCATGTACATCAAAATCCTATGTAACAAGTTCATAATTAAACCCTAGAGGTATAATGGTCATTTTTACCTAGGGGCAAAACAGTCATTTTCATATTATAAGGGTAATTTCGTAATCTTACCAAATTTTAGGAATTTTCCATTTTCATTATCAGTTACTAACTATTTGTTTGTTTTAACCGCGAATCTGGCCCATTTTTAACGAAACCGAGTTATTGGGCTAAAAACCCCTAATGGGCCCCACATAGCCGATTTGTCCTCTAGGCCCATTTAGCCTGTTTTCCATATTGGTATTACCAGTCTTAACGTGCAATTTAACAGGTTTTCAATTTCTACCAATTTTTCCCAAATGGGCCCGAAAGCCAATTGGGCCCGATTTTAGCCCCTCGAGGCCCAACTTACCAAGAATGCCAGAAATCTCATTCTTACCGTTTCCATTGTTCTCAATCATCATCTCACGGATTTTAACTAACTAGTGAGCGTTAAACTTGCTCACAAGTTCTCGAAATGCCGAATTTCGGCATTTCGGCTTTTCATTTTATCGCTTTAAGCTATGAAAAGGGTTCGTTACACACTGCTTGGCGATATTCCTTGACGAGGTCTTCTACACAATTTCTCCTATAATCCATCATTAATAATCAGCTTCCCATAATTGAACTAAACCGTAAATCATCTAATATTAATACTTACACATTCGCCACCATCCATAATGGCCTTAGGAATTTTACCTTGCCGCGATTGATGACTAGGCCTAGCCACTCCGGTGATTCAAGCTATTTCAAGTCGACACTACACCTTGCTGCTCCTTCACTAAATAAACCACAAAAATATTAAAAGAAGACCCCATAAGGCCTATACACATACTCGGCCATCTCCCTAAATTATGGGGTTTCGGCTTTTGGCCAAAAGTTACTCTAGGAATTGTTTAGAGTTTGAACGCTTACCACCGTCTTTCTTCTCTAGAATCCGTACGCCTAAAAGGTAAAAGAATTGAACGCCAAAAAATTGAAAAGGAAAGAAAAGGTTGCTGGTCACAAGAATCGGCACCACCCTACCTCACTGATATCGGCTTTTTTTGCGGTATTTCGGCAGAAGTAGAGATTAAGGAAAGAAATAATGGTGAATGAAGGGAAATAGTGGGCTGGTTTGAATGAAGGAGAAGGAAGAAAAGATGGAAGAAGAGATGGTAGATTCGGCTGCAAAAGAAAAAGAGAGAAAAGAGTAATCCTCTAGGGAGAAAACGGCACAAAAATACCTATGTGCCGAAAATCCCTTACTAAACCTCTCTGCCGAAAATTCCCCCTCCAACCTCCCTTATTCAGCCAACTCTATCTTCATATCAATTCCCTAAAATCTCTCCCCTTATCCCTCCTTAATCCATGCATTTAACTGATTCAAACTCTCCCCCAAAGAGTTCCATTCAGCTACAACTCTTGCATGCTCAAAGCATAAAAATTAGCATCCTTTTTGCCAACATAGGAATCGATCCCGTGTCTTCCCCTCTATGCTCCACACGCCACATTTTTAGGAGCTTAGTGGCGTCACCCTTGCCACTTTACCAAAGCTCTTTTTGTGATACATTTTACCCACAACTTTATATAAGGGCACCTCGCCAGAGCCCCTAACTCCTAAGTCCAAAATTTAAAAATTCTACCGGGTTTTGGCCAACTCATGGGCCTTCCATAAGCCCACTTACATACTTAAATTATGAATTCCATAATCACATACCAAATTTTAGAAACTTTACTAAAATATCAAGAATCGCGAAAAACCCGAAAATCAGGATATTACAAGTTCTCTCGAGCATATATTTTGTATTGGATTTAGCCCGGACGGGTAATCCAGATCAAGCTCTTTAGAGCATATGTCATAAAAAGGATTTCGCCTAAATTGGTAATCCTGTAGTATATATATGTGGATCGAGAGTGTACTCTCTAAAATAGTACCTTATGGGTACCAATGAATATGAATTGACGAATCCTGATTCTTACGCCTCGAGTGTATAGTACCTTATGGGTACCAGTGAATATGAATTGACGGATCCTGATTCTTACGCCTCGAGTGTACTACTTATTTATCCATTGATAATTCAAATAAATTCAACGGGTAAGGTTCTGATAGGGGCAAATATAAATTTAAGACAAATTGACATGGAAAAGTGTATATGATATGGAAATATGACATGAAAGAATATTACATGAAATGCAAGAAAATGATGATACATGACAAGTGATATACGAAATATGAGATGATGATATTTGTACATGGAAATTATTTGATGAGAATGTCCATTCTTGATTATAGACCTGTATACTTAGAGTGTACTAATCATGACTTTGATATTCTAAGTAATATGTGTAAAGTTCTGATGCGAAAAGATCTGAACTCGAAATGAACTATTAAGAAATTATACTCGAAATAATGAGATGAATTATGTATGTTGAATGAATACATGATGTAGAAAGCATATGTGCTTGGAAACTTGATTATTGTTGAGCCCAAACATGTCTTGATATTAATATGGAATATATGACTAACAAGGGCAATGAGGATGTGTGTAGGGCTTGAGATAAAAGTGGTCGATTATACCTTACTTAGTTACCTCAAATAGGATGAATGGTAAGTTACGTACCATGTTATATGAACTTACTAAGCATTTTATGCTTACTCTGTTTTATTTTCCCCTGTTTTAGAGGAATCAGAAGCTCGTTGGATTGGAAGCTTGACGGAGATCACTCGGACTATCCATCGGCCCATGTCGGTATAGTATGGTAATTCAATTGTGGTTGTAATGGCATGTATAGGAGATGTTGGCCATATTGGCATGTAAATGTAAGCGATGCTTGTAATCTAGCCGTTGGAATGGCTAGTAATGATTGTTTTGACATACTTGTAATGTCATATTATGTTAGCCACATATATGTTAAGTAGTTGATCAAATTATGTCTAACATGAGGACATAACCAAGGTAAGATTGTAAACATGTATGCATGAAATGATATGTCATGATGATGGATAGAATATGCTTGATAGAATGCTTGAAATGGTTAGTAATTGTTTATGATGATATATCACGTTAAATGATAAAATTAACTTGAATAAAATGCTTGGATTTGTTGGGTTATGAATGCAAGATGTGGTGTAAGATTATGGCAAATTTTGGGGTGAGAAATGAAGCTAGGAATGACTTTATTTTGTCCACACGGGTAGACACACGTGCGTGTGTCTAGACCGTGTGTGACACACGGCTTGGTAACACAGGCATGTGGTTAGGCCATGTGTCCCTTGCACCTTAATTTTGAGAAACAGAATGCTCAGAATTGAGCACACAAGCAGAGACACGGGCGTGTGGCATGGCCGTGTATGCAAGTCAGAGAGTTACACGGGGTCGAACAAGGCCTCTAGCACGGGCGTGCCCCTTGGACCACATGGGCGTGTGAGCCTTGCACCTTAGAAAAAATTTTGAAAAGTTGCAAAAAATTCTTAGAGGTCCCGATTAAGTCTCAACTCGACTCTAATGCTCGTATTGGACCTCGAGGGTCCAATTAAGGGACATTATGAATAATCTCGGTTAATGAATAGTGACTTGCATGTTAATTGTAAAATGTTCTGGATGTTTCAATAATGCTCTAAAACCTTGTTCCGGCGACAAATACGGGTTAGGGGTGTTACACTGTCTACCAAAAAACAAATTGACATGACTAATTTACATACGAAAAAAGCCAGTGGTATGAAGTTATTTCTCAATCACTATAATTGACTTATCGATTGAAGGAGAAATCCATAGGAGTTATATTAGAATAGGAAGAAGAAGAAAAAATAACATTTTAATAAAAAAATCAAAGTGCTAGCAATACTCCAAGTATAAAACTTGACACACATGCCCAATAATGAGCTTTTCAGGCTTTTTGTGTATTTGGTACAATTATACAAGCAATGCAATTTTAAATTAAATTAAAACAAGTTCATATAATTATCCATCCCAATAACTCAATTTTCTATTTCAAAAGGTTTATTTTTCACAATTAATTAATCCAATTAAATAATTTACACAACCCGATTCTAATTTGGTTAAAATCATAACAACTTTACTGTAATAGAATCTATGCATAAATTAAATTAATCATTCTATTAAATTATAACTACGATGACTAATCAATTTAATTCCCATTTTAAACTTAATTATTTAATTTCATTCAATTAAATAATGCCCCCAAAGGAATTAAATTAATTTCTTAGTCATCTTGAGAAAATACATTTATTGCGGGTAGTATTTTATGCAATCTATTTCTCATTCGTCATTTTCGTCCATTCATTTAATCAATTCATATTATGCAATCCATACAAAGTTATGTTGAGCTAACAAAGGAACTGGTCGGACGTATATACTTAAGGCTTAAATAATTTTTAATTAAGTTTCAACTCTTCATCTATTAATCACAAATTATTTAGTTACGGATTCAATCCATTAAAAGTACCATGACTGATCTTTTTATTAGATATCATTACAAAAGCAACATGTGTTATGCTTTTGTCTAATGACCTAATCATATATGTGTTACTTTTATTGGCTATCCTTTATCCCTTTAAGGTAAATCCACTTATTTAATCTGATTCATTTTATCTCATCATCACCATTAAATTATCATTACAATGCTATTGAGAAAATATCATTTACTCTTTGTTCAAGTTATGAATTTCATTATTGTGAGTGAAGTCATGTCATACATAAATCATACATCCAATATGCCAACTTTCGGCTCACTACCATCAGAGCTCAACTTTTGGCTCACTACACATGATCAGACACTTCAGGATTTGAAAATAAAAAATCCATGTGCCAAATTTTCATTGGTTAGTTTATCATTTACTAACATTGTTCACTCCAAGTACCATAACAGTACACAGATTTATAGTTCATATTATATTGGATATTTTCAAATTACAAGTATTTTGTTAAACATTTTATGAAAGCTTCTTTTTGGACATTTTAAACCTAAAACGAGGAGTTTTTGTTCCGTACATAAACATCGGTATTGAGGAGTTATTCCCACAAACCATAGATGACAAGCAAACCTTGTGGGTGTGCTCGATTTGATTTTTTGAACAAAAATTAAATTGAACCACTTCATTCAGTTTTTTTTTACTTTTGAAAATAAAAACGTATCAAGTAAAACTAAAAAAAATTCAAAACCAAAAATTTCAGTTCTATTAGTTTGGTATGACAAGTTTCTCTTTTTGCAAATTTGAGATTTATTTGTCAAAAAAAATGAATATTACCTTGTTGTGGGCTAAAAAAATTAATATTGCAATTTTTGATAGTTGATCACAACAATCATAATACACTCTAAATTCATATATATACATTTATAAAGTGAATTAAAAATTAAATTAATATCATAATCATTTATAACCCCAATTTAAAAATTTTATTTGGAGTTATTAAATTATAAAATCATTCAAAGATTTTAAAAAAAAAAAAAAGAAAAGAAAAAGAAAGAAGCGACATATAGACCTAATATTTTGCTATGTTATTTATTTTAATTAATTACTACTTGTTAATTTTAATTATTATAATTCAGTCATTGATATATGTGATATAAACAATTAAATTTACAATTGTCAAACGTATACAACTTATGGATAATTATTTAAATAAGACAATTTGTAAATAATTTTTTTTATAAATAAAACCGAGTTTAATAAACTCACTAAAACACCTACATTTTCATATTTTATAAAACACATCCATAACATTTTTGTATGATTATATTATTTTTTAATAACATAATAATAATTAGATTAAATAAATTAATTCATATAGATATATATTATCTTACTAAAATTATTTCTTTGAAAATGATTTTTTTTTTCATTAGCGGTAATATCAAACCGAAACCAAAATGCATCAATTTTTCGGTTTTCTTGGTTTCTTTGCTCAGCCCTAAAACCCTTGGGTAGAGAAGAAAATAAAGTAGCACGATCCAAATTCAACTCATTCTGAAAAATAAATAAATAAAAATGCTATTTCTTGACAGGTTACTAGTTGCTCCTCGAATCCATTTGTATGATTATTCTGGCTACAACTGATTTACTCCACAATTTCAATTCCTCACAAACCAAAATTTCAAAGTTCTCATCTGCCTAATCTAAAAGATTGTTTCTATTTACTATGAATGAGGCGGATGACCATAGTACACCATTCCCGGCGGCTGAAGAGGCCGGAAACTGGGAGGTACAGGTGGTTGCTGAGTTACAGGCAGCATTTGCTGCTGGGTCAAAGAGGCCGTCTGCTGACCGGATGGTATTGGCTGCTGCTGGGTTATTGGCAATGGTAACATTGGACTAACCATGTAGGGAGGCGGTGGTGGTGGTCCAGGTGGCAAAGGTGGCATACCACCATAAGTACCATATGGGGTTAGTGTCCCCCCTGATGACTGCAAAAATTGTTGTGCAGCTATGTTAGGAAGCATGTGATATTGAGGCTGAGAGGAAGTGGTTTGGCTTTGCATGGCCGGTTGAGGCACAAGAACGGATTGATAAGAATGGTTTATTGGAGCACATAGTGGTTGTGCTGGCATAAGAGCAGTAGAATCTGTAACTGGCAGTGACTTCTCTGATTTTGAAATTGCATCGGTGACAGAATTGAGGGAGTTTGACTGTGTGGACGCCTTTGTTAGACCAACATTTTTGGCTTCTTCAGCTGCAAATGTAGAGAGAACAGAATGCATGATCATCTGAGAGGAGCTAGAAGCAGCAAGCTTGTCTGCAACCTCAGCTGCAATGGCTGCAGCACTCCGCTTAGGTGTTTCTCCAGCTTTTGCATTGGTATCAATTGATAGGACTGTTGTAGCAGATGACGTTGAAACAAAATCCTCATCACTGAGACGCTTCCGCATGTTAAAGGCTTCGTCCGCCTGTGCTTGTGCTACCTATTGTTAGAAAATGTAGAGAACCAACTTTTAGCACATTAGCATACATGGGAGATTTTGTGATCAGCAGCAACTAAATTAAGCTCACACCCTGAAAAGCTGGACCAAACTTTTTACATATCAACTCCCAAATGCAACTATAGCAAATTGCCTACTCATCTAAAAGACTATAATCTCTAGTATCCTTTAAGTGCACCTTTGAAATCCTAAACTTCATACAAACTAGCAGAAAAGATTTGCAGTGCTATACGTTTGAGAAGACTCCAACCATAGGAAAACAGCATTTTATCTATATATTAAACCAAATGTGACGCACACTTTCCCAAACGCATCACAATAATCAAATTCTATACTGGTCCAGGCAAATAGAAAGGTTCTTTGCAAGCATATACTCCTAACTACCAGTTTCAAGTTTCCCTAAAATTCTAAGATGTGATGGAATTCTTAGTTCCAATTGCAACATAAGTTTTAACCACTTCTCATAGGCCAAAGGAGTCACATCAGAACACTGGAACCAAACATGATCCAGAAACTGATAAGAAACAAGCATTCATCAGAAGAACTGAAGAAATAAAGAGTTCAGTACAATTGAATACATGCCATCTTTCACATTACATCTGGAAATCAGGAAACAGAGGAATGCATAATAGAATTATCTAAATACATACCTGCATCTGTGTACGAACATTCTCTAACTCTGATTCCTGAAAAGGATTTCAGAAAGAAAGGTAATGCTTAATGATCTGCTCGATATTGCAAATAAGCAGAAACATTTTAACATAGGAAGAAAGTTATGGAATATGTAGGTACCTGTTCATGAAGAGCGTCTTTTAACTGTGATACAAGTGCTGCTCTATTTGCTTCCACAGACTTGAGTTTCTCAATGCATTCTTTCAGAAGATTTTCTTCATCTTCAAGTTCTTTGGACAAGGTTTTCCGTTTTGGATCCTTTGCTGCATCAAAAAGAGAATTTTGAATGATAACACCTTTCAAGAATCCCATCATGAACTTCTAATATATCCTATGAGAAAAACATAATCAAGAGATTACCAATTGAACAGGCAACATCCACATCTTTTTCCATCTTCCTCACTCGATGAACTGCTGACTTGCACTTGCTCATCTCTTCATCCTCATTTGGCTGTTCACTGAGTATCAAATGAAATGCTGAAACTATTTTTTCAGCTGTGCCCCCAATTGATAACTTCTGGTGTGAGAAGCAACAAGATGACATGAGAATTGGTTTTTATCATATTAGAAAGGAAGAAAAGTGAACCATTTCAAACAAACCATGCAGTTGAAATAGTACCCTCTGTAATCAAAACAAGACTGAACTATATAATACAACAGGGGGAGAAAGACCAACAAATCTAACCGTTTTAATGGATCTTGAGTCCCGCTTCACAATTCTGACAGATGCAGAGCGTGGACGCTTTTTGCTTAATTCCAATGGCGGAGGCACTTCTTCACCAAGCATCACATCTTTTAGGCTTCGTGCTCGGGACCCAAATACTCTTCGTTCTTCCCATATACCTACCTAACAAATTGTAATGAAAATGTATAACCATAACAGTTTACAACACTGTTAATAAGAAATTAATATAATACTGTAGAAAAATTGGCTGAAGCACTTATTAACATATGTATACATGCATGCCTAACAAACAAGTAGAACAAGCCATAATTTTGGGTGTTTGGAGGTATATCTGCATAATCCAAGTCAACATAAATAAACCAAAGCCAGATGAAAGCATTCAGTTATTTGAACATATTAAATGCCAATTGGTAAACTATAAACATTGTGAAATAGCACAATGAAGCAAACACTATATACCTCGACCACTAAAAAAGCATCGTAGTCATTAAAAAAATAAACTTAAGTTTTCCAGCTAACACGAGATAAAGGGTGCCATGTCATTCATATTTTTTTTAAAGCTGGAATTTACCAATCTGGAAACCACATTCTTCCCGCGATCATCACCATTCTCAAAAAGGTCCTTCAAGGCTGCGGGAAGGACTTTCCAGAACTCATTAACAAATTCATTTCCTTTACGCTTGCTGTTCTGCAGAATATCATTTGCAAGGTACAACAAGGGGACTTTCTGAGCCATCTCTGAGTTGTGAAACTGTTTATCCCATGTTGCAACAACCAGTTCTGCGTTGCTTTGGTGAAATATACACCAATGTGACAATGCTATATACAGAATAGGTTAAGGTAATGTACCACACAAAATACTAGATCCATGTAATAGCACAATGGTGCCACTCAAAAGAAGATTAGATGAAAAAAATTAAACTTTTCTGTTAAACAGTCGAAGCAACATCAAACTTCCAGTCCATGCTGATGGAAATTACTGTGTCGGAACATGAAAATTATTGTGTGTACAATGTACATCATCACACAGTTCAAAATCAAATAAACCCAAGTTGAACAAGAATGATCTCTTTTTATAAATTTCAAATGCCACATATCTTACAGCAAATTGGTACCATTGCTTTCTCCCCTGATTTGTGAGTCTACTAGTTAATACCATCTTATTTTGTTTTAAGGTTTTTGATTACGAATACCTTAACAAAATGAGCAGTAGACCTATTGAAGATCTAAAAGATTGAGCGTCTTATATGTCTGGATCATCCACTTGCTACATTTTTCTTCAAAACAACCTCGATTGTGAACATATTAATAGTTTCTGCTATCAAATAGCGCATAATGAACCATAATAGAGAATCTCGGGAAAATATGCATAAACTGAGATAATGGATACAATAAGTATAACCAAACATGCTAAAGTTTTAACAGTTAGCTTCAATTCTCAATCAATTAGCTTAAGAGAGAAAATTAAAATTTTTAAATAGCTAAAATTGAGTTAGCTGCATAAATAACACAAAAGCAAACTCAAGTAGACATAGGATCAGCATCACTAAACAAAAATTTACATACTCACATTCCCATTAAATATCCTTTCGTTGACACAGAAAACTTCAAATACGAATATGCATTGAAAAGCAATACAAGTAAACATAGAACTCATAACATTTCACTTCTCATCTCCTATACTAACACAAACAACTTAAAGAAGTTACTTAACTACTACCAAGTTTGGAGGAGAGAAAAAGAAGGAAAGAAAGAACGAAAAAGGATACTTTCAATACACTGTTGAGTGCTGTTGAGCTTGGAAAGCTTATCTGCAAGTATCTGTTCACTGAATATACTATTCATCCCACATCCACCAAAAACCCTAAACAATGCCCAAAGGCCCCAATTTTTTTAAAATATTTTTTTTTGGGGGGGGGGGGGGGTTGACCCTCTGAAATGGAATATAAAGAAGAAACAATTAAAACCCTAATAATTACCCAAATTGAAGTGGACTTGGATCTTTAAACCCCGAAGTGGAAAAGGAATAAAAAGTGGATCCAACTGAGAAAGCAAAGAAGGGTATTTCCAAGTTTGAGGAAATGCAGAGAATGAAAGGATTCGAACTGCGTGAAGAATCAATGGCCTGCATGTCACATAAACCCTAAAACAGAAGGGTAATTTAGAACGACGAGACGACGAGTTGGATAATTTAGAACGACGAAACGACGAATTAAATCAGAAGCGCATTAAAGCTACAAGAAATACACAAATTAGAAAAAGAAACCCTAAAAACGTGTTTTTTTTTTCTCAAAGGAAGGAAGAGAGACGTTTCAAAAAGGGAAGGAGAGGCGTTGGAAAAGAGAGAAGAAACGGAGGTTTTAGGGTTCTTTAATTTTTAAAGTTGGTAGCTTTAGCTTGTGAGGCTTGCAAGATCCAACTTAATATTTGCTGTTAGGACCAAAGGCAAAGGCAAATGTTATCCTAACTTTAATATTGATTAAATAAGATAAAATTTTGGGCCAAAATAATTAAGATAAACTTATCTACATTTGTTTGACAACTAAAAAAATTAAAATAATATTTGTTAGTGAGTTGTGGGGAGGGAAATTATTACTTACATAGAAATTTTCAAAATACTATTCATGGTATATTATTCATGCTTAATAATCATCAATATTATCTCTATACTATAATTTTGTTCATCTCCTTCAAAAGCTTCCAAGGATTCGGGAAGTGATAATACTTCACCAATCAAGAAAATGTGATTATTTGCTATTTGTGGGATTTGAACCCCATATCTTTGGTGGGTAATCCTTCAAGGTTTTCAACAAAGTTGAATGACAAAACTCAAGTATAAAAGCAAGTCCAATCTCTCCTCAACAATTTGTTTAAATTTTTATTCATGTCGCAAATTAAAATTAAAATAATTCTTTTCGTTTGAATAAAAAAATTAATTAAAGTAATAATGTGATTGTTTTATGGAAAAAACTTATTATATTTTTTTATATTTTTTTTAGGGAAATTAACTTAATAAATAAGAAATGTTTTACAAATTAATAGAAAATCAACCTCTTTTCTTGTAAATTGAATTAAAAGTTGAAGAAATTTTTTGTTCCTTTATGAATTAATTTTTATATAAAAATTAAATTTTGTCAAGCACATTATTGTATTAATAATAAATTTTTAAAAATATTATAATATTGATGTCAGATATTATAATTTCTATTATTTTTAATATTATAATTTTCAACATTATTAAATATACATGTTCATTTTTAATAGTATAAAATAATTTATTATGTTAATAAAATTATTTACTTCATAATTTTATTTTAATTATAAATTTTAACATTAATAATTATTTCAAATTTTAAATAATACTCTTAATATTTCAGTGAAAAATGTTTACATTACTGTTTTAATAGCAAATATATATTTCAATTTATGATTATTTAATAATAAATAATTTATAATATAAAATATGAATAATATATATGATTATTTATTTAAATCATGCTTAACTTCATTTATTATTTACAACTTCAATGTGTTACTATCCACTCTCATGTATATAATACTAATTTTCTAATATGTATCTGTTGAAATACATTTAATTATTACTTTATTTAAAGAAAAATGCATTCATGAATAATATAATTCAAAATTAAAACATAGTAATATATAAATTTAATTTTTAAAACATGATTATTGATATCTAAGGTAAATTTGTGATGCTATCCATATTCTTATTTCAATCCAAATATTTGTTCGTAAGTTTCAAGAAATATTATTGATTCATTACGGAAATGGTTTTTAAAATATTTATCTAAATTTTTAATATTTAAAAAAAAATTCTTTGAGATATTTCAATTATATTTTAATTAAGACTTAATCTATGAAAATTATTATTTACAATTGAAAGTAAACAAAATAATTTAAACCATTAATAACTCATTAAATACTATTTATATTTTCTTTTCAAAATAGATCCAATTGAATATAATTACAAAACTTATCCAAATAAAATAAAATAAAAAGCAATTATTATTACCATCAAATGGTTGAATGTTTAATTTGCACATATTTGGGTTATCATTTAATAATTTTAAATATTGGATTGAAAATAATAAAATAAATATAGAACATATATAGAAAATTTATTAGATAAAAATTGGAAAATATTTGTCTTTTTTTATAGAATATTTAGAACTACCCATGCCTCTCTCAACCCATAAATAGAAAGATGATACTCTTAGTACACTCAAACCAACGAATTTTTTTCAATAATGCATATACCAATCGAGTTAATGACCCGTTTGAATATATATTAGTTATAATTACATATTTATATAAAAATTGAAAACTCAATGACAATTATTTAAAAATCAAGGTAAAAGAAGTTGTAATTTTTTGTTCAATTAAAAAATTACTTAATTGAAAATATTAAAGTATTTACATTGGCGAGTATATTCTACTAATTTTTGTAAAATTATAATAATATTTTGTGTATATTTTAGATGACAAATAAAAATTATCTTTATAAATAAAAATGATTATAAGTGTAATGCATTTTATTCGTTTGAATATAATTACTTCGAACAATTTTTTAGATCATTATATTTACATTTGACTTGATAATATTAAAAAAAATACTTTTTAAAGGTAGTATACATGTGCGTTCTATAAAATAACTCAAGAAAAATAATATTTAAATTGATAATATTAATTTTTTAGTAAACTACATCATAGGCCACTCTAAAATAGTGTTGTTTTTATTTTGATCACTCTAAATTTTTTTGTCAATTTAGTTATTCTAATTAAGATAATTGTTTGAATTGGTCACTATTGTTAAAAATTCCGTTAACCCACTAAGGGATTACTGGCTTGATATTTTTTTTTTACTTTTGACTAAAGTTAAGGACCTCTCTATAATTAGTTCAAAATATTTTTTTTTTGTTTATTTAAGACGATGGCAAACTATGATCATGCCCCTACCCTTTCCGATGAGCCCATCTACCGGCCTACCACCACTGATTGTCCTACCGCCACTGACTATCACGATCAAACTAAATTTTTTTTAAAAATTGATGTTATTAACGCATCATTTATTAAAAAAAAAAACAAAACCCAAAATAATTCATCTAAAATAACCAACTAAGATCCAATTTTTTTTATATTTTTTTAACCAAGCTTATAAAATTTCCACCATAACCTTGTACCAAAAAGTTGTTCTGTAAAAGGGTACTATAATGAATAATAAAGTAGCCACCAACCATCAAAAATTGTAGGAAATGTAGAAAATCTACCAAACAAATTACCGGAAATATTACTTTTTTACTTAAAAAAAATGAACTTTCTAACTCAAATCTAGTCCTTATAGTATAGACGTAAAGCGAGTTTTTTCTTTTTCCTTTTTTTAATTGAACTCTGGTGATAGGATTTTCATTTTTTCCGTTTTTTTCTTAAGAAGCTTGAAAAGTAAAAAAAAAAAAAAATGTAAAATAATAAACTTCACTGAACTTAGCTTCAGCTAATTCACTTGTTTGGATAAGACTAAAACAAGTTAGAAATCAATCTGAGTTTCACCTTTCCCTTAGTTTTTCAACAACCCAACAAAGAAAAAAAAATCTCAATAGTAAAAATAAATTACGGATAAATTTTAAATGTTTCAACATGAAAAAAGTTGGCTGGTGGTGTGTTATGCTAGCAAGTAGGCTCGTAGAAAAGGGTGGGGTCATAATTATGGTTCATCGTTGTCATTACTAGATTTTCTCTTCTTAAATATGATTCAAATGTTGATAAAGTCACTATTGAAATATTCATGAGGAAAATAAAAAAAAAAGTTTTGGACTAATTATGGAGAGGTCCTAACTTTAATCAAAAGTGTCATAATTTTTAAGGGCATTGACTAATTCAAATAATTATCTTAATTAGAATAATTAAATTGACAAAAAAATTAAAGTGACTAAAATAGGAACAATACTATTTTAAAGGGATCGAAAGTATAATTTACCCTTACTTTTTTTCATTCAAGTTTAAATATTTATAAAAATCAATATCAAAGTTAGAAAATTAATATAATGATATTCTATCAATTTTGTAATCATTGAAGTTATATGTTATTTAATTATATTATTTTTAATGTTGTTTAATTTTAATATTATAAATTATTAAAAACAAAATAGTGGTACAATAAATTATGTTTTTACTAAAGATTAAATTATTATTATTTTTCATAGTTAAAATAAGCTAAAATAATTTTTTCTTAAAAAACCAAATGTAAATTAAAATAATATTTACTTTATTGTATTTATTTAATTAATATAGCTTATTATTAAAATTTAATTCTAAAAATGAGAATTACTTTACATATAACTAAAAGAATGAAGTATTTCGAAACTCGAAAAACTAACGTAGAACTGTTTACTTTTATAGTTATTTGTGTTCCTTCTTTTATATTATTTATGATAATGCCAAATTAATCATTAAATTTGAATATTTAATCTTTATCCTATCAGTGTTCCACATTTCTTTAAGGCTTTTTCTATTAAGAATTATGCTAATATTATGTAAAAATTCTTTTTTCTTGCAAACATACGAGCATCTATTCCAAATCAAGTCTTGTATTTTGCTTATTAACTCTCGGAATGTGTTGCATAATATTAGCATTATCTAATTTCATTTTGTACTTTAACAATTTTTCTAACTTACATCTTAACTCGACGATGTTGAGAATGTTTTCTAATTGGAACATAAGTTGTAACCATGATAGCCATATTTTCTATCAAAATTAAGTAAAAAAATAGATTAAAAATAATTGAATTAGCAATATTTAAACGTGATCATTTTATTAAGAAAGGTCCATTTCTTACTTTATTTACGGAAATAGGTCACTTTATTTATTATTTACCGAAATGGGTCAAAAACACTAAAATGCGTCCACGTAAGAGTGTTTTAACGGGAAATTCCAGCAAAACGCGTCCCTGAGGAAGCGCTTTTGCCATGTCAGCAAAAAACGTGCTGGTGTGGACGCGCTTTGTTGACATGGCAAAAGCGTTCCCTTAGGAACGCATTTTAGCTCGTGTTTTTGACCCCCAACTATCATTTAAAATTTTGACCATTTGGAGGTCTAACTATAATAATAATAATATAAAACTATAAACCCCCTATTTTTTTCACACAAATATTTCTTCCAAAATTCTCAAAAAAACTCTCAAATTTCTTCCTAAATTTCTCAAAGCTCTCTTTAATTAACTATTTCCATTTTTTTTTCTAAATTAGTATTATTTTTTTATAATTTCTAAGATATTTGGTCGTGTTAGTTATGGCCGGGGAATTAATTCTTCTCGATCATAAACATATCTCCGTCAAACAAATGAAAATGGTAAGGGTTAATTTCAAATTTTGAATATTATTTAATTTTTTTCATTTATGTAATTTTAATTAATTTTTATTTTATAATTTTTTATAACAGTCTATAGATCGAGTGTTACAATGTTATATTCGTAATATGTCTAGTCCTCCATCACTGTTGATAGAAAATTACTTGAGGGAAGCGGATTTTTGGCACGTGGCCAGTATAGGCGGGGTGTGCAAGTTGGACCCGAAACTCATCAGCGCGTTCATAGAGAGGTGGAGACCCAAGATGCACACATTTCGTCTTCCATGCAATGAGTGTACTATCACTTTGGAGGACATGCAGTTACAATCGGGTCCACTCAATCTGCTGATTGGGGAGCCATATGCTAAGATCTTTTGGGTGCAATTTCGGATAATATTTACGGAGGTCAGATCAATATGGGTTGGTTACGAGACACATTCCGGAGTAGGGAATGATTCGACTGAAGTAGAAAGAATACGATATGCTCGGGCATACATCCTTAAGATCATTGGAGGTTATCTGATGCCTGACTTGTCACGAAACCTCGTACAACTGAGGTGGCTGCTGAAACTCGTTGATTTTAGAGCAACCAGCGAACTTAGTTGGGGGTCTGTCGTGTTAGTAATATTGTACTGGGAGATGTGCAGGGCGACAAAACCAAATAAAGCCAAAATTAGAGGTTGCCTATCACTACTACAATCATAGGCTCGGTTTCGCTTTTCATTTTTACGTCCTCGAGTGAACTACCCATTTACATTCTCACTCATAACGAGGTAAAATTTAATATAGATTTTACAATTATTACATAGATTTAAAATATTTTTATGCTAAAAATTTATTTAATTAGGTGGAACCATTTGGTGAGTTATGTTGGAATACCTACCGCTTTTGAAGATATACGACTTCTATTAGACCAACGGTCGGAAGCGAATGTAAGTATTAAATGAAATATATGTACATAATGTAACACCCCTCACCTGTATTCAACGTCGGAATAGGGTTATGGAGCATTATCGGACTTATAACACATATAACCATACTTTTCTCATACATTCGATCAATTCATACAATTCTCATTCAATCTCAACCAATTTGATCCTTATAATAGCCTACGGGGCCTTAAACATGCTTTAGAAATGGTTCGGGACTAAACCGATAATTCAGAACAAGTTTGGAAAACTTAGAAAATTTTGCTTCAAACAGGGGACACACCCCGTGTGGGCAGGCGTGTGTCTCACACGGCCACTAGACACACCCGTGTCACTGGCCATGTGAAAACAGGGGGTACATACTGACTTTGGTCACACGGCCAACTACACGCCCGTGTGTCTAACCCGTGTGCCTTTTGAAATAGCCACACACGCCCATGTGCCAGCCCGTGTGCTAGGCCATGTCAAACCTGTAGGGTATACTGACTTATGCCACATGCCCAAGTCACATGCCCGTATGTGGGGCCGTGTGGAGCATACTGACTTGATTTTAGTTTCAATACCATGGGACACACAGCCGTGTAACATGACCGTGTGTCACACACGGCCCAGACACATGCTTTTGTCTTTGCCCGCGTGGACAAAAATAGGCTATTTGCAAAACTATTTTGCCACCCAAATTTTACATACCTGTAGCATAATTTGCAATATTTTATAACTCAATCGGCAACCAATCCACAACATTTCATACACATTTTATACCAATTCAACATAGTATTCAAATACCTAATTAATATCATGCATTTCCCATTTATATGCCTACTACATATCAAGACAACGTTTGCATATTTCCATTCCATCTACTACTTTCCAAAACATACCATATTTGAATACTTCTACACAACCAAAACATTATACCAAGTTAAGCCAAATCACATGGCTTTAACTTATATCATAACATGTACCAAAATCACTATCTCAAGTAACCATAACTATCATCTTTATAACTAGCCTATACATGCCATATTTATATTTATCCATGAGTTCAAAAGTATCAAACGACAACTAGATAGTGTGATAAGTATCTCCGACTTATCCGAACTGGATGAGCTATCGAACCTATATGAAACAAAAAAAAGAAATAGAGTAAGCTTAATAACTTAGTAAGCCTGTATAATTCATAATTTAACTTGCCATTTATACATAACCAATCAATTAAACAAAGTATATCAAATTCACTTGTAAATGCCTATACACAAGCATTTATCCACAAGTTAGTCACATAAGTACATGTAATCATCCATTATCTCAATTTAATACTTAATACATTGTATCATATCAAAATCATATATTATGTACATCATTTGTAACATTTCACTGTCAATCATATAAACAGTAATTCATTCGATAACAGTAACTCATCCATTTAAACAGTACTTCATCCATATAACAGTAATTCATCCGTATAACACATAGCTTTTTCACATAACCAATAATAGAATTTATGCTCGTTGAACCTATTAGAATATCGATAGGTACGCGGGTGATACACACTAGGTGTAATAATTGGTAATCCGTCAATTCATCATCATATTCACTCTTTCAAGCTATGATTGATAAGCTCATCCTAAGCTGATGGACAGTAAGCTCTATTGAGCTGAAATAATAAGCTCTGACGAGTTGAGAACAGTAAGCTCTTACGAGCTGAGTCTGCAACACATACAAGATCTCAACCTAAACTGTAGCCTTAGTGACATGTCACTTGTATCCTACGAATTCCTACAGTTCAAACGGGGTTGGTAACCATCAAACTATATCCATAAGGCATTCATATTTCAAGTAGATCATATATTCAATTACATACATTCATTTCAAATAATTACAAGTATTTAAAAGTTCGATTCTAATTATACAAACTTACCTCGAGTTACTCGGATGAAAATTATCGATTATTCGTCCACTTTTCTTTTTTCCCGATCTAATCCCGATCTCGACTTATCTTGATCATACAAAGGTAATACATAGCCGAACCTTCAAGTCTCTTCCATGGTGTTTTTCACTTAGATATTCGGTGGTGGTTCAAGGAAAAAGATGATAACCATCTTTTATTTTGTTTAATTTTATTAATATACACCTATTTACTATTATAACCTTTTAATTTAAAACAAATTTCAACAATACCAACTCTCATAAATGTCCACTATTACTTAAATGGTATAATTGCCGTCCAAATACTCAAACAATTAAAATCTATAACCATTTAATGCATTTAAGTATTGTACTTTACGCGATTTAGTCCTTTAATCAAATTGAGTACTCAAAAGTGAAATTTTTTAACAAAATTTTCACACCAACATAATATCATACTGAAAACATTAAAATAATAATAAAATAATAATTTCAACTTTGGATTTGTGGTCCCAAAACCACTATTCCAATTTGACTAAAAACGGGCTGTTACAACTCTCCCCCTTAGGGATTTTCGTCCCCGAAAATCTTATTAGAGAATAAAATAAAGATTTTCTTTCTTATAACCTTATCAATTTCTCACATAGCCTCAGATTTCTCAACTCTTTAATCTCACGAGCTAAGATTCTGATCTATCTTTCGCTATACATCATAACAAGCTGAATTTCAACTTCTAAAAGAGATATTATATACAAAGGGTCTTATTTGAATCGTAGATATAAGAAACACATTTTGGATCTTCTCAAGTTTTGACAATAATACAAGTTGAATAAGCCATTGGCTTTATTTTCTCAATAATCTCATACAACCCGATAAATCACGAACTCAACTTCTCTTTATAACTAATTAGAGAAATTACATTCTCACAGCAATACTTTCGCAAATACTCAGTTCACTAATTGAAATTCAATGCTTTTACTTATCAAGTTTGCATATGTTTTCTATCAATCTGAAACTGCTTTCTAACTATTACAAATTACTTTTACTTCTCTTCAATTTCTCTATTGAAATCAATCCCGTGAATCTTTTTCTCACAAAAATCCGATACCAATAACGGCGGAGTTCAGTAATTGCAATCATACAATACTTCATACAATGCCATCTTTATACTCATATGATAACTATTAATATTCTCAAACTCAACCAATAGTAATTGTCTTTCTTAATTGCTTTCACATTCTAAAATACAATAACAAATAGTATCTTTAAGAATCTGAATCACTTTCTCAAATTATCCATCAATTGGAGAATGAAATGCGGTGTTATAATGCAACCTCATACCCAAAGTTTACAGTAGTTTTTTTAGAAACACAATATAAACCTTGGATCTCTATCCGAAATAATGAAGAATGGCACTCTGTAAAAACTGACAATTTCAGAAATGTATAACTTAGCTAGTTTATCAAGAGAGAAATTATACGTATTGAGATAAAATATACAAACTTCTTCAACAATCAAAAATAGTTCAGATAACATCTTCCTTTTACAAAATCCAATGAAATTCTATTTCATCTCCAATCAGATAATAACACAGACTGTAACAGTCCCGAAGGTACTTGATAATCAGCTTTAACCTGTTAATAAATCAGACATTTGGATACAAGTCAGAAGTATCACGTTTCATTCTCATTCACCAGTAAAACTGTCTCAGATTATTATACATCTTAGTATTCCTCGAATGAACAGATAATTACCACTGTGAGCTAGATATAACGATTGTTGCATAATCTCTGGATTTCTCGGTACACGAACTTTGTCTCGAAACAACAAATAATCATCAGTTCCAATCGAAAACTCCAAATCAGAAGTCAATTCACGTTGAACTCTTTTAACTTGCAATTCACTGATACATTTCTGAGCTTCACAAAATCATGGAATAAACATCAATTTAGCTTTTAACTCAGCTAATATTTATCCATCATCCAATAAGATCAATCGCGTATTCATTTCTTTTTCAAAATATTCGTCACTACAATCGTTTGTCTAGGATGATAACCAATTACTGACTCAAAATCTTTCAACAGTTCAAGCCATCTTTGCTGTCCCAAATTCAGATCTCTCTGTAACATCAAATAGGTTACATTACTCACCAAACAATTAATGTCACTAACTATTCAATGCAATTATAATGTCAACCATCTCTAATTCGTGCGTCAAATAACTTTTTTCATGCAACTTTAACTGTATGTAAACATAAGCCATCACTATACATTCTTGTACTAAAACACACTCCAAACCACTCAATGACGCATGACTGAAAATCATAAACTCTTTACTCGATTCAGGCTGAACCAAAACTAATGCTTCAGTTAATAGTGTTTTCAATTGTTTATAACTTTATTAACATATATTAAATCAAATCAAACTTTGCACAAATGAAAACTTCAACAATCGAAACAACTTTAATTTACAATAATATTTCTCAAATAGAACCATTCCGATATATATAATTCTGCATCATGTCTTCTAAAATATGAATTCTTCATTTAGACTATCCATCTATTTACTCGTGAACGTATAAAATTTATTTATGGACCCAAGGATAAACTCAAACACATATAACTCAATTAACCTTTCAAACAAATAACCCAATCAAACTAAACAACTGAATCGATTTTCGTTGTCAAACAATAACTTTTCAAAGAAAACCTTTCTTCTTGTTGTCAAGATAACTCAGACATACAATTTATCATAATTTATTCAGGATACTAGTAAAAGATCTTCTTAAAAACTGCATAACTCAAATATGACATAACATTATCTTTACTCATTGACATAAATCAAGATTTACCTGGAAGTGATAACTATTATACAGATTTGAACTTGATCTTCTATCATCTATGCTTTTGCTGATGTTAATTCCCTTTCAAGAAAACTAGAAAGGATTATATAATAAAGCTATCTCAACTATTAATCATCGAAGCATTATACTATACTGAAGCCACCTCCGTCAAATAGAAAAAATCATAATGCCATAATAAGACCAACATCTCAAACGTATAAATAGATAATATCCCAGTTTTTAATAATGCATTTTGAATACAAAAAAAAAATGGCTTCAACAGAAATAAATGCAAAAACTTAACCTGTATAAATCTGATGACAATACCACTGTACTCCCATGATCAAACCAGAAATTATAATCATAATAGATATATCCATCTCCGTCAAAAGAATATCTCTTACAGATAATCACATAGAATCATGATAAAATCGAGCTAGCGAAATCTCAAAGTATGGAACTATACAGAATTTTTAAAAATTACAAACCATATAGAATGGTAAAGATCTCAATGATATCCCAAAGAAATTCCAGAAGAAAACATCACTCATAAGCACTGAAATCAACAGTGACAGAAGCTATAAAATCTTCATGTATATTCAACAAAAACAATAACTAGTAGAAACAGAATACTAGCATTATACGGACTTTACCGTCTACTTTTCTATCAACACAATGGAATAGAATACCAGGGAAAGATAGAGCAATGCTGATCATAACCCAAACAAACCAACAATGCTTTCGTCTATCAGTATGTTTAGCTAATGTTCTCATATGATAAGAGTTTCATTTGAAAATAAATAGCCACATATACCTCTGAGAATAATTGATCATATAAAATACCTATAAGAGATCATTATAAGCTATTCGACTATACTACTGTACTTAGATATTTTTACAATTCAAACATTATTCAACTGTTTAATTCTATCATTATTGATTCCTCTTTATCCCATCACTAACAGAAATCACTTTAAGTAGAACTTTCAGTTAATACATTCCCTAGATATCATACCTGAATATTTTGTGTCATCGAAGTCAACTTCTTCTTTAATAGTGACTTTGCATAATCCAAATAACCTCCAAAACGATCTGATATCTCTTCTAGTACTATCTTTATTGTTGGCTCATTCTCTTATCTAACTACAGTATTAATCCTTCAATCACGTAACTCTGTAATTCCACACTTGTGAGCTTATTCAATCTAAATCCTATGGATTTCATTGTAACACTATACTGATAAGGGGGTGAGGGTCGTAAAACCTCAAATTTAACTCTCACATAAACATGCACATAACATAACATTTATCAATAACATAATATTATGAACTTTTATTTATACCTTTATGAATTTCAACTCATCATAAACACATTTTCACTCAAATGCTTTGAGTACCACTTTCTGCACTATCGGAATTAGCTCGGTTGGAAAGCATATTTGTCGAATTAAAACAATTTTCATTAGAGTCGGGAGATATCGTACTATCACAAGTTCTATATGACATGTATAGCTAGACTCACATATGCTACGTTAGTCCTAGAATCGACTAAACCGTAGCTCTGATACCAATAAATATAACACCCCTCACCCGTATTCAATGTCGGGATAGGGTTACAGAGTATTACCGAACTTATAACACATATAATCGTACTTTTCTCATACCTTAGATCAATTCATACAATTCTCATTCAATCTCAAGCAATTTGTCCCTTATAATAGCCTACGAGGCATTAAACATGCTTTAGAAATGGTTCAGGACTAAACCGATAATTTAAAACAAGTTTGGGAAACCTAGAAAATTTTGCTTCACACAGGGGATACACGCCCGTGTGGGCAGGCCGTGTGTCTCACACGGTCATTAGACACGCTCATGTCACCGACTGTGTGAAAACAGGGGGTACATACTGACTTGGGTCACACGACCAACCACACGCCCATGTGTTTAACCCGTGTGCCCTTCGAAATGGCCACACACGCCCATATGCCAGGCCGTGTGCTAGGCCGTGTCAAACCTGTAGGGTATACTGACTTATGCCACAGGCCAAGTTACACACCCGTGTGTGAAGCCGTGTGGAGTATACTGACTTGATTTTAGTTTCAATACCAGGGGACACACGGTCCAGACACACACCCGTGTCTCTGCCCGTGTGGACAAAAATAGGCTATTTGCAAAGCCATTTTGCCACCCAAATTTTACATACTGCACAAGCATAATTTGCAACATTTTATAACTCAATCAGCAGCCAATCCACAACATTTCATACACATTTCATACCAATTCAACATAGTATTCAAATACCTAATTAGTATCATATATTTTCCATTCATATGCCTACAACATATCAAGACAACATTTGCATATTTCCATTCCATGTACTACTTGCCAAAACATACCACATTTGAATACTTATACACAACCAAAACATTATACCAAGTTAAGCCAAATCACATGGCTTTAACTTATATCATAACATGTACCAAAATCACTATCTCAAGTAACCATAACTATCATCTTTATAACTAGCCTATACATGCCATATTTACATATATCCATGTGTTCAAAAGTACCAAATAGCAACTGGGTAGTGTGATGCGTATCTCCGACTTATCCGAATCGAACGAGCTATCAAACCTATATGAAACATGGAAAAGAAATAGAGCAAGCGTAATAGCTTAGTAAGCCCGTATAATTTAGAATTTAACTTGCCATTTATACATAACCAATCATTTAAACAAAATATATCAAATTCACTTGCCAAATGCCTATACACAAGCATTCATCCACAAGTTAGTCACATAAGTACATGTAATCATCCATTATCTCAATTTAATACTTAATACATTGTATCATATCAAATTCATATATCATGTACATCATTTGTAACATTTCACTCTCAATCATATAAATAGTAATTCATTTGATAACAGTAACTCATCCATTTAAACAGTACTTCATCCATATAACAGTAATTCATCCGTATAACACATAGCTTTTTCACATAACCAATAACAAAATTTATGCTCGTTGAACCTATTAGAATATCGATAGATACACGGGTGATACACACTAGGTGTATTAATCGGTAATTCGTCAATTCATCATCATATTCACTCTTTTGAGCTATTATCGGTAAGCTCCTCCTAAGCTGATGGACAGTAAGCTCTATTGAGCTAAAATAATAAGCTCTGATGAGCTGAGAATAGTAAGCTATTACGAGCTGATATATCAATAAGCTTATACGAGTTGAGGTGAGTCCGCAACACATGCAGGATCTCAACCTAAACGGTAGCCCTAGTGACATGTCACTTGTATCGTACGAATTCCTATGGTTCAAATGGGGCTCGGTAACCATCAGACTATATCCATAAGGCATTCGTATTTCAAGTAGATTATTTATTCAATTACATGCATTCATTTCAAATAATTACAATATTTTAAAGTTCGATTCTAATTATATGAACTTACCTCAAGTTTTCAGATGAAAATTATCAACCACTTTTCCTTTTTCCTGATCTAATCTCAATCTCGACTTATCTTGATTGTAACATCCCGAATTAGGGCCTAGTCGGAACAGTGGTTTCGGGATCACAAATTTGACATAAGAAAATTTATTTTCATTATATTTTTATTGTCTACGATTTCATAGAATGATTTCGTGAAAATTTCATTCGAAAATTTTAACGTTTGGGCACTCAATTGTAAAAAGTGCAAAAGTTGAGTTCTACATGTTAGAGACGTCTAATTGTTATGAAATTTTAAATGGGAGGTCCTTAAATGGTAATTAGACCATTGTATAACTTGTTGGAACAAAATGGCCTTGGTTGGGTAAATTTTTGAAAGAATAGTAAAAATGGCATTTTGGTCATTTAGGGTAAAATGAATTAAAAGACAAATTTTAAAACCCAAATGTGTCCCTTTGTTCTTGCTTCAGCCGAATGTACCAAGAGCAGTTATGTTTAGGGTTTGTAAAATCTTCCAAGCTCAATAGTAAGTGATTCCGAGCTCCATTTTTAACGTTCTATGCATTTTTGAAGTCCCGATAACATGTTCTAGCTATTTCTACCATTTATTTGAGCTAGGGTTTGTGTTTAAAAATTTACCCATGAATTATATGCATATATTTTGATGTTTAATGGTAGAATATGAAGGCTCGGTGTGTAATAAATGACTTTTACTAAGCGATTTTTGATGAAAACGTCCGAAAGGATCGTTTTGTAAAAATTGTAAAATTGGTCATAAAAGGGTAATTTAGTGGAAATTAGGGGCTTCCATAGTTATGAAAATGATTTGGATAGGCTTGAAATGCAAGGAAATTGAATAAAAATCATTTTACGAGCATTGGGGCAAAAGTGTAAATATGTGAAGTTTAAGGGTCAAAATGCAAATTTGTAAAAATATGATTTTTGGACCCATATGAATAATGTCACTAATTATTAGGCTAAAAATGATATTATAGATCAAGGAAAATAAGATTCAGGCTTAGAACGAGGTTGAACAAGGTTAGGCACAAGCTTGAAATAAATAGTCGTACTTGAAACCGAGGTAAGTTCATATGTTAATGATAATGCAATGATATTATTATTGTTCATACTTGAACTTAAATTGATGTGTTAACATTGTGTGATGGATATTTATTTAGTTGATATGAGATTATATATTGTAACAAATGCCTAAATATAATTATATGCAATACCATGTTTTTTTCATGGACTAATGTCTAAATAAACATGAAAATGTGTTGAATTGGATGTACATTGCATGATAAACTATGCATAATGAGATACTTGATGAAAGGAGAAAAATCCCGGTTGAATAAAAAGGGAAATCTAATGGATAAACCATGGCTTACATGACTTGAGATCCTCCATGTGTTGTAGAAAAGGATTTAGCCCGGACGGGTAATCTGTTGATCTCAAATATAGAAAGGGTCTAGCCTGGACGGGTGTTCCTTGAGTGATCGAGCCTCTCGAAGAATATTTGTGCATTAACGATTTAGCCCGGACAAGTAATCCGATTAGGGTCTGAATTTAGCCTGGACTGATAATTCAGATCCGAGCTCATTGAGAGTGCTTGTCGTTACGAGGGATTTAGCCTGGACTGGTAATCCTGACATCACTCTATGAGTTTATATTACGGGGGATTTAGCCTGGACTGGTAATCCCGTCGTAAGATGTGAGGTTCGCGGGAGTGCGTACTTGAGATGATCACTTGTATGACTTGACGATAAATGGATTATCCATTGAGATTCCTAAGAATTTCAACGGGAATTATAATGAATAATGCTATGAAAATCCCAAGATGGGCATGGTGATAAAGGTAAAGTTAATTGATATGCTACGGATATGTACAGGTACGTACATTATATTCATAAATGATGCCTTATTGAAAGGTGATAAATGATGAGTAAGCAAATTCATGCATATGTATGTGTATACATGATAAACAAGTAAAAAGGTTTGAAAGGTGAACCATCCTTATGCTTATGATTATGAATTGTGTTGCAATATCATGTTAACTTACATTGTGTAATTGAATATGGGATTTATGAAATACTGAGTCCATGATCAATGTGACAATGAAATTATGATAGCTATTGTGATTTTGCACCGAAATAGTGTTGAACATCAGCAGTAGCCCAACTTTAAAAAATCACCATAAATGGTGGAAGTCGAATTAGAGGCTGAATAATATATAAAATTAAAGCTTAATGAGCCTAGTTTCAGTAAAGGAAACGATGTAAGTATAAGAATTATGTATTATGAGATATTTGAATTCTTGTGAGACAGAGTTGGAGTGACTCTAGACTCCCCTGTCTTAAATTTGGAAAATCACTAGGAATTGTAAAAAAATAATTATGAGTTAAATTTAATGTGAATAAAATATTTAATAAGTTTATTTTCAAGAGAAAGATATGAGAACATTATCCGAGTCTCGTACTACGAGATATTTGATTTTTAGTAGATAGAGGTCGAACCTATCGGACAGCAAAACATGGAAGAGTTTAAAGAATAAACTGTACTTATTGGCTAGACCAAAAATTCTAGAAATTTTATGGTAAGAAGATATATGAGTCTAGTTTCAGAGAAAATTTATAGATCTTAATTTAGAGTTTTGTAGCTCGAGATATAAATAATTTATCGACTATGACTCGAGTAGACAGCTTGACCAGAATATGAATAAAAGTGTAATTATAGTTGTTTTACCTAAGGAAACATGTTGTTATAATGCTTATTATTTTCATATGGACTTACTAAGCGTGAAGCTTACTCCCCCTTCCATTTCTTCTAGTGTCCTCAGGTCGGCTCGGGGTTGGAGATCATCGGAGGCAACCTCACACTATCAAGCTACCATCTTTGGAGTATTGTTGAAACTTAATTTCTTCAAGTGAGTGGCATGTATAGGGAGTTAATTATTGATATGTGTTTTTATGTTTTGGCTAAGATGTTGGCTTGTATTAATTCATTGTATATAGCCATGAGATGTGGCTTATAATGATTTTGGCTTGTAAGCCTATTTGTCCATGGTATGTGTTAATGTCTTGTGATGTGGTTATGTGATTATGCCTGTTCACTATGTATGAGAAGTATATGACACATGTACATGATGAATGCCCCAGGACTATTCGAGATGGTCGTGGCCATGGAGTGAATGTGTGGCATGATAGTAAGATGATAATGATTAAACATGGACAATTGTAGAATGTGTAGAGATTAAATGTTGGGTAATAAACACATGTATAACACATGCAAATTATTTAATTGAATTTCACTAAAGGTTGATTAAACATTAAATTGATGTTATAATTTGTGCCTATGATGTGAAAAAGTATGGGGAAAAATAAGGTCAACATAAGGCTTGGAAAATAGCCTAACTGTTAGCTACAAGGGCAGAGACACGACCATGTGTCTCAACTGTATGGAGGACACGGCCTAGCACACGGACGTGTGGCCTAGCCGTGTGGTATAAATTATTTTGCTGACGTCATAAACAGAGAGTTACACAGGTGAGGACATGGGCGTGTGTGACCACACGGCCCCACCCACACGGGCGTTTGACTCTCCAAAGCTAGAAAATTGTTAAGTTGCCCAAAGTTTATCGAATATTTTTAGTTTTGTCCCGAACCGCCCTAATGTATGTTTTTGGCCTCGAAGGCCTATATAAGGGACGATATGCATTTGTTTGAAAAGTTTTAATTTTGGGCGAAATTTGGTGACCCGGTTTTGTATGTTTGTGAATGTTTAAGTCCGATAACGCCTCGAGCCCTGTCCCGACGTTGGATACGGGTGAGGGGTGTTACATTGATCATACAAGGGTAATACATAGCCGAACCTTCAAGTCTCTTCCATGGTGTTTTTCACTTAGATATTCAGTGGTGGTTCAAGGAAAAAGATGATAACCATATTTTATTTTGTTTAATTTTATTAATATACACCTATTTACTATTATAACCTTTTAATATAAAACAAATTTCAACAATACCAACTCTCATAAATGTCCACTATTACTTAAATGGTATAATTGGCATCCAAGTACTCAAACAATTAAAATCTTTAAGCATTTAATAAATTTCACTAATAGAACTCAAGTATTGTACTTTACGCGATTTAGTCATTTAATCAAATTAAGTACTCAAAAAGTGGAATTTCTTAATGGAATTTTCACACCAACATAATACCATAATGAAAACATTAAAATAATAAATAATAATAATTTCGACTTCGAATTTGTGGCCCCAAAACTAGTGTTTCGATTTGACTAAAAATGGGTTGTTACACATAACACAGTTGTTTCGTATTTAGTATTTAGCATTTAGTATTATGTATATAACTAATATTTTTATCACTTTCATATAGTTTCAATGGACACCATACGAGGATCTAGCAATTCGGGCAGTAATTCTGGATGAATTCTTTCAAGATCCAAACATTTGGCATGTTAAGGTCTCATTGATCAACTATGCTACTTTCGAGATGCACCAAATGGATAAAGTGTTGCGGCAATTTGGATTCCGACAACCGATTCTCGTGACACCTGAGGTGCTCGATAATGAGCACAAAATCAACTTACGGTAATCAAATACATATTGGCTGCTATTCTTCTCAAAATATATCAAAATGTGGGAAAATTGGTATGGTCGTATATCTACTCACGAACTGATCATCATTCCAGAGTTAGCGTGCACGCTGGATTACATGTCATGGTTTACGATCCTTTGCAAACCATATTTGCTCTTGGAAGAGCAGAGGCATCGACAAATCCATGTCGAAAGAGAATGGCGGGGCCCTTTAAATCTAAGAAGAAGAGATGACGAGATAGGCCTATCAATAGTAGCCACAGAATCATCGAGCCCAATGCCTCAAGCGACGACGCCCACACCACACCTCTTCAGATTATGCCAAGTGGGTATCTTGGCCCTTATATGTATCCTAACCCTTATATGTTTCCTTTTTCCCAGTCCTATGCTAGGTTGAAATGCATGGCCTGATGCATCTCCTTTCTCAATGACTCCAACTCAACCAACGATATATAGGCCATCATCGCAGGAGGGATCGCAGGAGGTACCGTCGGGGAGCTCATCTCATTTCCAATCCCCATCACCTTATAGGATTCAAACACCTCCGCCGTGGGTAATGCAAACACCTCAACATTCTTTGTTCTATCAAGGTGGGTCATCCTCCCAACAGCCACAACCAGAACAACCACAACCCTCGCTGGAGCAACGACAACCCCCACTGAAAGCTGAACAAAGAAGGAATCCAGCACGTAACCGTCGATCACCCCATGTGGCACTGATTTTGATCGACACATGCATTGATTTTTTTAATAAATTTGTACAAAATATTTTTATATTATTTTATTTAATAAAATAAAAGTTGTTTTGAATATTTTAATAGTAAATTATTTTTATATTTTGTCCTATTTAATAAAATAGAAGTTCTTTTGAATAAGGCAATAGGAATAATGCAACATGGTTTCATTTAAGTAATTATCAACTATTTTGATTTGGACATGTTTAACCTAGGTTCCTACAACATCCGCACAACTTCTATTGGTTCGTTTTTCCCAGATATCCATATTATCACATATTCTACTCGTGTAAGGTCAACCTTTTGGTTTGCGATGCAATTCTCTATCTGATAACAACTTAAACAAAGTAAGCAATATAGACGGCCACTTACATTCATCTGGGACCGATGGGAATACGTGTCTCCACATGTTGTACATCTATTCTATTTTGTACACTTCGTCGACATAGCTCATGGGATCTAAATAAAGATTCTGACAAGTTGCAATTGCATGAGCACATGGATAACGAAGTGCATCAAACGTCCCATAGTCGCAAGTCTTATTTCTCAGGTGTACACAATATTGCTTGCCGGTAATACCTTGGTTTGGCCTGTCGAACTCCGTCACACAAAACCATAGGTTGTTGCTATTGTGACACACTATGTGCATGGTATGTCTCTCGTACAATAGAGGTTATCAGCAAATGATGTGTTCCTTTTAGAACAGAATTTATGCATTCAACCAGGTTTGAGGTCATATGACCATATTGTAGGCCACCATCATATGCTTGTGTCCACTGACCAAAAGGTATGTTACAGAGGTAGTCTGTACCTTGATCGTTAACTGACCGCAAAATCGCCAACATATCATGAAAACGTTCCTTATTGATCTCGTACACTTTCAATATAAGTTGATAGTGAAAATTACATACCACTCTTCCATTCAGAATAAATTGAATATTACAAATGAAATTATATTATTGGAGATTAAATACCCATGTTGGTCACTTGTCGTCGTTCAGTGGTAGATCGATATTGCCCATAGTAGTTGGTCGCAACATGCCTTAGACAATATCGATGGTGTGTGCGATCTCATAGGCTTCCCTATCGCTCAATTGCGGCTAGTATTCCAGTGCCCTAATTCGACATAACGCAGATATCAGGTTGGGGGCAGACATGCCTCCTAAACCTAGAGAGAAAGAAATCCCAGTAGTCACCTAACTCCCCCTGTGTTATTGCAAACGCAATTGGAAGGATTCTCCCACCGCCATCCTATGCCACAGTTAGCTGATTGGCTGTTTAACGTCACAGCAATAATGTGCAAGCGCACATTGTCAATGCAAGTATAATAGACAGATATGAGTCTGTCAGATATTGATCCCACATGGATGGTTGTCTTTTGTCTATCAATGTTAGTGCAATAAATGGATAGAAAGAGATAAATTGTGAGAGTAGGTGTCGAGGAAATAACTTGAAAACAACAAGATAAAAGATAATAATGATAAACTGAGATCCCCAACATGAATATTCAACAAAAATGCTAAGTGCTCACAAGGTATAAAAAGTTAGGTGATTGTCGATGCAATAAGTTGCAATGAATATCTTACCAAGCTTAACTTCTATATTTAATCAAAGACTTTAAAATGCACATTAGCCATACCTTCCGATGATGGCTATGGAACACTATTAAGAATAGGTGGATTAAATTCCTCTAATCCTCAAACAACTTTCGTTGTCATGCTTGTTAGCTTGAACTATTGTTGTACCTTCCAGTGTCAGTGACCGCAATAACACTTTTGTGCTAAAAACATTCAAACCCAAAGATTAAATAATAGAAGCAAGGTTGAATAAAATAACATTTAACCCAAAAATCATCTGTACTTCCATACTAATATGAAATAGAAAGTAATCACCAGCATTTAGAAAAGAAAAATAAAAGAAACAAGTGGAGAATACTATTCTTAAATAACTCGACTTGAATCTATCTATTCCCTCTTGTGTTGCACTTAGGACTCATTGTCAAGAGCTAAACTGCACCCTTTTCACATCGGTTCACTCGTTGGAGCTTAAGCCGCCATAGCTGAAAGCTTTAAGGGATAGGTTGAAGAAGGTGATCCAAAAAGCTCTCTCTCTTTTTTTGGTCAATAATTATCCAAATAGCGTAGGTGTCCTTTCATTAGGATCATGTTGCCTTTGTACGTACAAGTTAGTTGTACCAGACTGGACAACTCACACATTTTTATTCCTATCCAGATAGTTGTCAGGTGCGGCAACAATTTTAGGCGCAGTCTGAAATTGCTCATGCAGTGACATTAGTATCAAAATATGACAAAATTAAGGGTAATTAAACTAAGATCCACTGAGTCATAAAATGTAAATTACTGAACTGCAAATGGTAAAATATGTACTAAAGATAACCAAATGAGGACAAATTAACCAATAAGTAGGGAGAAAACATGTGTTCTTTCTAGCATTATCACAAGCCAAACTCGAGTTTTTACTTGTCCTGAAGTAAAACAGAAATTGGCAAGGCTATACAAGAATTCACTAAGGCAAATAATCATTCTAGCAACTTGAATCACCTAAAATTCCAATTAATGATTTACATTCAAATGACAGAATATTACATTGACAATACATAATTATGAATGAATAAGATTGCATCTTCATCAAAACTAGCATCATGCTTCAAATCTTAAATTCTATCTACCAATACAACATTTATTGTATAATATATGCTTTTTTTTGTGAACAAGGGATATCGTTGAATTATTGTACCCATGTTCCTAAGAAGTAACGATGGAGTGCAGCAAACCCCCTTTACCCGTACCAGAGACCGGTACAAGGTATGAGGCGTTACCAGACATAAATAAAGATATTCTGGGAAAATGGGATATAAAATTTTGTTCTAGATTAAAACCAATCAAAACTTAATCATATTGTCCCTATTATGACCTACGAGGTTTAAAACATGTGTTAAAAACGGTCTAGGACTAAACCGAGAACTTAAGAAAATTTTAGAAAAAGTTCCATTTTTAAGCCTCACAAGCCCGTGTGGAGGCAATGCACACGCCCGTGTGCTTTGGACATGCTCGTGTCCTTTACCTGTGTGAATTTATTATTCACTTTGAACCTACAGAAGTTTTCACACGGCTGAGCACCTGGCCCGTGTCCTTCATACGGCCTAAACATGTCTGTGTCTAAAAACCTCGACATTCTATTTATGACATCATCATCCATTTAGGGGCACACAGCCAAGACACACGCCTGTGTGCTAGGTCGTGCCCTCTATACAGTTGAGACACACGACTGTGTCTCTACCCGTGCATTTACTACCATGTATACTGACTTAAAAATTTTAGATACAGGGGACACACGACCGTACAACACACCCATGGGGCTGACCATGTGTCACACACGACCTAGACACATGCCTGTGTGTCTACCCGTGTGGATCTTTTTGGAGGACATTCTCCAAGCCTCTTATCACCCTCACACATCCAAACACACTAATGTGTTCCTTGGACATCTATCATGGTATAATAATACCCTTAAAACCTCCTTATTCAAGATCATGCATGTTGCTTCATGTCTCTTTTAATCCTGTATTAATATTACCCTTTTTGTGTTAGGGTTACCATTCCAACAATACTCATTCATACTTGGCTCATTTTATAACTCATTGCCAATTATGACCTAAATCATTCCCAAGGGATTTAGCCACATATCTCATGTCCATTCATGATATATCACAACAAACATACAAGCATAAACATGCACAGTTAGTAGGTTTACAACCTACATCCAAATGAACCATATCACATGGCCATATGCAAAATGAATAAGCATATCATTCAGGCCCTTACATTGGCTTGCCAAAAGACACATATAACAAAATGACCTAAAAATCCTATACATGCCATTATAACAAAATAAAAGTTTCTATATACCAAGGCAAGACAAGTTGATAGTGTTGACAACGCTCCTATCGTCTTCCAATCTTCACGAGTCCGCGAGCTCTGTAAAATAAGAGAAGTGAAAGGGGGTAAGCATTGACACGTTTAGTAAGTCCGGATAACGGGAAGGTAAACTTACTGGTTATTTAGCAAATAACCATAAAAGATATTCATGCCAAACATGCATAGCATAATTACCCTATCACATACACTCAACCATCAAGTTAGTCCCATACCAATACATTATAACTTTAGTCTTTGATGAGCTCATCAATTCAAACATTTCCATTTTCAATTCTCATTTTAATCCCGTTGAATTTTCTCAGAATTTGGATGTATATCCTATTTACCGTCAAATCATGTAAGTGATCATTTTAAAGCACGTACTCCCGCAAACCTCGCTCTTACGGTGGGGTTACCAGTCCAGGCTAAATTCCCCACAGTATAAACTCATGGAGTGATGTCGGGATTACCAGTCCAGGCTAAATCCCTTGTAACGACAAACACTCTTAAAGAGCTCGGATTTGAATTACCAGTCCAAGCTAAATTCAGACCCTAATCAGATTACCCGTTCGGGCTAAATCCATAAGGCACACATATTCTTTGGGAGGTTAGATCACTATAGGAACACCTGTCCGGGCTAGATCCTTTTTATCGTCAATTCATTTTCGGAATATCCATCAGATATCCTTTTTCATTCAACTGGGACATTTCCTCATGGCATCAATTTTCATGAATGATCATACATTGATTATCAATATTATAACTCATACATGGACATACATTTTTAATGTATTTGAAAACAGTTTACATTCGAGTTATACAAACTTACTTGGAAGATGTTTCGGGTTCTAATTTTGATTATTTTGAAACCTTTTGTTTTCCACGGTCGACCTTCGAAATTGGTCTCTCGAGGTCTATATAAGCAACAGTAAATTATTAATACATCACACTATTCATTTCAAGTCTAAATTTCACCCCCAGGAAAAATGACCCTTTTACCCCTAACATTTCACATTTTTACAAATTAGTCCTTAGGATCGTATAATGAAATGCATGTAATTCCTTGGTAACCCAAACCTAGCTGAATGTACCTTAAGCTCATACCAGCCCATATTTTCCTCTATTTCTCATATTTTTACTCATTTTTATAAGTTTTACAAAATGGTCCCTTAAGCCATTTCCATGAAAAACCACTTAGTAAAAGTTGTTTACTATCCTCTAAACTCTCATATTCCTCCATAAATCATCAAAACACAAGCACCTTATGCATGGGTAAATTTCTAAACATGAACCCTAGCTTGAAATATGGGTAGAACTAGATAGAGCATGTTACGAGGATCTCAAAATTACAAAGAACATTAAAAGCGAGGCTAGGGAGCACTTACTATTGAGATTGAAATGTTGAAAACCCTAGCTTATGGAGCTCTAGGAATTTCAGCAGCTATGGGGAAGAAGATGGATGGATTTTGGCTTTCTTTTTCCCTTTTTATTATGTTTATAACCAAATGACCAAAATGCCCCTTCTTACAAAACTTCCAAATTTTTCTATGCATGCCCATTTTTGTCCAAAAACTTAGAAATTGGGCAACTTGCTATTTAAGTCCTTCTAATTAATATTCCAAGGCAATTTCATACAAATTGCTTCTAGAATCCAAGTTTTGCAATTTATTCAATTTGATTCCTAATTTCCAATTGGACACTTTACACATAGAATTTCTTCATGAAACTTTAGCACATGCATATTTTTATATTCTAGACTTTATAATAATCATTAGACAATCACTTTAACATTAAATTTTTTGGTCCTGAAACCACTATTCCTACTAAGCCCTAGTTTAGGATGTTACACCCAATGAGTACGTAATTGTGCTGACACACACTCGTGCAGTAATAACCTTTGGCCAGATTCATTTTTCTAACGCTTGCATTGGAGTGTTCCCTCTTTAACATTTCAAAATACACCCACTTTGGAGTGCCTCTTATTCATAACTATATATATATATGAGTAGTTGTAAAAGGCAGATTCATTCAAGATTCAAGGAATGCTACTAGTCATCTATTACTAATGCAACCTAAATCATTCATCAAAGAATTGAATATACAATATTCAATCAAATTTATCCGACTCATTCATTGATAGTTCACATGATTCAAGAATTAAGCATCAAATGTAACAAATTTTGTAACACATTTGCATTAACGACAAATAAACCTTGCATTCTTCATTAAAAAAAAATTGAAATGTGGGTGTATTTTCAAACTTCATATGCATTCCCCCAAACTTAAAGTTTGTATTGTCCCTAATACACTAACATTAAAATACGACGACAATAAAAATGCAACGACAATGTTCATTAACAAAATGAAAATTACAACTATATGCAATGCATGAATACTTTAGCTAAAACTTAAAATAAACTAACTCAGTTTTCCTCGGCCATCAATATGGCTACATAATGTTTCTTCTTCCTCCTATTTTTCTCCTCATTCTTGCTCTTTTTATCTTTGGAGCACTTTCTCTTCTTTTCTTTGGGCTTCGCACTGTCCTCGTATCGCTCCTCAGTTTCCAGCATTGCCCTAGCATCATCGACTGCTTCTTGTATAGGAGGAGTCACCTCGACTGGTACGGTATAGACCACTATAGCCAATGAATTATGATGCTTCTCATTTGTTACCTCTGCAGCTTCTGTCAGTCTAGCTCCATCTCCCTCTAGGTTATCATTAGTTGCATCCACAAACTCGAATGTGTAACAGCCCGTTTTTAGTCAAATCAGAATAGTGGCTTTGGAACCACAAATTCGAGGTTGAAATGATTATTTTATTATTATTTTAATGTCTACAACATGATAGTATGATTGTGTGAAAATTTTATTTAGAAATTTTATCGTTTGAATGCTCAATTTGATAAAAAGGACTAAATCACATAAAGTGTAACACTTGAATTCTATTAGCTAAAGGTGTCTAATAGATATAGAACCTCAAATTGGATGTCCTTATGTGGTAATTAGATGATTTGTGTTGTTAGTGGATGTACATTATATCATCTTTTAGTTTCTTCTTCAACCAATTTTAACCTAGAGAAACCATAGATAGTTTTGGCCAAGCTTGCAAGCTCAATTAGTGAGTGATTTCTAATCCATTTTTAATGATTTCTATGTTTTTGATATCGTTGCAACTTAATCTAGCTAGCCTAGGGACTAATTTGAAAAATTGTTAAGGGTTTAGAGTTTTTCCATTAAGGAATGTACATGTATTTTGATGTTTGATGATAGAAAATGTATGCTTGTTGTTAGATAAACAATATTGATAAAGTGATTTTTGGTAAAATTGTCAATTAGGGATTAAATTGAGAAATATAGAAATTTTGTGGTAGAAATGTAAAATAAATGAAAAATATGGGCTGCTAAAGTAATAAGAGAAATTCAACTAGAATGGGTAGGGACTTAATTGCTTGAATTTGTATTTTATGAGATAAGGATTAAATTGTAAATACATTGAAATATTAGGGGCAAAAGTGTAAAGTTACCATAATGTGATTTCTGGGCTCAATTGATTAGATTGATAATTAAATGAGTTAAATTTGATATTATATAGATCAAGAAAAATAAAGTTCGGATCTAGATCGGGGAAAAACAATGTATCAAGCTAGTCGATTCATTTCGTCATTTTTTGTGAATCGAGGTAAGTTTGTATGTTAATAATTGTGTTTTAAATGCTTTATATTTGAATTGTTGATGAATATGATTGTACGAAAATGTTTGACAAAGATTCGGCAATGAGAAATCCCGGTTGAACCTTAGGAATAGATTAGGATACGAATGACATGTCATTAGGGGTTATGCGATTTGGGTGCTGGTCCGTACGTCCTACTAGTGGTTGAGTTATCCAGCATGTGTTGCGGATTTTCATCAGCTTGTGTGAGCACCACCGTGTAGCTACGTCATGATCGTCAACTTGTGTGAGCAGACTCGTTGATAGCTCGAGAGTAAGCATTATATACGATATGAGATTGAGATAGCTTCGGCTATGTATTGGCACTTAGGGTGCGAGATTCCTGAGTATCTTAATAGTATTCCAAATGGTTCAACTGGTATATAGAAGATATGAAACGGTGAGAAATAGATACGTATTAGTATAGGTATGTAAAGAAATTATATGAACATTGAACCTATGAAAGTTGTGAGTTCATGATATTTATGTGATTGAATATATGTTAACATTATGATTTAATGATTTTGTTATATATTATGATCATACTACTTGATTGGTGAATGAATGGTAAGCTTTACTTATTAACTATAGGAGCTTGCTAAGGTTTTATAGCATACTTTGTTTACTTTTCTATGTTTTATAGTGAATATCGAAGCTAGCTTAGATTGGGAGTTGTCGGAGATCTCATCACTATCAAGCTATCACTTTGGTACTTTTGAACTTATGTATTTTGTTATATGGCATGTATAAGAGTTATGGTCATTTTGGTATATGTGTCAGTAATGGATTTAGCAATTTGATTTGGCTTGTAAATGATGAATGGTTAGTTATGTGTTTAGCCATGTGACTTGGCTTATTTTGGTATACTTGGTGATATATATATGTGTAAATGGCCTTTTGATATGTTGTGTATAATTGCTATGTGATGTTTGTTGTGAATTGGCATTATGGTTACCAAATGGTTAAGATTTGAGATAGTTATGCTTGTAGTTTTATACAATTTAGTGCATAATTGAAAACGACCATTTAGGTGTTTTGAAAATATGAAATTGGTATGAATTGAATGACTTATTTTGATACTTGTGTATCTTGTGATTGATGATATTGATATAGCATGAATTGAACTTGGTTTAGATGAGTTTAAATGACATTTGAAGTTGTGGTCATATGCCTTTTGATTTGGTGTAGGTGAAAGCATTTTGGGTGAGAAAGATGGCTAAGTAAATAGTCTATTTTTGTCTACACGGGCGTGTGTCTCAACCATGTGTCACACACAGTCAAGTGACACAACCGTGTGTCCCCTGGTGTTTAATTAGAAATCAAGTCAGTATGCTGCACACTGCCCAACATACGGACATGTGACTTGGCCGTGTGGTATAAGTCAGTATACCCTACAGGTTTGGCACGGCCTAGCACATGGGCGTGGGAAGCCATTTCAAAGGGCACATGGGCTGGTCACACAGGCGTGTAGTTGGTTGTGTGACCCAAGTCAGGGAGTTACATCGGGTGGGACACGGCTTGGGACACGACCATGTGATCCCATTTCGACTGTCCACACGGGTTATGACACAAGTGTGTTTTTGGCCGCGTGAGACACACGGTCGAGCCACAAGGACGTATGTTCCCTGCATTTTGAAAAATTTTCTAAGTTTCCTAAAAAATTCCTGAGTTATTGGTTTAGTCCCAAACCACTTCTAATGCATGATTTGGGCCTCGCAGGCTTGTATTAAGGACATTATGAATGTTTGTGAATGATTTATTTTTGGAATTGGAAAATGTATGTGAAATGTATGATTGATTATGAAATAAGTTCGGTAATGCTCCGTAACCCTATTCCGGTAACGAATACGGGTTAGGGGTGTTACAGGATGCATTGATAATGTCCTCCATAGATTCTTTTCCAACAGCTTCTATCTCAGTATTTTCTTTCTTGGCCTTATCATTTACAACTTCAACACAGATGTCTTCTCTTCCACAGCAACTTCCTCCTCAACAGCAGACGCCTCTTGACCAACAATGACATCACCCTCGATCAGGCTATCAATCCTTCGCATGCACTCCTCAACGTCCCTTGAGTCGTCTTCTTTCTCAACATCAGAGACATGCACAATGGGAGGGGATTCCACCGATCTGTCTTAGTCCCCTAGGTCATATTTCTCAAAGGAGGGTTCATACTCTAGGATGATTGGTACGAGCACTGGAAATTCTGGGAGTGGGGTCGGGCTTAACTGATGTAATGTCGCTACAATAGAGTTGTTATAGGCACTGGTATAAGCATACAAGAAATTTTGTGATAATATCCTCTATTATAGCGAAAAGCCTGATCTGCTTATTACTGATGGAATTGGCCAACTTTTCGATATCCTTCATTTTATGCAGCAATGATGTCTCTAAAATCAAGTTTGTTCCCTTGTTTGCTATTTTGGTTTTGCCCTTCCTTGTCTTGTTGGTCTCTACCTCCTTCATTGTTGGTGTATATTTGCCACGAGTCATTCTTTCAATAAACACTTCATTGATCGGGCCCTTATTTTTCAAGACCTCTTCATCATCACGGGGTACGATCCCTTTCTGCTGGCATAGTAGTATCACCAATGGTGGGAAAACCAATATTTCAATTTTCCTTGTGGCGCAGTTAGCAATTTCTTGGTGAAGTATTGCGTAGACATCAATCTTTCTACCCTTGACAATTGAATGTATCAGACACATTCTATCAAGATTGACTATGGTGTTGTGAGTAGAGGGCAGTAACCTATAGTTGACAAAATACAACTGATTTTGCTTTGCAGTGTCAAAAAATGGTGGTGCATCGTATAATTCTTTTGATGTGAACCCGTTCACAGTGGTCCTTCAACACATAAATCCTTCACCAATAGGTCCCTTTTGTTATCTGTGATATCCTCTATAAACTTGGAGTGTTCATCGACATTCACTCTAATGTTGTATAGCTCATTGATTTTTGTAGCATCCCATGGGATTAAGCCTTCTCAAACAAAGATAAACTCCAACTCATGGTCATAAAGGTTAGCGTACAACTCACGTACCAATAAAGGAGAATAGCTTCCAGAATGCGTGTAGAAAGTCTCCCACTTTAACTTAGAGATGGTTCTGAAGACTTGTTTGTCCAAGTCTTACTGTTACGAAAGGAGAATGCCCTATTATGGGTGGAAGTTTCACTTTAAAATGTTGTTTTGAAATTGGTCTTTTACTGCTTTCATTAAAAAGATCACCGGTTCCTTTTTCTCCGTTGGCATGGAGGATTCTGGCTTACGAACTGCAGTTGCAGAGGATGAGTGTTCTTCAACAGGCTTGGTGGCTTTCTTGACTGATCCTCTCGTTCTTGCCATATTTTGTTTATTTTGTGGAGTGAAGATGGTTTAAAGTTGTAAAGGTACGATCTTAGAGAAAAGAAAGTAAATAAAAATGGCTGCTTTGTATGTGTAACAGTCAGCACAGTGAAAGGGGGTTTATAGCGAGTGAAAGAAGAAGATGGAAAGGAGTTATTTTTGTGAAAGGATTTAAAGCTGGCGGGAATAATTATGTCCAATGAGAATTGCACCCACTCAGGCAGATCAGACGGCTAGGTGACTTTTGATCAAATGGTGAGATCTTGAAAGTTCTGATATGCCCTCATTCTTGATGAGTTAGAAGTGACAGCACAATAGTACAAGCTACGTTGACAATAAAGCCCAAGTGCGTCGACAATGGTACCTAATTATTCTGCAAAAATAGAAATAAAAAATAAAACATACTTGAACAGAAATAAAAATGAAATAAAATAAAAATAAAATTACATAATAAATTTCATAAGAATTAAAAATTTTCGACCAATTTAATGGTTTCTGCTTGCTTGTGATCAATATTCCCAAGATAATGTTTAAATTGCTGGCCATTCACTTTGAACTGGTGTCCATCATTTAAATATCTGATTGTGACTAAACCGTAAGGAAATACTTCGGCAACTTCGAAAGGTCTAGACCAACGAGAGCGCAATTTACTCGGGTGTAGTTTTAGTCTAGAAATAAATAATAAAACTTGTTGACCCGCAGTAAATTGTCGCTGCAAAATAATTTTGTCATGCCATCGCTTGGTCTTTTCTTTGTAAATTGCAGCGTTTTCATAGGCATTTAGCCTGATCTCCTCTAGTTCAGTGATATCTAGTAACCTTTTCTTTCCAACGGCTTCATAGTCCATGTTCACTTGCTTAATTATCTACATTGCTTTGTGTTCCAGTTCAACTAGCAAGTGACATGCTTTCCCGAAAAACAATTAATATGGCGACATCCCTAATAGAGCTTTGTATGCTATTTGCAATGCCCATAAAGCATCGTCCAATCTGGAAGACCAATCTTTCCTCAAAGGGTTCACAACCTTCTCAAGAATCTTTTTAATTTGTAAATTAGATACTTCAGCTTGTCCATTAGTTTGCGGATGATAAGTAGTAGCCTTTCTATGATTAACTCCAAATCTCTTCAGTGTGGCTGCCATTTGGTTGCAATGAAAGTGTGTACCCTGATCACTAATCAATGCCTTTGGTGTGCCAAAGCGGTTGAGTATATGTTTGTGAAAAAAATTAAGCACTGTCTTTGCATCATCCTTTGGGACTGCAACAGTTTCAACCCACTTCGAGACATAGTCAATAGCTACTAATATATGCAGATTTCCAAATGAACTTGGAATAGTCTTATAAAATCCATACCCAAACATCAAATAAGTCAACCTCTATAATTGGTTGCTGTAACATTTCATTGCGTCGGGATATAGAACCAGTGCGTTGACACCTATCGCATTGGTTTACAAAATTGTGGGCATTCTTGAATAATGAAGGCCAGTAGAATCCGGATTAGAGAATCTTAAAAGCAATGTGCATGCCACCGAAATAACTTCCACAATGAGCCGCATGACAGTGCTTCAGGATTGAAAGCATCTCCTCTTCCGGAACACAATGTCGAATAATGTTGTCATTGCATATCTTGAATAAATACGGCTCGTTCCAATGATACTTCACTACTTCGCGAAGAAATATTTTTTTATGGCCTGTGACACCCAATGGGAGTTTTCCACACACTAGATAATTAACCAAATCTACATACCAAAGGGTTGCATCTACAGTAAATAACTTCTCATTTGGGAATGCGTCAACAATTTGAAGAATGTTTCCATCTTCACTGCCAACTTCCAATCGAGACAGATGGTTTGCAACTTGATTCTCTGAACCCTTACAGTCTTTTATCGCGATGCCGAAATCTTCCAATAGTAAGATCCAACATTTTAGTCTTGGTTTTGCATCCTTCTTCGCAAAAAGATATCTCAATGCCGAGTGATTAGTAAATATAGTAATCTTTGACTGACAAGATAAGAACGAAACTTCTCAAAAGCAAAGACTATAGCCAACGATTCTTTCTCTGTAATGGTATAGTTGAGTTGAGCCTTTGTAAGAGTTGTGCTAGCATTATAGATGGCGTGAAATATTTTTCCTTTGCGTTGTCCTAGAATAGCACCCACAGCAAAGTCGCTTGCATCGCACATAACTTCAAAAGGTTGAGACTTGTTTAGTGCAACGACAATGGGTGCATTTACTAGTTGCATCTTTAATTGAATGAATGCCTCCAGACATGCATCGTTAAAGAAGAATTTTCAATTCTATTTCAGGAATGGAGTTTTCCATATACTAGATAATTAACCAAATCTACATACCAAGGAGTTGCATCTACAGTAAATAACTTCTCATCTGGGAATGCATCGACAATTTGAAGTACGTTTCATCTTCGTTGCCAACTTCCAATCGAGATAGATGGTCTGCAACTTGATTCTCTGAACCCGTGCGGTCTTTTATCTCGATGTTGAAATCTTCCAACAATAAAATCCAATGTATCAGTCTTGGTTTTGCATCCTTCTTCACAAAAAAGATATCTCAATACCAAGTGATTAGTAAATAAGTAACCTTTGCACTGATAAGTTAAGAACGAAACTTCTCGAAAGTAAAGACTATAGCCAACAATTCTTTCTTTGTAGTGGTATAGTTGAGTTGAGCCTTTATAAGAGTTTTGCTAGCATAATAGATGGCGTGAAATATTTTTCCCTTGCATTGTCCTAGAATAGCACCCATAGCAAAGTCGTTTGCATTGCACATAACTTAAAAAGATTGAGACTAGTCTGGTGCAACGACAATGGGTGCATTTACTAGTTACTTCTTTAATTGAATGAATGCCTTCAGACATGCATCGTCAAAGAAGAATTTTCAATTCTGTTCTAGCAATGAGCATAAGGGTTTTGCAATTTTTGAGAAATCTCTAATAAATCTTCGGTAAAACCCTGCATACCCATGAAAACTACGAATACCTTTCGCATATGTCGGTGGAGTTAATTTCTCAATGATTTCTACTTTAGCTTTGTCTACTTCAATGCTTTGACTAGATATGTGATGGCCTAATATAATGCTTTTAGTTGCCATGAAATGACATTTTTCCAAATTTAGAACAAGATGTGTGTCTTCACATCGCTGCAATACTTTATCCAAATTGTTAGCGCAATGATCAAAATCATTCCCATAGATTAAGAAATCATCCATAAAAACCTCTAAAGAATCTTCAATAATATCTGAGAATATCGCCATCATGCACCTTTGAAATGGGGCTAATGCGTTACAAAGATTGAAAAGCATACGGCGAAAAGCAAAAGTACCAAAGGGACAAGTAAAAGTTGTTTTCTGTTCATCCTCTGATTTAATAGCAATTTGATTGTACCTAGAATAGCCGTCTAAGAAGCAGTAATAGGCTCTTCCAGCAAGCCTGTCTAACATTTGGTCAATGAAAGGAAGTGGAAGTGGTGCTTTCTTGTGGCAGCATTAAGTTTGCGATAATCCATACAGACTCGCCATCCCATAGGAATGTGTATAGGAATTAATTCGGCGTTGCTAACCACTGTGATGCCACTCTTTTTAGGAACACATTGCACTGAACTTAACTAATTGCTATCAAGAATAGGGTAGATAATTCCAGCATCAAACCACTTTATAATTTCTTTATTAACAACTTTCTTCATCTTCTCGTTTAATCTTCTTTGTTGCTCAATTGACTGCTTACCTTCATCTTGCAACTTGATCTTGTGCATGCAAAAAGATAGACTAATACCTTGGATATTAGTAATATTCCAAGCAATAGCTCATTTATGTTGCTTAAGAATATAGACTAGCTTCTCTTCTTAAGTTACATCTAGTGTTGCAGAGACAATAACTGGGAGAGTATTATTATCACAAAGAAATATGTATTTAAGATGAGTAAGTAGTGGTTTCAATTCTAGAGTAGGAGTTTCATCGATAGATGGTTTGAAAATTAGAGCTGTCCTGTTAGCTAAGTCAAAGGATTCAATCTGTCTTCCATGCTTGAGTTCAATATTATTAGTGTCAACCTTGCTATCACAATTATCTAAGAATTCATCATCAGATGTCACTACAAACTCCTCAGAAAGTATTGTGCTTTGGTCATTGAATTATTCTGCAATTAAATCATCTAGCACATAGACAATATGACATTATTCTTTATCCTTACATTGAATAGATTTAAAAACATTGAAGGTAACGTGCTCATCATTAAGTCGCATGGTTAGTTCACCTTTGTGAACATTAATTGGAGTTTGTCTGATGGCTAAAAATGGTTGTCCCAAGATTATGGGAACCTCCTTGTTTGCCTCGCAGTCAAGGATGGTAAATTTAGCCGTAAAAATAATTTGTCCACATGAGCTAAGATATCTTTGATTTGCCCTTCAGGTTGAGCCAAAGATCAATCAGCTAGTTGTAATGTCACTGCAGTAGGTTTCACGTGACAAATTCCCAACTTTTTGAAAATTGATAGCAGCATTAGGTTGATGTTAGCTCCCAAGTTGCATAAAGCCTTGCCCAAATAATGGTTACCAATTGAATATGGGATAGTAAAGCTTCCAAGATCTTTCATTTTGGGGGGCAACTTATTTGTTAAAAGAGCACTACTACAACTTTTTGTGAGTGCAATAGTTTCCATATGACTGAGCTTCTTCATAAATTTCCTATAATTCAGAATTTGCACAAGAGTGTCTACTAAAGGAATATTGACCTGAAATTGCTTTAGTGTATTCATGAATTGTTGGTAATGCTTGTCTTGCTCATTCTCCTTGAATCTTTGTGGAAAAGGTAAGGATGGAGATACATCTGATTGCGCCGACACCTTTTGTTGAGTCGACTTTTTTGAGGGTCAGAAATTAGGCATATGAGTGACAATTTGTGGAACCTTTTTGTCTTGTATATCGAAAAGCTCTTCAGATTCAACTTTCTCACTAGAGATCACTTCACCAATATCTTGAGGTGCAATAGTAGACTCTGTAGTCGACTTGCCGGTCTTTTTACCACTCCTAAGCGTGATAACCTTGCAGTGTTCTTTCCCTCTTGGTCTAAGATTTTTTGTGTCACTAGGTAGTGTATCTGCTGGTCGAGTATTCAAATTCGAAGCAAGTTGTCCTAATTGTGCCTTTAATGCCTGAATGGAAGATGAATTCCCTTGCATAATAGCTTCTATTTGAGTCATATGCTCCTGCATTAAAGCCTCAAGAGCAGCTAACGGGTCAGAAGGAGAAGCTTGCATGTACTGTTATCGTTGATGGTCCGGAACATGCTAATTCGGCATTGAAGAATGTTGTGGCTTCTTCTGATTCTAGTGTGGGTGCATCTGGCTTTGTTGTGGATGTATCTGAGTGTGTTGATTGTAGTTCTGTTGTTGTTGATTGTAATTCCCTTGTCTTGAATTATAATTGCCTTGAGTAGATATATTCCCATATCAGAATGTCGTAGCATTTTGTCCAGCATTAGAGTTCCCCAAGACATTTGATTGCTTGTAGAATTATTATAAGAGTTGCCATAACAATTTCTGTGAATGTTACTAACATAAAAGGCATTCTTTGCATGTTGTGGACAATCTTCATAGCTGTTGTTGTCACTGCAAATTTCACAACAAAAGGTAGGAACATCAACTTGTTGAGCAAGTTGTATAGGTGCAACGTCACTAGTCCTTTGCATATTTTTTATCATATTTACAAGAGAAGAAACTTGAGCACTAAGTGCAGATATTGCTCTAGTTCAATGACTCCTAGAGTTGCTTTTGCTTGTGCAGCTCTAGAGATTGGATCTTGGTAATCATTTTGAGCAATTCTATCCAAAATTTTAATAGCGTCATTATAAATACAATCCAACAAAGGTCCATTGGCTAATGCGTCGACAAGATTCCTCGTGTGTGAATTTAGTCCATTATAAAAAATATTAATTTATGTTTCTTGGTGAATGTCATGCTTGGGACAATGTCGAAGCAAATATTTATAACGTTCCTATATGGTGTGAAAATTCTCATCATCCAGCTGATGATAAGCTGTAATATCATTTCAAAGACGAGCATTCATTATTGGCGGGTTAAAACGCAAAACAAACTATGTTGTTAGTATATTCTAAGAAGTAATTGATCTGGTAGGTAGCCTAAGGAACCAAGTACAAGCTTTTCCCTACAAGGAATAAGGAAATAATTGCATGTTCAAAGTGTCACCAAGAACGCATTGTTGGCTAAAGGAAACACAAATCAATAAAAATGATTTAAGATGTTCTCGTGCATCTTCATATGGCAGTTTAGCATATTGCCCATTAGAATTCAGCATTTGAAACATTACTGGCTTGAGTTCAAAATTTTCGACTTGGATTATTGGTGTGACAACTCTCAGTTGTAAGTCATCCAAGACAGGTACAACAAAATCTCATATAGTCCTATTTTGTATTTGAGCGTCTTGCTGCAACGGTGGGTCATTAGCATTTTGGTTCTGCATCAGGGGTATGACTTCATTGTTTCTTGGCAAAGCCATCTTCCTTTATTCTCGAAGTCTCCTCCAAATGTTTCTTTCAATTTCTGGATCAAAATCAACAATAAACTCCGAATTTCTTTGGGTCATACAACACCTAAAATAAAATGTGCAAATAACAACAAAAAGAAAACAAGTTAGTAGGAGCTAAATATTATGAAATAAAAACAAATACCATCCCTGACAACGACGCCAAAACTTGATCGGTTGTTTAACATCACAGCAATAATGTGTAAGAGTACACTATCGATGCAAGTATAGTATACATATATGAGTCTGTCGGATATCGATCCTATGAGGATGATTGTCTTTTGTCTATCAATGTTAGTGCAATAAATAGATAGAAACGAGATAAATTGTGAGAGTAGGTGTTGAAGCAATAACTTGAAAATAACAAGATAAAAGATAATAATGATAAACTGGGATCCCTAACGTGAATATTCAACAAAAATGCTAAGTGCTCACAAGGTATAAAAAGTTAGGTGGTTGTCGATGCAATAAGTTGCAATGAATATCTTACCAAGCTTAACTTCTATATTTAATCAAAGACTTAAGCATGCACATTAGCCACACTTTCCGATGATGGCTATGGAACACTATTAAGAACAGGTGGATTAAATTCCTCTAATCCTCAAACAACTTTCGTTGTCATGCTTGTTAGCTTTAATTGTCGCTGTACCTTTCAGTGTTAGTGGTTGCAATAACACTTCCGTGCTAAAAACATTCAAACCCAAAGATTAAACAGTAGAAGCAAGATTGAATAAAATAAAATTTAACCTAAAAATCATGTGTACTTCTATGCTAACATGAAATAGCAAGTAATCACTAGCGTTTAGAAAAGAAAAATAACATAAACAAGTGGAGAATACTACTCCTAAACAACTCGCTTTGAATCTATCTATTCCCTCTTGTGTCGCACTCAATGCTCCTCGTCAAGAGCTATGCTACATCCTTTTCACGTTAGTTCACACGTTGGAGCTTAAGCTGCCATAGCCGAAAGCTTCAAGAGATAGGTTGAAAAAGATGATCCAAAAAGCTCTCTCTCTTTCTTTTTTTTCTCTTTTTTTGGTCAATAATTATCCAAATAGCCTAAGTGTCCTTTCATCAGAATCATGTTGCCTTTGTACATAAAAGTTAGTTGTACCAAACTGGACAGCTCACGCATTTTTGTTCCTATCTGGATAGCTGTCAGGTGTGGCGACAATTCTGGGCACAATATGAAATTACTCATGCAGCAACATCAATACCAAAATATGACAAAATTAAGGGTAATTTAACTAAGATCCACTAAGTCATAAAATGTAAATTACTAAACTGCAAATGCTAAAATATGTGCTAAAGATAACTAAATGAGGACAAATTAACCAATAAGTACGGAGAAAACATGTGTTCTTTCTAGTACTATCACTAGCAATAGCCGATGGGTATATATACCATACATAAAATTACCGTCAATTAGTACCAATGGCTTGTAGTACACAAATACTTCCCGGCATTGCTTAAAGCTCCAGAACAGACGCTTGAACACTTGGCATCCACGGGGCAAGTGATCATTGTAGTACGCAGGGCCCGTTTCAAGGTCTGTTACGCAACCTAGGACGTATCTCTCCAGCACCTAACACCACTGCCACACCTAATTTTATGAAGTGTCCCACCTATTATGCATCTTTTCCAACGCCTTTTGCTTAGCTATCCAAACCTTATGGTAAGAGGGCGTGTACCTCAATTAGCTACGAATATTGGTAATTAAGACTGACACAGAAGTCATGGGATCTTCCTTCACCATTGGTAGTATTAAGCCAGCTATCATATCTGAATCCATCTTAGGATGATCTTGTGAAATACCTATCAATGAATTACGTTAAATAATGCAACATTAAATAATAATAGTATTATTCAAAAACCCTAAACACTAAGTGATACCGTATCGGCAACACATGTATATAGACCTTTGTACTTCTTTATCTCCCACAACCCTATCTTTTTCCTAATCGAAGCCATGATTTCCATCAACATGTATTGTCTTACACTGCACACTTGGCCTCAAACTTCTCAGATCCGAATTTAATCATGTAGTAGTTAACCCCGTTCATGATGTTATATAGTTTCAATGCACTAAGAAAATGATCCTTTCTAGAAAACCCCTTACCAACTTCCAATTCACCTGAATCCAGTGACGAACTTGTACGGTCACACCTTTTGTGTGGTAGATTTAGAAACTCCAACGTATCATCTGTTGATAGATCGACATTATGCATGTGGGTTGGAGGCGTACGCCATGAATCGTGGATCTTTTTCTTCTTCATTTCAACCCACTTCACCGTCTTCAAGTTCGGTTGGAATAAGCTTAAGTTCAGAAAATAATACAACTTCTGCATCATCAAAGCTAGGCTCTCGAGGTGGATCCACATTGCCAACCACTAGAAGTTAATGTCATTCCCCAAAACGTATTTCTAGCATCGAACATCGACCCACCGAGGTGCATGTCCCATCCACTAACCGAATGTTGTGCAGGGTTTGTGTATTCCATACTGCCACCAAACTCGAGCGCTTCTGTGTTCTGCCTCCCACTAACTGAGTGTCGAGCAGGGGTCGTGTATTCCTCTTGAACAATAGTAGATGTTGAAGTCATAAATGCTTCATTTGGCGATAAAAATTGTACATATAACTCAAGATAGGGTGATCCACTAGCAAGATGATTTGCACCATCGCCTCCAAGCTACGACCACCTTTGATATCAAATGATTCATATGTCACAGGATCAACCGAAACACAAAATTGATACTTAATAGATGAAACTCTCATTGGCATCATTCTGAAGATTTTGCACCTAATTCTTTTACGAAGTTCTGTCGAATCTATGTTCTGGTTAAAAACCAGTCACGCTATGTTCTCCAACAAAAAACAACGTCGTTCTCGGTGTCACAAACCTCACCATCATAGTAAATAACAACACTAATATGTTCACTCATATTCAATTTATATTCTGCTTAGCCTCTCTAATTTTTCTTGTTGTAACTTATGCAATATGAGAATGAAATTTGACTTATTTATGGCCTAAGGCCAAGCAGGAACTACTATATAAAAAGAGCGTCCACGTGGGAGCTTTTTTTAGTAATTTTTCTGACAGTGCATTCCTGTTGAAGCGTTTTTAATACTATCTTTTGAGAACCATCTTCTCAAAATTATTTTTTCAGGAACTACTGTAGAAAAAGAGCGTCCACGTGGGGGCTTTTTTCAGTACTTTTGTTGACAGCGCATTCTATTTGAAGCATTTTTTACACTATTTTTTCAGAACCGTCTTCTCAAAATTATTTTTTAGGAACTACTGTAGAAAAAGAGTGTCCACGTGAGAGCTTTTTTCAGTACTTTTGCTGACAGTGCATAAGCATTTTTTACATTATTTTTCAGAACAGTCTTCTCAAAATTATTTTTTCAGAAACTACTATAGAAAAAGAGTGTCCATGTAGGAGCTTTTTCAGTACTTTTGCTGACAGTGCATCCTTCTTGAAGCATTTTTGACACTATTTTCTCAGAACCGCCTTCTTAATATAATTTTTTCAAGACTCAACCCTAAACCCTTTTACAAAAACCCTAAAAGCTAAACACAATTATTTTTTTTAAAAAAACCTAAACCCTAATTTAATTAATTTTCTTAAAAACTCTAAACCCTAATTTAATTAATTTTCTTAAAACCCCTAAAACCTAATTTAATCAATTTAAAAAAAATTAAACCTTGATTTATTTTTTAAAACCCTTAAACCCTAAACAAATAAATTCCTAAATTATTTTAATAAAACCCTAACCTTAAACCACTAAAACCTTAAACCCATAAACCTTAGGCACTAAACATAAAAATATCCCTAACCCTAGAAAACACGGGGTAAAACGTGTCCCTAAGGGACCGCTTTTGCCATGTTAGCAAGGCGCATCCACGTAAGCATATTTTTTGCTGACATGGCAAAAGTGCTCCCTCAGGGATGCGTTTTGCTAGAATTTCCCCTTATAACTCTCCTACGTAGACACATTTTAGTATTTTTGGACCATTCCAGTAAATAATAAATAAAGTGGCCCATTTTCATAAATAAAGTAGAAAATGGGCCTTTCTTGGTAAAATGGTCCCTATAAGTATGTTAATCATTTTTTGGATAAGATTAGCGATGACAATGGAGTAGAGCGGGCAGAAGTTGCTAAATCTACCACTGCCACATTGTTGGCACGCTCTGCTCCACCATCCATCTCGCTTCACTATAGATGTATAATCTTGAGGACTATTACCACCTCCAAAGATATTGGATGCACCTATATTACACCTGTCTCATTCCACTTCAATTTAATTTTTGCTAGTTGTTCCTAATGTTTTCAAATTTTTTTAAAAGTCAAGTAAATATTTAAACACAATTGTTAAAAAAAAATGATCATTAAACATATAAGTTTATCTATAATACATTATTGCAATTTTACCCTTGCAACAATTATATATATAAAGGTAAAATGGTAATTTCATATAGTGCGAAGAGGCAAAGCAAGGCAAGCAATTACATTAACTACTCCATACCCACAATCCAAAAAAATCCACTCACCTCGTATTCACTTTTCAAAAAAAAAAAATCTAGTCTAATTGAAGTGGACTGATTCAAAATCAACCAAACGATACGGGTTTTGCCATCTATTATGATCAATAAACACCAAAGGAGGGTGAATTGGTAATTAAAAAAAATTTAAGCAAAGATGACAAGAAATAGACACAAGAAATTATAGTGGTTTGGCCCCAATTGCTTCTACCCACTAAGAATTTTACAAATTCACTAGATTTGAATCATTTAAAGACAATGGTTAACCTTTACAATCTCTATCTTTTCATAATGTAAGATAAAATCACTTCCTTTTAAGATAAAATCACTTCCTTTTAAGGTTTTCTACCCAAAACCTTAAGTAAATCCTTATAGAAAAATGAGAAATAAAATATAAAATTATTATCACTCTAGAAGTTTTATTTGTAACAGTAAAATACTCTCAAACAACAATACAACATTTTGTAAAGAATGAATCAAAATTAATCCCACAAGTGTATACAAGAGAAAATGAGAATTATAGTGAAAATAATTTGATTTTTCCTCTTAACATTTGTAAGCTTATTTCATGTCTTCTTCTGAGTGTTGTTGTGCTTTATTTATACTCTCTCATGGATTAATAGTCATTTGAGAAAGTTAGAAATAAATTAGATTCGTTGGAGTCTTTAGTTGCAACATTAATTACTTCTGCAAGTCTTTTGGTACTAGTACCCAAGCCATAGGGGTTCAGTTCCTTTGGTTAAAAAGTAACTATAGGAGCCACAACTACCGCACCTTAGCTCGGAAGGGTGCGGTACGTCCTCATTAGGGGTGTGATACCACTTTATAAGATGCAATATTTAGGAAACAAAAGTCTTTGAGAAACTAAAAGGGGAGAGGTTCCTTTGAAGGAGGGGTGTTGTACTTCTATCTCAAATTGCCCATTGACTCTTGGGTACCGCACTTGTCTTGATGTAACACATTTTTTTTTTGTTTTTTTGTTATCAATATCTTATGTGACCCAAATTCCTGCATAAAAAAGTGGCAAGATAGAGGGATTTTTGGGGGTGAAAGCCGAGGGCTATAGCTAGTCGTAAATCCCCATTAAGCATAAAATTAGACTAGGGTTGCAAACAAGGGCTGAAGGCCCCCACGATATGGTACATACTGTAGAAGTGGAATCTGTATAGAAGTATACTTCTTCTATTTGATATTGATTTGAATAAGGTGTTTCAGCTTTATTGCATTGTTTCTATTAGACTTTGATTAGAATAAGGTTTTTAAATCTATAAATAGACGTAGTCGTCTCTCCTCTTGTATCATTCGAATTCAACAATTAGTGAATTTTGATTCTCTTCTGCCCGTGGTTTTTCTCGAAAAGGTTTTCACATAAAATTTGTGTGTTCTCTTTTCCTCTTTCTATGCGATTCATTGTGTAACAGCCCGATTTTGGGTCTAGTTGGAATAGTGGTTTCGGGACCACAAATCTGACGTAGAAAAAATTATTTTTCTTATTTTTTTATGGTTTACAGTTTTATGGAATGATTCTGTGAAAATTTCGTTCGAAAATTTTGACGTTTGAGCACTCAATTTAGCAAAAAAAACTAAATTGCAAAAAGTGCAAAATTTAAGTTTTAGAAGCTAAAGGTGTCTAATTGCTATGGAATTTTAAATTAGAGGTCCTTAGATGGTAATTAGACCATTACTTAAGTTGGTGGACAAAAATGGACAAGAAGTAAGAGAAATTTTATGTTTTAAGAAAAGGGCATTATGGTCATTTAGTAAATAAAGACAAAAATAACTAATAAAAGATGTCATCTTCTTCAATTTCATCCCCTTGTGTCGAATTTGAAGAGTCACCATAGCTAGGGTTTTGGCCAAAGCTTCCAAGCACAATTGTAAGTCCGTTCTAGCCCCATTTTAATGATTTTCATGTTTTTGAGATCCTTGCAACCTAATGTAGCTTGTTTTGTAACAGCCCGATTTAGACCCTAATCGAAACAGTGGTTTTGGGACCATGAATCCGAGTCAAAAAAAAATATTTTAAAAATATTTTATGTGTTTATTATGTGTGAATTTATATATATGAAATTTGCGTGATTTAATTTTGTCCTCTAAGTACCCGATTAAATAAAAGGACTTAATCGTGTAAATTGAAAACTTGAAAGTTTAAAGTATAAGGGCCGAGTTGCTAGTGGCTTTTTAACTTGAAGTATTTAAGTTGTAAATAGACCATTTGAGTAGGTAATGGCCGATTGTACCCTTGTTATATGTGTTTTAGTTATTTAATTATAAAGCTTATATATGTAATTTAGTTAATAAACTTATATTAAATAAAACCAAAGTTAATATATTCATTATTTTTCATTTTTCATCCACCGAAATAAGAAGCAAAAGAAAGAAATAAAAGAAAGCTAGGTTTGACCACCTTCCAAGCTTGATTCAAGGTTTGTTCTTACTCGGTTTTTTATAATTTTTACGTTTTTAAGATCGTTGCTAAGTTATCTACAAGACCCATGCTTGATTTTTTTATTTTGGTGAAAATTTTGAGTTATGCCATTGTTGAAAGCTTGTGATTTTTGTTATTTGATGATGAAATATGAAAGATATTGTAATATCCCGAATTAGGGCCTAATCGGAATAGTGGTTTCGTGACCACAAATCTAAGATAGAAATAATTATTTTATAATTATTTTTAGGTTTATGATATGATTGCATGATTGTGTGAAAATTTCGTGACGAAATTCTATGCATAAAGTGCTTAATTTGAAGTTAGGGACTAAATTGAATAAGTTGCAAAACTTGTATTCTAGAAGTTTTTAGTATGAAATTTCTTTGAAATATTAATTAGGATGTCTTAAATAGCAATTTGACCAATTTTAAGTTCATGGGCAAAAATTGGACATGGATGGAATTTTTGGAAAGTTTAGTAGTAAGGGAATTTTGGTCATTTAGGGGTAAAATGAATTAAAATACAAAATTAAAAGCCAATTTTGCTCATCTTCAACCCCATGGCCGAATATAGCAAGGAGAAACCATGGCTAGGGTTTTTCAAGCTTCCAAGCTCGATTGTAAGTCCATTCTAGCCCCGTTTTTCAAGTTATTTACGTTTTTAGAGTCCCAATAGCTCGATTTAGCTTATGCTAGCAATAATTTAACCTAGGGTTTATATTTGGAAAAATACCCATAGGTGAAATTTGTGTATTTTGGTGTTTTATGATAGAATATAAGGTTTTAAATTATGTTAGACAACTTGTGCTACTCGGTTTTGAGTGAAAACGAGTAAAAGGACTTAATCGGTAAAAATAACTAATAGTCACAAGTACATGTTAGAGTGAGAATTTGATGTTGCCATAGAAGGGAAAAATGATTAGAATGTCATAAAACATAAGAAAATAGGCTTAAGTTTAATTTACGAGCTTTGGGGAAAAAGTGTAAATATGCAAAAGTTTAGGGGCAAAATTGTAATTTTTTAAAAATATGATTTTGGGTCAATTTGAATAATGTGAGTCCTAATTAGACTATATTTTAAATGATAGAGCAAGGAAAACTGAAATTCGGGCTAAAATGGGGAAAATACCAAGTTGTGGACGAAATGGTAAAAGTAGCCATTTTCGCATACGAGGTAAGTTCATATGTAGATGTTGGTAACATAGTTATTATTTTAAATGTTTTTATGTTATTTAAATGATATGATAATTATTATGAAATATTATACTCGTGATAATTGTTTGATAATATGTCAAATTATGTGATATACTTGGAAAATGTGAAATACTACCGAGTATCGATATCGGTATTCCGTAGAAGATGGTTGAGACACATGATTGGGAAAAAGGTCCCGTTGAACCTTAGGAATGGATTAGGATACAAGTGACATGTCACTGGGATATTTGGGCATCCGAACTCGTTGAGTTGAGTCCGAGTTCACTTATGGATGCGAATGTCCGAGCTCGTTGAGTTGAGTCCGAGTTCGTGAAATGTAACTAGGCATCCGAGCTCGTTGAGTTGAGTCCGAGTTCACTTATGGATGCGAACACCCGAGCTCGTTGAGTTGAGTCCGAGTTCGCTTATGGGCGGGTTACATAGTAGCTTGGCTACATATGTGGCACTTATGTGCAAACTTTCCATGTATCCGAATTATATTCCGATGTGTTCAACGGGTAAAGTTCTACTCAAATAGAGGAATACTCAAGATGAAAGGGACGTATTGGTAAGTGTTGTGAAATGGATACTTTGAACAGGTATGTACTTGACCCTCGGGTTGAAAAATCGATATAGCAACAATATGGTAAGATGATAAATGAAAATATGATATGAATGTCTTGGTGATGATTATGCAAATGATGTTCTATGTTTGCTTATATGGTTATGTTACTTGCTATTTGTATGTGAACTTACTAAGCATTTATGCTTATTCCCTCCTTTTCATTCCTTGTAGTGTTGACAAGCCAGCTCGAAAATCGGGAACGGTCAGAGGCACGCTCACACTATCCGTATACCATCCTGGCATAATGGCTTGTATATTTTGAGTATGGCATGTATAGCATTATAATCATTTTGTATATATGGTCTTATGGTATGGTTATTCAGTAGTATAAAAATGCTTGGTAATGATTAGCCATTGGAATGACTAATTATGATCATATTTGGTGTTATGTATGTCAAATTGCTAGTTAATCCATGGAAACCATGAAATAGGTAAAATTTTACCATAAAATAGATTCAGACAACAGTAGTGACGTGAATTTGAAAAATCATTAAAAATAGTAGAGATATAATTAGATGATGAATAAAATATGGAATTGAAGAATTATGAGTCTATTTTCATATGGAAGAAACGAAACAGGTATATGAGTTATATTTTATGAGATGTTTAAATTTTTGTGAAACAGGGCCAGAGCGATTTCTGGATCCCCTGTTCTGACTTTTGAAATTCACCATAAATTGTATAAAAATAATTAGAAGTCATAATTTATATGTACAGATTTCTTATTTAGTCTAGTTTTAAGAGAAACAAACTTCATAGTCATTGGAATTATGTACAGAGAGATATCTAATTCGTAATACACAGAGGTCAGAGCAGTCGAACCCTGAAACAGGGGAGACTTTAACTAATAAACTGTACTAATTGGCCTAGCCAAAAATCCTAGAAAAAAATTAGTAAATATATATATGAGTCTAGTTTCAGGAAAAAATTACAGAATTGGATTTTGAGTTTCAGAACTTGAGATATGAATTTTTAAGCGACTGTGACGCAGTTAGCCAGCTTGTCTGGAATTTCTAAAATTAAATTGTTTGAGCTGTTTAAGTAATGAATTAAGTCTGTTAACACCTCGTGTTCGACTCCGGCGATGGTCTCGGGTACGGGGCGTTACAGATATGTTTTGAATTAACATGTTTTGTATTGGAGTTTTTGATGATTTTGAGTAATTAGGACTACATTGCAAAAATAATAATTTAAGGGACTAAAATGTGAAATAAATGAAATATATGGACTTGTATGAATATGGGTAAAATTCGACCTAACATGGGTATATTGAAATTTTGCATATTTTATGTTTTGTGCAATAAGGACTAAATTGTAAAAATGTGAAATGTCAGGGGCAAAAGTGTAATTTGCTTATTTATGTGTTTTTGGACTAAATTGAATAAAAATATGTTTGAATGAGTTTAATTTGAATATATTTAGATCAAGAACCAAATAAATCGGATTTGGATCAGGGGAAAACTAAAGTTATCGACTAGTCATCCCGTTCCATTTTACATAGTCTGAGGTAAGTTTATAAGCAAATAGACGTACTTAATTTTAATTAAATATCAATTATATATGCTGAATTGAAATATGTAATATATATATGCATTAGCCAAATGTGAGTAAGCTTGGAAACTTTGTTTACGAATTCGTTTCAACCGAGTTACGACGTCCGAAAGCCCGGTATAAACCTTAGGAATAGCTAGGATACATATGTCATGACATAGAATTCCGATATGCGATGTGTGAGTAAGACCATGGCATCGATGTGTGATTCCGATAAATGTGTGCGAGTAATACCACGTTTAATACATTGGCATCGATATGTGATTTCAATATGTGTTTACAAGTAAGACCCTATCTGGGACAGTGGCATCGATATGTGATTACATGTAAGACCATGTCTGGGATGTTCCAATTCTAAATGGTTCATCGGGCAATGATAAGTTGTGAACAAATATGTAAAACGAGCTGAATGGCCAGGTATGGATTAGTTGTTACCTACTTGAAATAGGGTAAGTAAGTAACTTGATATTTGTTACAAATCATGTATGATGCAAATGAAGAATATATGTGAATATGGTATGTGTATTCGGCCTTGTGAATAAATAATTTGAGTATTATTGAAATGATTCTTAACTATGGGCACACATGATTAGGTATATTCGACCACATAATTAGTATATGTATATGAAGTTATATTTTGATACATGAGCTTATGTACCATAGTGTATGTGGACTAGGTTTTATAATGACTATTTGGCTTTGAAAATTTAATGATAATTTGTTAATTTAACTATATGAGGATTCGGCCAAGGTAACCCTTATGTATGAAAAAGATATTTTGCTTATATATATGTCTGTGTAATCGGCCATATAATATAAATATGTATGTTATTTTTATCCTTTGACTTATGAATTTATGTAAACAAGTGTATATGTACTAGTTATGATAAAGATAATTTGGCTTGGAAATTGAATGATACTTTGTTAAAATATGTAAATGTTCATTCAGCTATAAATAATCTATATGTGAAAGTACAAATAAAATACATGAAATTGTAAGCTTAAGATTTAAAGTAACTGGGATAGTATAATTTGGTTTAGTTTAAATGATTTAATTATGTCATTTAGTTGTTTATTTGTTTATGACTTACTAAGCTATGAAATCTTACTCTATGTATGTGTTCATGTTTACCTCTGTTTTATAGATTTTGGATTCAAGTTACGAGCTCGGGAATCGTCAGAGAAGCTTATCACACTATCGACTGTCTTCGGTATTTTATAAGCTGAATTTTTGAACCTATGGCATGTATAGGCTAGATTATAGCTTGAAATGTTGGATAATTTTGGTTTTGTATAATTTAAGCCATGCAAAAATGGCCTAACTTCATAGTTTGAATTCAGTTTTGTTGTTTATGGCTTAAGATCATTTTGGTTATTATGCTATGTGTCATGGATGAATGTTACATGTGATATCTATTTTGTGCATTGAAGTTGGTTGGTGAATTTTGAATGTGTACATTTGGTTGATTCGATTATGATATATGGAAAGATAAACATGTATGTGAATTCGGTTGACATTCTTAATTAAGGTATTATATGTGACTTAGCATCAATGAGTATTGGATTATGTCCGAACAAGGTAAAAGATTGTTGTGACATATTTATTACTTGGTATATAAGTTTTGTGTTTGAGTAAATATATTTGAAATTAGTTAAGTGATAAAATATAAGTGATGGATATTAACTAGTTGTGATACGGCATTTATGCTCATGAAATATGATGAATAGTTTTGTTTATGGATTAACGAACATGAGAAGTAACATATGAAATGTACATGCCATGTGTTTAGAGCTTGATTAATGTCTTGGTTATGTGTTTGCATTTTAAATATGGTAATTTTTAGCTTGTGAAATAGATATGAAATGAGTTGTTATTTGTGCTCAAAATGGTTCAACTTATTATAGTCATATGTGCATAAATTGTTATAATAGAAGAGGTATATTTTGGTCATTTGGTAACTATGTCTAGATATAGTTTATTAATATTAGTAAATATGCACATGTAGCATAAGCAACTAAGGTATGTTCAGTCTTGTTGTAATGTTGCTAAGGTACTTATGTTTTAATTGGTTCAATATGTACATGACCGAGTGACTAGAAAAGAGGTATGTTTAGCCCTTAATGATATTTATTTAAGTGAAATATACGTAAATATTTGATTAATGCCTTATAGATATTTTAACCTAAAATAATGTACAAAGCATGTTTTTTTATATTGACTATTATCTATGCCGCATATGTGAGTGGTATTTAAGTTGAGTATTACGGCTTAATTAGTTTTAAATTGTGCATGTCTATTGATTATGAAGTGGTATAACTAATATTAAGTTAGTGTATCAATCATTTTGTAACATGCTCGGTACATGCTAATTAAATATACATAATTGATTATAAGTAAGTATTAAATGATAATTTGCAATGGTATTAAAGTTTTGAAATTTTTGACTAATATAAGCGTTTTAATGTGGATGAATTACAAACTATAGAATGTAATGAAAGTCTATTGGAGTTGTGATATGATTGGTAATGCCTCGTAACCCCGTTCTGGCGACGGATACAGGTTAGGGGTGTTACATATTCAAGGCCTACTTTGAATGAAAGATGAAGGTTAAAATTTTATCCATGTTAGATATTTGTGTGTTTTGATGTCTAATGATAGAAAATGCATGTTTGGTGTTAGATAAACAACTTTTGCTAAGTGATTTTCGGTAAAAATGTAAAAAAGGACCTATTTGTAAAAGTTACAAAAATGAGTAGGAAAAGTGTGATAGAATAAAAAATGTGGCCTGGTATGAGTATGATAAAGATTCGACTAAGCTTGGGTAATTAAGAAATTGGATGAAAATCATTTTACGAGCGTAGGGACTAAATTGAAAAAAAATGTGACTTTAGGGGTAAAAATGTAATTTTTCCATAATATGATTTTTGCACTAGATTGAACAATGTGAGTATTAAATAAGCTAAATTTGTTATTATAGATCAAGAAAAATGAGGTTCGGACCTAGATTGGGGGAAAAACAAAGTGTTTGACGATTAGGTCAAAATCTACTATTTTTGTACCAAGGTAAGTTCGTATGTAAATAATGCATTGTTATATTTATGTTTTAAATGCTTTAATATTGTATGAATTTTGATTAACTCTTTGGACGTATTCGACAAAGTTCTGAAAAGCAAGAATTCCCGATTGAGCCTAGGAATAGAATAGGATATAAGTGACATGTCACTAGGAACCCATGTGTTTATGTGATCCGGGTGCTGGTCTCATACGTCCTACCAGTGGCTGGGTATGCCAGCATAAGTTGCCGATACCTGATAGCTTGTGTGAGTAGCATTGTATAGCTACGTCTTGACTGACAACTTGTGTGAGTAGGCCAGTGAATAGCTCGAAAACGAGCATATATATATTATAAGATGTGAAGTAGCTTTGGTGACATATATGGCACTTATGTGCAAGATTTCTGAGTATTTGTTAATATTCTGAGTGTTCAACGGGAATGTCAAAGTTGTGAAAGACTATGGTTATGTTGCGAGTTGATACAGGTACGTACGTAAAACTCCTAAGTATTGAGCTCGATATGTGATGAAACCTTGGTAAGATTGTGATTGAGTAAGTTATGACTAAAAGAATTTATTGACATTCATGCCATATTTCATCATGTTAATTGTATGTTAAATGTGTGGTTAGGATGCTTATTATTTGCATAGGAACTTACTAAGCTTTATAGTTTACTCCCCTTCCTTTCCCTTGTCTTATAATGTCACCAAGCTAGCTCGGGGATTGTAGACCATCGGAGATCCACTCACACTATCAAAAATTATTTTGGTATCAATGATTTCAACATTTTGAGTTATGGCATGTATAGGGGACTTGGTCATTTTGTTATGTGTCATAATTGATTTGGCCAAATGTGTTGGCTATTAATGATTGAAAGTTCATTTTGTATAAGGCCATTTGAAATTGGCTACTATTGGCATAAGTAATCTATATGATGATATCTTTCATGGATGCGGGATTTTACTTGAGTTGAGTTGATAATTATGTGATGTTTATGTATGATAGATAGTAGCATATGAATCATGTGTTGATGTCTTGGTTGTGGCCGATTTGGCTGTATGGAAATGCTTGAATTGGTGCTATGTTGTGTTGTGTAGGTGTGTGCATCAAATGGTGGCAAAATGGCTTGGTAAATAGCCTTATTTTTGTCCGCACGGGTGGGCACATGGGCGTATGCCTAGAGCGTGTGCCTAGGCCGTGTGCGACACACGGTTTGCACCACGGGCAGGTGTTTAGGTCGTGTGTCCCCTGCACCCTAATTTTTGCAAAATAAAATACTTAGAATTGAGCACACGGGTAGAGACACGAGTGTGTGTCTCAGTCGTGTGGATGACACGGCCTCAGGCACTGGCGTGTGTCCTGGGCATGTAAAGTCTGCACCTATTTTATGAAAAATCATAAATTTTAAATCAACCACATGGCCTAGCACACGGGTGTGTGACTTGGCTGTGTGTCTTCAATTTGTTCTTGGGTGACAAATAGAGAGTTACACGGGGTTGGGACACGGACGTGTGTGACCACATAGCCTGCCCACACGGGCATGTCCCATATCCACACGGGCGTGTGACCCCTGTTTAGTGAAAAATTTTCTTTATTGTTGTGAAATTTTCTAAAGTTCTCGGTTTAGTCCCGAACCATTTCTGATACATGTTTTGGGCCTCGTAGGCTCGTATTAGGAACATTGTGATTGTATATGAATGGTTTTAATTTGGACACAAATGTATGGCTCGAAAATATATGTTTGCTTGTGTTTAAGTCTGGTAATGCCTCGTACCCTGTTCCTAAAATGTAAAAAGTTAAAAAGTTATGGGTAAAAATGTAATTTTATCGTAAGGTGTTTTTGGGATTAAATTGAATAATGTGATGATTGAATGAGTTAAATTTGATATTATAGATCAAGAAAGAAAAGGTTCTGACTTAGACCGGGGAAAGAACAAGGTTGTGGACTAAATCAAACTATTAGCCATTTTGTACCGAGGTAAGTTCGTATGTGAAAAATAAGCTTTAGAATAATTGTACTTAAATGCTTTAATATTGCATGAATTGTATGTTTGATTATGTGAATGAGTATAATTCTACGAACGAGTTCGACGATGATTCGGCAAGTGAGAAGTCCAGTTGAACCTTAGGAATAAATTAGGATACTAGTGACATGTCACTAGGGTCATTATTTGTTATGTGATTATGTGATCCGAGTACTGGTCTTATACGTCCTACCAGTGGCTGAGTATACCGACATATGTTGCGGATACTTGACAGCTTGTGTGAGCAGCACCACGTAGCTATGTCTTGACTGACAGCTTGTGTGAGCAGGCCCATCGATAGCTCAAGAGCGAGCGATTATGTGATATGAGACTTGGGTAACTTTAGCTACATATATGGCACTTAGTGTGCAAAATTTCTCGAGTATTCGACATTGTTATTCCGAGTGGCTCATAGGTATGCCAAAGATGTGAATATGTGTAAAACTATTACGAGATGGTACAGGTATGTGCTTAAAACTTATGATTCTTAAATTTGTGAAATGATGAATACGAGGTAAGTTGTAATGAAAGGTATTATGATCATGAGACTACGGTAAATTTACATTTAATCATGTTATATTATTTGAATATTATATGTATGGTAAGGTTTGCTTATTTCTTACATATGAGCTTACTAAGCTATATAGCTTACTCCGTTTATTTTCCATGTTTTATAGTGTCGCCAAGTTAACTAAGATCGGAGATCGTTGAAGATTCAAATCACACTATCAAACTCTCACTATTGGGTATTGATGATCTTAGTATTTTGAAAGTATGACATGTATAGGGACTTGGTCTTTTTGTTATATGTGTCATTGATTGGCCAAATGTATTGGCTTGTAAAAGCTATTGGTTGATTTGGTACCTTGCCATACTAATTGGCTTATTTTGGCTAACATGGTTGTAAGCCTAAGTATAATGATATATGTGCCAATATCATTGGTGATGTTGTTATGATAAATTTGATGAATGAATGAATGTGATTCATAGCATGAATATGTTATGTTGGAAATGTGATTTATTGGTGAGATGATTATCTTATGCACAAATAGGTGTCATGAAAGTAGCTTAATGATACTTTGTATATGTGAAATTAGCATGATTAATTTGGGACACAATAAATGTTGTGAGCATGATAGTGGATGGTATTGCATTGACATGTAATAGTCTTGATTGTGGATGTTTGGTTGTCTAAATATGCTATGTTATATGACATCAAAGTTGTGAAAGGGTTTGTCCTAATAAGGGTGGCAAATGGCTTGGTAAATAGCCTTTATTTTGTCTACACGTGTAGATACACGGGCATGTGTCTAGGACATGTGTGATGCACGGCCTGTCCCATGGGTATGCCGTGTGTCCCCTGCACCTTAATTTGAGAAACAGAATGCTCAAAATTGAGTGCACGGGAAGAGGCACGGACGTGTGTCTCAGTTGTGTGGATGACATGACCTCAGGCATGGGCATGTGTCCTGGGCGTATGAAGTCTGCACCTATTTTGTGAAAATTTAATTATCCACGCGGCCAAGCACACGGGCATGTGACTTGGCTGTGTGACATCAATTTTCTCATGTATTGCAAAACCGAGAGTTACACAGGTTAGGGACACGGGCGTGTGTGACCAAACAACCTGCCCATACGGGTGTGTCCCATATCCACATAGGCGTGTGACCCCTGTTCATAGCAAAAAAAAATTTCTAAGTTTTGTAAAAATTCCATGAGTTGTCGGTTTAGTCTTGAACCACCTCCAAAGCATGTTTTTGTTAGGGACTTTATGTTTATATGTGAATGGTTTTAATTTGGACACAAATTTATGGCTAGGAATTGTATGATTGTTTGTGTGGTAAGCCCGATAATGCCTCAGACCCTGTTTCGGCGTTGAATACGAGTAAGGGGTGTTACATTAAGGGTTAAAGATAACTTATGTTATCAATGTGATATGAAAAATTATTGGCTATATACCCAAGTATTTTGTTTCTGTTAATATTCTTTGAAGAAGGATATAAGAATGTAGTAATGAATTCTATCATTACAGATAGAAAATATTTATCTTATTTGGTATTGAAACAAACAAATATTATTTCAATGTTTGATTGTACAAAATTAATTGAAAGCTCTAGAAGAGCTAATATATCAATATCTAAAAAGCACAAAATTTGTGATGGTTAATGCATTAGTTTTAAAAGATATTCATTATAATGGATATCATATTGAGATTGTGAATGAAGAAAAAGTTATATTCTATATGAATCACTATTGCTATAAATATCTATTTTGAAAGGATGAAAAAAGAGAAGATTGGGTTATTAATTTATATTTATTACTCTTGTTATTAAATTGAATTGATTGTGATTATCTTTGTGATCTTATTTTGTCCCCATTAAGGGGTTGAAAGAAAAATATTTGACTGTGAAAAGTATATTTATGAGCAATAGAATATGGTAATTCTATCTAAAGCTTGTTATGGTTGGATGCATTTGAAGTTGCAAGTTTTGTTTTTTTTGGTCATTTGAAGATTTTGACATATTTCCTGAAGCGAATATTGTATATAATTGTTTGGAAATTATATTCATTTTGTTGACTTAGTGACATTATAGACTTCACATTGATTTAGACATTTCCAATAGTAAATATCATAATAGTACTTATATGTAGATACAAAGTAAAAAGAATGATAGTAAGATTATCAATTTGTCACAATTTATATTGATATTATTAGTACAATTGAAATGCATGTAAAAGTAAACTAGAAGTTTACTGATACAAATGCATTTACTACTTGGTGTGACTAGTTAGACCATCCTAAATCATATATTATGCAAAAATTAATTGAGAATTCATATGGACATTCATTAAAGAACCAGAAGATTCTTTAATTTAAAGAATTCTCATTTGTTGCTTGTTCTCAGTGAAAATTGATTCTTAGAAACTCACTAGCTAAAGTTGAGATTTAATGTATTGCACTTCTAAAATGAATATGGGCCTATTCATCCACCATGTGGATGATTATATGATTTTGGTAGATGTATCTACACAATAATCACATATGTGTTATCAACTTGCAACATGTTGTTTGCAAGATTGCTTGTTTAAATAATTAATTTTAGATCATACAATTAAGACAATCATCTTGCTAATACTGATGAGTTTATATCTCAGTCTTTTATTGATTGAGTTTGAAATTTTTTTATAAAAGCTTGTTATTTATGCTCATAATGGTTTAGAGAAATTATTGATTGGGCACCTCTGATTAATATCTAAACCATTACTTATGAGAACTAAATTTCCTATTTCAACATGAGGTTATGTTGATTTACGTGTTGTACGCATCAAGCCAATAAGTTATAAATACTCCCCATTACAATTGGTTTTTAGTTAAGAGCTAAATATTTTTCATCTTTGAATTTTTGTATGTGCGTATATATTCCAATTGCTCCACTACAACGCACGAAGATGAGTGAATCCTCAAAGAAAGTTGGGAATATATATTAATTACAAGTCTCCTTGTATTATCTGATGTTTTAAATGTATTGGAGATTCAATTATGACATGATTTGTGATTACTATTTTGATTCAATAGTTTTCTCGACATTAGGGGGAGAGAAATAATAAATTGTAATGAGTTAGGGGGAGAGTAATTTGAACAAGAAGTTCAACAATGATAACTCATTACAAGTTCCAAATATGAAAATTCTCATAAAAGAAAATAATAAATCTAGATGGCATACAGTGAAGGTGGGTGCTCTAGAAGAGACCCAATACATAACTAAAAAGTAAAACTTCAGAACAGATTCAGGTACTTGAAACTGAAGATTAAAATAGTGAAAATAAGAGATCTCAATAAGTTATGTCAATTTGAGAAAATATGGAACCGATAATGAAAGTGGTCAACAATTGTTTTGCATGCAATATTATTGTTGAAATAATGAAATAAAAGGATAATCTTAAATAAATCTATTGAGAAATATAGATATGGAATAGATTGGTCAAAATAGAAAGATGCAACTCAAATTCGTGGAGTTTTTGGACCTGCATTTCAAATATCTAAATGTATAAAGCCAGTGAAGGTACAAATGAAGTAGTTTTGCTAAAAGAGGAATAAAAAGATGAGGTTTTCACTAAGTCCTGGAATTGATTATGAAAAAATATAATATTCTTTTGTGGTGGATGCAATAACCTTTAGATATATTATTAAACTAACAGTTCATAAAAGATTTAACTTGCATCTAATTGTTGTTAAAACCCTTTTATGAATTAATATATAATGTAAAGTTTATATTAAAATCCTTGAAGGATTTAGAATGCTAAAAGCATATTGAAATTCTCGAGAAATTGTTCAAATATATGAATTGAAATAATTTGAACATATGTGGTAAATTTGACTTAGTGAATAATAGTTAAAGAAGGATTATAAAATGATCCAAAATACTTATTTGTGTTTTTATAGAAGAATCATGATTAAAGTTTGCTATGATTATTGTTGAAACTCTTGAAGAGATCAAAATATATTTCCCCCAAACTTTCCGTCACTCATGGCTTTGAAAAGAATGGTGATATAAATGCTCATTTGAAAAGCTAGTATTCAAGATTGAATACGTAGAATATGAGATATTATGTGATGTTTTCATGAAGGGAGCAAGTCGCACTGTATTCTTTTTTCTTAACCAAGGTTTTGTCCTATTGGGTTTTCCTAGTAAAGCTTTTTAACAAGATAGCTTGTAATAGAAGATTGTGTACTCTTTTTTCTTCATTAGGTTTTTATCCCATAGGGTTTTTCCTAATAAAATTTTAACGAGACACATTATCTAGCAATGGATATCTAAAGGGGAATGTTATGAATATCATATTAAGTGGATGTCCATCAATATCAAGATAAGTTTTTATGTATTTCAAATTCTAATAGTCATTAGAAGTAGATCAAGATAAGTTTTGATGTATCTTATTAAGTGGATGTCCATCAAGATCAAGACACATTTATACTTATTATGTCTATAAATATAGACTTTGGAGAAACTTTGTAAATATTCTCATTGATCAATAAAATACACTCTCTCTTTTGCTCTCCTATTTTCTTTGTTTTTTATTTTCTATCTTTCTATTCTATGATAGGTTTTTATTTTTAGAAAATATCTTGAAAAGATTATTTGATCAAAATTGATTTAGGGATAATTTATTATATCAAAACATTATAAAATAAAAATTAACACCATCCCTAGATAGACTATAATCAATGTTATATATATAATATTTTAAATTTTCATCTGAATTAAAAAATTAAAATATAATAAATTTATAGGAATGAAAAAAAATTGTTATATACATATTATTAAATATGAAATAGTTATATTAGTTTTACTAAAACAATCAATTAGTAGTTTAATCAATATAGTGACTTTAGTTCTTAATTAGTATACTAACTCAAAATAAAAGTATTAGTTTATTTTTAATTATGAAAATTATAATAGATTGTTATTGTTGGCAAAAAAAAATATTGAGGATATCTTATTTTAAAAATAATATTTTTTTAATTATAAATATTTATCTTTCTATAGATGAATTACAAAATGTAAAATATAATTGTTATTTGGTTAAAATACTAATAAAGTAATTGTTGATATATAGTATAACAAAAGAGGATAATTGATAACTCTTTTCAAGAGTTATATTTTAGGCATCTTCACTAAAGTATTTGCTTGTAATTAAGAAAATATGTTTGCATTTTAGACTTATTACTAGAGCATTACATACTAAAGCTTGGATTATGTTTTAACTGTAAATTTATGTTACTTTTAATTGCTGGAAAGAGGTTTTTTAGTCTTTGGTAGTTGGTGTAGGTAGGATAAAAGAAGCAAGAAGAAGGAAATGAGAAAGAGGAAAAGTGAACGAATGAGGTGAAACATTGCCACGGAAATGGTGGAATAGATTGCCAATATAAATGCCATGACAATTCTAGGACGATGACACAACACTAAATCCACGTCACTCTCAGCCAGCTATACGTGTACCAGATAAATCAACCTAAAAAAGATTAGTAAAATATGTGTGCTGAAAGGGACAAATCTACCCTATAAAAGAAGGAGAGAAGAGAAGAAAATATATGGATTGTGAGGAGAAAAGAAAAGAAAGAGAGTGGTTACTCTCTCTGCAACAAAATCCTGTGGAGTAATCCAGAAGAGAAGAAGAGGGTAGCAACTAAAAAGGGGAGATCACATGCGTGAAGAAGGGGAAGGGAAATCTGCCCTAAGTTTTGCATAGAATCTTGATAAGAAGTTGGAGTTCAGCGAGAACTTCTTGCAATTTTGCATTTGTTATGTTTTCTTGGTTTTGAATTATGTGATTCGTAAAACTAGAGAAATGTTGATGAATGATTTAATTTTGGATTTCATTGCCCAACCCATGAACTAATTATCTTAGGGTTTGAATTATTTGGGTGAATATTGAATTAGTTGTAATGCCCATAATATGATTTTGATTAAGATTACTATTTCATTTGATTCTTGTTTATTTGGAATGGATGCATGCAAACTCTAGAAATAGTTGACTACGTGTTATGATCTTAGATGGATTTGAATCTGAAAGGATTAAATACATCAGACTAGTAATCGTTTGATACAGATGAGTACTCGAAAGAATATTCCCAGCACTCTAGACATAGAAGATGCAACCTGTACAGGTGTAGAACGTAGTTGAGTTATTATTCGTGAGTCTTGTAGAAATATAGAAACTCCGAATAATAACACTCTAAAAAAGTAGACCACATTAGTAAATCTTTAGGCAGTAGCTTAGTCACAACTTTTCCATGGCATTATTATGTTATGAAAATATTCCCTGAGTAATTCCAACCTTTATTATTCAACAGCAGAAATACTCTCAACTTATTCCTTGTGAATTGCCACGATATTTATATTGTTTTGTTATTTTTAGTTATAATTGATATTATTAGTTCATTCATGAATTTCCTTCACCAAGTTATACTTTATTTTATTTTGCACAGGTCCTTTGTTAAATCTTTAGCAATACTTACCAATTCAAATCAACTTTCAATCCCTATGGAGATGATACTCACTCATCATTATATTACTTGAATCAACGTGTACACTTGCACATTTACAATACAATTTTACACACAATAAGTTTTTGGCACCGTTGTCGGGGATCGATGACATTGATGAAAATTAAGATTGAGAGAACCCTAAGGTGAAGGAGAAAAGAGTTAGGATAGATGGAAAGAATCAAAAACGATTAGGTTTGAGAAGAGCCATTACATCAGGAAAGAAGGGATGTTGATATTCTCCACCCAAGCCCAGTGATGCTGCCCCAATAACCTCTAAGAGTGTAATTGAGGAAAAGGTGCTTGAGACCTTAGAGGCCTTGCAACCATAATTCTAGAAATTGGAAAAGCAGCAACAGCTGATGGCCATTGATCTTGGCAAGGCTCAAGAGGTAATGGCCATATTTTAGGGCTATGTTAGGCGAAGGAAAATAGCTATTAAAAAGTCCCTTCAAAAGAACTTTACTCATCCGATGTCCACATTCCCTACTCTTCCTAAGGAGTTGTTGCTAGAGCCTGAGAAGGATGATGATAAGGGTGAAGAACTTACTGTGAAGAAAAAGACGACCGAACAAGAATGAGAAGAAGAGAAAATCAAATCTGTACGTGTTGAATTTGAGAAGAAAAATGATGATGTGACTCAAGCTCCTGCACCTGCCAACACTACCACTACCACCACACCAAGATCGAAAGCACCTATGACTGTACAAGAACATGCAGTTCATCAGCTGATTGATGAACTCACAATATCAGACTAATTTAGAAGACGATGTGCCTATTGTTCAGCATAAAAGGAAATGTTACAAGACAACTACTAGAAAAGTAGTCCCAACTGATAGTGGTGAATCAGAGAGGCATTAGCGTTACAAATGTGCAACCAAGAAATCATCCAAACCAAATGATAGCACTAGAAAGAACATAGGTTTTCCAACTTACTTATTGGTTAAATTGTTCCTATTTAGTTATCTTTAGCATACATTTTAGTATTTTTAGTTTAGTAAATTGCATTTTATAACTCAGTGAATCCTAGCCTATTTTATCCTTAATTTTGTTATCTTTTTGCATTAATGTTGTTGTATGAGTGAATTCCAGATTGCATCCAGAATTGTCGCCACACTTGACAGCTGTCTGGATAAGAACTAAAATTGCGTGAGTTGTCTAGTCTAGTATAACCAACCTGTACGTACAAGGACAGAATCATTTTGGGAAAGTACACCTATACTATTGGATGAGGACATAAAAGGTGGATGTGAGAATAAAAAGAGAGTATTTTTTTCGAATTTTCTTCTTCATCATTCTACCTTGAAGCTTACGGCCATAACAACTTAAGCCTCTCACGAGTGAGCCAACATGAAAACCAGATGTAGACTAGCTTCTGATGAGAAGACCTAAATGCGAGATAAGAGGGAATAGAGAGATTCAATCGAGTTGTCTAGAAATAGTATTCTCCACTTAATTCTTTCTTATTTCTTTCTAAATGCTGGTGATTATTCTCTGTTTTCTATTTTGATGGAAGTACACATGAATTCTTGCTAAAATGTTATCTTATTTAATCTTGCTTTTATTAGTTCATCTTGGGGTTTGAATCTTTTTGCTACATGAAAGTGTTATTGCAGTCACTGACACTGGAAAGTGCAGTGACAGTTCGAGCCAACAAGCATTTGAACAGAAGTTGAGTGAGGATTAGAGGAATTTAGTCCACTTGTTCTTCATAATGTCGTACTCCATCATCAGAAGGTGGGATTAGTATACAGGTTTAAGTCTCGGATTAAATAGATGAGTGACACTGGGTAAGATATATATTGAACTTTATTGCTTCGACAATCACCTATCTCTTTATACCTTGTGAGCACTTAGAATTCTGCTAAAGATTCATGTTGGGGATCCCAGTTTATTACTATCATATTTTATTTTATTGTTTTCAAGTTATTGCATTGACAACTATTCTCACAATTTATCTTGTTTCTATCTAGTTATTGCACTTACATTAATAGACAATAGACTACCATCCCTGTGGGATCAATATCCAACAGGCTCAAATCTGTCTACTATACTTGCATCGACAGTTATTGTTGTGACGTTAAACAGTTGATCAAGTTTTTGGCATTGTTTGCGTTTGTTTTATTTTTATTTTTGTTTATTTTTGTGTGTTTTTAGATTTTATTTTCCTTATATAATATTCTGTATTCACTAACTATTTTTTTTCTTTGTTGTTATTTATTTAACTACAATTTAGGTATTTTATGACCTGAAGAAATTCAGGTTTTCTTGCCAATTTTGATTTAGAAATTGAAAGGACTATTCGAAATAGACTTCGGGAACAAAGAAATATGGCTCTACAAGGAACAATGCAACCATACCCCTGATGCTACAGCAAAATGTTAATAACCAATTGTTGCCACAAGATGCTCGCATACAAAATAGGACTATACGAGATTTTGTAGTACCTATCTTGGATGATTTACAACCAGGAGTTGTTAGGCTGGCAATCCAAGGTGGGAATTTTGAAGTTAAGCCAGTAATGTTTCAAATGCTGAATTCATGGCCAATATGCTGGCCTGCCACATGAAGATGCGAGAGAACATCTTAAATACTTTTTATTGATCTGTGATTCCTTTAGTCAACAAGGCATTCCTGATGATGCCTTGAAGATGCAATTATGTCCTTATTCCTTACAAGGAAAAACCCATACTTGGTTTTTTGGACTACCTGTTAGATCAATTACTTCTTGGGATGCATTAGCAACACAGTTTGTTTTGCGATTTAACCCGCCGATAATGAATGTTCATCTTTGAAATGATATTACTGCCTATCATCAGCTGGACGATGAAAATCTTCACACCACATGGAAACGTTATAAATCTTTATGTCAACATTGTCCCATACACGACATTCAACCAGAAACACAAATTGAAATTTTTTATAATGGGCTGAATTCACATACAAGGAATCTTGTCAACGTATCAGCCAATAGATGTAAGACCCCTAACCCGAATCTATCACCGAAATAGGGTTACAGAGCATTACCAGAGATTACAGATCAGATAACAAACATTTCACATTTATACAGTATTCACATTAGAAATCAATCATTAAGTCCCTTATAAGAGCCCTCGAGGCCCAAAATATGCATTACAAGTAAGTCGGGACTAAATCGAAAACTCAAAGAATTTTTTGCGAAATTACAAAATTTTCCTAGGTGCAGGGGACACACGCCCGTGTGGCCAGGCCGTGTGGCTCACATGGCCAAATGACAAGCTCGTGTCCTAGTTCGTGTCCTTACCTGTGTAACTCTCTGACTTGGGTCACACGGCCAGCCACACACCTGTGTGCTAGGCCGTGTGGACAAGTTAATTTTCAATAATTTGGTGCAAGACATATGCCCGTGTACTGGGCCGTGTGCACACATGGTAGAGACACACGCTCGTGTCTCTGCCCGTGTGATAATACCTGAGCATTCTGTTTCTTAATTTTTAAAATGCAGGGGATACACGGCCAAATCACATGCCCGTGCGCATTGCCGTGTGTCACACACGACTGAGAGACACGCCCGTGTTACTGTCCGTGTGGACAAAATATAGCCATTTATTTTATAGGCATAAGTTAAACATACATTTCATTTCCAAGTCGTGTTGGCCAAGTGCCTAAACACATATCCTCATCACCCTTGTTAGTCATATAAATATCAAGAAACATGTATGGGCTCAACAATAATTTGATTTCCATGTATAGATACTTTCTATATCATGTATTCATATAACATATACAAAACATATCTTTGTATTTCAAGTACACTATCATAATAATACGTCTCTAGTTCAGATTATTTCCTGTCGGAACTTTACTCATTAAATCATTTGAAATATCAATGTCACACAGTTAGTACATACAAGGTGTACAAATCTATAATCATGGATGAACATATTCATCAAACAAATTTCATGTTCATATATTATCATCTCATATTTCCATATATCATGTATCATCATTTTCATGTATATCAGGCAGATACGTATAACAATTCATTTTGTGCTCATATTTTCTCATGTCAGGATTTTACCTGTTGAATTTATTTGAAATATGATGGATACCCATGTAGTACACTTGAAGTGTACAAATCATAAACTGCCAATTCATATTTAGGAGTACTCATTAGAGTACATAATCGGGAAACCCTCTCTCGAGCCATATAACAGGTAGCTCACAAAGAGCCATATCGGGAAGCTCACAAAGAGCCTATCGGGAAGCTTATTCGGGCTATATAACGAGAAGCTTATCATGTACATAATATCTACTAATCCGATATTTTCTCTTTTCCTCATTCTAACTTCGAATTTGGTCTATCCAGATCTATATGAGTAAATTTAACATCAATTCATGTTCATTTCAATTCAATTCACATCTTTGGCAAAATTATTGTTTTGCCCCTAAGCTTCTAATTAATGACAATTTCGTCCCTAGGCTCGGAAAATGAAATTCATGCAATATAATCCTTATTCCAAGCCTAACCAATTTTTACATGTTATAATAGCAGCCCATGCATGTCACAAAAATCAAAATTTTCCATGTGTTTTACCACTTTTCAATTTAGTCCCTAACTCATAATTTCATCAAAATTCACTTTGTAAAAGTTGTTTATCTATCAACAACCTTTCATTTTCTACCATAAATTTCAAAATTTTAGCATTTACATCCATGGAAAAATTTCTATACTTTGATATCTTTACAACTTAATGCCCAAAATAGATAGATTAAGCTATTCCGATTTCGGAAATATAAAAAATTACTAAAAACGAGACAAGATTACTTACCCAATTAAGCCAAGAAAGCTTGCTTTCTCTTTCCTAGGGATTCCATGTATTTTTGGGGAAGAAGATGAACATAAATGATGATATTTTGTTTATTTTATTATTTTTCATCTTTACATCTTTTTCTTTCCAATTTCATCATTTTCTTTAACTAAATTTCCATGGATGAATCATCATCATTATCTACTAACCCCAATAATTGGTCTATTTGCTATATAAGGACCTCAGATTTTGAATTTCATAGCTATTTGATACATATAGTTACTAGAACTCAACTTTTGTATTTTATGCAATTTGGTCCTTTCATCAAATTAGACATATAACTGGTAAAATTTCTGAACAAAACTTTCACACAATATTTTTATAATTCTGTAGATCATAAAATAATATTAAAATAAATTTCTCTTCCAAGATTGGATTTGTGGTCCCGAAACAACTGTTTTGATTACACTAAAAATGGGTTGTTACAATGGACCTCTTCTAGATTGTATTTATAATGATGCTGTGAGAATTCTTGAGAGAATTGCTCAGAATGATTATCAATACCCTATCTCCAGAGCTGCACAAGCAAAAAATACTCCATGATTCATTGAATTGGGTGCAATAACTGCACTAAGTGCTCAAGTTTCTTCTCTCACAAACATGATTAAAAATATGCAAGGGACTAGTAGAGTTGCACCTATACAAGTCGCTCAGCAAGTTGGTGTTTCTAATTTTTGTTGTGAGATTTGTAGTGACAACCACAGCTATGAAGATTGTCCACAACATACAGAGAATGCTTGTTATATTAGTAACATCCGCAAAAATTCTAATGGTAATTCTTACAACAACTCTGAACGCAACCAACCATTTTGGGGAACTCAAAATACTGGAAAAAATGCTACGACATTCAATTATAGGAATACATCTACTCAAGGCAATTATAATCCTAGGAAAGGAAACTATAATCAACAACAGCAGAACTACAATCAGCACATTTAGATGCATCCACAATAAGGCTAGACACATCCACACCAAATTTTGACGCAGCCACAACACTCTTCAATACCAAATCAACATGTTCAAGGACATCGACAGCAACTGTACACACAAGCTTCTACTTCTGACCCGTTAGTAACTCTTGAGACGTTAATGCCAGAGCATATTACTTGCATGGAAGCTATCGTACAAGGGAATTAATCTTCCATTTGAGCTTTGGAGGCACAATTAGGACAACTTCCTTCAGATTTGAATACTCAACCACCAGGCTCATTACCTAGTGACACGAAAAATCCTAGTTCAAAGAGGAAAGAACATTGTAAGGCTATCACTCTTAGGAGTGGTAAACAAACTGGTGAACCATTTCTAAACTCTACTGTAGCACCTCAAGATACGGATAGAGTGATCACTGGTGAGAATGTTGAATATAAAAACTTTTTCGATTCATCAAACAAAGAAGTTCCACAAATTGTCATTCATATGCCTAATGTCTGACCTTCAAAACTATCTACGCAATCAAAGATGTCGGCGTAAGCAGATATATCTCTGCCTTTACCCTTCCTACTAAGATTCAGGATGAATAAGCATGACAAGTAGTATCAGTAGTTCCTGGACACACTAAAGCATGCTACGACATTCAATTATAGAAATACATCTACTCAGGGCAATTATAATCCTAGGAAAGGAAACTATAATCAACAATAGCAGAACTACAATCAGCACATTCAGATGCATCCATAATAAGGCTAGACATATCCACACCAAATTTTGACACAGCCACAACACTCTTCAATACCAAATCAACATGTTCAAGGACATTGACAGCAACTGTACACACAAGCTTCTACTTCTGACCCGTTAGTAACTCCTGAAACGTTAATGCCAGAGCATATTACTCGCATGGAAGCTATCGTACAAGGGAATTAATCTTCCATTCGAGCTTTGGAGGCACAATTAGGACAACTTCCTTCAAATTTGAATACTCGACCACCAGGCTCATTACCTAGTGACACGAAAAACCCTAGTTCAAAGAGGAAAGAACATTGTAAGGCTATCACTCTTAGTAGTGGTAAACAAAATGGCGAACCATTTCTAAACTCTATTGTAGCACCTCAAGATACGGATAGAGTGATCACTGGTGAGAAGGTTGAACATAAAAACTTTTTCGATTCATCAAACAAAGAAGTTCCACAAATTGTCACTCATATGCCTAATGTCTGACCTTCAAAACTATTGACGCAATCAAAGATGTCGGCGTAAGCAGATATATCTCTACCTTTACCCTTCCCAGTAAGATTCAGGACGAATAAGCATGACAAGTAGTATCAGTAGTTCCTGGACACACTGAAGCAACTGCAAATCAACATTCCTTTAATAGATGCTTTAGTACAAATTCCAAGTTATGGGAAATTTATGAAAGACCTCTTGTCCAAAGAGAAGAAGCTCACTGATATTGAAACTATTGCACTCACAGAAGGCTGTAGTGCTGTTTTGACAAGCAAGTTTCCCTCTAAATTGAAAGATCCTGGGAGCTTTACCATCCCACGTTCAATTGGCAATCATTATTTGGGTAAGGCTTTATGCAACTTGGGAGCTAGCACTAACCTAATGCCACTATTTAGTTTCAGAAATTTGGGAATTGGTCACATGAAATCTACTGCAGTGACATAACAACTAGCCAATCAATTCTTGGCTCAACCTGAAGGGCAAATAAAAGATGTCTTAGTTCATTTGGATAAAATCATTTTTCTAACTGATTTCATCATACTGGACTGCAAGGCAGACAAGGAAGTTCTTATAATCTTGGGACGACCATTTTTATCCATCGGCTGAACTCTTATTGATGTTTATGAAGGTGAACTAACCATGCGACTTAATGATGAGCAGGTCATCTTCAGTGTTTTTCAATCTATTCAATGCAAGGACAAAAAAAATGTCATACTGTTGAGTGCTAGATGATCTAATTGAGGAAGAGTTTAATGACCAAAGCACAGTACTTTCTGAAGAGTTTGCAGTGGCATTTGATGCCAGATCCTTAGACGATTGTGACAGCATGTTTGAAGCTCATAATCTTGAACTCAAGCATGGATGGCAGATTAAATCCTTAGACCTAACCAATAGAACAACCCCAATTTTCAAGCCATCTATTGAAGAAGCTCCTACTTTGGAATTGAAACCACTACCTCCTCATCTTAAATATGTCTTTCTAGGTGACCACAATACTCTCCAAGTTTTTGTCTTCGCAACATTGGATGTAATTCAAGAAGAGAAATTAGTTTATATTCTCAAGCAACATAAACGAGCTATTGCTTGACGTATTGTCAATATTCAAGGTATTAGTCCTTCTTTTTGCATGCACAAGATCAAGTTGGAAGATGAAGGCAGGCAATCAATTAAATAGTAAAGATGATTAAATGAGAAAATGAAAAAAGTTGTCAAAAAGGAAATAAAAAAATGGCTTGATGCTGGAATTATATACCCGATTTCTAATAGCAATTGGGTAGGTCCAGTGCAATGCGTACCTAAAAAGAGTGGCATCACTGTGGTTCGCAACGATAAGGATGAATTAATTCTTACACGTATTCCCACGATATGGCGAGTTTGTATAGACTATCACAAATTGAATGCGGCCACAAAGAAGGATCACTTCCCACTTCTTTTCATCGACCAAATGCTGGATCAGCTTGCTAGAAAGGCCTATTATTCCTTTTTAGACGACTATCCTGGGTACAATCAAATTGCTATTGCACCAGAGTATCAGGAGAAAACAACCTTCACCTGCCCCTTTGGTACTTTCGCTTGTCGCCGTATGCCTTTTTGTTTTTGCAACGCACTAGCCACATTTCAAAGGTGCATGATGGTAATATTCTCATATATGATCAAAGACTCTTTAGAGGTTTTTATGGATTATTTCTTAGTCTATGGGAATGATTTTGATCATTACACTGACAATTTGGATAAAGTGCTAAAGCGATGTGAGGACACACATCTTGTCCTAAATTGGGAAAAATGTCATTTCATGGCAACTGAAGGCATTGTGTTAGGCCATCACATCTCTTGTCAAGGCATTCATGTAGACAAAGTTAAGGTGGAAATCATTGAGAAATTACCTCCACCAACAATGTAACACCCCTAACCCGTATCCATCGCCAGAATGGGGTTACAAGGCATTACCATTCATAATACAATTCAAAACAGACTTTCTTTACAAGGTAAATCATCTAATTTTTTTTAAAAAAACTAAACTAACACGTTTCGATACTTCATTTAACTAATTATTCGAACTTCTGTTAACGCAATTCAAACAAATAAACATAGAAATCTAATGCTTAACTTATAACCCAATATAATTCATTTCATATTCAAATGAATTATGCAAACTTAACATTCACAACATACGAATGGTTTATATATAAATGAATCTGTCAACTTGCAATTTATATTCACCAACTTTAATTAATAAAGTCACACATCATCATGTTTCATATAAATAACATATATCTCAATGTCCATATCATTTATCGAATATTACCTAACATTATAACACATATTACGTAACCACAATTATTTTATTCCATAATCATAACACGAGCATATAAGTAAATATTTAATGACCTATTTTTATCACATTTGCTGAACCACAAAGGTAATACATGAATAAGTCGAATTAACATATCCAACTTATCTCCACTTAGCCAATTCATTACATTAACAACCATGACTCATGCATATATATATATGTATACTCATACATTGTTATTATAACCGAATTAAAAATAGCTAATACCTATTCACAATTGTATACATTTCATAATCATTTCATTTCAATGCTAACTGAAAATTAGTACACCATCCTCAAATACAAAGCATATCATATAATACATATACCAAAATAAATCCTAATCACATTAGAATAAAGCCGAATACTTTTTAATACCAATTCATTATATAAAATGTATTTTCCAAAGATAAATCATTCACCGATAATAGATATTTTTGTATATCCAGGACACAAATCTCACACATCATATGGAAAACTATACAAAATATCTCCAATCATGTTCAGTCATTACAATATATCCTTTATTACCAAATCATTTATATCACCTTAACCTAACAAAATAACTAAAATTCACATATATTTTTTTCTTAGTATAAACCGCATCCAAATTAAACAAACATACCTATGTATATATTATGATCAGTTCATTCATACCATATCCGAATTCATCAACTAACCTTAATATACAAACACACAACATAAAATCTAATCATCCAAGGCACATGGCATAATAACCAAAATAGACTTAAACCATAATTTGTCCAAAACCAAACTCAAGCATAGAAGTTAAGCCATTTTCGCATGGCTTATATTATACATAACCAAAATCCAACATTTCAAAAATATGTTCCAGCCTATACATGCCATAGATTCGATAGTTCACTTATAAAGGTACCAAAGACAGTCGATAGTGTGATAGACTTTGCTGACAATCCCCGAGCTCGTAACTTGAATCCAAAATCTATAAAACAGAAGCAAATATACACATAGTAAGCTATCATAGCTTAGTAATTCATAAGCAAATAAACAACCTAATGATATAATCAGCTCATCTTAACCTAAACCGAATTGCATTATCATTACCGTACGTAGTCATCAAACTTACAAATTTCATAAATAATACATTTTCATACACAATTTCTACCTTGGCCGAATATTCACATAATTAAATTAATCAATTACCATTCAACTTTCAATGCCATAATGTCATTATATAACCAAATATACATATACTCTTATATACAAGCTCAAAAATCATAATATAACATCATGTACAAATACTACTTATTTGGCCGAATATACATGGTCATATTTACACATATCCAAGAATCAATTTCATAATATTCATATCATTTTTATTCATAAGGCCAAATACACATACCACAATCACATATATCTTTGATTTGCATCTCACATGATTTGTAATAAATAATCAAATTACTTACTTACCTTATTTCAAGTAGGTAACAAGTTAATTCATACTTGGCCATTTAGCTCGTTTTACACATCCGATCACGATTTACCTTTGCCTAATGAACAATTCAGAATTGGATAGGACAGTCGGATAATCACACATATCGTACAATGCCAACGTCCTAGACGTGGTCTTAAATGTAATCACATATTGATGCCACTGTCCCAAAGAGGGTCTTACTCGCACACATATATCGAAGTCACATATCGATGCCATAGTCTTACTCGCACATCACATATCGGAATCTTATGTATCCTAGCTATTCCTAAGGTTCATATAGGGCTTTCGGATGTCGTAACTCGGTCAAAACGAATTCGAAAATATAGTAGCCAAGCTTACTCACATTCGGCTATTGTATATATGAAATCACATATTTCATTTTAGCATATATAATTTGAATTTAATTAAAATTAAGTACGTCTATTTACTTATAAACTTACCTCGGACGATGTAAAACGAAACAGGACAGCTAGTCAACAACATTCGTTTTCCCTCGATCCAAATCTGATTTCTTTGGTTCTTGATCTAAACATATTCAAATTAAGCTCATTCAAACATATTTTTATTCAATTTAGACCAAAAACACATAAATGGGCAAATTACCATTTTACCCCTAACATTAACACTTTTTACAATTTAGTCCCTATTGCACAAAACACAAAATATGCAAAATTTCAACACACCCATGTTAGGCCAAATCTTACCCATATTCATACAAGTCCATATATTTCATTTATTTCACATTTTAGTCCCTCAAATTATTATTTTTCCAATTTAGTCCTAATTACTCAAAATCATTAAAAACTCCAATACAAAACATGTTAACCCAAAGCATATCTTTCATATTTCATCATGAAGCAACAAAAATCACAAGCTTTCAACAATGGCATAATTCAAAATATTCACCAAAATCAAAAATTCAAGCATGGGTCTTGAAGATAACTTAGCAACGATCTCAAAAATGTAAAAATCATCAAAAATCGAGTAAGAACGAACCTTGAATCAAGCTTGGAAGGTGGCCGAACCTAGCTTTCTTTTATTTCTTTCTTTTTTTTCTTATTTTGGTGGATGAAAAATGAAAAATAATGAATATATTAACTTTGGTTTTATTTAATATAAGTTTATTAACTAAATTACATATTTAACCTTTATAATTAAATAAATAAAACACATATAAAAAGGGTACAACCAACCATTACCTACTCAAATGGTCTATTTGAAACTTAAATACTTCAAGTTAAAAAGCCACTAGCAATTCGGCCCTTATACTTTAAACTTTCAAGTTTTCAATTTACGCGATTAAGTCCTTTTATTTAATTGGGCACTTAGACGACAAAATTAAATCACGAAAATTTCACAGATATAAATTCACATATAATAAACACCGAAAATAATATTAAAACATTTTTTTGACTCAAATTCATGGTCCCGAAACCACCATTCTGAGTAGGGTCTAAATTGGGCTGTTATAAACAAACATGAAAGGTATCCGCAATTTTCTTAGACATGCAGGGTTTTACCGAAGGTCTATTAGAGATTTTTCGAAAATTGTAAAGCCCTTATGCTCATTGCTAGAACAGAATAAAAAATTGTTCTTTGCATGTCTGGATGCTTTTATTCGGTTAAAAAGGAAGCTAGTGAATGCAACCATTGTCATTGCACCCGATTGGTATCAACTTTTTGAAGTTATGTGCAATACAAGTGACTTTGTTGTGGGTGCGGCTCTAGGACAAAGAAAGGGAAAAATATTTCACACCATTAATTATGCTAGAAAAACTCTTACAGAAGCTCAACTCAATTATACAACCATAGACGAAAAAATTGCTAGCTGTAGTTTTTGCTTTCGACAAGTTTTGTTCACATCTTGTTGGCACAAGGGTTACTGTATTCACAGATCATTCGGTGTTGAGATATCTCTTTGCGAAAAAGGATGCCAAACCAAGACTGATACGCTAGATATTACTGCTGTAAGAATTTGACATCGAGATAAAAGTTCGTAAGGGTTCAGATAATCAAGTTGTAGACCAATTGCCTCAATTGGAAGTTGGCAGCGAAGATGGAAACATAATTCAAATTTTTGACGCATTTCCATATGAGAAGTTATTTGCTATAGATGCAACTCCTTGGTATGAGGATTTTGTTAATTATCTAGTATGTGGAAAACTCCCATTGGGTATCACAGGCCATAAAAAAGAAAGATTACTTCGTAACATAGTGAAGTATCATTGGAACTAGCCATATTTATTCAAGGTATGCAATGACAATATCATTCGACGTTGTGTTCCAGAAGAGGAGATGCTTTCAGTCCTGAAGCATTGTCATGAAGCTCCTTATGGAGGTCATTTCAGTGGTATGAGAACCACGGCTAAAGTTCTCCAATCAGGATTCTACTGGCTGACATTATTCAAAGATACCCACAATATTGTGAATCAATGCAATATGTGTCAGCGCACCGTTCTATATCCCAATGCAATAAAATGTTGCAGCAACCAATAATGGAGGTTGAATTATTTGATGTTTAGGGTATGGATTTTATGGGATCATTTTCGAGCTCATTTTGAAATCTTTATATATTAGTAGCTGTTGACAACGTCTCGAAGTGGGTTGAAGTTGTTGTAGTCCCAAAGGATTATGCAAAGATAGTGCTAAACTTTTTTCACAAGCATATACTCACCCGCTTTGGCACACCAATGGCATTGATTAGTGATCAGGGTATACACTTTCATTGCAACCACGTTGCGACCACACTGAAGAGATATGGAGTTAATCATAGAATGACTACTACTTATCATTCGCAAACCAATAGACAAGTCGAAGTATCAAATCAACAAATTAAGAACATTCTTGAGAAGGTTGTAAAACCTTCGAGGAAAGATTGGTCTTTTCGATTGGATGATGCTTTATGGGCATTGCAAACAACATATAAAACTCCATTAAGGATGCCATCGTATCAAATTGTTTTTGGGAAAGCATGTCACTTGCCAGTTAGATTGGAACACAAAGCAATGTGGGCAATTATGTAACAGCCTGATTTAGACCCTAATCAAAATGATGGTTTCGGGACCACGAATTTGAGTTAGAAAAATATTTTAAAAATTATTTTTTGTGTTTATAATGTGTGAATTTGTGTGTGCTAAATTTTCGTCTTAAAATTTTATCGTTTGGATGCCCGATTTTAAAAAAAAGGGGCTTAATCGCGTAAAATGAAAACTTGATAGTTTAATGTGTGAGGACCGAATTGTTAATGTCTTTATAATATGAAGCTTTTATGTTGTAATTGGGCTACTATTAAGTTAAATGGACAGCAATGGACATAGATTAAGTGCTAGTATAAAATTATAACAAAGGTTAATTAGGTAATTAGATTAAATGTTATTATATGTTAAAATAAAACATAAAATAATGCCATTATCATCTTAGTTGGCTGAATATATCAAAGAAAGAAAAAAAAAACACCAAGATAGGTTTCGGCTAGAGTTTTGTAACACCCCAGACCCGGCCTAGACGTTACAACTGAATTCGGTATGCCACATCGATTGCTCAAAACCCGATTTAGTGATTCATGTTATTAACCGCGTATAAAATTTCCAAAACGTCTGTTTTTATATGAATCATAGTGACAGCTCGTTTCTGAAAAACTTTGGCGTTTTGATAACTCAACATTCCTACTCTAGCAGTTTATAAAAACCAAATCATAGCCCAATAAAAATTAGAAATCACCCAATGGCCTTATTACATAACAAAACCCACAAATCAATCATTAAACAACAAAGTCCTTTGCAACCTCTGTGGCCACCTCTGAGTCCCTCGCAACTCCAAATCGTCTAAGGCTGGGGATTACATGTACAGTTAAAGAAAGAGTGAGTTTACGAAAACTCAGTGTGTAATCCCTTAACAGACAAAAGAAGTCAGCACATGCAGTAATAGTCTGGGCCCGAGCCCTATTCAGTGTCAGTACAGAATGGGCCCTCATCCTTAAACAGTGGTAGTGTGGGCCCCAGCCCAATACAGTGTCAATATAATGCACCATGTAACCCATCCCATAACCAACCAGCACACCACCCGTACCAACCAACACACCTATGGGGATATCAATTGACCCACCCAACTAGCACACCAATATTATAGCGAAGCTGCCAGTAATAATAGTAACGCAGCGTAGCTGCTGCTGTATGATAATATCGTGGCGTAGCCGCCAAGATGCTGATAAGTGTGGTAAACCACCAAGACAACAATCGTGACATAGTCACGAAAGACAAATACTTCCTCCATATCATATGCCCAACCCCATGCAGTATGTCATGTCAAAAATATTACGTGTATGCAGTATGTTGTAATCACAACCAGTCACATGAATGTCACACACACATCAGTTAACCTATTACTAGGATATAATATCATCTCGTCTTGTTAGGGGTAAAATCGTAATTTTTACCCCTCAGGGGTATTTCGGTCCGTTAACCAATTTTAAGGTCTCGGTACAGCTACGACCTTTCAAAGGTCTTCAGTCGTTACAAAAAGCTCAAATAACCCATATGGCCAAACAGTGTAATTGGGCCCAAGTGGGCCCACACGCTCGTGTGGCCCATCCAGTTCCTATTCGGTCACAATTATACGATCTCCGCAGCCTAACCCATAAACTGGCACTTACCACATATTTTATTCGTGTGAGCCCACGAGCCCATCAGCCCACACGGCCCATCTTTGCCCAACAAAGCCCAAAAATAGCTCAAGCCCACGAGAACGTTGTGGTTGACCCCCTTAATGTATGGCACGGTTTACCCATGAGTATTCGCATGCTCGTAAAGTCTCGTATGCTGAAATTTTAGCTTTTCAACTTTTGTCGATTTACAGTCACGCAGTAGTGTGGATACATGCTTTTTCGGCTATTGATCAGTAACAGAAAAGGGTTGCGATTACACCTGCTATGGGTTGTAGTTGAAACGTTTCCAGGATCAATCACCAATATTCAGAAGACCCCTTGCACGGAAAAAGGTAATCGGCCTGCACCTTGGTCAAAGAAAACGAATCTCTTTAACTCTACGAGATCAAGAAATAGTTAGCTGCTCACCGATTCGGTCAATCACCAGAAGATAAGTATTCGGCAAATTTAGAAACCAAAAGGGGAATAGTTTGAGACTTGGTAGAAATAATAGATTCGGTTTAGAAGAGAAACAAAAAGGTCACCAACATTCGGCTTAAGAGTAATTCGGCAGCCCTTGGAACAAAAAGGAAAATAGAAGAATTTAGAGGAAACGTCACAAGCTTTCTGGTATAAAGACCCTTGCCACTTGACACTAAAAGACCTGCACCAATAAGTCCCGAATAAACCCAAGTGACTACCAAGAAATTGGCACAAGAGAACAATGGAACCCAAAATTACAAAAGAGTAAAAACTCGAGATTAGAAAAGGAAGAATTCGGCTCCTACCCACACCAACTACCGAAAAACGCACCCTAAGAGTTCCCCTAGCCGAATTTGCACAAGGGAGTTGCACAATTCGGCTACAACACTCCCCCTTTCCAAATCCCTTGAAACTCTCCTCAAAACCCTCCTTGATATCCTCCATAATCTTCTCCCAACAACTCAAGACCAATTCAAACTTCCACTACATAGAAGTCTACTCCAACTCAACCACTAGCCGTCCCCAAGTACAAAATAAATGCTCCTTGTTTGCCATGGGTTTCGAACCCTTGTTCTCCCCAACAGCTATGTCACGCCACCTCCACCAAGCCACAAGGCTTTTTGTGACATAGCACTACCACAATTATTCAAAAGGCACAAGTGCCAGCAACCAGGTTCTTTTAAGAGCAAAACAAAAATGCTGCAAAAACCAAAGCTTGACCCCCCAAGACTTCTCAGACCCTCCAACCACACCCAAATCAACTTACCCTTTAAACAAACATGGAAATTATGCTACAACATGCAAAAATTACAGACCCCACCTTTTTGGGGCGTTACAAGTTTTGGCTAGATTAAGGTATGTTTTATTTCGATTTTTGATAATTTTTATGTTTTTAAGATCGTTGCTTCGAGTACTATCCGACCCATGCTTTATTTTTTTTATTTTGATGAATATTTTGAGTTGTGCCATTGTTGAGAGCTTGTGATTTTTGTTGTTTGATGGTGAAATATGAAAGATATGTTTTAGATTAACATGTTTTGTATTGGAGTTTTTGATGATTTTGAGTAATTAGGGCTAAATTGCAAAAATAATAATTTGAGAGACTAAAATGTGAAATAAATGAAATATATGGATTTGTTTGAGAGTGGATAAAATTCGGCTCAACATGGGTATGCTGAAATTTTGTGTATTTTGTATTTTGTGCAATAGGGACTAAATTGTAAAAAAAATGTGAAATATCAGGGGTAATAGTGTAATTTGCCCATTTGTGTGTTTTTGGATGAATTTGATTGAATATTTGATTTAACAAGTTTAATTTATATTAATTTAGATCAAGAAAAAAGAAAATCAGATTTAGATCAGTAAAACTAAAGTTGTCGATTAGCTGATCCGTTCTAATTTTTCATCGTCTGAGGTAAGTTTATAAGCAAATAGATGTACTTAATTTTAATTAAATGCAAATTATATATGCTGAAATGAAAAGTGAGAATATTTAATTGCAAATGCCAAATGTATATAAGTTTGGTAACTATGTTCACGTGTTCGTTTCGATCAAGTTACGACGTCTGAAAACCCCGTATGAACCTTAGGAATAGTTTGGATACATATGTCATGACATAGGATTCTGACTTATGTGTGCGAGTAAGACCATGGCATCAATATCTAATTCTGATAAGACCATGGCATCGATATCTAATTCTGATATATGTGTGCGAGTAAGACCCTATCTGGGACAGTGGCATCGATATGTGATTACATGTAAGACTACGTCTGGGACGTTGGCCTTGTACGATATGTGTGATTATCCGAGTGTCCTATCCAATTCTGAATGGTTCATTGGGCAACGATAATTGTGATCGAATGTGTAAAACGAGCTAATTGGCCAGGTATGAGCTAGCTTGTTACTTATTTGATTTAAGGCAAATGAATAACTTGATTATTTCTTATAAATTACATTTGATGCAAATGAAGGACATATGTGATTTTAGTATGTATATTCAGCCAAATAAGTAATATATGTACAAGATGTTATATATTGATCCTTGAGTTGTGAATTTGAGCATATGTATATTTGGTCATTCAATGACATTTTGACTATGAAAATTAAATAACATTTGGTTAATTTGATTACTTGAGCATTCGGTCAAAGTGAAAAATTGAGTATGAAACATATTATATATGAAATTTGTAGTCTGAATTTAAGGAATGATAATGTTATTATAATTTTGTAGTTTAAAATGAATTGGTTATATATTTTGGATTGTTTATTTGCTTATAACCTACTAAGCTATGATAGCTTACTGTGTGTGTATATGTTTTTCTTTGTTTTATAGATTTTGAAGTCAAGTTACGAGCTCGGGGATCATCGTCAAAGTCTATCACACTATCGACTAACTTCGGTATTTTATAAACTGAATTTTTGAAACTATGGCATGTATAGGCTGGGTTATATTTTGAAATAGTTGATTTTGGAATGTGTATATATTTAAAAGTCATGCAAAAATGGCTTGTTCATTTGCTAAATATGGGTTTATGTTTTGATTAAATGATGTGGTCGAAATTTTTAGATGTGTTTGGCATATTCAATTATGATATATGTATGTGTATAGTTAGATGTGATTATTACTTGTTGTGGTTGGTGAATTGTGAATGGCTGTTGAATTTGGTCATGAAATATGGTATAAATATTGTTTGTTTTGAGTGAAGTTTATATGTATATATATTTGATATTTGAAATGTGAATTGGACTTATAAGTGTATTTGATTTGATATGTTTAGAAAGGTGTAGCACTTATTGTGGTTAACACTTGTATATAGATTGGTGATTCAGTTTGTTTATTGAAATGGTATAGATTTTGATAAATCTTTGGTTAACTTGTATATATGATTTATATATTTAAAAGTTGATTTGCTCAAGTTATGTGCAATGTTTTTATTATATATTATGAATGTTGGTATTCAGCAATTGGTATAAAAATTTGATTATTATTTGTCATGTGATATTTGCAAATTGAATAACAGAAATTGGTTTGGTAAAGAAATGGTCATTGAATGAAACCCATGTATTAGACATGATCATATTTGGTTAAAGCGTTATAAAATGATCAAAAGAATAGTAGATTATTTATGTTTGAAATGGAAAATTTGACATTTCTGGTAATTGAAATTTACATGTCGAATAAAGTAGGGTAAACATGGTATGTATCTCGAGTATGTATGCTTTATAATTTTCATGTATGAAATCCTTTATTGAATAAATTGCATTGTATTTTTTTTTTGGTTTAATTATGAAATGCCTTGTATAGGAAAGCATATGGTAATCGGCTAATGCTTATAAAAGTGACCAAATGAATAGTGATTTTAGTATTATAAGGTTTTAATGTTTGCATGCAAATTTGGTTTTAGTGCTCTTTGATATTTCATGCTTATAATAATTGATTTAGTCATTATTTGTGTCAAAATGATATAGTTGACAATATTTGTTTACGATTTAATATTAGATACAAGTTGATTAATATGTTATAAATTGTTTCGTAAAAAGCTTAAATTGATTGTTTAAGTTTATATTTGATTTGAATTAGAATTACAATGTGAGCATGTTTGTGATTGCCTAAAAGCTATGTCTCTTCTGGTAATACCTCGTAACCCATTCTGGCGACGGATACGAGTTAGTGTGTTACAAATTAAGCAAGTGAACATGGACTATGAAGCGACTGCAAAGAAAAAACTATTGGATATCACTGAACTAGAGAAGATTAGGAGAAATGCTTATGAAAATGCTGCAATTTACAAGGAAAAGACCAAACGATGGCATGACAAGATTATTTTATAGCGACAATTTATAGTGGGTCAACAAGTTTTATTATTCAATTATCGACTCAAATTGCACCAAGGTAAATTGCATTCACGTTGGTCTAGACCTTTTGAAGTTGTCGTCGTATTTCCTCATGGTGTAGTCACAATTCGAGATTTACGTGATGGACACCAGTTCAAAGTAAATGGACAGAGGCTGAAACACTATTTTGGCAACAATGATCAAAAGCAGGTAGAGACCATTAAATTGGTCAAAAATTTTTAATTTTTAATTAGTACTCCGTGATTTTAGTTTATTTTATTTATGTTTTGCTAAAGTTTGTTTTCCTTCCTTTTTACAGATAAATTAGGTACCTTTGTCGACACATTAAACTTCTGCTGTCGGTGCATTCCATAAGTCTGTACTACCATTTATATCCCATCAAAATTTAGGGAAATTCAAATTCCATCATTGGTCAAAACTCAATCAACCGTTTGATCCTTCTGACCGGGCACAATTACTATTGGACACAACTCTTCCCGCCAGCCTTATATCTCTCCACAAAACAACATTCCTCTCTATCTTCCTCTTTCACTCACTATAAATCCACTCTCACTGTACAGACTATAACACATTCAAGCAACCATTTTTATTTCTTTTCTCTTCTCAAGACCATATCTTTTTAACTTTAAATCGTTCTCCCTCAAAAAAAGATGGCCAAAACAAGAGGCTCAGTTAAGAAAGCTACCAAATCTACTAGAGAACATGCGTCCTCTGCTACCACAGACTGTGAATCGAAATCCCCCAGGCCAGTACAGACAAAGGAGCCAGTAATATTCTTAAAAAAGAGGCAACGGAATGATTTTAGGACAACATGTTGAAGCGGAACTTCTATCTCGAATAGGGCATTTCTCTTTCTCCAAAACCATCTTAAAGTTAAAGTGGGAAATTTTTTGCACCCATCCCGGTAGCTACTCTCCTTCACTGGTACATGAGTTCTATGCTAATCTCTATGATCATGAGTTAGAGTTCATTTTTCGTTTAAGAAGGTTTAATACCATGGGATACTGAAAAAATCAACGAGCTATACAACACCAAGGTCGATATCGACGAACACTCCGAGTTCATTGATGAAATCACAGATGAAAAATGAGACCTATTGATGAGAGACTTGTGTGTCGAGGGAGCAGTGTGGATGGGTTCCAATCAAAAGAATTACATGATGCACCATCGCTTCCTGATGCTGCAAGGCAAAATTTGGTTTCATTTTGTCAACTGCAGGCTCAAACCCTCCACTCACAGCACCACAATCACTCTAGACAGAATGTGCCTAATACATTCTATTGTCGGGGGTAGACAAATTGATGTAGGTACAATACTTCACTAAGAAATAGCTGATTATGCCGTAAGGTAGATGAGGATCTTGGTTTTCCCATCATTGGTGATGTTATTATGTCAACAAAGAGGAATCCTGCCCCGTGCTGGCGAGGAAATCTTGAAAAATAAGGGCTCAATCAATGAAGCCTTCACAGAAAAAATGACTCATGGTAAGGACACACCGATACTAAAGGAGGCAAAAACCAGTAAGATAAGAAAGGGCAAAGCCAATGCCAACAGCAAAAGAACAAACCTGAATCCAGAGACACCATTATGGCACAAACTGAAGGATGTCGAAAAAATGGTAAATTCCATCAACAACAGGCAGATTAGGCTTGTAGCTACAATAGAAGATATGGAGAAATCCTAGAATATGTTTTATGCTTATACCCGAGCCTGGAACAATTTTATTGTATCCACATTAGTCCTACTGAGCCCATCCCCACTACTGGAATTCCCAATGTTTCCACCAGTCATTTGTAACTATGACCTCTCTTCCTCGGATGACAACTTAAAAGATCGAGATAGAAGGATGGCATCCCCACCCATTGTGCAGATCTCTAGTAAAGAGAAAGAAGAGGAATCCAGGGACATTGACGAATACCTGAAAAAGGTTGATAGCTTGTTTGAGGGTGGTATTTTTGCTAATCAAGAGGACACTATTGTTGATAAAGAAGTTACTGTTGTAGAAGAGGAAGTTGTTGCTGAAGAAGAAGTTACTGAAAATAAGAAAGAAAAAGAATATGAAGATTCTGTTGAGAAGTCTGTCACCGCATCCGAGTCTATGGGTGCAAATATTGATCATTTATGGCGAGTTGAAGTGAGATCGGCAGAAGTCGCTAAGGTAACCAGTAAGGAGTAATGCAATTCATTGGCAACAGTGGTCTACACTAGACCACTCCAGATGGCCTCTACTACATAGGAAGCAGTCAATGATGCCGGGGCAGAGCCAAAAACTGAGGAGCAATTCGAAGACCGTGCAAAGCCGAAAGAAAAGAAAAAGAAGTGCTCCAAGGATAAAAGATGACAGAAGGAGGAGAAAGAAATATCATGCAGCCACATCGACGACTGCGGATAACTGAGTTTAGTTTATTTTAAGCTTTAGTTATAGTATTCATGCATTTCATGTAGTTGTAAGTTTTATTTTGATAAGTATACATTTTCATTGCATATTTTTTATTGTCATTACATTTTCATGTTAGTTCATTGGGGACAATGCAAACTTTAAGTTTGGGGGAATGTACATGGGGCTTGAAAATGCACGCACATTTCAAAATTTTTGTTTCCGAAAATGAAGCATGCAAGGTTTAATTATAGTCAACGAAAATTGTTCAAATTTTTTGTTACATTCAATGCTTAATTCTTGAATCATGCAAATTATCAATGAATGAGTTGGATAAATTTGATAGAAGGTTGTAGCTTCAATTCATTGATGAATGGATTAGGTTGCATTAGTAATGGATGACTGCTATCATTCCTTAAATTTTGAATGAATCTACTTTTTGCATCTGCTTATATATGTATATTTAGTTATAAATTAGAGACACTTCAAAGTGGGTATAGTATGGAATGTTAAAAAGGGAACACTCCAATACAAGCATTAGAAAAATTAATCCGGCCAAAGGCTGTCGCTGCATGAGTGTATGTCAACGCAATTACGTACTCCCTAGGGTTTGTTGGACCCCATCGTTACTTCTTAGGAACAAGGGTACAGTAATGCAATGATATCTCTTATTCCAAAAAAATGTATACTTAGTATTGTATAATAAATGCTGTAATGGTAGATAGAACTTAGGGTTTGAAGCATGATGCTAGCATTGATGAAGTTGCAACCTTATTTATTCATGCTTATGAATTGTCGATGCAATATTCTTTCATCTGAATGTGACTTATCCATTGGGAATTTAGAGGGTTTAAGTTGCTAGAATGATCATTTGCCTTAGTAAAATTTTATGTAGCCTTGCTGTTTTCTATTTTACTTGAGGACAAGTAAAAACTCAAGTTTGGGGGTGTGATAGCACTAAAAAGAACATAGGTTTTCCCCCTTACTTATTTGTTAAATTGCTCCCATTTAATTATCCTTAGCATACATTTGAGCATTTTCAGTTTAGTAAATTGTATTTTATAACTCAGTGAATCCTAGCTTATTTTATCCTTAATTTTGCTATCTTTTTAAATTAATGTTGCTGCATGAGTAAATTCCAGATTGCATCAAGAATTGTCGCCGCACTTGACAGCTTTCCAGATAAGAACTAAAATTTTGTGAGCTATCCAGCCTGGTATAACCAACCTGTACGTACAAGGACATAATCATTTTTTGAAAGGACACCTGTACTATTGGATGAGGACATAAAAGGTGGTCGTGAGAAGAAAAAGAGAATTTTTTTTCCGGATCATCATCTTCATCATCCTACCTTGAAGCTTGCAGCTATGGTAGCTTAAGCCTCTCACTGGTGAGCCAATGTGAAAACCAGATGCAAACTAGCTTCTGACGAGAAGACCTAAGTGCAAGACAAGAGGGAATAGAGAGATTCGGTCGAGTTTTCTAAGAATAGTATTTGTAACACCCCAAACCCGGCCTAGACGCTATGGTCAAATCTGGTGTGTCACATTGAAGTTTTTTAGCAAAAATCGTGTTTTCATTGAAAACCCTTCTTAAAATAAAAGAAACCCTAATTAACTTAAAAAAAACACCTTCAGTTACGAAAGTCTTGTTTAAAACATCTGATTAAAAAAACTTAGTTGAGGAAACTTAAAAAACATACTATAATTTAAGAAATCCATGTCCAACTTCTTGCAATTACATTGAAAATAATAATAATTCAAGTAATAATAACACAATGAAAACCTTATAACAATCTAGTCTGGAACGTACTTAAAAAGAAGTAAAAACTTAAATGCTTTAAAAAAACCCAAGTCCAAATCATCTTGCTAGCTGGCCACCCAGAGTCCCTCCAAACATCGAACCTTCTACTGAGCATCACCTAAAAAACAAGCATTCAAAAAAAACATCACTCATCGTTCATCATTCATGCAATGCAATCCCATCCAATTATCCATCCACTACACACCGACTCCATCCCCCGTCACACCATGTGCAGATATAAATATCGACCCACCCAACCCACACACCATGGTAGCCTGGTTGCGGAACTACCTTCATTTACATATTGGGCTTTAAAATCCGTCAGTGGATCCATGATTGTCAAGCAACCATGCGATCCTTATATACTTCCTCCGTTCCATAATTCCTAACCCATATGCAACCTAAACAGAATATCATATGTATGCATGTCGCTTCCAAAAAACTTACATTCAACACCTAGGTGTATTTTGGTCATTTTCTCCCTAGGGGCATTTCGGTAATTTTCCCTTAATTACAGTTTTCACTTATCTTGGCCCGTTAACAAGTCCCGTGAGCTAAGATGAATGAATACTATGCACCAGGTAGGATTCCAGAGAAGAGGAGGTGGGTCATTAAGACCGCTTAAGTACCAAGCTCTTCCTAGATCCAATCCTAGACATGCATATACTCGTTGCCACACCTTAACCCTTTAACTTGCCCACGGTCGCAATATATTAATTAAGTCTTATGTGGATGTCATATACTAGGCCCAAAACCCCTTACAAAGCCCAATCATATTCGTATGGCCCATTAGGCCCAAATCACCTGTATATGGCCCATTAGGCCCAAATCACATTTATATGGCCCGTTAGGCCCAGTCACATTCATATTCATGCTCACATACAAATTCCTATCTCAAAGCATCAATATTCAGTTTTTGCCTATTATGGGCCCAACAGCCCATTGGGCCCATTTAACCCATTTTGGCCCATATGGCCAAATCACAACCCAAGTCCACGAAATCGCCCGTGGGCCTCAGGAAACCTATTGGTTTCCCTCTTACGAGTGTTCGCACACTCACAAGACTACCGTAGCCAAACTTTCAGCTTTTCGGCATTTCGACTTTTCAGCTTTTCGACTTTTGCCGATTCATTGTGTGTGTGCAGTGTAGGTACACACCTGGTAAGCAAGCGTGATGTGATTTCCGTAGCCCAAACCTACAATCGATATCACTCAAAGATTAATCTCACATACTTATCGAATACTTTACCAAAAGCCGGAATCTCACCTTAACCTTACCTGAACGCTAAGCCTTTACTAGCTTCTACTTTGGTCACTAATCACGTATATCTCTCAGATCTGAAGAGCAAATCGGTAGGAATCCAAAACTGAGATCTGACACTAATTCCCTACCAAAGATGATTAGAAAAAAGTGAGGAACTGAATACTTGATACTTATCAAAAATCGATTGGGAGAGCGAACACTTACACAAGAATCGACTGGGTGGAAAGAGTAGTGGCGGCACTAAGGGTATTCGGCCAAAGGATATTCGGCTCTTAGAGATTTGAATGGCAACAATTGATTACTCGGCACCAAAGAAGAGAGGAAGAAGAATCGGCTAAAGCAAAGAAAATATTGAGTAGATGAGGGATAAGAATTCGGCACAAAGAAAGAAAAGAGAAAAAAAAAGGTTTTCGGCTTTTTAGAGAAAAGGGTTTCTGGCACAAAGTGAAGGGAAATTCGTCATTAGCTTTTCAACCCTCCCATTTGGCACCTATTTATATCCCTATAGCCGAATTCTTCAAGCCCAAGTTCCCAATTCGGCTCCACTTACTTCACACTTCTCATCTCTTCGTTTTTCTCCCTGATAACCCCTTGATCCTTTCCTTAATTTTCTCTTCTGAACACTCCCCTTGGAGTCCATCTTCACGCCACTTCCATCCTTCTAGAAGGCCAAAATTAAACTCTAAAAATACTAAGCTAGGATTCGAACCTTGGACCCCCTTACTAGCTACTAATGCCACCTCACTACACCTTATTTGGCGTCACTTAGCCACTCCACCACAGGCTCTTTTTGTGTCCAATTGTTTCTTCATTTATTCAAAAGCCCACCTACTTGTCGGCCCTGATTCTTTTAATAATTAAATTATAATTTCTTCTACCCCTTAATTCAAACTCAACCTTAGCTAAAACCTACTAAAATTATCGCTTGGATAAGAATATTAAACACAATTTTTATCAAAATTGAAAATAAAGAAAATTCGGGATTTCGAGATTTTTGGATTTCGGGATTTTTTTTGAGGCGTTACAGTATTCCCACTTGATTCTTTCTTATTTCTTTCTAAATACTGGTGATTATTCTCTTTTTTCTATTTTTATGGAAGTACACATGAATTCTTGCTGAAATGTTATCTTATTCAATCTTGCTTTTACTGTTTAATCTTGGGGTTTGAATGTTTTTGTTACACGAAAGTGTTATTGCAGTCACTGACTCTAGAAAGTGCAATGACAGTTCGAGCCAACAAGCATTTCAAAGGAAGTTGAGTGAGGATTAGAGGAATTTAGTCCACTTGTTCTTAATAGTGTCGTACTACCATCATTAGAAGGTGGGGTTAGTATGCAAGTTTAAGTCTCGGATTAAATAGAGGAGTGACGTTGGGTAAGATATATATTGAACTTTATTACTTTGACAATCACCTATCTCTTTATACCTTGTGAGCACTTAGTATTCTGCTGAAGATTCATGTTGAGGATCCCAGTTTATTACTATCATATTTTATTTTATTGTTTTCAAGTTATTGCATCGACAACTATTCTCACAATTTATCTCGTTTTTATCTAGTTATTGCACTAACATTGTAACACCCTTAGCCCGTATCCGTCGCCGTATTAGGGTTATGAGGCACTACCGATTATACTATTATTCACAGAAATATTCATTAAGAATTGTACTTCGAGATCTAGATAACATATATATAACTCGTTCGAATATTAGATCTTAAAGATTTTATCATTCACAACACAATATAAATATTGCATAGTCCAAAATGAGTTTATATATAAATATATAAATATTAAGCATTTTATACATACTCAGAACATAAGACACACCACAACTTTATTATTGAATATTAGACTTGTTTTACAAAAGTCATGTGTATATATAAATTTTACATCAATTAAAATAAATAAATATCATTTCCTACCTCACCATTCATTAATGCGGCAGCATCATATGAACTAAAATGAAATTCGTTTGTTTTACAAATTAATACAAATTTTCAATACAAATATCCGAATATACAAATAAATTAACCCAATGCATTCTTTATTCATTCGGCCCACATAGTTCTATTTTACACATTCATTAATTTACCAAAAACTAATAAATCTATATGACCATGCACGTTTACTCATGAACCAAGTATAAGTTCATTTATTAACATGCCTATTTAGACATGTAAGTAGCCATTTAATAGATTATATTCGCATACTAGTACAATATTTATTTTTTTATTTTTTTTAAAAACAAAGTTTCTTATGCAACCCAAGTTCTATTAGGTTTAATTACCAAATTGAGTAATACAAGCATCCAACATAACATCAATATAGTTCACTAGTAAACACCAAACCTACTCATGCAATTATAGATGTCTTGAAACATTGTTCCATAACAGACTTATCAACGATTCACATATGCAATATATTCAACTTACCTAATTCAATATAAATGTATGCTTAATGTTTATTTACTCTAAGCCAAGACCGCACTTACCGTTTGATTATCAAGTTCTCATACCAAACAACCAATTTGACCATAAGACACATGCATTACCTACCACGTATCCATCAAATTAATCAACTTGAGCATAACTACCTAACACTTTGGCTTATGCTGCATTCCATATTTCCCCTCACAACTAATTAACATGTCAAATTCAAACATATTTAGTAAGCCACTCACAAATAAATAATGCTTACCACATATATCATACCTTTATAGCACGCAACCTGTTAACCAAAATTAATCTAAACCTTAACTAACGTAACTCAAATTCTATTATAATAACTTAGCCATTTTCACATGGCTCATTATATACAAAACCAAAATCTAATATTTCAAAACACATTTCAGCCTATACATGCCATAATTTAAGTTTAGCTAAAAAGGTACCAAAACAATAGATAGTGTGATGAGCTTGGCTGACAATCCCCGAACTTGTAGCTTGACTTCAAAATCTATAAAACAGAGTAACATAAAACACAGAATAAGCTTTCGTAGCTTAGTAAGCTATAAGCAAATAAATAGCTCAGTAACATATACAATTTGATAAAATACTACATTTCCATGTGCAAAGCTACCTTAGTTGAATGTTCTCATGAACATATTAGCCAAATAACAATCGGCTTTCTAAGTTAAATTATCAATATGTAATCCAATTCACTAGTATACATATTTATATAAGCTCAAGAATTCATTTAAAACATCACATACACAAAGTATATCCATAGCCTATTATATACATGATTACATATAAATGTATATCCAAGGATCATTTTCATAATATCCACACCACTTGTTCAAGCCGAATACACTTAATTTAAAACATGGAAATTCATGCTTTATATCATAAATACTTATATTATCAAACAAATCATATACAAACCCTATTATTGACAACTAGCAAGCTAATTCATACCTGTCACTTCTTTTGTTCATTTAACACATCCGATCACAATTTACCTTTGCCCGATGAACCATTCGGAATTGGATAGGACACTCGGATAATCACATAAATCTTATAATGCCAACGTCCCAGACGTGGTCTTACATGTAGCCACATATCGATGCCACTATCTCAGACAGGGTCTTACTCGTGAACATATATCAGAATCACAAATTGATGCCATGGACTTACTCACACACATATATCAGAATCCTATGTCATGACAATGTATCCTACCTATTCCTAGGGTTTATATAGGGCTTTCAGGCATCGTATCTCGATCGAATCGAACTCGAAAATGTCATAGCCAAAATTTAACATATTCGACCTTAGAATAATTTAATTATAACATTTCATAACAGCATGTAATTATAACATTATACTATTAATAAACACGTCTATTTGCTTATAAACATACCTCGAACGTAGTAAAACGAGACGGGGCTGCTAGTCGACAACTTTCGTTTTTCCCCGGTCCAAATCTGATTTCTTTGGTTCTTGATCTTAAATCAAGCTTGGTTACAGCTGAACCCTAGCTTATCTTCTTCCTTTTTCTTTTATGAAGTTTCGGCAATCGTGAAAGTATGAGCACTTTGGTTTTTCTTTTTATTTTTTAATGATATGTTTTATAACATAACATTTTACTACCTAGTTTACTATTTACCCTTACTTATATTATGTATAAATCACTTACTAATGACCGAATGTGTCCATGCAAGTATGTAAGGGTATATTTGCATTATAGGTGCTTCCATTAATAAAGACAACAATAATTAAGTACTTCCACATTTAACCACTAAATTTTTATCTTATGCGATTAAGTCCTTTTATTTAATCGGACACCTAAACGACAAAATTATATCACGAAAATTTCACAGATATAAATTCACACAAAATAAACACAGAAAATAATTTTTAAATATTTTTTTGACTCAGATTCGTGGTCCCAAAACCACTGTTCCGATTAGGGTCTAAATCGGGCTGTTACAGACATTAATAGAAAAAAGACTACCAACCTAGTGGGATCAATATCCGACAAACTTACATCTGTCTATTGTACTTGCATCGGTAGTATACGCTTGCACATTATTGCTGTGACGTTAAACAGCCGATCACCAAATCAAGAGTAACAATTTTTCTGTCCAAGCTTTTATTTCTCATTCATGCATTCATTTTCATATTTGTAAATATGTGTTTTGATATCTAACATTTTTTTTATGCATTGAGGACAATGCATCCTTTAGGTTTGAGGGTGTGCTGTGCATATAGGTTGCATTAGATATGTATGTTAATATTTGTTTTCTTGTCATTTTCTTTGCCATGACATATAATTGCCAAACAATTACCAGACTTTGCTAAGTATATTTTTTGTCTAGGATATTCAATGAGGATAATAATTCTTTGATGAATTTAGAAAATTGTTTAGTTAGGTCTTTTTAGCTTAGGATAGTTGTTTGAAAATTGATTCTTAAAAGTAGAAAAACTTGGGTATCAATGCAATTAAGTCTGTAGAAGGACTCTTTTAATGCTTCTTGAATTTCTTGATCCAATTTCAAAAATTTGTTTGTAAATGATAAGGAATATCTTAGCAACAGTTTGCACTCCAATGTTTGAATTTATTAAATAGGTCAGTAATGTTTTGTTTGCTCCATTGTATTATTAATCAAAAAAATGAGTTCAAATAAGATTGATAAAAAAAAGCAAGTTAATAATAATTTAGGGACACTCGACTGAAGTGTTAGGCCGAGTCGCTAAAGAGGAAGTTGTTTGCTCCATCCATCTTTTTAGTTAAAAGTCTTAGCTTTATTAGTGAATTCCATACAAATTGTGACATGATGAAATATCTGGAAGCCTAGTGTTTGCTTCATTGAGGTTGTCACAAAAAAATTATGTGACAAGATGAATTCCCTATAGAAAGTAATAATTGTTATTAAAATCTTGAATAAGTGAGAATAGTGAAATTGAATTTAGAGGAAAGATATTTTAAATATATTAGGAGAGGTCTGCTATAGCCATAATTGCATAATTATTTAGGAACTTTTATTTTTAGGAAACATTTTATGCATTTCATTTGCTAAACAAATCTATAGAACTCGAACCAATTTTTCTTTATTTAGAAGGTTGCTAAGAATAGAGGTGAAAAATATTTTTTAGATTGTCCAGTGATATATTTGGTGATTGTAATGTCTTGGAAAATTCATGCATACCTACATTCATGCATACTCATACATATTTGTAATGTTTTGGAAAATTCATGCACACCTACATTCATGCATACTCATACATATTTGCTTGAGGACAAGCAATAATTTAGGTTTGGAGGTGTGATAACTCTTGAAAAGAGTTATATTTCAGGCATCTTCACTAAAGTATTTTCTTGTAATTAAGAAAATATGTTTGCATTTTAGACTTACTACTAGAGCATTACATACTAAAGCTTGGATTATGTTTTAACTGTAAATTTATGTAACTTTTAATTGCTGGAAAGACGTTTGGTAGTCTTCAGTAGAAGGTGCAGGTAGGATGAAAGAAGCAAGAAAAAAGAAAAGTGAACGAAGGAGATGAAACATTACCTCGGCAAATGGTGGGATAAATTGCCAACAGAAATGCCATGAAAATTCCAGGAAGATGACGCAACACTCAATCCACATCACTCTTAGCCAATTGTACGTGTGCCAGATAAATCACCCTAAAAAATATGAGTAAAATATGTGTGCTGAAAGGGATGGATCTACCCTATAAAAGGAGGAGAGAGAAGAGAAGAAAATATATAGATTGTAAGGAGAAAAGAAAAGAAAGAGAGTGGTTACTCTCTCTACAAGAAAACCCTGTGGAGTAAATAAGAAGGGAAAAAGAGGGTACCAGCTAAAAATGGGAGATCACATGCGCGAACAAGGGGAAGAGAAATTTGCCCTAGATTCTTATAATAGATAAATTTTCAATGGTGACGGAAAAGTTATTTCGGGACCACAAATTTTTGTTGTGTCGACTCATACATATTATTTATAAAATATTTATAGAGTCATTAAAGTTATATTAAAATTTGATTAGGAAATTTTATCGTTTAGTTGCTAATTTAAGAAAAAGGACTAAATTGTAAAAGGTACAAAACTTGTTAATTAATGCATTTTGATGATCAAATGACTTAAGTAGTTATTGAGGGAGGATCTATGTGGTAATTAAGCCTTAATCAATGTGGTGGGACGACAATTAGAATTAAAAATGATAGAATATTATATGTTAATGGCATAATAGTAAAAAAATTAAAAATTAGACAAAACAAATTGAAAAATTAGACATTTCCTATTCATTTTTCTTCAATACTTACCAAAACCACCATTGGAGAGAGCTTCAAGCTTCGGTTTCTTCATCCTTGTGCATGTAAGCTCAATTCTCACCTATTTCTTGTAATTTTTATGTTTTTGAGATCGTTGTAACTAGGTCCAACTAGTCCGTACCTTCGTTTTTGAATTTGTTAAAAAATTTAGAAGTTTCCATTTATGAGTCTTGAATGTTTTTTATGATAATTATATATTTGAAGCTTTGATTGTGTTATTTGGTGATTTTGTGAAGTGATTTTTGTTAGAATTTGATTTAGGGATTTAAATTGTAAAAATGTCAAACTTTTAGGGTTTGATAATGAATTTGATGTTTAGTAGGGCCTGTTTAAGGGCCTAGTATATTCGTTTAAAATTTTGACTTGAGAAAACTGGTTAATTTGACTAAATTGAAAAAGTTGTAAAGGATAGGGGTAATTATGTGAATTCAAAAAATAAAAGGGTATAAAATGTAAAGTGAATTGGAAGGTGAAATGTAAGCTAATAATTGATAAATTTTACATTTTAGATCAAGACCCTATTGATATTCGTGAAAAAGGAAAAATCACGAATTAGTCCCTAAACTTCTGCAACTACTACAATTCAGTCCAAGTAAGTTCGTGCGGTTTAAAATTTAGCATCTATATGAAATGTTGAATGATATAATATGGTATAGTAGATATATTTGTTTATAGATGATGTAAGGTTATTTGAGAAATGTTATTGAATTTCAATATTTGGATCGAATTATACGCGGGATAGAGTACAATTGAGATATGGTGTATTATGGTGGATTGGAGTGGATATTGTTGTGGATTGATATATATATCTATTTCCCGACTAGATCGAGGTTCAGAATTTTTTGCGAACTATTGTGTTATACTCCCTATTTTGGTGTGATTTCGGTTGGACTAGCTCTTCAGAGCCATTGGTGTGTTATCGGGTGGACCAGCTCTTAAGAGCATCTGGTGTGTTTCGGTTGGATTAGCTCTTATGATCATCTCGTGTGTTTCAATTGGAATATCGATGTACTTATATCTGTAAGTCATTCATCAGATTGTAAATCTCAGTAAGGTAACTTGTTTAGTGATTTGATGGTTTTGTCATGTATTGAGTTTTGAATCGAATTTTGCAATTCACCACTTAAGATTGTGGATGACATGGAACACATATGGTTGTAATATTATTATTTGATTTCTTGTGCTTAATTCGGTAAGATTTATAGTTTTAGTACGTCGAACTTACTAAGCTTCAATGAGCTTACTTGTGTTATTTTCTATTCCTGTAGATACTTTGAAGGTTGGACGGTCGGATCGGCAGTCAAGTCACACTATCCACTCATTTTCAGTAGTTGTTGGAATGTTCATTTTGAATTATATGGCATGTAATAGGCTTGTATGCCATTACTATTGCCAAAGTACTTCAAAATTTCTCTTTTTACTCATCGTTTTCTCAATCATAGTCAAAAAATGTTTAAACATGCAATAGAGGATGAAGGAATTGCATATCTTAGTCACAAAGAGGTAGAGATAGGTCTTTTGCTATCAATAATAGGACAATAACATCAGATAATAGGTTGACTTTAGTCGATTCCAGGAGGCCTCAAACGATTGAAAGCTAAAAGGGGCAAATCCTAGAACATACGAGGGACTTTGATGAGCTGGTGGAAGTTGTCGAATATAAGTGCATGAAAACAAAACAAGAGATATGAATGACACTAAGATGTAAGAGCTTTCTAATAAGGCTTCCCAAGTATGAATTTAGTGTTCCTGTGAGGAAGCATAACTTGATTTCTATTTTTGGGCCACATTTTGGTAGGGGAGACTAGGATTTTACCTTTCATTTTTTGTGATAGAGGCGTGGTGTCACTTGTCGCCTCACTAATTTGTCATGGATTTGTTGAATTCCTACTGTTTAGCACCTAAGCAGTTGGTTCGGAGCTCCTAGTGGTTAATAATTGGTTCTATGATCAAATGTGGATAAATGGGGATATGGCCTACCATGCTGTTGTTCCAATATATGTACACCTTGTTGGATCTGATGTCTTAAGTGTAGTATTTTCATCTTTATATACTTGTATTTTTTTTGAACAAACTGGTTTAATAATATCCATAAATTATATTAATAACCTTTGTATATCTTAATACTTTTGCATGCAAAGCAAAATAGAAGCAAATATTGGCTCACTAGTTATCTAATGTTTAACTAATACCAAGAGGTATTATGTGGTCTAATCGTAATACGGAAAGACATCTTGTATTAGTAGGCCTAAACATGTCCTTAGTCCAATCGAAAGTGAGCAAATTAATTGAAAGACTAATATGTCGTCTATCAAATTCAATTGGGAAAATGCTTTGTCTTAGGTATCAGAGCAAATGACTTCTAAAAAATAGAGATATAGATGTGACTGACTGGACTGACAATATATCAAACAGGACCCCAATAGAAGATCTTAGACCCTTCTTTGATTTTATTCACTTATGATGTTCATAGTATGACATACCTTAATCTTGAGTGGATGATGGACTATATATTTGTGACTCATATACTTTGATGCAAGTAAAATCTTGAGTTCAAATAGATAAGGAACTGAAAGCTAGCGCATTAGGTATACAATTTCTACTGTTTGTAGCATCTTTCATAATAGTGGAATTCATAGCCCAACTAATGGGTAAATGATATCCTCTCAACAACATTACATGATAGATGAAAAGTAAACGTAGCCATGAGTCATTTTTCTTTGTGATAAAAGACTTAATTACTATTTGATAGTAATTTAGTTTTCATTAAAGAAGATGTAATAGTTTAATAAGATAAAATAGGATCATATTGGGAGAATGAATTTATCCCAAAAAGATTAAAGATATCTTATGAGGGTAATACATTGATGACAAGGTCATTGGACGAGCATTGATTAAGTAGCTTTTGCAATGGTATGGAATTGGAGAAAGCTCAATCACAATACTGTAGTGGAATGACTTCATAACTAAATAAGTTTATAATTAATAGGTAAAAAGCTGAAAATAAATTATAATTTATTTGAGCCCTAATTACTTATGTCCAATCAGTCCTTCCTCAAGCTAATTGAAACCAAAAATGAATTTCATGTAGAACCAATAAACAGAAATAGATGGAAATAATGAAGTTAGAGAAAAGAGTTATATTCACAAATGATCATATTTTCTCACTAAGTATAGAAATAACTTGAGAATTAATTTAAGTTTTTCGAATTCTTATTTAATTAAATAATTGAGGTTGGAAATAGAATTAAATTAATTTGTCATTGTGAATATGTTGAATATGAAAATTATATATATTTTCTCATAGATTCTTTTATGATAAAGTTGGTATGACTTTAATGGGAATAGAATTAGGCTGAGAAAAATATTTAATTGGAAAATTAATAATTTATCTAATTAAATTAGTTAAATAAATAATATTTATTTTAGGAAATAAAAAATATTTATTGGGTTGGATTAAATTATAAAGTGTTGGGTTAAAAATTAAGGAAGCACATATAATTGGACCCAATACAAGAGAGGCCCAAATTCCTCATCATAAGAGAGAAGGGCGACAACCCTAGTACTATTTACTATAGTGTCCCACCCCCATTCTACTTAGAGTAGAATATTGTTTTCTATTAATTAAATATATATTTTTTTACTAATTCAACCAAGATTTTCCTATCTCTCCTTATAAATTGACGACACTAGTAGAGCTATTTACACAAGTTTTATATAAGTTTGATATATTTTTATTCTTCCAAGTAGTAAGACATTGTTTTCTAAGAATAAATTTTATTTTCTGGGTTTTACAATTCTACCGATTTCTATTAAGAGAGAATTATTTTCTTAATGAAAGTAATAAAGCGTTTCTAGTTCTGTGTTTGGTTTGTGATTGTTAAAGCTCACATTTGAAGCAATTCTTGGTAAGAGAATAACGAAGAAGGTCAATCGATTGAAAGTTAGCAAAGTTTAAGACCTATTTCACTCAAAGCATAAATACTTTTTGAGAAATGTTTATTACAATAAATATCACAAACTGACCTGATTTTCAAAATTTTATTTTTTTCTCTATGATTGAACACCATTTTTCTAAACCAGATTTTTTCAACATACCTTTCAGGGGAAGGAAGAATATAAAGGGGCGTACCTTGTGGTTACAAGGGAGGGGACTGAACAGCTCATTTATGGAGCAGTGGGAAGGTTGAAGCTAGACCCTAAGAAGTATATTTTGGTAGAGTTAAAGTTGGGGGAGTCTTTTGGATCCCCCATTGAATGGAAAATACCTATGCCCTCCTCTTATCTTCATCATCCACGACTAAAGCACATTCCTAATGGGAGAATGCCTATGATCTTTCAAATCATAATGGTATCTTGGTTATTCCTCACGATATCTCCCTCCATAAGTTGTTTTGCTATTGGCTTCATGATAAGGAGGCAATAAGGTAAACCCCTCAAGATTTATTATATGGATTAAGGGATGTTAAGTAATTGATGCAATGTAAATAATCCTAGTTGTATGACTTGAGGGATATTGTCAACAAATATCTTTGGGGTTTGCTTCTGGAGTCTTTAAATTTCATCTCGAATTACGTGGAGTTTTAGGATAAAAAATGGCAAATTCCTCTTAGGTCTCCACACGTGGTGCCTATGTTGATACCAGACTTAGAGCAACCTATTTCTTCTCTTACTGTTAGCATCACTTCAAGCAAGTATGATGTGCTTGTAACTAGATCTTGCAGGGGTATGTGTTGTTTGCTCTTTTTCTTGATGACTTATGTGATCACCTATCTATTTTCTCTCTTGTGGTTTTGCAGACCTTACCCTGTGTAACAGAGACGAGCAATAAAGGGCTCGAGTATCCGAATCAAAAAGGCAAAATAAAGAAGTTTTCCATCAGTATAAATGAAAAAAGGTGGTTGCCCTAGAGTGTGTACCTACACAACATTGTGCTGGTGGGATTTTCATTCGAGAACACTTTGTTGATCATTCTCGGACGAATCTCCCCTTAAAGGATTCATTTAAGGATGTTATGGCTTGCGATTCTCGTCCTTAGGGACACCTCCTCTCAGAGTTATGATTTGCCACTGTTCATTGTGGCAAATTAAGGGCTTTCCAACACTTAACGAGCTTGTTTTACAGCATTTTTATATATTTTTATTTCATTTGCAGTTTTTATAGTTTTATGTTTAAATTATGCAAAATAAGCGTTTTTACGCAATTTTGAGTTATGTAATGCCCTAATGGGCCACTATGGGATTAGGGATGATATAACGACTCTATCTAGTGTGTAGGACAAAATATTTAGGCTTAGAAGACAAGGGATAATTGCAACATCGTGACACTGGGAAGTGGTGTCTCAACATCAAACTTTGAAGCCAAAATACCCAGAATTTCAGGGCAGTGTCGCAACACCGAGTTACGAACAAAAATTTTAATTAAGGGTATTTTAGTAAGCATAATGTACCTTAATCAGATTTTTAGGCTGTTTAGCAACCCTAATTAGGTCTAAGCATAAACTCTATAAATAGGCATGTTAAGTCTCATTTGACGAGGCTTGGCCAAGTGAGTTGTTTTAGTATTTTAGGGTTTTTAGTTTAGTTTTTATTTCTTTTCAATTTAGTCCTTTTTATACTTTTGTTTTTATTTCAACTTGGATTCGATTTCAATCCAATGCTTTAATATAATAGTTTTTCATTATTTCGATGTTGATTCCAATTGCATTCAAGGTAACCTGTGCAACAGTTAAAGGATATTTCACTCTCGAGTTCAAATCGATATAAAAAACAAACTTATTTCTCTACTCCTTACTTTTATTTAATTTTCTGCATTGCATGTTATAGATGAGTCTAGGAATTATTGTAATTAGATCCATGAGTAGCTAATTTCCTTAGGGAGATTAACGAACAGATGTGTGAATAATTAACGAATGAATGAGGGTTGAAATACGAGTTAGTTGGCTTAAATTATGTGTTATTAAACCCACACCCCTAGGAAGTAACTTAGGATAAATGAGATAGAGAGATAAGTTTACTAAGTACCTCATAATTTATCTTGGTCAAGAAAGTGATACTAAGAGGTAAGCGTGCATTGGTCTATTATTTAATTAGTTACAGGCCGAGAGGTAATAACTAGTTAATTAATAGCTAACTTAATGGTAATTGGTTGATTTTAATTTAAATAATTTTTAGGTTAATTCTATTAATTGGTGTTAATTTAATTTTTCATAATATAAATTTAAATCGGTATTATTTAGATTTATTAGTGCAGAGAATTATTTTAGGTTTAATTCAACCTCCCTTGGGTACAATCCTCATAATGCTTCTCAAAATGTTTTTTTTATAACACTAATCTATATTAAAATTTGAACCATATATTTATAGACACTTCTAGTTAATTGTAAATCTTTTTATTGCAGTATTTCTAGTCCAAACGTTCGTACACCTAGCGATAGCCAAGTACTTGGCGTCGTTGCTGAGGAGGTTTTGACATTAGACTTAAATTTAATTTTCTACATTTGATAGAATAAATAGGAAATTTTATAATCATAGCTATGGATTTTTATTTTTATTTGATTTTTACTATATTTGAATTTTAATTTATTTTAACTTCTTTTTTATTTCAATGTATGACTCGAAGAGGAACCCTTCCAATCAAGCCAGATCTTGAACTAGAGAGAATTTTAAGGCGAGCCCATTAGCAAATGCAAACAATCCACTTGTAGTGGCGAAATTGCCATGAGGAAACCCACTGTTTGAGGAAAACATTGAACTGCATGCACAGTTACAAAAAGAACAACTACTGGCTCAACCGGAGAGGACATTGCAGAAGTACGCACTTCCCACTTTAGACGTTGTTCATGGTAGTATTGAGAGGCCGACGATTAACACAAACAATTTTGAAATTAAGACGACCACTATCCAAATAATACAAAAAAATTGCAATTTTGAGAAAATATGATTGAAGACCCAAACCAACATTTAAAGAGATTCCTACAGTTGTGCGACACATTTGAATACAACAGAGCCACCAACGACGCGATCCGTCTATAGTTATTTATGTTCTCACTTTGTGAAAATGCCTATGAATGGCTCGATTCTTGGGAAACGAGTTCCATCACGATATGGGATGACTTAGCGAGGAAATATTTACACAAAATTTTCCCTATTAGTCGAACCATCCAATTGAGGCATGAATTGCTAATTTTAAGCAATTTGAAGGCAAGAATTTTTATGAAGCGTGGGAACGCTTCAAGGCATTGCTTAGGAAATGCCCACATCAAGGTATAAAATACTGGCTTCAATTGTAATTTTTTATAACAGATTGGATGCGACCTTAAGAGTCGACTTAGATGGCGTATTGGTCGGAGTCTTCATGAATAACATCTATGAACGAGCCTGTCAATTAATTGAAGACATGGAGATGAACTCATACATATGTCTAAACGAGCACTTTTCATACATCCAAAAGTCTTCGATAGCTAAAGTGATCAAGGAAGTAGATAAGTATCAACAAATCTTGGAAAAATTACATCGTTTAGAGAACACTGTCAAGCCATCAATGAATGATGGCACTCAAAACTAAACGTTGTACCCAGAGACCCAATCGGAGGAATTGAATTACTTGGGAAACAGAGATTAAAATCCCTATTCAAACACCGACAACCCTGGTTGAAAGGACCATCCAAATGGCCTATTTTTGTTCACAAGGGCAGAGACACAGGCGTGTGTCTCAGCCATGTGTGACACACGGTCATGTTACACGGCTATGTGTCCCCTAGGGTAGCCCTACAAATTTAAGTCAGTTTCGAGCATGGGCTAGCCACAGGGCGTGTCTTGTGGCCGTGTGGACAAGTCAGTATGTATGCCCTGTTTTGCCACGGCCTAGACACACGGGCATGTCTAATGCCGTGCAAGGCACACGGCCTGTTTACATTGGCATTTGACTTTTGTAACTTAGAAAAAAATTGTCAAGTTTTGGGAAAATTTTGTATGTGTTCAATTTTGTCCCGACCTCTTTCTAATACATGTTTATGGTCTCATTGACCTAAGAAAGGGACTTTATGTTGATATTTGACTATGATATGATGATGTATGACTTTTAAATTGTGAAATGATTGCGAAATGTTTCGATATGTTCGTTAATGCCTCATAACTTTAGTCCGGCGACGGATACGAGTTAGGGGTGTTATAGTATGAAAATTCTAGTGTTGCATTTGCAGCACACTACTCATGCTCGCTAACATATATCATCGAGCAATCAAATCAGAATGTAACACCCCTCACCCGTATTCAACGCCGGAATAGGGTTTGAGGCATTACCAGACTTACATCACAAACAATCATACAAATCAAGTCATAAATTTGCATCCAAATTAAAACCATTCACATGCAATCATAAAGTCCCTAGTACGAGCCTATGAGGCCCAAAACATTCTTTGGAAGTGGTTCGGAACTAATCTGACAACTCGGGAAAATTTTGCGAAACTTAGAAAATTTTTCCAGTAAACAGGGGTCACACGCCCGTGTGGATATGGGACACGCCTGTATGGGCAGGCCGTGTGGCTACACACACCCGTGTCCCTACCCCGTGTAACTCTCTGTTTTGCAATACATGAACAACTTGATGTCACACGGCCAAGTCACACGCCTGTGTGCTAGGCCGTGTGGATAATTAAATTGTTAGAAAATAAGTGCAGACTTCACACGTCTAGGACACATGCCCATACCTGAGACCGTGTCATCCATACGGCTGAAACACACGCCCGTGTCTCTGCCTGTGTGCTCAATTCTGAGCATTATGTTTCTCAAAATTAAGGTGCAAGGGACACACAGCCAAGACACATGCCTGTGGGGCAGACCGTGTGTCACACACGGCCTAGATACACGCCTATGTGTCTACCCGTGTGGACAAAATAAAGGATATCTACCAAGCCATTTGTTACCCTCATTTACACTTACACACACACAAGTTCAATGGCATAAACCATGGCATGTTCAAGCAACCAAAACATCCATAATCAAAACTAAATCATGTCATTCATTACCAACACTTAACATATTTTACTATAGCATGTTTTACCAAATCAATTCATACCAAACTCACATTCACAAGTGTCAACATGAATACTTCCATCATGCATAATTCTACTTAGATTTCCTAGCACACCAAAGGACTAATCTCATCCATTTCATAACAGATCATTTAACCATAATAAACATATAGCAACCCAATGCAAAACACATAAACAAAAGGCATTAGAACATATACTTATATAAATGGGCTTACAACCATTTTAGCCAAAATAAGCCAATTACATGGCTAAATACTAAATCACCTCAAACAAATATAAGCCAATACATTTGGCCAAATCAAATGACACATATAACAAAATGACCAAGTCCCTATACATGCCATACTTTCAAATACTAAGATCATCAATACCTAAAATGAGAGTTTGATAGTGTGATTCGAATCTCCGACGATCTCCGATCCGAGTTAGCTTGGCGACACTATAAAACATGGAAAATAAATGGAGTAAGCTATATAGCTTAGTAAGCTCGTAACATTCAAATAATATAACATAATTAAATGTAAATTTACCATAATATCATAATTCATTCCATCAAAAAACTTACCTCATTTTCATCATTTCAAGCATTTAATAAACATGAGCTTTACACACACACCTGAACCATCTCGAAATGAACTTACACATATTCACATCTTTGGCATACCCGTGAACCACTCGGAATAATAATGTCGGATACTCGAGAGTTTTGCACACTAAGTGCCACATACGTAGCCAATGCTACCTCAATCTCATATCACATAATCGCTCGCTCTCGAGCTATAGACGGGCCTGCTCACACAAGCTGTCAACCAAGACATAGCTATACGGTGCTGCTCACACAAGTTGTCAAGTATCCGCAACATATGCCGGTGTACTTAGCCACCAGTAGGACGTACAAGACCAGCACCCAGATTACATAATCACGTAACACATAATGACCCTAGTGAAATGTCACTTGTATCATAATCTATTCTTAAGGTTCAATAGGACTTCTCACTTGCCGAATCATCATCGAACTCCTTCGTAGAATTATACTCATTCACATAATCAAACATACAATTCATGCAATAGTAAAGAATTTAAGTACAATTATTCTAAAGCTTATTTTTAACATACGAACTTACCTCGATACAAAATGGCTAATAGTTCGATTTAGTCCACAACCTTATTATTTCCCCGGTCTAGGTCAGAACCTCGTCTTTCTTGATCTATAATACCATATTTAACTTATTCAATCATCACATTATTCAATTTAAATCCAAAAACACCTTATGGCAAAAATTACATTTTTGCCTCTAACTTTTCAACTTTTTACATTTTAGTCCCTAGGCTCGTAAAATTATTTTCATCCAATTTCTTCATTACCCAAGCCTAGCTGAATCTTTTTCATTTATTCACATTTTTACACACATTTTACAACTTTTACAAATAGGTTTCTATTTGACATTTTCATCAAAAATCACTTGGTAAATGTTGTTTATCTAACACCAAACATGCATTTTCTACCATTAAACATCAAAATACACAAATATTCAACATGGGTAAAATTTTAGACTTTGATTTTCTTTCAAATTAGTCCTTAGAATAGCTAAATCAAGTTACAACATTCACAAAAACATAAAAATCATTAAAAATGGGACAAAGACGGACTTACAATCGAGCTTGGAAGCTTGGCCAAAAGCCCTAGCTATGGTTGCTTCAGAAATTCGGCTATAGGGGACTAAATTGGAGAAGATGACATCTTTTTATTAGTTAATTTGTCTTTATTAACCAAATGACCAAAATGTCCTTAATGCCAAACTTTGAAATTTCACCTAACCATGTCCATTTTTGTCCAACTTAAAGTATAATGGTCTAATTACCATTTAAGGACCTTCAATTTAAAATTTCATAGGAATTAGACACCTCTAGCTTCTAGAACACACATTTTCCACCTATTGCAATTTAGTCCTATTAGTCAAATTGGACACTCTATCGATAAAATTTCTTAACGAAATTTTCATACAATCATTCAATCATACTGTAGACCTTAAAGAAATAATAAAAATAAATATTTCTACTTTGGATTTGTTGTCCTGAAACCACTGTTCCGATTTGACCCTAAAATGGGTTGTTACACAGAATCTCAACAGCAATTTCTTGCTTTAGGTTGAGCTTCAGGTGGGCAAGGTTCGCCAATGACAAATTTGTGTTTCTCACAGTTGAGAACTATCAGCAAGTTTCGCTTCCATTCTCGAAAGTTATCCCCATTCAATTTATTCTCACTAAGAATGTTAATAGGAGGAATAAGAGACATATTTGAACTAAAAAAAAATAAAGATTCACTAATTACTATCTTTGTATTAAGCAAATATTTTCATTTCAGCAACATATTTTTTCGTTGCTTTGACAAACATTAAAACCTTGAAAAACATTTTTTCGTCACTTTGATCATTCTCACACCCATCAATCATGTCATCTTGGGGTCCATGATTAACTAGCAAGAACATTGATTACATCCAATCAGTTCGTGAATCTTAATTCTCAAGACTCCACACAAGTCAACGACCATTTAACGTTTGGCTATCATCTCTAGCTAAAATATTGTTTCATAAGAAACTATTAAATAAGAGACGATATTGAGGGTGCAACCATTTGCTCAACACCTACCATTAACTCGAAATTTTATCGTGCTATCACTTAGGGACCATCAATGGAGGTAACCTTCTCCCACTTAATATTTTAAAAACATGCAAGATTTTTTTCCTAGATTTCAAGAATAATCATACAATAGTTATAGTGGCATTCTTACCTAACCTATATGACATGTTTCCAATATATGCATGGCATCTTATGACAATTTTATAATATTCACATTCATTTATTAACAAGAATCAATCAACCATAAAAACAAATAATTTTGATTATCCATAGTTTTTCTCCTCAAGGAATAATCGAAGAAGTGAATTTGAACCACGCACCTGGTAGGGTCCCAGGAAAAGAAGGTGTGTAACGCCTCAAACCCGACCTAAATGTTACAGCCAGATCTGGAAAAGTTACTAGGATTCAATTTGAAAATTCAAAAATCATTTGAGGCTTGTAGAAATAACGCTAATTTTTTATAAATACAATTCCAGTTTATTTTAAAAAAATACCTTTCTTAATTCGTTAAATTTGTCAATTAAATTTATATTTATAAAAACACTTAAGTTTGCAGTAGAACTCTTAGCTAAATTCAATTTTTGAAAATGGGATTTGATAGTGAAAATCCATCATTTTGCTGATAGAGTTATTGTAATTTAAAAACAATAAAATAGATCAAAAAGGGAAATAAAGTCCAAATCAAAAACAATCCAACAACACCAAACCAGAGTAAACAAAGTTAAAAGAATCACAAAATTAAATATCTTTAAACGAGCTCCCGTCACATTGGTCCGTCCTATGTCTGTAGGTTACCTAAGAGTAAACAAACAGCAGTGAGCTTACAAGCTCAGTGTGTAACTTATTATAATTAATACAACAAATACACATGATTCGGTAGATACAATTCCATACATGCGTTTAGATACCAATAGACATATTTCATAATCAGATACAGAAATAGATGCATATCAAATACAGACTCAAATCCTACCCCCATCTGCTACACACCATCTCTAACTATCTCTATACACCAATTAAGGTATTAAATACCCTTCTAGCCCCACACATCGCAAAGTGATCGTATGTCACTTTTTAGAATATTTGCAATCTAGCTGCCAGAGTAAGACGTGGTAATCCGCCAAAAAATATATGCATGGCTGAGCCACCAATTACGCCAGATAAATTAAACTACCAACACTTCCTCCATAATTATAAACCCACCCTAATGCCCATGCAAAACTAAACAAATATTAGATACGTGTATAACATACATGCTTTACACATCAAATTCAGATAATATTAGCATATAACAGATCATGCTATAACATATAACATACTACCCATGCTTTCATAAGTCATATTTAAGAGTAACAAAGCATCAGAAAACATGATTCATAGTCAAATTTATACCATACAAACCCTATGATAAGGCTACATTTGATTCATACGCCAAATACGACCCTAGGGAAAATTTTCAAAATTTGGGCCCACATGCCCATATGGGCATCGACGGTCAGTTTTTTGGCTTTCTATTGTTCACAATTTTTCGGGTTTTAATTACACACCTAGGTATTTTCTGATGTGAAACCAACCACGTGAATACCAGAATCTAGAATCGACAATTGATATGCTCAAATCAGTAACAATTTACCCCAAAAACTAAACCATTAAATCAACACAAATTCCAATCAACACCAAACTACAAGCCCAATTATCGATTACATACCTAAAATGAGCAGCAACTCCAAACTAGAATTAAATCATTGGAGGAATGTTAATCTTAAGATCCTCACCTAACAAAGGTTCACACATATTAAAACTACACCACAAAAATAAAAGCAATTTTGTCCATCAAAATCCTTTTATAAGAACTCAGTAAAGAACACCTATGCAAAGACCATTAAACGATTAACAACGCGACAAAACGTAGAATGGAAGAGCGAAAAGAATTTAATGCCAACAAGAAAATTGTAGAAAAGAAAGAAGGTAGAAACCACAAAGAAAACAAGAAGAAAAAAGGGGAAAATTAAAACAGAAAAATAGGAAAAATAAAACAAAGAAACGACCAAGAAGGTAGTGGAAAAAAATAATGGTAGTTGAGGAGAGATTTTTAGGGAAATTTTGGATTTTTTTTTGAAAAATAAAATAAAAAAAACCATAAAAGATAAAATCAAAACTATCCCAATTTCCTGATATCTTATCAAATTACCTAAATACTGAATTTGACCCAACCTCAACCACCTCATGGCCGACCTACTAAGGAAATTTTGCTCATGCAGGATTTTGAACATAATACTAAAGGGTAAGCTAACACTTTACCACTGAACCAACAGGCTCATTCTATCATAAGTGGAGTGAAGACAGTATTTAAGTCTAATGAATAGAGATGGGAATAGAAACAAAAATAACAAAAATTTTCAAGAGTGAGATTTGAACCCATGACCTTAATTGCACATCTAAGACACTTAACCGCTGAATACTTAACTTGACAAAATTTATCAAATCAAAAACCCAAATTTTTGGGGCGTTACAAGGTGAGTCAAATTTGGCCACTTAAAAACCAAGTCTTTCCTTGCCAAAGCCAATCCTAGACATACAACTTCTCTTTACCACACTTTTCGCAGCAGCCGAATAACTTAAAGAAGTAAATGGAGCAATACAACACATGTATTTTCTCATTACTACACTTATTATTTTTTAAGCGTTCAGCTGTGGAAAATCTCATACATATATATATCAAAGTTATAATATAACATAATATAAATATTATAAACAATTATAAAACAAATATATATAAGGAGATGAGTAATTAAAATAAAATTATCGACCAAGGTTTCCATGGTTCTATTTCTAGAAAATAAATGAAAAACAAAAACTATACAGTTTTTCACCACAAGATGATAGTCCACGGTCTATTTCCTAATAAGCATAACCTTGGTAAAAAATAACAATTATATAACTAATAAATAATACCACATCCATTCTCATATATAATCCAAAATATGCATAAGATCAAAAGAATGCCAGTTTCTCTGTAATCGAACCATTCAAGAAGAAGAGAAATCTAATTTGATTATCTATTTATACTTATAGATTGAGCACAACCTAACTCTAAATTGTTGGAAAATCGGGTTTGGAAAACGCAACGGAAAATAAGTTTAAAGGGAAAACCAAATTTTTAATTTTTTTTCTAAAAATAAGAACTTGGTTGTGATATCTAAAGTAATAAACACTTCATAAAAAGTGTATTTTTTTATATTAAATTAATATAGTACTTATAAAGATAAATATTAGATTAATTTTAATATTAAATCTATTAAATTAATAGAATATTTATCTTTAAGATAAATATTAAATTTAATTTAATATTAAGATAATAACTTTAATATTAAATTAAAAAAATATTATCAAGATAAGTATTAAACAAAATTTAATATTAAATCTATTAAACTAATATTATTTTAGGAATAGTTAATCTGAAATCAAATTATCCAGCAGAATCCTAGTAGGAGTGTGATTCCTCCATTTCTTAATCACTGAAGCACCACTTGTCGACCACCAGAATGTTATTGTCATCACCCTTGACACTATTGTGTCTTGGGGTCCCATCGCAAGTGCGACACCCTCACGGCACCCCAAGCCGATTCAGTCTAGGCCAGTGACGGTCCAATCGGTATGATCTAGCCAGCGGTTGTACTGTCGACCTGGTTTCACATTCTAGGCCCGACTCAACTAGTTTTGAGGTCTCAATCTCAGTTTTAGGTTCTCGAGCCCAATTTTCAATCTCAGGTCCAATTTTCAAGTTCAATTACCCATTAGATTAATTATCTGACTTGAAAATTAATTTTCAAAACTATCATATTATTTTTAATTAATTTGATTAATTTAATTTTACTTGATCTAAATTAATCTCCCAAAAAACCACTAAGATTTTCCAGATTAAATTTTTAAGAAAATTCTTTAATCAAATTTTCTAGTTAAACAATTCTCACGACCACCTAATTTAATTTCACATCGAATAAATCAACTCAATTAAATTATTTCCAAAGTCATAGAAGTTTCTTATGATTCAAAGGCAAACCGATCAAGCTTTTGTTGAGCTAGTGGAGGGACCAATAGGACATATACAATTAAACTCGAGTAATTGCAATTATATCCAGAAGTATCGTTCTGATAATTCACAATTTACTTAGTTATGGAGTCAGTCTGCAAGAAGTATCATGATTGAAAACTCCTGATTATATACTCTTTACGAAAGTAATTCACCAAATTGATTTATCTAATGACCTCGTCATGTGTTTTTTACCCTGATATGATATCCTTGATTCCTTTAAGTTAAATCTGCTCACTTAATACAATCTTATTTTATCTTATTGTCACCATTGTGCCTTTATAATAAATAATATAACCACTATCAACAAATGGTTGTGATAAATTGTTTGTTTGAGAACAAGCTGTTAGTACAAATCTCCGGTGAGGAAAATCTTGAACACATAAACAGAACTTGAACAGAAGAAGAAATAGGACAAGGCTCCAAGGCATGTATCAAGCCACTATCTTTAAGGTTATATTCGCCCCCACCTATCTTCAGTGTGCAAATGAGTTTCAAGCAAATTAACCTCGAGGATACAATGAAGCCAATGGCTATTTTCGTTTTGCACTGACGAGAATAGCCCACTATACACTGAGCAATGTATGACAAGAAACTCAATTTCTATAAAAGATTTCTACAGTAATAATTTATAGAATAATCTAATAATATTAGAATGTGAAGGAAGGAAAGAAACAATATTAGAATTTGTTGGTATGATTTCCAAATGAAATCTCATTCCTATTTATAGGAATTTTCATGTCTCTTCATAGAGACATCTTTCATCAATAAGTGTCTTTCTGAATAATAATGTCTTTAAAATAAACACATAATTATTCATTTAATTATAACTATTCAAATAATATTATTTAAATAGTTATAATTCTTTTTCAAAAAATCAAACAATATAATCTTTTGATTAATTACACCCACTCATTCATAGTTATTGGAACATTATAAATATTTGAAAATGTTCCAACAATCTCCCCCCCCCCGTTTTCAAAATATTTTAGATTTTGATATTCTTGAAAATCAATTTGCATAAATGAAGGTATCTTACGATTGAACATTCACTTAGTGAAAACATGTTAAAGTTAATCGAAATTGTATGGCAGACTAAGCTTTGAACCAACTATTTCATTTGATTAACTGAACACATCTCACACAATGATTTCAACATCGGTCAATGCATAGTATCTAGGGACATTATTATGGGCATGTGTTTGTGTCCTCTTTTCATAAGTGCTATCAAAGCCAAGCCCTTGAGCTCTTGGAAGCGGCCACACTTCCACTCACATAGGTAAAACCCATCAAGAGTGTTCTCATAATTATAACACTCTAACATATTTATGTTATGGGCCCATTAAGAGTACATTACTCATCCTTCCCTTATCATTACGGGTACCTAGCATTTTAATCTTAGGATGGATTTATTTATAGTGCTAACAGTCACATACTAATGATGTACTTTGTCTCATTGAACTCAAGACTTGACATTATACCAAGCATTGAGTCGAGTTTCCATCATGGGTGACTCTAATTAATGGGCTTGAGTCACATCTCTTTTGAGGTCCTTTTTACTGCATCTCTAGCAAGACTTTTTGTCAAAGGATCTGCCAAATTTTCACTTGGCCTCACATAATTAATAGTGATCACTCCATTAGAAATTAATTATCGGACATAACTATGCCCTAATCCAATGTGTCTAGACTTTCCATTATATACTTGGCTATATGCCTTTGCTAGAGTAGCCTCACTATCACAACAGATAGAAATAGGTGAAATTGGCTTAGGCCATAAAGGTACATCATAAAGCAAATTTCTTAACCATTCTGCTTCTTTAGATGCAACGACTAATGCAATAAATTCTGCTGCCATGGTGGAATCAGTAATACATGTTTGTTTCTTGGAACCCCAAGAAATGGCTCCTCCACCAAGAATGAAAATACATCCACCAGTAGATGCATGATCTTCCAAACTTGCAATCTAACTAGCATCCGAATACCCTTCTAAAACTGGAGGATATCTATTATAACACAATCCATGGTTAATAGTTTTCTTTAAGTACCTAGGTACTCTATTCAAAGCTTGCCAATACAAATTACTTGGATTACTTGTGTACCTACTCAATTTCCCAACAGCATATGCAATATCTGGTCTTTTACAAGTCATTATGTACATAAGAAAACCAATTAGACTTGCATATTTCAATTGATCAATTTTCCTACTAGCATTAGATACTAATTTTATTTGAGGATCCATGGGTGTAGATGCTGGTATACAGTTGAAAAGATCAAACTTTTAAGCACTTTTTCAATGTAATGTGATTGTGATAAAGCTATAGTGCTTTCATCTCAGGTTATTTTAATCCCAAGAATAACATCTGCTACACCCATATCCTTCATAGCAAAGTTGTTTAACAAGAATTTCTTTGTGTTTTCTATTTGTTCCAAATCTGTGCCAAAAATGAGCATGTCATCTACATATAAGAAAATTATGACACCTTTTCTATTTTCAAATTTGCTATATATGCACTTATCGGATTCATTTATTTTATAGCCATTAGCTAAAATAACATTGTCAAATTTTTGGTGCCATTGTTTTGGTGCTTGTTTAAGTCCATATAAAGATTTAACAAGCTTACATACCTTATGCTCTTGTCCTGGAACAACAAATCCTTCCGGTTGTTCCATGTACACTTTCTCTTCCAATTCACCATTTAAAAATGCAGTTTTAACATCCATTTGGAGAACAACCAAATTATATATAGAGGTAAGTGATATTAAGAGTCTAATTGTAGCAATTCTTGCTACTAGAGCATAGGTATCAAAGTAATCAATACCTTGTTTTTGTGTAAAACCTTTGGCTACCAACCTTGCTTTAAACTTATCAATGGTTCCATTTACCTTCATTTTATTTTTGAAGATCCATTTACAAACTATTGTTTTGAAACCCGATGGAAGATCAACTAAGATCCAAGTTTGATTTCCCATTATTGAATCCATCTCATCATTTATTGCTTCTTTCCAAAAAAGTAGAGTCTTAAGATTTCATTGCCTCTTTAAATGTAATAAGATCAGATTCTGTATTATAACAATAAGGTATCTTATTGCATATACTTTCACATTTTCCTTCTATAAGAAACATAATGAAATCTAGTTCAAAATCTTTAACCTTTTTAATCCTCTTACTTCTTTTTAATTCTTTACAAGATTCATCATTATTACCAATTCGTTCCAATGGAATCTCATTCTCATTTGAAGAATGAATCAATTGTTGTAGCTGTAATTGTCTTGATATAGAATTAAATCTATTTTCATCAAAAATAGCATCTCTTGATTCAATAACAGTATTAATTGAAATTGAATCATTTGGTTCAATTACCATGAACCCATATGCCTTGCTATTATGTGCATATCCTATAAATATGCATTCAATTCCTCTTTCACCTAACTTTTTATGTTTAGGTGTTGGAACTTTAACAATAGCTCTACAACCCTAAACCTTCAAATAATTAAGGTTTGGTTTCCTTTTCTTCCATTGTTCATAAGGGGTTATTTTAGTTTCCTTATTAGGAACTCTATTCAATATATGACAAGCTGTTAGAATAGCTTCTCCCCAAAAACCTTGTCCAAGACTTGAATATGATAACATTGAAATTACCATTTCAGTCAAGACTCTATTTTTCCTTTCAGCTACACCATTTTGTTGTGGTGTGTAAGGGGCTGAAACTTGATGGACAATCCCAGTGGATTCAAAATAACTTGGATTATAGTATTCTCCACTCTATCCGATCTTAAACACTTGACAAATGATTCACACTGAAGTTCAACTTCAAAGTTATAAACTTTAAATTTATCTAGCTCTTCATCTTTTGAATACAATAAATATACATAACAATATCTAGAACAATCATAAATAAAAGTAACAAAATATTTCTTTCCACCTAATATAGGAGTATTATGCATGTCACATAAATCACTATGTATCAAATCAAGCAATTTTGTTTTTCTTTTAACCTTAGGGAAAGGGTTTCTTGTAAATTTTATTCAACATACATGTATTGAATTTTTCAATATTATTATTAAAAACAAGAATTAAATCTAACTTATACATGTCATTCAATTTCCTATAATTCAAATGACCTAATTTATAATGCCATAAATAAAAAGATTCAACCATATAAGCAGAAATAGTAGTATTTTTATTCTTATTAATAATATTCAGTTTGAACATACTCCCATACATATACCCTTTCCCTATAAAAATTTCTCCCTTAGACAAAATAAACTTGTCTGCCTCAAAAACAAGTTTGAAACCAAACTTATTTAACAGACTTCTAGACACTAAATTCTTTCTAACTTCTGGTACATAACATACATCATTTAAGGTTAAACCATTTTCTAGAAGTGAATTGTAGTTTAATAGACCCTTTGCCTTTGCTTACTGCGGTGGAAGAATTTCCCATGTACAAGACATTGTCATTTTCACATTGTGTGAACTTTGTGAACATGCTTTTGTCTTTGCACACATGTTTGGTTGCTCCGATATCAATCCACCATGTATTATCATCTTGTGTCATATTAATTTCAGATATCATTGCAACGAAATTTTTGTTATTATCAGCCTTAGAAGATGATTTCTTTTTTCAAAATTGACATTTATTCTTGAAATGTCCCGGCTTACCACAATGATAGCATGAACCCTTTTGTTTCTTTTTGAACTTAGGTGCTCTATCAGTCTGCTTGAACTTTCTCTTGAATGGTTTAGTAGTCTGTACTTCCTCCGTAACATGCACTTTGGCATTTTCAGAATTTAGATTCTGATCTTACTTTTGATATTCTTCTTCAATACGAAGATGATTTGCCAAAACCTCAAGAGATATTTCCTTTTTCTTATGTTTTAGACTTCTTTTAAAGTCTTTCCAAGATGGAGGAAGTTTGTCTATTATGGAGGATACAACAATCATTTCATCCATTTTCATATCATATTGCTTGAATTGATTCAACATCTTTTCAATATCACGGAATTGTTCCATAACAGAATGACCATCAACCATTTGATAATTATTGAAACGACTGACAAGAAATTTCTTACTTATAACATCTTCGGTCATGTATCTTGTCTCCAATTTGTCCCACAATTCTTTAGCGGTGACCTCATTTTGGTAAGTGTAGAACAAACCATCAGATAAACCATTCAATATGTGGCCCATGCACATGTAATTAGCATTGTCTCATTTTTGTCTTTCTCGGGTTGCAGCACCAGATTCGTTTTCAGTTTCATCAGGTCTTGGAGTATCCAAAACATAAGCAATCTTCAAAGTTGATAATAAGAGGTGCATCTTTTTCTGCCATCGTCGAAAATTGCCTTCATCAAACCGATCAAGTTTGACAAAATTGAAGGCCAACTCCCTTAGTGTTCCACTTTCATGAGTTGTGGTAGTCATCATGAAATATAACCTTAAAATTGTAAGTACAAATCTCCGGTGAGGAAAATCTTGAACATACGAACAGAACTTGAACAGAAGAAGAAATAGGACAAGGCTCCAAGGCGTGTATCAAACCACTATCTTTAAGGTTATATTTGCCCCCACCTATCTTCGGTGTGCAAATGAGTTTCAAGCAAATTAACCTCGATGATACAATGAAGCTAATGGCTATTTATGTTTTGCACTGACGAGAATAGCCCACTATACACTGAGCAATGTATGACAAGAAACTCAATTTCTATAAAAGATTTCTACAGTAATACTTTATAGAATAATCTAATAATAGTAGAATATGAAGGAAGGAAGGAAACAATATTAGAATTTGTTGGTATGATTTCCAAATGAAATCACATTCCTATTTATAGGAATTTTCATGTCTCTTCATAGAGACATCTTTCATCAATAGGTGTCTTTTTGAATAATAATGTCTTTAAAATAAACACATAATTATTCATTTAATTATAACTATTCAAATAATATTATTTAAATAGTTATAATTCTTTTTCAAAAAATCAAACAATATAATCTTTTGATTAATTACACCCATTCATTTATAGTTATTGGGTCACTATAAATATTTGAAAATGTTCCAACACAAGCAACTCGCGGCCACATTCCATATTTATCAATCCACACAATGTCAATGAGAGGATACTGTTAACTCTTTAATCGAGTTATGAATTTCATTGTCGCTAGTAAAATCATGTCATACGCAAGTCATGTACCCAACATACCAGCTATAGGCTCGATTATCTTTAGAGCATATGTAACACCCCAAACTCGGCCCATACGTTATGGCTGAATCTGGCGTATCACATTGAAGTGTTTTAGCGAAAATCGTGTTTTCATTGAAAAACCTTCTTAAAATAAAAGAAACCTTAATTAACTTAAAAAACACACCTTTCAGTTGCAAAAACCTTATTGAAACATTTTGTAACACCCCAAACTCGGCCCAAACATTATGGCCGAATCCGACGTGTCTCATTGAAGTTTTAAAAACCCATGATTCATTTTAGTGTTTAAAAAGAACGTCTTTTGCTAAGTTAACAAAGTGAATGGAAGCTGTGCACCAGATAGGTATCCGAAACAGAGGAGGTGAGCCATGAAGGCTGCTTAAGTACCAAGCTCTCGATTGGATCCAATCCTAGACATGCCTACAACCATTGCCACACTTTGGTAAACGAGTTGAAATTCCTTTAAGTAGATATTTTGATAAACCGATTAGTTGTATCGTTGTGTTATTTTGAAAACGAATAACATTTTGGAAACGTGCCCTAATTCTAACCCATTTTGAATTGTTATTAGATAGATATAGAGTTATTAAAAATAAAAATAATCCCAGAAGAATAGATAAAATGGCCTTATTACAACCCAAAAAAAAATAAATAGCATTAATAGTTAAGATAAACAAAAAAAAAACCGGTTACTTATTGCAAAGTCCAAAGGCGACCACCATGGACACTCTGAATCCCCTCCGGCTCCAAGTCTCCTCATCAAGGCTCACCTGCAAGGTTAAGAAAAAAGGGGGTGAGTTTGGAAACTCAGTGTGCAACAAGCCCCTTTCAGAGCCCAAACTAATACCAGCATACTGGGCTGAAGCCTTTCGTTTAACGGTTATTGGGCCGAAGCCTTCTCATTAATCATGTTACTGGGCCAAAGCCTTCACTACAAACGATATGGCCCATAGGCCCATTTCAATGCCACATGTAATATTAATGGATGTATGCAAGCCCATTTGGGGAGACTACTTAACCCACCATCCGCTACTCTCCACCCGTACCAACCAAGCTCTCCATGTGGGGAATAACTCAACCCACCCAACCAAACTCTCCACTGGCAGCATAGCTGCTTTATCATATAACTGGAGGCCTAGCCTCTTTTGATAACTGGGGCAAAGCCCTTTAAGCACTTCCTCCGTTTATATAAAACCCAACCCATGCATATAATGAGTATATCATAGCATATCAAGTGCATCTCATATCATATCATGTGCATATCATGTCATATCATGTATAAAAATATCTCATGCATCATATTCATAATTAAACCCTAGGGGTATAATGGTCATTTTTACCTAGGGGTAAAATAGTCATTTTTCATATTATAAGGGTAATTTCGTAACTTTACCAATAATCAAGGTTTTCCATGTTCATTAACAATTATCAATATTTTCGAGTGTTTAAACAATGATCTTTAACCCACTTTTTACAGCAGATCTAACCGTGTTAACATGTAATTTATCCAAGTTCCATTTTCTACCAATTTTACCCAAATGGGCCCGGAAGCCCATTGGGCCCAATTTCAGCCCATTGAGGCCCAACTTACCGTCGTGCATGAGTGCGCTCTTACTGCTTCCATCGATCCAAACATCGATCATATCATTTTTATCGCATCTAAAACCACATGCAAAATCTCAAGTTCCCGAAATACCGAAATTTTGGCATTTCGGCTTTTCTGCGAATATTAGCCTAAACTACTACGAGGGTTGTTACACACCTGTTTTGTGACATTTGCTAACAGAGTCTCCCATGACAACCTACAATTAAGTATCACCATTTTTAGCGCACAAGTCATGCTTATCAAACCCAAAATCCACCTTACCTTATTCGGCCAAAGAACCCCTAATGGCCATAGGTCACTTACCTTCACCGGGTCCGATGATACGATTCAAACTTATCCAAGTCGATACCCCAAGCCTTGCTGCTCCTCCAAAGTTATCTATTTCACTACACAAACCATAAAAATCAAATGAAAAAGGCCTAGTAAGGCCTATACCTCAAAACGACAGCCCCCCTAAACTATAGGGGGCTTCGACTTTTCTTAATATTTACTACAGAATCGGTTGGAGTATGAATACTTACCACAGTCTTCCTTATGTACAGTTTAGAGTTTAGCAGAAGAAGAAATCGACCACAACAATTGAAGAGAACAGTAGGATACTGGTCTCAAAGAAATCGACACCACCAATCCTTCAAAAAGTTTCGGCTCTTGGCTATTCGACAAAGGTGAAGATAAAAAGGAAGTAGTAGTTGAAAAGAAGGGAATAGTAGGCTGGTTTCGAAAAAGAAAAGGAAAGAAAAAAATGGATGGAAAGGGTGGTAGTTTTGGCTAGAGAAGAAAAAGAGAAGAAAAGAATAATCCTATGGTGTTTACACAGAAGAAAAGGGCACAACTAAGTCCCTAAATTCCGAAATACTAGCCAAATACTCCTCTGCCAAAATCCCCTCTCCAATTCCCACTATTCGGCCAACTCTTAGCTTCTCTCCAAGTTCCCAAAATCTCTCCCCTTATCACTCCTTAATCCATGCGTTTGACTGATTCAAACTCTCTCCAACAGAGTTTCATTCAACTTCCAACCCCTGTCTGCTCAAGACATAAAAAGAACACCACAATTGCCAGCTTAAAGAATCGAACCTTGGCTCTCCTCAACCACTTACACGCCACTATTTTAACTCCTTAGTGGCCTCACTTAGCCACCTTGCCAAGGGCTCTTTTGTGTTACATTTTACCCTCGTCTATTAATAAGGCCACCTATCCAACGCCCCTAACTCCTTAAGTCCAAAATTCAAAAATTCTTCTAGGTTTTGGCCAGCACGTGGGCCTTCCATAGGCCCATTTACATATTCCAACTATGAATTTTCACTACCAAATATCAAATTTTAAAAACTTACCAAATTCTTGAAAATTACGAAAACCCGAAAATCAGGATGTTACACATTTGATTTAAGAAGACTTATCATTTAAAAATTTAATTGCGAAAACGTGAAAAACATACTATAATTTAGAAAACCCATGTTCAACTTCTTGTATTTACATTTAAAATAATAGTAATTCAAGTAATAATAACACAATGAAAACCTTATTACAATCTGGTCCGGAACATACTTAAAAAGAAGTCAAAACTTAAATGCTTAAAATAAAAAAAAAACCCAAGTCCAAATCATCTTGCTAGTTGGCCACCCAGAGTCCTTCCAAACATCGAACCTTCTACTCAGCATCACCTGAAAATAAAATAAAAGAGGGGGTGAGTTTTCGCAAACTCGGTGTGTACAACCTTCGAACAAAACAAGCATACAAAAAACATCATTCATCGTTCAACATTCATACAATGCAATCCCATCCAATTATCCATCCGCTACACACCGGCTCCGTCCCCCATCACACCATGTGGGGATATAAATATCGACCCACCCAACCCACACACCATGGTAGCCCGGTTGCGGAACTACCTTCATTTACATATTAGGCTTTAAAAGCCGTCGGTGGATCCACGATTGTCAAGCAACCATGCGATCCTTATATACTTCCTCCGTTCCATAATTCCCAACCCATATGCAACCTAAGTAGAATATCATATGTATGCATGTCGCATCCACAAAACTTACATTCAACACCTAGGGGTATTTTGGTTATTTTCGCCCTTAGGGGTATTTCGATAATTTTCCCTTAATTACGGTTTTCACTTATCTTGGCCCGTTAACAAGTCCCGTGAGCTAAGATGAACGAATACTATGCACCAGGTAGGATTCCAGAGAATAAGAGGTGGGTCATTAAGACCGCTTAAGTACCAAGCTCTCCCTAGATCCAATCCTAGACATGCATATACCTGTTGCAACACCTTAACCCTTTGACTTGTTCACGGTCGCAATATATTAATTAAGTCTTATATGGATATCATATACTAGGCCCAAAACCCCTTACAGAGCCCAATCAAATTCACATACCTGGATCTGGCCCATTAAGCCCAATCATATTCATATGGCCATTAGGCCCAAATCACCTGTATATGGCCCATTAGGCCCAAATCACATTTATATGGCCCGTTAGGCCCAGTCATATCCATATTCATGCTCACATACAAATTCTTATCACATAGCATCAATATTCAGTTTTTTCCTGTTATGGGCCCAACAGCCCATCGGGCACATTTAGCCCATCTGGCCCATATGCCCAAATCACAACCCAAGTCCACGGAATCGCCCGTAGTCCTCGGGCAACCTATCGGTTTCTCCTTAAGATTTTTAGCGCACTCACAAGACTACCGTAGCCAAACTTTTAGCTTTTCGGCTTTTTAGCTTTTCGGCATTTCGGCTTTTACGATTCATTGTGTGTGTGCAGTGTATGTACACACCTGGTAAGCAAGCGTGATGGCTCCTTATCCCAAACCTACAACCGATATCACCCTTCAATTAATCGCATTCTTAATACTTATTTACTCAAAAACTGAAACCTCACCTTAACCTTACCTTGAGCCCAATCCTTAATCGCTTTTTCCTTGATCACGTATTTCCTAGATCTGTACAAATATTAACTATTAAAACCCAAATAATAGGTGACTCGTATCCAACACAAGTCTCCTTTCCATAACCATGACCATTCGGCCACCTTAGCCAATGGGAGAAGATTACTTACCAAAACCACAACACCTTAAGGAGCAATTCGGAAGAGAGCTAAAAACCAAGATCTGATACTAACTCCCTAACAAAGTTGATTAGAAAGAGTGAGGGACAATAATCGATACTAAACAAAGAAAATCCGATTAAAAGAGCAACACTTACACTAGATTCGGTCAAAAAGTATTCGGCCCTTAGAAGATTTAGGGATTTTGCTTGGATAAGAATATTAAACACAATTTTCATCACAATCGAAAATAAAGAAAATTCGGGATTTTAAATTTTTAGATTTCGGGATTTTTGGGGCGTTACAGTATAAGCCTCCACTTATATCAAAATACATGAGTTACATACGCATGGTCAGTGAATAACTCAGGATTTAGGTAAATCACACCATGAATGTCACAAGTGAATTATTTCACAAATGGATTCAGAATTAATTCATCTTGGGTCCAATCCAATGTATCATTCTTCCAATAAACACATTTATGTCTCTACCTATGGAGCCAACTGCTCGGATAGCCAAAACTTCTAGACATTTGTTAAAAAAATCTCACAATTTTTCATTAAAATGGTTACTTTGCTAACTAGTCTTCTAACCTAACATCTTTATACTTTGACCCCTAATAATTATATCCATAAAATATATCATTGACTAATTTCTGTATTATCCTTCATCATCTCTAAAACTTCATGTATGAATCATATTTTTACTGGGTAAAAGTTCCTATTAGTCCTTCCTTATTTTTTCCACCTTTTCCATATATTTTCATACATTTCTAATTCCCCACTTTTGCCACAATAAATTTCTATACGTCTTCAATTTAGTCAATGCTTCTATATAAATATTTCCTATCCAAAGAGTATTTTCTAATTTTCTATAGGCTCTAATCACTTCCCAATTCAATACTAAAAATTCACATTTAGTCTATTTCAAAAAGTCCCTACTATTTCCAGACTCGATCCATCACTATACCTAGCTCCGAGTTAAAACATGGTCATTACAGATACGGTACTTCAAGACCAAGAAATTCATCATCATTCTCACAAGAGCGAAATTGTTATTCATTCACAACTAATGATCGTACAACTATCGGGGTACACAGTGGATGCACTTTATCCATGTAAAATTTCTTTAAGATCTTTTCCGTATAAGTTGGCTAATGGACATAAATTCCATCTTTTAAATGCTCAATCTGTAGGTCAAGACAAAACTTTAATTTTTTAAGACCTTTCATCTCAAATTCTTTCTTTAAACAATTTACTGCATCTTGAATGTAACAACCCTCGCCCGTATCCGAGGCCGGAATAGGGTTCGAGGTGCTACCGGACTTAACTCAAGCATACGCATATAAAACCGGGCCATAAAATTTCTTTTAACTTAAAACTTCTTGTTCACGTGCATTTTTTTCCTTAAACGGGCTCATGAGGCCCAAAACATGAATTATAGACGGTTCGGGACTAAACCGAGAACTTAAGAAAAACTTGGAAAAATTTTATGCTTTAAGGCTCCACACGCCCGTGTGGACATAGAGCACACGTCCGTGTGCTAGGAACACGCCCGTGTCCCAAACCCATGCCGAATTAATTTCAAAATTCAACTTGCAGTGGTTTTCAAAAGGCCTGGCACACGCCCGTGTGCCTAGCCCGTGTCCCTCACACGGCCTCGACACGCCCGTGTCTTAGCCCGTGTCTAAAAACCTGGACATTCTGCCAATTTAGTCATGAACAAATTGAAGCCACACGGCCAAGGTACACGCCCGTGTCCTATGGCCGTGTCCTTCACACGGCCGTGTCTCTACCCGTGTATTTACTACCATGCAAACTGACTTGAAATATTTAGATGCAGGGGACACACGGTCGAGTCACATGCCCACGTGGGCAGACCGTGTGTCACACACGACCTAGACACACGCCCGTGTGTCTACCCGTGCAGACGAATGCAAGGCTATTTTCCAAGCCATTTCGTCACCCTCACAACATACGCACACACACTTATACAATAGCATAAAACAAGGCATACATGGGCACCTAAACATCATTAAACATGTTATGATCATGTCAATTTATCATGCAATAGATATCATAGATTTTACTCACATCTTTACCACGTTCATGCCATAATCATTTTAAACTCATCACATAAGACCATAGCACATGCATGCATATATAAATAGGTTTACAACCTCAATATTTAATGTAAGCCAATACATTTGGCTAAAGCATAATATCACATGCTCAAATATTTAAACTCTATACATGCCATAGACTCGAAGCACATGGAATCACTTACCCCAATAGCGATAGATTGATAGCGTGATATTATCTCCGACGAACTCCAACCCGAGCTAACCTGGAAACCCTAGAGAACATGGGAATGGAAGGGGGTAAGCTTTACGCTTAGTAAGTTCATATGAAAACAATAAGCAACTCATTAACATTTTTATTATTAATGTTCCCAACATATTCTCAAGTTCATGATAAGCTGTCTTCTTGTACAATAGTCAATAAAACATTTATATCTGGAGCTACGAAACTCCAAATTAAGTTCCGTTAATTTTACTTGAAACTATACTCATGTACCTTTCTATCATACAATTTCCAGAAGTTTAGCCAATTAGTACAGTTTATTCCTCAAATTTACCCCTGATTCACTGTCTGACAATTTCGACCCTTCTGCACTAAAGTTTAATTATCTCATAGCACAAGACTCGAATAATGTTTCCGTCTATTTCTCTTGAAAATAAACTCATCAAGGATTCTAAACATATAAATTATAACTCATAAATATTTTTTAAAAATTTATAATGATTTTCTCAAATTAGAATAGGGGATTTCAAAGTCATTCTGAATCTGTCTCACAACAATTTAAATATCTCATAATACGAAACACTTTTTCTTACACCATTTCTTCTATGTGAAACTGACTCATTAGGCTTTAAGTTCATATTTTATTCAGCCTCTAACTAAATTTCCACAATTTTTGGTGAATTTTCAAAGTTGGACTACTGCTGCTGTACAAAACTGTTTTAGTGCAATATCATGATAATTATCATATGATGACATAATAACCATAAACATAAGTTTATTTATCATTCAAAACCCTTAACTTACTTGTCATCCATATACCTTTTTATCACGAACCATCATATATCATGGTATTACTCGTGAGTTTAGTGTACATACCTGTACCAACTCGTAATAAAGTATATAATCATACCTTCTTTAACATGCCCTCCTTAAGGCTTCCATCACATCATCCATTTCATTACCCGTTGAACACTTGGGATGCTAAAGGATGTTTGGAATTATCATACACCAAATAGGATACCAAAGCCATGTCTCATACATGGTCTTACTTGGATCCACATATCGTTGCCATATCCCGGATATGGTCTTATACAAGGTTTCGTGTCAGTGTCGATGCCATGACCTAGACATGGTCTTACACTGGCACACATTTAATATGGTGTCATGATACCCGAAATCCTTAGCATTCCTCAGAGTTACCCGGGATTTCTGAGATGCAAAGCTAACATCACACTTTCATTGAATCATCAAAAGTAAATCCCAATAAAGGCATATATCCACATTTTGTACAATATCAAGTATTAAGCACATGATAATGAAGTTGACAAATTACTTTCATACAAACTTACTCGTTTCAAAGAAACATCATATTCCATCAAACTTCCAATATATTAAATCATACACTTAATGTCGTAACAATAGATAATTTTAATTCAATCATGATATTACATTATTAATACCATACGAACTTACCTCGACACTAAATTGGTAAAAGAGGCCTAAACATCAATTTCTCGTTTTTCCTCGTTCTAAGCTTGTAACACCTCTGACCCGGCCCAGACGTTATGGCCAGATCTAACGTGTCACATGGACTTACGACTTAGTATGCATTCGTTGGTTTAAGTGATTAGGGTGGTCTTTGTAAAAATAGCAATTGAATGAAAAGCCGGTTTAACAATCTTTAGGCTATCCATTTTTCGTGCTTGTTGAGTCTTGAAAACGTTCATTAATTTTGAAAACCCGCGTAGCCTAACACTAGCACTTTCGACATAGTATAAATATAATCAGAAAATAAAAACCATAGCGGAAAGAGAAATTTATATAGCGGCCTTATTACAACTTAAAACCCAAAATTAAATCAGAATATAAAAATAATAAAAATAAACTAACTTAGAAAAACCAACTTTGGATGATGTGGCCACTCGAATCCCTCACACTCCAAGCCCACTATGGTTGGGGATTTCTGCAAAGATGAAAATAAAGGGTGAGTTTGGTAAACTCGATTGTGTAACAACATAACCCAACCATAGCCCAAACCAGATCAAACCTCAGTGTCGACTTATCCGAGCCTTGGCCCAATCTGTAAATCGAATGAAACTCATAGGCCCATAGCGAGATCTGAGAACAAATATATCATGAATGCAAAATCCCAACCCAGAGCCATCCATAACACCCCGTACAGCCTTACACCATGTGGGAGACTACTCCCCCACCCAACCGCTACACACCACGAAATTGCAGCGAGGTCGCGGATATTGTGACGAAGTCACGGATCTGATATTGTGGCGAGTCCACGGAAGCAGATATATATGTTTATATATGTGGCGAAGCCACCGGATGCAAATGAGGCGCGGATATTGTGACGAAGTCACTAGAATCAGAATATATATGTGGCGAGGCCACCAGATTGCAGCGCGAGGCGCGAGCGCTTCCTCCATCAATATAAACCCATGTCCCATGCAACGAGAATAATATGTCATGGCATACGTGCAAAGAAACAGAACATCATGCTTTTCGGATAAAATAAAATATCCCTAGGGTAAAATCGTAATTTTTCATGTATAAGGGTATTTCATGGTTATTACCTATTGCTAGGGTTTCATGCTCATTCTAACGTTTACCAAGTAATCAGAAGTACTTACCTCGTCTTTTTACCAAAGTGGGCCTATTGGCCCATTGGCCCATTTTCGGTCTATTAAGCCCAAATATACCGTTGTGCACGAAAATGCAGACTCTGCACTCTAATCATCCAAATGCACCATATTCATTGACAACTGTCTCACGAGCGCTCGCACGCTCGCGAGTTCACAAAATACCAACGTTTCGGTATTTCGGCCTTTACTGATTTAGTCTAAGGAAGGGTGTCGTTTACACACCTGGTTGATGACGATTGATGATGATATCTCCCACGCGATAATCCTACGATCGATCACTAACACATTAGACTTACGAATTAACGATAACTACCATAAATCCACGTCAACTAACCCAAACATCACACAAGTTAGTCATTTACGCAAGAGGGGCAAAATAGTCATTTTACCCTCCAGGGGTAAATCGGTAGTCCTACCCTACAGGGGTACTTTAGTAATTCTACAATTTATCCACTTGGGCCTACGGACCCATTAGGACTACATGGCCCATTTCAGCCCGAAATAGCCATCCTACTGCTAGAGTAATGAGAAATACACACCTGTTAGAAGACTGCAGTTCATCCGCGCTCCCACACTCTTAGCTGACGCCCAACCCAAGCGAGCACGCCACCAAGCGAAAAGGATCAGCCCAGAAGGGTATGCCAACTCTCCTCGTGGTTTGCTCTATTTAAAGCCAGCTCTCCATCTACTCTTATGTTAGCTTCCCGATATGGGATCCCTCCAACATCAGAGTTTAAAACCAACACCAACTCTTGCCGTCCCAACATAGCAAAATAATCAATCTTTGCGTGCCAAGGGATTCGAACCAAAGTCCTCTCACATGCCAAATCACGCCACCACCACAAGGCCATCAACTCATTTGTGTCATAAGTCCAACACATTAAACTTTAAAGCGCACCTACTTGCTTCCAGATTTATTGAAAAGAAAAACCAAAATAAATTGCAAGAGCCAAGACTTGAACCTTGGACCCCTTGCTTCCTCTATGGCGTCACTTCCTTGTCTCCTAAGTGGTGCTACCTTGCCACTACACCACACTCCTTTTTGTGTCATCTTTTACCCCTTTACTCTTAAAAGCCCAAATGCCAATTGCATCACTTGTTCTTAAAATCAAAATTCCGAAGACTACCACGGATTTAACTTAAGTTTGCCCACTAACCTACTAAAATATATATATTAACCAACCAGAACACACTCAAATTTAAAAAAAAACACAGAAACACAGAAAACCCAAAAATTGGGCGTTACAACTCTACCCTCCTTAAAGAAATTTCGTCCTCGAAATTTTACCTGAATCAAACAGATGAGGATATTGTTGACGCATCGCCACTTCTAGCTCCCAAGTAGCTTCCTCTCTGCCATGATTACGCCACAGCACCTTTACTAGTGGAACTGATTTCCTCCTCAAAATCTTAACATCTCGATCCAAAATCTGCACAGGCTCCTCCTTAAAAGTCAAGTCTGTTTGGACCTCGATCTCTCAACAACCAAGCACAACATGAGTAGGGTCGAGCGATACCGCCTTAACATGGAGACGTGAAAGACATCATGAATCCTATCCAACTCTGGAGGTAGCTCCAACTGATAAGCCACTAGACCCACTCGCTTAAGAATCCGATAAGGCCCAATGAACCGCGGACTTAACTTGCCTTTCCTCACAAACCTTAATATTTTCTTCCAAGGTGAAACCTTCAAGAAGACCATATCACCCACAGAGTACTCAATTCCCAAATCTGCATATGACTTCTGTCTATCAGATGCTTCCTTCAATCGGTCTCTAATCAACTTGATCTTATCCTCGATGATCGCCACCAATTCAGTCCAAGAACATGCTGTTCACCCAACTCGGTCCAACAACTAGGTGTACGACATCTTTGCCCATACAGTGCCTCATAAGGAGCCATTCGAATACTTGCCTGATAACTGTTGTTGTATTCAAACTCTGCCAACGGTAAGTAATCCTCCCAACTGCCTCGAAAGTCGATAATGCATCCCCTCAACATGTCTTTCAGAATCTGAATAACCCTTTCTGACTGACCATCAGTCTGAGGATGAAAGGCTGTACTAAAGTTCAACCGCGTACCTAACGCCTCATGCAACTTTTGCCAAAATCGATATGTGAATCTAGGATCTTGATCAGAGATAATCGACACTGGCACTCCGTGAAGTCGCACTGTTTCCGCCACATACAATTTGGCTAACTTCTGAAGTGAATAATTAGTGCGGACAGGTATAAAATAAGACGATTTGGTCAACCTATCCACAATTTCCCAAATCGAGTCCTTCTTCGATGGAGTCAAGGGTAACCCACTCACAAAATCCATGGTTACCCTCTCTCACTTCAAAGTGGTACTTTTACTGGCTGCAAAAGTCCGGAAGGTAATTCATGTTCAGCTTTCACTTGCTGACAAGTCAGACATTTTCCCACAAATTCCGTTACCTCTCGCTTCAATCCAGGCCACCAATACAACTCCTTTAAGTCGCGATACATTTTATTCCCTCCAGGATGCATAGCACACAGACCTCCATGGGCTTCTTTCAGAATTGCTTGCCTCAGGTCAGAGTCCTTTGGAATACAAACTCTACGTCGGTAACACAAAACTCCCTCACTGTTCAGTCCGAACTCAGAAGTATCCCCATTCTTAACTTGCTGGAATCGAGAAACCAGGGACTCATCCCTTGACTGTTTTTCCTTAATCCCATCCACCCTGGTCGGCCTAACTTGCAGTTCTGCTAACAGACTACCGTCATCATACAAACTCAAACGAGCAAACATGGCTCTCAGATCAGATACAGTTCTACGACTTAGAGCATCAGCCACCACATTAGCTTTGCCTGGGTGGTACTCAATCGCGCAGTCATAATCCTTAAGCAACTCTATCCATCTCCGCTGCCTAAGGTTCAGCTCCTTCTGAGTCAGCAAGTACTTAAGACTCTTATAATCTCTGTATATAATACACCTTTCTCCGTATAGGTAATGTCTCCAAATCTTAAGTACAAATATTATCGCTGCGAACTCCAGATCATGAGTAGGATAGTTAACTTCATGTGGTTTAAGCTGTTGCGATGCATAAGTAACCACTTTACCCTCTTGCATCAGCACATAGCCCAACCCTACATGTGATGCATCACTGCATACGGTAAAATCTTTTCCGGACTCATTGAATCGATCACAGTGCCTCGGTCGAAACTTTCTTCACTTCTCAAAAGATTCTGTTGTTCTCGGTCCAAACAAGCACCCCTTCCTTGTAAGCTTTGTCAAAGCGCCGCCATCATAGAAAATCCTTCCACAAACCTTCTATAGTACCCACTAATCCCGAGAAAACTTTGAATTTACGTCTACAGACCTCGATGGCTTCCATTTCGAATCGCTTCAATCTTTCGAGGTCCACCTTGATCCCTTCAGCAGAGACAACATGCCCCAAGAAAGTTACCTCTCTCAACCAGAACTCACACTTACTGAATTTCGCATAAAGCTCCTTCTCCCTCAACACTTGCAGCACAATACGAAGATACTCATCATGCTGATGCTTATCATGCTTCTCCTCAGTTTCAGAATAAACTAGAATATCGTCGATAAAGACGACTACGAATCGATCCAAGTATGGTTGGAACACTCGATTCATCAGATCCATAAATGCCGCAGGTGCGTTCGTCAACCCAAATGGCATAACCAAGAACTCATAGTGACCATACCGAGTTCTGAATGACGTCTTGTGAATATCCACCTCCTTAACCCTACTGATGATACCCAGATCGAAGGTCAATCTTGGAAAATACTGAAGCTCCTCTAATTTGATCGAATAAATCATCGATTCTCGGCAATGGATACTTGTTCTTAATCGTCAGTTTGTTCAACTATCGATAATCGATGCACATTCGCATTGACCCATCCTTCTTCTCAACGAACAACACTGGTGCTCCCCACGGAGACACACTTGGTCTAATGAAGCCTCTATCCAATAACTCTTGAATTTGGGCTTTCAGCTCCACCAACTCCTTCGGTGCCATCCTATAAGGTGCAATGGACATCGGTGTCGTTCCAGGCAACAAGTCGATTCCAAACTCAACCTCTCGGTTCGAGGGTAAACCCGAAAGCTCCTCTGGAAAAACATCTTGAAAATCCTTGACGGTTCTAACTTTATCCACTGTCGGACCCTCAGTTTTCGATTGGCTTAAAAATACCAAATAAGCCTCACATCCCTTTCGAATCCACTTCTCGGCTCTCAATGCCGACACCACATTAGACAGATAATCCCTACGCTCGCCTATCACCAAAACCTCATCATCCTTTGTGGTCTTTAACATCATTCGCTTAGCAGCACAATCCAAAGTAGCCCTATGCTTAACAAGCCAATCCATTCCCAAAATGAGATCGAATTCTCCGAAAGGTAGCTCCATCAGATCTCTAGAGAAAACTTTTCCTTGAGTTTCTATAGGCACATCTCTATACAGCTTATCTACCCTAACCGAGTGACCCAAAAGACTTAGTACAGATATACCCCATTCACGGTCACCTCGGGCGCACACCCAAATGACCCGATATAGCACATGCAACATACGAATGGGTAGATCCAACATCTATCAACGCAGTGTATGGCATACTAGAAATCAGAAATGTACCAGTTATGACGTCAGGTGCATCACCCTCCTCTCGGCGACGAGCTACATACACCAACGCCAGCTGACGAGCCTCAGCAAATCCAACATCCCTGCCAGGCGCTCCTCTTCCTTGACCATTTCTATTACCACCTCTGCCTTGCCCACGTCCTCTCGAAAACTATGGCCCACCCCTCACTGGTTGAGCAACCCTCTGCTCTAAAACTTGAACCTGATCTGGTTCCTAGGGACAGTCTTTCACCCTATGCTCCATAGATCCGCATCGAAAACAAGCACCAGAACATTTCCGACATTCACCCATATGTATCTTCCCACAACTCCTACAACCCTGCGGTCTAACAGCATTTATTGGTACTGCTCGAACCGGCTCCATTACCCTTGCTCTCTTAACATTCCTGTTCATACCACCTGAAAGTCCTGAATCTCTCTTAAAACGGTTCCGATCTTCCTCACGATTCTGTCTTTCTGTACGCTTCACTTCCTCAGCTATCTTAGCTTTTTCCACTAAAGCAGCGAAGTTACGCTCCCTCTGTGGAGCAATCAGCACCCTAAGTTCATCTCTCAGACCATCCTCAAAGCGTACGCTACGCTCATACTCTGTAGCGACAATCCCAAAATATCTGGCTCGGGCTCGAAACTCAAACTCATACTCAGCCACTGACTTACTCCCTTGCACCAGGTTCAGAAATTCTTTTCAGCGAGCGTCCACGTAACTAGCCCCAACATACTTTCCTTTGAAGGCTGTCTTAAACAGCTCCCAAGTCACACTGTCAGCAGGAGTTCCATCTCTCACCGTGAGCCACCACTGATAAGCCTCATCCCCGAGTAATGATATGGCTCCTTCAAACCGCTCCATAGAGCAGTCCAGATCATCCATAATCCGCTCTGTGGCTTCTAACCAATACTCAGCCACATTCGGAGCTACACCAAATACGCCCCTAAATATCTCTGCTCCATTGGCCCGGAGCCGCTCAGAAATAGACCCCCAAATTTCATTTCCCGTACTTGCCCCAGCAACCTTTTCCAAAACTCGGAGCATCGCCTGGGACAGAGCATCGTCCCCGACACCTCGATCATGAGACTCTATCTCCGTTGCCGGTGGTATCGGTGCATCTACTACTGGCACATGCCTTGAAGACGAAGATTCATCCTGAGCATTACCTCGGCCACGTCCACGGCCTCTTCCACGAGCTGCTCGTGTACTCATTTTGTATTATCTGATTAAGAATTTTATGAATCAGTTTAATATTTCAGTGTTTATTACAGATGTCTTATGAATAACAGTAATTCAGAGTTTAAGTTTGTTTTCTTTCGCGGTAGCCTAGCTACAGTCTCAGTCTACTTATCAGAGTTTCTATAGTTCCAGTGTTACCCTAACTAAAGTACCATGATAAGGTTTTGTACAAGCATATAACAGATATTTCAGAAACAATTAGAAAGGCTTAGAAAACTTACAGACTTGGGCCGGAGATTCGGTGTGCCACCTTCTAAAAAACTAATTTTAGAAAACTAAAAATCATCTATTTGTAAAGAGAAAATATTAGAAACATTCTCGAAAATAATTTATAATCAAGTTCCTAAAAAAATGATTTTCAAAAACCTTTATTCAATGTTTCTTTAAAACTCTCATTTTTAGACACGTTCCACAGCCGAGTTATTGCAACTTGGCTCTGATACCACTAAATGTAACACCTCTGACCTGGCCCAGACGTTATGGCCAGATCTGACGTGTCACATGGACTTGCGACTTAGTATGCATTCGTTGGTTTAAGTGATTAGGGTGGTCTTTGTAAAAACAGCAATTGAATGAAAAGCCAGTTTAACAATCTTTAGGCTATCCATTTTTCGTGCTTGTTGAGTCTTGAAAACGTTCATTAATTTTGAAAACCCGCGTAGCCTAACACTAGCACTTTCGACATAGTATAAATATAATTAGAAAATAAAAACCATAGCGAAAAGAGAAATTTATATAGCGGCCTTATTACAGCTTAAAACCCAAAATTAAATCAGAATATAAAAATAATAAAAATAAACTAACTTAGAAAAACCACCTTTGCAGATGATGTGGCCACTCAATCCTCACGGCTCCAAGCCCACTATGGTTGGGGATTTCTGCATAGATGAAAATAAAGGGTGAGTTTGGTAAACTCGGTGTGTAACATAACCCAACCATAGCCCAAACCGGATCAAACCTCGAGTCGACTTATCTCGAGCCTTGGCCCATCACAAAAATCAAAATGAAACTCATAGACCCATAGCGATCTGAGAACAAATATATCATGAATGCAAAATCCCAACCCAGAGCCATCCATAACACTCCCGTACGGCCTTACACTATGTGGGGAGACTACTCGACCCACCCAACCGCTACACACCACAGAAAATTGCGCGAGGTCGCGATATTATTGTGAAGTCACCAGATATAGATATTGTGGCGAGGCCACGGAAGCAGATATATATGTTTATATATGTGGCGAAGCCACCGATTGCGATGAGGTTTGCTAGATATTATGACGAAGTCACCGATCAGATATATATGTGGCGAGGCCACGGATTGCAAAAAGAGGTCGCGAACGCTTCCTCCATCAATATAAACCCATGTCCCATGCAATGAATAATATGTCATGGCATACGTGCACGTAAAAGCGAAACATCATGCTTTTCGATAAAATAAAATATCCCTAGGGGTAAAATCGTAATTTTTCATGCATAAGGGTATTTCAGTAATTATTACCTATTGCTAGGGTTTCATGCTCATTCTAACGTTTACCAAGTAATCAGAAGTACTTACCTCGTCTTTTTACCAAAGTGGGCCTATTGGCCCATTGGCCCGTTTTCGGCCCATTAAGCCTAAATATACCATTGTGCACGAAAATGCACACTCTGCACTCTAATCATCCAACTACACCATATTCATTAACAACTGTCTCACGAGCGCTCGCACGCTCGCGAGTTCACAAAATACCAACATTCCGGTATTTCGACTTTTACCGATTCAGTCTAAGGAAGGGTGTGGTTTACACACCTGGTTGATAATGATTGATGACGATATCTCCCACGCGATAATCCTACAATCAATCACTAACACATTAGACTTACGAATTAATGATAACTACCATAAATCTACGTCAACTAACCTAATCATCACACAAGTTAGTCATTTACGCACGAGGGGCAAAATAGTCATTTTACCCTCCAGGGGTAAATCGGTAGTCCTACCCTACAGGGGTATTTTAGTAATTCTACAACTTATCCACTTGGGCCTACGGACCCATTAGGACTGCATGGCCCATTTCAGCCCGAAATAGTCGTCCTACTGCTAGAGTAATGAGAAATACACACCTGTTAGGAGACTGCAGTTAATCCGCGCTCCCACACTCTTAGCTAACGCCCAACCCAAACGAGCACACCGCCAGCTCTCCATCTACTCTTATGTTAGCTTCCCGATGTGGGATCCCTCCAACATCAGAGTTTAAAACCAACACCAACTCTTGCCGTCCCAACATAGCAAAATAATCAATCTTTGCGTGCCAAGGGATTCAAACCAAAGTCCTCTCACATGCCAAATCACGCCACCACCACAAGGCCATCAACTCATTTGTGTCATAAGTCCAACACATTAAACTTTAAAGCGCACCTACTTGCTTCCAGATTTATTGAAAAGAAAAACCAAAATAAATTGCAAGAGCCAAGACTTCCTTGTCCCCTAAGTGGCGCTACCTTGCCACTACACCACACTCCTTTTTGTGTCATTTTTACCCCTTTACTCTTAAAAGCCCAAACGCCAATTGCATCACTTGTTCTTAAAATCAAAATTCCGAAGACTACCACGGATTTAACTTAAGTTTGGGCCTTCCAAAGGCCCACTAACCTACTAAAATATATATATATTAACCAACCAGAACACACCCAAATTTAAAAAAAAAAACACAGAAAACCGGAAAATTGGGCGTTACAAAGCTCGAATCTCATTTTTCATCATCTATAACATCACATTTAACTTATTAAAACAATATATTAATCAATTTAATCCAACACATTTTGGCAAAATTTACAATTTTGCCCCTATACTTTGCCATAATTACCAAATTGCCCCTAGGCTCGTAAAATGATTTTTATCACATTTTCACGTTACTCAAGCCTATCCAAATTCTTCACACACTAAATACAGTCCACATTTCTCATTATTTCACACATTTATCACTTATTTTACAAACTTTACAAAATAGTCCATTTAGGTGCTTTCATGCAAAATTCTTTCATGAAAGTTGTTTATAACACTACCAAGACTCATATTATTCCATAAAAACTCAGAAAAAAACACATATGCTTTCATGGAAAAACCCTAGACTCTTAATCATTTTACAAAATACTCCCCTCTTTTGAAAGCTCATGCTTTAGGGGTTCCAAAAACACAAAAATCATCAAGAAAAAGCATCAAAAACACTTACTATCAAGGGAGTTTCTTTGCTGAAATTTTCCAGCTTCAAAATAATTTCTTTGCTGCCATTTTTGGTGAAAGAGAAGAGGAAAATGAAATAAAACGACAAATTTTTCTTTATTTTATTTTATTACCAAAAAGTCACTTTAAATCCCATAAAATATGGCTTTTTGACCAATCTTGTCTCCCTTGGCGGCCACCTCTATTAAAAAGGGTCTAATTGCCCTAAAAAGGCCCCCAATTTTAATTATCTAGCTATTAGACACATTTAGGTACTAAAATATAACTTTTACCTTTTACGCGATTTAGTCCTTTTTCGAAATTAAGCTAGAAATCGCTAAAATAAAATTACCAAAATTTTCATGAACCTTTATAAGAATGATATATCACATAAAATAACATCAAAATAATTTTCTCCGGTCTCAGAATAGTGGTTCCAAAACCACTGTTCCGACTAGGCCCAAAATCGGGTTGTTACATTGAAGCTCTTTAAGAGTTCCAATAATATTTAGATCATCAGCATAAATAGAAATTATCACAAAACTTGTTTCATACCTTTTTATAAAGACACATGGATAAATTGGGTCATTTTTATAACTTTCTTTTAACAAATATTCATTAAGACGATTGTACCTCATGCGTCTAGATTGTTTTAATCCATATACAATTTTCTTTAATCTGATCGAGCTATTCTTCTGAGAAACTCTATATCCTTCTGGGATTTTAAATCCTTCTAGGATTTTAAATCCTTTAGGTATTTTGATATAAATTTCATATCAAATGTACCATACAAATAGGCTGTAATAACATCCATTAGACACATGTCAAATTTTTCACATACTGTCGGACTAATAAGGTATCTAAATGTGATTACATCCACCACAAGAGAATATGCCTTTTCGTAATCAATGTGGGCCTTTACGAAAATCCTTGTGCTACAAGTTGTGTTTTATATCTTACGACTTCATTTTTCTCATTTTGGTTTCGTACAAATACCCATTTATATCCTACCAACTTTATATATTTATGTGTTTGGATTACAGGTCCAAAAACCTCATGTTTATAAAGTGAATTCAATTTTACTTAAATTGTGTCTTTCCATTTTGACCAATCTTTTGATTTCTACGTTCCTCAACAAATTTGGGCTTCGGATCCTCATTTCTCTTATTATTCCAATAGCAACATTATAAGCAAAAATGTTATCATGAAATATTTTTTTATTTTGGTTCCATATTTTCTTGTATTGACATAACTTATCAAGATCTCTTTATTTTCATCATTTTCATTTTCACTTCCAGGTACCAGAATCTCTTCTTGAGTTTTATAATTAGTTATGTCATGGATCTCTTCAGGAACCCCCACCTCCACTATTTGACCATCTTGAATGTTTTCTCCTCTCTTTTTATGAGGATTTTTATCTTTGGAACCAATCAATCTTATGCTTCAGGCATGCATTACTTTCGTTTACATTAATAAATTGTCCTACTGTATATAACATTTGGTTATTTTAATTAGGTCAATAAATGCATTTAGCAATTTATTTGTAAAATAAATTATTTGTTGAACTTCTTGGTCATATTGCTTTGTATAAAGATCTTAGATACTGATAATTCATTCCAAGTATTTTATTCATCCAGCTTTTTATTATCTTGCCCTAATGTTAGGAAAATTATCACATACAACTTATGTCATAACTAAACCTCTAATTAATAGCTCAAAAATATTTATTAATATAAAGATACTCGTATTAGTGTACATTCCCAACCTTTTATGAGGACTCATCTATGTGTGTTATGGTGAAGCAATTGGAACATATACACACATAAAAAATTCAAAGATGGGAAATTTTTAACTCTTGGCCAATAGCCAATTGTAATGGGGAGTTTTTATATTTTATTAACTTGATGCGTACAAGTGCTGTAGCACGTAAATCAACATAATATCATATTTAAATATGAAGCTTTGTTCTTATAAGTAATGGTTTAGTTATTAATCAGAAACGTTTAATCAATAATTTCTCTAAACCATTACGCGTATAAATAACAGGTTTTACAAAAAAAAAATCCAACTCATATACAACAATTAATAAAAGCTTAAGATATGAACTCATCAGCAGTAGCAATATGAATTGTCTTAATTGCATAATCTGAAATTAATTATTTAAGCAAGCAATCTCGCAAATGACAGGTTTTGAGTTTATATCACATATGTGATTATTTTGTAGATGCATATAACAAAATCATATAATATCAAAATCATCCACATGGTGAATGAATGGACCCACATTTATTTCAGAAATGTAAGACATTAAATCTCAACTTTAGCTAGTGAGTTTCTAATAATCAATTTTCATTGAGGAAAAGTAACAAATGAAAATATTTTAAATTAAAGAATGTTCTGATTCTTTAATGAATGTCCATATGAATTCTCAATTAATTTTCACATCATATATGATTCAGGATAGTCTAACTGATCACAACAAGTAGTAAATATATTTGTATCAGTAAACTTTTGGTTTACTTTAACATGATTTTCAATTGTACTAATAATGTCAATATAAATTGTGACAACTAATAATTTTATTGTCATTCATTTTATTTTGTATCCTTATATAAGCAGTATTATAACATTTACTTCTAGAAATGTCTAAATAAATGTGAAGTCCATAATGTCATTAAGTCAATAAAAGAAATATAATTTGCTAACAAATATATACAATATTCACTTCAGGAAATATGCCAAAATCTTCAAATGTCCAAATTGACTTTAATGATCAAAAGTGATTATAAAATTTATTATATTTATTACAGACATTCACTTCAAGGAATGTGCAAAAAATAATTTAGACAGTAATGTAAGTATATAGCATATTCCTTACTAATAAGATTATAATAGATATCATTCGCTTTAAGGAATAATTAATTAATATAAATCATTGATCATTCTATACTAAGGATAAACATATATTAACATTTCGAATCATCCATCTTGTTTTTATCTATTTGTCAATAATGACAATTTGTTACATTTTCATAATTGTTATGTATTGCTACATTTACTTCAGGGAATGTAGTAAAACCAGTGGAATGAACAACTTGTTATTTTGTTTTGCCGTAAGAAAGCTTGAGATCAATTCAGAATACTTTTAAAACTCTTTTCGCAAGAGTTCTACATCATCAATTAACTAGAAATAGTCAAGTCATGCATGGAATTTATTGTAAATCAAATGTATAGATAAAACTGACATTTAAAATATCAAACCTGATATAATGCTAGTGCTAGCAAAAATTTCATAAACCTTTGTAGACATGCATGAAATTTACTTCAAAATAATAGATTTCATATTCAGTAAAGCATTTTTATTTATAATTGCTCATATCATTTCTCTAAATAATTAATAAATAGAATAATATAAATGCGTATGAACTACCTTTAACAGCTCTACAAAAGTAACAAGTTTCTTAAGGTTGTATAATAGGAAAAATATAAGGCATTTACAAAACCAAACCACACAAGTTTTTTTATACTTCTTATCAAACAACAATCGGTTAATACAAGCAAAATCCATAGAAATGTCAATGGTCAAATTAATATAGTAATTCTCATTTTTAAGTCTATAAAAATGTTTTCAATTAAAATAATTCAAGAATTAAAAATGATAGCAGTTAAACTTTATATTCTGTATTAGAATTAACCAAAAAATTAATTTAAACATTCCTCAAATTATCTTTAGAACTACGCTGTATAAGTATTGAAAATTTTTAAATTGTATAATAAAATTAAGAAGACATAAAAGGAACATAATCTATATTTGAACTAAATCAAATCCGAATAATCATAAAATTCATTGATTTATCAACACAAATTTGCATAAATATGTTTTTGTCAAACATATTATTTAATTATAGAACATACTACAACAACATTAATAAGTTAATCAATATTCATTTTCATGAACAAATAAAATGCTTAAAAATTATAAGTAACCCATGAAAATAAAAGTTATAAATAAGACCATCCCAAATATTTAAACCATAAATCAAGTTGTTTTAATATTTAAAGATGCTATCGTTGAAAAAAAGTGTAAAGTTAGAGATCTAATTAAGTTGATGTACCTTTCTTGTTCAACATTAAGTTTTGATTATTTTATCAAATAAACAAATTAAATTTCAATAGTAAACTTTGAATTTATTTAAAATTTATCAATAGAAAAGTTTGAGAGTGAATCTTATTACCTAATTTCATATAGATAGTGATATCAAATCTTTTATCATTCTTAAGAACATAAAAATAAAATAAGTTAATCAAAACAATTGTAATTGATCATGAATTAGTTAAAAAACATTAATTAGATATGAAACATTAAATAAATAAAAAATTCCTGTAAAAACTTAACATCTTGTTGTCTAATATCTTGAAAATCATGGAGGATAATAAGTCACACTTTGCGCAAGATCATGCTAATAGCGTATTATGAACTAAGAGAATTATCGAATGAATAAGATATAAGAATAGAAAAATGAAAGGAAGTTTCAACTTTCACTTGATACAATAAGCTTGTACATGCCCTCTATATATAGGGCTTCAAATACAATAAGTTACAAAGCATTAAAACCAACATTACAATACCCTATAAGTCACTAAAGGATTACAAGATAATAAATTTAGGAGTTATGGACATTTATTTTTTAAAAATTACAATAGGATATGATGGACATCCATTTATCATGGATTTACAACACTCAAAAACATTTTAACCTTTGATTTTTATAATTAAATCTAAATACAAATATTATTTTATCTTAAAGTTTGTCTAATGAATCAAGGAGAAAACAATAATTAAAGTTACACCCTTCCAAAATATAAAACCCTAATCTGAACCCAATCCAATTCAGATTAATCTAAACCAGACCAACGTGTACAACCGCAAATGCAGGAGTAAAAAGGCTTCCCTTTTTGCCTCTAAAAATAAAAGCTTAATTTTGAACTGTTTTGACAAGTAAATTTTGGATAGAAGTAAAATTTAAATCACTATATAAGCCAAACTTGACATCTTTTTTACATTATAACTTTAACTCAATCCTGAACTTGATACTTTAATCATTATTCCATATTAGAGCCTCAACTAGACACTTATTCTCACATTAGGCTTAATTTTTTTTTATTCAAATTAATCCCTAAACTTGACAATTGTAACCACATAAGACCTAAATTTTAAAGTTTTCAAAGATTAACTTCAAAAAAAATTCACGCCTTAATATAAGAACAATTGTTAAGTTCAAGACCTAACTTGAAAAAACAACAATTGCCAAGTTTAATGTAGAAACAATTGCTAAATTCAATACCTACCTAAGACAAAAAAAAAAAGGTTCAAACTTTAAAGTAAGAAAAATTGTCAAGTTCAGGTCTCAAAATTATTTAACCCTAATTACTAGGAAGTATGAACAGGACAGGAATACAGATAGAGAACTTATTTAATTTTGTATTTCTTCCAGACATTTGGCACTACACAATGCAAAATCAAATTGCTGTAATAAAATGCTGGATCACAAAGCACCATTTCTTATAGAGAAAGATTCAACATTATAACGAAAGCCCACCAGCATTGTCTTCATTAACCAGACAAAATTTTGTATTTCAATGCTACAAATTTTGCTAAGAGCATCCACAGTAATTGTTCTTTAACTAAGGATAAGAAGGCTACGAGGAACAATATAATAAGAAACAAACATTGTTCTGCTGTCAAACAACTCAGTTGTCACCAGGTAGAGACTTGATGATGTCGGAATCACCTGTGGAGCAGAGAATAGGAGCAGTTTGAAATCTGCAATTATCAAATTGTAAAGACCGGCATTCAAAGGAATTAAAATTCGGTTTTACCTGGATCAACTATACTCAAGCAGGATACGCGGAAGTACTTCCCGCAAGCAGTTCCCAGATCATTATTGTCTGGAGAATTAAAGAGGGATTAGCTTCAAGACATTCAACTATTAACCAGCCAAAAACTAGCTAAAGTAATCGTAAGATCAATCAGCCATGTTTGTCAAAAATTACCCATTCTAACTCATTAGTTTCACCCAAAATGGACATAAACAAGTCATTAAATTTGTTTTCTTACGTAATAGAACTATTTTTGACATCTAAATCCATCTTTTGAAATTCAAGTTTCCAAACACAACCTAGAAGAATTCCAGATAGCAAATGAGAAATGTTGCAAGAGTTAGGTCATTCAAGAGAAAGCTAGCCAATCCAACTGAGACTACCAAACAAAACCTTAATCAGAAATTGTAAGATCAAATACATTGGGATCATATTCAGGCCATAAGATGACCAAATACATGCAATGAGCTGGGGATCGCAAAAAAAAAAAAACCCCAAATCTGACAGGTTCTAACCCGACCCAAACCGTTAGAGTCAGATTTTTTTTTTTTTTTTGAAATTGGGTGTTAGACTGTCCTTTCTTATTTTGCTTATTTGTTATCATAGCTATCTAAACGTCCACTTAAACCTGTTAACAACTGCAGAAAGACCAGAATTTAGTGCACAGCTCTTCTATTACACGGATCTAAGGTTGCCAGGGTCTTTGTTGCAGCTTGCAAGAGCATTTGAGGTTAGTTCAAATCAGGGTTTTGTTTGGTTATCAAAGCAAATAGTTCAAGAAAGACATGGAAAATATTAAAATGAGATCAAATTAGGGTTGGGTCGGGATTGGCTCTCCTATCAGGTTCGGGGAGGGTTTTTTTTTTTCTTAAAGAGTAAATCAGGTCGGGTCAAATCAGACTGGAAAAGGTTCAGGGTGGGGTTATGGCGGGCAAAAATCAGGCCCACCCTACCCTGTTGCTTATCTCTATAATGAACACCGCGTATCATACAAACCCATTTTTTCTTTTTAATTTTAGAGTTTATTCAGTGACTAGTAAGCTAAGATATCAATCACTCAAAGTTGGACAAAAGAAACAATCACTCAAAACCACTAAAGTAACCCCTTTTTTATAAGGGAAGGGCATCGGGTTTAAGGTAGTGCAGGGATTAAAACTGAGATGGGAGTTAGCTGAAGACTTGAACGCAAGTCCTTTACCTCTTAACCTATAACTCGTTCAACATTAAGGCAAGCAATTTAGCGGAAATGCTTGACGCTAAACTAAATCAATTTCTACCATTTCATAAATCCATAATTACAAGCATTAGAGCAATGACAGGAAGGCCTTTGCAAAGCAACAGGAAAATAAGAAAACACTTACTTCCATTATAATGATGCACCCCAACTTTACAAAGCATGGCATAGTACTCAATCTCAGATTTCCTCAGAGGCGGACAATTGTTGGAAATAATAATCAGTTTCCCTATCAAATATCAACAAACACCAAATTTTCGTCATTAAACAAATAAATTAACATCCTTTTATCAAACAGCGAACCCAAACGATAAAAAAAATTGAAGAAACCAAAGTAGACCCAAACACAAAAATGAGAAAAGTGAAGAACCTTTGGAGGACCTTAGAGACTTAAGCACTGTTTTATAACCAAGAGTGTATTTTCCACTCTTCATGACGAGAGCCAACCTGTTGTTGATGCTTTCATGGGTCTTCTTCTGCTCAATCCAAAAGAAAACGAAAAAAAAATATTTAAAATTCTTTTTTTTTCTTTCTATACATTTTGAAAAAAGATCAAGAAATAAAAGAGGAGAAACAAATGGGTATTCACCGTCTTCTTGCCGGCCGCCATTTTTGTTGTTATGTTTCAGTTGGTGTTTCTGGATTCGGAGTTCGGCTGCTGAGGGTTTCTTCTGAGAAATCTAAAACTATATAGTTAGTTCCCTAACTAGGGTTTAAAATGGCTTTCCTATTTTGGGCTAAAAAAACAAGAGAAGAACTTTGTTCAATCCAAAATCACACGGCCCAATTATTCTTAGATAAAACTAGATTCAGAAGCTTTTAGAGACCTAATCATTAAATGGGATAATATAACTTTTTTTCATTCAATTTTTCAATTAGGTTTATTATGGTACTTGTACTTTTTTATTCATTTTTGGTACTTAAATTTGGTAATTAGATTATTTTGCCCCCTAAGCTTGGAAAATATAAAAGTATTACTTTGTTGGATAAATGTTAGTGAAATGCTCCTTGAAACCCAAGTTCAAATACTTTTTTCTCTCACCATTTTTATTATTTTGCTAATTTTACCTCAAACTCTAGTATGTTAATTGATAAATGCAAAAGTATGAAAATTATATTGAGGTCCCAAGTTTGAATCCTTTCCCATGCAAAATAACTATTTTTTTTTTTACAAAATCCTTTATTTTTAATGTGTGTGACATCCATACCTTTGTAACCTTAAGTATAAATGTTAATTTTACACAAAATAATCATCATTTATTCTATTTTTACTCACCCTAGCCGTTCCTACCCTCTCCTCTCCTCCTTATCTTCATTTTTTTTTCTTTCTTCCTCCATTGTTGTCGTCGCCTACACCTAGTTTTACCATCTCTTTCTTTTTCTTTTTGTCTCAAGATTTGTTAACATTTTCTCCATGATCTTGCTAGTATTTTTCCTCATTAAAATTAGCCCCAAATTTGAAATATTGAACTCCAAGTTCGATCCTGAACATTGCCAAGAAAGTGTCATTGTCGTTTCTCTCAACTAGCTTGTGTAAGATCTCTTCTTTCTTCAATTTGTTGATTAATTTTGTCAATTAAAAACCAAATTTTCCAAATCTGGAATTTAGGAAAATTTTAAATATTTTAAAGGTATTTTTCCATATTTTTAATGAATCTTTAAATAATTTTTAAATTAGTCCCAAATTTGGCCACAGCAAGTGGTGGTGCATGCGCCAATGTACAAGAAGGGGGTTGTTTTGTTTCTTGGTTCTTTCCCATCTTTTCCCAGAATTAATTTGAGTTCTTGAACCCTCCTAATTAGCCTTTAATCACATGTTAATTAGGTAAAGGCGTTCTTGATCAATTAGTCATTCGGATCTCACAATTCAGAAAGTGTAAGTGCGATTAATTGTAAACTAGTTTGTTGTTTCAACAAAGTTGTTGGGAAAAGGTTATGGATTGATTAAATGAGGGATTTTAATCAATATTAGTTACTTATTTTTCAGTATGTAATTGTGTTAGGTGCTAAGCGGAACACCCCAAATCAACCATAAAGCCGAAAGACGTTCGCGCGCACGATTTACAACAAAATAATGTAACAAATCTTGTAACTCCCCTCACTCATATTCAACACCGAAATAGGATCACGGAGCATTATCAGACTTACAATACATATAAATATACTTTTCTCAAACTTTCAATCATTTCATACAATCATCATTCAAATTCAATTAATTTATCCCTTATATGAGCCTACGAGGCCCTAAACATGCTTTAGGAGCGGTTCGAGACTAAACCGATAACTTATGAAACTATCATGAAACTTTTAAAAAAATTTCAAAACAGGGAACACACGCTCGTGTGGTCTCACACGGCCACCAAACACGCCCGTGTTACAGGCCGTGTAGACATTCAAAATAGGAGCACATGGCCGTGTCCCAGCCCGTGTCTGACCCCATGTAACTCTCTGACTTGGGTCACACGGCCAACACACACACACCCGTATGGCTAGCCCGTGTGCCCTAAAATTTTCCACACACATCCGTGTTCCAAGCCGTGTGCTAGGTCGTGCCAAACCTGTAGGGTATACTGACTTATACCACACGGCCAAGTCACAAGTCTGTGTGTGAGGCCGTGTAGAGCATACTGACTTGTTTTCAAATTCAACACTAGGGAACACACGGCCGTGTAACATAACTGTGTGTCACACACGGCTGAGACACGCGCCCGTGTCTCTGCCCGTGTGGACAAAAATAGGCTATTTACCAAGCAATTCTGACACCCATTTTGCACATACCTATACAAGCTCAATTGGTACCATTTTAAGACACAAATATGCAGCCAAAAGTTATCAACCAATACACAATCATACTATATCCATTTCAACCAATTTAATACTCAATTCAATGCCATTTACCTATTCAAATACCTATCAACTCAACTTGCTTTACTATACATAATTCACATATATAATTCATTTAGTTAAACCATTCCAAACATGCATTTTCAATTCAATCTCATTTACTCAATATAGGTCAATTACCTAACTCAAAACAAAGCTATTTACACATCTTTATACATTAACAAATTCATCATCACAAGCCAACTCAAATGACCTAAATACATGTTCATCAAACATACCCAAAATGACTCAAGCCTATACATGTCATATACCATACATATATAACTTCAAAAGTACCAAAATAAATGTTCGATAGTGCGATGAAGTCTCTGACGATCCCTAGTTCCGAGCTAGTTTCGATATACTATAAAACATAGAAGAAAATAAGCAAAGTAAGCTATAAAGCTTAGTAAGTTCGTATGTAAATATGAAATAATCTCATCATTCATTAACATTTCTAAATGGATGACATAAATTGCATTAAAGATATCAACCAACAAGTTAACATAAAGTTCTCAACTTCCATTAGCTTGTTATTCAAATAGTTTTCCGTACATTCCTGTACTGATACATATCTATTCTTACCAATTCACTTATCAAATCTCTCCGAGTTTATAAATGCTTATAATATGAGTACGTTGGTTTTTCTGATGCCATAGTCCAACTATGGTCTTACACATACATTGCCAAGGCCCTACCGTGGTCTTACATTCACATGCCATAACCTGGTTATGGTCTTATTATCTGATTTGCCATAGCTTAGCTATGGTCTTATTCAGCAACTCGTTTACTTAAACCGTACATTAAATTTAATATCTCCACATTTATCTATCATAATAAATGCTATCTCAATTTCATCCATCAAATAAATAGATACACATTTAAGTTCAATTATACGAACTTCCCTCGTGTACGGATATTACAAAACGAACTGGCTATTTAATTACTTTGCTTTTTCCCCGATCTAAGTCTAAATTCCTCTTTCCTTGATCTATAAGTAATCAAAATCAACTTATTTATTCCTATTTATTCAATTAAATCCAAAACACACATTAGGGTTATTTTACACATTTACCCTTAATGTTTCACATTTTCACAATTTAGTCCTTATCACATAAAATTACAAATTCATGCAATTTAATACAAACCCATGCTTAGCTTAATTTAATACATGTTACTAGCAGCCCATATTTTCAATTTATTCACACTTTTAACCACCACATTTTACATTTTCTCAATTTAATCCCTTTTTGACATTTTTGTCAAAAATCACTTTACAAAAGCTATTAATCTAACATTAAACCTTCCAAATCTATCATAAATCATCAAATTACTTAAGCATTCAACAATGGAAACATGATAAATTTTTAACAGTTTCAAAATTTAAGGTACGGGCTAGCTAAAATACAAAGCAACGATCTCAAAAACGTAGAAATCATTAGAAACGGATCAAGAACCATACTTTAATTAACAATTATGGCATAGCCGAATGAAGAAAAAAGAAATGGCTTCCTTTAGCCCTAAATTTTGGTTATCAAAGATGAATGCCACCAATTTTATGTTTTGTTTTTAATTAAAATAACCTTTAATAATCAAATACCAAAATTAACCTTTGAATTAATTCAAAACTTCATTTATTCCATGCCATTATCATCCACTACCATTATAATGGTCTAATTTCTATTTAAGGACCTTAAATTTAAGGTTCTATAGCTATTAGACACTTTTAGCTAATAGAACACAAGTTTTACACTTTACGCGATTTAGTCCTTTTTACCAAATTAACCATTTAAATGATAAAATTTCTTCAGGAAATTTTCACACAATCCCATTATAATGCTGTAAATATTAAAATAATAATAAAATAAATATTTTTACGTCAGATTTGTGGTCCCAAAATAATTGTTCCGATTTGACTAAAAACAGGCTGTTACAAATCTAACCAATTTGGATTTGTAAAATAGTAGTAATTTTGACGATTTGTTAGAACCCATATGTGGCTGTTTAAGGGCTGGTTAAGAAATTAATTGGTGGAATTTATACTGATTTTTTACTTAGGTTCATTTTAAGGTTTATTAAGGAAAATTGGAAGATTCGCTAGTGTGCTGTAAGAAAGCAAAAAATAAGGTGTGAGCCCTAAACTCAAAAACTTAATTAAAAATGATAAATTTTTTTGATATATTTGATGATTTGGATTTCTGGTTGGATTGGCTTAATAGCCAAATAATTATTTTTGTAAGTGGCTGAACCAGGTACATTTTAAGCCCTAAAATATTGATATGTTAGCAAAGTTGCTAGTTTGACAGTGTAATTGTGTGAATGGTATAGTGATGCATGATTGTTATTTGGTATGAGATTGATTGTATATACAGCATGATATGCTGAGATATAAGTTTATGCATGATATAATTGCATGGATAATTTGCTATGTTATATTGGAAAGGTTGCTATACATGCACATTGGAAAATCGTAAAAGTATGTGAAATTGTGTAATGTTGAATGATATCATCTTAATGGTAATTTGAAAGTTAGAACATTGTTTCCATTTACTGAAAGTATGTGATTATTGAGGGCATGTTGAATTTGTCAAATAAATGTGAAAAGTATTGAGATATGATTATGTACAAGTTTGTGTGACATATTGCATTTGCATTGGGATGGGATATCTTGAGGTTGATAAAGGAGTTCTATAAAGTACCGACGGCATAATAAGTTCACATTTATATGTAGTCAATGTATTGCACCTGGAATGCCGAAGGGGTTGGCGATTGTATTGCACTATTTGATATTCGATAGATTTTCTTCATTATTGATTAGTTAGTGATTTTACCACATCGAGCTATGCTCACATTTGTTGGAGTTTAGCAGACGGGTTCTGGGGAAGTCGTGGTGTGTAACGGATGGTATGGGTAGGAACCTTTTTGCATTGAATCATGCTCACGACTTATTTGAATGCTATTGATTTATTCTACATATTGTATTGTGTTGTATTGAATGGTACCAAAATTAATGATTGTTACTTGAATGAATGATGATCCATTCTCATACACCGTTTGACATCAATTTGATAATGGCTATGTAATGATATGAAATTCTAATGATGGTTCTATGTTCTTCTATTAAAGTTAATATGTTTCACTATATTCGATATTTACATCTATTTAAATAATTGTTCCACTTACACTGAGCTTTCATAAGCTCACCCCTAATAATGCTTAACTTTTCAGGTAAACCTCGAAATTAAGATCGGACTAGGCATTCGAAGAAAATTGCATTGGACCTCAGACTATTCTTAATAAGTATTATTAAGTCTTCATTGGTTTTGGCTTGCAATTTTTAATTATTTTTGGTATGTGACTTGGTAACTTTTCTTTTGGGGATTTTTGCATGCATGGTTTAAGATAATAACCGAAAAATGCATGATATCGAGCTTAAGTAAAATTTGACATTGTTCCTTAATTTCCATTGCATTGCAAATAAACCGTTTTTGAAAACAAAATCGATAAGGTAACTAAGTTTCCAAAATGAATTGAAAAATGGTTTTTCTGTTGCATTAGTTTAACATCGAGTTTTTACAAAGAAGAGTGACAGGCAAACGATTTTTTTTCTTAAACAACACTATTAATAATAAAATGAGTATTAACTATAGATTATCTAATAAATGAAATCTTTTAAACTAACTCAAAGTGTAAATACGGTTTTTCTCTAAAATGAGTTTATTTAATGTCTTCAAAAGTAATGTAAGTTAGCTTAGCCATTTCAGTGGCTAATGTAGCCTTCTCAATCTAGCCATAACGTCTAGGCCGGGTTAGGGAGGTTACAGTGACATTCTGAGATTGTGTCATATTATCACTTGAAAATTAAAAAACTATATAAATTTACAGGTGATGACGTTATATAATCTTAGAGTGTCACATACAGTATTTTACTAATCGAACCAATGGTTAAACCGATCAAAGCATTAGTTCCCGATTCAATCGATTTGATCAGTTTAATTACTAGACCAACAATAATTAAATAAATAATTAAAATTTCATAAAAAATTAAAATAAAAAATGTATTAAATTGGTTCAACTATTAATTTTTGTCTTCATTTTTTTATCAATTTCGAGCAATTTTCAATTTAATCGGTTCAATCCCTTTATTTAAACCAGTATATCAATTGATTCTCAATCCAACTGGCCCAACCAACCAATCTAGTCTAGTTCCAATAACATTGGTCACATAATTCAATCTTGACAGAATACAAGCTCAAGGATTAAAATGGATCTAGTTGTCAAGTTCAACTACCAAAGTGAACCAAAGAAGGAATAAGTACCAAAATGGACCTAGTTGTCAAGTTTAGGGACCAAAAATTAGATTATCTCTAATTCAAATAAACTAGTTTTTTTATTGGTAAACTATTGTTATAGTATGCCCAAAGACCAATCATGAGATGATTGTAATTACATACTCGTTTAACCTTATTTATTAATATAAGGCATTGTTATTATTATTTCAATTTCTTTTTCTGTTTATATAAATAAACTAAATTGTAATGAAGTCATAAGAAAATATTATTATTATTCTTAAAAGATCCTTAGTCAAGTATTATTGTGGGCATGGACAACAATAATGCATTGAGATTAATGTGTCGTTGATTGATGACAAAAAGTCGTCATTGACATAGGGATGTCAAAGTCAATACATGAGTATGTGTTAGAGAACAACAAATTGGACTAACCCGCTATGAGTATATTTTTTGGATTATTATGTAATAGTCACAATATTACTCATAGTGATAACTATGTATATGATCCTCAGACTTAAGATCATCGTTGTCCAACATTGTGATTCGTATATTTTGATATAGTCAAATGCCTACCATAATAGGTTATACTATAAAAATTGATGTTGGATATACCACAATCTATGTAGTGGGATATGGTTGATCAAGATAGGATTTATCCCTCCTACATAATGGGAGCAATATCTTAAGCCTCTTGATGGAGTGAGACTAGAAATGCATGGCCATGCTCGAATAAGTTGATATGAGATATCACACTTATTTGTTTATTGTAGTCTACTTAGAAAATTAAGAATTATGAAATTGGACTATATAAGTGTGACTATTCCATGACTTGTGTCCAATCTAGATATTAAATATAAAAGGATATAATACATGGAAAAATTATCACAAAAACATCATGTCGAATTATGACATCTTGTAACTTAGGTAGCAATGATGCACTGGTAGATGCCTCTCATTGCTTGTATTATTATAAATGTTCTAGTATTACTACTAACATTACAATAACCTACAGGGTCACACCCTATGGTTAAGACAAACAAAATCAAAACACATTTGGTATTGTGTTTAGTTGTCACATGAATTAAAGTAATTATTGAATTAATTTAAATTGATAGTTAAATATTAAATGAATTAAATGTAAAAGCTAGTTATACCCAAATAGAGAACATAGTTAAAATTAATATATAAATTTGATTCATATAAAATTTTAAAAGAATATAGTTTACCGAAATTATTATAATAAATTATTATTATCATTTCGGTCAAACATTGAAACATGGTAGTTATGATTCTTTTTGGAAAGAATATAACTTTTTTTAAATACTTTAAATATGTTGTAATTCTTTTTGGAAAGAATATAACGTGTTTAATGTTTTCCATATGTTTTGTATAAGATTGGGTTTTGTTTTCAATATATGCATACTAAAATCCCAAATTAGGGTAAGTGTTTTTTTTAAAAGAAAAATTGACAAAAAGGGTTTAGTAGCTGTTTTAGGAGATTTTTCTCTAGAATAGTTCCAAGAGAGTTTTTCCCTTTGTTTTAATATCAGGTGGGCTACGTAGAGGCCGTAGCATTTTCATTGTGGCTTGAAATCGACATCGAATTAGCAACATCCTCTCATTGTTTTCAGTTAAGAAGGTATATCTTCAACCTTATCTCAAACTGTATTATTCCTCAACTTTTATATTTTCTATTAATTTGAACTTGATTCTATATAAAAATTATAAAAAAAACTCAAAATTATTTTAAAAATGGAATTTTTTTTATAAAAATCTAGAAAAAAATAAAATCTCGAAAATTTCGTTGAAGAACTATTAGTTTTTTATTTTCTCATACATATTAGTTCTTCAACCCTTCACTACAACCATCGATAATGGAGTCGTGACCTCAAAGGCTTGGAGTCGAAACATAAGGCCCAGTGTTGCGACACAACACACCTGGTGTTGTGACATCCTTGGAAGAATGATCTAGGTTGGTTTCTCGTTGAAGTTTTTATCCCCTGAGTTGATGAAGGATCGGTGTCGCAGCTCACACGTATCAGTGTCATGATACCTAAAGTAGTTGATACTTTCTTCAAGGTTTGGCCAAAGTCATCTTCCTACATAAGCTCAAATCAATCATTAGACTCCCAACGACATAATTTTTCCAATTTAGGTTTCATAAGAGATAAAAATATAAGAAAAACTATCATTAACAATAAAATCTAAGAATCAATAAAAATCATTAAAAAATCATAAATTACTTGAAAACAAGCTCATTAAGTAATCGAGAGAGCCTAATTTGACATATCAAATTACAACAGATTAGTTGGTTACTTTGAAAGGTTGCATGATTTCATGTTTTACGATCCTTCAAATGCATCCTATTTTGGAGACAATGAATATTAAGTTTATTGAGGATTTTGATTACAATAATAGAGATCAAAATAGGCAAATTGTGTTTGAAGAGGAATTATTAACATTCTTGCTACGGTTATAGCTAAAAGTGATCAAGTAGCTTTACCTAACATTTTTCAATAGCCTCAAGTTTATGTGTCTAGGAAAAGATTAGTCAAAGAAAAAGGAAAGGTAATTTCGAATGAATATGTCATTTATCTCCATAATCATGAATCTGATAAAAGACTAAAAGATAATCCTATCACTTTTAGTCAAGTCTAGTCATGTCAAAACTCTAACAAATAGATTGATGTCTATGGAGGACAATGATATTTTGGATCTTGTGGAGTTACCATATGGGTCAAAATCGATTGGTGGTATGTCACATCCTAAAATTCATGTTAGTGGACTAGATTCCAAAATTAGGATCATAGTAATTAAATAAAATTATTATAAAACTAATCGAGATTAAAATTTAGGTTGGAAAACCAAAATTAAGTGTTCAACTATTAATTTTCTTAAAACAGATTTTAAAAATGAAATTAGATTTGAAAATAATTAAAGAAATGGGTTTTAATTTGAAATAAGGACTGATTTGAAAAAGGGTGAAAACTGAAAGTTTTTAAAAGGCAATTTTTCCAAAATTTAAAAATCAATTTCCCAGTTGCCTATTTAAACTCGCAATCCCATTTTTCCCTCTCTTCTCATCATCCATTTCAAATTTTTCTCAAATCTAAATCTGAGTTTTTCTCTCGAAATTAACTCATCCATATTGATTTTCTAGCCTTCCAAACACCAATTCTTCCTTTAATTTTAAAGAGAATCCATGTTTTCTTCATCAATTTTTTTATTGTTCTTCAAATGTTTTTTATCGAATTAGATCTACACTTTGTCGTTCTTCTCAAATTGAGGTAATATTCTGATTCTTATTTTAAATCTAAGCTTTCTTCTTCTTTTTTATAATTCAAAATTTGATTAACTATTACGAGATTTTAATAGACCTAAAGCTTCCAAACCAAAAATTGGATTAAAATGGTGAAACTCGAAATATTAAGTTAACTTGCTGTTTTAAATTTACTTTCAACTTATTTTTAACTAATTAGAATGTTTGTAAACTCAATTTTATAGATCATTAAAAGATTTTTACAAATATACACTTTTCCCTCTTTAATTGATCTTGTCTGCTTAAATTTTTGAAAAAATTAGATATAACAAATTAGGTGATTTTGACATCTTAGATCTATAATAATATGAAATTTAGGATCTTAAGAAACAATTTAGGGATTAGAAACGAAAATTGAGAGGGGAAATCTCTTATTTTGGTTAAAAAGATTTTGGTATTAGGAGGGAAAATCATAGATCTATAATTTTGATACAGATTGAATATGATTAAGACTATAAATGATAAGTTTGTAATGTGTTTAATATGTATGCAAAGTGTCGGTTATCGGTTGGACCAGTAGCTTATCAGGTCGTATGAGATCATTGAGAGAGTTGGAACAGTAGCTTATTGGTTGGCTTTGCCGTTAGAATTAAAAAAGATTCATAATGTATTTCATGTATCAATATTATGAAGGTATCGATCAAACTCTTCACATGTGATTTCACCCGCAGATGTTGAGATTCAGCCAGATATGACGTACAGTGAAGAACCGATTAGAATTCTAGCTCGGGAAGTTAAAGAATTGAGGAATAAAAGTATAGCTTTAGTTAAAGTTCTCTAGAAACGACACGGAATCGAAGAGGCTACCTGGGAACCGCAAGAAGCTATGAAAGTGTAGTACCCAAACTTATTATCTGGTAAGATTTTCGGGGACCAAAATTTCTTTAGGGGGAGAGTTGTAATAACCCGTTTTCAGTTAAATAAGAATAGTGATTTTAGAACAACAAATTTGGCTAGTAAATTATTCTTTTATTATTATTTTAATGTTTATGGGATTATATTAAGGTAGTATTAAAATTTCATTAAGAAATTTTGCATGATTAATTAAGTAAAAAAGACTAAATCGTAACAAATGTAAAAGTAGAGTTCTATTAGTTAAAAGGGTCAAATGGTTATGAAACCTTAAACTAAAGGACTTGAATGGTAAATAGACCAATTGAGGTGGCAGTGGATGTTTATGGACATGGTTTTGATGAAATTATTAAAGTTTTTAAAGGTTAAAATGGTAATTGGGTAAATTAAGCTTAAACTAAATAAAACAAAATTTTTTATATTCCTCATTCAATACCCTAAACTTATTTTAGCCATTAGAGAAGAGGGAGCATTTAGTCAAGCTTTGGTTGAGTGTATGGTGAGTTTTCAAGCCCCGTATTTAATGATTTTTATGTTTTCGGGATCATTTTAGCTTAATCTAGCTAGCCCAGGGGTCAATTTGTAAAAATTTTAAAGGTTGAGGGCTATGCCATGAATGTTCTTGAATGATTTTTGATGTTGAGTGATAAACAAGTTTTACAAAGTGATTTTTGATAAAATTTAGAATTAGGGACTAATTTGTTAAAGGTATAAATTCTAGGGTTTTATTGTGAAATGCTGATAAATATGAGTTGTTTCAAGGTGTCTTACATGTTTAGTTAACATAGATTTAGATTAAAATGGTTAGATTTTAAGTTATAAGTCTAAGGACTAAATTGTGAAAAAGTTAAAATGTTTGGGGCAAAATAATAATTTTTCATAAATATGAAATATGGGTTTTAGATCAAGATAAACCATGTACGGACCTAGATTGATGCAAAGCAAAAGCTTCAAATTAGCTTGATTTAACTTCTACTCCCCTAATCGTCGAGGTAAGTTCGTATGAATGATTATCGTGTTTATGTATTTAAATTGAATGTTATTATGTTATTTATAATACAAATGATCGATGTATAAACCTATCAATACTATGATGAATTGAAGGATATCAAGTCTTAGTTGAACCTTAGGAATTCGTAGGATACAAATGACATGTCATTAGGGATTTCATGTTTCGGGTGCTGGTCTTGAATGTCCTACTGATGGCTGAGGTCCTGCATTTGTTGTGGATATTCCATAGCTCATGTGAGAAGCACCGTGTAGCTTACATTCTAACCCACAGCTCGTGTAAGTAGACCCATTTCACAGCTTATGTAAGTAGGCTCATTTCACAACTCCTGTGAGCAATGATGTAAAGGAAAGGTTACAATTATGTATGGGCACACTTCATGTGAGCTTTCCCGAGTATCCGATGAAATTTTAGATGGTTCAACTGGCGTGAAAAAGAAACGAAATGGTAAGTGTTCAAATGGAATGTATCATGAACTTATGGAAAGGAATTGTGATTTAAATTATGTGAATACATGTGTAAATTACCTGAGATGGATGAATTCATTTGAACCATGTACAAAAGTACTAACTTGTGAATTTGATGATGTCTTATAGGCATTATGCCAAGCTTATGGTTTTAGTTAGTATTACAATTATGTTATATACATTATGTAAATAAATGGTAAGTTGTGTTTAAGTTTATACGAGCTTACTAAGCATTAATTGCTTACATAGTTTTTTTCCTATGTTTCATAGATTATTGGAAACTCAATTTGGTTGGAAGCACGTCGAAGATCTATCACACTATCCAACATAAATATTAGCAATTTTTTTAATGTTTTGTAATGGCATGTATAGGTTGAATTGTAAAGGTATTTTGTTGATGTTTAGTTGGTGTTTGGCTTGTATAAGTTGTGGAAGTTAACTTGGTTGGTACCATTTGATGCCATGTTAGGTTGTGTCATTTTGGTTACTTATGATGCATGTTTTAGATGACTCTTATGGTAAGTTTGGAATGATATGATAATGGTCATGCTAGTGGCATGTTTTGGAAAGTTTTGAACTAGAATTTGATCATTGAAATGTAGTAAAATTTTCATGATTAGGTAAGTGTTGTTGTGTGCATTTATGGTCCCTTTGAGAGGCTTATTAGTTAGTTGATTTAAGACTCTTGAAATGACAAATGTATGTATGTTTTGATAGGGTTTCGATGCCTTGAAAGTGTGCACAAATGATCCAAATGTTTATGCATGAAATGGTGTTGGAAATGGCTTGATTTTAGGTAAATTTGAGTCCACACGGCCTGAGACAGGGGGATGTGACTTAACCATGTGAGACATACACCCTGGCGACACGATCATGTGTTATCTAGTGAATTCCTTAGGTTGCAAGTCAGTGAGTTACATGGCCTAACACACGGCTTGGCACAAAGGCGTGTGACCCTACTCGAAGAGTTACACGAGTGAGGGTACGGGCTGGGACACGGTCGTGTGTCCTAAGTTTAAAGGTTACATAGCCTGAGACACGGGTATGTGTCTTAGCTGTGTGAGGCACACGGCCTGGCCACACGCCCATGTGACCCCTATTTCCAATTTTTATGACTTTTTCTTAGACTTTTCAAATGGTTTCAAATTGGTCCCGAATTACTTCTATGCTATTTCTTGGGCCTCGAGGGCTCGATTTAAGGTCGACATGTATGTTTATGATTGGTTTATGATTTGAATATGTTATTGAATGATATTAAGTTTAAATGTTCCCAATTGTACCGTAATGCTCCATAAGCCTAATCTAGCGACGGATATTGGTTAGGGGTGTTACACTCCATTCACTGGGATAGTGTAGGGTGTTTGGGTAGTGTTAGCATTCATGCTACACTTATATGGGATAGCGTTAGATTCTTTGAGTCATTTGGAGTATCCAATGCTTTATGTTTCTCCATGTTTCATGGTCACAAAATGCCAATATATCAATATGAAATGCTATGAGTATGTTTAATGCAATGCCATTATTGATTGATATAGTATACTTTCTTTTAGTTGGAGTATGGGTTTAATTGTGGCAATTTTTAAGCACTCACTGAACTTGAATAAACTCATACTTTGTATGACTGTTTTGCAGAGAGAAAGCTATATTTAAGGAGGAGAAGTGAGCAAGCTAAGTGATCCAAGCAAGGCATTCCTCTTGAGTATGTGTTATGACTTTTTGGCTATGAAAATAAATGCAATGGGGTGCCATACTTGAGGGAAATAGACTTTTTCATTTCATTGGTTTGTAAATGGACTTTTAATGAATGTTTTTGTAACAATCCATTTTTCAGTGATATCGAAAATAGTAGTTTCGAAATCACAATCTCGACGAGTGAGACCGTAAATAGTATTTATTAATATTTTTTAGTTGATTATAGTGTTTTAATAAATTTTGACTTGGTAAATTTTGTTAATTGGATAGTTAACAATGGTCAAGTGGTATGTCCCTAAAGTTAGTGGTTTTAGAAATTGAGGTATCGGGACATCGCTTCTATAAACCGAGCCCGTAAATATTAGTTATATAGGGTTATTGAAATTTGGTTAAGAAATTTTAACGTTTGGATAAATAATTAAAGAAAAAGGATTAAATTGTAAAAGTTACAAAACTTATTTTCTATTGATTTTTATTAACTAAAAAGCATAATTAAATATTGTTAAAGGTTTTAAATGGTAAATATACCATTTTTAATAGTGTTGGTGTAACAACCCGTTTTTAGTCAAATCGGAACAGTAGTTTTGGGACCACAAATCTGAAGTTGAAATAATAGTTTTATTATTATTTTATTGTCTACAGTATGATAGTATGATTGTATGAAATTTTCGTTAAGAAATTTTATCGTTTGAAATCTTTGATAAAAATGACTAAATCGCATTAGTGCAAAAGTGATGTTTTAATTAGTTAAGGTATTAAATGGCCATGATATTAAATAGTGGTGGTCCTTATGTGGTAATTATACCATTGTTAAATTGAGTGGACAAAGATGTACATTATTTAGATGATCTTAATGTTTTACCATTAAGGTTAAATTTGTAATTTGGTTATTAAATGTTAACTAAATAAAACAAAAACCAATTTTTTTATGTTATCATCTTCCTTAGCAGAAATTTGAAGCGAAGAAAAGCCATAGTTAGGTTTTCATTCGACCAAGCTTATATAGCTCATTAAGGTACAATTTTTGTCCCGTTTTAATGATTTCTATGTTTTTGAGATCGTTGCAGCTTAATCTAGCTAGCCCAGGGACTAATTTGCAAAATTGTTAAAGGTTTAGGGTTTTTCCATTGATAAATGTTGGTGTATTTTGATGTTTAAAGATAGAAAATGCATGCTTATTGATAGATAAACAACATTTGTTAAGTGATTTTTAGTAAAATGTCTAAATAGGGATTAAATTGTGAAATGTGTAAAATTTATTCTTAATTTGTAAAATAAATGAAAAATATGGGCTACTAGGGACCTAATTGAAATTTGGATAGCATGAGTTTAGGTTAAATTGTATGAATTTGAATTTTATGAAATAAAGACTAAATTGTAAAAATGTGAAATATTAGAGGCGATAGTGTAAAGTTGCCATAATGTGTATTTTGGACTAAATTGAATAGAATGATAATTAAATAAGTTATTTTTTTATTACATTTAGATCAAGAAAAGCTAAATACGGATTTAGATTGGGGAAAGAACAAGGTTTCGAACTAATCGACTCGTTTCATTATTTTTGCAATTGAGCTAAGTTCGTATTTAATAAGCATTGTTAGAATTATGTTTTTAAATGCTTCAATATTGTATAAATTGTGAATACGACATTACGGACATGTTCGACGACGATTCGGCAAGTGTGAAATCCCGGTTGAAACTTAAGAATAGATTAAGATACAAATGACATGTCATTAGGGATTATGTGATTTGGGTGTTTATCTGTACGTCCTACCGGTGGCTGATTTATCCAGCATGTGTTGTGGATACTCATCAGCTTGTGTGAGCAGCATCGTGTAGCTTCGTCATGACCGTCAGCTTGTTTGAGCAGACCCATTGATAGCTTGAGAGTGAACATTATATGTGATACGAGATTGAGATAGCTTCGGCTATATATGTGGAATTTAGGGTGCGAGATTCCCAAGTATCCGATAGTATTTCGATTGGTTCAACGAGTATATCAGAGATATGGTTGAGTATGAATTTGGTACGAGATAGTACAAGTATGTACATGAACCGTACAAGCTTTGAAATGAGAAAATTTATGAAATTCATAACTAATTTGGTGAATGAAAATGTTGAAGGTTTGTGAATCATTGAGATATGTTATGTTATGTTTTAATTGCTTATATTATGCATATATGGTAAGTTGATTTTAATGCAATACGAACTTACTAAGCTTTGTAGCTTACTCTGTTTATTTTTCCATGTTTTATAGTGAAATCAAAGCTAACTCAGATTTGAGAATCGTCGGAGACCTCATCACACTATCAAGCTATCATTTTGGTATTTTTGAATCTATGTTTTTGGTATATGGAATGTATAGGAAGTGTGGTCATTTTGGTTATGTTTTGGTAATGAATTTAGCCATTTGAGTTGGCTTGTAAATGTTAAGTGTTTGATGTGTGTATAGCCATGAGACTTGTCTTATTTTGGTATATTTTTTGTGATGTATATATATGTGCAAATGGCTTTTGTTATGTGCTTGATGATGGATTGTAAATGCTTGTGGTGAATGTTTGATATTTGAGATTGGTTTGCTTGTGAATTAGGTAAATTAATGTTTATTGGAAAGCACCCATTTAGGTGATGTGAAAATGTAGAATTTGGCATGAATGGAATAGCCTATTTATATACTTGTGAGTATTGTGGATAATGGTATAAAATTAGTATGAATTAAGCTTATTTGAGATTGGATGAATGCATATTTATGCCACATTTTGGTGTCATTTGTTTTGATATAGGTATATGTAAATTTGGGTGGCAAGATGGCTTGGTAAATAGCCTATTTTTGTCTACATGGGCAGAGACATGGGAGTGTGTCTTAGCCGTGTGTGACACATGATCAGGTTACACAACCGTGTGTGACACACGGTCAAGGTGCTGAATTAGAAATCAAGTCAGTATGCTTCACACGGCCCAACACACGGGCGTGTGACTTGGCCGTGTGGCATAAGTTAGTATACCCTACAGGTTTGGCACGGCCTAACACAGGGCCTGGCACACGGGCGTGTGTAGCCATTTCGAAGGGCACACGGGCATGTGGTTGGCCGTGTGACCCAAGTCAGAGAGTTACACCTGGTAGGACACGAGCTGAGACACAACCATGTGATCCCATTTTGAATGTCCACACGACCTGTGACACGAGCGTGTGTCCCCTGTATTTTGTAAAAATTTTTAACTTTTCCAGAAATTTCATAAGTTATCGGTTTAGTCCCGAACCACTCTTAAAGCATGTTTTGGGCCTCGTAAGCTCGTATTAGGGACAATGTGGTTGATGTTGAATGATGATTACATAGAATTGAAAATTTTATGTGAAATGTATGTTTAAATGTGTTATAAGTCCGATAATGCTCTGTAAATCTATTCCAGCATTGAATACGGGTGAGGAGTGTTATAGTTGGACAGTTAATAGGGATTATTTAATTAAAAAGTGATGTTATTATAATATAAAACATTATATTATATGTTAAAATAGTAAATAAAATAAGAATAGAAATGAAATTTATAATTCATTCATCTTCTTCATCTTAACTGATTAAAAAAAGGGGAAAATGAGACGTAGCTCATGTCTAGCTTCAAGCTTCAATTGCTAAGTCATTTTTTATCGATTTCTAGTAATTTTTATATTTTTGATATCGTTGCAACTAGGTCCAGCTAACCCGTACCCCCATTTTTGAAATTTTTTAAGATTTTGAAATTTACCATTGATGAATTCTAGGTATTTTTGAAGCTAAGTGATGAAATTGTAGTCTTGGTTGATGTTTAGAACTATTTTGAAAAGTGATTTTAGTTAGTTTTTAGTTAAATGATTAATTTGTTAAAATATTAAAATTTACATGAAATTCTTGTGAATTTTGAGTAATTTTGGACTGTACTAAAATAGGAATAAATTCGGCTAGTATAATTGTTTGTGAAATTTTGTTAAATTTGGAAATTCGAGTTTAGGGACTAAATTGAAATAAATGTAAAAGTTTAAGGAAAATATGTAAATATTGAAAACTTAAGGTTCATATGCATAAAAGTGAGTTGGAATATGTATTTAAATTTGGTAGTTATAGATCAAGATTTGATTCGTAAGGAAGATAATTGAAGAAAAGGAAAAATTGCATATTAGTCCTTACGAGTCAACCGTTGGTAGGGGTGAGCGTTCGATCGAATCGAATTGAGTGAAAAAAATTCAAGTTAATCGAGTTGAAGAATTCTATTTTATCATCCTAACTCAATTTGAAAATTTCTCGAATCAAGTCAGTAAGATGGAATTCGAATCAAATCAAATCAAATATATTTGTTCGAGTTAATTTAAAAAATGATTTTGGTGTTTTATTTTTTATTTTTATGTAATCTTTTTTTTAACCTTTTTCTTTAAAGTTTTTAAAAATTATCATACAAAGAAAAAAATGAAGTAAACAAATAAAAGTAACTGATTAAAAAAGAATAAGAGGATTTTGATTTTGGGGGGTAAAGGGGGAGAAATAAAATATTTATGGGGGATTTTGATTTTTGGGAGTAAAAGAGGGAGGGAAAGTAAAAAAAAAATTGAAGAGAAAGGGAAAGTAAAAAAAAATTGATGAGAAGAGTTTAGGGGAAGGGGTTGGGGGTAGGGTGGGGTAGTTTAATATTCAGTTTATTATAATTATTCAAGTTATTCAAATTCAAAAACTCAACTCGAACTCGAAATTTGAAACAAAATTTAAGTTGACTCAATTAACTCGATTAGAATAATTCGAAATTTGAAAAAAAAAATTTGATTTTTTCGAGTCGAATCAATTTTTACTCACTCCTAACCGTTGGTATATATTAGGTAAGTTCGTATTTCATTTTAAAATATTACATTTGAATTTATAAGATTAATTGATAGCTTTATATATGTATCTATGTATTATTGATTATGATTGTTTTGATTTGAAAAAAGAAAAAGGACTGTTATTGAAATACATCATGGTATTATAATTGAAAAAGAAAAGACCATGGTTGAAAGAGACCATGGCATTACATTCGATATTTACAAATCCATGAAAAGGTTGAAAAGGATGTATCCGAAAATGATATCAAATGAAAAGGTTGAAAAAGATGTATCCGAAAAGGATATTAATGAAAAGGTCGAAAAAGATATCAATGACAAGGTCGAAAAGGATAGTAATGAAAGGTCCATATCTCATCCTCCATCCATTCGCTATTCAGGTAACATGTTTCAGGTGAGATATGTATCGTAAGTTTGAATATGAGATAAATGTTTTGCTTAGTATAGTTTGAAAATGAATATTAATGTCTTGGTGTAATTATATGTTTCATATGTTTATAAATATGATATCTAGTTATGTTTGGAGTGTGTTTAGAGAATTAAATGGTGGATATGTGATGTAAGTTTAAAGTATGAAATTATGGCATTGAGTTTGAGTTAATTTGGATGTTAACTTGTGGTACTATTGAGGGTACATTGGATAGACATTTAGATTAATTGATATATGTGTGTTTTAGCATGTAATAGGGCTTGAATGTTGATTTGATAAGTTGGTTTGTTTTGAGTTTGAGCCAAGCTTATATGTGTCTTAATGTCCTTAGTTGATGAGTTGCAAATGAAAGTGAACATATATGGTATGACATTTATGTATGCTCTTACAAAAGTAGGTAAAGTATGGTTGAATGGTATGCTTTGAAATGGTTATTTGGTATATTTTATTTATGCTTATTGAGTCAAGTTGAGGTGTTAAATTGTGGTATCAATTGAAAATATATTGGTTTGGCACCTAAGTTGGTTGATTTTGGTATGTTCTAGGTATGTTTTAAAGTGTTTTGGCCATATGAAAATGAATGGAAATGTTATGTTTGTTGTGCAAAAAAAGGTTAATGTTTTGGCTAGTTTTAAAGGAAATTTATGCTGCACACGGCCTGGGACACGGGCTGTCACACAGCCGTGTGCCACACACGGTCACCCCACACGGCCATATCTTTCAAGTCAGTATGCCACACGGTCTGGCACATAATTTGTGACATGGATGTGTAGCCCTATTTCGAATACCCACATAGGCAGTCACATGGGTTGGGACACGACTGTGTGTCCAGATTTTGAATGTCTACTTGGCCTGGGCTATGTCACATGGCCTAGCCACACGGTTGTGTGACCCCTGTTTTCAAGTTTCTTTTCCAAAATTTTCAATTTTGTTTCACTATGACCCCAGAATGTTTTGAACTATTTTAGGGTCCCGTAAGCTCGATTTAAGGCTTATAAGTGTATGTTTACTATAATTAAATTGTGTTATTGAATGTTATTAATTAAATTTCATGATTGTTTTTATAGTAAGATAAATGTGCTGATTTGTACTATAATACTATGTAACCCTAATCTAACGTCGAAGACGGGTTAGGGGTGTTACAGATTTAAGGATTTTTTAACTTGATTTTATGTTTGATTGATGCTTGAGAATAATGTTTGAACATGTTTGATTTTGGTGGTGTTTGTATGGTATTGATATATATGTCTCTTGGTTAAGTACTTGATGTAAATGCTTAGATTGTAGGTTGGATGTCTTGATATGTTTATAATAACCAAATGGTATGAAATGAACCTATATTGCACTTCGAAATGCACTATTTTCATATTTGGCATGTTGAGTAAATGAAATGAGAACTTAGGTTTGCATGCTAGCATAATCTTTTACTTAGGATGTTTAAAATGTGTTGATAGATGTTCTAGTGTAATTGAGAACAATTTGTATGATCTATGTATGCCATATAACATGTTAAAATAGAGATTTTTTTATCAAATGCATGATATGGTATGATAAGTTGGATGAAGAAGTGTTAAATTCAGGTTTTTGAGTTGTTTCTGTAGAAACTGCAGGTGACATCACGACGATATTTATATGATGTCGCGATGAGAGATTGACGTCAAGATGCCTTTTTTTGTGTCATCGTGATTAGGGGCAACATCTAGGTCACGTCATGATGAGGGGTTCGCGTGGTCACAACATGACAAACTGTCGGCTTTGGGGAAGTTAACTAGTCTTACAGTTTAGTCTTAGATTTTATACAATGAAATTGGAGTCCTTAAATGTCATGAATTGCTAAGAAAATTTTCATGATTGAGATTTATATGTTTAATTTCATAAATTTACTTTTAATTTTGCAAAAAGATTTTTTGAATATTTTGCCAAAGTTTACGATTTAGGCCTTAAACCTTTATTTTAAAAATTACTTGGGTTTTACTTGCCAGTTTTAGTTGATTTTTTTTCAAATATTGTTTTAATAATACCCTATAAACTAAATGCATGTTTAATTTAATGTTTCACAAATGATTTGTGTGTCATATGTAAAATGATGATTTTACCCTTGATGTTATTTTGATGATTTTTGCTAGAAAAGCATGATTCTAGGGTTTGTATGTTTATTTTTACTTGATGATTGATTGCTATGCATGGATATTGTGTAGTGTGAATGGTGGTTTTATGGTGTGATCAATGGTCAGTAAGGAGGTCACGTAAGTGACTAATGTGACGTTCTGGATTCGGGTCGATCCGTCTTAGTCCGGTTTAGGGCACCACATGGTAAATGGATTTTTAAAACCAAACGAAATTCAAATGAGAACATTACAAAAAAAAAATAAAGCATGCCTAGTTATCAAGGGATTCACTTAAAAGGAAGGTATAAATTTAAAGAGACTTTTTTTTACTGATTTTGACGAATGGCTCATTTAAAATCATCTTGAAACTTGTAACTTATTATGGTTTAGAGTTATATCAAATGGATGTAAAGACAACATTTTTCAAAGAACACATTGAGAAAACAATATACATGATGCAACTAAAGAACTTTGAGTCCAAAGATTTAAAGCACCTGTATGTAAACTTAAGAAGTCCGTTTATAGTTTAAAATAGGCATCTCGATATTAGTACAAAAAATTTGATAAGGTGACAACTTTTTTGGTTTTTAAAGAAAAAATCATTGATTAATGCATAAATATATATCAAGTTACTGGGGGCAAGTTCATTATCCTTGTGATATATGTAGATGACATTTTATTGGCAAGCACTGATGTAAGCGTATTGCACAATGTTTTTAGAACCGAATTAATGAGTTCAACCACCGGTTCAAAATTTAAAAAAAAAAAACTCTAATATAATATATATTTCAAATAAATTAAAAGAGCATTCTTTTTTTCTTTTTTTATCTTAGAAATGTTTTCCATTACCTTGATTCCCGTGCAAGCATTCTCAATTCCCATGCATTTCAAATCAACCAATTCACTTTAATTTTCTAATTTTCGAATTTCCAACCCAATTTAAGACTATCAATTTTTAATACTTAAGAAAAAATTCCATTTTTAGTTATTTATTATTTTAAGTCTTTAACTTTTCAACTCTTATTTATTCTCCTTTTTTCCATTCTCCAGATTGTTTTTTTTTTCTTACATTATTCTTATTATTTCTTTTGCGTCAATTCATCATCATCTTCCTTTTTCTTTCACCTATTTTCTTTACCAATGATGAAGCCAGGAACAGTTTCATTATTTACCTATTTTTTCAAATCTCTCAAAATATAAAAATATAAAGATTGTTGTGGTTTCTTAGTTCATATTCTTTCTTTCTTTTAAACCACTTTAGAAAATGGAGAAGACTTTTGACTTCTCGGTTTATCGATATCACACCGCTTAGATTAGAGTTTTTTAAAATTATTTTTAAAATTAATTTTGGGCTAGCTAAAGGTTGGGAGTTATTTTTTAGGGGCTAGTTGGATTGGGTAATGGTTGGTTTTTTTTTTTTTTTCGGTTTGGGCTAGATGAAAATGGCTCAAAATCATAGAAACCAATTCAACTTATTTTTTTTATCAGTTTGTGGTTGATGATTTAATAACGATTCAAAACGGTTTGCAATTCAAACAGCTTAATTATTATCATTAGACCGGTTTATTAATCAGTTTTGAGTCCAACTAGTTGGATCAACTGATTTAATTTAAATAATATTGATATTGCATGAAACAAAGAGATTGTTGTCTAGCAAATTTCAAATGAAAGATCATGGTAAGGCATTCTATGTTTTAGGTATATAGATTCATATGTATTATACCAAAAGTATACTTGGACTATTGTAAGAGGCTTTATATTAATAAGGTGCTCAATAGATTTGACATGCAAAATTATAAATTAAGAGATACACTTGTAGAAAAATGGTGATAATTTTATTTTGCTCCAATGTCCAAGGACAGACATAAAGAAGAAAGAGATGAAAAAATTTCCATATTTATTAGCACGGTAAAGTCTCATGTATGCACAAATTTGTACGCATCTAAATATAGTGTATATTGTGGAAATGTTAGGTAAATATTTAAGTCACTCAGGAATGGAGCATTAGAAAGCAATAAAATGACTTATAAGATATCTTCCAATAACTAAAGACGACATGCTTAATTATAAAAAAAATTATTTAGAGATCTTGAGATATTTTAATTTAGATCTTGAGATATTCGTTAAGGCTTCTTCAACATAGAAGCAAAAATTACTATCTGATGTAAGACATCAAATCAAGGAATATGACATTAGAAATTTATCATAGGGTTGCATATAGTTGATGGTATAAAAAGGCCATTATAAAAAGAAAGACTTTAAGAGACATATACACGTCAAATTCTAGTTGTGAAAGAACGAGTTTAAGAGACATTTAGTGTCAATAGAGAATATTAATACAAATTCAATGATTGCGGAGTGTTTGCCACCTAAAGTATTTTATGGGCATGTGGCTCATGTAGATGTTAAACCATTTGATGAGTTATTTTAACGAGTTTATTGTTTTACTTACGCTTTTGACTTGTATACTTTTTTTTTTCTTTTTTTTTTATATAAACTAAGGTTTTATTGAATATTTTGAAAAAAAAATCATTTCTATCATGGTTTTACATAAAGTATTAGGAAGCTAATAAGTGTTCAACCATAAGGCAAGATATAAATAAGTTTCCATGAACTTTTCATATTATATATTCATATTTGATTCATATTGTGAACCATTGATGGATTTAATTATGAATATATGTTATTAAAACTACGTTGGTGATATATATTAGTAAAATTAATGGATTAGGTTGTTTTGGAATATTTTAATTATAATAACAAATGTTTTTGCACACTAAAATTTTAGCTAGGTAGAATTCTTTAGAATCATATATGGTCTTAGTCAGAGATTGATAGCAGTTAATGTATTCACATATTGTAATAGGTTAATTGTGAATTTAAAAGAGTTCGATTATTTGACCTAATATGGTATTAAATAATTTGAGGTTATAGAAATATGATTTGATTTGGTATGTTTACACATTCAATATTCTTTAGTTATAGTTGATAGATCCATAACTCAGAAGATTTTGATTACTTCAATGATTTCTCGCATGGATCAAAATAAGTCTTTTATTATTGTCTATTTATTCACTTTTATTTTAGTAAAACAAATAATTCCATGAATGTAGTGTTTTTTTTTTATCATAAAATTCAAAATTTTAAGTAGAATAATAAAAAATAAATCTAATTTTGATCCAAAATCCAAGTAATAAATGGGACAACTAAGATTTTTAACTCCTCCTTTCAATCTACAAATTACACATATCATGCATATTCAATTTTCACATAATGGAAGCAAGAAAAACGTCTGTGTTTTATGAAAGGGAGACTCTGCTCGGTAAAATAAGATAGTTCCACCCTGTAGGTCGCACGCTACCATACTTTCAATTTCAGACTCCAAGTTCCAAGCCCCCAACGGCGATTCCCATTTGGCACCCGCCTTGGCTCCCCGATTGGATTCGTCGCTACCCAACAACAAATTGTTTCAATGCCAACTCTCTAACTCCTCCTTTCTAGCCCTCACTTACCTAATATTAGATTCAAAATCCCAATTAGAAAAAGGGAAAAACCAGCAGCATGCTTCGAAGGTCAATTTTAGAATTATCACGGCACCGAGGGTCTCCTCGGAGAATACCAAGGCAGATTATATCCCAGGTAAATTCAACTGTTTTTCGGTTTCAGTATGAATTTTCTAGTTCCAATGTAGTTCCTTTATCTATAATTGTTCGGTTTTATAATGTATGGTTAAAATGTAGTGTTCATCACCGTTTCTTTATTCGAGAAAGCAATTTTCGACCTCTCCTGGAGAAAATCCTACTCCAAAACCTGGTTCAGCTGGTGGTCCGCCTGAATCAAATAGTGGGTTTTCAAGAGTTGTCCTTGGCAGTGCTGTTATTGTTGGTGCTGCGTTGGTTGCTTACCAAGCTGGATACTTAGATCAATATTTTGGTCAAGTGCCCAATGATTCTGTTGATTCAGCGAAAATTGGTTTTGATGGTAAAGATGAAAATGATGCGCAAGTTGTTACTTCTCATGATGAAGAAATTAAAGGACAAACTAATTTAGACTTGCACGAGCAAGAAGATGCAACGCGTGTCAGTCTTCCTGAAACTTCGAGTGAAACCCCTAGTGTAAACCACCCTAATGTGGAAGTTAAGGAGGAAGTTAAGTCGAATGTCTCGAATGAAACACTTGGAAATAGCTCAACGTCAGGACCAGAAAAGCCGTTGCCAGAATATTCTCAGAGCAGCTTGCCATCTGCTGATCACAGTGCAGATGCTGCTGTATCCGCTGAGGGGAATGTTGAAAAGGCTGGGTCTGAAACTGCACCAATACCAAACAAGGAAATTCGCGATATTCAATTGGATACCCAATCAAGTGTATCCCTTGGGGAAAAGGAGACAAAAGCTGTAGAACCTCATTCTCATGCTACTGAAAACAGACCGCAGGTGCTCTTTTCTGTGCATTCTATATTTATGTTCATACTTTGGATTCTATCTTTTTCGGTATAATTTGAATGCAAGCGATTAGTCTTGTGTTAAAGGTGGATCAAATGCACTTTAATATGAACTAAATATAGATTGCCCTGTTATTGCTAGTATGTTTTTGCTGCTAGATTACTGCCTCTCATTAAACCAATCATAACAGCTACACTCCTTAGGCAATTGTCACTAGGCAATTGTCACTTGCTTTCCCCGCAAACATCACGGGCACATCACATGTGTATCTATGCTCATTCTTATTTCTTCCAATGTAATTTACTTGGATCTTCAAATTTGAGAGCCTTTGTTAAGTTTTTGCATGGGTGCATAAAGAAATGCTTCAGTATGTTAGACAACCACACTCAGTTTTGGTGGCCTGTTGTTGCAGGATGAAATAAGTAAAGGTGCAGAAGCACCTAGTTTTGCCTTTGAAGAAAGCCAAATAAAAGCTGTGCCTTTTCTGCATCCCAGTATAGCAGACATATCTCAGGCATCTTTCTTTTTCTCTTCGGTTTCTCTTCTTAGCACTCTACATTTCAGTTGCTTCTGATTTGTAAACTCATGGAATTTCAGTATGAACCATTGTTATTTTTTGAAGGCCGTTAAATGAAACTTATTAAGACTCTCCTTGTCTCTATGACTTTTCATGTTTTATTGTCTGAGTTTCATAGAAGGTTTGATCTTCCAAGAAATTGGCTTAGGATTGCGTATCTGAGTAATTAAAGCTTATTTTATGTCTTTGTGCTTGGGAATGACTGTCAACAGAGGTGATAAAGTGCAAGCAGATCCTATTCTTTGTATTAATATATATACACATACACATAGTACTATTGCTTCAGGATGACAAAGAACCTCTTAGTCAAGGAAAAGGCTTTATAGGGAGGTTTTATCCCCTAAGAAATTGGCTTAGGGTTGCAATATCTCTTTTATGTCTCTGCTTATATGGGGGAATACTGTGCCAGCCTTTTCTAGGCTTTCTGTACATTCCTGTAATCAATACTGAAAGAATACTCTCTTTATCAAGGTATATTTGTCCTGCACTGGCTCAATGTAAGACCCAATTTTGGTGTTCTACTGTTGCTGGATGAACAAAGTAAAGGTGCAAAAGCGTCTAGTTTAGCCCCTGAAGAAAGTCTAATAAAAAATTTGCCATCTTTGCATCCCACTATAGCAGACATACCCCAGATATCTTTGTTTCCCTCATTGGTTTCTCTTTTTAACACCTGACCATCATGGAATTCCTATGTGAACCATTGTTATTATTTGAAGGCTGGCTAGTGAAACTTATTAAAATTTCCTTATCTCTTTGGTTTTTCATGTATCATTGTCTGATTTTTCTTAACATTGGAATCCACCTCGTTCTTATTATGTTCTTCTGCACATTGTTGGTTTAAAGGATAGAAAGAAGTATGATTTGACAGCTTCTTGCTTCTTTATGTATGTATAAGTATTCTGTATTTTAAACGCTGTTAAGCTTATTGATATATAGCCAATGCTTCAAGACGAGAAAAAAACCACTTCATTTCCTTGTTTGGTTTCTAGGCAGGGAAAGGCTCTGTATAGGGAGGTTTGATCCCCCAAGAAACGGCTTATAATTGGACATCCGAGGATTAAAGCTTCTTTTATGTCTTTGTGTTTAATTGGGGAAGACTGTTAATTGAGATGTCAAAAGCACAGTTGTTCTTTTCTTTTGTTTTGGGTTATATATCTTCAGGATGGCAAATGGCCACTGCATTTCCTTGTCTATCTTCTAGGCAAGGAAAGGCTTTGTGGGAGGTTTGATTCCCTAAGAAGCTGGCTTAGGGTTTCAACATCATTTCATGTTTTTCTTTAAATGGGGAAGACTGAGCATGTGAGATTCGCAAAAGCACGACATATTCTTTGTAATTCTCTTAATATATATATATGTATGTATATGTACTTTCTTCCTAATCTTTACCAGACTTGATAGAAGACCTCATTATGTGCTCCTTCGTTGCAGGCTAAACCAACTGAAGATAAAGGAGCTCCAAGTTCTCTTCTTGATGCCTATCACCTTAGGGACAAGGCAGATGAAAGCTATTTATCTTCTCTAAATAGAAAATATGAGAAGCTTTCTAAAGAAACAGAGGTCGTTTACCTACTTATTATTTAAAGCATATGATAAAGGAGAGTGTAAACGATCACTAAGTTTTCATTTCTTTTTAACATGTTAGGGTTTTGGTACAGCAGTTGAGGAACTAAATGAGGGATATTTATCGAAGGATGGAAAATTAATTCTTGGTTTCCTCCAAGCGATTCATGCTGCCGAAAAACGGCAAGCTGAGCTGGATGCACATGCTTTTGCTCAAGAAAAAGAAGTATTGAAGGTCTGAAGTTTGAACTATCTTGGTTCCTACATCTTAATTTCTGCAACTTTATCTTGGCCATGCCTTACTATTTATTCATACTTTTGTTTTCCTTCCCTCTTTAGGAGAAATATGAAAAGGAATTAAGGAATTCAAGAGCCAGGGAACTAATGCGTACAGAAGAGGCAGCCATATTGGATAAGGTTATAGCTGTTTTTCATATTTTCATTGTTTTTATTTATGTTACTTGAACTTGGGTGTGTGCTGGGTATGTGTTACAAGATGGGTATGTTCAATTTTTTCTCAATTTTTCCATGCATTTGAAGGGTTGTAGTGGGTCATATCCAAGATCATGTCCCAATATATGTTGAGCACTGGTGTCAATATGGGTACTTCAAAAAATGAAGAGTTGAGGCAGCGTAGTTTTTTACTATGTTGATTGCCATGCTCTTTGTCACCGCTTCTCAGCTTTATGCCATGGCCTGATTAATTCATGATCCTGCTTCCTCTTTTCTCTTGCTCTTCCTTTTCAAATCAATCACTTATGTCATTACTCGTGACTCATTTAGGCTCTTGTTTTTATTATATCTTTCAAAATGAATTTTTTACTCACCACTAAAACTTGGTCAGTTCTGAGATTGGCCAAGGTGCCTTCATTTATCCATTTTTTTGTTGCTATGTAAAAATAGCAAGTTAAGGTCTTCCCTGGGTTTGTCATTACAGTAATTTCTTTCATGTCTTTTAGTGAATGAGGAAATAATTACATAATTATTGTCTCTTTTTATGGTGCTTGTTTTTCAGACTTCTTCTGTGCTCTTTGTAAGTTTCTTTCTTTCTTTTTGCTCCATTACGTGAATTCAAATGAACTCTTCCAGGGATATTTCTTTTTGAACTTTTTACTGATACCCTGGATCCTATTTGGTCTGTAGTACCTTTCTCTTTAACGTTGCTACATAGTTCTCCCATCCACAGCTTATGCTTTAATCATATGGTGAATCCACTTGTTCTTTGTGTCTGTAGAGTCTCTATGTCTGGATTGAATACGAGGCAGACTGGGTCGGTTGTCACTCTGTCTAAACACAAACAAGTTGATTAAAAGTTTAGTTTGTTATAGTACTTGCTGACCACCATTGTAGAAATGCGCATGCTGGGTAGTAATTTATAGGTGAAGCTCTAAGATTTCCCATCTTAAAGAAGATAATTATCCCATATAACGGAGACAATGTAATTTTTGTTATAGATGGCTATGAATTTGGATTTCCTGTCTTGAGTGTCATATGGCCAGAAGAAAGTGTTATTTGTATCAGTTTGGAACAATGTCAATCTGTTTGTAAGGCTTAAGTAAAGCTAAAACTATGAATTAACCTGGGACAATCCGTCTTTATCAGTTCTCTGAATTATTATGCTGGTTAGGGAAAGTACACAAGTACTTTTATCAATCAACTTAAGCTAATTCTTTAATCGTATCCTTCTTTTGTGGTGATTACCTTGGAAAGTCACAGTTTAGTTCAAATGGAGTATACTTGTCTTTATGCCCTCTAAAGTGGTAAAAAATGAAGTAAAAAAGAAGAGAAGTTATTCTATTATTTTGTGGATTCAAGCTGCTAAGAATTTCAGTTTATCACTTCCAGGAATTAAAGAGAGAAAGAACGAAGGCAGCAGCTGCTCTAAAATCACTTCAAGAAAAAATGGAAGAGCAGCTGAGGATGGAACTTGAAGAAAAGGTAAGTAGTTTTTTGTTAACAAAGAAGTTCTGTTGTATAATTTCATAGTCATGCAATCAAGTTCTTAGTTCTTGGTTAATGCAGGAAAGGGAAGCTGAACTGAAGTTGCAAAAAGCTCAGGAGCTTGGAAAAGCAGAACTAGCTGCAGCAATTGCAAACGAGAAAGCAGCACAGATTGAAAAATTGGCAGAAGCAAATCTTAATGTAAGCTATCTCCTGGTGGATAATTTTATTAAAAAAACTGCACAGAAACCAACATTTCTACTGTTTAGAATGAAAAATGAACTACAAGATAAATGCTTTTTACTGATATTAGATAATGACAGAACAAGGAAATTTTAAGTTACGATGCCAGGTCTCAATTGATGGGTTGGAAATTTAAACCTCTTGGCTCGTACTTTGCAGCATATGGCATGCAGGGGATGGGTGACTATCCAAATGTCAATACATGATATATTGATGCTTTTAGCTTTGTTTGCTGCTGTATCAACTTCCATACTTTCTGTCTTATGTATGGTGATGCTCCTTGTGTTTGATAGACATTCTTGTGCATATAAATATATTTAAATCATTCATGAAAAATGAAGATCCATTGTTTTTGAAAATTGAATTCATTAAAAGTAATTATTAACCACAAGATAATTAACGAGCCTCTTATGCAATTTCTAGCTGAAAATCAAAGATTTGGCCATTAAAATTACCTGAATACGATCTTTTTATGGAATTTGTTAATTGATGATCCAAACGGTAAATGAAATTTCCAACATTATAGATATCAAATGAAAGTTTGAGTAGTAATACATATTTTTGGAGGAAGATTTAAAAGCTAGAATACTTTCTAATATGTTCTTTGAATTCTTTTGTGGATGAATGAGCTTGAGTTCAGTTAAAAAGTAGTCTTCTAAACGGGAAGCTGCTTCTAGTTTATCAGTTAAAACCGTTCACATAAATGCATTTCTCAGTTTATTGGTTGTTGGTTATGAAGATGAATCTGATATTGGAGCCATAAACATGTTTTATTATGCGTCATATATGCTCGACTAGTTATTTTCTTAATCCGTATTGTTTATTACTATTCAGCACTATGGATGTGATTGGAGGTGCTAATCATGGCATGGGTTATTCTTTTGTAGATAAATGCCTTATGTATGGCATTTTATGCACGATCTGAAGAGGCGCACAAAAGTCATTCTGTTCACAAGCTTGCTCTGGTACCTTCCCAACCTTAACTGTTCTTACCTTACTTTTAGTTTTAGTTGGAGTCTGCGTCATGTTATATAGTGATTGACTCCTAGTTGTAATTTTCTGAACTCATAAATTATTGGCACATAAATTGAATGCTCTTGGGTCCTACAGGGAGCACTTGCTCTAGAGGATGCACTTTCTAAAGGATTACCAATCCAAAAAGAAATAGATGCTCTGCGCACCTACCTTGAAGGTACTGAAAAGGATTCCGTGTTGGATTTGGTGCTTTCGTCTCTTCCAGAAGAAACACGGTACCATGGTACCGACACTGTACTACAGTTGAATCAAAAGGCAAGTGTTTCCGTAAATTTAGAAATATATTTAATGAATTCTGAGTCCTTTTGAATGATCAAATCTATACTTTTGGCTATATGGTTGATAGTTTGCTTGCTGAATTTTTTGTAGGAACTGTATGCTTTACTTTTGGCGATATTTTAATTTAAAATGAAAAAATTTGATTTTAAATTATTTTATAGAGGCAGGCTAAAAGTATGTAAAATAATAGTTTTTTTTTTCCAAAAATTAAAAGCTTGGAGGAAGAATATGCCCGACATTGTTCACATACACCCCTTTAGGTGTTGTAGATTCTTTTTTTCCTGATGAGATCCTAATAATCCCCCATTGCTCTACAAAACAAGTATTTCCTTTAAGATTGTTTCATTGTTTTAACTCGCAAAAAATTATCCGGAAGTTGAAAATTGCTAAATAAATTTATCAAACATGCTCTGTGCCCCCTTTTACTTGCGCATCCATTTCTCAGTTTCCTCCTTGTTATTGTTACTGAAAATTGCTCCTATTTAATTAGGATTGGTTTGTAATCATATTGCATTGAGAAATAGAGACTATGTAGGTTGGTTGGCAGACAAATTTGCCAAGGTCTGAATTTTTAATCCTAAATTTCTTCAATCTTTAAAGAGCACACTATTACTAAGATGTTATTCTGGATGGTCAACAAGAGAGGCTTCTTGCTGGAACTCCTTCATTGGGATCTGTACACTATAACAACATCAAGAATCCACTTCAGTTGGGAGGCTTGGCGCTGGATAAAGAATTACACCCCACAAAAAGGGGGTGGGGGAAAAATATGGTATTCATTTAAAAGCAACCTGGAAGGAGGTTTGCTTGTTGTTTCAGAGTTGCCGGTTCATTTTTATTCTGAACATGCTCAACCTAACATCAAATGGAAATAAAGGATTTTATGATGGATTCAGAATTGAGACTAATCTTGAAAAGCTAGCCAACTATGAAGAGATAGGAGTGGTTTGATTCAATGGGTTAAGACCTGCTGAGCAAAATGCTTGTCAAGAAATGCTTTTTCATGGTTGGTCTCATTTTGTATAGGAAAAAAAGGAAGTATTACTCCTCTTAGGCACCACATGATCTGCCATTCGGACATAAATCATCTTACCTAGATCTCTGATGCATCTAAGTGGCATCAGCCTATCACTGGTCTGCTGGAACTTCCTAAGTTATCTTCTCACTAGCACCTTAGCTGTAGTATGTGTACTGAGGCAAAAGTTTGAGGTTTCATCTAGTTAGTTTTATTAGTTTATTTTGATGATTGACTAGAATACTGTAAAAGTTGCTAAAATTTAGTTATTGATGTGACTAACATTTCAAGTTTTTGTAGCCTCAACCATGCTGTTATCTGACATATGTTCTTTTTGCAGTTCAATGCATTGAAAGGGACCCTAAGGCACTTCAGCCTAATTCCACCAGGTGGTGGTGGCATCTTGACACATTGTTTAGCACATATTGCATCCTGGTTAAAGGTATAAAACAATAGGATTTATCTTTCAATAATTATGGATATAAGCCACTGAAACAATCTCATGCTTGCCTTTGACTATCTTTTAGGTGAAGGAAGTCGACCAATCTGGTGAAGGGATTGAGTCTTTAATCAGTAGAGTAGACAAATACTTGGCTGAAGGAAAGCTCGCTGAAGCAGCAGCTGCCCTCGAGCAAGGTGTCAAGGGTAGCCAAGCAGAGGAGATTGTCAATGATTGGGTGAAGCAAGCGAGGAATAGAGCCATCACTGAGCAAGCTTTAACTGCACTCCAATCATATGCTACTTGCATTAGTCTTACCTAATCTCCAGTCCTCAACACATGGCTCAAACAATATCTTGGGTTTGGAATTTACAAATCTCAGAATGCATATTATTTTTCTTAAAAATTGTGTAGATTGTCCGTGATCAAATAAAAAATTTTGGCTGCCTTTACCGAAGAAGGTCCATATTTTTTCATCTCTTCATAGATACTGTTAGTAGGCCTTTGTGGTGGAATGTTGAAATAAACTATAGGATTATTGGAAACAAGAGGGTCAATATAGAGTGAATTTCTTGATATCTTTTGAAGATATTGCAACATGTATGGTTGATGATGTATCATTTTCTTGAAATATTTTTTCTCAACTATTTCTAGTTTTAATCAGAATTTTCTTATTTGCAGCTCAGTTGACATAAATAAATATCTATCGTAAGTTGTAACAACCTAATACTGATTCAACATATTTTACTTCAGTTATGAGAATGGCCATTGCAACTAACAGCTTTTCCAGGTGGAAATTTCAGGTTTCTTTATGTAGAAGATATTTACCTTTCAACTAATTTGTGAAAATATTTGGTATAAGTCAAGTTTTTAGATTCCGAAAACAGGGTTAAAAAGTTGGCAATTGTTTGATAGGTGAAGCTAAGAAATAGTCATATATCATTAATTGATATTTAAAAAATAAAAATAAATAAATGAGACACATGGTGACTTTTTAACCTCACTTAAAAACTCATACTCTTCTATCAAATAATAATTCATAGGGTTTTTTATATGTTAGCCCCCTTAATCAATAAATGGATCCTGTGTATTATAAGAACGACATACATGCAGAGGTTCTTTTATTTTTTTTGGGGTCGAATTATAAAAATTTTAATGTTAATAAAATAGTAAAAAAAAAAGTTAATGGTGGATACTATATGTACTATAATAGGGACTGAATTATTTCTTCCAAAGTGTTTTTAAATGAATTCCAGTTGTTCCTTGCCTTCCGCTACCAAGTCCATCTGTCCATGTGCTTCAAGATTCTACAACATGGGTATTTCTTCTTCTTTTTTTTCTTTAGCTTACATCACTGAAGTAAAATTGATGACCATGTCCTCATTTTAATTTAATAACTTTTTTCTTGTTCCAAGAATGTTAAAAAAAAAAAAAAATACTAATTAATTGTTGGTGTTATTTAAATAACCATTGTTCCAAATAATTCTTAATTGTTCAATTAATTAGACGCAAGTTTATCGGTTTGGTTCTTCTTACATGTATACGAAAATTCCACTTGAAGAAACCACTGCCATACATGCATTCTTAAGTCCTAACAAGACTCATCCACTGATTGATAAATACAAATTTTCAACTAAAATATGAAATGATCTTAATCAAAATTTAATTATTGCAGTCCCAATCATTAAAGGTGAGAAATCAACTTCCATGAAAGAAATATTAAACAAAATTCGAGTTAAAAAGAATATTAATTTAGAACAAGGGTGTCCTTAAGCCAAAATCCCAAACGATGTCACAACTCAACCAATTTTAGCTATGATTTTGATGTTTCCAACAAACAACCTTTTCTAGTGAATGTTTTAATGTCCCAATTTTTCAAAGGACCCATCCATCTTCCCATTTGAAAAATAAAATAACAATGAAAAGAAAGAATGACCTTGGCTTTAGAAATAAGATTTTAATACCATCATGCTTTGTGCTTTTCCTCCCCACTAAGTTAAAAATATTGCAATACGTTTTTATGTTAAAATTTTTAAATTTTTATTTCAATTATTTTAAATAATTTAATTAATTAAATTTTATAAAAATATATTTAAATTAAATTTTAAATATTTTATTTATAGCAAAATTTAAAAAATAAGATATCAAAGTTAAAAAAATTTTAAATCACTAAAACTAAAATGTAATAAATGTATGTATTACTTATAAGTTAGAACAAGATAAATGTTATAGTGTAACATACACTGAAGTATTGCATGATGTTGCAATACTATGAAAAACACTAGGAGCTATATTGCATGAGCTAATCAATTAATAGTGATTATGACTTGTATTTGTTCTGATTAAATTATTTACTAATATACCTGCTAATATAGGATTTATTTGTAGTGAGAAGCTAGATGATTTAGAATGTATAAAATATGAGTTTTTTTTTCTCTTTACTATTGATTGAGATAATTGGAAGAATTATGAATGTGACCTAAGGGATATATTTGATAATTTAATTCTTATTATTAGGGAGTGAATTTTGTCAAAGAGGTTATTTAAAGGGAAAACATTCTCTATTGAAGATATGATTTTGAGTGAACAAAAATAAGTTTTTGGAGAAACAATTTCTTAAATGCATTTGAAAAATTTGTTTACACTTTTAGGAGTGTATTTGTAATCTTTATTAGGAAAGATAAGAGTGCTTAAGAGAGTTCACTAATAATGTGCATCACTACAGGTACAATAATTCTTGTATTAATTGGGTTGTAATTAATAGTTGTACTATTGACTTGTTAGTAGACTCGATCTTTAGGTAGGATCACACAAATGTAGCTATGTTCACCAAACTATGTGAACAACAATTGGTGTAATTGTGCACTATGCTTTCAGTTGTTGTTTTTCAATGTTACATGTAGTGTTTCAACCGTCACAACAACTCAGTGTAAAACCTCACAACCAAACAATTTCACTTAGTATTAGAACCTATCACCAAAAGTATTTGGATTGATCGTGTCTAATTGAGTATAGATAGAGTCCCACCTTTCAAAGAAAATTACACATAGAGTTCCTGAAAGAAGGTAGTTCAATCTCATGTCTCCTTTTGTTGAATGGATCTAATTATACACACTAGAAAGGTCATACAAAAGGATTTATTAAAGCCATTAATGATAAGGCCTAGAGAGTTGTCTTAAAAGGTTGGACAGTACCTAAAACAATCAATATAGATGGCACCAAACCATTAAAAAAAATGAAGAAACCTGAACCTCCTATGAAGAAAAAGTTGCAAACTACAATTCTAATACCTTTAAGGAAATTTTTAATGTCGTGGATACTTATCAATTCAAACTTATTCCAAAGTTTGTGTCAGCAAAAAGGCCTAACTCATTCTAAAAAACCTAGCATGAAAGAATCTCATTTTTCAAAATGCCTAAGTTGTAAATGCTTACTTCTTGATTTGAAAGTCTTAGAATACTTGGAGATATGAATTTAACGCAAAACTTGGTGACATTTCTAATGAATTTTGCTCTGGATGAACAATATTTTGAGGTAAAAGTTGGTTTGAAAAGTGCTAAGATTTTTTTTTAGAAAGATTTGTTATCGAGGTTGTAGCTATAAAGGAACCACAGAATGAACACCGTGAAACTGGATGAACTATTTGGTTTATCACAAACTTTTGAAATGAACTTAGAAGAAAGTAGAAGAGAAGGTGAAAGTTGGAAATAATGTTGCCTTTTAATGTTAAAAGCACTATTGCAATAGATGCCCAACCTCTACTTCACTTGAATATCTAGAAGAAAGTTTAGTACTTGTCACCAAAAACTTTAACAATGCTTTTAAAAATTTCTTTAAGAAAGGGAAAATCAAATGCGATAGCTTGGCAACATGAACAAATGGAGATTTGTGGTAATTGAATAGAAGCATCAAAAGAAGAAAAATGGAGTCTAATTTCATGAATGTGAAGGATTTGGTTACATTCAAGCAACGTGTGCTAACATGTTTAAGAAAAAAAAAAGAAAATTTTCAATGTCACCTGTGACAGAGATACAAAGAGTGAAGAAGGAGAAAATGAAGAGCATATAAGAAATTGTGTTGCATTTATAACCAAGTAAAAAATTCTCGCTTCAAATGTTGCAACATTATTTGAGACAGAATCAGAAGATACAAGTAACAATGATGATGACACTTCTGGTGTACAGTTGGAGGAAAGATACATAGTTATGCTAGATAAGTAGGATAGGGTATGCAAAGTTAACAAGTCCTAAGGGAGGAAATCACAAATATTAAGAAAGAGAATGCTAATAGATACAATTAAAAAGAGAGACCCTCTTTTTGTTGACTGAGAAGGCTAATTGAAATACATAAAGAAAAACCTAAATGCAACACAAGTCATCTTAAATAAGTATGATGAAATCCTTATAGTATGAAAGTCATAGAAATACCACATAGTACTTGTATATTGGAGAATCCTCCTCATCAAGGCTAAATATGTTGTTGAACCTCTTTAGAATTCTCAAAAGAAGAGGAAAAAAGGCTAATTTTTCATTATTGTAAAGTTTCTAGACACATTAGGCTATTATGTTACAAGTTTTAAAATGACTTGAGATGTGGATGTCATATTGCATAAAATGTTTTGACAGGGAGAATAATGAGGACTTAACAAGAAAATTATAGGTCAGGAAAAATCATAACTGTTTACTGGTTAGACATTTTTTCACTTAAGGCAACTACTAACAATAGATGGTATTTTGATATTGGTTACTCCTTACACACAACCAGAGATACAAAATTCCTTAAGGAAATTTAGAGTTACAATGAAGGAAGGGTTACCTTTGAGATAACATGAAAGGAAAGAATCTTGAAAAAAAGACTATAAATATTGAAAGGCTTACAAAACTAAAGAATGTGTTCTTGGTGAAAGGTCGTAAAGTTAGTCTTATTTGCAATAGTAAGCTTTGTTATCAAAATCTACTTATCAAATTTACAAAGGAACGATGTGAAGTATTAGATCATTCAAATAAACAAGTTATGGGAGGAGGTAGAAATTTTGACAAAATTTATAAGGTGAATAATATGGTAAAATGCCATAAAGTCACAAACGATGGTATAGAGATTTAGCATGAATAATTGGAGCATGTGAACTACAGATGCCTTAAGAGAATGGTTAGGTATGGTACAGTTTGAGGTTTGTGCAAATTTGCTAGAGCAATAACTAGTCCTTATGGAGATTGCCTTATGGGGAAGGTATATCTAGTGTCTATAGGGCCTATACAGAATGAAAGCCTTAAATAAAAAGAGGACGTGTTTGTTTGCATTAGTGATTTCTCTAGTTTCACTTGGGTTGATTTTTAAAGGAAAAATGAAAGGGTTTTAATGTGTTCAAAAAGCTATGCATCAAATTGATGAATGACATGGAGAAAATGCTTGAAAAAGTTTGTAAAATAAGAAGTGATCATGCTATGGAGTTTGAAAATAGTCAGTTTGTTAATTTCTACAACCTAGTAAGTTAGTTACGAGTAACACAATGGAATAGTAGAAAGGCAGAATATGATTCTACACGATGTTGCTTGAATCATGCTCAATTCAAAGGGGCTATCTTATTGATTATAGGTAAAAGTAATAAACAGTACCAATTTTGTTGCAAATAATGCCATTTTTTGACTAAAAGCTAGGATGAACCCTTATAAATTTGGAAAGGAAGGAAGCCTACTATAAGTCAAAACGTTCCAACATTTTGGAATAATCTAATGTAGGGGATAAACCCAATTAAACAACAAACAAAGTGAAGAAAATAAGAATTGGAAAGATTGAACACATGCATTGTACATAGAAAAACTCCTCAAAAGAGGATAAAAAACCATGAGAGAAAAGAGATTTCACTATAATAAAGGAGGGTACAAAAGATAAAGAGAATTAAAAGAAAAACCCGAAGCCCCACAAAAAAACCCTTTGAAACAAAGAACAAAGTTCTCTTAATCTAAAAAAATTTTTGTTGTGTAAAACCTAGAGTAACTAAGGCCTTTTTATAAGTTGAAATTCGTAGCATATATGACTAAAACAAGTCTAGGTTATTCAAAGTTTAAGTGAAAAACTAAAAACAAAGTTTAAGTGGGAGAAGAAAAACCAAAATAAACTCTAGTAAAAATAAGAGGCATTCTCTCACATCTAATGTTTCTAAGAAGATCCTAAAAATTGAAGGTTTGACACCATCTGTTGTACTAGTTGAAGTAATAATTAAAAGGCAAGCTACGAAGAATAGTATTCTAGATGAGCAAGATGTTATTATATTGACTTTTCTTAAATTTAAATTGTCAAAAAATAGTGAATGAAAAGGGAAAAAGGCTTATGGAGACTTCTACAACTAGGATAAAATAGAAGAAATTAAATGAAGAAAGGGCTAACAAATTCAAGGTTATATTTGAACAAAATTTTAATGGTAAATGTCCTTCTTATTATGTAGTTCTCTCTCAAGAACTGAAATAAGTATGAAGTATGCAAGCTTGCACAAGATTGTTTTAAATAACTAGTGCATTCTCTCTGTTTTACCTCATTGAACAAGAATTTAGGTGTGTTTATGCATAAGAGGTAACATGATAACTTTTGATCTTGGCACTGCAATTATTGACCAAATTATTGTCGACTTAGAATCTAGTTTAGTGTTTCAAATCTTTGTCTTTCTATTCCCTCATGTGCAAAGTTATAATAAAGCAACATTGTGTTAATACTAAGTATAATCATCTTGAATGATCTACTCTTCTAATGATAATATCTGATAAGTGAAAACATGACAAGCAGGTGGATGATACTACTCGAACGTATGCTAAAGAAAACGTTGACGTAGACAAGGTTCCCTGGATCATGCTGATCAAAATGTCATATCTAATGTCCAAAAGTTGGTCCACTTCAAAACGTTATTGTTGCTAATAAGGCTCGAATGATATCTTATATGGAAAATCATATCAAAATTATCAATTTTGAGTTATAAAGGCTAGCCAAGGCCAAGAAATAAGTACTTAAGTTCTTCATAAATCTAAATGGGCATACAAATAAGGAGGAGCCTTTTAAAATTTCGAAAAAAAAAGGTAGAGATGGAGTTGAGGAAGAGGATATATTGTATGATATTTTTTACATAACGTTTAACCACTGGTAATTCTACTTATACTATTTTTTGGTTTCTCTTGTAATGAAAATTGTTATCGTTAAATGTTGTTTGATGATACTTGTAGATGCAACTTGATAGAGGGACTATGTTGTTTTTAATGATTGACATGGATTCATATGCTACATCTATCTAGTTTCCTTAGTTTCTTTATTTTTCTCTATGGATTATGTTTGTATTTGCTATAGAATTTTTCTTTTCAAAAATACCAACTAAAAAGATTATTAGAACAAGACAAATGTCATGACAAAGTGTTGCATATAGCATTACAATATCATGAGAAACACAATGAGCAACATTGCTAGTGCAAATAATTTGTTGGTAAAATTTGACTTGTATTTTGTTTGCTTAATTTATTAATTTATATAGTTGCAACAAATATATGACTTATTTGTAATGAAAAAATAGATTATTTAGAATCCACAAAATATTAAATTTATTCTTTTCTTTTCAAAAGGATATAGATGGAAATAATTTGAAAGATCAGGGATATGATCTGAGAGATATATTTGACATCCTAATCCCTATTATCAATGGGATGACTTCTATTAAATTAACCATTTTTTTTCCGGAAAGATTGTTTTAAGGAACAACATCTTCTAGTGAAGACATGATTTTAAATGAGCATAAATAAATTCTTTGAAGAACAGTTTATTAACTGCATTTGATAAATTTGTTTACTCCTTTATGAATCCATTTGTAACCTTCAGTAATAAAGGTCAGAATGTTAAAGAGAGTTACCTAATAGTATGTGACACTAAGGCTACAATAATTATTGGATTCATTTGGTTGTACAAAAGACATTTGCTATTTACTTGTTAGTGGATTCAATCTCTGGGCAGTAGGCTACAAACATAGGAGTGTTTATTGAGTTGAGTAAACAATATGTGGTGTGCTTTTGCATGTTTTAAACTATTTTTTTATTCTTACAAATAGTGTTTCATAATCAGAGCAACTCATGTAACAATTCATATTTGTTGATGGTAGAAAGTTGGAGGAGATTAGAGAGGTAATTCACCTAGTGGGCCAAGAATCACAAGAGATGTTCTAAGATATGGAGGAGCTTAGTGTCATTAGGGAAGGTGGATGGATAGGTAAGTGAAGTTGTTGTCTTGGATCTATTAACTGTAGAGATGTATTTAAAAGAGACATTTTAGGGCACTTGTCCTCTTTTGTTTGGTAGGTCATTACTTAAGCAGTTAGCCTAAGTCTCATTACTAGCTCGATGATGCAAATAGATGTGACACAGTTACATGGTATGTCAATGACAAGTAACAACTATCTTGTCAAACAGAGCCCACAAATTGGTGAAATGGTTGAGCTTGGTGTGGCCTTGCTTCTTAGTAAGGTGTAATATGTTGATAAAATCGATTTAGAAAATGATTATTATAGTTACAGTGAAAGTTTCAAAATTTTTATAAAATTGAGTGCTTTTATAATATTTATTATAGTAACCCCTAATGTAACATCCCGAAATAGGGCCTAGTCAGAATAGTAGTTTCGGGACCACAAATCCGATGTTAAAATATTTATTTTATTATCATGATGAGGTTTAGGATATGAAAGTATGCATGTGGTAAAGTTTCATGAAGGAATTCTAAGTATAAGGTGTTCAATTGGAAAATAAAGACCAAATTGAATAAGTTGAAAAACTAGGGTTCTAAAAGCAATTTGTATGAAATTGCTTTATATTTTTAATTAGAAGGTCTTAAAGATAAATTTTCCCAATTTCTAAGTTTTCAGACAAAAATGGGCATGTATGGATAAAATTGGAAAGAAAGGGCTTAAGAGCATTTTGGTCATTTGGCTAATTAATGAAATAAAATGGGAAAATAAGCCAAAAATCAGCTCATATTCTCCACCTTGCTGCTGAAATTTGAAAGCCACCATAGCTAGGGTTTCTTCATTTTCCAAGCTCAATAGTAAGTGCTCCCAAGCCTCGTTTTTAATGTTCTTCGTATTTTTAAAATCCTCGTAACTTGCTCTCTTCATTTCTACCCATATTTCATGCTAGGGTTCATGTTTAGAAATTTACCCATACATGATTTACTTGTATTTTAATGGTTTATGGAGGAATGTGAAAGTTTAAAGGATGATAAACAACTTTTACTAAGTGATTTTTCATGGAAATGGCTTTAGGGACCATTTTGTAAAAGTTGTAAAAATGGGTAGAGAGATGAGAAATAATGGAAAATGTGGGCTGCCATAAGAGGGAAAAACATTCGGCTAGGCTTGGGTAATGTAGAAATTTCATGCATTTCATCATATGAGCCTAGGGACTAATCGTAAATATTGTGAAAGGTTAGGGGCAAAATGGTCATTTTACCTGGAGGGTGAAATTTAGGCTCGAAATGAATAATGTAAGTTACTAATGACTTATTATTACTGATATAGAACTCAAGGAACTAATTTCGAAGGTCGACTGAGGTAAACGGAAGGTTTCAGAATAACCGAAACACGAACCCGAAGTAATTACCAGGTAAGTTTGTGTAACTTTAAGTAAGCTTTAAATATACTTGAAAATGCATATTCTTAAATGTATGTTAATTTGGATATTGGTTGCATGACAATCCAAGAAAGATGACAATTGTCCTGGTTGAATGAAAAAGGGAGATTCGATGGGTAAATTCTTATTTACATGACATGAGATCCTGTATATGTTGCAGAAAGGGATTTAGACCAGACGGGTAATCCAATGATCTTAGTATGGTAAGAATCTAGCCTGGACGAGTGTTCCTTAAGTGATCGAACCTCCCGATGAATATATGTGCATTGTGGATTTAGCCCGGATGGGTAATACGATTAAGGACTGAAATTAGCCTGTATTGGCATTTCAGATTCGAGCATACTAGAGTAATTGTCGTTGTAAGGGATTTAGCCTGGAATGGTAATCCCGACAATACTCCTTGAATTTATGTTATGAGGGGTTTAACCTGGACTGGTAATCCTGCCGTAAGAGTGAGGTTTACAGGAGTGTGTATTTAAAATGGTCACTAGCATGACTTGACGGTAAATGGGATACCCATTGGGGTTTTCGAGAAATTCAACAGGACTATAATGAGAAACAAGAATAGAAATGTTGAGTTGATAAGCTCATCTAAGATTAACGCTATATTACTTGAGATGAAACGAACTAGATGATTAAGTGTATGTGATAGGGAATTTATACTATGCATGTTTGGCATAAATATCTTTTACGGTTGTATGCTAAATAACCGATAAGTTTACCTTCCTGTTATCCGAACTTACTAAGCATGTTAATGCTTATCCCCTTTCCTTTTCCTATTTTACAGAGCTCGTGGACTCGTGAAGATTGGAAGACGGTTGGAGAAATCACCACACTATCACTAGTCTTGCTTTGGTATATGAATACTTTTATTTTGTTATAATGGCATGTATAGGGTAAAGGTCATATTTTGTTATATGTGTCATTTGGTTAGCCAAAGTGTTGGCTTATGGTATTGATAATTCTTTTGTATATGGCTGTGGGATGTGGCCAATATTGAGGTGGGATGTAATCCCTATCTATTTTGTATGCCTATGTTTACTTGCCTCATGTATTATGATGATATGATATGCCATGGATGAATGTGTTAAATGAGGCCAAATAATTTGAATATGGTAAGGGCATAAAATGGTATAAGGTATCAATAGGGCCCAAGTATGAAATGAGAAATGGGATAATGAACATCCTTAATGCAAAAAGGATAACCTAGTATGTATTAACCAATGATATGAGGTTACCATGCAAATTACCATATCAAAGTGGTTTAAAGATACATATAGGCCATGATATATGCCATAGAAACTTTTGAGTGTGTATAAGTGATTTTGGGTGACCAATGGCTTGAAAAATAGCCACCAAATGGTCCACACGGGTAGACATATGGGTATGCATCTAGGTTGTGTGTGACACACGGTCAGCCCCATGAGCATGTCATCCGGCCGTGTGTCCCCTGCACCTTGAAATTTCAGGCAATAAGCTTTGTAGTAAACACACGGGCAGAGACACAGCCGTGTGTCTTAGCCATGTGGAGGACACGGCCTCTGGCTACGGGCGTGTGCCTTGGCCATGTGCCTCAAATTGCATGATGATGTCATAAACAGAATGCAGCCTAAAAATCACACAGGTGACCACATGGGCGTGTGCCTGGCCATATTGAGGACACGGGCAAAGGACACGGGCGTGTGTTTGGCCGTGTGAATACCACTGCAGCTTCGAAATGAAAAATAAATTGAAATAATTCCGCACGGGTAAGGGACACGGGCGTGTCCCTAACACACGGGCGTGTGGAAAACCTCCACACAAGCATGTGAGGCCAGGGTATGAAAGTTTTCCACGAATTTTCTTAAGTCCTCGGTTTGGTCCCGGACCATTTTTACAGCATGTTTTGGGCCTCGTAGACCCATAATAGGGGAATATAATATAATTTGATTTAGTTTGACTTTGAAATGAAATTTTACAGTCTGTCTTTTTCCCAAAATGTCCTTGTATGTTTGCAGTAATGCCTCATGCCTTGTCCCGGGCTCGGATACGTGTAAGGGGTGTTACACCTAACCAGACATATACATCTGCTTTGTGCGAGGCGAAATCAAGTCAATATTGACTTTCAACTGAGTGACCTTCTCTGCTATCCTTACACCACGAATCACGTCGAGTGTAGGCTCGAGCAACAAGGAAAAAAACACAAAAAATAAATTATTTACTTACTTTTAGTAGGAAAGTAAGTTCTCTCTATAAACTGGTAAAACTTGTAATTCGCAAAAAATATAATTCAATCTGTGTAAATAAATTACTACTATTTTCTGACAGAACAATGATGTTTGAATGTTGTGTACTTAGCTCAGTCGATGCTCTATATTTATGAGGAGAAGTATAAGAGTTTTGGTTGAATAAGTCATTGATAAATAATATTAATTAAATAGGAAATACAATCCTACTCCAACTAGAGTTTTGGTTGAATAAGTGCTTGTGTTTCCTATTAGGGTTACCCTCCTCGTACTACCTACTAGGGTTACTGCTCTTCATACTATTATAAGGGCTAATTCGGCCTCTCATGTATCGAGTCTAATTATATATTCCTTTTGAAATTTTGACCCATCACTTTATAATTTAATCCAACCCAATATTTATTTTCTATTTCTTAAAATAAATATTATTTAATCAATTAATTAAATTAACTGAATTAATTTATCGAGTAAATAATTTTCTCAACTTAATTCTAATTCTGTTAAAGTCATAACAACTTTACCATAATAGAATCTATGAGAAAATATATTTAATTTTCTTATTCAACAATTCTCATAATGACTAATTAATTTAATTCCATCTTCGAACTTCAATTATTTAATTATAATTAATTAAATAAAAATTCGATGAATCTTAAATTAATTCTCAAGTCATTTTCGTACTTAGTGAGAAAAATCATTCACTACAGATTGTGATTCATGGGATCTATTTTCTTGCTTCATCACTTCTATTCATTTCCATCTATTGGTTCTACATGCAATTCATTTTTTGTTATCTCGGGCTAGCGAAGGAACTAGTTGGACATATATAATTAGGTATTAAATAATTTATAATTAAGTTTTAGTTTTTTGCCTATTAATTATCAAAATTATTTAGTCACAAAGTCATTCCACTAAAGTATCGTGACTGAGCTTTCCTTTATTATATACCATTATGAAAGCTATGCAATAAGTGCTCATCCAATGACCTTATCATAAGTGTGTTACCCTTATAGAGTATCCTTAATCTCTTTGGGATAAATTTGTTTTCTAATATGATCTTATTTTGTCTCATAGTAATCATTACATTTTCTTTCATGAAAAGTTAATTACTATCAAATAGTAATCAAATCATTTATCACAAAGATAAATGACCTGTGACAATGTCGATGAGAGGGTATCATTTACCCTTTAGTTTAGCTTTGAATTTCACTATTGTAGAATGATGCTATATACTGCAGAAGTCCTAAACTCAATGGACCAAATTTTAGTTCCTTATCTTTTTGAACCCAAGCTTTTATTTACATCAAAGTATACGAGTCACACATATGTAGTCCATCACTTGCTCAGGATAAATGTATGTCACATTATGAATGTCACAAGTGAATAAATCCACAAATAGATCTAGGATCTATTCTATTTAGGCCATATCTAATGTACTGTCAATCTAGTTAGTCACATCTATGTCTATATCTTCTAGGAGTCATTCGCTCCAATACCCAAGACAATGTATCTCCCCAATGGGACTAGAGAAATGAAAAATTAGTCTTTCAAATGATTTTCTCATTTCTGGTTAGACTAAGGAAATGTTTAAATTATCTATTAATACAAGTTGTTTTTCTATATTACAATCCAACCATGTAATACCGCTTAGTGTTAGTTAAACATTAGATAATTAGTAAGGCAATTTTTTTCTTTCATTTTGCTTAACATGCAAAAACCATTGAGGACACTATAAAATGGAGATTAATTTAATTAAAGGATATTTTATTAAAAAAATTATTCAAAAAATACAAGTATACATAGAAAAAAATTGGTACACTAAGGGCACTAGATCCCAACATAGTACTTGGTGGAGTAATCTCCTTAGGGTGTATGTCTAACATTGTTTTGAATTTTAGTATGCCTAGGAATTGCCTTTAGTCAAAAGGAAGTTTATAAAGTGACATCCTATGAGACAAAGAGATTTAAGTGTGGTACTGTGTAGGATGGGTTAGTTTCGAAAATTTTCTTAATTTTGAATTTGTAACTATTGATTTAGTGGGGATGTATCTTAAGGAAATGTGTGCTAGATGTTACCTAAGAAGTACATGTTATAGCTGTTATGATAAGTTATGGGCTACATAGAGGATTGTGGTTGGCTTTTATTGCCATCATTAAGGAAACATATGCATATTGTGTGCAAAATGCATATGTGTGGTGTAAAAGAGAATATTTGAGCATATCTTATAAATAGGGGCACTTCCATTCCTTTCTTTACAAATATCATAAATTTCTTTTGCAAATTTGTTCTTATAGTCTCTTTCCTTCCTCTGTTTGTTCTTTAAAGGTTTTCCACTTCTTTGTAACATTTGTGTTAGGTGAGTTTTCTTGTCCCTTCTTAATCATATTTTTTTATGTTGTGTATTTTATTTAATGTGCTTTAATGGCTGGCTAAGACAAGCGTAAGGGTGGATATAAGGGTAAAGGTAAAGGTGTTGAGGAAAAGAAAAGGCTTTTAGATGTTTTGATATCAGTAATGCTTTTGAGTGTTCTACTATTGAGGTAGATATGAGAATTTTGTTGGAGTGTAGAAGTCTATAATTAGATAATTATGAGCTTGAATTTTCAATTTTAACTAGGCAGAAACCATTGAGCATAGTGGGGACTTCAACCTTTGATAAGGCTTTAGGGTTTTTTATACCTTTTTTATGCTTATGATGTTGGATTTTATCTCTAGTTACACCTTTTCTTCATAAAAGTCTTGGGTTCGTATTGTATTGCACTTGGGAAGCTAACAAGATGTCTATGTGGACTTTGGTGGCATATTACACTAATTGTAGGAAGCGTGTTGATGAGCTTTCTTTAAGCATCATCAATGACACTTATTTCCTTTCCCCTACCAATCAAAAATACCAAAAGAATGGTTTTTATTCTTTATGGCATAGTGAGTTGAGAGCCCCACATTTGATAACAAGAAGAGTAACATGCATTGAAGTAAATAAAAATATATTTTGGTAAACCATAAATTTACGGATGAGTTTTCATTTTTGTTGAGCTTGGTATTTCCTTCTACGAGTGATGCTAGCTATGTTTCCCATTCAACATCAAATTGGCTTGTAGGCAGGTTGTGCTGGAAAAAATCTAGTTTCAAAATGATTTTCTTGCACAACGAAAAATAATTTTTTTTAAAACTAACTCGATTGTGCTATTTATAGTAATAAACCTTAGACTTAATTTTCACCTAAGTTTTTGGATAGATGGATCCTTGTTATTCCTGGCTTTCAATCAAACAATATTCTTTACTATTCTCATACCACAAACTACTTTGAGTGTGGGCTTAAATAAATCTAATCAAGCATATCACTAAAACTAGTTTTCTTCTCTTTAATGTGAAAACAAAAATCTTTTCTCGAATGTCGTTCTTGCCAAGGTTGTATGGCTTTTTTCAGCCTACTCAAGGCAAAACCATTGCGACCTCTTAGAGGTTCTAACCAAGGAGCACGCAAATCCTAAAAATGCATGGTTTCCCCTACAAAAATGGCTTCTCTAGTTGGAGAAGGCATTAGATATTTACCTAACCAAGTAGGCCATTGAGCGGATCCCACGTTAGCCTTAAGACCTTGGTCTTTAACTAGAAAAGTAAATGCTTGAGCTTGAGAAGCTTCTGGTCCAGTGGGCTCGTAAAACTTACTAGGATGAATGGTATTATTGAACCGGACAAAGGAACAAGCAATGAAACTAAAAATGAATAAAACACCTAAACTATAAGACAAGTAAGCCTCTCCCGACCATATAAGTGCATGGCGAGCCCATGCAAAAGGTTTGGTTAAGATATGCCAGATTCCACCAAATATACAAATAGAACCTAACCATACTTTTTCGTGCTAACATCTCTTTTTTCTGTCCCTCAGTACTAGGTTTATCAATACTACTTTCTGTCATTGTTCTTATAATTTGTACTACACTCTCATTGAGTTAGTTAAAGTGATGTCAAATGACATTATTTGGCTATGTATTGGTATGATCTCATGAATCCCATACTAGTTGAGATGGGGAACTTCACTTTCAATTTAGCAATTATTATTTTTTCCATCCAATTGATAGGTCTACCAAAAATAGTATTATAAGCTAATGGGTGTACTAGCAAAAATTCCACTATTTCAATAGTTGTGTGCTGGCCACCACTGATTGTAATTGGATGGGCAATGGATCCTTTGACCTTAATAGGGTGATTGGAAAAGATGTAGGTAGGGTTTTCCTTCTTAATACTAATTCTTTAAAACCTATTTTTCTAAATGCTTCCTAACGCAAAACCTTTATTATGCTTCCAGTATCTATTTGTATTCTTTTCTATTTAAATTAAATGATAGTTGTCATGACTATCAAAGAATAATTGGTTTCCATATCAAGAACATTAGTTTCATCTCTTTCATCAAAACCTACTTATCAACATTGTGTTGGGCAGAATTTCTTAAATGGGGGTATTGGTAGACGTCACTCTTTAAGTACGTTTTTTTCTCTTGGGATTGGACATTGCCCATTCCTCATTAATGCCTAACATAACATTTATCACCCATTTGACTAGTTGCTTGCTTCATGCTTTTTCTTCTTTTGATTTAGGGGAAGTGCCAACTTTTTATTATCCATACAATGAAAGGATTGTGCTACATATTCCTTCAACCTTTCCTTGTTCACTGCTGATCCAATTGCAGCTTTTAAATAAAAAATTTCTTTAGATTTACGCTTGGTACGTTACAAAAGCGGCATCAATGGGCAGAGTCTCTTTTATATTAACCAAGCCTCACGACGGGCTTACCAAAAATATCATTATAAGCTTATGGGTGTACTAACAAAAATTCCACCATCTCAATTGTTGTGTGACGGCCATCACCGATTGTAATTGGCAGGGCAATGGATCCTTTGACTTTAATAGGTTGATTGGAAAAGACGTAGGTAGGTTTTCCTTCTCGATTTTGATTCTTTAATACCCATTTGTCTACATGTTTCCTAATGCAAAACCTTTATTGTGCTTTCAATATCTATTTGTACTCTTTTTCAATTTAAATCCAACAATAGTTGTCGTGACAACCAAAGAATCATTTTTTTTCCACATTAAGAACATTAGTTTCATCTCTTTCATCAAAACCCACTTATTAACATTGTATAGGATAGAGTTTCTTAAATGTGGGTATTGATAGACATCACTTTTCAAGTACGTCTTTGTGACATCCTGAATTACGGCGTAGTCAGAACAGTGGTTTTGAGACCACAAATCCAAAGTAAAAATAATTATTTTATAATTCTTATGGGGTCTATGATATGATTGCATGCTTGTGTGAAAGTCTCATGAAGAAATTCTATGGATAAAGTATCCAATTTGATATTTAGGACTAAATTGCAAAATGTGAGTTCTAGAAGCTTTAAACATAATCTGTGTCCATCTTTCCCCTCCTTAGCCAAAATTCTCATTGAGCCATAACTAGGTTTTGTTCATCCTTTCAAGCTCGATTGTAAGTACACCCTGGCCCCATTTTTACTGTTCTTTATGTTTTTGAGATCTTTGAAGCATGATCTAGCTATTTCTACCATTATTTTGAGCCACAGTTCATGTTCAAAAACTTACCCATGTGTGACATGCATGTATTTTGGTGTTTAATGGAGGAATATGAAAGTTTGATTGTAACACCCCTCGCTCGTATTCGATGCCGGGATAGGGTTCGACGCGTTACCAGTAATTCACCTTTACAAACCTACTCAATCGGGTTACTGAATTTCGCTCGCGATTTAACACTTTTCAAACGTGTGCACTTTGTCTCTTATACAGGCCTCCGAGGTCGAAAAACACTCCTAGGGGTAGTACGGAACAAAACCGAAATTTTTCAATAAACCTGGGGCACTTTAGGAAATTTTCCCTTAGTTGAAGTGTAACATGCCTGTTGGGCTTAGAACACGCCCGTGTCCTTTTTCCAGTATGCAACACGACCAAGGCACACGCCCGTGGGCTTAGCCCGTGTGCTACACTGACTTCAACCTCACCATTCTGTTAAATATACACGGCCAAGGCACACGCCGGTGTGCTTAGCTCGTGCTCTATGCTGACTTAAAATTTCAGGTGCAGGGGGCACATGGTCATAGCACACACCCATAGGAGTAGCCCGTGTGTCACACACGGCCTAGACACACGCCCATGTGTCTACCCATGTGGACCTTGTTAGGCTATTTTCCAAGCCTTAAGTCACCCTCTACTAGCCAATTACACTTATAGATTACTATGGTGCATATTTGGGCCAAATTATCCATTTGTAACTATGAAACTTTGATTAACCTCATTGCAAGTGAACCTCATGTCATTGGTTTCTTACATACTAAGTTAATTCTTATCTTGCATTTAATGATTTATATGTCTGCTTGACATATTAAGATTGGCTCGTTATTATAACTCATTGCCAATTATAACTAAGCCATCGCATATGAATATAAACATGCATAGATTTGTAGGGCATAGCCTACTTCAAAATGAGCCAATTCCCATGGCCATATACAAAAAAATAAACATAATTTTACATGCCTTCACTAGGCAAATCAAATGACATATATAAAAAAATACTCAAAAATCCTATACATGCCATTGGACAAAATAGAAATGTCTTTATACCAAAGCTTATCTAGTTGATAGTGTGCTGACTCTCCAATTGTCTTCCAATCCTTATGAGTCATTGAGCTCTGTAAAGTAGGGAAAAGAGAGGGGTAAGCATTTACATGCTTAGTAAGCCCGTATATCTGGAAAGTAAACTTACCGATTATTTAGCATATAACCATATTAGGCAATGAAACCAACAAGCATAGGATAGTTTCCCTATCACATGCACTCAACCATCGAGTTAGTTACATATCAATGCACCATGTAATTCATCTTAGATAAGCTCATCATTTAACATATCATCTATACATATTCCATGTGATAGTCCCGTTGAGTTTATAGCAAATCTCGATGGATGATCCATTTACCATCAATTCGTACGAATGATCATTTCAGTATGCACTATCGCGAACCTCACATCTTACGGCGGGATTACCAGTCCAGGCTAAATTCCCCATAATATAAACTCATAAGGTGATGTCGGGATTACCAGTCTAGGCTAAATCCCTTATAACGACAAACACCCTTAATGAGCTCGAATCAATTACTACCCGAGCAAAATTGACCCTAATCGGATTACTCGTCCGGGCTAAATCCACAATGCACACATATTCTTCGGGAGGCTCGATCACTCAAGGAACACCAGTCTAGGCTAGATCCCTTTTATACTTGAGATCTTCGAATTACCAGTCCAGGCTAAATCCTTTTCTGCAACACATGCAGTTTCTCAAGTCTCATGTAAATCATGGTTTATCCATCGAATTCCCTTTCCAACCTCAACCAAGACATTATCCAAAAATTCATTATTAAAGATGCAATTCATGCATTTTCATGCCATCAACAATGCAATTATCATGCATTCACAAAACATACAATTATGCATGTTATAGGCTTACTTCGAGTTATCCGAACTTACCTAGTATTCGTTTCGGAGCTGTGTTTTGGTTATTCCGAAACCTTGCGTTTACCTCGATCGACCTCAAGAATTTGTTCCTCGGGGTCTATAACAACAAAAGTATATCATTAATTCACTACATTACACTTTTCAAGTTTAATTTCTACCCCAGTCCAAATGACCATTTTGCCCCTAACCTTTGACATTTTTACTATTTAGTCCTTAAGCTCGTGTAATGAAACACATGGAATTTTTGTCTTACCCAAGCCTGACCGAACATTTTTCTCTCTTATGGCAGCCCACATTTTCCATTATTTTCTCATTTCTACCACACATTTTAAAACTTTTGCAACGTGGTCCCTACTAGGGCTTTTCATGAAAATCGCTTAGGAAAAGATGTTTATCACGCCTTCAACTTTCATACCCCTTCATAATCCACCAAAATACAAGCAACTCATGCATGGGTAAATTTTTAAACATGAATCCTAGCATGAAATATTGGTAGAAATGGAGAGAGTAAGCTACCGGGATTCCAAAAATACAAAGAAAATTAAAAAAGGGGTTGGGGAGCACTTACTATTGAGCTTGGAAAGCTTGAAAACCCTAGCTATGGAGAGCATGAAATTTTCGGCAGCTATTGAGAAGAAGATGGCTGATTTTGGCTTATTTTTCCCATTTTATTTCATTAAAAAGCCAATTGACCAAAATGCCCTTAAGTCCTTTCTTTAAAATTTCATTCATGCAAGCCCATTTTTGTCCAAAAATTTAGAAATTGGGCAAATTGCTCCCTAAGACCTTCTAATTTATAATCTAAAGAAATTTCATACAAATTGCTTCTAGAATTTAAGTTTTGCAATTTTATTCAATTTAGTCCCTAATTTCCAATTAATCACCTTACTTAAGAAATTTCTTCATGAAACTTTAACACATGCATAATCTTATATTCTAGGTCTCATAATGATCATAAAATAAGATTTTGATGTAATATTTGTGGTCCCGAAACCATTGTCCCAACTAGGCCCTATTTCGAGATGTTACATTTCTCCCCCCTTAGGGACTTTCGTCCCCGAAAGTCTTACCAGTAAACAGGTTCAGATATTGGTTTCTCATGATTTTTTTGGTTCCCATGTAGCTTCTTCCACACCATGTCGGTGCCATAGAACCTTTACTAAAGTCACACTTTTATTTCTCAACTGTTTAACCTCTCGGGCAAAAATCTTGACTGATTCCTCTCCGTAAGTCATGTCTGGTCTAATCTCAATCTCCTCTGGTGAAGTCACATGAGAGGGGTCTGATCGATACCGTCTTAACATAGATATATGGAACACGTCGTGAATCTTTTCTACTTTGGGTGGCAATGCCAAGCGATAGGCTAATGGTCCAATCCTTTCAGTGATCTCGTAAGGTCCGATAAATCGCGGACTCAGTTTACCTTTCCGACCAAATCTCAACACATTTTTCCATGGAGACACCTTCAGGAATACTCTGTCCCCAACTTGGAATTCAATCTCTTTTCTTTTCAGATCAGCATAAGACTTTTTCCTATCCGATGCTGCTTTTAAACAGTCTTGTATTACTTTAACTTTTTCTTCAGTTTCCCTAATCAGATCCACTCCATGAATCTGATTTTCCTTAAGTTCTGTCTAGTGTCACAGGGCTAGACCTTTCGTCTCGCAATCTGTGTGGCCTCAGGCGATTTGCTCATCCAAACTCGCCTAAGTTAGCCTTTTCTCGATTGAGGATTCCTTAAGAACTCCTCCAAGGCACCAACCTGAACAGCGGAAGCAAACTTATGCCAAAAGAAGCTTATAAGAACAACAGAAAGCCACAGAAAAGATCACACATAAGGTGTTTGAGTAAATGCTCTCAGAACTCTATTACTTTTAAGAATTCTCAAATACAATGGATGATTTACAAGTGAGGGGGAGGCTCTCTATTTATACTTGAGCTCCCCCAAAATCGACGGTCAAGATACATTTACATCGACAGATGAGATTAATCATATCCCATAATTTAAGGGATTTACAAGATATTGTCATATCAAATCCTATCTAATCTTACAAGATATGATTCCCTCTATCTTCTAAGATTAGTTACCATAGTTGCCTGAGTTGCCACATCTTCCCTATCGGGCCAACCAAGCTTCAATCTGACAGGCTTCTCCAATAGTTCCTTGAATCGGGCCAGTTCTTGTGGGCTAAATGATCCCCATCTTATCAACAGACCTCCATGAGGCACATCTTGTACCATGGTCACGGGCCTTGCACTCTGACCCGTTACATTCTCCCCCACCCATTCTCGCAACGCCCTTGTTGTGACTTCCGAATGGCACTGACTTGATTCACCTTGGATCTCACTCGTTGCATTGGCTTCCTTCCGACTCGCTTCCTGATCGGGTTGTCCCTTCTTTCGAATGGTTTGCCTCGGCTTCCGTCACCTCTTATCTTGAACCATCACACTCGTTGGTACATCTCGTTGGCAAGAAGTCTCCGCTCTAACTTGCCCCAATTTTGACTTGTTCCCTTTCGAATCGCCTTGATTCTCACACCTTGGCTTCGTGTTGCCCATAGTCCCTCGGCCTCCTTGCTTATGAACTTTGAAAGGGCCCTTACGACCTTGCCAAGCCAACAAGTTAGAATTTAAAACACTATCCAAGTGTTTGCAATGTACCTTTCTCGCAAAGATTTACTTGTCCCGATCAAGCTGCGCATCGCTCCTTTTCCTCGGCTCCGATGCACAACCCACCTTTCCCATAGGTGTCAGCTCTACAGTCGAATCTACAGGCTTCATATCGATCTTTGCGCCTTCAATTCTTCCGAATAGGCTTTCGTAGTATCCCATTTTATCGAGTTAATGTTCCTCCCATACGAAACATCCTCGAGTAGTTAGATCGACGACAAAACCTTTGTCCCAACCTTCATATCCCGATACACTGGCACAATAATCTTTGATAACGGACCAGTGACAATATGAATCTGATCGGCCCATGGGTACAGAACCGTCTGAATCCTGTCAAGGAAGTTTAAGCCAAGCACATAATCGTAATCATCTAATTGGATTACCTCGAATTCTTTCTTGCCCTTCCATTCGTCGATTTGTAGTTCCACGTCACGAACTACTCTCACAGTTGGGCCCTCCTCGGAATTTACCGTCTTGATCTTCCTATTCGATTTCTTAATCCAGAGACCAAGTTTCTTCGTAGCCTTCTCCGATATGAACAAATTCGATGCTCCCGTATCAATAAGAGCACTCCCATTTCGACCTGCAATGTTGATGTCTACGAACATCAACCCTTCCCTACCATTCCTTTTCTTCGGGAAGAGAATCATTGAATTGACCCTCGATGTCTTTTTCTCAATAGGCTTTGCCTCTTCCGGCTCATCACTCTTCTTGATAGCCGTAACTGAAGATACCTTTGGGCAGTCCCTCTTTATGTGCGGCCCATTACAAAAGTAGCATCTCAACTTTCCTCTCTTCTTTTTCGGGCTATTGGGTCTCCTTTTCCCATTTCGTGGTTTCCTATTACCACCATCATTCCCACTACCGCTACCATAATAGCTATGTCCCTCTTCGTCTTCCTCATGGTGCCCACCATTGCCCCTCTCGTTGGGCTTGGAAGATTCGAACCTGTCGCTTCTCGGAACAAGTTCCACTAGGGACTCCACCACCATCATGGCATTGGTTAGTTCTTGAACTCCACGACGTTGCAATTCTTGCTTCGCCCATGGTTTTAGCCCATCCATAAAAGAGAAAAATGCTTCCTTTTCGCTCAAATCTGAAATTTGAAGCATGAGTTCACTGAGCTCCTGCACATACTCCCTAACCGTGCCTTGTTGCGTAAGCCGTCGCAACTTTGCTCGAGCTTCATTCTTAGCATACTCAGGGTAAAACTGTGCTTTAAACTCCTTTTGGAACTCCTCCCAAGTCCCAATCTCGGTCCCACCACGTCTCACATCAGTGGACCTACGTCGCCACCATAATAAAGCAACGTCAGTAAAATACATAGCAACAGTGTTTACCTTTGTGGCATCATCCTAGATGCCCATCGCACGGAAGTATTGCTCCATGGCCCAAAGAAAATTGTCCACCTCACTTGCAGACCTTGCCCCTTTAAACGCTTTCGGTTTGGGCACATCCATTGCTTGTTGCTTCAGCTTCGAAGCCAACATCTCATTACCTATGGCAGCCTTGAAAACCTTGAGCTCTTCCTTAAGCTCTTTGACCATCTCGAGCTCCCCCTTAAGCTCGCTGATCTCCTCCTTCAACGCTGTTACCATAGCCTCGAGAGCATTATCCTACCCAGCCAGCTTATTCTCCGAGGAACCGATAGTATCCAACACATATTCCTTGAGCTGCTCTTGCACAATTTGCAACCCATCATGAAGACTATCACCGACATCATCAATCCTCTCTTTGACATCCCCCATGGATTCCTCGAGAGTGACAACTCGATCCTCCAAAGCTGACAACAAGTTCCTTGATCGACTTATTTTTCTGGCCCTTCCTCGGGTCTCCATTGGCTCATTCTGACCAACAACTTCTTTTGACATCCCAACAGTGCCTTCGAACCAACAGCTCGGATACCAAATGTCACGGGGCTAAACCTTTCGTCTCGTAATCTGTGCGGCCTTAGGCGATTTGCTCGTCCAAACTCGCCTAAGTCAGCCTTTTCTCGATTGAGGATTCCTTAAGAACTCCTCTAAGGCACCAACTCGAACAGCGGAAGAAAACTTATGCCAAAAGAAGCTTATAAGAACAACAGAAAGCCACAGAAAAGATCACACACAAGGTGTTTGAGTAAATGCTCTCAGAACTCTATTACTTTTAAGAATTCTCAAATACAATGGATGATTTACAAGTGAGGGGGAGGCTCTTTATTTATACTTGAGCTCCCCCAAAACCGACAGTGAAGATACATTTACATCGACGGACGAGATTAACCATATCCCATAATTTAAGGGATTTACAAGATATTGCCATATCAAATCCTATCTAATCTTACAAGATATGATTCCCTCTATCTTCTAAGATTAGTTACCATAGTTGCTTGAGTTGCCATATCTTCCCTATCGAGCCAACCAGGCTTCAATCTGACAGGCTTTTCCAACAGTTCCTTGAATTGGGCCAATTCTTGTGGGCTAAATGATCCCCATCTTATCAACAGACCTCCATGGGGCGTATCTTGTGCCATGGTCATGGGCCTTGCACTCTGACCCGTGACACTAGTATAATGGAGTTCAGCACTTCTTGCCATACAAGGCCTTGTAAGGTACCATTTCAAACTTGTTTGGAAACTATTGTTGTAGGCAAATTCTACCAATGGAAGGTATTTTTCCCAGCTACTCTGAAATTCGAGGATACAACATCACAACATATCTTCAAGAATCTGAATCGTCCGCTCAAACTGACCATCGATCTGAGGGTGAAAAGCTGTACTTAAACTCAACTTCGTCCCCAAGGCTTCCTGTAGCTTTTTCCAGAATCTCGAAGTGAACCTTGGGTCTCTGTCTGAAATAGTCGATAATGGTACTCCGTGCAATGGTACTATCTTAGAAACGTATAACTCAGCCAGTCTATCAAGGGAATAATCTGTCCTTACCAGAATAAAATGTGCCGACTTGGTCAACTTATCCACTACGACCTATATGGCATTTTTCTTTTTCGGAGTCAAAGGCAATCCTGTCACGAAGTTTATGGTAACTCTGTCCCACTTCCATTCGGGAACCATCACAGGTTGTAACAAACCTGAAGGCACTTGATGTTCAGCTTTAACTTGCTAACATACTAGGCACCTTGACACAAACTCAGAAATATCTCTTTTCATACCATTCCACCAATACATTTTCTTCAAATCGTTGTACATTTTGGTATTTCCCGGATGAATAGACAAACGGCTACTATGTGCTTCTTGCAATATTTTTCCAGATAAGTTCATTGTCTTTAGGTACGCATACTCTCTTTCTAAACATCAAACACCCATCAGGACTAATCTAGAAATCTGATTCAGTCCCTGACTCACATTAAGCCCTTTTTGCTTGCAAGTTACCATCATTAAACTGAGCATCATGAATTTCTTGTAGAAATGTTGGCCTAGCCACTAACTCTGCCAAGACCGAACCATCATCAAGTAATGTCAAACGAGTATCCATGGCTTTCAAAGCAAATAAGGATTTTTTGCTCAGAGTGTCGGCGACCACATTCGCCTTTCCCGGATGGTAGTCAATGATCGGATCGTAATCCTTAATTAATTCTAACCATCTCATTTGTCTCAGATTTAATTCTTTTTGAGTTATCAAGTACTTCAGACTCTTGTGGTCTGTAAAGATACGACACGTTTCACCATATCAATAATGCCTCCAAATCTTTAAGGCAAAAACAATCGCAGCAAGCTCTAGGTCATGGGTCAGATAATTCTTCTCGTGAGGCTTTAATTGCCGTGAAGCATAGGCTATCACCTTGCCATCTTGCATAAGCACACAACCCAATCCATTTAAGGATGCATCACTGTAGACCACAAATTCCTTTCCCAGTTCAGGTAGTACTAAAACAGGAGCTTCAGTCAGCAATGTTTTTAATTTCTCAAAACTTTGCTGACACTTTTCCGTCCATTCAAACTTAACATCTTTCTGTAGCAACCTTGTAATCGGAGTTGCTGTCATAGAAAATCCTTTTACAAACCTTCGATAGTAACCGGCTAAGCCCAAAAACTTCTAACCTTGGTTACATTTTTAAGCGATTTCCAATCAACAATAGCAGAGATTTTACTTGGATCAACTCGGATGCCTTCACCTGAAACAATATGACCCAAAAATCCAACTTCTTAGAGCCAAAATTCGCTCTTGCTAAACTTAGCATACAATTGTTTTTCTTACAACGTCTGCAATACAATTCTCAGGTGCTTCACATATTCTGTCTCATTTTTGGAATAAATCAAGATGTCGTCAATGAACATAACAACAAACTTATCCAAATATGGCCGAAAGATCCTATTCATTAGATCCATAAATACGGCTGGTGCATTCGTCAGCCCAAACGGCATAACAAGGAATTCGAGATGACCATACCTCATCCTGAAAGTTGTCATTGGCACATTCGATTCTTTGACACGCAACTGATAGTAGCCGGACCTCAAGTCTATCTTAGAGTACACAGTGGATCCTCTCAACTGATCGAATAAATCATCAATCCTTGGTAAATGATACTTATTTTTTATGGTTACCTTATTCAGTTGCTGATATTCAATACATAATCTCATTGAACCATCTTTTTTCTTTACAAACAACACGGGGGCACCCCAAGGTGAAAAACTTGGCCTTGCGGATCCTTTATCCGTCAACTCTTACAATTGTACTTTTAAATCTTTTAGTTCGATTGGTGCCATTCTATATAGAGCGATAGAAAAGGGAGTTGTCCCTAGCACCAATTCAATACCAAACTCAATTTCTCTCTCATGAGGTAATCCTGGTAATTCCTCCAGGAATACATCTGAATACTCACATACTATCAGCACAGACTCAATCTTCAACTTTGTTTCCTTAGAGTTCAGTACAAATGTAAGATAAGCTTCATACCCTTTCCTCATATACCTCTGGGCAACCATTGTCGTGATTACATTCGGCGGCGAACCCAATTCTCTTGATTCGACCCGTAGAGTCTCACCATCCAGACATTTCAACTTAATATACTTACTACCACAATTCACAGTTACATCATGAAGGGTTAACCAATCCATACCAAGTATTACATCAAATTCATCAAATGGTAGCAACTTAAGGTTAGCCAGAAAACAATGACCTTGAATCATCAAAGGACAATTCTTACAGACTTTATCAACTAGAACCGATTTGCCTAATGGGTTCGACACTTTAATAACAAATTCTGTAGGTTCAACGGGTATATTCATACTAGACACCAATCTCATATAAACGTAAGGATACGTCGACCCCAGGTCAATTATAGCAATAATACTCGTATTAAAAAGAGAAAAAGTACCCGTGATAACGTCAGGAGCAGAGGCTTCTTCTCAAGCGCATATTGCATACGTTCTTGCCAGGGCTCTAGCCTCTGGTCTTGCAGTATCTTTAGCTGCGACTCGACTGCCACTAGCACTTCCAAGGTTTCTTGGAGGTCTACCTCGTGCCATAGGAGCACTCGACTTCAGGGTTACTTCCACTTCTTTTTCCGTTTGATCTGGGCAGTCTCTGAGAAAGTGGTCAAGAGAGCCACATCTGAAACATGCACCGCTTTTTTACTCGGCACTCTCCGAAGTGAAATTTGTTGCAGCTCTTATACTTCGGCTTTTGATCATCTACACTCCCACACTAGTCATCATCGGGGAGGAAGACTTTTGACTTCGTCGTCTAGGACCATTCACTCTACCCGAATATCCTACTGATGAAGTGGAGCGTTCATGCTGGCTCTTAGCTTTCTTCGTGGAGAATGAGAGTGTTCTACCACTGGTCATTTTACTCGCAACTCGAGCCTCTCTTTTTGCTTGCTTTATTTTGTTATTAAGCTCCTCGACTTTCTTGGCCTGATCAGCCAATGCGGTGAACACCCGTATTTCAAGAATTCTGATCAACAATTTGTTATCCTCATTCAGACCCTCCTCGAAGCATTTACACATTTCTGATTCAGTTTGGACCCATTCAGTTGCATACTGACTTAGCCGTACGAACTCTCTCTCATATTCCACTACAGTCTTGTTCCCTTTTTTGAGTTCCAGGAACTCGTTTCGATTCGAGTCTAAAAACCGTTGGCTAATAAATTTCTTTCTAAACTCTATTTGGAAGAAATTCCAAGTAATATTTTCCTTCAACACTACCGAGGATACAGTCTTTCACCAGTGGTATGTAGTATCCTTCAAGAGGGACACGAGACACTTCAAACACTCCTTGGTGGTACATGACAATTCATCTAACACCTATGTAGTATTTTCGAGCCAGAACTAAGCTCTTTCAGCGTCATCATCAACTTTCGCTCTGAATTCCTTAGCCCCATACTTTCTAAGCTTGTTTACAGGGGCCTTATCGGTTCTTACCGGTGCCATACCTCGTGGCACATCCTCATCAGGTTGGTTAGAGGGCGGGGGCGGTCGTGGTATGTTGGGGCAATTCCTCAGATAATCCCTAAACCATTCATCCATCATATTAAAGAAGGCAGCTCGGGCCTCTTCCCGGCCTTCAAATATAAGTCTCCAACTACTAATAGATACAACTCGTTGTACGAAAGCTAGAGCATGGCTCTCGGCTCCCTCGAACTCATCTTGTGCTCGATTAGAAGACATTTACTATATTCAAAATAATTTAAACAATTTAGGAGATGTCACACTATCAAGATTCGAAATATGACATGTATAGCGAACTTTAACATCCTCTACGGTAGTCCTAGAATCGACTAAACCGTAGCTCTGATACCACTAAATATAACACCCCTTGCTTGTATCTGACACCGGGATAGGGTTCGAGGTGTTATCGGTAATTCACCTTTACAAACTTACTCAATCGGGCTACTGAATTTCGCTCGTGATTTAACACTTTTCAAACGTGTGCACTTTGTCTCTTATACAGGCCTCCGAGGCCTAAAAACACTCCTAGGGGTAGTACGGAACAAAATCGAAATTGTTCGATAGACTTGGGGCACTTTAGGAAATTTTCCCTTAGTTGAAATGTAACACGCCCGTGGGGCTTAGAACACGCCCGTGTCCTTTTTCCAGTATGCAACACGACCAAGGCACATACCCGTGGGCTTAGCCCGTGTGCTACACTGACTTCAACCTCACCATTCTGTTAAATATACACGGCCAAGGCACACGCCCGTGTGCTTAGCTCGTGCTCTATGCTGACTTAAAATCTCAGGTGCAGGGGACACACGGTCATAGCGCACATCCATAGGAGTAGCCCGTGTGTCACACACGGTCTAGATACACGCCCATGTGTCTACCCATGTGGACCTTGTTAGGCTATTTTCCAAGCCTTAAGTCACCATCTACTAGCCAATTAAACTTATAGATTACTATGGTGCATATTTGGGCTAAATTATCCATTTGTAAATATGAAACTTTGATTAACCTCATTGCATGTGAACCTCATGTAATTGGTTTCATACATGCTAAGTTAATTCTTATCTTGCATTTAATGATTTATATGTCTGCTTGACATATTACGATTGGCTTGTTATTATAACTCATTGCCAATTATAACTAAGCCATCGCATATGAATATAAACATGCATAGATTTGTAGGGCATAGTCCTACTTCAAAATGAGCCAATTCCCATGGCCATATATAAAAAAAATAAACATAATTTTACGTGCCTTCACTAGGCAAATCAAATGACATATATAACAAAATACTCAAAAATCTTATACATGCCATTGGACAAAATAGAAATGTCTTTATACCAAAGCTTATCTAGTTGATAGTGTGTTGACTCTCCAATTGTCTTCCAATCCTTATGAGTCCTTGAGCTCTGAAAAGTAGGGAAAAGAGAGGGGTAAGCATTTACATGCTTAGTAAGCCCGTATAACTGGAAAGTAAACTTAGTATAACTGGAAAGTAAACTTACCGATTATTTAGCATACAACCATATTAGGCAATGAAACCAACAAGCATAGGATAGTTTCCCTATCACATGCACTCAACCATCGAGTTAGTTACATATCAATGCACCATGTAATTCATCTTAGATAAGCTCATCATTTAACAATCATCTATACATATTCCTTGTGATAGTCCCGTTGAGTTTATAAGAAATCTCGATGGGTCATCCATTTACCATCAATTCGTACGAATGATCATTTCAGTATGCACTCCCGCGAACCTCACATCTTACGGTGGGATTACCAGTCCAGGCTAAATTCCCCGTAATATAAGCTCATAAGGTGATGTCGGGATTACCAGTCCAGGCTAAATCCCTTATAACGATAAACACCCTTAATGAGCTCGGATCTGAATTACCTATCAAGGCTAAATTTAGACCTTACTCGGATTACCCGTCCGGGCTAAATCCACAATGCACACATATTCTTCGGGAGGCTCGATCACTCTAGGAACACCAATCCAGGCTAGATCCCTTTTATACTTGAGATCTTCAAAAAACCAGTCCAAGCTAAATCCTTTTCTGTAACACATACAGTATCTCAAGTCTCATGTAAATCATGGTTTATCCATCGAATTCCCTTTCCAACCTCAACCGAGACATTATCCAACAATTCATTATTAAAGATGCAATTCATGCATTTTCATGCCATCAACAATGCAATTATCATGCATTCACAAAACATACAATTATGCATGTTATAGGCTTACTTCGAGTTATCCGAACTTACCTGGTATTCGTTTCGGAGCTGTGTTTCGGTTATTCTGAAACCTTGCGTTTACCTCGATCGACCTCTGAAATTTGTTCCTTGGGGTCTATAACAAAAAAATTATATCATTAATTCACTACATTACACTTTTCAAGTTTAATTTCTACCCTCGGTCCAAATGATCATTTTGCCCCTAACCTTTGACATTTTTACTATTTAGTCCTTAAGTTCGTGTAATGAAACACATGAAATTTCTATCTTACCCAAGTCTGACCGAACATTTTTCTCTCTTATGGCAGCCCATATTTTCCATTATTTTCTCATTTCTACCACACATTTTAAAACTTTTACAACGTGGTCCCTACAAGGGCTTTTCATGAAAATCACTTAGGAAAAGATGTTTATCACGCCTTCAACTTTCATACCCCTTCATAATCCACCAAAATACAAGCAACTCATGCATGGGTAAATTTTTAAACATGAACCCTAGCATTAAATATGGGTAGAAATGGAGAGAGTAAGCTACCGGGATTTCAAAAATACAAAGAACATTAAAAAATGAGGTTGGGAGCACTTACTATTGATCTTGGAAAGCTGGAAAACCCTAACTATGGAGAGCATGAAATTTTCGGCAGCTACGAGAAGAAGATGGCTGATTTTGGCTTATTTTTCCCATTTTATTTCATTAAAAAGCCAATTGACCAAAATTCCCTTAAGTCCTTTTTTTAAAACTTTATCCATGAAGCCCATTTTTGTCCAAAAATTAAAAAATTGGGAAAATTTCTCCCTAAGGCCTTCTAATTTATAATCTAAAGAAATTTCATACAAATTTCTTCTAGAATCCAAGATTTACAATTGATTCAATTTAGTCCCTAATTTCCAATTAGACACCTTACTCATGGAACTTCTTCATGAAACTTTAACACATGCCTAATCTCATATTCTAGGTCTCATAATAATCCTAAAATAAATATTTTGATGTCATATTTGTGGTCCTGAAACCACTGTCCCAACTAGGCCCTATTTTGAGATATTACATTGATGCATGATAAACATCTTTTACTAAGTAGTTTTTCATGAAAACACCTGAAAAGGACCTTTTTGTAAAAGTTTCAAAATAGGTGGTTAAGAATATGATTTAAAAGAAAATGTAGGCTGATATGAGTATGATTTAAGTTCGACTAAGCTTGGGTATCAAAGAAAATGAACACATTCATTTTACGAGCCTAGGGGCTAAGTTGTAATTATGTGAAAGTTTAGGGGTAAAATTATAATTTTGCCAAAGTATAATTTATGGACTATTTTAAACAATGTGATAATTAAATAAGCGAAATTTGCTATTATAGATCAAGAAAAATGGAGTCCGGACCTAAACCGAGGAAAGAACAAGGTTGTGGACTAAATCAAATAGTAGCCATATTTTGGGTGCCGAGGTAAGTTTGTGTGTAAATAATGCAACGTTACATTATTATGTATTTAATACTTTAATATTGCATGAATTGTATAATTGTCTTTATGTATTTAATTAATGATGACTCGATGACGATTCGATGAGTTCGATACCTCAAAATCCTGGTTGAACCTTAGGAATAGTTAGGATAAAAATGTCATGACATTAGGGTTATGTACGATCCCATGTAAGACCATGTTTGGGAAATGGCTTTGGCATCAATATGTAATTTCGTGTAAGACCATAGCTGGGCTATTGGCATCGATATGTGATCTCATGTAAGACTATGTCTAGGACATGGCATTGGCATTAACCTATGACCCCATGTAAGACCATGTCTAGGACATGGCATTGGCATCGATATGTGATCCCATGTAAGACCATATCTGTGATATGGCATTGGCATCCTACCATGTGTATGAGAGTTCTCGAGTATCCTTTAGTATTCTAAGTGGTTCAACGGGTAATCTAACGATTATGTCAAAGAGAGAACAAGGTATGATCATGTTGAAAGAATATAGGTACGTATACAAAGCTCATAAACATTGAGATTATGAATCGATGAGACCTCAGAAGAAGTGAATGAATGAATTATGATCCTAAGTTTTATTGTACATTATGAAAATGGCATGACTTAAAATGTACCTATGATACTTGATGACATTGTAATAAATATTATTGTGTTATATGTATAATATTGCATGGTTAATGTTGTTAATTATTTACATGCAAACTTACTAAGCTTTATGCTTACTCTATTTCCTTTTCCATTTCCTTATAGTGTCGCCAAGCTAGCTCGAGGGTCAAAGGATGTCGGAGCTCGATTCACACTATTAAATTAATCTTTTGGGTATAGTGAATTTAAGTATTTTGAGTATGGCATGTATAGGGACTTGGTCTTTTTGTTGTATGTCATATTGGTTTAGCCAAGTGTGTTGGCTTATAATGATTTGATGATTCATTTTGTATATGGCCGTGAGATATGGCTCATATTAATTATGGGGATGTAACCCTATTCATATATGCATGCATGTGCTATGTTCACTCATGTTGTGGTTAAATTCATTTGGCACGAATGAATTGTGGATATGATCATAGATGTTTGATGATAGAAATATGAGTAAATGACATAATAACAACTAGGGCATGAATGTATGAAATGGAAGTAAATTGATGTTTCATATTGCATGTGAATTTGGTAAGCTTGGTCTAAATAAAATATGAAATCTTAAGCAAGTATAAATTGATAAGAAGTTGACTTGCATGAGCCATGATTATGATTGTGTAAGTGTGCATGTGTCATTAAGGGTGACAAAAGGCTTGGAATATAGCCTCAAAGTTGTCCACAAGGGTAGACACACGGGCGTGTGTCTAGGTCGTATGTGACACACGGTCTGCCCTATAGGCGTGTGCTCTGGCCGTGTGTCCCCTGCACCCTATTACATGCAAAACAGAATGCTCAGTAGTAAACACACGGCCAGAGACACAACCTTGTATCTTAGCCGTGTGAAGGATACAGCCGCAGGACATGGGCGTGTGCCCAGGCCGTATGAAGTCTGCACTTAATTTTTGGAATTTAATTCGCCACACGACCTAAGCACACGAGCGTGTGTCTTGGCCGTGTGACCCTAATTGTATTGATGATGTCATAAATAGAGAGTTACATGAGCTGAGGATACGGGCATGTCCCAAGCCACACGGGCGTGTATGACCACACGGTCTACCCACACGGGCGTGTGACCCTGTTTCATGAAAATTTTCTAAGTTTTCCCAAAGTTTTTTAAAGTTCTCGATTTAGTCCTGAACTATACCTGATGTATGTTTTGGGCCTCGTAGGCCCATATGAGGGACAATTTGCATATGTATGAATAAATTTAATTGGAACGAAATTTTTATGGCCCGATTTTGTATGCTGCTTGTGATTAAGTCCGGTAATGCCTTATATCCTGTCCCGGCGTCGGGCACGAGTAAGGGGTGTTACAGTTTTTTCTCTTAGGATTGGACATTGCCCTTTCCTAATTGGTGCCTAGCATAACATTTATCACCCATTTGATTAGTTGCTTGCTTCATGTTCTTCTCTTGATTCAAGGGAAGTGCCAACTTTTTATTATCCATGTAATTAATGGACTATGCTACATATTCCTTCAACTATTCCTTGCACAATGTTGATTCAATTGCATCTTTTAAATAAACACAACCTTTAGTTTTGTGCTTGGTGTATTACAAAATTAGCATCTATGGGTAAAATGTCTTTTAGATTGACCAACCCTCAACGACAAAAAGGGCTTTAAGGTTCCTTAATTCTCTCTATTTCACTAAGGATATATGTTGATGAAGCATTATGAGGGCTGTTGGTTTCAAACTTGTTATAAAGTGCTTTATTTACTTGCCTCTTTAGCTATTAGCATTGGATTTGGTGCCCTAAGTGTAGTATTTTTGTCTATGTACACTTGTATTTTTTTCGAACAGATTGGTTTAATAAAATTATGTAATAGCCCCTTTTTAGTGAAATCGAAACAGTGGTTTCGAGACCATAATTTTGACTAGTGAATTATTATTTTATTATTATTTTAATGTCTATGGGACTATAGTCAGGTTGTATTAAAATTTCATTAAGAAATTTCGACGTTTGCATATTAATTAAGTACAAAGGACTAAATCATAAAAATTGTAAAAGTAGATTTTATTAGTTAAAAGGGCTAAAATAACTATGGAAATAAAAGTAAATGGACTTAAATGGTAATTATACCATTCATAAGGTTAGTGGATGTGCATGGCATGGTTTTATTGAAATTTTGGAAGTTTTTAAGGGTTAATATGATAATTGAGTAATTATAGCCCAAAGTGAATAAAACAAAATTGTTCATATTCTTCATTCATCAAACCTAAACCAAATTTAGCCATTAAAGGAGGGGAGAATTTGGTTAAGCTTTATTCTCTTACATGGTATGATTTTGAGTCCCGTTTTTAATGATTTTTAGGTTTTTGAGTTTGTTATAGCTTAATCTAGCTAACCTAGGGGTTAATTTGTAAAACTATTAAATGTTGAGGGTTATGCCATGAAATTTTTTTAAGTAGGTTTTGATGTTAAATGATAGATTATGCATTTTTGTTGAAAAATAAGCTAGTTTTGTTAAGTGAATTTTGATGAAAATAGTAATTAGGGATTAACTTGTTAAAATGTGAAACTATAGGTTTTATTGTGAAATTATGGTAATTATAAGTTGTTTCAAGGTCCCTTATATATATGATTAAATTGGATTTAAGTTAAAATGGTTAAATTACAATATATGAACTTAAGGACTAAATTGTGAAAAGTTAAAATATTTGGGGCAAATTGATAATTTTGCATAAATATGAGTTATGGATGAAATTGAATATTCGAAGTACTAAATTTATTGAAATTACTTATATAGATCAAGATAAGCCATGAGCGGTTTTAGATCGAGGTAAAGCAAAAGTTTTGGATTAGTTCGATTTAACTTCTACGCCTCTAGTCGTCAAGGTAAGTTCGTATAAATGGTTATCATATTACTGTTATTTAAATCGTATGTTATTATGTTATTTATAATGTGAATTGGTCGATGTATAACAAATCAATGCTATGATGGTTACCGAGTCCCGATTGAACTTTAGGAATTCGTAAGATACAAATGACATGTCATTAGGGATTTCATGTTTCGGGTGCTAGTCTTGAATGTCCTACTGATGACTGAGTTCCATCATTTATTGCAGACTCTCCACAGCTCGTGTGAGCAGCATCTTTTAGCTTATTTCGACCCACAACTCGTGTGAGCAAACCCATTTAACAACTCGTGTGAGCAATGATGTAAATGAAAGGTTAAGATTATAAGTTAAGGCACACTTCGTGTGAGTTTTCCCGAGTATTCAATGAAATTCTAAATGGTTTAACGAGCAAGAAAAGGGTTTGAAATAGTAAGTCTTCAAATGGAATTATGCATAAGTTTATGGAAAGAATGCATGGATCAAATGATGTATTTTATATGGAAAATGACTTATCATATGGTTGGTTCGATTGAGTTATGTACAAATGTGCTAACTTATGTATTGATGGTGATGTATAAGCTTATGCCAAGCTTATGGTTTGGATTATATTATGCTTATGCTTTATATTATGCAATTGAAATGGTAAGTTATGTTTTATTTTATGCGAGCTTACTAAGCATTAATTGCATACATAGTTTTTATGCAATTGAAATGGTAAGTTATGTTTTATTTTATGCGAGCTTACTAAGCATTAATTGCATACGTAGTTTCTTTCCTATGTTTTATAGATTATTGGAAGCTCGATTGGTTTGGAAGCTTTTCGGAGATATATCACACTACCCACCAATTATATTGGTAGATTTTGAATGTTTTGGACAAGGTTTATAATGACATGTATAGGTTGACTTGTAATGTTATTTTGGTGAATGGTTTGTTGGTGTTTGGCATGTATAAGTTTTGAAACTTATCTTGGTTTGGTACCATTTGATGCTTTGTCAAATTGTGTCAACTTGGTTATGCTACTATGCATATTTAAATGGCGCTTGTGGTATGTTTGAAATGATGTGTTAATGTTTAAATTTGTGGTATTATTTGGTAAATGTTGAACTAGATTTTAGTGATTGAAAAATGGTATAGTTGACTTGTTTAGATATGTAACATTTAGTTGTTGATTGAGGTTCTTTTGAATGGCAATATTGGTTAGTTGTGTTAAGACTTTGAAATGACATTTTTATGTGTGTTTAGGTGATGCTTAGGTCCCTTTATTGTGTGCAAATTGGTTTGAGAAGTTAAGCATGATATGGTATGGAAATGGTTTGATTCTAGGTGAATTTTAGGTCTACACGACCTGAGACACGGGTGTGTGACTCTACCGTGTGAGACACACGACCTGGCATACGGGTGTGTGGTGTAATCAGAGAGCTACACAGCCTGGCACATGGGCGTGTGACATGGGCGTGTGACCTTACTTAAAGAGTTATAGGTGGAGATACGGGCTGGGACATGGCCGTGTGTCCCTAGTTCGAAGGTTACATGGTCTAAGACATGGGCGTGTGTCTCAACCCTGTGAGGCACGCGGTCTGGCCACATGGCCATGTGACCCCTATTTTCAAAATTTTGTGACTTTTTCCTAGACTTTCCAAATGAATTCAAATTGGTCCTAAATCGCTTCTAAGGTATTTGTAGGGCCTCGAGGGCTCGATTTAGGGACGTTGTGTATATATGATTGGTTTACTATTTGTTTATGTTAATGAATAAGGTTAAGTTTAAATGTTTTCGGTTGTACGGTAATGCTCTATAACCCTAATCTGACAACAGACACGATTTAGGGGTGTTACATCCATGAATTACATTAATACCCTTCATATATTGTCCTCAATGGTTTTTGCACGCAAAGAAAAATAGAAGAAAACATTAGCTAATTGATTTTCTAACGTTTAACCAATACTAAGAGATATTACGTGGTTAGATCTTAATATGATAAGACAACTTATATTAGTAGATGAACCTAAACATGTCCTTAGTCTAATCGAAAATGAGAAAACCAATTGAAAGACTAATATGTCATCTATCAAGTCCAATGGGGAGATGCTTCATTTTGAGCATTGGAGCGGATGAGTCCTAAAAGATAAGAGACATAAATGTGACTGACATTAAATCGTATAAGATCCAAGCAGAATAGATCCTAAATTCGTTTCTGGATTTATTCACTTGTGACGTTTATAGTGTGACATACCTTAATCTTGAGGGATGATGGACTCTGTGTGACTCATATACTTTGATGTAAGTAAAAGCTTTATTTGAAATAGATAAGGAACCAAAAGTTGGAGCATTGGGTATATGACTTTTGCAATATGTTGCATCATTCACAATAGTGAAATTCATATCCCAAGGCATGGGTAAATGATATCCTCTCATTGTCATTACATGATAGATGAAAAGTAAAATGTCGTCACGGGTCATTTGTCTTTGTGATAAATGACTTAATAACTGTTTAATAATTATTAACTTTTCATGAAAAAAGATGTAATAGTTACTATTAGATAAAATAAGATCATATTGGGAGAACGAATTTATCCCAAAAAGATTAAGGATATCCTATGAGGGTAACACACTTATGACAAGGTCATTGGACGAGCATTAGTCGAGTAGCTTTCGTAATGGTATGTAATCGGGGAGAGCACGGTCAAGATACTATAGTGGAATAATTTTATGACTAAATGAATGATTAATAGGTAAAACGGCGAAACTTAATTATAAATCATTTGATCCCTAATTATATATGTTGAGTCAGTCCCTCTACTATCTCATTGAAACCATAAATGAATTACATATAAAATAGATAGAAATGATAAAGTTAGATAAATAAGTTACATTAAAAAATGAATTATGTTTCTCACTAAGTATGAAAATGACTTGAGAATTAATTTAAGTTTTTCGAATTATTATTTAATCAAATAATTGAAGTATGAAAAATGGAATTAAATTAGTTGGTAATCATGAACCCATTGAATATAGATAGTGAATATATTTTTCATAGATTCTTTTACGGTAAAGTTTCCATGAGTTTAATGGAATTAGAATTGGGTTGAGAAAATTATTTAATTAGAAAAATAATTTAATAAATAATATTTATTTTGGGAAATATAAAAATTTATATTGAGTTGGATTAAATTATAAAGTGTTAGATTAAAAGTCTAAGAAGCATATATAATTAGACCCAATACATATGAGACCCAATTTTACCCCCTTATTCCTTGTAGAACTAAGGTACTTGTTTTTCTATCAAATAAGTATTATTTGTATTTTACTAATTCAACAAGGATTCTTCTATCTCTCCCTATAAATATATGACACTAGTAGGGCAAAAAATAACTATTTTGAGATATTGTTATTCTGCCCCAAAAATAGTAAGAATTAATTTTCAAAGGATAAATTTTATTTCCTAGGAATAACAATTCTACTATTTTCTATTAAGAGAAATTTACTTTTTCTACTGAAAGTAAGAAAATTATTTCTAGTTCTGTGTTTGATTTGTGATTATTCGTGCCCACATTCGAAGTGATTAGTGGTACGAGAATAACAAAGAATGTCATTCGGTTGAAAGTTAGGAACATCAAGGATCCGTCTCTAACGAAGCATAGGTATTTTTTTAGAAAAGTTTTTTACTATAAATATCATAAATCGACTAAGTTTTCAAATTTTTATTTTTTCATTATTACAGAAAATCATTTTTAAACCGAGAATTTTTGTGACACCCTAAAACTGGCCTGAAAGTTTCAAAGGTAAAATATGAATTTTTGCCCATATATGTTCGGAATTTTGTAATCATGGTACCCGTTAGTGTCATCGACAGTGGCTTTTAGAAAATTAAATCAATTTTTGAAAATGAGCTCTAAATACCTTTAATTTTGAAAATATGATAGATTTGTAAAAAAGAGTCAAACTTGTGAGTTTTTAAGAGGCAATTAGACCAAAATTTAAAATTCAACCTAAAACCCCCTATCTCCTGGCTTTATTTTCACGATAGTTTTCTCCAACTATATGCTCTTGCTGTCCCGTGCTCCCTGAGCTCCTTTCTTACACTTTTTGTTTTTCAAACCTTAATTCCATTGATTTTCTTCATCTTCATAGCATTAATCTACATAATATTTCAAGAAAACACCCCAAAATCTCATTGATTTCATTATCTTCCTCACTTGTGGGTTTCCTCATATTCGTTTCAAAAGTTGATTGTTCTCCCATCAAAGGTGACTATTTATCTTTTTATTGATTTTAGATATTATACAGTCTTTAAAACTGAACTTTCAATCATTAAATCGCATGTTTTGATTAAAAGTAAAAAATTGAGTCGTTAATGGCAAATCTCGGATTTTTGAGCAAAAACATGATGTCAAAGTGTTATTTAATTAGTTTTGACATGATTAGAAGGTTCCTAAACCAAGTTTAAGGTTCCGTTAAAGATTTCTCAATTTGTAATAAATTTTTGTCATAATAGCCATTGTATGTCGAATAATTTTGATACTATGAATTTAGAGATTTTGTGTAGTTTAAAGGTTGGAATTAGTTGTAGATGAATATGAAGATGGATGAAATTCACTTCATGTAAAAAGATTAAATGTAGATCGAGATATTAGAATTCTAAGTCTTTTATGTCAAAGGTGTCGGTTACAAGAGAACTTAGCTTAGGCTTACATTTTTGGCTGTTTGAGGTAAGTCATTAGCTGACTGTTGGTTGTGTATTTGTGTGGTTTGACTTGTTGAAGCGTCAAAGTCGATATGACCTTCAACGAGTAGAGACAAAGGCAAGGAAAAGCTTGTTTAAGAATTCAGCTACTTGGCGAAAGTATATTCGGTGAGTGTTTTGGAATTGATGCTCAGAGATGATTCATTGTGTTAATTGAGAGTTTAAAGGTAGCCTAAACCCCTATTCTAAATTCCGTGTGTAAGTGTTCTCATACCTATGCTTAACATGTGATAAATGTGCTTATGTGGTTGTGATAAATATGCTTAACTGGGATATGTTCGGTGTGTTGGAGAGTGTTAGCTATATGCTTCACTTATGGTACATGTTCAACTCTATAAGTCATTTGGCATGTTAGAGATCCATGTATCCAATGAGTGGTGATAGTGTCCACTTTTATGTTTCATAACCTCAAGTGCCAAATTATCATTATTTATGACTACTATGTAAAGCGATATATGCTTAAAAGCTGATGTAATTACCATGAAAATGAACTAATATGTTTTGTATGAGTAAATATAATATGACACTAAAGTTAAGACTATTATAATTATGCTATTTAGTTATTGTTAATGCATAATGATTTGTTTTCGTGATAGTTATTCTGAGCATTCACTAAGCTTGTTAAGCTTACCCACTCCTTTTAAACCCTTATAGATAAGTAGTGTTGATGCGAGCAGTGTGGCCTTCAAGGGGTGATCCAAGCTAAAACTTTAGTAGCTATTTGTAGGTGTTTATTTGATTATTTATGTTTTGAGGAATAAAGGCAATGTGGTAGACTATATGCTATGACTATTAAGTTGATTACATGTTTATCTTGCTTAGAACCTATGGACTTAAAGTATGTTTTATTATTTTCTTACTTAATCATGATTATGATGTTTTTGGTGCCCATTTTATGAGGTGAATAATGCATGATGTTTGTGTTTAAGTTGGTATGGATTATATGCTTGAAACTGTTGTATTATTATGGTCTGGAGTAAAGGTATCAATATTTAGGTTTTAAAAACAATACTTCAGTGATTTTCGAAAGTGCAGGAAATTAGTTTTGTATGTTGGTATCGATATTTTATCACGAGTATTGATACTCGGGGTAAAATTATCGGTACTTTTCCAGTGGTACTGATAATTTTTGAGTATTTGGTTTTTAAACGAGAAACAATAAGCAGTTTTGGTATTGATTTTCCAAGCGGTATTGATACCATTTGAGAGAAATATCGATAACACATCTTCAATATTGATACCTACGTAACTATTTTGGAAATTTTGCTAACTGGTCCTAATGTATGTTAATTTTATTTATATGTTCACTCCATTTATCCTTAGCATATTTTAATTAAAAGCAGAGATTGTATGACTTATAATTCGCACGAACGTTAAATAAAGAAGACGTTTACTTAGTCATGTGACAGTGTGTAATGTTTATGATGCATGACGGTGGTGTAGCGTCCTAGTATTCGGGCTCGGCGATCAAGCTGGGTATAGGTTGTTACAATTTTTCCAACAGTTGGTGTTACGAATCATGCCTATCAAATCTTTAGCATTGGGGGAGTTGGTAGGGCTAAATAAATGTTGCCCTCCATGTGTATCCAAAGTTAGGATTCTCTGGTGGTCATACAAAAGGGGATGTCCTTTGTGTGGCATATCAAATCTATGCAAGGGGAGTTGATGAAGGATTTAAATGCCTCTATGTTAGTCGATTTCATTTTTTTAGTTTTTGTGTACCTATGGGCTTTCTCGTAAAAGGTGAATAGCTTGTTTGATTTTATCATCTATTAAAGCGTACTTGAGATGTTGCTATCAACACCTATGATAAATGCTTGAATAGGCCACTCATCTGTAAACCATTTGACTTTAGTGTTTGTAATGCCCTCAACTCGACCCGATTCACCAAATTCAGATTTTAGGTGTTACTTCACAATACTAGACATAATTTTCGAAACAATCTTCTAGTACTCTTGACTTAAAACAATTTTCTTATTACTTCATCTAAATTTGAGTATCTAAAGAAACAAAGAAATGTATTTAAAAGTAATATAATACATTAAACTTGTCACTATATCTTTTACAATATAGATGTTTACTAAAGACAGACTCTTTAAGGTTTAATCCTACAATATGCCACTTTTCCAGATAGTCCATTGTATGCATAAGAACTCGATTTGTCACTTCCTTGGCGTATTCCTGGCATTGTCCCTTTTGACGAACTTATCCATCCAGTAAAACCTGAAATATAAACGTAACACTTATAAGTTACACGAACTTAGTGAATCTGAAATACAAATTACTTTTAAACCTTTCATGCTGAACTCTTCATCCTGATTATTTAGATTTCCCACGTCTTTCTTTGGCGGATACCTTCACATTATTAGAAAAACACATGCTTATATGCCACATACTTCCTTAGCATGTTATCTTTCATTTAACTAAATGGCAACTCTATATCTTACCAGACAATACTACATTTTTCCTCTTAAAACATCAAATATACTTCTTAAGAGAATATCTCTATAGGACCCACTTTCCACATATTTCCTTTTTACATATCCTTAAAAAATTTTCCTAGAACGGTCATTCACAAACATTTGTTCACTAGTGGACACTTACTATCTGAACTCTCATTTGGCAGATTCTTATGTTGATGTTTGACATTATCAAACTATCAATCAAATCATTTCCCAGTTCAATACCCAACACATGCTTGCATGGATAGTGGACTATCCAGACCATTCAGATGTGATCCATAAGATCCCCGAACAAAACACAATACTATTTGGATATGGCGGGTTCCAGATAAGTTGAACTTAACCCTACATAGTATAGATAACTTAGACCAATAGATACTTATATCTTTCATAATCGCGAATATGCTTGTATTCTAAACTGACAGATTACCATGGCGGATACCCTCATTGAATGTACAGATACATACTTCTTTTCAGGAAACTTCCCTTGAGACTCATTCGATTGTACCATAAAACTAATCAAACCAACATAACTTTAGACATATCATACCTTATCATAGGAATATCTATCAAAGAACACTTATAATATGCCCAAAACTTACTACAAAGGTGATGCATAATTCACCATATAAACTTATCAGAGTATGCCATAAAGGCAACATATAGGAGTACTCCACAAAGGCCAACAGAATGGGCCACAAAGGCTAAACAGAATGTGCTACAAAGGCCATACAGATTATGCCACAAAAGCCATACAAAATGCGCCACAAAAGCCATACAGAATGCCACCTAGGTGCCCCATGAACTGTCATGTTTGCGATATGGATTTGCCTAAACTCACATTGCATGAGGTTTGCCCATCATTACCTTGGGACATGTAGAAAACCCTAGTAGATAAATGCAACTCATTCGCTCTTTCCAGAATATGCCATGTCCATGAAATTTCTTTAGAATTGTCATACCGAAATTCGTGTTTACTATCCCGACAGGCTTTATCGAATACCACTATGGTGTCAAGACTCACATCACATCATCTCCCAACACTCTATTACACCTCAATTCTCTCACATTTTCAATTACGCATTATATATCTAACATAAGTACATATTAAGGTATGCTATAATCATTTTCTTAACCAAATCATACTTCAGTGCATGTTTCACACACATCAACGCGATCATAAATCACAATATACAACCCAAACACCTACACATAGTTGCTTCTTAGAATCACATACACCTATGCATACAATTTGTAACATACTTGACTCACAAGGACGCTACACCAAGATTACATATATATCTTTAGGAGTCATTCAAGTACTCATGCATCGTTACTAGAACATCGATCTCAAGGGAACTATCTAGAAGGACTTGTAGGAGTTGATATTAGGAACTCACCTGATACTCACCTAATAAATTTCGAAGCTCCAAACTCAGACATCCTTCTCGACCCAACGACAACAATTGCTTAAAGAACACATATTCACCATTAAAACCCATTTACATATATATTGCTAATCAAATAACCCCCATGCAAGGTCTTGTATTCATAACTTACTATTCATATAATTTTTAGTAATCTATTCTTTCAAAAACTTATAATGCAAAGCTATAATACTTACTAGGAAGTGAAATAACCACTGATTAAATCAAAACCCTTAACTTTCAGTTTAATAGAGAAAAGATACAATTAGATTTAAGAAAAAAATCAATGAGTAATATTGAAAAAAGAAGAATCTTTCTCAGAACCCTTCTTACACACATACACACACACATATATATATATATATATGACCCATTCTCGCTTAGTAGAACTTAACAAGTGTCACTTAATTTAGAGTTTTTCCTTTTTAATGGCCTACAAATTCCGAGAGAAACATAAATGAAAATCCTACATAATGGATATTAGACAAGTCAATCTAGTTGCTCCCTAACCATGTCATTTTACAACCCAACTAGCACAGTACTCAGACAAATAAAGCGTACTATACATTTAACGGTAACTCATACCATAGTTACCTTATCTCTTACACATTCTTTTTCTTTAAATAGTAGAATAACCTGAAGTGGAATATTCACTTACATACACAATGGTTACTATACGCCCACACATATTCGCCAGCTGAAGCAATTAGGCGGATTACACTTCTCCAAATGGATAATTTCACTACTACATGCCTTAAGCTCAGATCCGCTAGACTTGGGGTGTGATAGTGTTATTACATTAAATCTGTGAATAAACTCACTGAGCGACTCACCTTTTTTTTTATAGAAAATGACTGTACTAGGCTTTGCAACAATGTTTTGTTAGTGATGAGTCTATTCATGAATAAGTCAGATACCACGACCTTACACGGTCGTTGAGTGTCATGGGGAAAGCTCAACACTTTAAAGCATCAAAGGCATTCAAAATATTCTTGTAACTATTGTATTAGACAAGGTGGTCCTAATTGTCATTCTAACCATTATATACCTCTTTGGGCATTTTAAAGGTTGGAGACATGTATTCTACTACTATTTCTAGGGTATAAGGTTTGTTGAAGAAAATTTATTCCATCTTTATAAATTTTGACTTATTGAAAGATTGTGTTTATTTTCTTAAGGCTTCCATCTAGTAGCTATTGGGGGTTCAACATACGTGGTTGGTATTGTGGGTATGTAATTGGATTTATTTGCTTATAGGGAAATGACTAGGTAGTTTCCTCATTTTGTACTTCTGGTTGTGAGGCATGTGGTTGGGGGTTCTAGTTTGCTTGTAATTCTGCAATGATTTTCTCATTGTGTAGATTTATTTCTTATTGTTGTTGATAGAGTTGTTGTTGTGTTAAAAGATGTTCTTCAAGGATTTTCATTTTATTTTTGGATTTCTTTTAGTGATTGAGAATTTGTGTTGGTGTTTTGAGAGGCTTAATCCTTAAGGAAATAGTAAGGGTGGGTTTGGGAGGGATATGGCTACTAGTTTGGATAAGCAACATAGTACCTAGGTGGTGAGTGGTTCGATTATGCCATGTAGTAAGGATAATGTGGGTTATAAGGGTTGTACAGACTGTAATGATGACTTGTGTGAGATTAAGGCTACGATTGTTGATAGGATAATCAAGTTTGGTCCAAGGTTGTTTGAGTTTGAGGTAGAGGTTGTAGATTCAACCTTTGATGTTCTTTTTTGTTGGTAAGGATATCATAGTTGGAATAAGTCATGTTGTCTATGCTTACTGAACCAATTGTTTATGAATGAAATTGGAGGGGGTTAGAGAGATTATTCACCTAGCGGGCCAAGAGCCATAAGAGTTATTCTAAGAGATGGAAGAGCTTAGTGTTGTTGGAAAACAAGGAGAGATTGGTAGGTGGAGTTGTTGTCTTGACTCCGCTGACTTTAGACATGTATTTAATAGAGATGTTCATAGGCTACTTATCACTCTTAATTGGTAGCCTATCACTCGAGTCGCATAACATAAATATCTTTTTTTAACAATCTCATTATAAGTTTTGATTATTTTTTTTGGCATAATAACTAGAACTACCCATAGCCCATCCCTAACGCATAAATAGGAGGATAATGTGTTTCAGCGCAATCGAACCTATATCTTGATGCATGGACAACAATATTTATATCAATCTAGTCAATATTCAATCGACACGTAAATATATTTTTTTTATTAGATGGACAATATGATTTGATGTGATGCACTTGTAGTTGGCAAAATGGTTGAGCGTGGCTGTACTTACTTGGTATGGTATGTCTAACACACATAAGACAAATGCATTTTCATATATTTATCATATTTATTAATTAATTAATTTTCGTGTATTTTTCCTTTATATCATTTTAAAATTAAAAATTATTTGTGACCATTTTCATTTTGTTCCGTAACCCCTTTGTTTTACTTTTATCCTTTTTCTTGATTACAAGGTTAGTTCTCACTTTCCTTCGAGTCTTCCAAAAAAGAATTTTGAATTTTCTCGTATGATATTACTGTTTTTAGTAAATATATTCGTAAACATGATATATTGTATATTTAATAAATATATATATTTGGTTATATTATCCAAAAAATTATTTTCTGATATTTATGTTTAGATTTATAACTAAACTAGTAATATAAAAAAAAAAAATAGTACAATAGAATTTGCCTCTGGTGTAAAAATCAGAATCAATATGCTGAACTTAAATAAGATGAATTAATTACAGTAGAGTAGGATTGTTCTTCCATGCCCAATTGTTTAGTAAATTACTGATCAAGCCAAATGGTTTTATTTTCCTTTAATTTTTAATCATAAATTTTAAGAAAGGTTAAATATCTGGCAGTCTAACTATTACTTACAAAAAAAGAAAAGTTGATAAATGTGTTATTCTTTTATTGTTTTTATTCAATAATATATAAAAGGAAAAGTAAACAGGAAAGGGTATATTGGTAATTGGAATAAAATTTCTGCTGTGCTATTATTAGGAACAAATTAATAATAATTATAATTAGGTGTATCTTACTGTTTACCAATAAGACAATGAATATTTTGGAAAAGAAAAACAACAACAAACCAATGAATATCCATTTCCAGCCAACTAAGAGAGAGAAAAAGATGCTGGCTTACCTACTTGGCCGCTTGGGTTGCTTAAACTGAAGCTGCATGGTTTTCTTATTATGTCTTTTTCATTTTAAAATAATGTTTTAAAGTTTTTGTCTTAAATAATTAAATGTTAATAACAATAAAATATAACATAAGTAACACATTTAAAAATTTTATGCAATACAAATTATTACACTACCAAATTAATAAATATATAAATATTTTAAATAGGTTTACTGCATTAATATATATAAATTATTGAAAATTTTATTTAAAAAAATTAATTATAAACTATTTTTTTTTGTAAAATCATGATTTACACTCAAGATATTGTTGAGAAAGATGAGTACCCAACCAATAAACCATAACTTGAAATTTTATAGGTACTTTTATTCTTTTAATTTTGATAATTAAAATCTATTCAACTTTAATTATTAAATAAAAAATTAAAAATTAAAAGTAGAATAATTATAAAATGGGAGCATAAGTATACCTTTTTAAAAAAAAAAAAATCTTTAAATAGAAAAGCCGAGTTTAGAAGAGAAGAAGCTGAGCCGAGTAGCAGAGCTTTCAAGTTGTCGGTGGTCCAGTGAAAGCGTCGGCTGTGTGAGCTGTGAGTGAACTGAAAACAAAACACAACCTCCGCTCTTTTTTCTTTTCACAGAAAAAAAATAAATTAAAAACGTAAAAACAGAAAGACAAGAAGAAGTAGAAGAAGCATTACCCAAAAAAATTAAAAAAAAGAAAAAAGAAAATCAATTTCTCTCTCTCTCTCTCTCTCTCTCTCTCTCTTTAATATCTCTCTCATCGTTGGCTTCTGTTCTACGAAATTGATAGATAGAAGCACTCCAAATCAAGGAGACTAAGCTCATTCTTCCTTCATTTCTCTCTCTTTAAGGTTTGCCTTCACTTTCTCTTTCTTTTTTCCATCTACATTTCTATTTTCATCATTCGGTGTCGTTTCTTCCAAATCTAAGCTCCTCATTTTTTTCTCCTTTAATCCCTTTTCGATCTGCTATATACTGACTTTCAATTTGGTAAAATTTCAGTTCATTTTAATGGAAAATGATACAAAATCAGTGCGATGGAAATGTGATCTTTTGCTCTACCCCTTTTTGAACTTTCAGTTTACTAGTATTAGATGTATTGGTTTATTGTTCTTTTGAAGTCGAATGTTTTGTTGAATTATCATGATTTTTGCTTGATCTGGACTTTTTTTATTTAGAAATTCGTATTTAACTTATTTCTTTTACTTTTTGGCAGGGGATTTTAATGTTTTGACGACGCGTAGCGCCTGGATCTGACGAGGGGCTAAGGTTTATTATTTTTTCTTTCAAGATTCAGCGAATTTTGCAATAAAAAGCAACGCTGGCGGCGACAGTGTCTTGGAGGTTTGCTGCCAACAATGGCAGCGGCCTTGCTGCTAATGATATGGTGTGTTTCTAAATTTTCATGCTTAGTTTTGGGATGATTTAAAGGATATGGTTTGTGAATTTATTGATATGATACATTTATGAAGTTTAAGGTGGTTGATGTGTTTTGATCTCATTTTCATCACTGTTAATAAATAAATGCATCCTTTTAGTAGAATTTGTTTTCTATAAGATTGGAGAATGATTGTTTCTTTCCTTCGATATGGAAATGCGGTCTAACAATGATGAAACCTAAAATAGATTTGGATTTGGACACTCGGAAATTTTATTGCCAATTTGTTGGCTGAAGAGCACTTCTATTTGAAATTTATCAAGAGCCACTTATTCCGAAATTTAATATGTGATTTTCAAATATACGTTCATCAAAATAATATACTTTGAGGTGACGGTGTCATTAATATGCATTAATGCTACACCTACCGGTTCATTTCGTTTCTCTAAAAGTTTGCCATTAGCAATGGAGTTTAGTTCAGAGACATATGCTGAGCAACAATATGACAATGTGTGTTCTCTGATTTTCTCATACTAGAATGTGACAGGTAATTACCAGTATCTCTGTCCCCAAAACAACGAACAGAAGAATGAAATGCTGCATGTCTACTTTCAACTTTCTCTAAGCCCTAGAATAATCGGCCGAGTTGGGAATATTTTTTGATTGTTTCAGAACTAAATTCTGCAATGCTTTCTTGTTAATGATTTCCATACCCTTTCTTAAGTATAGCTTCTCACTATAATCATATAGCTTGTTTTTTATTATTTTTACATGGCTACTTTCATTCAGCTGTTGATGACTTGTTATAATCAATTGAATAAATTTGAATTTTTAACATCATTACCTTTTTTATGTCTCTCATGGTTGCAGGACAAAAATGGGGATGCAAAACTTCAAGATTCCGAGCCGCCAACTCCACATTCAGTTATAAAAATGGGTCTGAGGTTAGTGTGATCTTTATTGTAGCATACTTTTATGCAAGGACACAAGGTGCATTGCATTGAAGAGTTTAGAACAATGTGGATAAGTCTGGGCAGGGAGCTGCTTACTAGATTTAGAGCAGTCCGAAATTTGCAAACAGCATAAAGTTTAGCTAACTGTTTAGTTAGAACATGGCAGTCTTGGCACGAGAGAGAGGGATAGGAGAGCACTGGTACCAATTTCCACCAGCAGAGGTGTTGAACCTCCTTTTAAGTTTTTGTTCAATGTCCCTGTATTGCTCCCCAGCTGTTTTTCTTTTATTACCAAAAAAAAAAAAAAATGCTTATCACTGTTTTTGAATTGGATTCTATTGTTATAGGCCTCATTAACTTTTTAGTTGAGTATTTTGGTTTGCTGTCATAGGCCTTGTATTCTTTTCCTGTTGCTTCTGAACTATAACTGATAGAGAGTATCTACTTTAGCACCACTCCATTTGTTTTGGTAACGTTTAGTACCAGTTCATTGATGTACAAGATAATATTATCTTTCCTCATTCTTTTATCATTTACTGATTTTACATGCTATGATTATTAGCTATTATAATTCTATATAGACCACCTTATGCTTAAATCACCTGTAGGGATCGTACAAGTAGCATGGAGGATCCAGATGGGACATTGGCAAGTGTTGCACAATGCATTGAGCAGTTGCGGCAGAGTTCCTCATCTGTACAAGAGAAAGAGAATTCTTTGAGGCAGTTGCTGGAACTCATCGATACACGTGAACATGCTTTTAGTGCTGTTGGATCTCACTCTCAGGCTGTTCCAGTTCTTGTCTCTCTTCTCCGATCAGGATCTCTTGGAGTGAAGATTCAGGCTGCAACTGTTTTAGGCTCGCTTTGTAAGGAGAATGAGCTAAGGGTTAAAGTTTTGCTTGGGGGCTGCATACCACCGTTGCTTGGTCTCCTCAAGTCCAGCTCAGCAGAAGGTCAAATTGCAGCAGCAAAGACCATCTATGCTGTTTCACAAGGTGGTGCCAAGGATCATGTTGGATCAAAGATTTTTTCAACTGAGGGAGTTGTTCCAGTGCTTTGGAAGCTGCTAAAGAATGGGCTTAAGACAGGAGAATTGGTTGATAACTTGTTGACTGGAGCATTAAAAAATCTCTCAAGCAGCACTGAGGGATTTTGGTCGGCGACAGTTCAGGCTGGAGGAGTTGATATACTTGTAAAGTTGCTCATAACTGGACAGTCAAGCACTCAAGCTAATGTATGCTTTCTTCTTGCCTGTATGATGATGGAGGATGCATCTGTTTGTTCCAAGATATTGGCTGCTGAAGCTACTAAACAGTTGCTTAAATTGTTAGGGCCTGGTAATGAAGCCCCTGTTAGAGCTGAGGCTGCAGGTGCTCTTAAGTCTCTTTCTGCTCAGTGCAAAGAAGCTAGAAAGGAAATAGCTAACTCCAATGGTATTCCTGCTTTAATAAATGCTACAATTGCTCCTTCAAAAGAATTCATGCAAGGTGAGTATGCTCAAGCATTGCAGGAGAATGCTATGTGTGCTTTGGCAAACATTTCTGGTGGTTTATCATATGTCATCTCAAGTCTTGGTCAAAGCCTTGAGTCATGTTCTTCACCTGCTCAGACTGCCGACACACTTGGGGCTTTGGCTTCGGCTTTAATGATTTATGATGGAAATGCAGAATCTACTAGAGCATCAGATCCGCTGGTTATTGAGCAGACTTTAGTTAATCAGTTCCAACCTCGCTTACCATTCCTTGTGAAAGAACGTACAATAGAAGCGCTAGCTAGTTTGTATGGGAACAGTATACTCTCACTTAAACTAGCAAATTCTGATGCCAAAAGATTGCTTGTCGGATTGATCACAATGACAACCAATGAACTTCAGGAAGAGCTTATAAGAGCTCTCCTCGCACTTTGCAACAATGAAGGAAGTCTATGGCGTGCTCTTCAAGGTCGTGAAGGTGTTCAGCTGTTGATATCACTTCTTGGTTTATCATCAGAACAACAACAGGAATGTGCGGTTGCGCTGCTTTGCCTTCTATCTAATGAAAATGATGAAAGTAAGTGGGCCATTACTGCTGCTGGTGGCATTCCTCCTCTTGTTCAAATTCTAGAAACAGGTTCCGTGAAGGCCAAGGAAGATTCTGCATTGATCCTCAAGAATCTATGCAATCACAGTGAAGATATATGTGCATGTGTTGAAAGTGCTGATGCTGTTCCTGCACTATTATGGCTGCTTAAGAATGGGAGCTCAAATGGGAAAGAAATTGCGGCAAAGACGTTGAACCATTTAATTCATAAATCTGATACTGCTACTATCAGTCAGCTCAGTGCATTATTAACCAGTGATCTACCTGAATCTAAAGTGTATGTTTTGGATGCTTTAAGAAGTATGCTTTCGGTGGTCCCCTTCCATGATATATCACGTGAAGGTAGTGCTGCAAACGATGCAATTGAGACCATGATTAAAATATTGAGCTCAAGTAAAGAAGAAACTCAAGCAAAGTCAGCATCGGCTTTAGCTGGGATATTTGAAACCAGGAAGGACTTGCGTGAAAGTAACATTGCTGTAAAAACTCTTGGGTCAGTCATGAAGCTGCTAAATGTTGAATCGGAAAACATCTTACTAGAGTCGTGTCGCTGCCTTGCTGCAATATTTCTTTCAATTAAGGAGAACAGGGATGTGGCTGCTTTTGCTCGAGATGCAATGTCTCCCTTAGTTTCACTTTCCAATTCTTCAGTTCTGGAAGTTGCAGAGCAGGCTGTATGTGCTCTAGCAAATCTTATGTTGGATGCTGAGATATCGGAGATAGCGATTACTGAGCAAATTATTCTGCCTTCTACAAGGGTTTTACATGAAGGAACTGTTTCTGGGAAGACTCATGCAGCAGCAGCCATAGCACGACTGCTCCATTCAAGGCGAGTTGATTATGCCATTACTGATTGTGTGAACCGTGCTGGGTCAGTTCTTGCATTAGTTTCTTTTCTAGAATCTTCCAGAGGTGGATCTGCTGCCATTGGAGAGGCACTAGATGCTCTTGCTATTCTGTCAAGATCAGAATCAGCCAGTGGACAAATAAAACCTACATGGGCAGTTTTAGCTGAATTTCCAGAAAACATATCTCCAATAGTTTCATCCATTGCTGATGCAACACCCTTGTTACAGGATAAAGCTATTGAGATATTGTCACGACTTTGCCATGATCAACCTGTTGTTCTAGGAGAGACTGTTGCTAGTGCTTCTGAGTGCATACCATCAATTGCTAGAAGGGTGATCAATTCCACAAACTTAAAGGTCAAAATTGGCGGTACTGCACTTCTGATATGTGCCGCAAAAGTTAATCACCATAAAATGGTGGAAGATCTCAATCAATTAAATTCTTACATATATCTGATTGAATCGCTTGTTACAATGCTTGGTTCTCGAGAGACTTCATTGGCAAATCCACCAGATGATGATCAAGATGCCATTAGCATATGTAGGCATGCTAAAGGAGAAGACAGGAATGGGGAGTCTGATGCTTGCACATCTGTTATTTCCGGTGCAAATTTGGCTATATGGCTTCTTTCTGTCCTTGCTTGTCATGATGAAAAGAGTAAAATCACAATAATGGAAGCTGGAGCAGTTGAAGTTGTCACTGAGAGAATCTCCCAACGATCTTCCCAATATGCTCAGGTATTCAATCCTACTCTTAATTGTTTATATAACGTTGATAAGTAGAGAACTTATGTTGCTTACAACTGTATATAAAATTTCTCGGAGATGACATTGATATTATTCCCTGTTTCCCTATTCTGCAATTGAAGTTATATTCCCTCATACTTTTATTGAAAATGCACGATTCTCTGTGGTAATTTGCAGATTGATTTTAAGGAAGATAACAGCATATGGATTTGTGCATTATTGCTAGCGATCTTATTCCAAGATAGAGATATCATTCGGGCACATGAAACAATGAAATCTATACCAGTACTTGCAAATCTGGTGAAGTCAGAGGTTCCGGCGAACAGATATTTTGCTGCACAAGCAATAGCCAGTTTAGTCTGTAATGGTAGCCGAGGGACTCTCCTATCTGTTGCAAATTCAGGGGCTGCTGGTGGTCTTATCTCCTTGCTTGGCGGTGCTGATGCTGATATACAAGAGCTTCTTGAATTGTCTGAGGAGTTTGCTTTGATACGGTACCCAGATCAAGTTGCTCTTGAGAGGTTATTTAGAGTTGAAGACATTAGGGTTGGTGCTACTTCTCGAAAAGCAATACCTGCCCTTGTTGATCTACTTAAACCAATTCCAGACCGCCCTGGTGCACCTTTTCTGTCCCTTGGGCTTCTGATTCAGCTTGCAAAAGACAGTCCATCAAATAAGATTGTTATGGTGGAATCCGGGGCTTTAGAAGCTCTGACCAAGTATCTCTCTCTGAGCCCTCAAGATGCAACAGAGGAAGCTGCTACTGATCTGTTGGGGATCCTATTTAGCAGTGCTGAAATTCGAAGACATGAGGCAGCATTTGGTGCTGTTAGTCAACTTGTAGCAGTCTTACGTCTCGGAGGAAGAGCTGCTAGGTTTAGTGCTGCTAAAGCATTAGAAAGCCTATTCTCTGCGGACCATATCAGAAATGCGGAGACTGCCCGGCAAGCCGTTCAACCCTTGGTTGAGATTCTTAATACTGGAATGGAGAGAGAGCAGCATGCTGCTATTGCAGCATTAGTTAGGCTGTTGAGTGAAAATCCTTCTAGGGCACTTGCTGCTGCTGATGTTGAAATGAACGCTGTGGATGTTCTTTGCAGAATCCTCTCAACAAATTGTTCAATGGAACTGAAGGGAGATGCTGCTGAGTTGTGTTGTGTTCTTTTTGCTAATACAAGAATCAGGTCCACTATGGCTGCAGCTCGTTGTGTTGAGCCTCTAGTGTCTCTTCTTGTAACTGAATTCAGTCCTGCTCATCACTCAGTTGTCCGTGCATTAGATAAACTTGTGGATGATGAACAACTGGCAGAACTAGTTGCTGCACATGGTGCTGTAATACCTCTTGTAGGTCTTCTTTATGGTAAGAATTACATGCTTCATGAGGCTGTTTCAAGAGCTCTTGTGAAGTTAGGGAAAGACAGGCCTGCTTGTAAGATGGAAATGGTGAAAGCTGGGGTAATTGAAAGCGTACTTGATATCCTTCATGAAGCGCCAGATTTCTTATGTGCTGCTTTTGCGGAATTGCTTCGGATACTGACAAATAATGCTACTATAGCTAAAGGACCGTCTGCTGCAAAAGTGGTTGAGCCCCTTTTTCAGTTGTTGTCAAGATCAGAATTTGGGCCTGATGGACAACATAGTGCATTACAGGTCCTTGTAAATATTCTGGAGCATCCACAGTGTCGTGCTGATTATACACTGACCTCTCACCAAGCTATAGAACCACTTATCCCACTTCTTGATTCTCCTGCTCCTGCAGTTCAGCAGTTGGCAGCAGAGCTTCTATCGCATCTGCTCCTGGAAGAACGTCTTCAGAAGGATGCAGTCATACAAGAAGTAATTAGTCCCCTTATAAGAATTCTTGGTTCTGGCATACATATCTTGCAACAGAGAGCTGTAAAGGCTCTTGTTAGCATTGCACTAATATGGCCAAACGAAATTGCAAAAGAGGGTGGTGTCAGTGAGCTGTCCAAAGTGATATTGCAAGCTGATCCTTCTCTCCCACATGCTTTATGGGAATCAGCTGCCTCAGTTTTAGCTAGCATTCTGCAATTCAGTTCTGAATTTTATCTAGAAGTTCCTGTTGCTGTTTTGGTAAGGTTGCTGCATTCTGGCTCTGAGGCCACTGTGATTGGTGCATTGAATGCTCTTCTGGTATTAGAGAGTGATGATGGAACCAGTGCTGAAGCGATGGCTGAAAGTGGTGCTATAGAGGCCCTCTTAGAACTTCTCAGATCTCATCAGTGTGAGGAAACAGCTGCAAGACTGCTGGAAGTATTACTCAATAATGTGAAGATCAGAGAAACAAAAGTAACTAAAACTGCAATTGTACCACTGTCCCAATATCTATTGGATCCTCAAACCCAAGCTCAGCAGGCAAGGCTTTTGGCAACATTGGCTCTTGGTGACCTTTTTCAGAATGAGGCACTTGCTCGAAGTGCTGATGCTGTTTCAGCTTGTCGTGCTCTTGTTAATGTGCTTGAAGACCAACCAACAGAAGAAATGAAAGTGGTAGCCATATGTGCTCTGCAGAATCTTGTAATGTATAGCCGATCAAATAAGAGAGCAGTCGCTGAGGCAGGTGGTGTTCAGGTTGTATTGGATCTAATAGGTTCAAGTGATCCAGATACATCCATTCAAGCTGCTATGTTTGTTAAACTTCTATTTTCTAACAATACCATTCAAGAGTATGCTTCTAGTGAAACAGTACGAGCCATAACTGGTAAGTTCTCTAGCTCTGTTGGACTTCAGTGTGTGTCTGTGCGCGTGTGTATATGGCCAAAATGAGGAGAAATCACTTAAAAAGTGCATCCTTAGTTTGTGAAGGTTTCCATTACCATGCCTACTTTATGGTTATATTGCATATATATTTTTTCTTTTCTTTTCTAAAAGTATGGTTCACAAACCTTATGGACATAACATTTTGAAAGTGCCCCTATGTCAACAGTCTGTTAGGATTTCAGTTCTCTTTGTGCTTCTAGCTTGATTGGTAATTCTATCTGCATTATGAATTTTTGTGGGTGCTAGTAGTAGTGGACGCACTCCTTAAAAGATTTGAGTGTCACCGGAACATATCACATAAGGTGAACAGAATTATAGAACTCAAAAATGTATTTTACTGATGCAATAATTCCATCTGTGAGTTTTCCTGTTTTCATAGTCTATGAATAATATATTTACGTTATGGTTGTTGCACTGCAGCTATATAAAATGAGCTGCATGGTAAATTGTCTGATTTTTTGCGCCCAGTCATTGTGTAACTGAGCAATAATCACAGTTCTAAGTGTGTGTTTGTGTATACACTTTAGTTTTCTTTATCAAGGGTAAAGTCCTCAGGAAGAACCAACAAACAAGATATCTTATTCCAAGACCATCAGTGCATTGAAATTAATTTATTTCTCCTTTTATCAATTTGTTTTCCAATAGTATTGGTGACCCGTTGTTCTTTAGATGGTGTTTCCATGCAAGCTTTTTCTTAACTTCTGTTCATATTTCACAGCTGCTATTGAAAAGGATTTATGGGCCAGTGGAACTGTCAATGAGGAGTATCTAAAAGCTCTAAATTCTTTATTTAGCAACTTCCCACGTTTGAGAGCAACTGAGCCTGCAACACTTAGCATTCCCCATTTGGTTACATCCCTCAAAACAGGTTCCGAGGCAACTCAAGAAGCTGCTTTGGATGGTCTTTTTCTGCTGAGGCAAGCTTGGTCAGCGTGCCCAGCTGAAGTTTCAAGAGCTCAATCAGTTGCTGCTGCAGATGCAATTCCATTGCTGCAGTACTTAATCCAGTCTGGCCCACCTAGATTTCAGGAGAAGGCAGAATTTCTATTGCAGTGTTTACCTGGGACATTGGTGGTTATAATCAAGCGTGGTAACAATATGAAGCAATCAGTAGGAAACCCAAGTGTCTATTGCAAACTTACTCTTGGCAACACTCCACCTCGGCAGACCAAGGTAAGATGCTTCCATATCCTTCTTCATCCTCTTATATGTAACTGTGATTTTAGTTAGGGATCTTCTATTTCTGAATTCATAAGTTATCACCTAAGTTTTTGGTAGAACTAAACAATTTGTTATAAGCAGCCTTTACGTTCCTACAGTGTTTTGAGTCTCAGCTCCTTAGTCCTTGTTAAGTGGTGTTGCCCACAGAAGTTAAATTGCTTTCTAATTTTAGGTTGGATAACACGGTATCACAATCTAAGTTTATTATGTTCTATTCATTTGTTACCCTATTGTGAGTTTGTCCACATGTAGCCCTTACCGAGCTACACGGGAGAGGGAGTGTTGAGTAATATAATCCGACATCTGTTAAATATTGACTATTGAGTTTAATATAATCTTATCTTCAGATTGAGTTTGAGTCACTTCACCTATTATTAATTGATTTTAGGTTGGATGCTTAACAGCCCTCATAACTACTAGTGTCCTACAAAGTGACTTGTATATATAGAGAGAGGTGAAGTTCTTTAAAAAGCTGCCAGTATACGGCTACATGGTATTACTGATGTTTGGTTTTGAATCATTAAGCCAGCTCTTAAAGAGTTAAGATTAAATGAAAGGGGATTTTTTCCCCTCGATACATGGTCGACTGACTCCAAAACTTTGGTGGTTCTGCTGGATAGACTTTAAACAATCTAGATGAATATGCGTTCCATCTATTTGTGGTGGTTTGAAAATCATTTTAAACACTCTGTGTATGTTATCTATTGGCATCTCTTCACCTTGTTTAATCTGTACTTATGCTTAACTTATTTGTCACATTTCAGATTGTATCAACTGGTCCTAATCCAGAGTGGGATGAAAGTTTTGCGTGGACTTTTGAGAGTCCTCCAAAAGGCCAGAAGCTGCACATATCTTGCAAGAACAAGAGCAAAATGGGGAAGGTAAGTACATCATAAGAATTGAGAATTATTTGTTTTTTTTTTTATCGATGGTTAGATTGGGTGTTTTACTAGTTGTTTCTAAATTCCATTTGATTCTTCTTTGCAAAAACAGAGTTCCTTTGGAAAAGTTACAATCCAAATTGATCGAGTTGTAATGCTTGGATCGGTAGCTGGTGAGTACACGTTATTGCCCCAAAGTAAAAGCGGGCCATCACGGAATTTGGAAATCGAATTCCAGTGGTCTAACAAGTGAAGAAGATGAGAGAGATAATTATCATTATTATTATTATTATTATTATTATTATTATTATTATTATTATTATTATTATTATTATTATTTTTTCCCGGAAATTTGATGATTGATCAAGTAGGGAACATACGTTTTGGTTTTTCCAATTTTATATCATAATATTACAGTGTACATAGTCTACCGGAGATTTTGACGTCTGTAGAAATGGTTTATTGTTTAAAAAATAGTGATTTGTGAAAGTATTCATTTAATTTGTAATCTGATTTTTCCTTTGCATTTACTTCTGTAGTGGACACAGGCTATTTTTGCTTTGTAATTCTTTGTTGGTGTGTGCTTTGTCAAATTTGAGAGCAAAATAAGGATATCTTGAATTCAACTTATGGTTTCATGTAATTATTCTTTCCCTTCTTCCTTCCCCCACCCCTTTTTGTTTCACTGGGCAATTTAACTGTTTACATTTCAGAATGTTATTTTATATTAAAACTAGTTTGCACCCTATTAATTAAATTATATTCAGAATGCTTTTTTATGCATTTGATAATATGATTACGAAATTAAAATATAATAATTTATGAGTTTAAATTTAAAAACATGATAATTGATATCAGAATCAATTTTTTTAAAATTCATAATATTTTATACATAATATACATTTAAGCTAATAAGATTAATCTAACAAATAAATGTTTACATTCGAAAATAAAACTTCTAATTTAATATGCAATATCCTGTTTTTTTGTCATGCAAGTTTTTACAACTATTGAAGTTTGTGTGTCAGAAACAATACAAATTATTTATTTGTGTTATAATTTTTTAATGTAAGTGGTATGGTGCTAGAATTTTAATTTTGTAATTTGTGCGGTTTTAGGTAATTTTTGGTTTCAAGTCCGCCTAAGTTAATTTTACTTTTGAAAAAGAGAAATTTCCTTGAAAATAAAGTGGAAGTAACTCAAAGACAAAAAAAGCAAGGAGAGAGTAGAAAAAGTCAAAATAAAGTTACATGTACAAAGTGTTTGAGTGAATACTCTTTGAATGATATACATGAGATGACTACAAATGAGGAGGAAGACCTCTATTTATAGTTGAGCTCCTTCAGATCTAACGGTATAGTTTACTTTGCATCAACGGTCTAAATTAAAACCTATCTACAATTGAGATTCTTAAGGGATTGTTTAAATCCCTTAAGATTACTAAATCAAATCTTGTAAGCTTATAAATCTTTTAACATTAGTTTCCATATTTGTCTGGCAACTTTAGTTTTCCTCAAGTGTTTCACTCAGCCACCAATGTTTTAAATAGATGGATTTCTCTACATGTTCTACAAATTAGGTTAGTTTAAACGGGACGGATGAGCCTTATTTAATCTTTTGACCTCCATGAGACATCCTGTGCACATTCGTCAAGGGCGTTCTCATAACACTTCGATCCACCAAGGGGTTTTAAACTTTAACCACAAATTCAATGAATTCAACAGGTAAATTTTTAACAGACACTAAGTTCATGCATATGTATGAATGTGTGGAACCAGTATCAATCAATGTAGTAATATCAGTATCAAGTAGAGAAAATGTACCAGTAATGAAGCCTGGTGCAGAGGCATCTTCTCTAGCACGAATAGCATATGTCATTGTAGGTGCTCGTGCCTCAGACCTAACTGCTATATCCCTTGTAGTACCTCGACTACCACTAATGTTGCCGGGGTGAAGGGGTGGTCTGCCCCTCGAAATAGGATTACTAGGCTTTGGAGCTGGTTCTATCTCTTTTTCAACTCCTTCTGGTCAATCTCTGAGAAAATGGTCAAGTAAACCACATCCAAAACAAGCTCCACTTCTAGACCGACATTCCCCATCATGAAATTTGTTACAATGTTTACATTTTAGTTTGGGATTACCAACACTACCTACACTGGTCGTAGGTGGAGATGGAGACCTCGGGTTAGAACATTGAGAGCCTCGCTCTCTTCCAGAATATCCCGTAGAGTGGTAACACGATCATAATACTTCTTTAGTTTCTTGGAAGAAAATGATTGTGACTTACTCATAATTCTTTTTCAAGAAACCCGAGCCTCTCTTTCAACTTGTTTCTTTTCTTTACTCAATTCCTCAACTTTATGTGCTCGACCGGCTAACACCGCAAATTCCCTTATTTCGAGAATTCAGATCAATAACTTGATATCTTCATTTAAACCCTCTTCAAAGCGTTTACACATCTCAGCCTCGATCAGAACCCATTCTCTGGCATATTTGCTCAACCGAACAAATTCTCGTTCATACTCAGACACAGTCATATTTCCCTGCTTGAGTTATAAAATTTTTTTCTTTTTCTGATCCATGAATCTCTGACTAACATATTTCTTTTTGAATTTAGCCTGTAAGAATTCCCATGTAACATTTTCTCTCGGTACCACTGAAGTTATGGTATTCCACCAATGATAAGCTGTATCTTTCAGTAGAGATACTGCACATTTCAGACACACTTCGGCCCTCAGACACGGGCCTTTCACTACCAGACGTAGGTGCAACTCTTTGAATTGAAGCTGAAGCATTGCTCTCAACTTCCTCGGATTCAGCTCTAGCTCAGTTGGATGACATTACTATATGAAAAATACATTTAAATGATCATGAGTCACCACACTATCACAATTTGTATAATGGCATGTATAACTAAAATTATGTTTGTTACGTTAAATCCGAGAATCGGCTAAATCATAACTCTGATACCATTAAATGTAACACCCTTAACTCGTATCCCTCGTTGGAACAGGGTTTCAGAGCATTATCAAAACTTTTAAAAAATTTTACAAATAATTCCTATAAATTACTATTTATTAACCGAGATCATCCAAAACATCCCTTAATTGGACCCTCGAGGCCCAATATGAGCATTAGAATTTAGTCGAGACTTAATTTGGAACTCTAAGAATTTTTCACGAAATTACAAAAATTTTCCAAGTTGCAGGGCTCACATGCCCGTGTGGTCCAAGGGACACGCCCGTGTGACCCTGGGACACGCTTGTGTTAGAGGCCGTGTTCGACCCCGTGTAACTTTTTGACTTGTGCACACGGCCATGCCACACGCCCGTGTGCTAGGCCGTATGATTAGTTAATTCAATTCAAAATTAGGTGCAGGTTTCACACGGCCAAGACACACGCCTGTACTCTAGGCCGTGTGTGGACGCACGCACGTGTGCTCAATTCTAAGCATTCTGTTTCTCAAAATTAAGATGTAGAGGACACACGGCCTAACTACATACCCATGTACCCAGCCGTGTGTCACACACGGTATAGACACACGCCCGTGTGTCTGCTCGTGCAGACAAAATAAAGCCATTTCTAGCTTCATTTCTCACCCAAATTCACACCCATAACTTGCACTTAAACTCACATCCAAATACCAACCAATTCAAGCATTCAAATTAAGCAAATTCCATCATTCAACAAGGCATATCATTACTTGCATACATGTTTATAATCTTACCTTGGTATATTCCATATGTTAAACATAATTTGATCAACTACTTAACATATATATGCATATATATATATATATAGCTACCATAGCATGACAATACAAGTATATCAAAACAACCATTACTAGCCAGTCCAATGGCTAGGTTACAAGCATCATTATCAAGTCACTAATGGTCAAATTGTCTTATACATGCCATTCTACCAAAATGATTTTACTAAGTATACCCAAAATAAGCTAGTTGATAGTGTGACGGTGCTCCAATGATCTTCAACCTTCGCGAGCTTTCGAGCACTATAAGACAGGGGAAATAAAGCGGAGTAAGCATTACATGCTTAGTAAGTTCGTATAACAGAAACTAAACTTACCAATCTCGTTTATTAAATCTAAGCATACAATATCATGTTTTCCATCCATTTGGCATAATTGCCTAAACACATGCATTCAATCAAACATGTCAGTCACAAAATATTCATATACATCAAGTAAGGATAGATGAACTCATCATGCAATATTCTTTCATGCAATTATCATTTCATCTCATAATTCTCATACCATGTCAAGATTTTTATGTCCATTGAATCATTGAAATCCCGATGGATGTTCAAATGGTACACTCGAGGTGTACGATTCAATAACTCGTCAATTCTTATTCAAGAGTACCTATTAGGGCACTTAATCAAAGAACACATGCTCGAGCCACATATCATATAACGGGATTACTAGTCCAGGCTAAATCCTTTATATAATGTATGCTCAAAAGAGTTCAATTAGGATTACTTGTAACGCCCCGTACCCGAGACCATCGTTGGAGTCGAACACGAGGTGTTACTAAATTTAATTTCATCAGTTAAACAACTTAAACAATTTATTTTTAAAATTCCCAGACAAGCTGGCTAATTGAATCACAGTCACTTAAAAATTCATATCTCTAACATGTACTTATGAATATTAGGTATTTTTACCGATTAAGCCCTTTTTCTCGTTTTCATTTAAAACCGAGTAGCACAAGTTGTCTAGTATAATTTAAAACCTCATATTCTATCATAAAACACCAAAATACACAAATTTTACCTATGGGTGTTTTTCCAAATATAAACCCTAGGTTGAATTATTGCTAGCATAAGCTAAATCAAGTTACCGGGACTCCAAAAACGTAAAGAACATTAAAAACGGGGCTTGGAATCACTTACTATGGAGCTTGGAAGCTTGAAACAAACCCTAGCTATGGAGAACCCTTTAATTTTCGTCCTAATGAAGAAGATGGACATATTTTGCCATCTTTTTCCTTTTTTTAATCTTTTAATTACCAAATGACCAAAATACCCTTAATACCTTTCTTTGAAAATTTTCATGTACAAGCCTATTTTTGTCCAAAATTTTAGAAATTGGTCAAATTGCTATTTAAGACCTCCTCATTAATATTCCAAATTAATTTCATACTAAAAACTTTTAGAATGCAAGTTTTGCGAATTATTCGATTTAGTCCCTAAATATCAAATTGGACCCTCTATCGATAAAATTTCTAAACGAAATTTTCACACAATCATGCAATCATGCCATAGACCTTAAAATGATAATAAAATAAATTTTTCTACCTCGAATTTGTGGTTTCGCAACCACTGTTCCGTTTAGGCCCTATTTCAGGATGTTACACTATGCTTCACGGCAGTTGAAGCCGCACGAGAAGAACTATCCGACACATGATTTAGAGCTCGTCACCATTGTCTTTGCCTTAAAAATCTAGAGGCATTATTTATATGGTGAGACTTGTCATATATTCATAGACCACAAGAGTTTGAAGTATTTGATGACTCAAAAAGAATTGAATCTGAGACAGCGGATATGGTTAGAACTAATTAAAGATTATGATCTGATCATTGACTATCACCCGAGAAAGGCGAATGTGGTCGCCGACACGTTAAGCAGGATATCTTTGTTTGCATTGAGAGCTATGGATGCTGTGTTAGCATTTTTTGATGATGGTTCGGTCTTGGCAGAACTGGAGGCTAGGCCGACATTTCTTCAGGAAATCTATGATGCTCAACCCAATGATAGAGACCTACAGGCAAAAAGGACTCAATGTGAGTTGGGCATTGAATCAGATTATCGGATCGGTCCTAATGGATGTTTGATGTTTAGAGATATAGTTTGTGTACCCAAAGATGATGAACTTATTCGAAAAATCTTGCAAGAAGCACATAATAACTGTTTGTCTGTTCATCCGAGAAGTACCAAGATGTACAATGATTTGAAGAAAATGTACTAGTGGAAAGGCATGAAAAGAGACATTTTCAAATTTGTATCGAAATGCTTGATATGTCAGCAAGTTAAAGCTGAACATCAAGTGCCTCCAGGTTTGTTACAGCCTGTAATGGTCCCCGAATGGAAGCAGGACAAAGTTACTATGGATTTTGTGACAGGATTGCCATTGAATCCGAAAAGAAAAGATGCTATATGGGTTGTGGTGGATAAGTTGACTAAGTCAACTCATTTCATTCCGGTAAGAATAGACTACTCTCTTGATAGATTGGCCGACTTGTACATATCTGAGATTGTAAGATTACGTGGGGTGCCGCTATCGATTATTTCGAACAGAGACCCGAGGTTCACTTTGAGATTCTAAAAGAAGTTACAAGAAGCCCTGGGTACAAAATTGAGTTTTAGTACGGTTTTTCACCTGCAGACCGATGGTCAGTCTGAGCAGATGATTCAGATTCTCGAGGATATGTTACGATATTGCATCCTCGAATTTCAGAGTAGCTAGGAAAAGTACTTGCCATTGGCAGAATTTGCCTACAAAAATAGTTTTCAAACGAGTTTGAAGATGTCACCTTATGAAGCCTTGTATGACAGAAAGTGCCGAACTCCATTGTACTGAACAAAACTTAAGGAAAATCAAATTCATGGGGTTGATCTGATTAAGGAAACTGAAGAAAAAGTTAAAGTGATACGAGATTGTTTAAAAGTAGCATCGGATAGGCAAAAGTCATATGCTGACCTGAAAAGAAAAGAGATTGAGTTCCAAGTTGGAGATAGAGTATTCTTAAAAGTGTCTCCATGGAAAAAGGTGCTAAGATTTGGTCGGAAAGGCAAATTGAGTCCGTAATTTATCGGACCATACGAGATCACTGAAAGAGTTGGACCATTAGCCTATCGTTTGGCATTGCCACCCGAATTGGAAAGATTCACGATGTGATCCATGTATCCATGTTAAGGCGATATCGATCAGACTCCTTTCATGTGATTTCACCAGCAGAGATTGAGATTAGACCAAACATGACCTATGGAGAGGAACCGATCAAGATTTTGGCTCATGAGGTTAAACAGTTGAAAAATAAAAGTGTGGATTTAGTAAAGGTTCTATGGCATCGACATGGTGTAGAAGAGGCTACATGGGAACCAGAAGAAACCATGAGAAACCAATATCTGAACCTGTTTACTGGTAAGACTTTCGAGGACGAAAGTCCCTAAGGGGGAGAAATGTAACATCCCGAAATAGGGCCTAGTCAGAATAGTGGTTTCAAAACCACAAATCTGACATTAAAATATTTATTTTATGATTATTATAAGGTCTATGATATGATAATATGCATGTGTTAAGATTTCATGAAGAAATTCTTTGAGTAAGGTGACCAATTGGAAATTGGGGACTAAATTGAATAAATTATAAAACTTGGATTCCAGAAGCAATTTGTATGAAATTTCTTTAGATTATAAATTACAAGGTCTTAAAGAGAAATTTTCCCAATTTCCAAGTTTTTGGACAAAAATGGGCTTGCATGGATGAAATTTTAAAGAAAGGGCTTAAGGGTATTTTGATCATTTGGCATTTTAATGAAATAAAATGGGAAAAATGAACTAAAATTAGCTCATTTTCTTCTCCATGCAGTTGAAACTTCAAGAGGCTACATAGCTAGGGTTTTCAACATTTTCAAGCTCAATAGTAAGTGCACCTAAGCCCCGTTTTTAATGTTCTTTGTATTTTTGAAATCCAGGTAGCTTACTCTCTCCATTTCTACCCATATTTCATGCTAAGGTTCATGTTTAAAAATTTACCCATGCATGAGTTACTTGTATTTTTATGGTTTATGGAGGACTATGAAAGTTGAAGGTGTGTTAAACATCTTTTCCTAGGTGATTTTCATGAAAAACCCCTAAAGGGACCTTTTTGCAAAAGTTGTTAAATATGTGGTAAAAATGTGAAAATAATGGAAAATGTGGGCTGCCATAAGAGGGAAAAGTGTTTAGCTAGGCTTGGGTAAGATAGAAATTTGCATGTGTTTCATTATACGAGCCTAGGGACTAAATCGTAAAAATGTGAAAGGTTAGGGGTAAAATGGTCATTTGGACCGGGGGTGAAATTTAGGTTCAAAAAGTACAATGTGATATGTTAATGATTCAATTTTATTGTTATAGACCTCGAGGACCAAATTCTAGAGGTCGACTGAGGAAAGCAAAAGGTTTCAGAATAACCAAAATACAACACCGAAACGAGTACCAGGTAAGTTCGGATAACTGAAAGTAAACTCAAAATATGTCTAATTATATGATTTATGAATGAGTGATTATTGCATTTATTAATGGCTTGAAATCATATGAATTGCATCTTTGATAATGATTTGTTGGAAAATGTCTCGGTTGAGGTTAAAAAGGGAATTCGATGGATAAACCATGATTGACATGTGAATTGAGATCCTGCATGTGTTGCAAAAAGGATTTAGCCCAGACGGGTAATCCGATGATCTCATGTATGAAAAGGGTCTAGCCCGGACGGGTGTTCCTTGAGTGATCGAGACTCCCGAAGAATACGTGTGCATTATGGATTTAGCCCGGAAGGGTAATCCGATTAGGGTCTGAATTTAGCCTGGACTGGTAATTCAGATCCAAGCTCACTAAGGGTGTTTGTCGTTGTAAGGGATTTAGCTTGGACTGGTAATCCCGACATCACCCTATGAGTTTATATTACAGGGGATTTAGCCTAGACTGGTAATCCCACCGTAAGATGTGAGGTTCGTAGGAGTGCATACTTGAAATGGTCATTCTTATGAATTGACGGAGATTGGATAATCCATCGAGATTTCCTAGAAACTCAACGGGACTAACACGAGGTATATGCATAAATGACATATTGAATGATGAGCTCATCTAAGATAAATTACATGGTGTTTTGTTATGTGACTAACTTATTGATTAAGTGCATGTGATAGGGAAACCATTTTCATATTAATTGGTTTCATTATCTAATAAGGATGTATGTTAAATAATAGATAAGTTTACTTTCCAGTTATTCGAGCTTACTAAGCATGTAAATGCTTACCCCTCTCTTTTTCCCGTTTCCATAGCTCGAGGACTCGTAAAGATTGAAAGACGGTTGGAGAGTCTACACACTATCAACTATTTCAGCTTTGGTATATAGACACTTATGTTTTGTTCAATGGCATGTATAGAGCTTTTGAGTATTTTGTTATATGTGTCATTTATTTTGCCAAAATGAAGGCATGTAAAGTTATACTTCCATGGAAATGGCTTATTTTGAAGTAGGCTGACCTACAATTCTATGCATGTTTATGTTCATATGTGATGGTTTTGTTATAATTGGCAATGAGTTATAAAAATGAGCCAATATTGAATGTGTCAATGAGACATGGAATCCCTTAAATACAAGATGGGAATTAACCTAGCATGTATGAAACCGATGATATGAGGTTGTCATGCAATAAGGTTTATCATGGTCTTATACAAGTGTATGAATTGGCCTTATCATGTGTAAAAGTTACCTATAAGTATGTTTGGTTGATGGAGGGTGATCAAAGGTTTGGAAAATAGCCTAATGAGGTCCACATGAGTAGACACACGGGTGTGTGTGACACACGGCTCACCCCTATGGGTGTGTGTCATGGTCGTGCGTCTCCTGCACCTAAAATTTTAAGTCAGTGTTGTGCACGAGCTAGGCACATAGGCGTGTGTCTTGGCCGTGTCTCCCTAACTGTCTGATGAGGTTGAGGTTAGTGTTGCACAAGAGCTGAGGGCATGGGCATGTCCCAAGCCACACGGGCGTGTGTGACCACACGGCCCCACCACACGGGCGTGTCACACTTCCAAGTAAGGGAAAATTTTCTAAGGTGCTCAAAGTTTATCGAATAATTTCAGTTTTCTCCCGTACTGCCTCTAGGTGTGTTTTAGGCCTCGAAGGCCTGTGTAAGGGACTAGAGGTACATGTTTCAAAAGTTATAACTTTTGAGCAAAATTCGATGACCCATTTAGTTAGTTGTAAAGGTGAAATACCGGTAATGCCTCGAACCCTATTCTGGCGTCGGATACGGGTGAGCGATGTTACAAACCATGCATGACAAACAAACATATTAACATCATAATTTTTAGACATTACATGAATAGCTAGATTTACTAGTCATAATCAATATGAGCCACACCTCATGGCCATATACAATAGCTCAATATAGGCCAGCCAAATTATGATAACACAAGTTATAAAACTAGGTTCCTATACATGCCACTCACTTGATATTTCTAACATATGTATCAATATTCCAAAGGTATTGGCTTGATAGTGTGATACTGCATCAGACGATCTCCAACCTCGAGCTAATCTGACAATAATAACGGAAATAGAAAGGAGGGAGTAAGCTTAAAGCTTAGTAAGCTCGCATGAAAAATAATAAGCGATGTATTAACATGCTATTTTCAAATTCTCTCTATTTATTCAAATTCTAGTCAAGCTATTTTCTCGAGTCACAGTCACTAAATTATTTAAATTTGGATCTATAAAACTCCAAATTAAGATCCTCTAATTTTCCTTCAAACTAGGCTCATATATTTTATTACCATAAAATTTTCAAAATTTTTTGTCTAGCCAATAAGTACAGTTTATTCTTTAAATTCACCCCTATTTCGATATCTAACTGTTCAGACCCCTCTTCACTAAAAATTAATTATCTATTCATAAAAGATTTGGATAATGTTCTAGTTTGTTTCTTTCAACAATAGACTCATTAAGGATTTTAAGCATATAAATTATAACCCATAATTATTTTTGTAAAATTTTTAATGATTTTCTCAAATCAGAACAAGGGATTTCAAAATCATTCTAACTCCGTCTCACAAAAATTCAAATATCTCATAATATGAAATTCTTTTGCTTACACCGCTTCCTTTATATGAAAATAGACTCAATAATATTTTATTTCATATCTTATTAAACTTCTAATTTGATTTTCACCATTTTTGGTGATTTTTCAAAGTCACATAACTGCTGCTGTCCAAAACTATTTTATTACTAAATTTCACTCTTTCATGTTTTCTTTGTAGTAACTTTCATTGTAACACTTACTCCATATCAATCTTACCAAAGTTTGATCACATATTGAGCACATTACTCATAAATTTTCACACACATATACTTGCACTTATTCATCACATAGTCATATTCATTTACACTTAATCATTACATGATCACATGTATTTTCACTTAGTCAATTTCCCATTGAACTCATCGGAATAATAACAGATATGTGGTGGCCTACACATATTACCACCCTTGTAACCGAAGCTATCTGGTTCACATAATAGCCTGCACTAAGTACTACATATGTGACCAAAACCGTCTCTTACACATAGTGGCCTGCACTTAGTACCACACATGTGATCGAAGCTATCGGGTATGCATAGTAGCCTGCACTTAGTACTACACATGCGACCTAACCATCTGGTACACGTAGTAGCCTGCACTTAGTACTACACACGTGACCTAAAATCATCTTAAACACATAGTAGCATGCACATAGTACTACACATGTGTTCTCACTACGGATCATTCGTATCTTTTCTATTCTGAAGGTCCAACCGGGAAATTCCTCACTTTTCAACATTTTACCAATTCATCCTTAATCAATTTCAATTCATAATTTACATCAAGTGATCATTCAATATACAACCACATCTCATATAATAACAAAATATTATATCATAAGTAAAAACGATATATTATTTACATACAAACTTACTCATTTCATTTAAATGTCATTTTCCATTAAATTTTCATTAACATCAAATCAATACAATCATAGCAAGATATATTTTATGTATAATAGTAATAACATGAGTAACATGCTTATTAAATCACACGAACTTACCTCGACACCAAAATAGCAAAAAGGGATCTAACCATTGGTTTCTCGATTTTCATCCATTCTAGGTCCAATCCTCGTTTTCCTTGATCTATAATATGACATTTAGTCTAATTAATAGTCACGTTATTTAATGTGATCCAAAATTTATATTTTGGCAAAATTATATTTTTGCCCCTAAACTTTGTCAAAATTACACTTTTGCCCCTAGGCTCGTAAAATGATTTTTATTCGATTTCCTCACTCTTTAAGCCTAGTCAAACCATTTTCATAACTATGGAAAACTACAATTCTCATCAAAACACACTTTTATGACAAATTTTATAACTTTTACAACTTAGTCCTTTTTAGCGTTTTCACTGAAAACTACTTAGTAAAAGTCGTTTCTCCAACCATAAACATGCATAATCAACCATTAAACATCAAAATGCACAAATTTATAACATGTTTCAAAACCTAGACCTTCATCATAACTCAAATAAATGGTAGAAATAGGTAAATCTTGTTACGAAGATTTCAAAAACGTAAAAATCATTAAAAACGCGGCTAGAACGGACATACAATCGAGCTTGGAAGCTTGAAAAACCCTAGATATGTCTTCTCCATGAAAGTTTCAGCCATGGGGTTGAAGATGGACAAAAATTGGCTTTTAATTTTGTTTTTAATTCATTTTAATTATTAAATGACCAAAATTCCCCTAACTTAAAAATATTCTATTTCACCCATTTCATGTCCATTTTTGTCCAAAAAATTAACCAATGGTCTAATTACCATTTAAGGACCTCCAAATTAAAATTTCATAACAATTGGACACCTCTAGCATTTAGAACTCAACTTTTGCAATTTTTACGATTTAGTCCTTTTGACTAAATTGAGTGCCCAAACGTCAAAATTTCCAGAAGAAATTTTCACAAAAAAATTCCATAGAATTTTAGACCATAAATTATAATAAAAATGAATTTTCTTACGTCAAATTTGTGGTATCTAAACCACTATTTCGACTAGGCCCTAATTCGGGATGTTACAATTAATGCCCTATACGTCAAATAACTCTACCTCTAAAATTTTTGTCAATGGCATCTTGTTCCTCCTTGATATGTTTCCGGTTCTTTTGCATCTATCACAATTTTGCACATATGCATACGGCATACGCATCTTTAAACACTATAGGCCAAAAGAATCTTGCATGTAATATATTTGCTACAGTGCGAGAACCACCAAAGTGTCCCCCACTTGGAGATGAATGACAATGATACAAGATCTCATCAATTTCACTCCCAGCTACGCACTTTCTGATTATGTTATTTAGACAATGTGTAGGTAAATAATTATTAGTATGTCATTTCTCGAGGAATTATTCTACATGCTAAATAATTTGCATAATCAACAAACCATGGTATTTCATGAATTCGACTTACCTCGAATATATGCTCATCTGGAAAATTCTCATTAATTGGAACTAGTGAATGAGTTACCTCATTTTGTTCCACCTCGACAGATGATCAGCTACTTGACTTTCAACACCTTTTCTATCTTGGATCTCAAGGCCAAATTCTTGGAGTAAAAGTATTCATTGAATCAGCCTCGATTTAGCATCTTTCTTTGTGAGTAAGTATTTAATGGTCGCCTAATCGGTAAATAATGTGACTTTCGTACCTATAAGATATGAACAGAACTTGTCAAAAGTAAAAATTATAACAAAGAATTCTTTTTCAGTTACGATGTAATTAAGCTGGGCTCTTGTCAAAGTTTTGCTTACATAGTAGATAGGATGAAACAATTTGTTTCTTCTTTGACCCATCACAGCTCCAACAGCAAAATCGCTTGCATCACACATCAACTCAAATGGTGAGTTCCAATTAGGTGTAACAATTATTGGGGATGACATTAACCGACTTTTTAGCTCTTCAAAAGCTTCCAAACATGCTTTGTTAAACTCAAAAATTGTATCTTTTTCTAATAAGGAACACAAACACTTGGAAATTTTTGAAAAATCTTTGATAAACCTTCAATAAAAACCAGTTTGGCCTAAGAAACTTCTAACTCCTTTCACACTAATTGGTGTTGGTAACTTTTCAATTACATCCACCTTTGCTTTATCAACTTCGATCCCGTTTCTAGAATTTTTTTGTCCTAAGACAATCCCCTTCTTAACCATAAAATGACATTTCTCCCAATTAAGGACAAGATTTGTCTCTTGCATTTCTTCATTATCTTCACCAAATTACTCAAACAAACATTATAAGTATTACCAAAAAAAAAAAAAAATCATTCATGAAAACATCAACAAAATTTTCTACCATATCAGTAAATATTGCCATCATGCACCGCTGAAATGCGGCAGATGCATTATATAAACCAAAAGGAATTTGCCTAAAAGAAAACGTACCGTATAGGCAAGTAAAAATGGTTTTGTGTTGGTCTTCCTAGGCTACAACTATTTGGTTATATCCCGAATATCCATCTAAGAAATAGTCATATCTGTCTAATCTATAAAAGGCAACGGAAAATGATCCTTCTGAGTGGCTTTGTTCAATATTCTATAGTCTATATAGATTCTCCAACTCGTGACCATTCTCATTGAGATTAACTTGTGTTCATTCTCAACAATCATGATTCTACCTTTCTTTGGTACACACTATACCATACTTACCCATGAACTATCTGAGATAGGGTAGATAATTCCCGCATCTAACCATTTGATAACTTTCTTTCAAACTACATTTTCTATGATAGGTTTAAGTCTCTTTTGCCCATCAATTCTACCTCTTTCACCATCCTCTAAGACAATCTTATGCATACAAAAAGAAGAGCTTATTCCTCGAATATTAGCTATGGTCCAACCAATCGCTTTTTTAATTTCTTTAAAACTTCGATCAACTGCTCCTCTTGGTGTTCTATTAGTTTTTCTGAAACAATCACCGACAAAGTAGAACAGTCACCCAAATAAACATATTTCAAATGAGAAAGAAGTACCTTAAGTCCAAGTTTGAGTGGTCATTGATTGACAACTTCGGTTGTATGTATTCCCAAGCTTCCAACTCTAATGGTTCAAACCGAGCTGGTTGAACATAATTCCTTGGATTGGCTTCCATCAAAGCCATATTTTCATTACTTTCTTCATTTTCCAATGGCTCAGACCCTAAAGTGTTCTACAATAGGTCCTTCACAAAATTATTCTCCCATTCTATATAAACTAAGGTTTATAACTCCTCTATCATTAAAAATTACTTCTTGAATCGAGAAACTTCATTGCTCCAAGAACATTAAGTTTTACCTGATCATCTTTTATTCTCATGGTGAGTTCACCTTTTTGCACGTCTATTTACGTTCTTCCCATAGTTAGGAAAAATCTCCCCGGGATGATCGACACTTCATTATCTGCTTCAAAATCTAAGACAATGAAATAAGAAGGAAAAATAAACTTATCTACTCTTACCAAAACATCCTCAATCTTTCCTTTTGAGTATGCTAAAGATCAATCCCCCAGTTGAAGTGTCATAGTTGTAGGTCTTACTTCACCTATTCTCAACAGCTTGAAAATAGATTTGGGCATCAAGTTGATGTTTGCTCCTAAGTTGCATAAAGCTTTACCACAGTAAGGTTCTCCAATATTACAGGGGATAGTAAAGCTTTTGGGGTCCTTCAGTTTTGGAGGTAGCTTGTAATGTAAGAATACACTACACTCCTTCATTAGTGCTACAGTCTCATAGTCACTAAGCCTCTTCTTCTTCGACAAGATGTCATTCATGAACTTGACATAATTAGGCATTTTTTTCTAAAACCTCCACCAACGAGATATTGATGTGAAGTTGCTTTAGAACATCCAAAAAATTCTTGAATTGCACCTTCTATTTCTACTTATTCGATTGAAATTTTTGAGGATATGGAGGTGTCGGGACTTTGGGTTGGACTGGATAACTTTTCTAAGGCGATAAATCTGCATCTAAATAAGATGTTAACTTATCCAAATTTACTAGTTTAGATTTTAACTCATCAGACTTTGTAGGTTCTGGCTCTTCTAGTGTAGGAAATTCAACTGTTGGTTGACTTTCCTCCTTCTCAATAGGCTCATCTTCAACAATTGCTTTTTTGGGTTCCAAAGTCTTACCACTTCGTAAAGCAACTACCTTGCAATGTTCCTTACCAAAATTTCTTAGATTTTCTGTATCGCTCGCAAGGCTCATTGTGGTCTATTACGAAGTTCTGTAGCTAATTGACCTATTTGGTTCTCCAATTTTTTTTAGTGTTGCTACTTAGCTTTGGACTAAAGCGTCATTCTTCTCCATGTACGCCTTCAACAAGTTCTCCAAACTATTAGATAACTCAGCTAGTGGTGGTTTTAGAGCTTTTTGATTAAACCGTTGGAATTAATTTGGTCTATGCTGCATGTAGGTGTTGTTCGGTCCATTTCCTTGGTTACTCCAAGAAAATTTTGGATGGTTTCGCCATGAAGGGTTATAGAATTTGGATTATGGTCCTTGTCCACTTCTATTCTGGTGTTGATTCCCTACGTAATAAACTGACTTGGGATTTGATGGACAATTCTCGAAAGAATAGCCATCCCTACAATATATGTAAGAAATAACCTCAAATTAACTATGTGGTTGGAAGCAACAGGATTAAAACCGTTAGTAGTAAACTGTTTCAACATTGAAGAAATAGAAGATACTTAAGCTGTGAATGAAGTGAGGCCATCTACTCCATGCACTCCGACTACTCTTTTTCTTAAAGTTGCTTAATTTTTCAACCATTGGAAATTATTATCGGCTATCATCTCAATAATCTCGAATGCCTCATTGAAAGACTTTGATAAGACAGCACCATTTACAAAAGCATCTACCACTAACCTTGTGTGTGCGTTGAGACCATTATAAAATGTCTCCAGCTAGATGCAATGTGGAATCCCATGGTGAGGCCATCTACGTAGTAACTCCTTGAATCTTTCTCACGCCTTGTATAGGGACTCATAATCCAATTGTTGAAAAGTGGTGATCTCATTCTGCAACTTAGCATTTTTGCTAGATGGGAAATATTTTATCAGAAAGCGTCCAGCCAATTCTTGCCAAGTTGATATTGAATGTAGTGGCAACGAATTAATCCATACTCGTGATCAATCTCGTAACGAGTATGGAAACAACTTCAATATCAATGCGTCTTCAGTTACACCAGCTATCTTAAAGGAATCGCTCACCTCCATGAATAATCGAAGGTGAAGATGTGGATCTTCTGTGGGCATCCCACTAAATTGGCTCATGGTTTGAAGCATATGAAAATTACAGACTTCAATTCAAATTGCGATGTCTCATTTTTCGGTCTCCTAATTCTCGGGTTTAACTTATTAAAAAGGGGCACATCGTATTATCTTATGGCACAATCCCTAACATCAGTAATAAGGATTGGATTGTGAAAATTAGCAATTCTATTTCCTTGAACACCATTTTGATTTTCAAGGGTCATTTCGGCTTGTCTTTGGGCTAATCTTTCACATCTTCTTTATCTAAATGTCCGCTTGATTTCAGGGTCTACAAGTAATAAACCGATGATTCAATCTACGCTCATAAACACCTGAAAAATAAATCAAAAAATAAAGAATAAAAAAGAATTAATTTGTAAATTTAGAATTTAAAATAAAAATAAAATAAAACCAATTTGTAAAGAATAATTTCAAAAAAATGATTAAGGCAACATTTTCTGACAATGGTGCCAAAAACTTGTAACGTGCGGTTTGTGCAAGTGTACACAATCATTCCAAGTAATAAGTAAGTAAAAGAGTTATCGTCTCCACAAGGACTGTGTATGTTAATCAATTCATTGTAAAATTAAAGTTCACAAGTTGGTGATAAAAACACAATATTTTGAGTGATGAATGTAAAGGATAATTAACTAGATGCAAGATGATCCCTAATGCAATTTAATCTAAATGCAATGTATACAATAGAATGAATGAGATGGGTTTAGCAGAAAAATCACAAATTTCAACAAGAATAACATGAAAATTCTAGAATAGTCACATTATTCAGCTTAGTTCATTTTTATCATGCTTACAATGTTCCGGAAAAATAATCCAAGGCAACTTAATCTTTCATGAGTTTGAAACCAAAATTAAGTCCTTTCAGAATCTTTTACTTAGAAAAACATGCATTTTACTAATCATATTCAACTAAGGGTTTCTTAGAATTCATGTGAAGTAACAAGGATGGGTTAGGTTTGAAACAATTTAATCATATAAACCTAAAAATATTATGAACTTTCAATTTAGTCGGGTTAGGATTTAAATTAAGCATGCACTTTTCAATTAATGCGTCCATTATTCGTCGTCTGGTTAGGATCACTCAACTAATTCTAATGCATTCAATCACTTATGAATGAAATACATACTTGAGTTTAATTGAAAACATGAACGATTAAGGCACAGAACATCATAAACACAATTTAAATGAACTTTTGTTAAATTAATGCAACCATTCTAGCTAAACAAATTTAAGCTACAATTGTTGATGGCAAGATAACAAAACACATTGTAAACATAATTAAAAGTAAACAAGGATAAGGATAAACTCTGATTGTTTTGACAATTTTGCAGAATTTGATCAAAGTGGTTTCCTCCAATCATCGTATTTCCCCTTTGCAAGTTACTTCTCAAGGTGGCCAGCCAAGAGGGTATATTCTCAAGGTTTTGCTGGTTAAGGGAGAAGGGGATTATGAATGGCTTATGTATGGGAAGAAAGGAAACAAATAAAAGAATGAAATGAAAAATGATCTGGAATGAGGTATGATTAGGGGATGATTGAAATGAAGAATGGAGATGGGTATTTATAGTGAAGGATGGTAGGCGTGTTTACTAAAAATAGCATGACAAATCCCTTAAGTTTCTCCTTCCCATGGCCGACCGTAAATTGTGGAGAAGGGAGTTGTTTGGTTGCTTGATTCATGCATGATATCATGTTTGAATCAAGAAAGGGGTGGACGATTTCTTAGGAAAAGTTGGTGTACTATTTTTTGATTTATTTGCAAGTGTAGGGACCTTCAGTAAATCTCTCAAAAGTGAATTTTTGAGCAGTCCAAATGCGTTCACGAAATTGAGCTTGTTCTCTCTTGTTTGGACAGTTTGGTGAAATTGTTTACCAGACTTGTCCATCAATTGACCCTTCTTTAATTGGATCAAATCAACTCTTATTAACCCATTTTGCATGTGTTTGTCATCCGTGTAGAGTGAAATTGGGCATGTCCATGCAACTTTAATTTAAAAATAAATCATACATAATTTCCTTAGTCCAATTGCATTAAAAATAGTGTCAAGATCAATATGTAGCATAAAATAATTAAGTTATCTAAAAATTTAATGCAAAATAGCATAAAATCACAATCTTCATTAAATCATGCTCATTCTTGAAATATAAATAAAATTTGCCCAATTAGTAATCAAACACTCGGGATTAATATTATTTTTAAGTAAAAGAGGTGTCATAAACTACTAAAAATCCTATATAAATTAAATTTTACACACCCCCAAACTTAATTCATTACTCGTCCCGAGTAATGTAAAGCAAAAATTTAAATAAGACAATCTTGCAATAGGCTTAAATAGAATCCTTAAGCAGAATCAACTTTTGCACATACACATACATCAACAAAGTCATGCTCACAAACTCTTTTTATTGATAAGTCACTCTTATGCAAACTTTTGCACATATGCATACATCAACAAAATCATGCACCTAAAATGACTTCTAAAACAAGCCAAAACATTACCTATTCCTTAGGTGCCAAGCCAAACCAAAATCAACCATTCATTCCTTTAAAACACATTTAAACAAAGCTTAAAACATACCAAAACATTCAACCTAAGTGCCTAACCAATATGCCCTCATAGGCACCACATTTCATACACCAAACTAATTCACATTCAAAGATTACAAGTCCTTACCTTATACACATGTCAGACGTATCAATTCGTCCATTCAATTCACATTCAGTTCTACCATATTTCAACCACTTTCAAGAAGCATAAGCCAAATAACCAAAGACGTATATATATGGACAGATTCAAGACAAAATCAAAGATAACACCCCCTTACCCGAGACCATCGCCGGAGTCGAGCACGAGGCATTAACAAACTTATATTATCACTTAAACAATTTCAAACAATTTATTTCACCTTTCGTAATAAACTATCCATCTGCGTCACAGTTGCTAAAAAATTCATATCTTGAGTTAGGAAACTCCAAATTCAAATCCGTAAATCTTCCCTGAAATTAGGCTCATATATATATTTACTAATTTTTTTTTTAGAATTTTTGGTCAGGCAAATTAGCACATTTTATTAGTTAAAGTTTCCCCTGTTTCATTGTTCAACTGCTCTGACCTCTGTTCACTACGAATCATTTCTCTCTCTGTACATAATTTAGATGACTATTCTGTTTATTTATATTAAAATTATACTCAATAAGGAATCTATTCATATAAAGTATGACTCATAATTATTTTTTTACAATTTTTAGTGAATTTCTAAATTTAGAACAGGGGATTCAGAAATCACTCTGACCCTATTCCACTAAAACTCAAATATCTCATGAAATACAACTTATTTACCTGTTTTGTTTCTTCCATATGAAAATAGACCTAATAAGATTCAATTTCATATTTTACTCACCATCTAATTCTATCTATACTATTTTTAGTGATTTTTCAAACTCACATCATTGCTGCTGTATGATACTGTTTTATAGTAAATTTCACCTTTTCATGAATTTCCATGGATTAGATAGCACATTAAGCCTATATATCACCAAATATGATTTTTGATTAGCCATTCCAATGGCTAATCTTTACCAAGCATTTCCTTGCCACTCAATAGCCATATCATAAAATTATTTACACAAAATGATTATAATGCTATACATGACATACTCAAAGTATACAAGCCACTATACCAAAATGATCCACGGATAGTGTGAGCGAGCCTCCGACCGTTCCTGATTTCTGAGCTGGCTGGCCAAATCTACAAAGAATGGAAAGGAGGGAGTAAGCATAAATGCTTAGTATGTTCACATGCAAATAGCAAGTAACATAATCATGCAATCCAACACAAAACACCATTTGTATAAGTATCATCAAAACATTCATGTTACATTTGCATTTACTATCTTACCATAATTTCATCATACCAAGTTCTCAACCCGAGGGTTTAAGCATGTACCTGTCAAATTTTCTCATTCACCACACTTACCAACATGTCGCATTCGTTTTAGGTATTCTCCTTATTCATTTAAAATTCACCCGTTGAACACATCAGAATATAATTCGAATACACAGATTGCATGCACATAAGTGTCATACCCGCAGCTAGACAAACTCAATAGCCTGCGGAAATTATGTAGCCAAGCTACCATGTAACCCGCCCATAAGTGAACTTCGACTCAACTCAACGAGCTCGAGCGTTCGTATCTATAAGTGAACTCGGACTCAACTCAATGAGTTCGGAACTCAAATATCCTAGTGACATGTCACTTGTATTCTAATCAATTCCCAAGGTTCAAATGGAATTTTCCTCGATTACACATCTTTGTCGTCTTCCACGGAATGTTGGAACCTATACTTGGTAACATTTCATATTTATCAAGTAGCTCACATAATTTGCATATTATTCAATAATAACCACAAAGCATAATATTTCATGATAATAATCATCATATCATATAAATATCATTAAATTACTTAAAATGACAATTATGTTACCACATTTACACATGAACTTACCTCGGTACAAAATGTTAGAAATCGAGCCTATTCCTCGAAAACTTTATTTTTCCCTCGATCACGACTCGAATCTCGTTTCTCTTGATCTAAAATACCAAATTAATTTATTCAATATACACATTCATCAAAACAGCCCCTAATACGAGCTTGGATGAAAATTACCATTTTACCCCTAGCTTTTCAATTATTTACAATTGAGTCCTTAAGTTTGTACAATGAGTTACATGCATTACCCATGACATCTAGGCATAGCCGAATTTCCTAGTGTCCATAACAGCCCATATTTTACACCAAAAATCATATTTTTACCATCAATTTTACCCTTTTCATAATTAAGTCCCTTTTTAGGTGTTTTCACATAAAACTACTAAGTAAAAGTTGTTAAACACACATCAAACCATCATCTTCCTTCATTATTCATCAAAATACAATCGTGTTGCACAAGGGTAAATTTTCATACATGCATCCTAGCTCAAAATATTGCTAGAAAATGATAAAGCATGCTTTCTAGATTTTAAAATCGAAAACAGCATCAAAAACGGGTATGAAAATCACTTACAATCAAGGCTTAAAAATGTTGGAAACCCTAGCTATGGTGACAAGCAAAATTCGACAGCCTTACGGAGAAGATGAGTCCATTTTGTGTTATTTTTCCCTTTTTAATGACTATATTTACCAAATGACAAAAATGCCCTTAATGCCTTTCTTTGTAATTTTTTCATGTACAAGCCCATTTTTGTCCAAAATTTTAGAAATTGGTTAAATTGCTATTTAAGACCTCCTAATTAGTATTCCAAAGTAATTTCATACTAAAAGCTTCTAGAATGCAACTTTTGCAACTTATTCAATTTAGTCCCTAATTTCAAATTAAGCACTTTATGCATAGAATTTCTTCACGAAATTTTCACACAATCATGTAATCATATCATAGATCTAAAAATAATTATAAAATAATTATATCTATCTCAGATTTGTGGTCCTGAAACCACTATTCCGATTAGGCCCTAATTCGAGATATTACAATATATACACAAGTATGCTTAATCAAAATTTAAACAACACCATTATATCAAAAGAACTTAAAAGCTCCTAGTACATGTCATTTATAACCCAACATAAAAATGACCAAAACTTCTACTGAGTTGAAGAGCAAATAGTGTGTGTGCTCCGACTTGAACTTCCAATTGATCAACATTTCCGATGATCTATAGGAAAATAAAGCAACTAACGTAAGCAACTAGTGTTTAGTAAGCTCATATAAGTCATAAACGTAAATTTACCAAATTGGCTCAATTTGTACAATTCATGCATAATTTCATTAATAAGCTCATGATTTCATTTAATTCCTATACACATCATAAATCTCAGAAGTTAGTGAGTTCATATGTAACACCCCTTAACCTTAGACCGTCACCGAAACAGGGTTACAAAGCATTACAAAACATATTGGACAATTTACAATTAATTCAAATAAATTACATACATATCTTGATTTAATCATAAAGTCCCTATAATGGACCCTCGAGGTCCAAACCACGCTTTAGAATCGAATCGGGACTTGTTCGGGTATTTTTTTTTTGAACTCAATATAACCCTTTATAAATATCTAACCTTCCCTACAAGTTTCAAATCGAGACCAATCCAAAACAAATCATTATTCAAACCAATTTCTATATTTATAGCACTATTACTTCAAAACTACCAATTTCATATTCATATGTTCTTAAACTTAAACATGCCATTCATATTTTCAGGAATATATATATAGTTTGTATCATTTTAAAACACCATTTACAAACATTTCCCAAAATAACAAAATTTGACATCCTAGGTACATGCCATTACCAAAATGAAACATACATCACCAAGTCATGAGATCGGGATCGGCTTTGGATGCTGATTCAATGATTTGTCTTTTACCTAACCTACACACGAAAACAAACCGTACAATGAGTTTGTAACACCCCAAACCAGGTTCAGACGTTATGGCCAAGTCTGGTGTGTCACATTGAAGTGTTTTTCGAAAACCATGTTTTCATTGAAAACCCTTCTTGATGTTTAGAAACTTTTACCGTTTAAACTTGTAACCCTTTGTAGTGGCAGGAACATGTTATTTTAGAAACAGTTAAGTATCGAAAAAAAATCAAACCTTCTTTGTTATGGCTTAAAGCGAATAGATACTACGCACCAGGTAGGATTCAAGAAAAGAGGAGGTGAATCAATTAGACTGCTTAAATACCTAGCTCTTCCATAATCCAATCCTAGACATGCACACATCCATTGCCACACTTTAAGCTTATTACTTGTCCACGAACAACATATTAAGTTCAAGTCTATTTAAAATATTTATTTCCCTTGAAAACATTTACGTTGTGGAAGCTTTGCTCGGTTATCGTGATATTTTGAAAATAAGTAACTTTTATAAAATGCGCCCTAGAGCTAACAAATTTTAAGGAATCAATTTAAGTGATCAGAATCCTGAGTTGAAAACGATTTAAGTAATTTAAAAACCCAAAATAAAAATAATAGAGCGGCCTTATTACAACTTTAACCAAAATAGAAATAATCAAAAATAAATGCGAAATTTAAAAGTAAGCTAATTGAAACTTATTTAAAAACCAGGAATTTAATCTTCGTGGCCACTCTGAATCCCGCTCAGCTCCAAGTCCACCAACTAGGGCTCACCTGCAAGGATGGAAGAGAAAGGGGGTGAGTTTGGGAAACACAGTGTGTATGGAAAACCCATCCAAAGCCCAAGTCAGCTCAAGCCCATTGGACTAAGCCCTATTCCGATAACAGTGAGTACTGGGCCGAAGCCCTTTCGATCATCTGATGAATTGGGCCTTAGCCCCTTTTTAGATAACAGTATGGCCCATAGGCCCATTCGAGCGAGCGTAGACATATTTGTGTATGCAAGCCCAACCCAGCCTATGACCAACCGCTACAATCCACACTTCCCAGCCCTACACTCCATGTGGGGAATAGCTCAACCCACCCACCCTACACTCCACGATTGCGGCATTCTTTGCTGCTCGGATATCGATAAGTTGAGGCAAAGCCTCCAAAGACGTGGACAAACCACTTTCGATTTCATCCATCAATAACCCGGTCCCCATGCATCGAGATAATAATAACATGGCATGCAAGAAATAAGTAATCAATCAAACATGCATTCAAAGTCAACCTTAACCCTAGGGTATATCAAGATTTTACTCCTAGGGGTAAATCAGTAAATTTTCCACCTATAAAGGTATTTCAGTAATTTTATCCATTTTAAGGGTTCTCATGAATAATACGGTCCTTACTAGCCCATTTGTCATCACAAGTAATTTATTTATCTCAATTTCACAATTTTAGCCATTGGGCCTACTAAACCCCCTAATGGGCCCTACAAAGTCCACTAGCAATTTAAGCCCATTTAATTCAAGTTTTATGACCAGTTTACGGTTTAAGCGCTTTTGATTCTACAATCCTATGAACATACTTATTGCCTTTTTTATTATTATTTTACCCGTATGGGCCCGTAAGCCCATTGGGCCCGATTTTAACCTATTGAGGCCCAATTACAGAAGTGCACGAAATTTCACACACGACTAACTTACCACCTTGCAATTTTAGATCAAATGATTTCTAAACGTCTTGTGAGCACTCGCACACTCACAAGCCCACGAAATGCCGAAATTTCGGCATTTCGACTTTTGTCGAATTGAACTATGAGAGGGTGTTCGATACACACCTGTTTCGCAACGACTGCCACTGAGATCCTTTACGATATCCTACAATTTATTACCACAATTCTTAGATTGCAAACCACAATAACCAATCCCAATATTCACCTACCATATTCGAACCATGCCCCTAAAGCCTTTAGAATCTTACCTTTTTGCCGAAACCGATGACTAGATCTAAGTCTAGTTGTTCCAAAGATCCAAGCCTTTGATCCAACCTCTAGAAGACACTAATCACCAAAAGAAATCGTCAGTTAAAGACCCTTAAAGCCCTATGCCCAAATCGACAGCCTCCCTAGATTTTAGGGACTTCGGTTTTTTCTAAATTGTAAAATAAGACTAGATCTGAAGTGATGCGCACTTACCACTTATTCTTCTTTGATTTCTACACAGATCTGATACAGATCTATCCTCTAAACGATAGTAGAACTAGAATCCAGGAGATCTGAAGTTTCGGCTATAAGTCCCTAAATCTATGGTACTTCGGCTTTTTAAGTGATGAAGAAGATGACGATTTGAGGCTATAACTTTGAAGTAATGTTTCCGAAAGATACTAAGGGTTTAGAGAAGATGAAAGTTAATCAAAAGGAACAAAAATAACTGAAGGATTTTGGCTTGGATAAATCGGCACAAGAAGTGAGTTTTCGGGATTTCAACTTTTATGGTGATCGGCTATGAAGGTTTTGTGGAGGATGGGATCGATAGAGGAGGTGAGTAAGGTGGTCAGAAGGTTTCGGCTAGAAGAAAAAGCAAAAAGGAAGAAAGAAAATGGAGGAAAAAGAGAGGAAGAAGAACTCGGCACCAAGGAGAAGGAATTTGCATTTTCGGCTTTTGTGAGAACTCAAAAAGGATGAATGTAACGCCCCGTACTCGAGACCATCTCCGGAGTCGAGCACGAGGTGTTAACGGGCTTAATTCATTAATTAAACAACTCAAACAATTTATTTTAGAAATTCCAGACAAGCTGGCTAACTGCATCATAGTCTCTTAAAAATTCATATCTCGAGTTCTAAAACTCGAAATTAAGATCCGTAAATTTTCTATGAAACTAGACTCATATATATATCTATTAATTTTTTTCTAGAATTTTTGGTTGAGCCAATTAGTACAGTTTATTAGTTGAATTTTACCCTGTTTCTGCATTTGACTACTTTGACCTCTGTTCACTACGAACCACTTTTCTCTTTGTACAAAACTAAAAATACTATTCTGTTTCTTTCTCTTAAAACTAGACTAAATCATGAATCTGTACATATAAATAATAACTTCTAATTATTTTTTTAAAATTTTTGGTGAATTTTCAAATTCAGAACAGGGGATCCAGAAATTGCTCTGGCCCTATTTCACAAAAATTTAAACATCTCATAGAATATCATTCATATACCTGTTTTGTTCCATCCATATGAAAATAGACTCATTAAGCTTCGATTCTATAACTTATTCATCATTTAAGTTCATTTCTACTATTTTTAGTGATTTTTCAAATTCACATCATTGCTGCAGCAATATTCTGTTTTATAGTAGATTTTACTTTACTATAAATTTTCATGGACTAAATAGCATTTTAAACATACATGGTATCAAATATGATTTAGATTGGCCATTCCAATGGCTAATCATTCACAAACTCTTTTCTTGCCAAAGCATAATCATATCATAAGATCATTTACACAAAGTGAGTATTTTGCCATACATGCCACAGTCAAAATACACAAGCCATTTTACCAATTTAGGCCTTCGGATAGTGTGAACGAGTCTTCGACCTATCCCGATTCTCAAGCCGGTTTGTTAAAACTACAATGAAGGAAAAGGAAGGAGTAAGCATAAATGCTTAGTAAGTTCACATGTAAATAGTAAGTAACATAATCATACAATTCCACATAAAAACATCATTTGCATAAACAACACCAAGACAGTCATGTTACATTTGCATTTAATATCATGCTACGATTTCATCATACCTGTCAAATTTTCTCATTTACCACAGTTACCAACATGTCACCTTCGTTTTAGGCATTCTCTTTATCCCCTTAAGATTCACCCGTTGAACACATCGGAATATAATTCGAATACACGGAAAGTTTGTACATAAGTGCCACATATGTAGCCAAGCTACCATGTAACCCGCCCATAAGCGACATCGGACTCATCTCAATGAGCTCGAGCGTTCACATCCATAAGTGAACTCGGACTCAACTCAATGAGCTCGGATGCCTAATTACATCTCACGAACTCGGACTCAACTCAACGAGTTCGGACATTTGCATCCATAACTGAACTTGGACTCAACTCAACGAGTTCGGATGCCCAACCATCCTAGTGACATGTCACTTGTATTTTAATCTATTCCCATGGTTCAGACGGGATTCTTCTCAATTACACTTTTTGATCGCCTTCTTCGAAATGTAGAAACCGATACTTGCTAGCATCTCATACTTATCAAGTTGTTAACATAATTTGCATATTACAAAATAATAATTCACAAAGCATAATATTTCATGATAATAAGTATCATATCATATAAATAACATTAAATCACTTAAAATAAAAATTATGTTACCTTATTTACACATGAACTTACAAAATATTAGCAATTGAGCCTATTCCTCGTAAACTTTTGTTTTTCCCTTGATCACGACTTGAATCTTGTTTCTCTTTATCTACAATACCAAATTAATTTATTTAATATATACATTCATCAAAACAGCCCTTAGTACGAACTTTGGAAAAATTACCATTTTGCCCTTAAACTTTCACATATTTACACTTTTGCCCCAAGGCTCGTAAATTAAACCTCATCCTATTTTCTTATGTTTTATGACATGCTGATCATTTTTACCTTGTATAGCAACATCAAATTCACACTTTAACATGTACTTATGAATATTAGGTATTTTTACCAATTAAGCACTTTTACTCGTTTTCACTTAAAACCGAGTAGCACAAGTTGTCTAGCATAATTTAAAACCTCATATTCTATCATAAAACACCTAAATACACAAATTTCACCTATGGGTATTTTTCCAAATATGAACCCTAGGTTAAATTATTGCTAGCATAAGCTAAATCAAGTTATCGGGACTCCAAAAACGTAAAGAACATTAAAAACGGGGCTTGGAATCACTTACTATGGAGTTTGGAAGCTTGAAACAAACCCTAGCTATGGAGAACCCTTTAATTTTCATCCTAATGAAGAAGATGGACATATTTTGCCATCTTTTTCCTTTTTTTTAATCTTTTAATTACCAAATGACCAAAATACCCTTAATACCTTTCTTTGAAAATTTTCATGTACAAGCCCATTTTTGTCCAAAATTTTAGAAATTGGTAAAATTCTATTTAAGACCTCCTCATTAATATTCCAAAGTAATTTCATACTAAAAACTTCTAGAACGCAAGTTTTGCAAATTATTCGATTTAGTCCCTAATTTCAACTTAAGCACTTTATGCATAGAATTTCGTCACGAAATTTTCACACAATCATGCAATCATATCATAAACCTCAAAATAATTATAAAATAATTATTTCTATCTAGGATTTGTGGTTACAAAACCACTATTCCGATTAGGCCCTAATTCGGGATATTACAATGAATGACAATGAAAGCTTTCAGGTGGCTAACCCTAATTCTCCAAGACAAAAAAAGAAAAGAACCTAACCCTAATATCAACTAAAACAATCGGCCCAACCTCCCTAAGGCCCTTGCCGAAATTCACTTAAGTGATCACATGCCCGGCACATGCCTAAAATTAAAAAGTAACAGTATGCCTACCTTGCAACTTGAACCTGGACCTTTAATTCCTTCCCAGCGCCATTTTTTTAGGAACTTAGTGGCGCCACCTTGCCACTTTACCAAGGCCTTATTTGTGTCATAATTTACAAAGTTCTTCTTAAAAACCCACTTAACCAAGTCTCTTATTCACTTAAAATCCAACCTTGATATTTTGCCGCATTTAACTTAGGCTTGGGCCTTCTAAAGGCCGACTAACACATTTAAACGCAATTCCAATATTCAGAACACCAAAATTTCAAAATTTACCTAAAATCATAGAAACCCGAAAAATCCCGAAAATTAGGGCGTTACAACTCTACCCCCTTAAAGAAATTTCGACCTCGAAATTTACCTAACCCAAATAATTGAGAGTATTGTTGACGCATAGTCTCTTCTGAGTCCCAAGTAGCCTCTTCCCTTCCATGATTACGCCACAGTACTTTCACCAATAGGACTGACTTTCTTCTCAACACCTTGACGTCACGGTCAAGTATCTGCACAGGTTCTTCCTCGAAAGTCAAGTCCGACTGTACCTCGATTTCTGCAACTGGCACGATATGAGTAGGGTCAGAACGATATCGCCTTAGCATGGACATATGAAAGACGTCGTGAATACGATCCAGCTCTGGAGGTAACTCTAGCTGATAAGCCACCGGCCCTATCCGCTTAAGGATCCGATAAGGCCCAATGAACCGTGGACTCAACTTGCCCTTTTTACCAAACCTCAATATCTTCTTCCAAGGTGAAACCTTCAAAAAGACCATGTCCCCTATAGCATATTCAATATCCTTATGCTTCAGATCAGTATAAGACTTTTGTCGATCCGCTACCTCCTTTAACCGATTCCTGATCACCTTAACTTTGTCTTCAGTATTCGCTACTAACTCCGGTCCAAGTACTTGCCTTTCCCCCAACTCAGCCCAACAAGTAGGCGAACGGCACCTTCGCCCATACAGTGCCTTATAAGGAGCCATCTGAATACTTGCTTGGTAGCTGTTGTTGTACGTAAACTCCGCCAATGGCAAGTAGTCCTCCCAACTACCATGAAAATCGATGATACAACCTCTTAACATATCCTTCAAAATTTGAGTAACCCTTTCCGACTGTCCATTTGTCTAAGGGTGAAAAGCAGTACTGAAATCCAATCGTGTACCCAATGCCTCCTGCAACTTCTGCAAGAACTGAGATGTAAACCTAGGGTTTCGATCAGAAATAATCGACACTGGCACCCTATGTAGTCGCACTATCTCCGCCACATACAACTTGGCCAACTTTTGCAGTGAGTAATTAGTACGAACAGGTATGAAATGGGCAGATTTCGTTAACCTATCCACAATTACCCACACAGAATCTTTCTTGGTGGGTGTCAAAGGTAGCACACTCACGAAGTCCATAGTTACTCTCTCCCACTTCCATAGTGGAATTTTCACCGGTTGCAGTAATCTAGAAGGCAATTGGTGCTCGGCCTTAATTTGCTGGCACGTCAAACATTTCCCAACAAATTCAGTCACCTCTCGTTTTAGTCCAGGCCACCAGTACACCTCTCGCAGGTCTCGATATAACTTATTCCCTCCAAGATGCATAGCACAAGGTCCACCATGAGCCTCTTTTAGAATTGACCGCCTCAATTCAGGGTCCTTCGGAATACAAACTCTTCCACGAAAGCACAGAACTCCGTCAGTATTCAGTCCAAAATCCTCATTCTCACCGTTCTTAACTTGCCGAAACCGAAAAACTAACAAATCATCCTTTAACTGTTTTTCTTTAATCTGTTCAGTCCAAGTAGGCCTCACTTGCAATTCTGCCAACAGACTTTCATCGTCGAACAGACTCAAACATGCAAACAAGGCTCTCAAATCAGTAACAACCCTTCGACTCAAAGTATCAGCCACCACATTAGCCTTACCTGGGTGGTACTCAATCGAACAGTCGTAATCCTTAAGCAACTCTATCCATCTTCGTTGCCTAAGGTTTAACTCCTTCTGAGTCAACATATACTTTAGGCTCTTATGGTCTGTGTATATAATACACTTTTCTCCATATAAGTAATGTCTCTAGATTTTCAATGCGAAGATCACTACTGTTAGCTCTAAATTGTGCGTAGGGTAGTTCGCTTCATGAGGCTTAAGCTGTCGCGAAGCATAAACGACCACCTTACCCTCTTGCATCAGTACGCATCCTAACCCCACATGCGACGCATCGCTATACACAGTGAAGTCCTTCCCAGACTCTGGTTGAATTAACATTGGCACTTCAGTCAATACCTTTTTCAACTGGTCAAAAGCTTTTTGCTGTTTCTCAGTCCAGACAAATGTTACTCCTTTCCTTAACAGTTTCGTCAATGGTGTAGCAATCAGAGAAAATCCCTCTACAAACCTTCTGTAATAGCTTTGCGGACCAGAAAACTCGAATTTTCGATCATCGACTTCTGGTTTCCATTCCAAAACCGCCTCAATTTTTTTAGAATCCACTCTAATTCCTTCAAAGAAAACCACATGACCTAGAAAAGTCACTTCTCGCAACCAGAATTCACACTTACTAAACTTCACATAAAGTTGCTTCTCTCTCAGCACTTGCAGCACAATACGTAGATGCTCATCATGCTTCTCCTCAGTTTCCCAATATACCAGAATATTATCGATAAAAACGACCACGAATCGGTCCAAGTAAGGTTGGAATACTCGATTCATTAGATCCATGAAAGCTGCAGGTGTATTCATCAACCCAAACGGCATAACCAGAAACTCGTAATGACCATATCGAGTTCTGAATGCTGTCTTATGAATATCCACTTCCTTTACCCTTAGTTGATGGTATCCAGATCGAAGGTCAATCTTGGAAAATACCGAAGCTCCTCTAAGTTGGTAAATAGATCGTCAATTCTAGGCAGTGGGTATTTGTTCTTTATCGTCAGTTTGTTCAACTGGCGATAATCGATGCACATACGCATCGTCCCGTAGCAACGACACCGCTCCTTTTAACTTCTGCTCCACTGAGCAGTCCAGGTCATCCATGATCCGCTCCGTGGCTTCCAGCCAGTACTCAGCCACATTTGGGGCTACTCCAGATACGCCCCTAAAAACCTCCGCTCCGTTGGCCCAGAGTCGTTCAGAAATGGACCCCCTATTCATGGGCCCGACATTAGCTCCGGCCACCCTTTCCAAAACTCTCAACATGGCCTGGGACAGAGCGTCGTCCCCTGCGGCCCGATCATACGACCCATTATCATCCACCCGTGGTGGTCGTGCCTCACCAGCTAGCATGTGTTCAGAAGACGAAGATCCAGCTTGAGTACTACCTCGGCCTCGACCACGACCTCTTCCCCGAGCAGCTCTCGTACTCATATCGATTTATCTGATTACGAATTTTATGACATTAGTTTACTGTTTCAATTGTTTATTATAGAATATCTTATTAATAGATAAAGTTTCAGAGTTGTTCTCGCGCAATCGCAATTTAGCTTCCGTCTCAGGTTCCTAGGGCTTAGTTTGCCCTACAATCTCAATTTTGTAGCCTTAATACTACCTTATCTATAGTACTATATCTAAGGCTCAATTACTATCTACTGATATTATTTTTTAGTACAAGATGCAAGATATATATATAGAGCAGAAAGATACTTACAGACTTGGTGCCGGGGATTCAGTGTGCCACCTCATCAGATTTCAGACAAACTCAAAAGATTTAGGCCTTTTTTAAAATCCATTTCTCAAACATTTTATTTAAAGAAAACAAGTTTGGAAATTATCTCCTTTAAACAGAAAATTTATTTTCAAAAGTCAGATTTTTCCAAAAATACCCTCTTTGGGCTTAAAGTTTTGAAAACTTTTTTGGACCCGATCCACGGCCGAGTTGTTGCAACCCTACTCTGATACCACTAAATGCAACACCCCAAACACGGCCTAGACATTATGGCCAAGTCTGGTGTGTCACACTGAAGTGTTTTTCGAAAACCATGTTTTCATTGAAAACCCTTCTTGATGTTTAGAAACTTTTACCGTTTAAACTTGTAATCCTTTGTAGTGGCAGGAACATGTTATTTTAGAAGCAGTTAAGTATCGAAAAAAAATCAAACCTTCTTTATTATGGCTTAAAGCGAATGGATACTACGCACCAGGTAGGATTCAAGAAAAGAGGAGGTGAATCAATTAGACTTCTTAAATACCTAGCTCTTCCATGATCCAATCCTAAACATGCACACATCCATTGCCACACTTTAAGCTTATTACTTGTCCACGAACAACAAATTAAGTTCAAGTCTATTTAAAATATTTATTTCCCTTGAAAACATTTACGTTGCAGAAGCTTTGCTCGGTTATCGTGATATTTTAAAAATAAGTAACTTTTATAAAACGCGTCCTAGAGCTAACAAATTTTAAGGAATCAATTTAAGTGATGTGAATCCCGAGTTGAAAACGATTTAAGTAATTTAAAAACCCAAATAAAAATAATAGAGCGGCCTTATTACAACTTTAACCAAAATAGAAATAATCAAAAATAAATGCAAAATTTAAAAGTAAGCTAATTGAAACTTATTTAAAAACCAGGAATTTAATCTTCATGGCCACTCAAATCCCCACTCCAAGTCCACTAACTAGGGCTCACCTGCAAGGATGGAAGAGAAAGGGGGTGAGTTTGGGAAACTCAGTGTGTATGGAAAACCCATCCAAAGCCCAAGTCAGCTCAAGCCCATTGGGCCTAAGCCCTATTCCGATAACAAGTGAGTCTTGGGCGAAGCCCTTTTCGTAATCAAGATGGCGGGCCTTAGTCCATTTTCAGATAACAGTATGGCCCATAGGCCCATTCCAGAACAGAACAGACATATTTGTGTATGCAAGCCCAACCCAGCCTATGACCAACCGCTACACTCCACCCGTACCAGCCCTACACTCCATGTGGAGAATAGCTCAACCCACCCAAACCTACACTCCACACCATTCTGACATTGCGCTCGGATATATCGATAAGTTGAGGCAAAGCCTCCAAAGACGTGGACAAACCACTTTCAGTACTTCCTCCATCAATAACCCAGTCCCATGCATCAGATAATAATAACACGGCATGCAGTAAATAGTAACAGTCAAACATGCATTCAGGTCAACCTTAACCCTAGGGGTATATCAGTAATTTTACTCCTAGGGGTAAATCTGTAAATTTTCCACCTATAAAGGTATTTCAGTAATTTTATCTATTTTAAGGGTTCTCATGAATAATACGGTCCTTACTAGCCCATTTGTCATCACAGTAATTTATTTATCTCAATTTCACAATTTTAGCCATTGGGCCTTAAAACCCCTAATGGGCCCTACAGTGTCCACTAGCAATTTAAGCCCATTTAATTCAAGTTTTATGACCAGTTTATCGGTTTAAGTAGTTTTGATTCTACAGTCTAACAGAACATACTTATTGCCTTTTTTTATTATTATTTTACCCGCATGGGCCTATAAGCCCATTGGGCCCAGTTTTAGCCTATCGAGGCCCAATTATCGAAGTGCACGAAATTTCACACACGACTAACTTACCACCTTGTGATTTCAGATCAAATGATATCTAAACGTCTTGTGAGCACTCGCACACTCACAAGCCCACGAAATGTCGAAATTTCGACATTTCGACTTTTTCCGAATTGAACTATGAGAGGATGTTCGATACACACCTGTTTCGCGACGACTGCCACTGAAATCCTTTATGATATCCTACAATTTATTACCACAATTCTTGGATTGCAAACCACAATAACCAATCCCAATATTCACCTACCATATTCGAACCATGCCCCTAAAGCATTTAGAATCTTACCTTTTTACCGAAACCGATGACTAGATCTAAGTCTAGTTGTTCCAAAGATCCAAGCCTTTGATCCAACCTCTAAAAGACACTAATCACCAAAAGAAATCGTCGATTAAAGACCCTTAAAGCCCTATGCCCAAATCGACAGCCTCCCTAGATTTTAGGGACTTCAGCTTTTTTTAAATTGTAAAATAAGACTAGATCTGAGGTGATGAGCACTTACCACTTATTTCTATTTGATTTCTACGCAGATCTGATGTAGATCTATCCTCTAAATGATAGTATAACTCGAATCCAGGAGATCTGAAGTTTCGGCTATAAGTCCGTAAATCTTTGGTACTTCGGCTTTTTAAGTAATGAAGAAGATGACGATTTGAGGCTATAAATTTTAAGTAATGTTGCCGACAGATACTAAGGGTTTAAAGAAGATGAAAGTTAATCAAAAGGAACAAAAATAACTGAAGGATTTTGGCTTGGAGAAATCGGCACAAGAAGTGAGTTTTCGGGATTTCGGCTTTTATGGCGATCAGCTATGAAGGTTTTGTGGAGGATGGGGTCCATAGAGGAGGTGAGTAAGGTGATCAGAAGGTTTCGGCTAAAAGAAAAAGCAAAAAGGAAGAAAGAAAATAGAGGAAAAAGAGAGGAAGAAGAACTCGGCACCAAGGAGAAGGAATTTGCGTATTCGGCTTTTGTGAGAACTCAGAAAGGATGAATGACAGTGAAAGCTTTCAGGTGGCTAACCCTAATTCTCCAAGACAGAAAAAGAAAAGAACCTAACCCTAATATCAACTAAAACAATCGGCCCAACCTCCCTAAGGCCCTTGCCGAAATTCACTTAAGTGATCACATGCCCGGCACATGCCTAAAATTAAAAAGTAACAGTATGCCTACCTTGCAACTTGAACCCTGGACCTTTAATTCCTTCCCAGGCGTTATTTTTTTAGGAACTTAGTGGCGCCACCTTGCCACTTTACCAAGGCCTTATTTGTGTCATAATTTACGAAGTTCTGCTTAAAAACCCACTTAACCAAGTCTCCTATTCACTTAAAATCCAACCTTGATACTTTACCGCGTTTAACTTAGGCTTGGGCCTTCTAAAGGCCGACTAACACATTTAAACGCAATTCCAATATTCAGAACACCAAAATTTCAAAATTTACCTAAAATCACAGAAACCCGAAAAATCCCGAAAATCAGGGCGTTACAGAGTTTGCACTCAGTGGTATTTCTTTAACCGAACACTTAATGAATGCAAAACATATGTAAATATATATATTCAAACTTTTCAAAATAATAAATATTCAATCATTCACTTTTCAATTTATATACCATTCTAATCCAAACTCAATATCAGTCAATATATTTCAATAGCCATAACCAATCAATGATATTCAATACAATCAGTCAGTCAGTAACAATAAACCATTCAAAAATATTCAGTCGTTAGTGCAATTGGTTACCCCTATTAACATGACTCGGACAATGATGGATACACGGATCCAATCAACACACCAGTACGACACTCAGTGCCTCATTGGCTTTGCCGAAGTAAATAGTAATAGTACGGTACTCAGTACCTCATCGGATTAAGCCGAAGTAACAGTAGTAGTACGACACACATAATGCCTCATCGACTTAAAGTTGAAGTAACAGTACGACACTTATAGTGCCTCATCGACTCAAGGTCGAAGTATCCCTGAACGCTTCCAATCCTATGGCATGCCAACTATATCTGACTTAGCCCGATACAATTAATAGGGTTTTAATAAATTTTCAGTTTCCAATCAATACACATTTCAATTTAATCACATAAATTAATAATTCAATACAATTCAAATTATTTTTTTATTAACATACATTCAAATTCTACAATAATCACATATGCATATTTATTTCATCACATTCTCAATCAATTTAATTTTCAATATATAACATATATTCAATATTCAATTTCCACATCAATTACATATATCCATATAAATTCAATAAATTTATCATGTACCAAATCAATCCATTTCAATTGTAAAACATAATACAAATAATTCTCACATTAATTACTTGCCATTACATTTAATTAAAACACAACAATTAATACTTAAATTCACTTTTCAATTTCAACCAATGTTCACTCCAATTCAAATAATCATTTCAATGCACTTACCATACATATTAAATAATAATTTCAACTATTAAATATTAAGTTCGGATTATAGAAATACAAACCGAAATTCTCGAATAACTGCTCACCAACCTTCTCTTTTCCTTTCTTTGTCGAAGTCTCTGATATGATATTATCTACGTAATTAAACAATTAAAAATCATCAATCACACAATTCCATCTAATATTTCCTTTTATACATAAATTTTATCTAAGTTCCAATTTAATCCCAAAATCAATACTAATTTTTATTTTACTAAAACTATTTCATATTCTCATTAAATTTCTTCTATAAATTCATTTTAACTCTTCAATTTTTCCATAAATCCCTAATTTTAAAATTCTTTCAATTCAGTCCCTACTATTCAAAACTTACACTTTATTTTGCAATTTAATCCTTTACTAACTTCTAACCTGAAATTCAATTAATTTAACCCCTAATTCATCAATTAATTCAACATAACTCATGTATAAAAATCTATCAACTAATAAAATTTCAACATAAACCATGACATATTTTGTTTTAGGTTTCTAAAAACTTAAAAATTATAAGAAAATGACTTAATTTGACTTACCAATTTGAAATTGAACCTTGAAAACCCTAAATTTCTTCTTTTCTTTTTTTTTTTTCTTTTCTTTCTGTTTCGTCCCCTATTTTGTTTCTATTTCCTTTACTTCATTTCTTTAGTTTATATATATATAATATAATAATATAATATAATATATTATAATTAAAACATAAAATATCTTTATTATATAATAATATAATAATATATTAAACATAAAAATCTTAGATTTTCCTCACGATAAACTGCCTCAATTTATACTTTTGGTATAATTTCCCTTTTAGTCCTTTTTAGTTTTTTTAATCTATAATTCAACTTTTACCCTTTATTCAATTTAGTCTTTTTTTATTAATTACTCCTAATTAAGTCAAATTCACCTATTTAAAACCTAATTAAACACACAACTAGCTTCGTAAATATTTTTAATAAATATTTACGAATCTTTTTTTTCGAAAATAGAGACTCAAAAATATACTTTTCCAATACCCTTAAATTTCGGGTCGTTACATCACATATATAAGAACTTGAAACCATATCAATCTTATCATATAATGTTCATAAATAACAATTGCAATTTAATCATCCATCTCATGTCTATAATATGTGACACATTCCATTCAATGCTTGATATCATATAGTCATTTCATAAATATCCCTTTCATAACTCAATTTACATATATTCATTTTATATAACTCATTTGTATATCATTTAATTTACATATATTCATTTTATATAACTCATTTGTATATCATTTAATACCCGATGAACCACAGTGATATAACAATGGATAAGCGGGAATTGCTCACACGAGCTGTAACTGTAAATGCTCACACGAACTGTGAAATGGGCCTACTCACACAAGCTGTTGGTCGGGATGTTAGGCTACACAATGTTGCTCACACAAGCTGTGGAGAATTCGCTACAAATGCAAGACCTCAGCCATTGATAGGACATCAAAAACCAACACCCGAGACTGTAATAACTCCTAATGACATGTTATTTGTATCCTAAGCACTCATAATGTTCAAACGGGCCATATCTTATCCAAATAATGTAATCATTTAGATAATAGTTCATTACCATTATTTTACCATGTAAATTTCTCATTTTCAATCATAATATTCATTTTAACTAACATTTTAATTTAATCCAAACCATCAATTTATATTTATCAATCAATTTAAGCTATACATATCACAAATTTTAATAAAAAAATTGTCCAAAATAGCAATTAACAACTTAATCAATATACGAACTTACCTAGACAAAAACAGTTGTGAATACAAGGCCGTCGACTAATCCATTAATTTATTTTTTTCAAGATTCAAGTCTGATTGATTCGTTTCTTAATCTAAATAATATTTTTCATTCAATCAATCCATTTAAACATATCAAATAATTAAAATTAAGCTTATAACCCTTTTCAATAGAAATTTACAAAATTACCCCTAACATTTTACTCTTTATGTAATTTAGTCCCTAAACCCAAAACTTATGAATTTATCACATTTAAGCAAAACCTAATCTAGCCGATTTCTATATAGTCCCTATTCAGCCCACATTTATTAATTTTCACAAGAATTTCCTGTAATTTTACTATTTTAACAACTTGGTCCCTAAACATTAAAATTACTAAAAACTACTTTACAAAATAGTCCTATTTAACAACTAAGCTTAATAATCTACCATTAAACTTCAAAAGCACTTCAAACTCATCAATGGCATAATATAAAACATTTAAAAGTTTAACAAATTAAAACCCAAGTTGGCTAGATTAAGCTAAAATGAACTCAAAAACATAAAAATCACTAAAAACAAACTAAAATCTCATGCCATGCAATTGAGATTGTCTTGGTCGAAAGCTTTATCTCCCCTAGTTATGGTGTTTCAGTTCTTACATGAAAAAGATGAAGAAGATGGTTTGTTTCATCTTTTGTTTTGTTTTAAGTTTATTTATTTATCAAATTACATCTTTTTCCTTTAAAAATTAAATAAATTTCATGTTACTAGTCATCAAAACCGTCCACTAATAATGAAATAGATAGATTTACAACTTAAGGCCATCAAGTAAAATTTCTAAAGCCATTTGATACCTTTAATCAATGAAAGTTAACTTTTGCAGTTTTTAAGATTTGGTCTTTTTTACTTGATTAACTATTTAAACATTAAAATTTTTTAACCAAATTTTAATATGACCTTATAATAATATTATAGATAATAAATAAACAAAAAAAATATTGACTCACTTGTCAGAATTATGGTCCCAAAACCACTGTTTCCGACACCACTAAAAATAGATTATTACATATACCAAGAAATTGATTAACTCAATCCTATCGAGTATGAGCTTTTTTCTTTCTTTCTTTTACAAATAGGACTATTTTGTACTATTAAGCTTAGAATGCAAACAGATTAACTCAATCCTATCGAGCATGAGTTGATGAATAATGTCCCTATTTTACAAATTAATTCGAGTTGAAAATGTGAGATTGAATGTAAACAGAAGCAAAATGAGTGAGGAAAAATGAGCAAAATTGCGGAACCATAGTAGGAGGACACGCACGTGTGGCCTTTGGCTTGCGTGTCTGGCCAATCTCAGCGACTTTTTGACCCTTTCCGTTTCTTGATTGTACCTTCTGATTCAATCAATTTTCAGATAAGATTATTGAAGAAGATTTGTACTTTTATCGAAATAAGATTTCTTTTCTCTTTTTTTAACGTTTTCTTTGTTATAATTATGTTTATATTATTATTTTTGTTGATGATTGATTTTAATTTTAATATAAATTAAATATTTAAGTTGTGGTGAATAAATGGTTAATTAATGAATTAATAATTGAAATAGGTTAAAGATGGAAATAGATGTATGACAAGATTGATTTTTCAATTTATTTTTCATAATTAACTTAAGTTACAGATAAGTTAAAAAATAAATTAGGGAAGAAGGATATCTTGTTTCTTGCTTTGCACTTCAACTTGTTATGTTTTCATGTAATTATTTTGTGGGTAAATTATATTACCGGTGATTTAATTATAATTTTTTTTTCAATTATGAATTTTTTAAATTAGACAGTCAATTAATTAAAATTTTTTTTTCATTTCCATTCATTGCACTAACAGGAAGGTAACATGATAATTAAAAAATTGACATAATATTAAATTTAATCTTCAATTTTTATATATTATATTAATTTAATTTTAATTTTAAAAAATTAACTCTAAAAATTCACAAATGATCTCAATGTGATTTTAATTCTAAAAATATTAAAAATATATAAAAAAACATAAATATTTTTAAAAATATAATAAGAAATTATAATTTTATACTAATATTAAAGAAAAACCTCCTCTCCTCCCCACCCCCTTTCCTCCTCCCTCTTTGTTGTAAGCAGCAACAACATTGATGACAGAAAAGCATAAAAAATTAGCCAGAAGTAGTGTTTTTCTACTGGAAAATGACAGCATAGAAGGAAACAATGCTGAAAGGTGTCAAAACTCCAAGAGACATTGACTGCTTCTGATTTTTCATCCTATCCAAGTTGTACATATGGTTAGCATGGAGGTAATGGTTCATCATGCCTCTTCACTTCAGTTGAATGAAACCCTCTATTGCCTGCCATAACCACAACAGATATGGGATAACTCTTCATTTTTCTGAGTTTCACACATAATTACCAAAAAGTTCCTTTGAACATTTGAGGCTTCTGGAATAAGCCAACAACTTATACCCATAACCAATTTGGAATATTATCATCCAAGTATAGGATCTTTCAAAATTCTTGCTCATGACATTCGATTGCACATCTAAGGATAACTGTGGGGATGTAAATTTCATAGCAAAGGATAACACCCCCACATAGGATGATAAATCATGAGAAACACCACTTCGATTAAATATTTTAAATACTAAAATGAAAAAGATATTTTTATATCCACATTCTGCTTTCTCTTGAATTTAAAGGAAAATAAAGATATTCTATTTTGAGTACCTTAGAAGTTGGTTTTTGGAAATTCAGATGAGTATGAAGTTTGCATGTTTTATTCATGGAAACAGAAGAGGCTCAAATTTGGGGAACAGTACCGTACATTACAAGCAACTCAATCATCTTCTTACTCTATTTACAAACAAGTCACTCGGCTACAGCCAGCAATACAAAGGAGAAAAGAAGACCATCACACCCTGCCTCTCACCTTCTGCATTATCAACCAACTACCTCCATCAACACATATACAATACTTACAGTTACACCAGCTTCATCAGCAGCCCCCGCCGCAGCCCCCACAGGCAGCGCCACAACCACCTCCGGCGCCACTACCCCGTTCGCGTTTACGAGGCTTACCGGAGTTGGGATGACCAGCGCACAAGAAAATGATGAGAGAGATAAGGAAAAGGGAGGATAAAATCAAGAAAAGTAAGAGTAGGGCAGTAGAGATATTCATTGCCTGGGATGAAGTTAGCTTAGTCGCTGAATGATGCTTTCTGCTTGCCATGATTTTGTAATTTGGGGGAGACCAAAACATAAGGTTTTGTATGGATGGATGGGGAAAGGGTCACTCTCACGCTTATATAGAGAATCCCACATACAAATGGCGGTATCACCCTATCCGGTTTAGATAAAAATATAAAATCGAAAAATAGACTAGGACAAAAAAAAAGAGATCCATTTAGAAAACGGACCGAGCCTCAGGTAAGGCTTTCTTAGCCTGGTCCGGTGCAGTCCAAATATGAAAATAAAAATAAAAACTTACTTCTTGTTGCTTTTTTATTATTATTTTCTTGTTGTTTTTTCTACTATTTTGCTACTATTTCATAATTATTTTATTACTATTTTATTATTATTATTATTTGGATATTATATAACTCTTGTTTTATTGTTAATTTTGTTACTATTTTCCACATTTGCTTGTTAATTTACATTTATCTTAGTGTTATTTAAGTATATATTTTTAAAATTTATTTTTAATTTGTTGAAAAACATTTATTTTAATTTTTTAAATATTTTTGATGTACTATATTTTAAAAAAAATTATATAAAAAATTAATACGGATAAGCTGGATCGGGCTCGGGTTTTAATACTTTTTTTCAAGTCAAGTTTGGGCAAAATTTTAGGTACAATTTTTGAGCCGAACCCAGGCCTAACAAACGGGCTTAAATTTCTTATTGGGCCCGACCTATGAACACCTCTACATACATGTATTTGTATATATAATATAATGTATGTATGTAATGATGTCAAACTAGGGGTTATATATTTTTAGATTTTTTAAACATATTAATATTTAGTTTTAAAATTTTAAATTTATTTTGCCAAAATACTTTTTTTATGATTTTTGAAAATTAATTAATAAAAGTTTAAAAACTTTTTATAAATATTTTAAAAACACAATAATATTTCAAATAAATAAAAAAATAATCAATAATTTTTGAAAAAATGTATTATATATAATTTTTGAGTCATTTTCACAGTTTTAAATATAAAATATTTATTTTTATATCATAATTCAAAAAATTATAATTAATTATAAATTAAATAAAAATTTAATTTAATTTAATTTAATTTGATTTAATTTAATTTTACATAACTACTATTTTTTTATTTTTATTTTATAAATCGTCCAAATACTTCAATTCTGCTTTCGATTTATCTTTTCTTTTTTCCTCAGTCTACTTTGTTGTGCATTTTACTTGGAACAAAGTCTATAAGTCTAACTCTTTAGGGTTTTGATCCTTGTTTTGTTGTTTTTACTGGTTTTAGCCTCTTTTTCAATTTTTTTAGAATTAAAGTAGCCAGACATTAAATAAATTATTAAAAATAAAAATATTTTTAATAAATTGATTTGACTCAATCAATCAATTGAACCAATTTTATTATTTTAAATTAATACTCCAATTAATTATTGGTTGAATTGATACCACCTACCGATGGAGTCTATTTCTAAAAGCAGTGGTACTTTTTGCCATCATAACCATGACTTTCTCTAGTCCTCTGCATTGATCTATTTTCTTTTAATAAAAGTTATGGGTAGAAAAGAAATGTGGAATAGAGCAAAAGAACGAAACCAGAAAAGACTGGCAACCCAAACACAAATAAACAGTTCATTTATGGAGATGCGGATGACCTAGTTTTAAAAGTATAAACTATAAAATGAACAAATTATTATTAAATATATTTGCCTAGAAATACGATTAATTCTACTAATTAAATTGAATACCCTTTAGAAATGCATAAAACATCCACTGTAATACGTTTCTATGCATTGCAAACTCTCTCACCCATCAGAAGTAGCTGCATGCATGTTTACTTCGTGTATATATTAATATATTAAATATAAATATTTGAACATTTCTAAATATTTATAGTGTTTTGATAACTATAAATTAATAGGTATAATTAATTAAAAATAATTTTTTTGGTCATTGGTCAAGAATTATATCACTTGATTTTTGAAAAAGAAGTATAATTATTCAAATAATATTACTTGAATAGTTATAATATTAGATGAATTATATGTCTTTTTAAAAGATGTTATTATTCAGAAAAGACATTTATTAAAATATGTTTATATGAAGAGACATGAAAATTCCTATAAATAAGAATGTGATTTCATTTGGAAATCACACCAACAAGTTCTAAAATTCTTTTTATCCTTTCTCATTTTCTAATATTATTAGATTATTCTATAAAGAGTTACTACAAAAATTCTTTATAAAAATTGAGTTTCTTATTGATTGCTTAGTGCTTAATGGATTATTCTTATTAGTGCAAAACGCAAATAGTCATTGGCTTCATTGTATCCTCGAGGTTAATTTGCTTGAAACTCTTTTGCATGCTGAATATAAATGGGGGCGAATATAACCTTGAAGATAGTGGCTTGATACACGCCATGGAGCCTTGTCCTATTTCTTCATTTTCTATTCGAGTGATGTTCCTGTGTTGGAGATTTTCCTCACCGGATATTTGTACTAACAATTTTAAGGTTATATACTTCATGATGACTACCACAACACATGAAAGTGGAACACTAAGAGAGTTGGCTTCCAACTTTGTCAAACTTGATCAGTTTAATAGTGGCAATTTCCGACAATGGCAGAAAAAGATGCAATTCTTATTATCAACTTTGAAGATTCCTATGTTTTGGATACTCCAAGACCAGAAGAGAATGAAAACAAATTTGTTGTTACAACCCGAGAAAGGAAAAAATGGGACAATGCTGATTACATGTGCATAGGCCACATATTGAATGGTTTATCCGATAGTTTGTTCGACACCTACCAAAATAAGGTCACCACTAAGGAATTATAGGATAAATTGGAGACAAGATATATAGACTGAAGATGCTATAAGTAAGAAATTTCTTGTCATTCGTTTTAATAATTACCAAATAGTTGATGGTTATTCTGTTATGGGACAATTTCATGATATTGAAAAAATGTTGAATCAATTTAAGCAATATGATATGAAAATGAATAAAATGATTGTTGTATTCTCCATAATAGACAAACTTCCTCCATCTTGGAAAACCCTTTAAAGAAGTCTAAAATGTAACACCCCTCGCCAGTATCCAACGCCGGAACAGGGTTTGAGGTGCTACCTAACTTAAAATCGACCAATCTTAGAAAATCGAGCCATAAAATTTTGATCAATTTAAAACTTTTCATTTTATAGTCAATTAGTCCCTCAATAGAGCTTACTGGGCCCAAAACATACATTCAAGGTGGTTTAGGACCAAACCGAGGGCTCGAGAAAAACTCAAAAAAATTCATGCTTTAAGGCTCCACACGCCTATGTGGGTATAGGGCACATGCCCGTGTTCTAGGGACACACTGGTGTCCCGTACCCGTGTGGCCAATTTAATTCCACATTTTTTTTCATGAAATAAGTGCAGACTTTAAACGGCTTGGACACAAGCCCGTGTCCTTTCACACGGCCACGACACGCCCGTGACGCAGCCCGTGTGCAAAAACCTGGGTATTCTGTTTTTGACGTCAGCATCACACGACCATGGTACACGCCCGTGTACTAGGCTGTGCCCCTCCACACGGCTGAGATACGTGGCCGTGTCTCTGCCTGTGTGACCATCACCATGCATTCTGACTTGAAATTTCTAAGTGCAGGGGACACATGACCTCCTCACATGCCAATGGGGCTGTCCGAGTGTCACTCACGACCTAGACATACGCTCGTGTGTCTACCCATATGGACAATATGAGGCTATTTACCAAGTCTCATTGCTACCCTGGTATGCCTATTTTCATGTCAATACCAACCAATACCAAATCAAGCATGATAGATATTCATTTAACCATGAAGATGCATCTATTATAGACTCAAAATGAATGTTATCCTCATTTTAGGCTTAACATAAAGTGTGGAATCTATTCCAAGCCAACACATTTGGCCAATTCTCAAAGACACAAAATAAATAAGGTCTAGTCCTATACATGCCATAATAAAAAATATAAATCCTACTATACTGAGTATTACGGTTGATAGTGTGATCGATATCTCTGACTTCAAGGGATTCTTGAGCTAGATAAACGGCACTGGAAGAAAAGGGAAAAGAAAGAGAGTAAGCATAAAGCTTAGTAAGTTGCATATAAATAAATATACAACAACAATTTCACCGTTAGTCTTCATACTCATAGTTCAAAGGTAAGCATAAACTTGACTTACTCATTATCGACTCTCAAATCACATTTTCTAATTTGAGCTCATTACTCATGCATACCAACTAGGTACCTGTACCACTCACGACATTATTATACTTTCCTTATTAAATCAATTTCATAACCTTTAAAGTTGAACCTTTCGGAATACTACCTGATATTCTATAAGCCTCAAACATGGGATAAGTTACCGATGCCATGTCCCAGACATGGTCTTACACTAGCTCTCGTATATACGTGTTGATACATGTCCCAGACATGTCTTACATTAGCACTCGTCTCAATGCCGATGCCATGTCCCAGACATGGTCTTACACTGGCTCTCATAATGTGGCCGATACATGTCCCAAACATGTCTTACACTGGCACACAAATAACCCGAATGTCATGGCATGAATATTCGGTTTGTTTCCTAGGATTTCAACAGGATCTTTATACTATCTCAATCATTAATATGCATTTTCAGTTCACAATCTAGCAATTTATACTATATCAAATCAATAAAAATTCGAATACATGCATTAACAATGTAGTTGTATTATTTACATACAACTTACCTCGGATTACAAAATGTACTCAACTAGTTATATAGTCGATTTGCTTGGCTTCCCCCCGATCTAGGCTCAGATTCGGTATTTCTTGATCTATAATAACAAAATGCACTTAGTAAGTCACTTTATCAAACTAGGCACTCAACAATTCACAATTGGGCTAAATGGCCATTTTGCCCCTAGAATTTTGTAAAATGACTATTTTGCCCCTTGGACCGAAAATTGATTTTTATCGAATTTATTTATTTCTTAAGACTAGCCGGACCTCTTTGACTCTTATAGCAACTCCAAATTCCCACTATTTCACACACTTATCACCTATTTTGCAACTTATTCAAAATAGTCCCTTTAGGTGTTTTCATGCTAACACCTTTTTCAAAAGTTGTTTATAACACAACTAGGACTCATATTCTTCCATAAAAACTCATCAACTATCATAAACCCATTCATGGCAAAAATTTAAACTCTTAATCATTTTGCAAAATAGATCCCTCATTTGGAAGCTCATGCTTTAAGGCTCCCAAAAATGTAAAAATCACAAGAAAATCATCAAGATCACTTACATTATGAGAGGAATAAGTTGCTGCAATTTTTCAGCTTTCAAAACCCTCCTATGGCTAGTAAAAATCGATGGAGAAGAAGAAAAATAAAGAGGAAATGGCCTTTGTTTTATTTAATTTAAAACTAGTCAAAATTGGTGACCAAACACCACCTAATTTTGACTTTCCCATCAATTTGTCTCCTATGGCCAGCCATCCTAGTCTCTAAGGGCCTAATTACTCTTTAAAGGCCCCCAATTTTAATTCTCTAGCTATTTGGCACATTTGGGTACTAAAATGCAACTTTTGCCTTTTATGTGATTTAGTCCTTTTTCACAATCGAGCTCACAAACCTTAAAATTAACTCACCAAATTTTTCATACACTAATATAATCATGTTATAACCTCATAATTGTAATAAAATAAATTTTGTAACTTTGATTTGTGGTCCTGAGATCACTATTCCGACTAGGCCCCTAAATCGGGCTGTTACATTTCTCCCCCTTTAGGGATTTTAGTCCTCGAAAATCTTACCAGTGAATAAGTTTGGATATTGCTCTCTCAGAGACTCCTCGGGTTCCCATGTGGCTTCTTCGACTCCATGCCTATGCCACAAAACCTTCGCAAGCGGTATATTCTTATTTTTTAGCTGTTTGACTTCTCGAGCCAAAATCTTAACCGGTTCCTCACCATAGGTTATATCCGGAAGAATCTCAAGTTCAGTTGGCGCAAATACATGTGAAGGGTCTGATCTTTATCGACGTAACATGGAAACATGAAACACATCATGAATCTTTTCTAACTCTGGTGGCAAGTCCAATCGGTAGGCAACAGACCCTACTCTCTCAGTAATTTCATAAGGTCCTATGAAACGAGGACTCAACTTGCCCCTTTTTCCAAATATGAGGACTTTTCTCCACGAGGAAACTTTCAAAAATACCTTATCACTGACTTCAAACTTAATTCCCTTTCATCTCAAATCTGTGTAAAATTTTCGTCTATCTGAGGCGGCTCTCAGGCAGTCATGAATCACTTTAACTTTCTCCTCAACCTCTTTGACCAAATCGACCCCATGAATTTGATTTTCTTTGAGCTCAGTCAAAATAGGGGCGTTCGACACTTTCGCCCGTACAAAGCCTCATAAGGTGCCATTTTCAGACTCGACTGATAATTGTTGTTGTAGGCAAATTCAACTAATGGTAAGTATTTTCCCAGCTTCCTTGAAATTCGAGGACACAACATCTCAACATGTCCTCTAATATCTGTATCACTCTTTTTGACTGTCCGTCAGTTTGCGGATGAAATGCCGTGCTGAAACTCAACTTGGTTCCTAAAGCCTCTTGTAACTTTTTCCAAAACCTTGAGGTAAACCTTGGATCTCTATCTGACACAATCGACAATGGCACTCCATGAAGCCTCACAATCTCAGAAATATATAAGTCGGCTAATTTCTCGAGAGAGTAATCAGTACGTACTGGTACAAAATGTGTCGACTTAGTTAATCTATCGACAATAACCCATACTGCATCTTTCTTTTTTGGAGTTACAGGCAAATTGGTCACGAAGTCCATAGTGATACGATCCCATTTCCACTCGGGGACTATAATAGGCTGAAGTAAACCCGAAGGTACTTGATGTTCAGCCTTTACTTGCTGACACACTAGGCATTTGGAAACGAACTCTGAAATGTCTCTTTTCATACCCGACTACCAATACATTTTCTTAAGGTCGTTGTACATTTTCGCACTACCTAGATGAATGGATAAACAACCACTATGTGCCTCACTCAGAATCTTCTGAATAAGTTCATTGTCTTTGGGTACACAAACTCTGTCTTTGAACATTAAACATCCATCGACACTGATGCGAAAATCTGATTCAATTTCTAACTCACACTGAATTCTCTTAGCTTGCAATTCCTTATAATCTTTCTGAGCTTCTCGGATCTCTTGAAGAAAGGTCGATCTATCTCTCAACTCGACTAGAATCGAACCATCATTAGCTATAGTCAACTGAGTATTTAAGGCCCGTAAGGTGAACAACAACTTCCTACTCAAGGCGTCGGGGACTACATTCGCCTTTCCCGGATGGTAGTCGATAATCAATTCGTAATCCTTTAACAACTCAATCCATCGATGTTGCCTTAAATTCAATTCTTTTTGAGTCATCAAGTACTTTAAGCTCTTATGGTCGGTGAATACCCGATATTTTTCTCCATACAAATGATGTCTCCAAATCTTCAACGCGAACACTACAGCACTAACTCCAAATCATGGGTCGGATAATTTCTGTCTGTGGTTTTAACTGTCTCAAGGCATAGGCTATAACCTTGCCTTCTTGCATAAGCACACACCCTAAACCATTTAAGGATGCGTCACTAAAAATCACAAACTCCTTGCCCGACTCTGGTTGCACTAACACTGGGGCTTTCGTTAAGAAAGCCTTTAGTTTCTCAAAACTTTGCTGGCATCTTTCCGTCCATTCAAACTTGACATCTTTTTGCAGTAGTTTAGTCATCAGGGTAGCTATCATAGAAAATCCATTTACAAACCACCTATAGTATCTGGCCAAACCCAAAAAACTTTAGACCTCTATCACATTCCTTGGCAGCTTCCACTCAACAATAGCCAAGATCTTGCTTGGGTCCACTCGGATCCCGTCACCCGACACAATGTGTCCCAGGAACCCAACCTCTTTAAGCCAAAATTCACTCTTATTGAATTTGGCGTACAATTGTTGGTCTCTCAAGGTTTGCAATACAACTCTTAGATGATCCGTGTGTTCACACTCATCACGCGAATAAATTAATATATCATCGATGAAGACGATAACAAACTTATCCAAATACGGCCTGAAAATGCAGTTCATCAGATCCATAAAAACCATCAGAGCGTTAGTCAAGCCAAAAGGCATGCTGAGGAACTCATAATGCCCGTATCTTGTCCGAAATACAGTCTTCGACACATCCTTCTCTTTAACCCTTAACTGATAGTAGTCAGACCTCAGGTCGATCTTAAAAAACACGGTGGCTCCCTTTAACTGATCGAACAAACCATCAATCCTTGACAAAGGATACTTGTTTTTCACTATCACCTTGTTGAGTTGTCTATGGTCAATGCATAGCCTCATCGGCCCATCTTTCTTCTTTACAAAAAGTACCGAAGCACCCCACGAGGAATAGCTTGGTCTCGTAAAACCCTTGTCTGTTAGCTCTTGCAACTGTGCTTTCAGTTCTCTCAATTCTATTAAAGCCATCCTATACGGGGCGATCGAGATGGGTGCCATTCCAGGAACTAATTCAATCTTAAACTCAACTTCTCTCACTGGAGGTAATTCGGGTAACTCTTCTGGGAACACATTTGTGAACTCGCAGAATATCGGTACTAATTCAATCTTTAGCTCTGACTCTTGAGTATTCAGCACAAAAGCTAAATAAGCCTCATTTACTTTTCTCAAATATTTCTCAGCAGTTAAAAACGATACTATTACGGGCAATCTATCTGACTTATTTGGTCCAACTCGAAGGACATTCTCGTCTTCACATTTCAACTTAATTTCTTTCTTTCCACAGTCCACTACAACACCATGGGTAGTCAACCAATTCATCCCAAGGATTACATCAAACTCATTGAACGACAATAACATTAAGTTAGCCGAAAAACATTAACCTCTAATAGTTAAAGGACAATCTCGACACACATGGTCTACTAACACATATCTACCCAAGGGATTTGACACTCTTATTACAAATTTAGTAGACTCCACTATCATGTTCATTCGAGGAATCAATTTTATACAAACATAGGAGTGGGTAGACCTCGGATCAATTAATGCAACAATAGTTATATTATGGATAGAAAAAGTACTCGTGATCACATCAGGAGACTCTGCCTCATTGCGAGCACGAATAGTATAAGTCCTTGCAGGTGCTCTGCTCTCGGACCTCACTGTAATGTCTTTTGTCATACCCCTACTACTAGCGCCACTCCTACGGTTCTTTTGTGGTCTACCCCTCAACGGAGCACTGTTTTCTTTCATTTCTTACTTCTTTCCTCTCTCTTCCATTCAGGGCAATCGCGAATAAAGTGGTCTAGTGACCCACACTTATAGCAGCCCCTCTCATCTACTCAGCATTTGCCTAAGTGACGTCTCCCACATTGCAAACACTTTGGCCTATTTGGTCAAGCACTACCAACACTAGCAACCAAAGTAATCTGGGCTCTAAATGTCGTATTCTGCTGATTCTTGTTTCTCTTCGAATACCCCACCGAAGCATTCGATCGGATAGTAAATTCTTTTGATCTCTTAGATGAGGACTGATGTGTTTTCCCCATCTGTCTTTTCTTCAAATCCCGAGACTCAAAGGCCGCTTTTGTCCTCTCTTTTACTAGCTCCTCTTCCTTGAACGCTCTCTCAACGAGCACCACAAATTCTTTTATTTCTAAGATGCCCACAAACACTCGAATATCTTCATTGAGGCCATCCTCAAATCTCTTACACATTGTAGCTTCAGAGGATACGCATTCCCGCGCATACTTGCTGAGTTTTACAAACTCATGTTCATACCCCGTCACAGTCTTATTACACTGTTTCAACTCTAAAAATTCTTTCCTTTTCTAGTCCATGAACCTCTGGCTAATGTACTTCTTTCTAAATTCTTCTTGGAAAAATTCCCAAGTTACTCTTTCCCTCAGTATCACGGACACGAGAGTATTCCACCATTGATATGTCGAATCCCGTAAAAGTGACGTTGCACACTTCACGCACTCCTCAGGTGTGCATGATAATTCATCGAACACCCTTACGGTATTTTCTAACCAAAACTCTACCTTTTCCGGGTCATCATCTAACCTAGCCCAAAATTCATCGGCCCGTTGTTTCTGAATCTTATCTACCAGAGGTTTCTCTCTTCTAAACATATCTGCACCTTGCGGAGCTATCGGGGCGTACTGAGGAATCGGGGGAGGTGGGGTACGTGGAGTGTTCGGGTTCACACGAACAAACTCCGTAGACCAAGCGTCTATCATTCAGAGGTAGGCTTCTCTAGCCCCTCCACCTTGACCTATACTCACGGGTTTGCTCTCTACTGGCGCGGTCCCCTCGGTAGGAGCCGGCGCATTACTTCCCACGTCATCTTCCGTGGTTCTATCAATATCTATTTACTATATAAAAACATAATTTAATCGTCAGAATTCGTCACACTATCAATGTACAACTACGGCATGTATAGCTAGACTCGTACTCTTGCTAAGTTAGTCCTAAAACTGACTAAACTATAGCTCTGATACCACTAAATATAACACCCCTCGCCAGTATCCAATGCTGGAACAGGGTTTGAGGTGCTACCTAACTTAAACTCAATCAATCTTAGAAAATCGAGCCATAAAATTTTGATCAATTTAAAACTTTTCATTTTATAGTCAATTTGCCCCTTAATAGAGCTTATTGGGCCAAAACATACATTCAAGGTGGTTCAGGACTAAACTGAGGGCTCGAGAAAAACTCAAAAAAACTCATGCTTTAAGGCTCCACACATCCGTATGGATATAAGGCACACGCCCGTGTGCTAGGGACACGTCCGTGTCCCATACCCATGTGGCCAATTTAATTCCACATTTTTTCATGAAACAAGTGCAGACTTCACATGGTTTGGGCACACACTCGTGTCATTTGCCCATGTCCTTTCACACGGCCACAACACGCTAGTGGCGCAGCCCGTGTGCAAAAACCTGGGTATTCTATTTCTGACGTCAGCATCATACGACCATGGTACACACCCGTGTACTAAGCTGTGCCCCTCCACACGGCTGAGACATACGGCCATGTCTCTGCCCGTGTCACTATCACCATGTATTCTGACCAAAATTTCTAAGTGCAGGGGACACACGGCCTCCTGACACGCCCATGGGGCTGTCCATGTGTCACACACGACCTAGACACACGCGCGTGTGTCTACCCATGTAGACAATATGAGGCTATTTACCAAGTATCATTGCCACCCTAGTATGCCTAGTTTCATGTCAACACCAACCAATACCAAATCAAGCATGATAGATATTCATTTAACCATGAAGACGCATCTATTATAGACTCAAAATAAATGTTATCCTCATTCTAAGCTTAACATAAAGTGTGGAATCTATTCCAAGACAACACATTTGGCCAATTCTCAAAGACACAAAATAAATAAGGTCTAGTCCTATACATGCCATAATCAAAAATATAAATTCTACTATATCGAGTATTACGGCTAATAGTATGATCGATATCTCTGACTTCAAGGGATCCTTGAGCTAGATAAACGGCACTAGAAGAAAAGGGAAAAGAAAGAGAGTAAGCATAAAGCTTAGTAACTTGCATATAAATATACAACAATAATTTCACCGTTAGTCGTCATACTCATAGTTCAAAGGTAAGCATAAACTTGACTTACTCATTACCGACTCTCAAATCACATTTTCTAATTTGAGCTCATTACTCATGCATACCAACTAGGTACCTGTACCAGTCACAACATTATTATACTTTCCTTATTAAATCAATTTCATAACCTTTAAAGTTGAACCTTTCGGAATACTACCGGATATTCTATAAGCCTCAAACATGGGATAAGTTGCCGATGCCATGTCCCAGGCATGGTCTTACACTGGCTATCATCTTCGAGGCTGATGCCATGTCCCAGACATGGTCTTACACTAGCTCCCGTATATATGTGCTGATGCATGTCCCAGACATGTCTTACACTAGTACAACTCTTAGCCGATGCATGTCCCAGACATGTCTTACACTAGCACTCGTCTCAATGCCGATGCCATGTCCCAGACATAGTCTTACACTGGCTCTCATAATGTGGCCAATGCATGTCTTAGGCATGTCTTACACTGGCACACAAATAACCCAAATGTCATGACATGAATATCCGGTTTGTTTCCTAATATTCCAACGGGATCTTTATACTATCTCAATCATTAATATGAATTATCAGTTCACAATCTAGCAATTCATACTATATCAAATCAATAACAATTTGAATACATGCATTAACAATGTAGTTGTATTATTTACATACAACTTACCTCGGATTACAAAATGTACTCGACTAGTTGATTTAGTCGATTTGCTTGGCTTTCCCTCGGTCTAGGCTCGGATTCGGTATTTCTTGATATATAATAACAAAATGCACTTAGTAAGTCACTTTATCAACCTAGCAATCAACAATTCACAATTGGGCTAAATGACTATTTTGCCCCTAGACTTTTGCAAAATGATCATTTTGCCCCTCGGCTCGAAAATTGATTTTTATCGAATTTATTTATTTCTTAAGACTAGCCGGACCTCTTTGACTCTTATAGCAACTCCAAATTCCCACTATTTCACACAATTATCACCTATTTTGCAACTTATGCAAAATAGTCCCTTTAGGTTTTTTCATGTTAACACCTTTCTCAAAAGTTGTTTATAACACAACTAGAACTCATATTCTTCCATAAAAACTCAGCAACTATCATAAATCCATTCATTGCAAAAATTTAAACTCTTAATCATTTTGCAAAATAGACCCCTCATTTGGAAGCTCATGCTTAAAGGGTCCCAAAAATGTAAAAATCATCAAGAAAATCATCAAGAACACTTGCATTATGAAAGGAATAAGTTGCTGAAATTTTTTAGTTTTCAAAACCCTTCTATGGCTGGTAAAAATCGATGGAGAAGAAGAAAAATAAAGAGGAAATGGCCTTTGTTTTATTTAATTTAAAACTAGTCAAAATTGGTGACCAAACACCACCTAATTTTGACTTTCCCATCAATTTGTCTCCTATGGCCGGCCACCCTAGTCTCTAAGGGCCTAATTGCTCTTTAAATGCACCAATTTTAATTCTCTAGCTATTTGGCACATTTGGGTACTAAAATGTAACTTTTGCCTTTTATGCGAGTTAGTCCTTTTTCGCAATCGGGCTCACAAACCTTAAAATTAACTCACCAAATTTTTCATACACTAATATAATTGTGTTATAATCTAATAATCGTAATAAAATAAATTTTATAACTTCAGATTTATGGTTTCGAGACCACTGTTCTGACTAAGCCTAAATCGGGCTGTTACATTTCTCCCCCTTTTAGGGATTTTCGTCCTCAAAAATCTTACTAGTGAATAAGTTTGGATATTATTCTCTCAGAGACTCCTCGGGCTTTGGAAAATCATCTTCATATTGAAGAAGAATATAGAAAGCAATATCAGAACCTAGATTCTGAAAATGCCAAAATGCATGTTACAGAGGAAGTACAGACTTTTAAACCATCCAAGAGAAAGTTCAAATAGACTAATAGAGCACCTAAGTTAAAAAAGAAACAAAAGGGCTCATGCTATTATTATGGTAAGCTAGGACATTTCAAGAATAAATGTCAATTTAAAAAAAAAAATCATCTTCTAAGGCTGATAATAACAAAAAGTTCATTGTAATGATATTTAAAATTAATATGGCACAAGATGATAATGCATAGTCGATTGATACTGGAGCAGCCAAACATGTGTGCAAAGACAAAAGCATGTTTGCAAAGTTCACACAATGTGAAAATGATAATGTATTGTACATGTGAAATTCTTCCACAAATGTAATCAAGGGCAAAGGGTCTGTTGAACTACAATTCACTTCTGGAATGGGTTTAACCTTGAATGATGTGCTTTATGTACCAGAAGTTAGGAAGAATTTAGTGTTTGGAAGTATGTTGAATAAGTTTGATTTCAAACTTGTTTTTTAGATAGATATATTTATTCTTCTAAGGGAGGAATTTTTGAAAGGAAAGAGTATATGTATGAGAGCATGTTCAAACTCAATATTATTAATAAAAATATAAATAATATTCCTACTTATATGGTTGAATCTTCTTATTATGACATTATAAATTAGGTCATTTGAATTATAAAAAATTAAACGACATGCATAAGTTAGATTTTAGTCATGTTTTTAATAATAATATTGAAAAATGCAATACATGTATGTTGACTAAAATTACAATAAATCTTTTCCCTAAGGTTAAAAAGAAAACAAAGTTGTTTTATTTGATACATAGCGATTTATGTGACATGCATAATACTCCTACATTAGGTGGAAAGAAATTTTTTGTTACTTTTATTGATGATTGTTCTAGATATTGCTATGTATATTTATTGCATTCAAAAGATGAAGCGTTTGATAAATATAAAATTTATAAATTTAAATTTTAACTTCAGTATGAATCATTTATCAAGTGCTTAAGATCGGATAGAGGTAGAGAATACTATAATCCAAGTTGTTTTGGATCCACTGAGATTATTCATCAAGTTTCAGCCCCTTACACACCACAACAAAACGGTGTAGCTAAAAGGAAAAATAGAGTATTGACTGAACTGAAAATTCAATGTTACCATATTCAGGTCTTGGACAAGGTTTTTGGGGAGAAACTGTTCCAACATCTTGTCATATATTGAATAGATTTCCTAATAAGGAAACTAAAACAACCTCTATGAACAATGGGAAAAAAAAAGGAAACCAAACCTTAATTATTTGAAGGTGTGGGGCTGTAAAACTATTGTCAAAGTTCTAATACCTAAATGTAAAAAGTTAGGTGAAAGAGGAATTGAATGTATATTTATAGGATATGCACATAATAGCAAGGCATATGAGTTCATGGTAATTGAACCAAATGATTCAATTTCAATTAATACTATCATCAAATTAAAAGATGCTATTTTTTATGAAAATAAATTTAATTCCATTTCAAGACAACTACAGCCACAACAAGTGATTCATTCTTCAAATGAGAATGAGATTCTATCGGAACAAGTTGATAATAAGGATAAATCTTGTCAAGAATTAAGAAGTAAAAGGATTAAAAATGTCAAAGATTTTAGACCAGATTTCATTATGTTTCTTGTAGAAAGAAAATGTGAAAGTATATGCAGTAAGATTTATTATTATTATAATACGGAATCTGATCCTATTACATTTGAAGAGGCAATGAAATCTCAAGACTCTACTTTTTGGAAAGAAGCAATAAATGATGAAATGGTTTCAATAATGGGAAATCAAACATGCATCTTAGTTGATCTTCCACCGGATTTCAAACCAATAGGTTGTGAATGGATCTTCAAAAACAAAATTAAGGTCGATGGAACCATTGATAAATTTAAAGCAAGGTTGGTACCAAAGGTTTTACACAAAAACAAGGTTTTGATTACTTTGATACCTATGCTTCGGTAGTAAAAATTGCTACGATTAGACTCTTAATATCACTTACCTCAATGTATAATTTGGTTGTTCACCAAATAGATGTTAAAATTGCATTTTTAAATGGTGAATTAAAAGAGGAAGTGTACATGGAACAACCAGGAAGATTTGTTGTTCCAAGATAGAAGCATAAGGTATGTAAGTTTGTTAAATCTTTATATTGACTTAAACAAGCGGCAACGCAATGACACCAAAAGTTTGATAATGTTTTTTCTAGCTAATGGCTATAAAATAAGTGAATCTGATAAGTGCATATATAGCAATTTTGAAAATGGAAAAGGTGTCATAATTTGCTTCTATGTAGATGACATGCTCATATTTGGCATGGATTTGGAATAAATAGAAAACACAAAGAAATTCTTGTCAAACAACTTTGCTATGAAGGATATGGGTGTAGCAGATGTTATTATTGAGATTAAAATAACCCGAGAAAAAAGCACTATAGCTTTACCACAATCACATTATATTGAAAATGTGCTTAAAAAGTTTGATCTTTTCAATTGCATACCAGCATCTACCCCTATGGATCATCAAATAAAATTAGTATCTAATGTTGGTAAGAAAATTAATCAATTGAAATATGCAAATCTAATTGGTTGTCTTATGTACATAATGACTTGTACAAGACCAGATATTGCATATGTTGTTGGGAAATTGAGTAGGTACAGAAGTAATTCAAGTAGTTTGCATTGGCAAGCTTTGAATAGAGTATTTTGGTACTTAAAGAAAACTATTAACTATAGATTGTGTTATAATATATATCCTTCAGTTTTAGAAGGGTATTCAGATGCTAGTTAGATTACAAGTTTGGAAGATCATGCATCTACTAGTGGATGGATCTTCATTCTTAGTGAAGGAGTCATTTCTTAGGGTTCCTAAAAACAAACATGTATTACTAATTCTACCATGGCATTATAATTTATTGCATTAGTCATTGCATCTAAAGAAGGAGACTGGTTCAGAAATTTTCTTTATAATGTACCTCTATGGCCTAAACCAATTTCACCTATTTTTATCCATTGTGATAGTGAGGCTACTCTAGCAAAGGCATAAAGCCAAATATATAATGGAAAGTCTAGACACATTGGATTAAGATATAGCTATGTCCGACAATTAATCTCTAATGGAGTGATCACTATTAATTATGTGAGGTCAAGTGAAAATTTGGCGAATCCTTTGACAAAAAGTCTTACTAGAGATGTAGTCAACAAGACCTCAAAAGGGAAGGGACTCAAGCCCATTAATTAGAATCACCCATGATGGAACTCAACTCAACGTTTGGTATAACGTCTAGTCTTGAGTTCAATGAGACAAAATACATCATTAGTATGTGACAGTTAGCACTATAAAAAAATTCATCCTAAGATTAAAAGTGTTAGGTACTCATAATAATGAGGGAAGGATGAATAATATACTCTTAATGGACCCATAACATAAATATGTTAGAGTTTTATAATTACGAGAAAACTCTTGATGAGATCTACCTATGTGAGTGGAAGTGTAGCTGCTTCTAGGAACTCAAAGCTCTGACAACACTCATGAAAAGAGGACACAAACACATGGCAATAATAGTGTCCCTAGATACTATGCATTGACTGATGTTGAAATCATTGTGTGAGATGTGTTCGGTTAATCAAATGGAATATTTGGTTCAAAGCTTAGTCTACCATGCAATTTCGATTAACTTTAACATGTTTTCACTAAGTGAAAGTTCAATCGTAAGACACCTTCATTTATACAAATTGATTTCCAAGAATATCAAAATCTAAAATATTTTGAAAATAATATGAGATTGTTAGAACATTTCCAAATATTTATAGTGTTCCAATAACTATAAATGAATGGGTGTAACTAATCAAAAGATAAATCTTTTGGTCATTGGTCAAGAATTATATCACTTGATTTTTGAAAAAGAATTATAACTATTCAAACAATATTACTTGAATAGTTATAATATTAGAATAATAATTATATGTTGTTTTAAAGATGTTATTATTCAAAAAAGGCACCTATTGAAAGATATTTCTATGAAGAGACATGAAAATTCCTATAAATAGGAATGCGATTTCATTTGGAAATCACACCAACAAGTTCTAAAAATATTTCTATCTTTTCTCATTTTTTTAATATTATTAGATTGTTCTATAAAGAGTTGTTATAGAAATTCTTTGTAGAAATTGAGTTTCTTGTTGTACATTGCTTAGTGCTTAGTGGACTATTCTCGTCAGTGCAAAATGCAAATAGTCATTAGCTTCATTGTATCATCGAGGTTAATTTGCTTGAAACTCTTTTGCACACTGAATATAGGTGGGGGCGAATATTACATTAAAGATAGTGGCTTTATATAGGCCTTTGAGCCTTATCCTATTTCTTCATTTTCTGTTCGAGTTCTATTCTTGTGTTCAAGATTTTCCTCATCGAAGATTTGTGCTAACAATAAATGAATACAAAAAATTCAAAATATTATAATAATAAAAAATAAATATATAATATTTCTCTATTTTAATTTTTATACTTTCATTTACTTGTGAATTATTTAAAATATGAATATTTTAATAAATTATGATAAAATTTTGTTAATTAATTTAAGGGTTAAATATAAAATTGGCATCCGAACTTGTCCACTTCTCCCAGATTGGTACTTAAGGTTTTTTTTGTCCCAAATTGGTACTCGAACTTTTTCCTTCCAATATATTGGTACTCAAGTTTAACGCTATTATTTTTTTGCCGACATGGCAGCATTAGCCACTTGCGCACCACCACGTGACATATCCACTTTGGCCCTTTTTTTATTTTTATTTTATTTCTCAATTTCCCTCCTTTTCTTTTCTTCTTTTTCTTTTCCTACCGTAGCTGGCCTGCTTCTACACCACTGGCCATCGTCTGGCATCCTTCGGTGAGATATTTGACTAATGATGACAACTGTCTAGCCTTCTTTCTTTGACAAGGTGAATAATAATGACCAAAATGGTGAACGAGAGAAAAAAAAAGATACAAACAGGAGGAGTGTATGGTGCCGGAGGTGTGGGATATTGCGCAAGGGGAACTGGCTTTGTAAAATCAAATAGAGCTAAACTCTCTTTTCAATAGTTCACTGTGTATAACCAGAGAGCATCAAGCTTTCTCCCATGCATTACCATGTCAGATAAGAACAATACAAGAAAAGCTCATAAAAAAGCAAAAATATTGCAACTATGGGTAACTCAAGAGACTAATCAAAAATGAAAACAGAATCGACTATGATTAAAAATTATACCAGTTCAACTATGAAACACAAGGGAAGTGATGGGGGGAGAAAGAGTCTAAGTTGTACAACTAACAAAGACAATGAAAAATACCCAATTCCCAATTTGAAGTGGGGCAAACATATATACCTGTTCAATATGATGAAGTGGAGAGAAATAGAGAGAGAAAAAATAGATGCTTTCATTTTCCTTTTGGCGAATATGTATGCATTATGAAAATGTGAAAATTTTCACTTTCTTCCCTCCCCCTTTTTCATTTCAATTTTTACCTGTTTGTAATCCCCATAAAATATTGATTTGTATCTCTGTTTTGGTGGTATATCAAGAAAAAAATAAGAAAAGAATAGAGAAGCAAAGAAGACGATGAAAAAAGGTGAAAGAGACAAACTTTGGTGTCATTTAACCCATTTCTCAAAACCCTATACCTTTGAATTTTGTTGTTTTTTCTCCGGGTTTTTTACCCAAATAATATAAAATAATAAAATAAATACTGAAATAGGATAAGCACCCCATTATTTACGTTTCTAGGCAAATTCAATAGTGCACCACCTATGCTACTTGAGCAGTCGATGGTACCCCTCTCCCCTGCCACCAATCATTGCTTCAATTATCACATTTAAAAAAATAATTTTTTTGGGTGCCGCCTAAGCAATCAATGGCACCAACATTTGACACCAAAAATATAGGGTCTTTTTATACGTTTAAAATGGAAAAAAAATATTTTTTTATTGGTGTTGTCAACGTGTCAGGCGACACCCTAATATTTTATCATAAAATATTTTTAAAAGTTGAAAAAAAAGCTGAAGTTTTATAGTATTAGAACCCAGACTCGTGACCGACGAGTCACATTGGTGACGGGCTGTCAGGCCGATGCTGTCAACCCGGGTTCCAATACCCCTTTAATTTTTTTAACTTTTTTTTTAAAAAATCAGTATTATTATATTATTTTATTTATTATAAAAGGAGGATTGGTTTGTTCCCCAACCCCCACAAATCAATCACCACACAAAAGAAATAAAAAATAATAGATCTAGTTGAAGGTCCTTACCAAAAATCAAGAAAAGGTTACTTAATTAGTATTAAGGTTGTTTTTTAGTAGTATAATTAGTTTTTTTAGTAGTAGTTTATTGTGTTAAAAGTTTCTTTTATCTAGTATTAAGGTATGTTAATTATGAAAATTATTATAATTTTGTATGTTTTCCTTTGCATTGTTCGTTTATTAATATGTTTGGTTACTTTTTTGCAGTTTCAAAAAAAAATAGAAAACTAATTTTTTGCAACCATTTATTTCGATGGTGTTATTTTAAAAACTCGCCAGAAAATAGGAATGAGATTCAATAGGAATGTGTACATCAGTGATATAAAAGAGAAGGTTAGTGAAAAAATTTCTCGGCGTTTTAGAAGGAGGATGATGAAACTATTCTATAAATTTTTAGTTTTTTTTAAATCCTATCAAATTTACCGTGATGGAACTTCTAGATGATGACAACGTCGAGACAATGGTTGCATTGTATTTCCCGCAAAGGAGGGTGAACACTTAACCGATTCAGTTGTTTATTGAGTTAGCAGATACTGAGCCCATTGAAAATGTAACTCAGTTAAGCCAACAATATGGAGTTGAAGACCTGCGTACAGAAGTTCCCAGAACGTTTTTCGATAGGAGGTCGTATTTGCGCTATTTTGACATTGAATTCAATGTCATATGCTTAGATCAGTACGATGGTAGATTACAAATACATCCAATCGTTATTGAAACCGATGCACTAAGTAAAGATTGATCCGATAATAATGGATATTCTGATCACGAAGGTGAAGATTTTAGTAACCCCAATTTAGACGATGTCTAAGATAATATTGACAACGAAGAAGTGGATGATGGAAATTATCACACCCCTTCGATCGGAAACCCGAGTCGTGCCATCCTCATATTCAATGATACTAGGGCTCATATATCGATCGTTGATCCTGATGCGTCGCATGCTTTCGAGTTCCCTGAGTACCCAGACATAATACCAGTTCACCTAATGTTAGCAGATCCTGAATCAGAAGAGTTGTTCATGGGTCAAAGATTCGAGAGAAAAGACTAGTGTGTCGATGCCACCAAACGTTATAGTATGAAGGTGTCTGTCAACTACGGGGTGGCTGGCTCTAATCTGACAATCTATGTTGGTGAGTGTTGGAAGTTGGCAAGAGGGTACAGGTGGTGGGTACGAGCTGCATTTATCTAGAGGTCCCAACAGTGGGAGATATGAAAATATGTTGGGCTTGATACATGCACTTTTGCACGTATGACGCAGGACCACCGCAAGCTTGATTCAAAAACCATTTGCAACTATAGATTGACAATGGCTAAAGACATGCCCATCATTCCTGTACCGATACCTATTGCTAAAATGCAAGAACGGTTCCAGAAATCTTGATCCAAGTTTCAATTGTTTTTACCCATTCACAAGTGGGAACACATGTACTTGGTAACCCACTGATGCTAGAAATGACATCCTGTATAGTACCCAGGATTGTAGTAGTATCAAGCAACCACTTATATCTTGTGTTTTGTGCTTTGTCCCTGGACAAAGCTCACTATACAGCATCGTAAGTACTGTTGTATAACGACCCGAAGTTTACGGGTACCAAAAAAGTGTATTTCCAGGTATTCGTTTTCGTAAAATGGATTCGTAAATATTTATTAAAAATATTTACGAAGTCAGTAGAGTGGTTAATTAGGATTTGATTAGGTGAATTAGTTAGAATTAAGTTTAATTAAGTATAATGATTAAATTGAATAAGGAGTGAAAGTTTGATTATGGATTAAAGAAAAGTTGAAGGACCAAATAAATAAATAAACCAAATTGAGACAAATGTATGGTAAAAGCAAGGTACATGTGTAATAAACATGTTTGTACATTTGTAAACACATGTATGTATTTTCTTATAATTTAAGAAATAATAATTATGTTAATATAATATTATATTAATAAAATAAACATAAAATAAATAATAAATGAAATAAAGATAGAAAAAGAGAAAGTAAAGAGACGAAATAAAGAAGAACAGGGTAGAAAAAGAGAAAAGAAAGAAAGAAAGGGGAAATAGGGATTTTAAGGTTTCAAGCTTAAGTGGTAAGTCAGTTTAATCATTTTATTGTAATTTTGATGTTTTTGGAATCCTAGAACAAAATATACTTGATATAAGTGGAAATTTTAAAGGTTAGTTGATTTTTAGATGTTGTTTATATTGAATTAATTAAAGAACTAGGGTTTGAATTGATAGAATTTCAAGTTAGAATTGAGAAAAAGATTAAATTGCAAAACAAATCATAAGTTTTATGTAGTAGGGACAAAATTGAAAGAATTTTAAAATTACGATTTTATGGTGAAATTAGGGAGTTGAAATTAGATTAAAATGGAAATTGAATTGAGATATGGAATTAGTTTTGTAAGAAATTAGTTAGTTTAATTTAAGGATTAAATTGGAATTAAAGCAAAAGTTGTATATAAATTGAAATATTCAATGTTAAATTGTAGTGTATTGATAAATTTTAATTGTTTCGATTTCCGTAGCTAACATTGAGTCGGATACCTCGGCTAAGAAAGGAAAGGAAAAAGTCAACTAGGATTAGCTCGGAAAATATGATTTGTATTTCTATAATCTAAATTTAATAATTATTTATTGTATTTATTAATGATATGTATGGTAAGTGAAAATTGAGGTAAGTGTTGATATTGTGATATTTGAATTGGAATTCTAAATATGTAAGGATTATTGAATTGAAATGTGTATTGATTGAAAATTGGAAGTGAACTGAATACGCCATAGGATTGGAAGTGTTCAGGGATACTTCGACTTCGAGTCGATGAGGCACTTTGTGTCGTATTATTATTACTTTGGATAATCCGATTAGGTATTGAGTACTGTATTGTTTTACTTCGGCATGGCCGATGAGGCACTGAGTGTCGTACTGGTGTGTTTGGGTTGGATCTGCGTATCCGTCGGAGTCTGAGTCGTGTTAATAGGGATATATGAATGAATTGATCAAATGATTGACATTGAATGATAATGAATAAGAAATGAATATTGATATTGAAATTTACATTGACATTGAGAAATTTATTGTGAAATGCTATTGAATAGCAATTGTGAAATTGAAATAGAAGATATGATGATTGAAAGTGATATGGATGATGAATTTATGAAATTGATTGTCGAAACCATTTTCAAATCGAGTTTTGGAAAATGGGAATCGATTTTAAAAAAATGAAAATGGGAGTCGCCACCAATCTTTTTAGTTGTGACTGGGTCACCTTTAAAACATTTTGTTTTAAAATCATTAGTTTTGGTCCACGAAATAAAAGAACAGGTTCGGGAGTCGGTTACGTACGAGGAAGGATTAACACCCTCGTAACGCCCAAAAATTAGTACCTAATTGATTATCAAATGTCTTTAATGTCGGAAATTTAAAAAAATTTTAAGATGTAATCCTCTTTAAAATACTTTGATTTTGAAAATTTGGGTTCACTTGTATAAAAACAAAGTGACACTAAATTAACCTTTTGAAATCCTTATCTCGAAAAACGACAAATCGCCACATCCAATAAGTTAGACGCAACGCTTTGAAATTCCAAGACGATTACTCGTATTTTGAAAATCTTAAAAACTTAGAAGGGTACTTGACTATTCGAACGTAACGAGAAAAGTTGCAACCCAATAAGTTAGGGCACTACTTTCTCGAAACTTCCAAACACCAAGCATTGCCCTTGTATTTTCTTGAAAACCTTGGGGCCTTACTTTTTAAAATGATGCGTGAGGAATTGTATTGTACTATAAATCATACATAGTAACATATCATTGTAGTGAATAAATAATACATGCATTTTAACAAAATGATAGCAATAATATAAAGATCAGGCATTAGACACATACATATAAAATGATACACATAAAGCAAGTAATATGCATACAAAGATAGATATATATATATATATATATATATAACATGTATCGAGAATGAATAAACAAAATATACAAACATACAAAATAATAATTAAATGATACATGATATAAAAGAGCAATAAATAATGTATGATATACAAATAGAAGAAATATAATGTCAATATGCATGTTTACAAAATATAACATATAATTATAATAAAATAAATAATTTAACTCATACATGATACATACAATATAAAACATATAGAAGAACTAAAAAAATAAAATGATTGATTGCTAACAAAATATACATACAATTAAAAATAAGACATTTCATAACAATTTCAAAATAGTATTTAATATATAATATATAATAACAAGAATAAAAGAATAATAATTATAGAAAAATAATATATAATAAATAATAATAATATATATAATAAAAATAATACTCATAATAAAATAATTTTATAATACATAATATAAAATAAGGTTAAAAATAAAACAAATAATAATATAAAATATATATAATAATAATAATAATAAATATATAATGGTTAGATTAAAGTTCAACAAAGTTACAGGGGCAGATTTTAAAAAAATAAAACTAAATTAAGGTCCTAATTAAAACACACATAAAACAAAAGGGACTCATCGGGCAAATCGTCCTATTCCCAAAACGGTACCGTTTCGAATGTAATGTAGTAAATCATTAGGACTAAATTGAAACTAAAATAAAACAATAGGGCCAAATCATAAATAAAATAAAGCGTAATTATAAACTAAAAAGGATGGAAGGACCGATTGGGTAATTAACCCAATTTCAAAAAACACGCGGGTCCTCCCCGGTAATCGGGTCAACGCGGATCCCCTTCTTCTAATACGACATCGCTTTAAAGCTTATTGACTTAAGCTGAAACGACGTCGTTCTGCTGAGGGTATATAAGCCAAAATATAACCAAAAAAATCATTTAGAAATCCTTTTAAAAAAAAACCTAAAGAAATACTCTGAGGCTCTCCTGCCCTCTGAGCTCTGGCCCTAGGCCAGTTTGCTCTGTTCATCGGGCCTTCATGCCCAGTCTCACGCGCCGTCGCCGACTCCGCCATACACGGCGGTCGGGGTTTGAGAAACTTCATTTTTCGGTGCCAATCTAAAGGTAGATTTCTCTCGTCTATTTTGATGTAATACATGCATGCTGTTTATAAGAAAATAAAAGAAAATATAAATGGCAGAGTGAGAACAATCGGTCACCTTTATTTCTCTGTGAAATACTTCTAGTATATTATTAAAAATACTCGATGTACAGTACTTTTTGGTATATTCTTCTATATCTCCCTCCCCTCCTCCTACAAGGGTTACAAAGGTCTTTTTATAGCCACTGATTTGTTACATAAGGAAAGAAATCTCCGATTTCTTTCTATTTCTTGTCTACTGTATCTTTGACCATTATCTGTTGAGTTTCCTTTTCCATTTTGCAGGTACCTCGACGATCTCGGCGTTAACGGTGGTACCAAGGCCAGTGGGAAGGCCTGAGATCGCGGTGCTGAACGGTCGAGAGAGAAACGAACGCATTGATGGCGCGTCAGTGTGCATTGATGGCTTCGATCTGGGGGGTTGAACCGACACTCCCCGAAGCTTCCAGAAGCTGTTGCGGCGCTATAGGGCGAGTGCTAGGGTTAGAAACCCTAGCTGATGATGTTAGGTTTTGGGCCTCCGAGAGTTTGGGTCATTTGGGTCTAGTTTAAGTCTGGGCCTGTTGGGTATTGGGTCTGTGTATTTGGGCTAGTTTAGTGTATCTGGATAGGATGCAAACGCACTTAGCTGAATTGTTTTAGTTTTGGGCCCATGATTTGGGCTTTGTAACCTGGACTGTTTAAATAAACAAACAAACATTTATTTATTCATTTCTGTATTTTGGTTTTGGTATTAAGGCTTGGACAATTTGGGCTCTTACAAATTTTCCCCTCTTTACTCATTGTCGTATAACAGAATCGAGCAAAGACTAGAAAGACCAAATTTGTCTAACCTTATCGAGTCTTGGACCTTAATCTGCTCACTGTAGACTGTCATGTTGATATCTTTGATCTGTTTTCCACAAAGATGCCAAATTTGCTTCTTCAATTTGTTCTCTGACAATACGGAAACAACAAATCATCCTAGATTTGCTTCATCGTAAACATGTAAAAGCTAAATCAGCTATGTTTTTTATTTTTTCCTTGTAAGCACAAGGATGTCAAACCATCTTGAGTCTGTTTGAGAACATCTGAGAGTCAAATCTGCTATGTCCTTGATTTGTTTCACAAGAATATCAAATCATCTTGGATCTTGCTTCAGTATAAACAATCTGAAGGCTAGATCTGCCATGTCTGAGAACATCTGAGAGTCAAATCTGCTATGCCCTCGATTTGTTCCTTGTAAACACAAGAATACCAAATCATATTGGATCTGCTTCAGTATAAACATCTGAAGGCTAGATCTGCTATATATGAGAACATCTGAGAGTCAAATCTGCTATGTCCTCGATTTGTTCCTTGTAAACACAAGAATACCAAATCATCTTGGATCTGCTTTATCTAAACATCTCAAGGTTAGATCTCGCTATATCTCGAGAACATCTGAGAGCCAAATCTGCTATGTCCTCGATTTGTTCCTTGTAAACACAAGAATACGAAATCATCTTGGATTTGCTTCAGTCTAAACATCTGAAGGTTAGATCTGCTATATCTGAGAACATCTGAGAGCCAAATCTGCTATGTCCTCGATTTGTTCCTTGTAAACACAAGAATACCAAATCATCTTGGATCTGCTTTAGTCTAAACATCTGAAGGTTAGATCTGCTATATCTGAGAACATCTGAGAGCCAAATCTGCTATGTCCTCGATTTGTTCCTTGTAAACACAAGAATACCAAATCATCTTGGATCTGCTTCAGTCTAAACATCTGAAGGTTAGATCTGCTATACTACGGCCTATTACCCTGCTGTTTAGAGGATTAAAGCACGTCGTCTTAGATAATCTGTGGAATGATTATGCCTGATAATTAGGATGCTATGCCCGAAGTGAGTTGAATGTTTCTAATTAAATGTGTTATGAAGAAGATTGCTGTGAATATGACCCCTATCCTAGGCGCCACCATTAATTCCTTCATTCTGACTCAGCTTGTAGGCCTTTCTCCAATACTACAATCTACTGAGGATGTTTGCAAGAATTGGTTTTGTCTATTTTCCTTTTCGACTGGAAGAAAGAAATTCCTCAAGTTTCTTCATCCCTTACTTACGTGAATTTCTCGAACAATTGTCTTGTTTTAGTTTCTTGCATTATCTAGAAATTCCAAAGTAATGTGCAAAACTTTGTTCGTGAAAATATTTTTGTTCATCTATCATTATTTCAATGCAACATACTTAAAGAACGATGGAAAATGAATAAATCTTTTAGATTTGAATGAATTGTCAACAATACAAAGGAAATAAATCTGATAGCATATCTTTAAGAAGAAATAGAATCTAAAGATAGCAAACAGGATAAAAATTAGATGCTCTAAATATCGCCGCTTGAGCGTCTATACATTAGTTCCATGAAATCTTTCTCGAGTTCAACGTGTGCTTAAAAGGTCCAAAGTACTTTGTTGATGCCCTAATGTACACTGTGCCTCACTCTTTGCCAAGTCAGATATAGCAAGATTGTTGTATGCTCTTTAAAATTTGGGCTGCCCTTTCGGGTTTTCAACTCAAAACCCCTTTGGTCTCAAAGCGCCCTTTGCGGGTTTTCACCTTGGCCTCTCCATTCATTTTTTTTTCAAAAATTCAAGGCGCCCTTTGCAGGTTTTCACCTTGGATTCTCTTTTAGACAAAGTACTTTTTGACTAAGTCTGAGTTCACTGGATTAGGTAGGCCCTTTCCATCCATTTCTGTCAAAATCAATGCACCGCCAGGGAAAGCCTTCTTCACGACATATGGCCCCTCCCAATTTGGCATCTATTTCCCTCTAAAGTCCTTCTGAATGGGAAAGATTTTCTTTAGCACAAGGTCCCCCTCATGGAATTCCCTTGGACGAACCTTTTTATCATAGGCTCGCATCATACGTTTCTGGTACATTTGACCATGTCGGATAGCTTTCAGCCTCTTTTCCTCAATCAAGTTTAGCTGGTCATATCGGGACTGAACCCATTCAGCTTCATCTAACCTTATCTCTGTTAAAACTCGAAGAGAAGGTATTTCTACCTCAATAGGTAATACTGCTTCCATCCCATAAGCTAACGAGAATGGGGTTGCCCCAGTAGAGGTTCTAACAGATGTTCGATAGGCCAAGAGTGCGAACGGTAGCTTTTCATGCCAATCCTTATAAGTCTCAATCATCTTTCCCACTATTTTCTTAATGTTCTTATTGGCAGTTTCCACTGCCCTATTCATTTTTGGACAATAGGGTGAAGAGTTGTGATGCTTGATCTTGAACTGGTCGCAAACCTCTGCTATCGTTTTGTTGTTCAAATTCAATGCATTGTCGGATATGATCCTCTCAGGCATTCTATACCGACAAATGATCTCCTTCTTCAAAAATCGACTTACAGTTGACTTAGTAACATTTGCATAAGAAGCAGCCTCTACCCATTTTGTAAAGTAATCAATCACCACGAAGATAAATTGATGTCCATTCGAAGCTTTCGGCGATACTGGTCCGATGACATCCATGCCCCACATGGAAAAGGGCCATGGAGAAGTCATGACATGTAAAGGTGAAGGTGGTACATGAATTTTGTCCCCATAAATTTGACACTTATGGCACTTTTTAGCATAGTTGATGCAGTCTCCTTCCATAGTGGCCCAGTAATAGCCAAACCTCATGATTTGCCTTGCCATTGTGAACCCATTTGCATGCGTACCATATACACCTTTATGAACCTCTTCTAGAATTAACTTGGCTTCCGCAGCATCGACACATCTCAAAAGTACTTGGTCTTTTCTTCTCTTGTACAGGACATCCCCGTCCAAGACATAATCACAGGCTAACCTTCTCAAAGTTCGTTTGTCATTTTCGGTTGCCTGTTCTGGATATTTACGATCTCTTACATATTGCAATATATCCTGAAACCAAGGATTATCATCCTTTTCTTCCTCTTCAAGGTTATAAAAGCTAGCTGGAGCTTCATAAATACTCATTTGAATTAGTCTCATCTCTTCCTCTTTGTTTACCTTAATCATTGAGGCCAAGGTTGCTAGAGCATCTGCCATCTGATTTTCGTCTCGTGGGAGATAATTAAAGGTGATATCATCAAATTCCTCAAGTAACCCCAAAACTATCTTTCGATAATTGATCAACTTAGGGTCCCTTGTCTCCCATTCACCTCTAAGCTGATAAATTACCAACGTCGAATCTCCATATACTTCCAGGGTTTTTATACCTAGCCCTATGGCTGCTTGAAGTCCCATGATGCATGCTTCATACTCAGCCATATTATTTGTGCAATTAAAGTCTAACTTGCACGTGAACGGGTAATGGTCACTATCTGGGGATACCAAGACTGCCCCAATTCCATTTCCAACTGTATTAGAAGCCCCATCAAAATTGAGCCTCCATGGAGAATTTTCAGTCATTGCTATACACATTAATTCCTCATTTGGAAAATCAAATTTCAATGGCTCATAATCCTCTAGAGCTCGACTAGTCAAGAAATCAGCTACCGCACTTCCTTTTATAGCCTTCTGACTTACGTAGACTATATCAAACTCTGAAAGCAAAATTTGCCATCTCGCCATTCTTTCATTTAAAGTCGTTGACTCCATCATGTATTTCAATGGATCCAATTTTGAGATGAGCCAGGTGGTATGGTATAACATGTACTGTCTTAATCTTTGGGTGGTCCAGATTAGCACACAATACAACTTTTCAATTGGTGAATATCTCATTTCACAGTTAGTGAATTTTTTACTGAGATAATAAATTGCCTTCTCCCTTTTCCCCGACTCGTCATGTTGACTAAGCACTCATCCCATAGAATTACTGAACACTGATAAATACAGTTTTAATGGTTTATCCGGGCTAGGTGGAGATAACACTGGAGCATTCAACAAATATTGCTTGACTTTCTCAAAAGCATTCTGGCATTCTTCATCCCAAGTACCTTGATTGTGCTTTCTGACTTTTTCTGAGTCAACTTCAATTCCCTTTTCACTGACTACAAAGCCTAATAACTTTCTCGATCTGGCCCCAAAGGTGCATTTTGCTGGATTGAGCTTCAACTGAAATTTTCTCAACCTTAAGAACAACCTTCTTAAGACCTCAAGGTGTTCCTTTTCTGTTCGAGACTTAGCGATCATATCATCAACGTATACCTTGATATCCTTATGCATCATATCGTGAAATAAGTTTACCATAGCTTGTTGATATGTTGCCCCTGCATTCTTCAATCCGAATGGCATTACTTTGTAGCAAAAAGTGCCCCATAAGGTTATGAAGGTAGTTTTATCCATGTCCTCTAGATGCATCTTTATCTGATTGTATCCTGAGAAACCATCCATGAAAGAGAACAATGAATACCCTGCTGTGTTGTCTACTAAAGTGTCAATGTGTGGCAAAGGAAAATTATCCTTCGGGCTTGCTTTGTTCAGATCTTTGTAATCAACACACATTCGTACCTTTCTATCCTTCTTAGGAACAGGCACAATGTTAGCTACCCATTCGAAGTACTTCACTTCTTGCAAAAATCCTGCGTCAAACTACTTCTTGACTTCATCCTTTATTTTCAGAACAATATCTGGACGCATTCTCCGCAACTTCTGTTGGACTGGTTTGCAATCTTATCTTATCGGAAGACGATGTACTACAATGTCAGTACTCAATCCAGTAATATCCTGATATGACCAGGCGAAGATATCTTTGAACTCTCGAAGCAACTCAACCAGACCATGCCTTGTATCCTCGCCAATTAGGGTTTCGATTTTCAACACATTCCCTTCCTCTAGGGCTATATTCTCTATTGCCTCTTTCTCATGTGGCATGATTTGTTTCTCCTCCTGCTTAACCATTCTTAACAAATCGAGAGATACATCAGAATCTTGAACATCTTCAAAATCTTGAGGTTCCTTTAAACACATGTCTTGCTTGTAAGAGAAATCAGAAGTTGTAGTATCAGTGCTCATATCATTGATATCTAGGGACCTGTGGAGGTATGAAAGAATATATAAAGAATGAATGAATCTAAGAATGATTGTTTATGTACTATGAATAAAAGAATAAGAATTGCCAAAATTTAAAGGAATATTGGTCGATAAAAATGAAACAATACTTGTTCAAATTGATGAAAATTATGTTTTATTTAAATGATTATGGATGAACATAGGCCTATTTTCACAAATATAATCTTATTACTCCTAGACCCTAGAGTAATAGACATGTTTCGAGAATTACTCTGAAAAATTTCTAAAGACTACAAGAAGGTCTTCCGCAGTCCAATTATTCAGAGAGCTCCCCGATTCGTAAGGGCGAATGCCCTCGAGGCTTCCTTGCTCCGATCCCTCATTGTGTACAGCATTAACCTGATGACTTTCCTTTATCTGCAGTCCTCCTGATTTAAAGGATTCGGATATAGGTGGGAATGTCATCGGTTCCCACTCGACTTCTCTTCCATTCAAACCTGCCTTTCTTCTTGCTTGGCGCTTCTCTATTTCCTACCTTTTGTGCTTGTGGTCTGGCTTGAAGCCCAAGCCAAAGTGGTCTTTCTTCTCAATCAGTTTTGGGATTTGAGCCTCTCCTTGCAACTGTTTTCCTAGCCCTCTTCCCGGCAATGCTCCTTTCCCCAACATCATTTGTAGGGCCATCCTCGTGATTCTAGACATTTTGGGTGCCGGCATCTTACTTCCTTCCGAAATGAAGGTGGCATTAATGATTTCTAAAGAGCGAAAAGAACACTTTATAGCCTCTTCATTGGCCTCAACATAAGGAGCTTTGCTGGTGACTGCTACTATGATGTCCTCCTCCGCATTGATGGATATCAAGCGTCCATCTGTCACTAACTTCAATTTTTGATGCAATGAAGAAGGCACCACTCCTGCCGAGTGTATCCATGGTCTCCCCAACAAACAATTATAGGAGGGCTTGATATCCATTACTAGGAAGTCAACTTCATATGTATTTGGTCCAATCTCCAGAGGGATGTCAATTCGTCCTATTACTTTTCTTTCAGTTCCATCAAAGGCTCTTACCACATTGTGACATGCCTTCATATGCGAACTGTCAATGGGTAATCGATTCAAGGTGGATAAGGGAAGGACATTCAAAGCAGACCCATTATCGACAAGTACGCTTGGTAATGTGTGTCCTTTACACCGAGTAGTGATATGCAGGGCTTTTGTTGACCTTATGCCCCCTGGTGGAATTTCATCATCATTGAAGTAGATGAAATTATCAGCACTGATGTTGTTTACCAATCGGTCTAGCTTGTTAACTGATATGTCATGGGTGACATATGTTTCGTTTAGCACCTTTAACAATGCATCCCTATGCATTTCAGAACTCAAGAGTAGGGCTAACATTGATATACGTGCCGGTTGTTTAAGCAGCTGCTCGACCACGCTATATTCGCTATGTTTCAAGAACTTTAGAAACTCCTTAGCCTCTTCTTCCTTAACTGACTCATTGATGGGTATTTCATTTGCTTTTTCCTTCTCAATCTCAACATCTTTCATCTTTGTGGGCTCCATTTTGATGCCCCATGTATCATAACGTTTCCCACTCCGTATGTGGGAACCTTAATTTTGCGTGCCCCTGGACGCGCTGGCTATACCCTCTCCCTTTGGTACCGTTATACTGCAGTTATAGTTCCATGGCACCTTCTTATCATCCTTGTAAGGAAAAGGATTGGGCTTATGGATGATGACCTTGGGCATTGTTGGTGCCTCTTCTTCCTTATTTCCTGATAGGGAGATAATGATCCTTGGCCGACTGATTCCTTGTTGTTCTCCTTCCAACGCATTTATTTCTCGTTTTTAAGAGCTATCTTCAAAAATCTGTAGCTCTTTATTGTCAATGAAACCTTGCACTCAGGCTTTAAATTCTTCACAATTTTGGGTCTCATGGCCCTCCTTCCCATGGAACTCGCAATAGTTCCTCGTTTCGTTTCCTTCTTTCTCAGAGGTTATTATCCCTCTCTTCACTATCACACTCCAAATTATCCTCAAAGGCATCTTTACTTCAGCGACACTTTCCTTCATCCTTTTTTCACTAGCCTCACTAATGGCATTCACTCCTTGATGGTCATGGTTTGGCAAAGGGTTCTCAGTATTTGGGGTACTCTCAAATTTTAAAACCCCATTCTTGATCAACCTCTCTACGGCTTTCTTGAATCTCGTACAATTCTCAATTGAGTGCCCCGATATTCCAGCATGATACTCACATCTGGCATTTGCATCGTACCATTTAGGATATGGAGGCTGTAATGATTTCAAGTGGAAAGGGGCTATAGCATGCGCATCATATAAGTTTTGATAAAGCTCCTGATATGTCACAGGTATAGGTGTAAATTGCATCCTCTCATGCCTAGTAATAGATTCCTGCTTTTGAGAGCTCTACTGCCCAACTGTGGCTACTTTGGGCTGACTAACCGTGACTGCTTTCGAATTGAAGCTTCTCATGTTGTTTACCTCATTGTCTTTTCTTCTTGGGGCCGATCTTTTGGCCACTTCCCCCTCAATTTTACCGCCCCTAATGGCGTTCTCAATCATCTCCCCTGTCATAACTATATCCATGAAACTTTTCGTGGTGCTTCCAATCATGTGAGTGATGAACGGCGCTTTCAAAGTGTTGATGAGTAACATGGTGGTTTCCTTTTCTAACAATGGTGGTTGTACTTGCATTGCCACCTCCCTCCATCGTTGTGCATATTGCCTAAAACTTTCATGAGGCTCTTTCTCTATATTCTAAAGTGTGATCCTATCCGGCGTCATATCAGTCACATGGTTGTACTGTTGCATGAAGGCTTGTACAAGATCCCTCCATGAATTTATTCTGGCCCGGCTCAACTGATTGTACCATCTGGCGGCTGCTCCTACTAAACTATCTTGAAAACAATGGATCAACAGCTGATCATTGTTTACATACCCTGTCATCCTTCTGCAGAACATTGTGACGTGAGCCTCCAGACAGGTAGTACCATTGTACTTCTCAAACTTCAGCATTTTGAATTTGTGAGGTAGCACTAGGTTTGGGACTAGACTTAAATCTTTGGCATCAATCCCATGATGATTGCCAGTGCCTTCCAAAACCTTGAACTTTTCTTCTAGCCATCTGTAGCGTTCATCTAACTACCTTGCAGCTTCAGCTTTCAAATCCTCCTTTTCCACCATATCTAGATCAGGAACGAGAGGATTAGTAGGATTGTCACCCAAATTGAATCCCAAACCAGCCGAGAAATTCATATGGATACCAGCATCAATCGGCCCATGTTGAGGCCTCACAGTGACAGATGGCCTTCTAAGAGGTGCCTCAGTTTGTAGTGGCACATGAGTCGGAGTAAAACCTAGAGGTGGACCCTCATTTTCCTCTTCAGTGATAGCTATAGGAGCCTTTCCTTTATCAGTGGCTCTCAGTAACTGAGCCATTTCAATCATCATGTTCCTCTGAGCTTCCAACATTTGCTCCCTCATCTCATTCTGTATTTTAGCCAACTGCTCTTGCAACTAGTCTTGCATATCCTTTTGCAGTTGCTCAAGCCTTTGATCCATGTTTTTAGTTTTAGTACGAGTGTCGTAAGGATGTGTGATTTCCAGATTTCCTTTTTTACCTTTAGAAGTAAACTTTAACTAATCAGGGTCTTTCTATAACTTTGAATGCAAATGATGTGATGAAATGCTATGAGATGCAAATGCATGAATGCAAAAAGAATATCGATTCTGGTTCAACTTCATTTAGAAGATTTTATTTAGAAAAAGAATATCTTTACATATAAGAGGATTACAAATACGCTTTCGCCCTAAGGCCCAAAGCTTTAACTCTATCTAATAAAAGGGCTAACTCTCATCCTACAACCGACGATGATGAATACATCAGACTCAATACATCAGCTCGAATTGCCAAGTCTTGCATATACTCAGCAACCTCTCGAATCTGGGCTATGGCCTCTCCAATGACATGATCCCTTTCTCTGACCTGTCCTCTAGCCTGATATAGCTCTCCCTTCAGATAATCTTCTTGCACCTTGAGCTGCTCAACCCGGAGTTCACCGTCATGCAATGCTACTTCCAAATCCTCAACCTTGCTCTATTGCTCCTTTAACTCGACCGTAGAATTATGGTTTTGGTGCCAACGCAGGGATTTTCCAAGCTCAAACACCTTAGTCTTTAATCATTTATTCTCTTCCTCTAATGCCAAATTCTGCACTTGCATCTCGTGGAACTTACTCTCCCAATACTCGGCTCTAGCCTTTTCCTCTTGGACTTCTTTCTGCAACTGCTCCGAAGATCCTCCTACTCTCGCCTTTCTCAAGGATACTTGTGCCCTTTTGTAATGCTCTTTTAGATCATCTCGATCTTCCTCAATCTTCCTCTTTTTCTTCCTCAATTTCTCGGCCTCCATCTTTTGAACCTCGATGTCCAAACTCAAGTACATCTTCTCTTCTTCGAGCTTTGCTATCCTTTTCTCAAACTCCAAGCTTTTTATCTCGAACTCCTGCTTCATAATTTCTAACTCTGAGGGCCTTGCTCGCAAATATTCCTCCATTGGTCGAGCTCCTTCCACATTTGGCTTAGGGATATTATCATTCACCCTTCTACCTCTCCATTCAACAAATTCTGGCGTGGTAGTAGGGCTAATAGCTACTCCTTTCAATCGACAAGTCTTCTTCCAAGCACTAGAAATTTCGCTAACCCTCCTCTTGTAATCGGCTCCTCTATACATAAATTCACTTTGAGCCAACCCATGAGTCGCTGGTACGGACTGTCTCAACCCATGTTGCCTTAGTACAAGCAATGGGGCATAACCAATGGCACTCCAAATTCCCAATAGGGGTACCCAATCAAAACTGCCGCATCGGTAAAGAACCTCGCCAGGCATCATCCATGGAGCTCTCGACTCGACGTCTTTCGACTGAAGATTCTGAAATAACGCCATCCAATTTTCTTCTGAAACATCAAATCTCCTAGCTGAAACTACTATATCTTTCAACGGTGAATAATCCTCGAAGAAAACCCGACAAACCACCCTATCTATCAACTGAAAATGACTGTAGAACCAAGCCAAAAGTAACTGAGCACATCCTATAAACTCGCCACTCCAAATTTCCTACATGCACCTAAAGACACTGAATGTTTCCGCTAGAATTGCAGTGACGTATGACCTTTTATCGAGTTGATGAAAAAGATCCGTGGTTGCCTCATCCACATATCCCAAAGCCCTAGGGAAAACCATAAATCCATATAAACTTAAGGCAAAAACATCTACTTTCTTCTTCTCATCAGGGTGTGTCAGAATCAGATCTTTCAAAGCGTCCCACGAAATGCATTTGCACTCACCCTTTTCTTTGATTCGGGCCGTGGCTCACTGCTCGGTCATCCCCGTAATAATCATCAATTTCTTCCAAAAGGTAGGGACACAAGGAGCTCGAGAATAGATCCTATCATTCTGAAATCGGGGACAACAAAGTAAAGCAGTGTATTCTTCCACAGTAGGTACCATGTCTACTTCCCCAAAAGTAAAGCAATTGTACACATGGTTCCAAAACTGAGCGAGGGCTCGGAACAAGTGTTCATCTACCTGAACACTGAGCAAGTAAGGTAAGTCTCCGTAATTACCGTACAATAACTGTTTGGTCTTATTGCCCCACTGATCCCAAATCTCCTTAAGCTCTTGGAGATTATTCTGTGTGACACTGATGCGAGTGTAATCTGACAGCTCCGACATATACCCCGTAACTATACTATCTCCCTTTTCTAGTTGAGTTTGCTCAGACCATCTATGAACGTTGGCGTTGTCCTCCACTCTATCAAGAAGTCCGTTCTCCATAATAAAACTCTCTAACTTAGAAACTGACCGTGAATCGATACCTTTGTAAATGCAAAATGTCATGCAAACAAAAGAAAAGAAAAAGTCAGTATCACATGATATCAATAAATCTCAAGAATAATTTATAAGGGTAATATCTAAAGCTTAATTCTAACTAAGTTGAGCTCTTACGATTTTTTCTATATGAGGTTGGTTCTAAAGTTTGAGGTACCTGAACCAACAGATTCCTCGATCCTCACCCATTATAGGCTTATTTGAATCGAGTTCAGTTCAGAGGAATACATTTCCCTATGGCTACACGGAGATAAAAATCTCACGAAACCATAAGTACGGATGTATCCCGAAAGTGATCCACTATCCTGCACGGAGACGAAAACCTCACGAAGGCGTAGCTTCTCACTCCCACTTAAGGGCGTGACCACAACGGTTATGCAAATGCAATGCGTGTTAGAATATAGCAACACATGCAATAATACAAACACATGTAATGCAAAGAAGATTAAATTTTAAATTTTTTAATTTCTGACATTAAGACAAGAGATAATCAATTACACGGCTCGACTCTCTTATTAGTCCCCAGCGGAGTCGCCAAGCTGTCGAAACCATTTTCAAATCGAGTTTTGGAAAATGGGAATCGATTTTAAAAAAATGAAAACGGGAGTCGCCACCAATCTTTTTAGGTGTGATTGGGTCACCTTTAAAACATTTTGTTTTAAAATTATTAGTTTTGGTCCACGAAATAAAAGAACGGGTTCGGGAGTCGGTTACATACGAGGAAGGATTAGCACCCTCGTAACGCCCAAAAATTGGTACCTAATTGATTATCAAATGTCTTTAATGTCGGAAATTTAAAAAAATTTTAAGATGTAATCCTCTTTAAAATACTTTGATTTTGAAAATTTGGGTTCACTTGTATAAAAACAGTGACACTAAATTAACCTTTTGGAAATCCTTATCTCGAAACGACAAATCGCCACATCCAATAAGTTAGGACGCAACGCTTTGAAATTCCAAGACAGTTACTCGTATTTTGAAAATCTTAAAAACCTAGAAGGGTACTTGACTATTCGAACGTAACGAGAAAAGTTGCAACCCAATAAGTTAGGGCACTACTTTCTCGAAACTTCCAAACACCAAGCATTGCCCTTGTATTTTCTTGAAAACCTTGGGGCCTTACTTTTTAAAATGATGCGTGAGGAATTGTATTGTACTATAAATCATACATAGTAACATATCATTGTAGTGAATAAATAATACATGCATTTTAACAAAATGATAGCAATAATATAAAGATCAGGCATTAGACACATACATATAAAATGATACACATAAAGCAAGTAATATGCATACAAAGATATATATATATATATATATATAACATGTATCGAGAATGAATAAACAAAATATACAAACATACAAAATAATAATTAAATGATACATGATATAAAAGAGCAATAAATAATGTATGATATACAAATAGAAGAAATATAATGTCAATATGCATGTTTACAAAATATAACATATAATTATAATAAAAATAATAATTTAACTCATACATGATACATACAATATAAAACATATAGAAGAACTAAAAAAATAAAATGATTGATTGCTAACAAAATATACATACAATTAAAAATAAGACATTTCATAACAATTTTAAAATAGTATTTAATATATAATATATAATAACAAGAATAAAAGAATAATAATTATAGAAAAATAATATATAATAAATAATAATAATATATATAATAAAAATAATACTCATAATAAAATAATTTTATAATACATAATATAAAATAAGGTTAAAAATAAAACAAATATATATATAAAACATATATATAATAATAATAAATATATAATGGTTAGATTTAAGTTCAACAAAGTTACAGGGGTAGATTTTAAAAAAATAAAACTAAATTAAGGTCCTAATTAAAACACACATAAAACAAAAGGGACTCATCGGGCAAATCGCCCTATTCCCAAAATGGTACCGTTTCCAGAATGTAGTAACTGTTAGGACTAAATTGAAACTAAAATAAAACAATAGGGGCAAATCATAAATAAAATAAAGCGTAATTATAAACTAAAAAGGATGGAAGGACTGATTGGGTAATTAACCCGGGTAATCGGGTCAACGCGCGAATCCCCTTCCTTAATACGACATCGTTTTAAGCTTATTGACTTAAGCTGAAACGACGTCGTTCTGCTGAGGCTATATAAGCCAAAATATAACCAAAAAAATCATTTAGAAATCCTTTTAAAAAAAACCTAAAGAAATCCTCTGAGGCTCTCCTGCCCTCTGAGCTCTGGCCCTAGGCCAGTTTGCTCTGTTCATCGGGCCTCCATGCCTAGTCTCACGCGCCGTCGCCGACTTCGCCATACACGACGGTCCGGGTTTGAGAAACTTCATTTTTCGGTGCCAATCTAAAGGTAGATTTCTCTCCTTTATTTTGATATAATACATGCATGCTGTTTATAAGAAAATAAAAGAAAATATAAATGGCAGAGTAAGAACAATCGGTCACCTTTATTTCTCTGTGAAATACTTTTAGTATATTATTAAAGATACTCGATGTACAGTACTTTTTGGTATATTCTCCTATATCTCCCTCCCCTCCTCCTACAAGGGTTACAAAGGTCTTTTTATAGCCACTGATTTGTTACATAAGGAAAGAAATCTCTGATTTCTTTCTATTTCTTGTCTACTGTATCTTTGACCATTATCTGCTGAGTTTCCTTTTCCATTTTGCAGGTACCCCGACGATCTCGGTGTTAACGGTGGTACCAAGGCTAGTGGGGAGGCCTGAGATCGCGGAGCTGGACGGTCGCAAGAGAAATGAACGCATTGATGGCGCGTCAGTGTGCATTGATGGCCTCGATCTGGGGGTTGAACCGACGCTCCCCGAAGCTTCCAGAAGCTATTGCGGCACTGTAAGGCGAGAGCTAGGTTTAGAAACCCTAGCTGATGATGTTAGGTTTTGGGCCTCCGAGAGTTTGGGTCATTTGGGTCTAGTTTAAGTCTAGGCCTGTTGGGTATTGGGTCTGTGTATTTGGGCTAGTTTAGTGTATCTGGATAGGATGCAAACGGGCTTAGCTGAATTGTTTTAGTTTTGGGCCCATGGTTTGGGCTTTGTAACCTGGACTTTTTAAATAAACAAACAAACATTTATTTATTCATTTCTGTATTTTGGTTTTGGTATTAAGGCCCGGACAAATTTGGGCTCTTACATTGATTATTTATTGAATGATTTTTATTATGTATGATTATGTATATAAATATATAAATTTTTTATTAATAAAAATTCGGATTATAGAAATACCACTAAGTTTATACTCAGCGTACGGTTGTTTCCGTTCGCAGGTTAGGTTAAAGTTCAATGTTGAATCAGCATCCAAAGCTGATCCCGAACTCAAATCACATGGTGAAGTATTTTTACTTTTGAAAATGGCATATACCTAGGTTGTCTTTTTGAAGTTATTTAGATATGTGAATATTAATGGTGTATAAGATGATATTGGTTGATCTATATATATATAAACATATGTCTTATAATATATCCATTTAAATGGTTTTAGTTTGAATTGATTGAATGGTATTTAAATGGATTGATTAGATAACTTATGTTAGATATCTATGAACATACATGAGTTAGATTATTATATTGATAATTCTAACTTGTTTTAGAAGTATTTAATCATGTTTTGGACTGGTTGAAAAATTGAAATTTTGAGTTGATTGTTGTTCAAGGTTTGTAGGGTTGGTAAACTTGATATAAAAGGCTCACTTTGAGTCCACATGGTATAGAACATGGGCGTATGGCCAGATCGTGTGAGAGACACGGCTTACACATAGGCATGTGAATAGGCTATGTGTCCCCTGCATCTTAAAAATGCAAAACAGAATGCTCAAGAAATTACACACGGGTAGAGACTGGGGCGTGCGTCTCGGCTGTGTTAGGCACACAGGCTCTGCACACAAACGTGTGGCTAGCTGTGTGGCCTAAGTCAAAGAGTTACACGGGGTAGGATACGGTCTAAAGCAACCACATAGGCGTGTGAGCCCTGCACCTAGGAAAATTTTTGAAATTTTATGAAATATTCTCTAATCTTTTGATTAAGTCCCGATTAGTTTAGAACACGTGTTTTGGGCCTCGAGAGCTCATTAAAAGAACATTGTGATTAAATTATGATGTATATGTTAAATATATATATATATATATGTGATTGCTCATTTTTGTTCTGAACTGTCTATAATGCCTCGTAACTCTGTTCCGAAGATGGATAAGGGTTAAGGGGTGTTACATGTTAAACCCCCAGTTGTAGGAACGGGCAACTTGCAGATCAGTTAGTAAGGGCAAGTACATCAAGTGGTCTTTATTATTATTGGAATCCAGCATAAGTACCCCCTATAAGTTGTGGTATATAGGCTTGAGCAGCCTGTATCTTCTCCCTCGCAGTTGCATAATTCGATAATGTTTCAAAATTTACCTTCAGCATTAAAAATTTTAAACTTGTAAATTTAACTGTCCTATCACCGAGAGAGCATCCAAGCAAGTCATAGTAGAGCGTCGTAGGATTTTCTATGTGGCTTGAACCGGTTAACCCATCATCGTCTATGGGAGCCCTAATTGCATTGCGACATCCTCCAATGTGATGGTGCATTCCCCCACATGGGAAATTAAATATGTGCGTCAACTAGTGTTGATATTAATTCGCCCCTTAACTCAAACTCACGGATTAATGTCGTTGATCCAAATCCCGTGGCATCTAGGTAGGGCATAATCTGTACGTCTAGCCGGTAGCTCGAACCATGGCCATGCAACCTCAACATGCAGTACACACCCTAATCATATAAAATTACAAAATTGGTTAAGATTTCACAATTAAATTAAAAGTTACGTGCAACTATTATGAAAAATACGTGCAACAGTAAAACATTGTCTTATCGGCAAATGGATCGTCCTTGCTGTGTGATCTTCTACAGTAATTAAAGAATCCATATCGATATCTGCACAAACAATTAAAATTTTAATCATCGACTTAACAAATAAACAATATAAAAATAATGGCAACTAATTTTTTAAGCCCATTTTTGTAATCAACAAAAATCTAATTACTCAAATGAACACATAATGTTCACTTTTATATCTTAAAATATACAAATTATTATTAAAATAAAAAAAATAGTAATCAAACCAATCTTAATATTATTTTCAACACAAATCTATCTTAATACAAAATTCTAACAATTGTAATAATTCTACTAAAATAAACATGCACTACCAAACCTATCTTAAAAAAAGCATACACTACAAAATTGGCATACACCATTCTATTTTCTTTTAAAAAAACATACTATTACAAATATCTAAACTAACACAATTCTAATTATTTTCAAATTTAACATATTATTACAGAAAAAATAAATAAATGCCTTAATACTAAAATTATACTAATAAAATAAAATAAAATATACCTTTCTTTTGATTTTCGTGAGGATAATTAGTACTAACCTTTTAACAAAATAACATGCCTTAATACTAAACTACTTCTAAGTTAACTAATTATACTAAAAATAAAAATAAAACATACCTTCCTTTTGATTTTCCGAGTGGGGGACCTTCAGTAGGAGCTCTTGATTTTTTTTTCTTCTTTAAATTAATGTATGTGAGGGTTGAGGACCAAACCAATCCCCTTTTATAATTATAAAAATAATATAATAATATTAATTTTTTTTATTAAAGCTAAAAAGAAAACACTGAAATTTTATCGTGTACTAGAACTTAGAATCATGACCGATGGGTCACATCAGTGGAAGCTCGATAGCACCGGCCTAATGGCCTGCCACCAATGTGACCCGTTGGTCATAGGCATGTAGACGGCACCAATAAAAAAATATTTTTTTTCCGTTTTAAACATATAAAAGTACCCTGTATTTTTTGTGTCAAATACTGGTGCCGTCGATTGCTCAGGCGGCACTTAAAAAATATTTTTTTATAAAATGTGATGATTGAAGCAATGATTGGTGAAAGGGGAGAGGGGGTGCCGCCGATTGCTCAGGCGGCACCGGTGGTGCACTGTTGAATTTGTCTAGATATGTAAATAACGGGTGATTATTCTATTTCAGTATTTATTTTATTATTTCATATTATTTGGGTAAAAAAACTTTTTTTCTTCTTATTCAGTTTCATTCTTATTTTTCTTCTTCACCAACACCCTTCATTTTCCACCTTAAAACTCAAATCCTAAGATCTCCGAGCAAGCTTCAATTTCAACACAACGTTAGTCTCATTAGCAGTATTAGCATACCAAATAAGGTGGGGCGGTGGTCGTTGTTGGTCGTTGGCCATCGATGTAAAAGCAAGGCGGTTAGGGTAGGAAAAAAGTAAAGAAGAAAAGAAAATGAGAAAGAAAAGAAAAAAAGGGCACGCGACGTGGTAGCGCACGAGGGGCTAGCGCTGCCACGTCAACAAAAAAGTAACAACGTTAGACTCAGGTACCAATATAATACATAGAAAAAATGTTTGAGGATCAATCTAGAGAAAAAAAACCATAAATACCAATCTGTGAGAAGTGGACAAGTTCAATTACCAATTTTATATTTAATCATTAATTATAAGAATTTAATAGTAAGTTCTGATGAAGATTAGGTCATCCAAGGTTCGGATGGTCATCTTGGGATGGTAAACTTTCAGCTGACCACCTGACTTGTTGGTGGTAAGCTTACTGTTCGGACGCTTTTTTAACTTGTCAAGTGTTTCGATGTAGATAGGGTTAACACATTTTAATTTCAATGGAAGGACATTTACCTTGAAAGCATAGCAAAAACCAAAACAGAGACCGGGAATGATCAAAATGGTAATCGACTGCGAATAAGATTGTAAAATCTCTGTTAATTTCCTTTTCATGCCTTGCCCAGAGAAGAAAAGTAAGAGAAAAACGATACACAAAAAAGCACTTGCCTGCATTAGGTTGGTTTTAGGGTCTGTTCCTTTGAAATTTCCTCTTCTTTTTTTTTTTTCCCCCTAATTCAGTTTCTCTTTATATATAAGGACATTAAAGGTGGCAATGGAGGAAATAAATAATTACTTCACTGTGGGTTTAAAAGGGCAAGTTTTCCTCAGCTAGTTAATGATGATTATTACTCAAGGTGTTCTGTGTTAAAGAGAAATCAAAAAATGGGAAATCACAATGATATATATCTTCAAATAAGCTACAAACAACTATGATGACGATGTATGGGATGCTTCATAATAGCCATGAAATTGTAAGGAATACGACATATTCTTCATCCCATCGGAAATCTGTGTTTTTGATAGAATTTAAAAAAGTCCACGACCAAAACAGAAACAATTAAAAACACTAATGCCTAAATTGAACTTTTTTTATAGTTAAGTGACCAAAATATAACACAATAATAGTTGGTTGACCATTTATATAGTTTATCATAATTTATAATATACATATTAAAAATTATTATGATAAAATAATAGTAAATGATATAAAAAAATTATTAATTAATTATAAAAACAAATAAATAATTGATGATAGAATAAAATAGTAAATTTTATAATTACAATTTTAAAATTTTATATAACTTATTATTTAAGAATACTAAGTCTATACTCCGTCAACAGTTCTTAGCTTTTACGTTCTCTTCATTTCCATTCTTCATAATCTCTGACTCTCCATCCCGACTAGGTGAATGAGCCTTCATAACAACCACCCTACTTCCTTTTGTACTCCTCCCTTGTTGTACACTATATCTACAAAATTCCAGTTACAATAACTCAATTATACTAGTGAATGTTAATTGTTATATATTAGAACAGGAGGGGCAAACTTGTATAGCAGATAAGTATTGTGACTCAGGGTTGAAGAAATCTATAATTCCTATTTATGATTAATATGTTTTTAGAACTAAATTGATAAAATTTATAAATATAAAAATTTAATTTATTAAATTGTTTAAAATTAAGATCAAATTGTTAGAATGTGTAAGTGCTGAAGACTAAATATGTAATTTTACTCAATTATAAAAGCCACATCATCACTTCTTTTAAATTGTTAACTAAAGGTGACTAAAACAAAAACGATTAAAAACGTTATTGTCTAAATTAAAAAATTTTATAATTGGTAAACAAAACAGAAACGATTGAAAATGTTAGAGTTTAAATTGAAAATATTTTTTAATTGAATGACCAAAACAAAACGTGCTAAGAATTGGGTCATGCTTTGTAAATTTACCCTATAAATTATTATTGCTACATTCATTCTTAATATTTATTTTGAAAATGATTAAATTTATTAATATTCACTGTGTTTGGTGTCAGCTATAAGCAGATCCAAATAGTCATGAAGTTACCCCCTTATTAAGCAATAAATACCCCCACCCTTAAAATCTAAAAAATACTTAAGCATGATGAGGTTGAATCCCAAAGCATTATATAATTTTTATCATCCTAATTTTATCATCTCAACTCAAACCAAGTTTAATTATTTTTATCAAATTTTACAAATTTATTACATAAAATTTCAATCCTTATTGTAATTCTGTCCAAACATAGGATTTTTATACTCGAGCTAATTCAACATCAACATTTTATCTTAGCCTAGCCCAAAATAAAATTCAGGGTCAAATATTTACCCAACTCTATATTGAAAGGGCTTAACCTCGGATTGTTGAGCTTGAATATTACAAAAATGTCTACCAAATGAAGTTTGTAGAAGTATAATTTTAGCCCTTCACCAAGTATCTGTTTGTCTTTAAAATTGGATGCCATTTGCACACAAGAAACAGAAAATTGACAAAGCTTTACAGAATATATATATTATATAAAGAAACAAAGGCCTAACTCCAAAGAAAATAATATGGTAGCATGGAACATAGTCTTTAGGAGCTTGTTTGGTAGACACCGAACTATTTGGATAAATCATTTAGTTGGTCAAAGTGTTCCACCAACAGGTACTCGTCAAAAAGTATCAGATTGGAGGGACCATCACCTGAAACATCCTTCAACTTCATTAAAACACGCAACTAACCATTCATATATACATGTATTTGTGTATGTATGTATGTATGTATGTATGTATGTATATCTTCAGCAAAGTGCGGGAAACTCATTTCGAGACTGGCTAACCTATGGTGGCATCATCATCTTCTTTTATTGAGCCAAGAGTTATAAAAGAAAGGGGCGTATAAAGGTTTGAATGGTTAATGCTGAGATACAAAAGTGCCTTCTAGGCAACAATGTGTGAAAATAGTTAGGAAACTCACTTTAATCACTTTGCATTTCCAGAGTAGATGCCAACAAAGTTAATATCATATAGAAGAGTTGCATTGGCAGGTATGTTGCAGTCGCCTAAATAAAGAAGATCATGGAGTCAGTGAGGTAATTGTCACAACGATGATTGTCTAACAACACATCCAGTTATATCTGGGAACTAACCGGAAAAGCATCCCGCAGGTTCTGGTCCATATGCTAAGTTTGGTGGAATCTGAAGCCTACGTTTTCCACCTGTGTCAAAATCAACATCATAAACAATTACCCTACAACAATATGAGAGGAAATAAAGTCATGCTAAAAGTAATATGCAGTGTCTCGGAATCGTACCAACAAGCATAGGAGGGACTCCTTCACCCCCTAAAATTCCCTGGTCCAATCCCTTAATGACCTGAAATGAAGGCATGGTATGAACTTAAATTAATGACCTGAAAGGAAAGATTGACAGTAGTATATCAGCAATAGACGAATCTATGGGGGCAAATGTACCTTGCCAAGACCAATTCGCATGGTGAGAGGTCTAGCACGTTTATAGCTACTATCAAAGACTATCCCATCAGCAAATCTTGCAGTGTAGTGAATCTATGCAAAGAACAAATTAGAGAAAATAGTGTTAATTCGATAAATCTGATGTTCACATATTTTGCAGTGTCTCATGTCAATATGAATCATTCAATGCATTCATATTATAATATATCGATATTTACACATCTGGGTCTTCAAAAAATTGCCATGGCAAGTTTCTACCCTTTTGGATTTGAAGCCTAAAATATGTTCATGGTAAGTAGTAATGCTATTGAGTTCCTCATTCATGTGCATATCTACTTTGGCTGTAACATTAATTGTAGCATCAACCAATAACCAACAAAAAGATTAATCTGAAATCAAGAGATGAATTTACATTGACAAGCTCTCCACGTGGAGCTTCCACACCAGACCCTACAATAACATCACAGTAACCAAGACCAGATTTGGCATAGTTGAGCTCACATTGAGGTTCCCCCACAGTTGCAAAATACTCGATCCTGGTGGCATCAGCCTCCAATGGTGAACAAGCAAGAAGTGAAGCTGCTAAAAGCCCAACACCCACATTGAAAACACATTGTTTCACAACAGGTTTTGAGTTGAAAGAGAGTTTGGGTTCGTTGGGAGGTGGGAGTGGCGTGGAAGAAGAGCAAGAACAGGAGAAGGATGGTGATGAAGTGTGCTTAGAGTTGGAGAAACGATGGGTCAATGGCTTTGCAGTTGCAATGGCTAAAGCAGAGGTCGCCATTTTTCCTTTTTTATGATTCTTTGGATTTGGAAAGCAAAATTTTCTAAGCGGAGAATTCGGATAGAAAAAATAAATGATCTACTTTTGCAGGAAATTCTGTTCGTGGGATATGGATAAGATTTAGGCTTTCATTTATAATTACACTGATGTTAAGTAATCCGGATTAGGGGGAATCCATAACAAATTTTAGGGTTGGTAAGAAATTTTAATTTTTTATGGTCTGTATTTTTATAATTTTTAAAGAATTAAATTAAATTTTTTAATTTTAGAGAGGCTAAAGTACAATTTTATCTTTACTAATTTAAAATTTTTTTTAAAAATTTAAGAGGTTAAATAAAAATTTTACATTTTACGGGGGCCGGGGCCCTGTCAGCCCCTCTAAATTCGCCACTGATTCGAATTAACTTATTTTTATAAGTTATTGTACTTTGTTCAAATTAAATTTAAAACATTATAATTAATATATGTTATTCTGATTTTGTATAAACATATAATCACTTATACTAATTAAATTAAAAATATTTTTATTATAAAAATCAAACTTTGTATTAAATATTGTGTTAAATGTAGATTATTTTAAGTTAAATTATTATTATGGTCTCTCTACTATGTTTAAATTGTAGATTTATCTATACTTTAATTTGACATAATTTGATTCATCTACATAATATCATTAATTCGTCAAAATAGTTGACACTCTTAATTACTACAGTTAAAACGTTGATGGAGAATTTTTTCTTAAAAATATTCATTCCATCTTTTTTTTTTATTTTATAGAGTAAAGGTATCCTCCATGTCCGTTTTTAGGGTCCATAGAGATTAATCCTTCTAGGATTTGTAGTTGTCCCCTTCCAACAATAAAATCTTTAAGGTTCGAACTTGAGTCTTCTCTTGGGAGTAAAATGTATCTTACCATTACACTCAATACTTATTGGTCTCGTTACAACTTATCATGTCAAAAAAAGAAATTTTGTGTTAGAAATGTTTTTAAAAGAAATTCACATAATCATTTTAATTAAAATAGTTTAATTATTTGGAAAAAATAATATCAAAAGGTAGATGACTAAATTATGTCAAATTAATATATAAAAATTAAATCTCAAACATGAACATAGTAGAAGATAGTGTAATGTGTTAAAATCTCTGGTACTATTCCAAGTCTTGGTATAGTGAAATATAGAAGAAAATTTGAAGATTAGTTTTACAATTGTAGCCTCAAAGATTGTTTTGATTCTTAACAGAGGAAATTTGAATGAATTATTGTGAATATGAGATTTTGGTATAAAGGACTAAATTGTAAGGTTGAAAAAGTTAGAGACGTTAGTGTCATTTAATCAAATTGACGAAATAAGGGTTAATAATGATTGTGGAGCATAAAGATGACTTGGATTGGGTATTAATTTTATGGAAGGCACTTTGGGGATTAAATGGAAAAATTAAAAAGCACAGAGGCTTAACGTGAAATTTCCCAACAAGCGAGAAATGAGACAAATAGCATGAAGTAAGTGTCTTATCATTAATATTTGTAAGTAACGGTAAAAAAAATACAGATTTATGGGATTCAATTGAATAAATGTGAAAGTTTAGGGATTAAATCATAAATTTTTATTTTTAAAGAAAAAGGTTCTAAATGCAAAACTATGTATGGACAACTAATAATTATAATTGAAAATTATAAATCAAGGAAAATAGGTTTACTTTTCAAGATTGATTGTTAGGAATCAAAACCTTTGAAATTTGTTAAGAGATTAGAGAGAAGTTTGTGAGAAAATGTAAAGAGAAATTTCTATCATGAAAATGGCTATCCAAAACCGCTCCCCCCAAAAAAAAAAAAAACAAACATCTTCAATTTCCCTCAATGGTTTATTTATGAATGAGTCCTGGGGGTAATTACCATTTAAAACCTTTTATGATCAAAATCTAACTTTTGCCTATTCACACATTAACCCTAATAATTTTATAAATTTTACGATTTAATTCTTACTTCATTAATAAAAGCATAATTATCGCACCAATTAATAACTAATTAATAACCCACGACTTAACTCGAAACTCATTTTTAGAAAACTCTCATTTGATTTTCCAAAATAGCTCGATTCATGAAAAATAACATAATGGAATAAGCATATAAACATCAACATCAAGATAAAAGCATAGCATATCACAACTAAATCATCGCCCCTGTTAACGAACATGAAACAATGACCGGATGCATGAAAAATACTCGAACACCCTAAATAGTGTGCACAAGCACCAAGTGAATAGCAGTACTCCAATGAAACAATGAACGTATACATGAAAAATACTCGAACACTCTAAATAGTGTGCACAAGCACCAAGTGAATAGCAACACTCTAAATAGTGTGCACAAGTACCAACTGAATAGCAATACTCCAAAGTAAGGTTGTTAAAATTTCGATAAAATTAAATTAATTGATTGAACTGATTTAATTCAATTAATCGGTCGGTTAAAATTTTTTTAAAATTTCGGTTAATAGTTAATTCATTTCAAAATTAGATAATTAATCGAACTTAATAAATAATATTATATATTATATGTATTAAGTTGTTACTAATTTGATAAATTTGGTTAATTCGAATAATTCGGTCAAATGAACATTATCAATTTATTTATTTTATATGTTTTATACTTGTTTTAACAAAAAGAAAAACAAAACATATAAATTTCGGTTAACTGACCAAATAAACAGAAATATTTCGGTTCGATTAATTTTTCTTTGAAAAATTTCGACTTGGTTAATGATTAAAGGATTAAAAAGTTTGGTTAATTTGATTAGTACTAATTCGATTCGGTTAACCATTTGAATACCCCTACTTCAAAGTGTGTATAACATGACTTCCCTAAGCACTCCAAGAATGCACACAAGTGCCTAATATAACTTGCACAAGCGTTAATGATAAATGCACACAAGTATCTATTATAAGCTCCCAATCTCAAATATTTCCTATAGCATGCAAATTATACCCAAACATTTCCCGAGTAATTTAATAACACAATTTAACATTTAAAATTGGTATAAAATAAAATAAAATAATCCAAAAACATGCTTTCTCCATAGTTTATCATTCATCAACAATATAACTAGAACATATACCATTTCATTTCAAGATCATTGAAGTCAACACTTAACATATCATACTCCAACAAGATTTTAAAGTCACTCAATACAACAATAATGTAATCATCACATATTCCTGAGCTAATCAACTTAATTCAACATATATTGGAAATTGACTTTTAGTGAGCACAAACTGAAACCGTTACGCTTCCATAATTTTTTCCTTCCCTTTGGACTTAGGTGATACCAGCTACCTCCTTAGTTACAATTATACATAAAAAAAAAAACTCTGTAAAGCAAATTAAGAATCATAATAAAACATTTTAAACTGCTAAATATATTAATGAAATGTGAATCGATATAGCAAAAATATATTCCGCTTCCTAGAACCATTTAAGGGGACTTTAATCTAAGCTTATCGAAGCTACAATCTCACATTATGACTATGCCTACAACCTAAAAATCATTCTAGAAACACTCTATTTCTAGCAAAATCTGAAGATTACTAAGCTTATCTCTCAAGAACTCAACTATGGCATATCTCAAGAACTTGCTCCAATCTAATTCAAATTTGAAATTTACTATTCTCACATGATTCTAAACTCTAAATCATCAAGAAACTAACTTTAAAACATCAAGAAATCAACAGAACTGAAGCTCCCTCTCTCTTGCATATACCAAAACGACACGTGAAAGAAGAAGAAGAAATAAGGTGAAAGGGTTGAAATCAATTTTATGATGATGGAAATAAAAAAGTTTATGATTAGAAAAACACATTACCTTGTTAAAAATAAGAGATTTGCTCAAGAAAATTTTCAAAAACTCATCACCTCCCTTCTTCCAAAAACCAACGACACTAGAAGATGAGAGGGAAAACGTTAAAATCAAACTTTAGATGATGAAAATGATGAAGAAAATGTTTTGAAATTATACTTACCTTGTTAGATTTTGAATTGAAATCAAGATTCAAGGAAAGTGAGGCGAAGAGTTGAGAGAATTTTCGTTCGTGAAATTGAGTGAAAAATCGTGTAAATGGGTTGAGAAAGCCGTCCCCTAAAACAACTTTTAGCAAATGGTATTTTTGCTCTCATACCCTTAGTATATTTACCACATAAGGATCTTTCCTATCTCTAATCCATATTTCTAGTCTTGTGACATTGACCCCTCTAATTTTATTATTCTGACAATATGGTTTCTAGGCCAAAAATCTAAATTTCTAATAACCAACTAAACATGGAAACTTAAAAATTACAACTAACAAATTAACAAATCAAAATCCAACCCCACACGAATTCACAAAAACCTTTCAAATTAATTTTCCAAAATAACTCAATTTAAAATTTTCAACATTTCCGGACCAACCAAAAATTTTGAATTGTTACAAAAAAGCATTTGCAATTTTTGAATTTTGGGTATTCATATTTTTTTATTTAGGTTTTAACAATTTTTTTTTCTAGAAGTCTCATGATCAGTCTAGTGGCGAAGTGTTGTTCAACCAAAATCTACTCAAAGCCTTCAAAGGGATAACTGGAGACTTTATTTAGATAGCTCTATTTGGGTGTGATGTATGCGTTTATAGTGTGAATATGTCCCTATCATGTGGATTTGAGTATTAATCCTTTAATTATATTATATATAAATTTTAATATATTTGTGCATTTTATTGTTTTCACATTATTTTTCGTGTTAGGTTTTGGTATAGTTTATCATAAAAATTTGGTTGCGTTTGGCTAATGAAGCCTTGATAGTGTTGGTAATGGCTGAGGTCTTAAGACATTTAGTGATTAAATTCATATTCTATTGTGTATGTACGAATGTATGGATTCTAAATTCATATTTTATTTTAATTTTAAGTCCCACTATGTGTAGTCTTTATCTGAATTATTATGGTTTAGGATTGGACATATTCAAACTATCAATTCATCCATTTGTACATTATAATAGTTTGATTTTAATCGTAATTATACAAATGCATTGATTTTAATTGTAATTTAATTTGTGTATTGCATTAATTGATTCTAATTATAATCATAAAGATGTATTGCTTGTAATTGTAGATTATACCTTTAAAACAATAGTTTGTGTTTCAGTAGTATTGTATATTAATTTGCCTTATGTGTTACATAATTTTTTATATTAATTTAGGTTATAGAAAAGATTATATATTTGTATAATTTTTCGTGTAATGAACGTTTTATGAATTTTATAAGATATTTTACATGCAAATATTTAACTATGTAAATTTAACAAGTTTATGACCTTATTTATCACAACGAACGACAGTGAAAAGTTGAGATGATCAGAACAATGTTTAGCTCGATGGAACCTGAGCCTATCCTCTGTATTCCATTGGTACAATATGCTCAGGCGGACACACGGATCTAGCAAGGGGAGGGTTCTGGTAAGTATTCGGTGCGGAGCGAATATAAACTCCTAGTGGCTGGGTTTATAGATGATGGGTTGACTACACAGGACAAGGCATGGTATTAAATTGCGGTCGCAACGCAGTATAATGGCCGCATCGTAACAATTTTGAAGATCTCCGAGAAGCAATATTGGTGCAACGCGATGAGGGAATCGCATCACGACTTTTGCGGTCTAAAGCCGTTACGTTACACCGCAACATGCAATATTTTGCGCCGTAACACCGCAACAAACTTTCAAATTATCTGAAATATGAAATCACATAGATGAAACACTTAGATATTTTTAGACTTAGCAAAAAAGAAAAAAAATGATGTTAAGTAATAACAAATATTTAACTTATGAAATATCCTTGTTTGATCCTAGGAACATTATGAAAATTGTTTGATCATTGGAACATTTAAAAGGCTTCCAACATTATACTTACATTAAATCAACAAATTGCATGTCTACTGTCACTTTTTTCTTAGCAGTGATTATCGGGTAAAGCTTTATTTGTGATTACTTTAGGATTTGAATGGCATACACATACTTTTCTTTTAGACTTTTTGCATTGCTATTTTTGCGGTTGCTTTTTTCAATAATAAAATGAATATTGACTAAGAAAAAAAAGGAATTTATAAATAGAATTTTTTTTGAAGTGTTTGAAAAACTACGATAGAATCTTTTGGTACAATTATTCAACACATACAGAAAAAAGAAGTAATATGTAAGTAAAGGACTAAAGTAAATAGTGTAAATTTTGTTTTGAAGTGTTTGATAAAATTGAAAAACTGTGATAGAATCTTTTGGTACAATCATTCAACAAATAAAGGGGAAAAAATGGGTAAAATGTAAGTAAAGCACTAAAGTAAACTGTGTAAATTTTGTTTTGAAGTATTTGAAAAAATTGAAAAACTACGATAGAATCTTTTAGTACAATTATTCAACAAATAAAGGGAAAAATTGAGTATAAAATGAATAAGTATATATATTATTTCATGTACTTTTTCTCTTAAAAAAAGTTAACAAATTTAAAAGAAAAATTGAAATGTGTCAAAAAAAAGTTTACACCACTACATAAACCATCAACGGGTGGAAGAGGCAAATAAAAACTTTGAGTTCCAAATTTCACTTATCCTTCTCCGCCATTTCAAGAGTTCACTTTTTTTTTTCCATTTCAAGACTTGTTCTTAACTCTATAGTTATTACAACAGGTATGATATGAAATTATTATTATTATTTTATTAATTGCGGATGATTAGTATAGGCAGCTAATTTAGGGTTTATTACTTAGTTTAAAAAATCTATTTATCTTAGTTAATTTATTACATGAAAGTTGAAAGAACTAAATAAAAGATACAATAGATCTGGAGGCATTTAGTTACAAAGTTGTTTATAAGGTATTTTTGTGAATCATTTTGTGGTGTTTTATGTTTCATTTTTTGAATTTTTTTATTATTAGTTTTAAGTTTTATAATTATTATATTATTTTTGAATATTTTACTATCTAGTTTGATCTCATGTAATGAATAATAATGATTTATGTGCAGCTATAAAAAATGCCACGTTCGAGAAGTAAAGAAGGTGAAGCTCCTAGTGATGATTATGGTTGGAGGTGGAAAGAAACTGTTGAAGTTGGTCGTAATAATGTCAAATGCAAATTTTGTGAAAGAATCGTCAAAGGAGGAATAACACGATTGAAAGAGTATTTGGCAACAAGAAAAGGGAATGTAGCATCTTGTCCAAATGTCTCTGCAGAAGTTAGAAAAAGTATTGCTCAACAGCTTAATGAATATCATAATGAAAAAATTGTGAAGCAGAGGAGGAAAGAATAAGATTAGGAGATCATGGAGATCATGGAGATTATAGTGATAGTGATGCTGATGATGAATAACTATTGCAAGATGTGAGATTATAAGATCCAAAATTAATGGGAAGAAAGACAATGTCGAAGAGTAAGAACTAGTCAAGATTCAATTTATGAAACTAGGGGAGGTAGTAGTTCTGAAACTCAAGTATTTAGCAGATCATTCAGCATCCATAATTTTGAAAGAAGTGGGAGGAACATCAGTGAACTAATTTCAACTCTCTTGGAGCTAGATTAGCAAATATGGATCTTGTTCTTGAAAGATCAAAAAGTCTGAAGCAACCAAAACTCATTACAAGCTTCTTGAAAAATGCAAATGCAAAGCTGGGGAAAGCAATGTCAAAGTTAATATTACATTAAGCTTTACCTGCAAGAATTGCTGAGTCACCATTTCTATAGCTTGTACTTCAAGTTGCAGCTAAAGTTGGAAAATCAATTAGGGGTCTTTCAGCTTATGAGGTGATAGGAGTGTATTTGGAAGAAGAGTATAAGGAAATACAAGAATGGGTGAATGCCTTTAAGCCTATCTGGGGAGAAAAAGGTGTGTCCATTATGTGTGATGGATGGAAAGGGACTAGAAATCAACATATAATCATTTTTTTGATTTATAGTCCTAGAGGTACTATTTTTAAAAAGTCAATTGATGCTAGCAGTGTTACCTCTCGTACTCTAATGGATAAAATAGTGGATGAAATTGGTGAAGAATTTATTGTTCAATTTGTTACAAATAATGAAGTAACGATCAAAGCTGGTGGTAAAATGTTGATGCAATAGAGAAGGCACTTGTATTGGTCAACATGTTCTGCTCATTGCTTGGATCTTATTTTGGAAGAAATTGGTAACAGAAAAATTGAGAGAAGGGTCCTAGATAAAGCAAAAAAGATAACTTCTTTCATATACAATCATACATAGACGATTGATTATATGAAGAGCTATACCCAGGAAAGAGAACTCTTACAACCTGGGATTACTAGATTTGCTACCAATTTCATTGCTTTAGAGAGTATTGTTAGAAGCAAATAAGCACTAAAAGAAATGGTGACTTCTTTAGAATGGAGAAGGTCCATATATGCAAGAAAACTAGCTAGATTAGACATGATGGAAGTCATTAACTCCAGCCAGTTTTGGAAAAAGGCTGTTGATGTCCTAAAGATCCAAGAACCGTTGGTTAAAGTATTAACGATGTGTGATGATGATGAAAAACGACAATGGGTTTTATTTATGAAGCTATGGATAGAGCAAAGTTGGTGATTTAAAGAGATTGTCTCTATTACAAGAAATATTGGGAATAATTGATAAGAGAAGAAGTAATCAACTTCACAGTGATTTACATTTTGCTAGTATGTCGTAAAATTTTTAACTTTTTAGATTGTGAAGTATTTTGTTTAGATATTTTTATATTATTTTTTATATAGATATTTCTTAAATCCACAATTTCTATGTGGAGGCAATTCCACAAGTGATATGCTTAATGAAACCATTAATGGGGTTAGAAATGTTATACAAAGGATAGAACCTAACATGAATGATCAGGTTTTGGCAATGAACCAGGTATATATTTATAAAATTAAATTTTTAAAGAAACTTACAAATTATCATGTTGTAACTACTAATTCATTTATTTTTAGTTGTTGCTATATCAAGATAAAATGGATTCTTTTGGAACACCGTTAGCCCAAGCTGCAATTCTGAAGACTAATCTTGGTAAAAAAGAATTTCACCTCTATAGTTTTGTAGATAATGAAGATATATTTATGAATAATTTATGAATTGTATCCTATTATTTATGTTTTTTGAAGCTGAATGGTGGATTAATTATGGAAGTTGTGTACCTCAACTTCAACGCATTGCTCTCAAAGTTTTGAATCAAACAACTTCATCTTCAAATTGTGAGCGTAATTGGAGTAATTTTTGTTTGATTCATACAAAGAAGAGAAATAGGCTCAAGCATATAAAGGTTCAAAAATTAGTTTATGTGCATTATAATATGAGGTTGAAGCTAAGACACATGCGAAGAAAAAGTGCACAAGAGTTGGAAATGAGTTTTAATCTGATCAATCTTGATAATATTTTTGAAGAGGATGATCCATTAAATGCATGGATTAAAGAAAGAGAAGATGTTACGCTTGATAGTGAACAGAATTTCTCATGGTTACCTAAAGAGTTACTTAATGAAACTAATGAAGAAACTCAAGGTGAAGATATGAATGACATTTCACCTGCTCTATCTAATGAAGAAAGTGTTCAACTATCGACGTCAAGTGGTGATGATAGTGATGATCCCGGTGGAAATAATGAAGGTGCATACCAAACAACACATTGCCACATTTATTCTAGTAATTTTTTTGATAAAATTAGAATCTGCTTTAATGATTTTCATCTTTTATTATAATTTAAATAAACATTGCTAAATTATTGTTTCTAAATTATAAATATATTACAAGTTATTTTTTAAAATAAAAGAAACAAAAATTTAGCAATATTTATTTGAATTATTATAAAAGATGAATATTATTAAAGTAGGTTCTAATTTTATAAAAAAAATCTAATTTAATTGTGCATATTAAATTTAAATTAATTTTTAAATTTAATAATAATGTGAGTGATACAATAATAATTAACAATATGATAAGTAGTCCAATATTATTTTAAAATATAAAATATGAAATTAAACTTGGAAAATAAAAAAGATGGGAAAAGGAGGGGTTAATGTTACAATATTCTCATTCTTTTTGTTAAGTGAATTTGGCCATTTGTTGGCCGACACCTCATACCCTAAAAATATAATTTTTTAATCAGATAAAGGGATGCCGACCATCAGTGTGTCAACACCCTTTTTTTTGAAAAAAATATTACATGGGTGCCAACTATCTAGTGTCCAAAACCCCAAAAATTATTTTTTAATAGAAAAATAATTGTGCCGGCCATCTAGTCCCCATAACCCAAATTTACTGTTCATTTCAAGTCATTTGGGTGAATGCTTTTGAACCAGTGTCATTTTTGTAAATATTAAATTTTTTGGGTCAGATGAGTAAAATAGTCTATTTTTAGCCTTCACGTCTTTTACGTATTTTGCATCTTATTCTGTCATGTGTAAACTTAAACTCTGCTATCTTTTTTCAATTAAATTTTAATTAATTTAAAAATATTTTAATCAAACTTTAATATTATTCTATTTAAAAGTCTTTATAACCTTGTTTTAGGAGTTAACAAAATATCTCTTACTTGAAATTTAATGAAGAGTTTTGGGGAGAGTTTTTGAAAAAGTTTTATATTCATGTTTTGAGTTTTGCTCTTTGGGATTATTTTCTCAATCTTGTACTCTTTGTTGGTTTATTGAATTAGTGAAATTTTCTTTACTTACGGTATTTTTCCTCTTTGTTGGAATTTTCTACATAAAATATTTGTATTCGATTTTCTTTACTCTTCTTGTTCGCCATTTTATACGGGTCGATCCCAACAAATTATTATTAATTTAATTGTACTTTTAAATTTATTTATTTATTTAAAATAAATTATATCGCTTACCACACAGTATAAATATTATATTCAAAACTATAATTTAATTTCTTGAAACATAGAAGAAGAGAATTGCACTTCCATAGCTTTTTCGGCTTGCCACATTGCATGAGGTCGATCTATTTACACACCTCTAAACTCCTTAAGAATGGATTCCTTTCTCTCACCATTGAACCATCTTCAAGCTCTGGACTCCCATTCTTCTTTCCTCCTGGTTCCTCCTCTATCTAATTCCATTTTTTTTTACAGCTCTCCATATTTAACGAGTGAACACTCTAATTTCCATGCCACTTCCTTATATCTAATGGTGGAGTCAAGGGGCTGGCAGGGGCCCGCTCCTAAAATAGAAAATTTTCTATTTATATATTTTATAATTTATAAAATTTTAAATTAGTAATGATAAAATTACACTTTGACCCTAAAAAAGTAAAAATTTGATTGAATTTTTTAAAAATTATAAAGATGTAGTATATTAAAATGATGAAATTACATTCTTACTATCGAAAAGTATACAATTTAATTTCGAACTCCCAAAATTTATTTTCTAGCTCCGCCATTGCTTATATCAACATAAATAATTACGTAGTAGTCAATTTTTAACAAATCAAATTATCATAAATAGAATTAATGAAACATTGAAAAATAATTTACAAGAAAGTGGTATATCCCGAGAACTCTTAATGGGAGATTCATATCTGACATATCCTGAGAATTCTTAATGGTGTTACTGATCACATAACTAAATGTGCTAAAACAAGTAGTTCTTTGATACGTTTATTTAGAGCCCCTCCGGCTTTAGTCATAAACTTGTTGGAAAGAGATTGCAATGAGTTTATTTCCTCTTGATTATGGTTTATCTAATATAATCGCATAATGCTGTTTTTTTTTATTATAAAAAAGTGGTATATTATAACTAAATCTGTGCCACTAGTGGCATGTTCAAGGGAAAATATATTATCATGACAAAAATTCAATTCAAAGTATGAGAGATGTCAAAACCATTTTTTTGAAAAGGGCCGACTTTTATTTAAAAATGAAAATAGAGTCGCCACGAATCCTTTTTATGAGGTGTGATCGGATCACCTCGTAATTTGATTGTTTTAATAAGATGTTTTGATTTACTAAAACAACGATTTTGGTCTACGAAATCTGAGAAAGACGGGTTTGGGAGTTGGTTATGTATGAGGAAGGATTAGCACCCTCGTAACGCCCAAAATTGGTACCTAATTGATTAATTAATGTCTTAATGTCGAATATTGAAAATTTGAAAAGAATTAGAAATACGATCCTTTTTTTAAAAAAAGTGCTTGAATAAATCGAAACGAATGTTAAAGACTCCTTTGTCTCGGGAAAACGAAATGTCACATCCCGTAAGTTAGGACACGACACTTTGAACCCTCGAGAAAAAGCTTGCCTTTAATTTTTTATTTAAAATTCATGTATCGTAGAACTTAAAAGGATATTTGGCTATTTAAGTTTAACGAAAAAATCAAAACCCCGTAAGTTAGGGTACGATTTCTTGAATCTCCAAAAATGCGAAATATTACCTATTTTTAAAAGTTTTCCCTTTTTTATGAATTTAGGTGAAAGTTAATAAAATATTAAAATGATATACGTAGTTTATTTGATTATGTACAAAAAAAAAATTGTTTAAAACATAAAGGGGTCATACTTGGCGAATAATGATAATGCAACATACATTTGGAGTAACAATGACATAATGTGCATGATAAAATATAACATATATAACATCGATATTAATAAATCAGAATGTTAACACGCATAAATAGTAATAATAATGATGAACACCATAATACAAATAACAATAATAATAACAGCAACAATAATAATAATAATAATTTAAATTATGAAAGCACATAAAAGTAATAAACAAATAAATAATGAAATAAAATAATAATAATAATGGCAAAAATAAAAATAAAACAAGCCAATTAAAAATAATAAGTAAATAAATAAATAAAGCTAATATAAGTTTGATTAAAAAAATTGAACTTAAATAAATAAATGAAATATTAAATGAAATATTAAATAAAACATTTTTTTTAAAATATATAAAAAATTGACTAAGGATCGAATTGAAATCGAAATGAAATTCGGGGTACAAATTATAAATAATAAAATAGGCTAACAAGGATAAAAATAAAATGCATTAAAAAGGACAGGGACCAAATGGGAAAATATCTCGTTGTCCTTATGCGCATTGTTTCTTAAGGGACAAAAATGAAATAATTATAAAATTATCGGGCAAAATTAAAAGAAGAAAAAAAAACAAAATGGACCAAGTTGCAACGCGCTACAAAGGTGGAGGGACCCCTTGCGCAAATAGGCCATAAGTTAAAAACGCGCAGATCCCCCTTGAAGCGGGTCGGGTCGTGCGGGTCAAGACATAAACGGCGTCATTTTGGCACATGGGGTTAAGGCCTTAAACGACGCCGTTTTAAACATTTATAAAAGTTAAAATTTTTTTTAAAAAAATTCATTCTGCACTATTTTTCTTAAAAAAAAAAATTGAGAGTACTCTCTTTTCACTCTCCCCCCCAAGCCCCGGCCTAGGTCCAGCCGAACTCCGTTATTCGGGCCACCGCCCGTCCGCCGCCGTACAAGTTGGCCGGAATTCTAAGAAAATGGCCTTTTCAGCTTTTTGACTCCCCAAACTTCGATCTAGGGTGGTCAGTTTCTTTAGAAGATGGCCCAAAAGTTGCCAAATTTTTTTCGATTTTTTAGGGTTCTAAAAAAACCTTTCTATATAAAAAAGGAGGTCACCGTTCCTCGACGGTGACAACCTCGGTTGCTTGCGAAGTCGGAGGATCGACCACCAGGTAAGACTCGTCTCCGTTCTCCTCTCTCTCTTTTTTTTTTTTAAAAAAATATCTAAATGATAGTTTCGAAAGAAAAAGGAAAAAAAAGTAACAAATAAATAGAAGAACCACCTTTGAAATTTCGATTCTGTGTTTCAAATTTTTTCTGAGTTTCGATTGATTCTCTGTGTATATTTGAATCTCTGTTTTTTATATTTTTCTTCGTAAAAAAAACATTACATTGATCCTTCTCATTTTTATATCCGATTACAATCTGTTTGTTTCTTCTTTTTTGTTTGTTTCTTTGTTTTACGCTTTTGTTTGGTGTATTAATCTTGTTGTTGCATGTTCTTCTTGCTTTGCAAGTAACAGAGACATCAGACGCATGCAGCTGTGGTGGCGTGCTGGGGAGAAGAGACGACAACTTTTAGGCTAGGGTTTCTTTTTTCCTTACTGAAAGTTAAAATTGTGGGCTTTTGGGCTGCTAGAATTTTAATTTATTTGGACTTCTATTTTTTGTTGTTTTTGAACTTGTAATGGATTGTTTTTGTTTTATTTAAAGCCCGAGTAAAATTGGGCTATTACAAGAGTTATGTTAATAAAGTTGATACAATTAACAATATTAAATCTTAACTATATACATGTTTTGAGGAAATTGTGTCCATTTGTAAGATTTTTTATTTTATTTTTATTTTTTGTGATTTTGATGCCTTAAAATAGAGGAATGTGAAATAGTTGGATTGGGCAGCAGCTCAATTCCAACATGTTTAAGTTGGAATTTGACTATATTGTGTTTAGTAGTGATTTTTAAAAGTACTTTTGACATTAAAAACACTTTTAAAACAAAAGGAATGTTAAACAAACAAATTTTAAAGAAAACATTTGGCTTTTTAAAAGCACTTTTCTTAGATGGAGAAATTAAAAATTTTAACTTTTCTATCCCAAAAATATTTTTAACAGCTTAATTATGTTTTCACTCCTCTAACATATGGTACTTGCCCTTCTCTAGTTAATTGCTTAGAAAATATTTAAAATTTATTTTTCACATATTAAAATATTAATAACAAATTATAACAAATTATTTTTTATATTCTTATTAAAATATCATAATATTAACTAATTTGAACATTATTTAAATGCTTATTTGTTACTTTATAACACCAGATCTAAAATGGACATTTTATTTCTTAAAAACACTTTTGGATAGTAATACTAAACACTTGAATCTTAAACCAAACTTTTAAAAAATACTTACCAACATCACTTTTCTAAAGCATTTTTCAATCTTTCTCAAATTAACAACTAGAGTTTACTCCTCATATATTATAAAAAATATTAAAATTATTTTCATATTAAAATTTTATATTTTTAATTAAATGAAAAAAACTTTTTAATTATTTAATTAAGATTCAAATTGAGACAAGCAGAGAGAGCAAGGTGAATCCAAGGCATACAAACCTTTGTGAATTTTACGAAAATGGCAGGTGAAATTGTATCTCCTATTACCCCAATGTTAATAGGAGAGAAGAGAAAAGAAAAAAAAGATGTTAGTTGAATAGGATCTTATTCAAGTAGCATCTAATTAAGGATATGAAAGAGAAGGAGCTAATTTCGCCCATTCACTATTTGGAAAACAAACTCTTCCACTCTTCCAGCTATGACTCTCACTCTATGCTCTGCTTCTTTTTATTCGGTATCTCTATTTTGACCTCTTCAGTTTCAACTATATCATAATATCACCCCTTTATAACATCCAAAGCCTACAATTCCCTATACCAAAACTAAACATACTGCTTATTCTCTTTTCCCTATCCATCTTAAATTTCTATTTCCCATTTCATGGGTCGTGTTAAACTTCAAATTAAAAGGATCGAGAATGATACCAATCGACAAGTCACATTCTCCAAACGTAGAAATGGACTAATCAAGAAAGCTTATGAGCTTTCCATCCTTTGCGACATCGAAATTGCTCTCATCATGTTCTCACCATCCGGTCGTGTCAGTCATTTTTCAGGCAAAAAAAGGTACCCTTACTAATCGCATCCTATTGAATTACAACTATCATGTTCAAGTTTATCATTTTTTTTTCAACTCTTTGTAGAATTGAAGATGTGCTTAGCCGATACATAAATTTACCTGATCAAGATAGAGGATGGTAGGGATTTTGATTTAAAGGATAAATGTTTTTCGAGTAGAAAGATAAAAGATTTTACAGATATTAAAATTTGAATTTGAATATTAACTTTTGTTGATATTTTACTAGTATTTTTCTTTTTTAAATTGCAGCTTGGTACGGAATAAAGAGGTAATTTGAGATTAGTTATAATATGGCTCCAAATATAACATATTTCATCATTTCTACCCTTCCTTTTTATGTTTCAGATTTTGCTAAGCACCTTGAAGAAACTTCAAGCTGAACATGATTTTGTTCTTCAACTTGCAAGGTTTTTTTCTTCCGACCCAATCTTCTTTCTAAATCGGAATCGAAGTTTATATTTTCCGATATAAAACTTTATCATTTATATTCATATTCATATTCTTTTAAAACACATGATATATTAATATTTATATAAAATTTATTATATGTTGACATTTGATATCTCAATTAATGTTTCTATGCAGTTCTACTACAAATACTACCACCAACTCAAATGTAGAGGTACACATTTTAATATTCTTTCTCTCGTATGAAGCTTAATAATATAATTAAGCCCTTCAGAAATATGAATAGGAACTTCAACGGGAAATCAATAATTTACGACAGCAAATACAATTGGCCGAGGAGCAATTAAGGTTAGGAGACTTATTATACTATTAATTAACTAAATATATATATATATATATATATATTGCTTTGAATTAATTTAATTTACTCCATTTGATGATTATTTTAATTGAATAATTATAGTACTTGAATTGTATCAAGGGTGTATGAGCCTGAGCCTTTAACTCTCACATCCATGGCCGAGTTTGAATCCTGCGAGAAGAACCTTGAACAAGTTTTAACACGTATTACTCAAAGAAAGGTTGATATCATATCTATCTCTTTATGGATTAAGTGATTATACTAATATTATTTTATTTAATTCTAAACTCTTTCTTTAATTACTGTTTTCAAGTAATAATTATTTTTAAATTAATGATATTACAGAATTATCTCATGACGAGTCATTTATCCTCTTTCACTGATCCATCCAGTGTACAGGTAAATTAATTTCAAACATATGAAATATAAAAATAAAAGTATGATAGAAGTCTTAAATTGTATTTTATCTCTTCTACTCAAAAAATGGATAAATTAGTCCATGCAAGTTAAATCAAATGGCAAATCCTAATATAAGGATCTTCATGATACTTTTATCAAAATTGAAAATAATACAAAAATTCGTAAATATAAATATTAAAATATTAATTATGACTCGTATAAAAATGTAGATGTACTTGGATGCACAAGAAGGGATGCCAAACTCATTTGGAAATGACGTGGTGGGTTGGTTGCCAGACAATGGACAACCCCAAAACCCAACTCAGTATTGTGCAGGATCTGAATCTCCTTGCATTCCTGTTAGGTATACTAATTATACCATTCAATTCCCATATAAATATATAATAAAAAGGGTTAGGCTTAAATTCTTATCTTAATATATGTATGTATAGGAATCAATCATCAATGAATACGATGTATGGCCAGATGGGACATGGAACAAACATGAGTGAAATGGGGGGTTGCCATGTCACCACCACCTCAAGTAACGATGGTCTTCCATCATGGCATCACAACTACAGTTCAACGGAGCTCCTTTCTGCTTTCATGTCCTCTCCTACATCATTCCCTCTTATTAAGGTAGATACTTTTTAAGCACTAAATTAGATTTTTAACTCAGTTCATTCATTATGAGATGAAAAGACCAAATTAAAATTAAATTTTGAGAGGCGGAAGCAAAAAAAAAAAAAAAAATTTAAAATGCCTTTAAATGAAACTAAAATTCTAATTATACCAAGTGAAAGTCACCGTCCATTTAGTAATTCGGTTGCATTCGTTTAATAATTCTTAATAATATTTTATATTTCTTTTTTTTAAAAAAAAAGTTATATTTAACAAATTGAATTATATTTAACAAATTGAATATAGATATTTTTTACTTTTTTTTCTAAGAATGAAGATAATAATTGTTGAGGGGTCAGTTCTTTCGAGAGAAATTTTCAAAAGGACGTTTGTTGAACTATTGATTGAATCTCCAATAATATGAGGTATTGTTCTTATATTGGGGTTTGTTTTTCATTTCCATCGAGAGTATTCTTAACAAATTCACGATAAGAAAATACCTCAATTAATGAAGATGTGACTTACAAAGTTCACAGAAAAAATTGTCTATATAACGTATAACATTATTTATGCAAATCACATGAATCTTTTAGAGTAAAAATCCTATCCATTATTGGAAATTTGATCCCTTTCATGGCGAATAATACTTTGAAGTGAGATGGATGGAATGATTATATATTTGCAGGATATAGGAGATCCAAGTATTTCGACAAAGCAGGAGCAGGTGGAGAGTGGAACAAATTGCCCACAAATGCCATGTCGCGATGAAGGTGCAAGCAAGCTTCCACATCTTAATGTAGATTAATTCAATCGCATCAATTGTTAGACATTAGATTAACTAATTTTTGGGTGGTCTGCCACTTTGTAATTTTCTTATCTACTTAATTCTTTTTTTTTTTTCTTTAAATCAATTTTCAGATCTATTAAAGATTCTGGATGAGATGACTAAAATGGTAAATGAGTAACCCACAAGTGTTAATCCAGTTGTAAAGGTAAGGACTTATTTCTATTTTCCCTTTGTCAATTAAGGTTTGATTATTGTGACAGTATTTCAAATAAATCTTGAATATAACTGATGTATAAGAGATTCAACTGATTTTAAAAGAAAATTTCTAAAATTACGTTTGAGCTGGTTCAATGTCTAAATTTGATTCTATGTAATCATATATTTTAATATAATTGTAACAAATCCATTATTGATGTGTGATTATTAACGAACTCTACGCAGAAAAACAAGAAAAAAAAAAGTTTACCTAACTTGAAAACGGTTGAATTTTCTGTTTTCTAAAATATTTATATTTCTATTAAAAAAAGTATAAATATAGCATAGGTGATTTTGGGATTTTATAAAAATATTTTGCTTTAAAAAATGGTTAGTATTTATTGCTAACGTTATCCATAAACAAAAACCAATCAAATTTCAAATTTTTATTATAAACGAGTATCTAAAGTTTATTCATAAAAAAAAAAATCAAATTTATACATAATTTTTAATCTAATATGCAATTTGATATATGAACTTTGATTTTGTGCAATTATGCACATGAAACTTGAATTGTGGTTCATATGTATACATGAAACTTTGATTTGATTCAATTGTATACATTTATTTTCTTATTGGATTAATATAATTGTTTGTGTATGCAATATATCAATGCCAAATGATGTTAATATGATAATATTGTTAGTGATTTGTAAAATTAAATCAAATCTAAATTTCATATATAACATTGCATATTAGTTCAAAGTTCATGTCTAACATTCAACATTAGTTCAAAGTTCATGTATAGTTTTAATATTTATCTAAAAAGATTGAATGTGCTACTATTTTACTTGCCACAAAGCAAAATAAAGTTAGATGACTTACCAATGTGAGATTGCAAAGTGATGAATTATATCATTTTATTCGGCTTGTTGCCCCTTTTATGGTAGTGAGCTCAAAACAAAACAACATTCATTCTTTGTTTGTAATGTATAGTGTAACTAGAGGGTTTAGCAACACATTTGCAATATATGGAGTATTAAGTAGGTATCACCTATGGAGCCTACTTGAGCTTTCTTTGCTTAATAGTAAACTTATCCTCATACAGTGAGTGATAATATTTGAAAAAGTAGCTTTTGTCATTGTTGCTTGGTTAATTTGGTCCCACAATCAAAATGATATGTTCTTTAACATCAAATTTGTTAATGCTAATCTGTTGGTCTAGTGGTTTACAACTAGGTGGCTTGAGATTAAAACCTTTATAGAAGATAATAATTCCAGATTCTCTAATTGTTTTAGATTGAAGAAAAAGTGTAAAAAGGTGAGGCCTTTGGCTCGATAGAATGCATCGCAGTCAAGAGTGTTGAAGTTAATGTTGATGCCCCTAGTTCAAAAGTGTTGGCAATTAGTTCTCTAATTGTTTTAGATTGAAGAAAAAATATAAAAAGGGTGAGGCCTTCGACTCGATAGAGTGCACCACAGTTAGGAGTGTTGAAGTTAATGTCGATGCCTCTAGTGCAAAAGTGTTGGCAATTAAGGAAGCATGCATGTCATTTTTTACTTCCAAGTGGAGTACGGATTTTATATTGATAATCGAGGGTGATTGCAACACAACAGTGAAGTTGTTTAATCATAAGGTTGAGATCCTTGTGCCTTTGAGTAATGTGATACAATCAACAAAAAGAAATCTTACTACAAACATTAGGTGCTCCATTGCTTGCTGCCATAAGGAAACTAATGAAGAAACAAATAAGCTAGCTAGATTGAGAGGTGATAAGGCCACTCCTTTCCTCTCGATCTTCTCAAAATCATCCTGTTATTGAAATATGTTTCATTATCTACTTGGTTACTTCAATTTGAAAACAATAAAAGTTTTGTATTGGTCCATTTATGCGCACGGTTATGGATAAAATCTTTTCACCTTTTAAAAAAAATTAGGTTTTGGGATGTGGGCTTAAGTGAAGGCCATTATTTATAAAATCTCTTACAAATTGTTGTGGGTTCTATTTCGAACTTAGACAAGTATGTAAATTGAATTTGTTGGTGACTAAATATGATTGAGAGGAGATGATGATTCATCTTAAGGATAGAGAGACATGAAGAGATGAGGAAGTGACTAAGGTACTATAGTAGGCTAAGAAAGCTCAAAAAGAGAGAGTTATTGAAAAACAGGGTGGAAGAGGAACGGAGAAAGTTTTTATTATAGAGTCAAGAGAGATACATAAAGGTTGACTTCCCTATGCTACATGTCTTTTAGTAAGTGGCTTATCATTCAATGGTTCCCTTGTTAGGTTGGCAATGTAACATGATGTGACCGGGTTGCAAGGTTTGTAGATGATAAGGGATAACCATCCTATTGGTATGGTTGAGTTGCCTAGGTGGTTTAATGGTGTACCTTTGGTTCCAGGTCAAGCATGTAAAAAGCAAAGTAGTTTTCATGGAAGGGTAGGTCATTAGTGAGGCTTCCTGTACGGCAAAGGTACCTCTACCAGAGTATGTGTAACAACACCACCCCAAATCAAAAGGTTTCATGTAGGCACGAACGGAGTTCCACTTAATGGTTAGACATGTGACAAGGACCAAATAAGTGTCTAAACTTGTTGTTCATCATACATATATAGTGTGATCTGCATCTTTTGGCTTACTTATCATGTTTGATATTTTTCTTACATGTTGCCTCACAATATGATTAGGTCTTTTCTTGTAAGTGTCAAACTTGATTATAAGCTTTTTGAGCTTATTGACTGATATGCCACCAAACTTCACCTTAAGAGCAATTCACTTTTTTTTTTTACGGTCTCATGCTTTTTTTACTCATGCATGATATTATTGTCCATACTGCTTAACAACATAATGTGATTATGTTAGTAATGGAATTTTACATTTTTCAAGAATCTTTTGATACCTTTTATGTTGGGTCATGCTCCCATCTCCAGGCTCTTCCAAAATATTATTGAAAACTGAATGAACTTCTTATTCCTCTACAACGTACTGGATTTTCATACTTCATATTTCAAAAATTTCTCCATTGAGTTTTTCACCTTTATTAAGCTCATCAATTATATTTTCTAAAGCAGTTGTCATTTCATAACAAAAATATTCTACACAAAGACATTAAGCCTAGCACGCATATTTATTTTGTCACGGTCACACCTCGAAAATTGGATTAGTAGAATCGAGTAATTTAATTGTGGGCTCGAGTGAGATATTAGGCTTAGTGTCGTAAGAATTAGAAATTATTAACATAAAATAATTAACGAGGTAATAATAAATATAATGGGTTAATAAAAACATATTAGTGAGGATTTAATTGGAACAGTAGTTAAATTAAAGGTCTAATGTGTAAATTAAGAGATTTAATTGAGATAGGAGTTATTAAAACAAGGGAGAAAATAGGAGGGGGCTTGGGGGTAAATAGACAAAATTTTAAATTTTGGTTGGCTATATAGGACCACCCACCGTCCCTTCCCTCCACACTTTCAACCATGTCAAAAGTTTGTTAGATCTGAAAATTAAGAGTTTTCTCTCAAATTTCCTTCATAATTTTGTTTTTCCTAGCTTCCAAACACCTTTTTCCTCATAAAATTCGAAAGAAATTCACTCTTTCCTCTCTAATTTTCTATTAAAATTTAGCTCATTTTGCTCGAATTGCTTCAATTTCGTGGTGATCTTCAAATTAAAGCTAAACATTCTGATTCCTCAAGGTTAAACATTTAAAGTGTGATTTCAAATTGGGTTTTTATAGATATAAGCAAGAAGACATAAGATTTATGATTTTAGAGCTTGATTTTACATAAAAATGGTGAATCTCATATTAGAGACCTAAGTGATGATTTTAAAATGATTTCCAACTCAATTTGACATAAATAAAAGGTTTATAAACTAGATTTAATAAGTCCTTAAAGAATTTTCACGAATCAAATGGTTTTTCATTCAAAAGATTGAAAGCGCACATGATTTTTTGAAAAAATGTTGAATTATGAAATTAGTATAATTTTAGGTCTAGATTTGTAATTAGGCACTAGATATGATGTTAGAAAGTGAAAGTAGAGAATTTAATTGAGATTGATTGAAGTAGTTAGGAGATCTAAACCACTGTGAGGTGAGCTTGCCAGAATTTAGGAAAATGGTGAGCTGCTAAATCGTAAGCAGTTACTCCAGCTATTTAGAACATTAAGTAATTTGTGTGTGTTGTTGTGTGAAGCTGAAGCTAGTGGAGGGGCCTCATCAAGTAGGGATAAGGTCAAGCAAAAGGTGGCGTGACTTCGACAATTAGTTGTGAACCGCTAGTGAATGCTTTCGTGTATTGCATTTAAACACAAGTTCACGAGACTTGAAAGGTCAAGTAAGTCATGAGAACCCCTATATCTACATGTTTCATGTGAACTATATGAAACGTGAGAACAACATGATATGTGCGAACCCACATATTACATGTGAGCCCTTATTATATGGGAACCTTAAATGCATATGAACATGATACAGTGTTGTACGAACTGTTATTTGTGAGCTTTGCGATGTTGCGTTCCTTATTCTACTTGTGCATAATTAATGTGATAAAAATGATATATTGGCATTGTGAATGCTTGAAACTATTGGATATCATTGTTATGCCATAGGATTATGAGTACTCACCCTTTTTACTATGAATTATGGCCCAGAGATAGCGTTGGAGAGATAAGGGAATGTCAAGCATAACTCTATTCATCGTAGATAGCGTGGAGTGTTTTGGAGATTGTGAGCACTCATGCTACACTTATCAAAGATAGTGCACGACTCTTTGAGTCATTTGGAGTGATTTTGAGTTTCGCTTATCCAATGCGTATAAATATGTTTATGTTTCACAGTCATAAAATTGCCAATATATCACCATATAGTGTATGAATATTGTATATTATATGAACGGTTGAAGCATGTTTAATTGCTAGTATGTTAAAAGTGTTTGTATGTGATGTATGCCTGAGCACTCACTGAGCTTCAATAAGCTCACACACTATTTCCATATACCTTGCAGATAAGTAGTTAGCAGGACTTGTGGTGAAGTGTGACAACCCGGTGATCCATCGCAAGGGAAATCCTTCTAAGTATGCGACATGTTTTCAAGCCCTAAAGTGTGTGGGACTGTCCCACAGGATTAAAAGTAGACTTAGATTTTTAAATAAATTTTTACGGGTTGTAAACGAACAAATCAAACTGTTTAATTTTGGATTTTGGACTTTACATTTGCATGGATGAGTGCATGCTTGATTGGATTCTATACATGTTAAATGTTATTCAAATCTATGAGCTAACGAGCTTATGCAGGTTAAGGGAACGTCGAGAATTAAGGTACGCACTTGTACCACTTGTATGTTTGAATTAAAATAACAACTTGATATGCATGAAACAAAGATCATGGTATGTTGAAAAAAAAACTTGCGGGTTATTGTTGTATATTTCAAGCCAGGGGTCGCAAAGGGGAAAATGACCTCGCCATAACTCAATGTCGCCATCAGGGGTGGGTTTGTCATCTTAAAGGGGTTCGATAAGGCTAGTACTCACCAAAGCATAGTCTTTGCCAGAGTGTAGATTCGCCACTTGGATGAGTTCGCCAGGACCATGTGTTCGCCAGGGTAGCTTAACATGTCAAAGTCATAGGTTCACCGAGAGAGTAAGTTTGCCAGATAAAAGTGAGTTCACCAATTAGAGGGGTTCTCGAGTGTGTTGTCCACCTGGGTAGTATGTCAAAATAAAAAAGGGACGTGTATGTCTAGTTCGCCAATGACAAGGGTTCGCATGGCTAGAAGCGAGATGGGTGTCACAGGTAGGTCGCGAACTTGTGCTCGCTAAGCTATTTAGGGGTTCCTGGTATGTGTTCACCACGAGATGGGTTTGCCGGGACTTAAAAAATGAAATTATTATGCCTGATGTTTTGTTTATGGTGTGTTTAGAAAGGCATGTATCTAGGACTATTTTTAATAATTCATATTGCAAATATGTGGTGTGCATGGTTGGTTGATGTGCTTTGTGATGTTTTAATGGAGAGTCACTTCGATGGCTAATGTGACGTTCAAAATTCGGGTCGGTCTATCCCGACTGAGTTTGGGGCACTACAGTCACAATCCAAAGTAAAATTAATAACAACAATCCATATAGTATTGTTGATACACGGTATCAATGAAAGTGGAAAAGGAAGGGGACGATGTCGAGGGAGGTTGGTTTTGTTGGAAAAATTTGGTTTAATAAATAACTTTCTGTCACAGTGAAAAATTAAAATTTTTAAAATCAATCCGATTTGTGATATTTATAGCAATAAAATTTTCTCGAAAAATATTTGTGCTTTATGCAATACGAATCCTAGTCATTCTCGATTTTCAATCGCACAACCTTCTCCTCTATTCTCATACCATGAATCACTTCAAGTGTGGTCTCAAACAATCATGAATCAAACACATAACCAAAAATAATTTCTTAATTTCAGTAGGAAAATAGTTCTCTCTCAATTGTATCTAGTAGAATTGTTATTCCTAAAAAATAGAATTTTTACTTAGAAAATAAATTTCTCATTATTTTTGGGCAGAATAACAATATCTCAAAGTTGTGTAAACTTGTGTTGTTAAGAGTTATACCGGAGAGGTAGGAGAATCCTAGTTGAATTAATAGAATATAAATAATATTTATTTGATAGAAAAACTAGTCTTCTAGTTTAATTAGGAGAGAGGGGGCGGTACACCCTAGTTAAATATACTAGGGTTGCCACCCCTCAGATGTTTTATGGGAGGTTTTGAGCCTTTCCTATATTGAGTCCAATTATATGTGTTTCCTAAACTCTTAACCCAACACTTTATAAATTAATCCAACCTAATACAAGTTTTTCTATTTCTTAAAATAAAAATTATTTATTAAATTAATTCAATTAGATAAACAAATTTTCTAATTAAATAATTTTCTCAACCTAATTATAATTCTGTTAAAATCATAACAACTTTACCATAAAAGAATTTATGAGAAAATATATTTAATTTTCATTTTTAATAGATTCACAATAACCAATTAATTTAATTCCATTTTCAAACTTCAATTATTTGATTAAATAATAGTTTGAAAAACTTAAATTAATTCTTAAGTCATTTCCATACTTAGTGAGAAAACACATTCATTTTCAAGTGTTTCCCATTTATCTAACTTTATCATTTCCATCCATTTTTATTTATTTGATTCTTTATACAATTCATTTATGGTTTCAACGAGCTAACGGATGGACCGATTGGACATATATAATTCGGACTCAGATTATTTATAATTAAGTTTCATCTTTTCGCCCATTAATTATAAATTCATTTAGTCACGAAGTTATTCCACTATAGTATCGTGACTGAGCTCTCTATAGTTACATACCATTACGAAAACTACTCGATCAGTGCTCATTTAATTACCTTGTCATAAGTGTGTTACCTTCATAGGATATCTTTAATCTCTTTGGGATAAATCCATTCTCCTAATATGATCCTAAGTTTTCTAATGGTAACCATTACATCTTCGATGATGAAAATTCAATTACTATAAAATAGGAATCAAGTCATTTATCACAAATACAAACGATCCGTGAGCACATTTACTTTTCATCTATCATGTAATGCCAATGAGAGAATATCATTTACCTATTTCTTGGGTTATGAATTTCACTATTGTGAATGATGCTACATATTACATAATTTGTACACCCAACACACCAGCTTTCGGTTCTTTATCTATTTGAACTCAGGCTTTTACTTACATCAAAATATATGAGTCATGCATACATAGTCCATCATCGACTTAGGATTAAGGTATGTCACACTATGAACATCACAAGTGAATAAATTCACAAAAAAGATCTAAAATCTATTCTATTTGGGCCCTGTTCAATGTACTGTCAGATCACAAATCCACTCTTAATTTTGTTGCTCTTGAAGCTTTTGGAAGTGTCGTAGCATTGAATTGCCAATTATATACATAGTGGGGAGATGGTGAAGTTCGGTGAGATCTATAACTACCCTTGCTCGCCAGCATAAATCTGTGACCCAATGGGTAAAATAGATTCTGAACGAGTCGCTTTCCACATAGTTCAATATAAGCTGGTAAATCCAAGTGTCTAAACAAACACGCTTTCTTTCCAAAATAGAGGTCAACAAAATAGCTCAAAAAGTGTTGACTATTCAAACCTTAGGGGCAAGGTTGACTCGAGTACAACTAAGTTTCATACAAAGTTTTGCTATTGACTACATTAATGCACGATTAAACAAGATTGTCTGTCTCAATTTTGCCTCTCGCTCCCATTCCCCCTATTTTTCGTCAGGTATGACATATTGTTAAGTCCATCAATTCAATATCGTCATTTTCATAAAATGGGATGCCATAATATTCACACAAGTTAATAAAAGAGATGCCCACATCCCGGTTCCTATCATACACCTGACACCTTTCGATAAACCTTTAATTGGCATAAAATTCCAAGACTAAATGTATAACCATAGGACTTGTAGGTTGGAGGCAAAAGTTCTACCACCCGTGAAATCGGGCGAGATCCAAAACTTTATTTTTTAATCGGGCGAGATCCAAAACTTTATTTTTTAATTATTATTAGAATCAAAATCACTTTTATGGATGAACGTTTGTCTTCGAAGTGTAAAAAAAATTCTTTAGCCTCTTTCAAAACAAATTTTTCATGGTCAAATCCAGGTGATTGAATGGATGCAGATTAGAATCTAATCTGTTTCATCTGTCGTGGGGGCATTTAGGGTATAAAAAGCAACAATAAGCATAACAATGTATCAAAACAATAAGCATATCAATAAATGCAACAATAAGCATAACAATGTATTAAAATAAGGGAATAAAAAATTTAACCCGTTGCTAATGATGAAGGTGGAGGCCTTCTTGTTGTGCTTCTTGTTGATGTAAGGGTTTCCAAGCAAAAAGGGAGAGACCTGCAAATATAAGGAACAAAGAAGAACTATAATAACAAAGCAAAGGGATGAGAGAGAAAATATGACAAAATATGTGTAATGTGAGTCAAGAAATGAGAAGTGAGAAAAATTTAGGGATTTTGGGGTTCTTTGAATGTTTTAGGGTTAAAATATGGCCATACACTTGGGTTGCAATACTTTAACCGGGTATTGCCTAACCCGACATGGATATCATGACATCATAGAGGGTATCGCGATATCTCAGTGTTGGACCCCTCCCAAATCTCAAGTCTATCGACAACATCGCGACATCGAGGGCCCGATGTCGTGATACCACTTAGGTTGGCCAAAATTTAAAATTTTTGAAATTTTAGGGATATCGCAACATCCAGTGGTAAGTGTCGCAATATCTAAAAGATATTTGGCCTCCTTTTGAATCTGTCAAATATATAGCGATATCCCTCCTCAGATATTGCAATTTCACTATATTGATGTCCAAAAACTGACAAAACTATCATCTAAAATTCCTAGTATTCAACATTTACCCTACTCAGTTCTGAAAATTAAACATGCAACTATTTACATCTAAACTAAACAAAAGAAGTAATCAAAAGTTCATGTTCAAATTATACAACTATTAACACATCATGTTACATAAAAAATCCACGAGTACAAAGTCTAGGATATAGTTAGACCTCAGTAATAGCTTGATGTGCCTTTTCAAGATCCTCATCATTGTCCATAACCTATTCATCCATGTCATCAATGCATGTTTCACAAACAAGATAGTAGACCGACTTGAAATTGTCCCTTGTTCCTCCCCAATATAACTTCACTCATTGCCCATTTACAAGGAACAGCTCTGTAACAACTCAAAAGTCAGTGGTGTCAGGAAGTGTATTTCTGGGACTCTATTTCCTTAAACCGAGCTCGTAAATATTTTTATTAAATATTTATGGAATTACCTTAGAAGATAATTGAATGTTAGATAATTTTATTGAATTAGTGTTCAAATTAAGTACATGGACTAAATTAAATATTTGTAAAAGTAGTAATTAATATTAAATTACATGGTAAGACTAGAGTAAGGAACTTATTAAATAAATGGACCATTATATATATAAGTTGTTAATAGTGGATGTTTATGATTGATATTATTTATTATATGTTAAATATATTATAATATTTAACTAGTAAATCACGTTAAAATAAAAATAAAAATGAAATAATAAAGACTATGAATCAAATAGCTTAGAGGGAAAGAGAAAAAAAATTTAAGCTTTATTTTTCTTGCATGCCAAACTTAGGAAGGAGAAGAAACATATTTAGCCATTAATCTTTAAGCTTTGAAGCTCAAATTGGTTAGTAAACTTTGGTCCTTTCTGCATAAATTTTATATTTTTGGAACCTTAAGATCATAAGCTAACTTGTCCGTGTTGAAATTTTTGGAATAGTTGAAATTATGGAAGTTGCCATCATAGAAAAATTTAAGTTTTTGGTGTTCTTTTGATAGATTTTAAGGTTGGAAGTTAAATGAGGCTACTTTCTAAAATTAATTCATGAAATTGTGCATTAGGGACTAAATTATAATTAAATTCAAAATTAGGGGTTTAATTAAGTAATAGGAAGTCTTATAGGGACTCTAGGAAAATTTGGTTTAATGTTGGAAAGATATTTGATAAATTATATTAGTACCGGTTTCGAGGAATAAATTGAAATTCATGTTAAAGTAGTATAAATTTTGCAATTAAATATGAAATGGTATGTAAAATATTAATTTATTATATCTGTTTAAATCATAGCTAACGTTGAACCAGAATACTCGAGCAAGAAAAGAAAATGCAAGGTTGTCGACGAGTAGCTCGGAATTGCGGTGTGTGTTTCTATAATCTAAACTATTTAAATTGTTGTATTAAGCATTTGCACATATGGTGAGTTAAGATAAGTTACAAGTTGATTTAAGGTGATGTGTTTGAAATGGTTGAATTGGTTACTTGTGTTTTGGATTGTATTGAGTATTATTGAAATTGGAATTTATTTTGTTATGGAAAGAAAAGATGTTGCTATGAGTGTATATTCAAATGATTAAATTATTTGGATTTATGAAACTGAAATATGAAAATGAGGAATTGAGTTATGAATTACGTTACACTATTAACTATTCGGGTAGGGTCGGGTATCATTGGCATGTCATAAGATAGGAAAGTTCAGGGTTTTATGACTATGTGTTGGGGAGTGCTAGGCACCCCATTTGTCGGTTTTACTGGCTATCGCTAGGCACAATTTGTTTTTACGGATTATTTTGTTAGGCTCTGGAAGCCAAACTTTGGTGTATTAGTTGGATCTGCGTATCCGAGTCAGAGTTTAAGTCATGTTAATAGAGGGAATTAAAAAGAAAGTAATGAAATTAAATATGGTAATGAAAATAAAGTTGGATGTGAATTTTGGACAATTTATATTGGATGTATAAAATAGAAATGTGATGATATTTGAAATTTCTTATGTTTGAATTGATTATTAAGTTTCAAAAGAGGAATGAAGTAATATAAATACATATGCTTTCTTTTATTACTTGAATTGCACTTTTAGTTGTGTAATTAAATAGCTTTTACCTTGTTTAATTACTCAAATTATGGAAGCACCATTGAGTTATACTCATCATACGTTTATTTTCTTGTGCGCAGGTTAGGTACCTAGTAGATCTATCATCAACTCAGCGTCCAGTGACGATACCATACTCAAATACTGGTGAATGATCTTTTTGTTGGTTTTGGCATGTACCTAGGTTATAAATGTTGGTTGTTGTAACAACCTGGTTTAGACCCTAGTCGGAATAGTGGTTTCAAGACCACGTAACCGATTCTGAAAAAATATTTTAATATTATTTTTTCTGTCTGTGATATGTGAATTTATATCTGCGAAGTTTCTGTGATTTAATTTGTCTGTTTCTGTGCTTAATTATGATAAAGGACTAAATCGCGTAAAATGCAAAAGTTGCATGCTAATTGTTAAATGCATTAAATTGCTATAAAAAGAAAGTGTGAAGCACTTGCATGTCAATTTTACCATTGGAAGTTTGAATGGACATAAAAGGGCATGTGTTAGGTGAATGAATAATTTTATAACAAAAGGCAAAGTTGTCATTTAGTTAATATGTTAATATTTATAATGAAAACATGAAAGTGGCGATTATTATCAAAACATGAAAGTGGCCATTATTATCATTGATATAGCCGATTATATCAAGAAAATAGAAAGAAGAAGACCATCCTACGGCTCGGTCATTGATTTGGTTGATTAAGGTATGTACTTTGGTCCGTTTTTGATAATTTCTACGTTTTTGATAATTTGGTCTGAATTTCTATTTCTGTTGAAGATTTTGAAATGTGCCATTGATGATTATATGAGCTTTGTAATGTTTTTATATGGATTATGAAAGATATATGTGAGATTATCATGTTTTGTTCTTGAATTTTTAATGGAATAGAGCTATTTGGGCTAATTTGTGAAAATGAGGTTTCGAAGAACTAAATTGTGAATTAAATATGTTATTTAGGCTTGTATGGAAGCTATGTATATTCGGCCAAGCTATAGTCTTAGTGAATTTTGCATATTTGTGATTTTGTGAAAAATGGATTAAATTGTCAAAGTGTGAAAATGTAAGGGCTAAAATGCAAAGTGCCCTAGATATGTTGTGACAACCCGAATTAGAGCCTAATCGGAATAGTGGTTTCGTGACCACAAATCTGAGATAGAAATAATTATTTTATAATTATTCTGATGATTATGATATGATTGCATGATTGTGTGAAAATTTCGTGAAGAAATTCTATGCCTAAAGTGCTTAAATTGAAAGTAGGGACTAAATCGAATAAGTTGCAAAATTTGCATTCTAGAAGTTTTTAGTATGAAATTGCATTGAAATATTAATTAGGAGGTCTTAAATAGCAATTTGACCAATTTTAAGTTCATGGACAAAATTAGGACATGGAAGGAATTTTTGGAAAGTTTAGTAGTAAGGGCATTTTGGTCATTTGTATATTAAATGAAATAAAATGGGAAAAATAACACAAAATTGGTTATCATCTTCATTAGTTGCTGCCGAAAAAATTTCTCTCCTCCATAGCTAGGGTTTCTTCAACTTTCAAGCTTCATAGTAAGTGATTTCAAGCCCTGCTTTTAATGTTCTTCACATTTTTGAAATCCTCGTAGCTCGGTTTACTTATTTCTACCATTATTTTGAGTTAGGGTTTATGTTTAAAAATTTACCCATGAATGATAGGCATGTATTTTGTTGTTTGATGGTAGAATATGAATGTTTGAAGTTAGGGGAACGATCTTTTCTAAGCGATTTTTAACGAAAACGAGCAAAACGGCATAATCGATAAAAATACCTATTGTTCATAACTATGTGTTAGAGTGAGAATTTGATGTTTCCATAGAAGAGAAAAATGATCAGTAGGTCATTAAACATAAGAATAAGGGCTGAAATTAAATTTCCGAGCCTTGGGGAAAAATTGTAATTTTCTAAAAGTTAGGGGAAAAAATGTAATTTTTGTATAATGTGATTTTTGGATTAAAATGAATAGTTCGAGTGTTAAATGAGCTAAATATGTTGTTATAGATCAAGAAAGACGTGGAATCGACCTCGAACGGGGGAAGGAGAAAGTTTTGGACTAAATTGCAAAATTCCCATATTTTGCACCGAGGTAAGTTTGTATGTAAATAATACATTAATTTCATTTACATTCTTATATTTCAGCCTATTATATATATATATTAGCTGATATTGAAGTATAAATCGACTATTGGAAGAATGGAAATAAGTAATAAAAAGAGAGATCCCGGTTGAACATTCGGAAAGATCGAATAAAATAGAGGGAGTGTAGCTAGGTCACATTTATGGTGCCGAATGCACATCATGTGTACAAGAAAGCTACGAGATACTATGTAGTAGCTAGGTTACATGTGTGATACGGGATGTATCCCATGTAGACAAGAGAGCTACGTGAGAGATAAATGTAGCTAGGTCACATACGTGATTCCAAGTGAAGGACACCATGTAGACAAGAGAGCTACGAGACAAATCGGCTAGGTCGCATGAGTGGTACTAAGTGTTCACCATGTGTACAAGAGAGCCGAACTAAATGAAATATGATGGTGGGGCTGTGTGCTGAAACCATCAAGTATTGAGGATTAATCCGAATTGTTCAACAGGATGGTTTTGTGATGACATTGTAGTCATGGACCTACACTTGTGATATATGAAATGTGGTGAAAATGATTTGTGATATATATATATATATATATATATATGTGTGTGTAAGTTAAAATGAGATTAGTATAAAGAATGTGTGAAAGAGTGAAATTAGTATTAAAACTGTTTTGGACAGTAGCAGTGACGTGATTTTGAAAATTCATCAAAAATATAAGAAATTTAATTAGAGATTGAATGAGATATGAAATTAAAGCTTAATGAGTCTATTTTCATATAAAAGAAACAGAGCAAGCAAAGGAATTCTATATTTTGAGATATTTACAATTGTGTGTGACTTGCTCAGGATGACTATGTGATCCCCTGTTCCAACTTTGAAAAATTATTAAAAATTTTTCAAAACAAATTAAGAAATATAGTTTACATGCCTAAATTCCTTATTGAGTATAGTTTTAAATCAAATAGATTTCATGGTTATTTGAATTGTGTACTGAGAGAAATTCAATTCGTAGTGAACAGAGTTCAGATCAGTTGAGCTGTGTAACAGGGGAAACTTTAACTAATAAACTGTACTAATTGGCTGAATCAAAAATTCTAAAAAAAAAAATTATTGAGAAGTTTGATGAGTCTAGATTCAGGGAAATTTTATGGATTTTAATTTTGAGTTTCGCAACTCGAGTTATGATTTATTTAGTGATCATGACGCAGGAGGGACAGCTTGATCAAATTGGAGTAAACAATAAAATTCAAAAATATGATATAATTGAGTTATGTTGTAAACATGTTAGATTCCTTATTTTTTATTTATATACTTACTTACTAAGCTATATGCTTATCTTCTTTTCTTTTTCTTGTCTTATAGAGTTACTAAGCCGGATCGGGAATTGAAGATCGTTGAGACCCATCCACACTATCAATACTTTTTGGTACTTTGTAAACACTATTTTGAAATATGGCATGTATAGCAGACTTAGTTATTTTGTTACGTGTCATAAATGTCTAGGTTTAAATTACTACTTATAGTATCAAACTAATCATTTTGTATGAAGCCTTTGAAATTAGTTTGTATTGTTAATAGCATATGTTATAATGATCAAATTGCATGCTATATTTTTGTTGGGTTTTATTTAATAGTATTAACTATAATTTGTTAATACTTCGTACCCTGTTCCGGCGACGGATACGGGTAAGGGGTGTTACATATGTGTTCATGGATTATTTTGAATGAAATGAATGATTGAATGGTTGAATTTTAATTGTATTAGATCAAGAACAAAGAAAATCAAACTTAGATCGAGGGAAGTCCAAAATAGTTGAACAGTCGACTCGTTTCCATCTGAAATCCGTACGAGGTAAGTTAAATTACAATTACGTGTTAAATTGACTAAATTCTGCGCATATATACTGTAATCTTTATTGGACGGCCTTGAGAGCTTGATTAATAAATTTCGAGTAAATTCCGTTAATATGCTAGTATCTGAAAAGCTCTGTACGTTTCTAAAAGAACGTTGACATTGATCTGAGATATCGTGTAAGACAGTGTTTGGGACACAGGCCTCGATTTGGGATTTACGTGTAAGACCCTGTTTGGGACAGAGGCATCGATACTGAATTACATGTAAGACCATGTTTGGGACGTCGGTATTGTACTCGTTTATAAATATCTGTATCGTTTCTGAACCGTCTGATGATAGAGTACGAGATATGGGAATGAATATATGAAATGTTTAATTTATACAGGTACGTCTGTATCGTACTAAATTTCTAAATATGAAATACTATATTTCTGTGAAATGATAAATTCAAAGTATGTATGAAATCATGGAAATGAAACATGACATGTATACAAGCAAATGAGCATGGTTAAGCTCATGAATTACTTTGTGAAAGGGCTATGAATCCTTACTATTGACTTTTATTTTATATGCTTTAATAGTTAGACCAATTGTATTTGGCTTACTAAGCTATTTGTAGCTTACTCTGTGTGATTTCTGTCTATTTTATAGTTATCGTAGCTATTGAAGGCTCCAGGATAGTCGAGGATTGTCACCAAACTATCAAACTCATTTTGGTACTTTTGAAAGTGTAATTTTTTTTTAATGTATGACATGTATAGGCTAGAATGTTTATGTATTTAAGCTTTGACATGTAAATATGTTATGCCATGAGAGTTGGCTAGCAAATGATATGTTTGTGCATAGTTTTGGTAAATGGATTGTGATGCCATATTGCGTATACTTGTAATGGTTTATAACCTTGTATGTGGTGGTTATTTTGGAATATGCCAGGTTAAGTAAATTGTAAGTTTAAGCATGAGTTAGAAGGTGCCATAAGTGAGCTATGGAATGAGCATTTTGGCATGTGGTTGTAATAAGATTTTTAATGTGTTTTGGTATGAATTTGAATAGGTTATTGAATGATGATGATTTAGTTATAATGAAGCATGTTTTGAGCATGGAATTGGCTAAAAATTTTGGTATAAAAGTTGTTTAGTATTGCTTATAGGATTGACCCATAAAGGAGTGGCAAGTTGGCTTAAACCAAGCCTGCATTGTGCTACACGGTCAGGGACCATGGGCGTGCCTTGTGGCCGTGTATGCAAAGCAGTAACCTCTTAAGATCACACGGTTAAGACACATGGGTGTGTCATATGTCCGTGGGCTCAAGTCAGTAGCTAGCTAAGTATCACACGGCCATAGCACATAGGCGTGTTTGTTGGCCGTGTGTAAAAGTTAGTATATATACTCTGTTTTGCCACGGTTGGATCACTTGGGCGTGTCTGGTGCCCATGTGAGGCACACGGCCTGGTCATACGGGCATGTAACCTCAACAGAATTGAAAAATTTTCTGAGTTCTAAAATTTATGAATGTGTTCGGTTTAGTCCCAACTGTCCTTAAAAGTATGTTTTGAGTCTCGTAGACCATCATAAGGGATGAATTGTTGATGATTACTTATGTATTAATGTTATGTGATATCTGTGATTCTGAATCTGTCTGAAATGTTTTGTCTGTCTAGTAATGCCCTTACCTATTCCGGTAACTGTAACACCCTAAAGCCGGCCTAGAAGTTTGGCTCAAATCTGGCGTGTCACATTGAAGTATTTTTCGAAAACCATGTTTCCATTTAAAATCCCTTCTTAATAATTAAAAACTTATACCCTTTTTAAACCTTGTTTAGAAAACCTCAGCTGAATAACATTCTTAACAACTTTGTAAAAATCTTGGCAGTTGCGGAAGCTTAATTAAAAACAATTGCGGTTACGTGATGTTTTGAACAACAGTAGTTGCTTTGGAAAACCGAGTTCTAATACTAGCAATTATAAGAACAATAAATAAAATTCCAAATTTGAAATCTAGAAAATTACAATGGCTTTACTACAACCCACATAAAAACATTTAAAAGTAATAATCAAAATCAGAACATAAACAAAGGTGTGTGGCTTTCTCCGAGCCCCAGCACTCTGATCCGTCTAAGGCTGGAAATTACCTGAAAGGTTAATAAACAGGGTGAGTTTACGAAAAATCAGTGTGAAATCCCCTACTATATAAAAGAAACAGTCAGTCATATAAAAGAATTAAAAGTCTAGCCCCAGCCCTACTTACAGTTTCAGTATCAATTGGGCCTTAGCCCATTATAACAGACAGTACCAGATGGGCCTTAGCCCATTATAGAATAAGAAACATTATCAGAACTAGAATCAAAATGAGAATCAAAATCGAAATCGTGATGAATCGAATCGAATCGAATCAGTCGAATCGAATTAGGTGATGAATCGAGAATCGATCGGTAACAAAATCTGAATCAGAATGTGAATGCAATCCCAACCCATATCCAACCGTATACACCCCCATACTAGCCTTACACCATGTAGGGAGACTACTCGACCCATCCAACCGCTACACACCACAGAAATTGCAGCGAGGCTGCCAGATATTGTGACGAAGTCACTAGATACAGATATTGTGGCGAGGCCACCGTAGCAGATATATATATTTATATATGTGGCGAAGCCACGATTGCAAATGGGTGCGGATATTATGACGAAGTCACGAAGCAGATATATGTGGCGAGGCCACTGTTGCAAATGAGGTCGCGAATGCTTCCTTCATCAATATAAACCAACCCATGCAACATGTCATGTATGTAGAATGTCATGCCCATATTTGAATTAAACAATCACAGTCAAGTCATTCATATCACCAACATATATTCACAATCAAATTTGTCAACCACACAATCCAAGTCAGTCACTTGCCCACAAGGGCAAAACAGTCATTTAACACCCTAGGGGCAAAATGGTAATTTTACCCCACAAGGGTATCTCGGTAATTCTACCCTATAGGGGTATTTCGGTATTTCTACCCTACAAGGGTATTTCGGTAATTCTACTCTACAGGAGTATTTCAGTAATTCTACCCTACAGGGGTATTTTGGTAATTCTACCCTATAGGGGTATTTCGGTAATTCTACCCTACAGGGGTATTTCAGTAATTCTACTCTATAGAGGTATTTTGGTAATTCCACCCTACAGGGGTATTTCGGTAATTCTACCCTACAGGGGTATTTCAGTATTTTTACCCTACAGGGGTATTTCGGTATTTCTACCCTATAGGGGTATTTTAGTAATTCTACCCTACAGGGGTATTTCGGTATTTCTACCTTACAAGGGTATTTCAGTAATTCTACCCTACAAGGGTATTTCGGTAATTCTACCCTACAGGGGTATTTCGGTAATTCTATCCTACAGGGGTATTTCGGTAATTCTACCCTATAAGGGTATTTCGATAATTCTACCCTATAGGGGTATTTCAGTATTCTACCCTACAAGGGTATTTCGGTAATTCTACCCTACAGGGGTATTTCAGTATTTCTACTCTACAAGGGTATTTCGGTAATTCTATCCTATAGGGGTATTTCGGTAATTCTACCCTACAGGGGTATTTCAGTAATTTTACCCTATAAGGGTATTTCGATATTTCTAACCTACAGGGGTATTTCAGTAATTCTACCCTACAGGGGTATTTTAGTAATTCTACCCTATGGGGGTATTTTAGTAATTCTATCCTACAGAGGTATTTCGGTAATTCTACCCTACAGAGGTATTTCGGTAATTCTACCCTATAGGGGTATTTCGGTAATTATACCCTACAGGGGTATTTCGATAATTTTACCCTATAAGGGTATTTCGGTATTTCTACCCTATAAGGGTATTCCAGTAAACTAAAGTATTCTAAACTGGGATAATAATACGAATGGGCCTAAAGCCCATTCTCGGCCCAAATGGGCCCACACGCTCGTGTGGCCCTTTTAGCCCAAATCTAGCCACAGATATGAGATTCACCTAGCCTAGTCCAATATTTACTACACAATCAAACAACTTATCCAATTGGGCCCGTGGGCTCATTGGGCCCACATGGCCCCTTTCGACCCATTGCGGGCCGAAGTAGCCATCCTACAGCTAGAGTAGTGAGAAATGCACACCTGATAGGAGATTGGAGTTAATCCGCGCTCTGAGCACTCTTAGCCGACGCCCAACCCAAACGAGCACGCCATAAAGCGAAAGGGATCAGCCAAGAAAGGTACCTTTACTCTCCTCATGGTTCCCAGCTCTCCATCTACTCTTATGTTAGCTTCCCGATGTGGGATCCCTCCATCATCAGAGTTTAAAACTAACACCAACTCTTGTCGTCCCAACATAGCAAAATAAATGCTCTTTGATTGCCATGAGTTTCGAACCCTGGGCCTCTTTGCCAACTCTATGACGCCACCTTCCTGCCTCTTATGTTGCGCTACTTTGCCACTAGACCACAAGGCTTTTTGTGGCACAATTTGTCCAACAATATTCTTAAGGCCTACCTACTACACCCAGGGTTTGATTCACCTTAAACCAAAATTTCTGCTAGAGTCCAGGTTTGAACCCAGGACTTCTCCAACACTTCTCAGCACACTTAACCACTAAAACAAGCCTTCATGAACAAAATTTACATACACAACAAAAAAAAATATTATAAGCTACCTTCAACCGCTCCCATACTCAATGCCCAAAACTTCTAGGCCCAAATTCAGGGTGTTACAGCAACGGTTACGGGATAGGTGTGTTACAATTGTGGTTATTTGTGGTATGTAAATATGTATGTATTTTAGAAATAGTCAAATTGTGACTAGTTGATTGTGTTTTGTTTTGACATATATGAATGTAGTAGTTCAAATTTGTATATGTTGGTTATGTGTATATATGTGGTGTTGGTTGGATTGTTGAATTGATGTTTATGTTGTGATAGATTATAAGTAATCATATTATAGTTCTTGGTTTATTATGGTTTTGTTTTGCTAGCTAATCACTTGAATTAAACCTTATAAAGTGCTTGAATTATGGTTTTGATGAATATGTTCTAGATGAGAAGAGGAATGGTAAGTTTTTACAAGAGTCAATGGTTGTTTCTTGAGCTTAAATACAAGACATTAGTATAGGCTTAACTTGTCATTATAGCATAACCTTTGTTTGGTATTGGTAGAATGATTGAATTGTGATGTTAATGACGACACATTGAGTGTTTGAATAGGCGATTTTACTTTCTTTTGTTGGATAGGTAAATCTGGCATGAAATTAACCTTTTAAAGTTGAAAATTTACCATTTTGAAATTAGGTATCGATAATTTATCATCTGATATTGATGCCTTACCATATGAACAGTTTTAAAACAAGCAAAATGCTAAAATGGTATCAATTTTTATTTGAGTACCGATACTTTTCATAAAATATCGATACTTATGTTTTGTGGTAATAAACAGAATAATAATTTGGTATCGATTTTTCATAAGGTACCGATACAGTATTGGTATGAACTTTGGAACTTTCAAATTTTACTATTTAAACCCATTTCATGCCTAGGCTATTACAAATAAGTCCTTATTGTTTCCAAATTATTATATTTGTATGATATGTTAATTAGTGAATTATGTATAAATTTATTATTTATGTTTTTATTGTAATTAGAATTAAATGTTAAATCATAAATTGTTTGTTTTATATAGTATTTTGTTTGTAACATCCTATTGCTTGGTTCCGGTGATCGAAATCGGTGAGGGGTGTTACATTTAGTGGTATAAGAGTTATAGCTTTAGTTGATTCTCAAACTAAATTGAGCTCGAAATCGAGTCTAGAGGTACATGCCAAAGTTGAGTCGAGTCTGAGTTGGGATTTGGATGCTGATTATAATTGTTTTTGTTTTATAGTTAAAAAAGTCAGATGAATCTAATAATGAAGTTGATCAAGAGATTCATATCGGTGTCAAATCAACCGAGGAATTAGATGGATCTGAGTTGGTGGCATCAAACATTAATTTAGCTGGTGCTTAACAACCTAATGTAAACAAAGTTAATAATGATGGACAAGGTGACTCGAATTTATTTCATAACATAGCTGAAGCTCTTCAGAGAGTGGTAGAAGCTATCCCTACTGTAGTACCTATACTAGTGGTTTGACGAGCTCCAATTGAAGAACTACGAAGATATGGTGCAATTGAGTTTTTAGGTTTAAAAAGGGTTGATCCCTCGACTGCCGAAGTATGGTTGGAATCAACTAAACATGTTTTGTAACAACTTGAATGCAATCCCCGTGAATGTGTAATCTGTGCTGTTTCTCTTCTGCAAGGAGAAGCATATACGTGGTGGCAGTCGGTAACACACCATGTACCTGTAGAATGAGTTGACTGGGAGTTTTTTCAAAAGGAATTCCATAGGAAGTATATTGAAGAATTGTATCTCGAAGACAGGAAACAAGAGTTTTTACTGTTGGAATAGAGTGAGATGCTAGTGGCAGATTATGAATATGAGTTTTTATGACTCAATAAGTATGGTACAAAACTTGTACCTTCTGAAGCTGAAAGTTGCAAATGATTCTTGCGTGGTTTACGTGATGAACTCAAAGTTTAGTTGGTACCGCATCAAATTTTAAAGTTTGTTGATTTGGTTGAGCGAACGAAGATGATGGAGCAAGCTTTGGGTCTTGATAAGAAGATTGAGATTACTCGAGTTGCTAGAAAATGGATAGTGTAACACCCCTTACCCGTATCCAAAATCGGGACAGGGTTTGAGGCATTACCGAACTTAAACATAACCAATCATACAAAACCGAGCCATAAAATTTTCGTTCAAATCAAATTCATTCATACATGTGCAAACTGTCCCTTATATGGGCCTACGAGGCCCAAAACATACATCGAAGGTGGTTTGGGACTAAACCAAGAACTTTGAAAATGATAGGAAGACTTAGAAAATTTTCTTGATTTGGAGAGTCATACACCCATGTGTGTAGGCCATGTGGTCACACACACTCGTGTGGCTTGGGACATGCCCATGTCCTCAGCCCATGTAACTCTCTGTTTATGACGTCATCAGCCAAATAAGGTCACACAGCAAAGTCACACGCCCGTGTGCTTAGGCCGTGTGACGAATTAAATTCCAAAAATCAAGTACAGACTTCACACGGCCTGGGCACACGCCCATGTCCTAAGGACATATCCTTCACACGGCTGAGACACACAGCCGTGTCTCTGCCCGTGTGTTTACTTTTGGACATTCTGTTTTACATAATTAGGGTGCAGGGGACACACGACCGGATCACACGCCCATTGGGCAAACCCTGTGTCACACACGGTCTAGACATATGCCCGTATGTCTAACCGTGTGGACAATCTCTAGGCTATTTTCCAAGCCATTTCCCACCCTTAAACACTCACATACTTACACTCACTTCATGGCATGCAACATGGCACATTTGATTACTCAAGCATTCACATTCATGGTTAAATTATGACTTGGTAATGTCAACATATCACCTATTCAAACTATCATGCTTTCATATGGCATTCCGCACCAATTTCATATTTGTCTATCATCCTTACTAACCTACTTTCAAGTTACCCACTTGCATCACCTTTATTGTCATGCACATGAATCATATTTCATACAGCAAACATACATGCCATCTATCACACTAATTAAGCATAAGCAACCATAACCACATTAAAGCATAAGTACATTGGCATGCATGCACCAATAATTAGGGTTACAACCCAATAATCAATATGAGCCACCTCTCATGGCCATATACAAAATAATCATAATACCCTCAGGAGCCAACACATTTGGCTAATCAATATGACACATAACAATAAGACCAAGTCCCTATACATGCCATACTTAAAATGATGAGACTAGCTATACCAAATATTCAATTGATAGTGTGATCGAGTTTTTGACGTCTTCTGGTCCCCGAGCTAGTTTGGCGAAACTATAAGAAAGAGAAAGGAAGGGGGTAAGCATTAAAGCTTAGTAAGTTCGCATGCAAATAAAATGAAACTTAAACAAGCATTAATCATACACTTAACATAATGAACATAATCTTGCATTTTATCAAATCTCTTAAAATTTTCTTCATATATATATACATACATATTCTTACCACAAGTTCATCATATCTCATGTCATTCTCATGAATTCGAAGTACACACCTGTGCCACTTGCACATAATAACTTACTTTCTTGTCTTTAACGTATTCATCAAGATTACCCATTAAATTCTCTTAGAACTACCCGTTGAACACTTGGAATACCATCAAATATGTTGGAATCTCGCACCTAAGTGCCTCATATGTAGCCAACGCTACCTCATATCACATATCACATGTTGCTCGCTCTCGAGCTACTCATGAGTTTGCTTACTCAAGCTATCGGTCAGGATGTAGCTATGCGACTACTCACACAAGCTGTCATGTATCCACAACACATACCGGACTACCCAGCCACAGGTAGAACATACAAGACCAGTACCCAAAACGCCAAAACATGTGTCCCATATATCATGAACTCAGGCCACAACTCATGAGTTCAAATGTCACATATATCATGAACTCAGTCCATAACTCATGAGTTCAAATCACATAGTTCCTAGTGACATGTCACTTGTATCCTAAACTATTCCTAAGGTTCAAACGAGATTTTTCGATACCACATTACTGTAGAACTTGCTCGTAACGCCGATTTCAATGCTCATAGCACCAATCACATACTCATGGAATAATCAAAGCATAATTCATAATTAAATTTAGGCAATAAACACATGATACAACATCACTTTAAATATGTATGTACTTGCCATACATGCAATATTAAAACATTTAAAGTATAGTGCATGTTGCATTATTTGCAAATGAACTTACCTCGGTACGAAATGATAGAAACGAGTCTAATCCTCGTAAACCTTGTTTTTCCCCCGATTAAGACTCGAATCACATTTTTCTTGATCTATAATGCCAAATTTAACTTGTTCAATACACACATTGCTCATATCGACTCATAACACATACTTTGGTAAAATTATCTTTTTACCCCCAACTTTTCACTTATTTACACTTTAGTCCCTAGGATCGTAAAATGAAATGCATTCATTTTATTCGTTAACCAAGCCTAGCCGATTCATATTATAACTCATATCAACCCATATTTCTCATTAAACCACATTTCTACTACCCATTTCTTCATCTTTTACAAATAAGTCCTTTTTAGGTGTTTTCACTAAAAATCACTTAGTAAAAGATGTTTATCACACATCAAACATTCATATTCCTCCATTGAACACTAAAACACAACCATGTCATACACAGGTCAAATTTCATACATGAACCCTAGCTTAAAATAATGGTAGAAATAGCTAGATTGGTTGATGACAACTTAAAAAATGCAAAGAACATTAAAAACGAGACTAGGATGCAGTTACAATCAAGCTTGAAATGTTGAAACCCCTAGCTATGGAGCCCTTGCAAATTTTGGCTAAGGTGGGAGAAGATGGACAATATTTTTGCTTGATTTTTCTCTTTTTATTCTTTTATTAACCAAATGACCAAAATGCCCTTAAGGCCTTTCTTTCAAATATTTCCTATTCATGCCCATTTTTTCCAAAATTTTAGAACTTGGTTAAATTGCTATTTAAGAACCTTTAATTAATAATCTAAGGCAATTTCATGCTTGAAGCTTCTAGAACACAAGTTTTACAACTTCTTAAATTCAGTCCCTAGAGTCAAATTGGACATTTTAGGCATAGAATTTCTTCATGAAAATTTCACACAAACATGCAATCATATCATGGATCATCAAATAATCATAAAATAATTATTTCTACATTAGATTTGTGGTCTCAAAACCACTGTTCTGACTAGACCCTAATTCGGGATGTTATAGATAGTGATTGTTAATTTACATCATCAATAAAAAAGAATTAGGGATTCTCGTGATAATTGGAAATTGACTTTTAAGTCTGATAGATCTGAAAGAAATTGAGATCGACAGCCAACCATGCATGTTGGTAGTGTTAAAGATCTAGGTAGGAGTTCTGAACTACCGAATTGCGAATATTGCGGGAAGAAACATTGGGGAAAATGGTAGCGCTTGTTTTCGATGTGGATCATAGGAACATTACGATTGTGTCCAAAAAATGACAATGTTGTGTCTGCCGACACTTAGAAGTCTACGCATGCAACCAGGGCTCGGGGTATTAGTTGTGGTGGTTTAGTTTCTAGAGGTGGTGCAAGGAAAGGGAGTGCTGCTATTACTCATCCGTCTAAGTCCAGAGTGCTGGTTGAGCATATGTTGTACAGACTCACGAGGAAGGCGAAGCTACTGATGTAGTAGCAGGTATCTTTTTATCATAGTCTGTACTTTTTTATGCTTTGATAGACCCTGAATCATCACATTCTTATATTAATTCTGAATTGGTTAAATTGGGAAGTTTTAATTCTTAGATGTCTAAAGTATCTTTGGTTGTGTCAAGTCCTTTGGGGCAATTAGTACTGGTTGACCAAGTGTGTTGGTGGTGTCCACTGGAAATTCAGAATATATTTCTTCCTATTGATTTGTTGATTATACCGTTCGGTAATTTTGATTTGATTTTGGGAATGGATTGGATCACTAAGCATAGGGTAATTTTAGATTGCTGTAAAAAGAAATATATGCTCTAAAGAGCCAATGGTAATCTGGTTGAGGTGAACAGTGTCCGAACGAGTGGTTCAACTCGTATCGTTTCAGTAGTTCGAGCTAATAAACTTCTTAATCAAGGTTGTTAAGCTTTCCTGACCTATGTCATTAACTTTAATTCTAATGATAGCCAGGTTAACAAGATTCAAATTATTTGTGAATTCTCGGATGTGTTTCTCGAAGAATTACTAGGATTACCACTTGGTAAAGAAGTTTAATTTGCAATTGAAGTGTTTCCTGGTACGACTCCAGTATCAATATCCCCTTATAGTATGGCACCGATAGAGTTGAAAGAATTGAAAGTGCAGTTGCAAGATTTACTAGACCACAACTTTATATGCCCTAGTATATCGCCTTGGGCAGCTCTAGTTTTATTTGTTTAAAACAAAGATGGTTCGATGCAGTTTTGTATAGATTATCGACAATTGAATAAGCCAACGATTAATAATGATATCCTCTACCTTGTATTGATGACTTATTTGATTAGCTGAAAGGAGTATCCGTTTTTTTTCTAAAATTGATTTGAGTTTGGGTTACTATCAGTTGAAGGTGAAAGATAGTGACACGCCAAAAACGGTGTTCCATATGCATTATGACCATTATGAATTCTTGGTAATGCCTTTTGATTGGACTAATGCTTCTGCGACATTTATGGATCTCATGAATCGTATCTTTCAACTTTAGATCAATTCGTGGCAGTTTTCATCGACAGCATTTTGATCTATTTAAAGACTAAAGCAAAGCACAAACAATATCTTCGGATCATTTTGCAAGTGTTGCGAGATAAGCAGTTATACAAGAAACTTAGCAAGTGTGAATTTTGGTTGTCAGAAGTTGTGTTTCTGAGGCATGTTATTTTAGTTGATGGGATTAGGGTTGATTCGAAAAAGATCGAGGCTATTGTTCAGTGGAAAGCATCGAGAAATGTTTTAGAAGTTCAAACTTTTCTTGGTTTAGCTGGTTATTACCGAAGATTTGTAAATGGATTTTCTAAGACAACTATATTGATGAAAAAGCTTCTATAAAAAAATATTTAGTTTATTTGGAGTGATCAGTGTCAAGAAAGTTTTGAGAAATTGAAACAGATGTTGACTGAAGCGCCAGTACTATCCTTGCCTGAATTGGGGAAGGATTTCGTAGTATATAGTGATGCGTCTTTAAATGGTCTAGGTTGTGTTTTGATGTAAAATAGGAAAGTGATTGCATATGCATCTTGCCAACTAAAAACGTATGAGCGTAACTACCTGGCGCATGATTTAGAGCTTGCCATTGTGGTTTTTGCTTTAAAGATCAGGAGACATTATCTGTACGGTGAAAAGTGTCACATTTATATTGATCATAAAAGTCTTAAATACCTCCTAACCCAAAATGAGTTAAATTTGAGACAGCGTCACTGGGTTGAACTTATGAAAGATTACGATTGTGTTATTGATTACCACCCTGGTAAAACTAACATCGTAGCTGAAGTGTTGAGTAGGAAAACAATAGTTAAGTTGCGAGAAATGTTCGCTCAGCTTAGCGTTAGCAAAGATGGTAGTTTGTTGGTAGAATTGAAAGTTAAACTGGTGTTGTTTGACCATATCAGAGTAGTACAGTTTATGTCAAATTAGTGGGGAAATGAAAAATAGTTCAAAATGGTTTGTTGGAAAATTTTAGCATTGATGATGGTGACTGTCTATGGTTCCATAATCGAATATATGTTTCGAATGTTGTGGAGTTAAAAGAATTAATCCTTTGCGTAGCTCAAGATAGCCCATTTACTTTGCATCCTGGCTGAACAAAAATGTATCGTGATTTATAGGAGTTATATTGGTGGCTTGGAATGAAAAGGGAAATAGCTGAGTTCATGAATAAATGTTTAACTTGCTAGCGAGTTAAAGCAGAACATCAAGTTTCCACCGGATTACTTCAACCATTTTCTATTCCTAAATGGAAATGAAAGCGTATAACGATGGATTTCTTAATAGGATTACCATTGTCTCCAAGTAAGAAGAATGTTGTTTGGGTGATAGTTGATCGACTTAAGAAATTGGCCGAACTTATCACTATCAGAACCAATTGGTCACTTCTGAAACTTACCGAGATTTACATTTGAGAAATTGTTAGATTGTATGGTGTGCCTACATCTATTATCTCTGATCAGGATCCCTGATTCACCTTGAGATTTTGGAAATAGTTGCATGAATCTTTAGGTACGAGACTTAATTTTAGCACAGCTCTTCATCCGCAGAAGGACGGACAATCCAAGTGTGTTATTCAAATTCTTGAAGATATTCTTCGAGCCTATGTAATTGATTTCGAATCAGGTTGAGAATATTATTTACCTTTGGCTGAGTTTGTGTACAATAATAGTTTTCAATCGAGCATTCAAATGGCTTCGTACAAAGCTCTTTATGTCATAGGTGTCGAACACCTGTTTGTTGGTCAGAATTAAGTGAAAGAAAAGTTGTGGGGCAAAAATTGATTCAAGAAACGGTAAATATGGTAAAGGTGATTTGTGATAGATTGAAAGTTGCTTCCGATAGACAAAAATCACATGTAGATTTGAAATGTCCAGACATTGAATTTTCTGTAGGTGACAAAATGTTTTTAAAGGTTTCGTCGTGGAAGAAAGTCCTTGGATTCGGTTGAAAAAGGGAAATTGAGTCCTTGTTTTATTGGGTCATATGAAATCACAGAAAGAATTAGATATGTTGCGTACTGTTTGGCATTATCGGTGGAGTTGCAAAAAATGCACGATGTTTTTCACGTGTCAATGCTTAGAAGATACTGATTTGATCTGTTTCATGTTATTTTGACGAAAGACATAGAAATACAACTTGATTTGTCATATAAAGAAGAATCGGTTGAAGTTTTAACTTTCGAGGTGAAAGAGTTGCGTAATAAACGTGTTCCACTAGTGAAAGTACTGTGGCATGGTCATAATGTTGAGGAAGCAACTTGAGAATCCGAGGAAACGATGAGATCTCAGTATCCCTACCATTTTTCAAGTAAATTTTAGGGACTTAATTTATTGAGGGGGAGAATTGTAATGATTCGAAAGTCAGTGATGTCGGGAAGTGTGTTTACGGACTCTATTTTCATAAACTGAGCTCATAAATATTTTTATTATATATTTACAAAGTTACCTTAGAAGCAAATCAAATGTTAGTTAGATAATTTTATTGAATTAGTGTTCAAATTAAGTACAAGGACTAAATTAAGTATGTGATAAATGTAATATCTCGTTTTTCAGTGGTATCAAAAATAGTAATTTTAGGACCACAATTTCGATATGGAAGATCATAAATTATTAATTAATTTATGTCTGTGGAGTTACATTAGAGTCTTATTAAGTATTGATGATGAAATTTTAGTGTTTAGTTAGTTAATTAAGAAAAAAAACTAATTTGTAAGAGAGGCAAAATTCAATTGCTTTTGAATTAGAATGATTAAATGGTTTATTTAACATAAAATGAAGTATTTAAATGGTAAATATACCATTTTTATATGAGTGGTACAGTTATTAAAGGGGTTTTATATTTTTTATTACATTAAAATTTATATGATTATTATAATAAAAAATATTATAATATAGTTAAAACAAAAATAAGGAAAAATAAAGAATCATCATCTTATTTTAGTTATTTGGAACTGAAACCACCATGGGAGAAACCTTCAAGCTTCGGTCATCTCTAATGTGCTTGCATGGTATGATTTTTAAACTCGTTTCTTGTAATTTTTATGTTTTTGAGATCGTTGCAACTAGGTCCAACTAATCGGTATCTTCGTTTTAAAAACTATCAAAGATTTAGATATTGACATTGATGAATCCATGTTATTTTTTATGTTAATTGATGGAGTTGAAGTGTTAGTTGTTTATTTGAATTAGTTTGTCAAGTAATTTTGTTGGTTTTTGAGCACATGATTAATTTAATTAAATAATAAAATTTACATGAAATTCTTGTGAATCTAGAATAGTTGTGGACTGTACTAGTTTGGGAATATCTTCTACTAGCAGGGCTAATTAGAAATTTTTTGTTAATTTGAAGATTTTAAGTTTAGGGACTAAATTCTAAAAAAATGTAATAGTTTAGTGAAAATGTGTATTTAATAAAAAAAGTCAAGGCTCATATGCATTGAATTGATGTGAAATGTATGTGTAATTAATAGATTGTATTTAACTATTATATAGATCAAGAACCGAACCAAAAAGATATTAATTGAGGAAGGGGAAAATTACGGAGTAGTCCCTGTGTATAAACCAAAAGTGAATCTTAGGTAAGTTCATAGTGATTTATTATAAAATATAAATTGTTTGTGTATAGATTATTGTTTCTAGTTAATTTTTGAATGTGTGAGAAATTTCGTTAGCTATTTATATATGAAATTGAATGGAAATGATAGTAGCATGGTTTGGAGTTGTATATATATATTTATGAATGTATTAAGTTTATATAATATGTACAGAAATGATGAAGTGCCACTGTATGATGTAAATGTATTAAAGTATTGGATTTACGTATGTTGCCCAGTTAAACATAGTAATCACATAAGAATCGAGACATTTTTCATCTTTTCATTTACACTAGCACATCTCATAGATTATCATGCAATGAATATCTAGATTTTCATACATTCGAGAACGTGCATATTTAAGTATATTAATTAAGAGTTTACTTCGGGTTATACGAACTTACCTGGTAGTCGTTTCAGATTCGCATTTTGGTTATTTCGAAACCTTTTGTTTTCCATGGTCGACCTCCGGAATTGGTTCCTCGAGGTCTATATCAGTAAAAATAAATTATTAACATCTCAGATTATTCAATTCCGGCCTAAAACCCATCCTAGGGCAAAATGACCAATTTGCCCCTAACCTTTCACAACTTTTACAATCTAGTCCTAAGGCACATATAATGAAATGCATGTAATTTCTAGGTTACCCAAGCCTAGCTAAATATTTTTCATGCTTATAGCAGCCCATAATTTTCCTTCATTACACATTTTTATACCCATTTTTACAACTTTTACAAAATGGTCCTTTAGGCCATTTCAATGAAAAACTACCTGGTAAAAGTTGTTTACCATCCTTTAAACTTTCATATTCCTCCATAAATAATCAAAACACAAGCATTTCATGCATGGGTAATTTTCTAAACATGAACCCTAGCTTGAGATATGGGTAGAAATAGAAATAAAAACATAAAGAACATAAAAAACGGGGCTAAGATTGACTTACTATCAAGCTTGAAATGTTGAAAACCCTAGCTATGGAGAACATGCAAATTTTAGAATATATGGAGAATAAAATGGCTGATTTTTTGCTTGATTTTCCCTTTTTATTTCATTAATTAACCAAATGACCAAAATGCCCTTCCTTACTGACCTTTCCAAAATTTCCATGCATGCCCATTTTTGTCCAAAAACTTAGAAATTTGGAAAATTACTCTTTAATGACCTCTAATTAATATTCCAAAGAAATTTCATACAAATTTCTTCTAGAATCCAAGTTTTGTAATTTATTCAATTTGGTCCCTAATTTCTAATTGGACACTTTACACATAGAATTTCTTCATGAAACTTTAACACATGCTTATTTTCATATCCTAGGCCTCATAATGATCATGAAATAATTATTTTAATGTCTAACTTGTGGTCCCAAAATCTCTATTCCGACTAGGCCCTATTTTAATGTTGAAAGTCTTACCAGTAAACAGGTTCAGATATTGGCTCTTCATGGTTTCTTCAGGTTCCCATTTCGCTTTTTTGACTCCATGTCGATGCCATAAAATTTTCACCATGGCTATATTCTTATTCCTCAACTATTTGACTTCTCGATGCCTTTGTTTGTACTTCGGTGCCTCTGTCATGCATCTATGATGCCTCTGGTGTGGTGTAGTTACTCGAGTATCCGAGTTGAGTTACTTAGTTTGTTAGAATAAATGTTAATGGAACATATGTTGATCTATGGATGTAAATGTTAATGCATAACTAAGATATTAGGAAGTATCGAATGTTTAATGACTTACGTGTTTATATATGAACACATTTATATTGTTGAAAACATGATATGGAAGAGGATTATCATGACTTATGTGATCAAGAACTAATGTGAACTATGAATGTGTATTTGGTTATCAGGAATTGTAAATTTATCTTTATACTTTGGTGTCAATTTAGGTGAGTTGAGTTTGATGATTTAAACTATGAACTTATTAAGTTTCTTAAGCTTACTTGTTTTTTTTTTGTTCTTTTGTAGTTGTCAAAGTTACGGCCTGATCGGACGGATCGATTGAAAGCTCACACTATCCAACCATTTTGGTAGATTTCATAATTTCGTTTTTGGTTGTGGCATGTATATAGGACTTTTGTTGTCAATATGCAAATGATATGCTAATTTCATATTTAGTGCAATAGATGATGTGAAGATATATGGATGATGTGTTTTGGTTTGGTGATCCTAATGTTGAGTATTTGGTTATAATGCTTGAATTGGTTATTTGATATGTGTTTTACATATTTGGTTATTTTGGATGAAATTTGGGTATGAATTGATGAGCAATGGTAAGTGCTTTATATCATTAATTCGTTATTTTGAATGTCTATTAAATATGGTGTCTTTGAAGGGCACACTGGTTAATTATTTAGGTGTTTGAATGAATAAAATTATGTCATTTGTGATTAGGTAACTTTTGGGCATGAATTGAATTTGCTAGATGAGATTTTTACAATTATTGAGATAAATATCGATACTTTGGCATTTGGTATTGATACTTGACCAAATAAATAATATCCAAACAAAACAGAATGCCAAAATGGTATTGATTTTCAATTGAGTATCGATACTTTTTCATAAAATATCGAGACCATCAACTAATTATCGGTACCAATGTTTTGTAAAGAAAACAAAATTGAATTTTGGTATCGATTTTCCTGAAAGGTATCGATTGGGTATCGATACCAACTGCAGAACTTTCATTTTAACTTTAAAACTTAATGTTTTGTTTCGATTTAATCCCATTTTATTTTTAATATGTTTTTAGGGCCTCGTAAGCCCAATTTAAAGCCTTAAGAGTATTTGTATTATGAATGGAATTATTTAATGTATGTTTTTAAATTATTTGAATAACTGCTCTAAAATGATATGAAATGTCTTGTTTTGCTTGGTGACACTCTGTAACCTTAATCTGGTAACAGAAATAGAATAGGGGTGTTACAATAAAAGGTAGTAATTAACACTAAATTGCATGGTAAGGCTAGAGTAAGGGACTTATTAAATAATAGTTCATTATTTATATAAGTTGTTGATAGTGGATGTTTATGGTTGATATTATTTATTATATGTTAAATATATTGTAATATTTAACTAGTAAATCATGTTAAAATAAAAATTAAAATGAAATAACAAAGAACAGGAAACAAATAGCTTAGTGGGAAAAAGAAACAAATTTTAAGCTTTATTTTTCTTGCATGCCGAACTTGGGAAGGAGAAGAAGCACATTCGGCCTTTAATCTTTAAGCTTTGAAGCTCAAATTGGTTAGTAAACTTTGGTCCTTTTTGCATAAATATTATATTTTTGGAACCTTAAGATCATAAGCTAACTTGCCTATGTTGAAATTTTTGGAATAGTAGAAATTATAGAAGTTGCCATCATAGAAAAAATTTAAGGTTTTGGTGTTGTTGTTATAGATTTTAAGGTTGGAAGTTAAATGAAACTACTTTGTAAAGTTAATTCATGAAATTGTGCATTAGGGACTAAATTATAATTAAATTCGAAACTAAGGGTTAAATTGGGTAATAAGAAGTCCTATAGGGACTCTAAGAAAATTTGGTTTAATGTTGGAAAGATATTTGATAAATTATGTTAGTACCGGTTTCGAGGAATAAATTGAAATTCATGTTAAAGTAGTATAAATTTTGTAATTAAATATGAAATGGCATGTAAAATATTAATTTATTATATCCGTTTAACTCGTAGCTAACGTTAAATCAGAATACTCGAATAAGAAAGGAAAAGGCAAGGTTGTCGATGAGTAGCTCGCAAATTACAGTGTGTGTTTCTATAATCTAAACTATTTAAATATTTGTATTGAGCATTTGCATATATGGTGAGTTAAGGTAAGTTACAAGTTGATTTAAGGTGATGTGTTTGAAATGGATGGATTTTTTAATTGCGTTTTGGATTGTTTTAAGTATTATTGAAATTGAAATTGATTTTTTTTATGGAAAGAAAAGATGTTTCTATGAGTGTATATTCAAATGATTGAATTATTTGGATTGATGAAATTGAAATATGAAATTGGGGAATTAAATCATGAATTGAATTGAGAACTACGTTACCCTATTAACTGTTCGGGTAGGATCATGTATAATTGGCATGCATAGGATAGGAAAAGTTCAGGGTTTTATGACTACGTGTTAGGGAGTGCTAGGCATCCCATTTGTCGATTTTACTCGGCTAGCGCTAGACGTAATTTGTTTTTACGGATTATTTCGTTAGGCTTTAGGATCCAAACTTTGGTGTGTTGATTGGATTCGCATATCCGAGTCCGTGTCATGTTAATAGGGGGAATTAAAAAGAAAGTAACAAAATATGATATGATAATGGAAATAAAGTTGGATGCGAATTTTGGACAATTTATATTGGATGTATAAAATAGAAATGTGATGATATTTGAAATTTCTTATGTTTGAATTGATTATTAAGTTTCAAAAGAGGAATGAAGTAATATAAATACATATGATTTCTTTTATTACTTGAATTGCACTTTTAGTTGTGTAATTAAATAGCTTGTACCTTGTTTAATTACTCAAATTATGGAAGCACCACTGAGTTATACTTAGCGTACATTTTTTTCTCATGCGTAGGTTAGGTATCTAGTAGATCTATCATCAACTCGACATCCAATGACGATACTGTAGTCAAATATTGGTGAATGGTCTTTTTGTTGGTTTTGGCATGTACCTAGGTTATAAATGTTGGTTGTGGTCATTTGTGGTATGTAAACATGTATGGGTTTTAGAAATGGTCAAATTGTAACTAGTTAGAAGTGTTTTGTTTTGGCATATATGACATGTAGTAGTAAAAATTTGTATATGTTGGATATGTGTATGTAACAACATGTTTTTAGTGATATCTAAAATAGTGGTTTTAGGACCACAATTTTGACGAGAAAATAAATATTTTATTATTTATTTAAGGTTTATGGGATTATATTAGGGTCGGATTAAAGTTTCGTTAAGAAATTTTGAAGTCTAAATGGTTAATTAGGTAAAAAGGACTAAATCATAAAGGTTGCAAAAGTTGAATTCTATTAGTTAAATGGTACAAATAGCTAAAAAGTTAAATCAATGGACTTGAGTGGTAAATATACCACATTTAAAATTGGTGGATGTTCATGGAAAGGTATTATGGTAGTTTAAATGAAATTTTAAGGCTAAAAAAGTAATTTAGTAAATAAAAAAATAATTAAGTAAATAAAATATGAATGAAGTATCATCTTTTTTTTTTCTTTCCTTAAAATCAATTCCACCATTAGAGAAGGAAGCAAGTTCGGTCAAGCTATTTGGTAGTGCATGGTATGTAACAACCTATTTTCGATAAAATCAGAACAGTGGTTTCGAGACCACAGATTCGAGTCCGGAAAGAAAAATTATTTTAATACTATTTTATGATCTACAGCATGATAATAATATGTGTGAAAATTTCGTAAAGAAATTTTATCTTTTATATGTTTAATTTGCTAAAGGACCAAATTGCACAAAGTGCAAAAGTTGAGTTCTAATAGCTAAAGGGATTAAATAGCTATAGAACTTTAAATTGGAGGTCCTTATATGGAAATTAGACCATTAAAAATACTTAGTTGTTAAGGCTGATGATTCATCCAATGAAAATAAAATTAAAGAAAAGGACAAAATTGGAAAGATGAAAAATAAAGATGATAAATAATAAAAAGATGAAAATATCATCATTTATCATCATCTTCCCCAAATATTTTGCATGGAAACCCTAGGAAAGAGAAAGCAAGCTATCTTGGCCAATTCGATCCGAATAGACCAAATTCGGAGTTAGAACGAGGAAAATGTCGGATTAGTAGATAGACCAAATTATGATATTGAAAACATATCCAACAAAACTCGATAAATGATAATGCCTGAAATAAATGATAATGCCCGATACATGATAAATGATAAAGATGTTACTTTTATGCTTGAAATGTATGTGGAATGTGTTTCTTTGAAATATATGAATATTATAGATGTATGAAATAATCACATGTCTGATAATACCTGAAAAATGTTAAATCCCGTTTGAATTAATGAAAGTCGATGAATACGTGATTTCTCGTAATGAATATAGTCATTTATATGTTGCGGACGAGATTTAGCTCGAACGAGTAATCCTAATATAGCCCTTTTGAGCATCATGTTATATAGTTCCTTCGAGCATCCTGATCGGTAGTAATTTAGCATGTGTTGCGCACTACCGCAGCTCTTTGTAAGAGTCCTGATATGCGATCGGTTGTGATCCTGCATATAATGCGGACACAAACACAGCTCTTCATGAACGTCTTGTTAAGCTCGCTTGAACTCCCTGTTACCTTATCCGGTGCTTCCTGATAGTATCTCTTCAGAGATATTTGATATGCTCTATGAGCTTCCTGAGTAAAACTCTTATGAGTTTCCTGATTTTCCTGGATAAGTGACCTCTTACATGGTTACATGGCTCATCTGAGTATCTTGATATGTGGCTCGAAAGTGTGCTCCCTGGTTATATGCCCAGACGGGTACCCCTAAATATGAATTGACGGATCCTAATTTGTACACCTCGAGTGTACTACCTGTGTATCCATCGATATTTTGAATAAATTCAATGGGTAAAAATCCTGACATGGAAAGATATGAACATGAAATGAGTTAATACACGTATCTGCCTGAAATATATAAAAATGATGATATATGTTATGTGGAAGTACGAGATGATGATATATGAACATGGAATTTGTTTAATAAACATGTTCATCCATCAATATAGATTAGTACACCTTAAGTGTATTTCCCATGGGACATTAATTTTCAAATGATTTAATGTGAAAAGTTCTGATATGAAATAATCTAAACTCGAGATGAATTATTATGATGATGTAATTGAAATGTAACACCCTTCACCCGTATTCAACGCCGAAATAGTGTTACGGAGCATTACCAGACTTATAACACATTTTAAATATACATTTCACATGCAATTAATCAAATCATATAAATTTCATCCACAATCAATCATTTTGTCCCTAATACAAGCCTACGAGGCCCTAAACATGCATTAGAAATGGTTCGGGAAAATCTTAAAACACATACGAATTTTTTCTCAAAGTAGGGGACACACGCTCGTGTGGCCCGGCCGTGTGTCTCATGCGGCCAATAGAAACGCCCGTGTCACAGGCCGTGTGGACATTCGAAATGGGATCACATGGCCATGTCCGAGTTTGTGTCCAACCCTATGTAACTCTTAGACTTGGGTCACACAGCCAACACACACACCTGTGTGCCCTAAAAATGGCCATACATGCTCGTGTGCCAGGCCATGTGCTAGGCCGTGCCAAACTTGTAGGGTATACTGACTTATGCCACACAGCCAAGTCACATGCCCGTGTGTGAGGTCGTGTAGAGCATACTAACTTGTTTTTAATTTCAACACCAGGGGACACACGGCCGTGTACATGACTGTGTATAGCACACGGTTAAGACACTCGCCTGTGTCTTTGCCTATGTGGACAAAAATAGGCTATTTACCAAGCCATTTTGCCACCCTATCTTGCATGTACCTACACCACATCATTTGGCACCAACACAAGGCATAAATATGCTTTCGAGCCAACCATATACAAGTCCAAAATCATCTTATTTCATTATCATCAACCACAAAGCTTATAAACACCAATTGACTATTTTGAAATACATGCCAAATTCATAACCAAAACCATCTAAATAGTTCACTTATCAATGCAATATTTTGCCTATATATAACATTCTAATATATCTTCAATATTGATCCATTATCACCTTCAATACTAAATTCAATAAGCTATTCATAAGACAATTATAAACCATACATCAAAGGCAATTTGCACATATATATGTATACATCATCAAAATCATCCATATAAACCAACTTACATGGCTATATATATACAAACCAAAACATAGACATTTACAAGCCATTTCAAATTGCACAATACATTACCAAATATACCAAAATGACCAAAATCCCTATACATGCCATATATTCCAAAACATAGATTCAAAAGTACCAATTTGATAGATTGATAGTGTGACGATGTCTCCGACAATCCCCGATTCCAAGCTAGCTTTAAAATCACTATAAAACATGGAAAATTAAATAAAGTAAGCTATTTAGCTTACTAAGCTTGTATGAAATAAACTCAATCTTAACATGAATATACAATTCATCAATTTGAACATATCAACATATAATTCATTTAACTAACAAACCTTTCACATTTTCAATCATAATCTTATATATGAACTTCACAACTTCATCGATTTAAGCTTATACGGTTCATGTACATACTTGTATCATCATGTATCAATCTCATGCACAATCCCATCTTTCATTTACCCGTTGAACCATTTGAAATACTATCGGATACTAAGAAATCTCACACACTAAGTGCCAATATCATGACGCGAAGCCAACTCAATGCATAACATATACTGCTCACACTAGAGCTACCAACGGGTCTACTCACACAAGTTGTCAGTCAAAACGTAACTACATGGTGCTGCCCACACAAGCTGTCAAGGATCCGCAACACATGTCGTATACTTAGCCACTGGTAGGACGTACAGGACCAGTGCCCAGATCACATAATCACAATAATCTCTAATGACATGTCACTAGTATCCAAATCTATTCCTAAGGTCCAACCGGGATTACAAATGCCGAATCATTGTCAAATCATTTTCAAATGTGTCCGTAGTCTCGTATTCATAGTTTATGGAATATCAAAGCATTTAAAACATAATTATGACAATGCTTTTAACATACGAACTTACCTCGGATGCTAAAACAGCGAAACGGGTTATCTATTTCGTAACTTTGTTCTTTCCCCGGTCTAAGTTCGTATTTCACCTTTTTTGATCTAAATATAATCAAAATTAACTTTTTTTGATCATCTCTTTATTCAATTTAGTCCAAAATTCACTTTAAGGCATTTTTACACAATTGCCCTTAGTATTTCACATCTTTTACAATTTAGTCCTTATTTCATAAAAACACAATTTAATGCAATTCAACCACAACCCATGCTAGTCAAATTACTATTATGCCTCTAGCAGCCCATATTTTCATTTATTTCACATTTTAACCACAAAGTTTCCACATTTCACAGTTTAATCCCTAATTTGCATTTTCACTAAAAATCACTTTATAAAACTTGTATAATTCACAACCAACATTCATAATCTATCATCAAACATAAAAAACACATGAATTCATCAATGGAATCATTCAAAATCTTTAAAAATTTTGCAAAATAGTCCCTGGGCTAGCTAGATTAAGCTGCAACGACCTTAAAAACATAGAAATATTAAAAACCAAACAAAAATGGAATTACAATTAAGCTTTCATGTGGCCGAACCCTAAAAATCTCCAATGGCTTCTTAATCTTTCAATTTTCAGTGAAAATATTGAAGAATAAAGATGATAGCTATAGTTACTTAATTATTTTACTTATTAATTCACTAAATTACAAATTTAACCTTAGTTATATAACCTAAAAATCATTTAATACTTGTCCATATTTGTCCATTACCTTTATTAATGGAATAATTACAACATAAGTACCTTAAATTTATGGTTCTATAGCTATTGAATACCTTTAACTAATAGAGCAGCACTTTTGCACTTTACGCGATTTAGTCCTTTTTATCAAATTGACTAGTCAAACGATAAAATTTCAAAATGAAACTTTCACACAATCATTCAATCATGCTATAAACATTAAAATAATAATAAAATAAATATTTTGACTTTGGATTTGTGGTCCCAAAACCACTGTTCCGATTTGACTAAAAACGGGCTGTTACATGAAATACCTGGATAATATTTGTGTTATACAAATTCATGATGTGAAAAGTATATGAATACGAAACTTAGTTATTGTAACACCCCTAATCCGTATCCGTCACTAGAATGGGGTTACGAGGTATGACCAAACAAGACACAAATTTCAAACAATCATGAGCATACACTTGCACAAACTTTTAAACCAATCAATTATTAAAACTAATAACCGATTTAATTATTATTACCACATAGCTAAATATAACTTTAATGCAACTTATGAATGTGCAAAACATACAAACTACATTACACTTCAATCGCATACTAAAAATCATACATTAATAGAACTCACAAAACTAAGTACGCATAATCATTTCACATTTGATCATATCATATTTGGCACTTGTACATTACTACATGTTCAAACAATTTATATTCATAATTTAAGGACTAATCTATACACTACACAACATTCATCTATTATCAAGTAGGACACTTATACATCACATAAAGACTCATATAATTTTCATTATTTACTATTGCACAAGTCACCATTCATTTGGTCATTTTTCAATGCATTTAGGCGAATACAAATATGTTTAACAAATATGCTTTAACAATTATTCACTTTCAACTTTATTCAATCACTTTACAAATCTATACATTTCAAACATCTAAATCAATATACATATACTATATATACATATAACATAGTTTATCCAACATTTTAACATGCCATAACCGAATACAAACATACTAATATTACCTATTAAGCAATATAACAAAGATCACAATTTTAATTAATTCAAAGATCATATTTTTGACTAAGTATTTAGATATACATTTTACTAAGATTTATGTCATATCAAACTTATTACATCATATTCATATATCTATATATATATACCAAATCATGTTAAATACTTAAACTATACATTTACCAAAATACAACTCAAAACCAACTTGCTTTTTAACAATTCGGTAATAATATAAACTATTCATGAAGACAAATCATACCATATAACATGCACATTAAGATGAGCTCCGACCATGTTTGGATATAACCAAATATTCTTTATTACCAAATCACATAATAATACCTTAATTAAGCATATCAAACGAATTCACATACATGTTTATCTATCCATATATCATAATCGAATCAACCAAATGCACACATCCAAAGTCACCAACCAACTTCAATGCATAAAATAGATATCACAAATATCATTCATCCGTGACACATAGCAAAACAACCGAAATGTAACAGCCCGTTTTTAGGATTAATCGGAACAGTGGTTTCGGGGCCACCAAATCCGACGAGTAGGTTTGTAAATATTATATTTAATATTTACGAGTTAATTGTGATTTAAAAAAAAATATTTTTGATATTGTGATATTTGTTTTATAAGTGATTTATTAAGTTCAAGTGGTTTGACCTTAAGGTCAAGTGGGTTTAGGAAATGAGGTATCGGGACCTCATTTCTATAAACCGAGTCGTAAATATTTTTATAAATATTTACAAAGTGGCAAAAAGATGGTATTAAAGTTTCGTTGAAAAATTTTATCAATTCAATAGTTAATTAAGCAAAAAGGACTAAATCGCGTAAAATGCAAAAGTTGCATTCTAATTGTTTACGTGTTTATTTTCCATGTTTTACTAAAGTAGAAGTCCCTATTTACCAATTAAACCATTACTTTTTGATAGTGGAGATTGGTGGTTTGGCATATATGAAATTATGTATTATTATAAAGGACAAAAAGGTAAATGGAATATTAAAATGTATTAAATAAAAATAAAACATAAAATGGCCATCCAAATTTTATTTCTTGGCCGAATATGGAGGAGAACAAGAAAGCCATTGAAGCTTCCTTATTTTCGGCACTTGCATGAAGTGATTTAGGTATGTTTTGTGTTCGGTTTTTGATAATTTTTATGTTTTGAGATCGTTGCTTTCGTATTCTAGCTATCCCAGTATCTCGATTTCAAAAGCTCATAAAGTATTTGAATGTTGCCATTGTTGAGTGCATGAGTATTTTGATAGTTGATGATGGAAAATAAATTATTGTTGTTGGATATACATGTTTTGTAAAGTGAATTTTGGTAAAAATGTCAATTTTGGATTAAATTGTGAATTATTGAAATTATATGGTTGAAAGTGTGAATAAATGAAAATATGGGCCGTTATGAAGTTGTAGTAAATTTGGCTAGGCATGGGTTTGGCCAAAATTGAATGAATTTAATTTTTCGAGCTTAGGGACTAAATTGTAAAGAAGTTGAAATATCAGGGGCAAAAATGTAATTTTTTCATAAAATAATTTATGGGCTGTTTTAATACCATGAATATTTGGTTAAGCTTAATTATGGTTAAAAATGGTTAATTTGCATTTTTGAGCTCGAGGACTAAATTGAATAAAAGTGAAACTTTAGGGTAAAATAGTAATTTTACCAAAATATGAAATTGAGTTAAAATGAATAGAATATGAATTGTAATAGTTGAATTTGATTGATTAGATCAAGTTAAGCCTCGTCGCATGCGAGTCTATATCGAGGAAAAATGAAGTCTGGATTAAATCGATCTAATTTGTCATTACCGCGAATGAGGTAAGTTAATATGCAATAAGCATTGTTAAATTTATGTTTCTAATGCTTTAATATCGCATAAATTGTATATACGTGAATATTTTAATGTCTGACGATATATCGACAAAATGTGGCACTTAGTGTGCGGGGCAATCAAATATGGTACTCAGTGTACGAAATATTGAGAATGACACTTAGTGTGCGAGATATTGAGAATGACACTTAGTGTGCAAAATATCAAATGATTCAAAGGGAAATTATATATTGTGATTGAATGATTAAATAGAGCAAAGTGAACAGGTATACATGCTATATTATATGAATTGTTTATGAGACGACTTTATAATGGTGATATTCGGGCTTTGAGCCTAGCAAGTTTTAAGCTGGTGAATAATATTATCGGGCTTCGGGCCTAGCAGGCTATAATGCCGGTGAATGAGTTCAGACTTAAAGTCTAGCAGGCTTCGTGCCGGTGATGAATTAGGGTTTAAAACCTAGCAGGCTAAATGCCGGTGATTTGATAAAAGTCTAAGACTATGAGACCTTGTGTTAAATCGGCAATTGACTTCGTTCAATACATTAAGTTGGCCAGGTATGTGATATATACTTATGCATGTTAGATCGATTGGAATTGAATCATGAATGTGAAATGAGAAGCATAGATGAAAATGCCTATGTCATATATGTGAGTAATGGTAAAACCATCGTAAATTATCGATAAGGGTGAGCTATGTACGGAACCATCTTATAATTGCTAATTTGAACGGTTGTGTGCGAATCATTGAGCATGATGTATTGTATTGAGATTATGCTTAAGTGAAATTTTAGAATTGTGATGAAATTGATTGGTGATATACATGTTTAAATAATGTGAATGCAAAGAATGTGTGAAAGAGTAAATGTAATATCCCGAATTAGGGCCTAATCGGAATAGTGGTTTCGTGACCACAAATCCGAGATAGAAATAATTATTTTATAATTATTTTGAGGTTTATGATATGATTGCATGATTGTGTAAAAATTTCGTGAAGAAATTTTATGCATAAAGTGCTTAATTTGAAGTTAGGGACTAAATCGAATAATTTGCAAAACTTGCATTCTAGAAGTTTTTAGTATGAAATTACTTTGAAATATTAATTAGGAGGTCTTAAATAGCAATTTGACCAATTTCTAAAATTTTGGACAAAAATGGGCTTGTACATGAAAATTTTCAAAGAAAGGCATTAAGGGCATTTTGGTCATTTGGATAATTAATGAAATAAAATGGGAAAAATGACACAAAATAGTCATCTTCCCCATTAGTTGCTGCCGAATGCTCCATGTCTCCATAGCTAGGGTTTCTTCAACTTTCAAGCTTCATAGTAAGTGATTCCAAGTCCCGTTTTTAATGATTTTTATGTTTTTGAGATCCCGATAACTCGATAAAGCTTATGTTAGCAATAATTTAACCTAGGGTTTATATTTGGAAAAATACCCATAGGTGAAATTTGTGTATTTTGATGTTTTATGATAGAATATGATGTTTTAAATTATGTTAGAAAACTTGTACTACTCGATTTTAAGCAAAAACGAGTAAAAGGGCTTAATCGGTAAAAATACCTAATAGTCACAAGTACATGTTAGAGTGAGAATTTGATGTTACCATAGAAGGGAAAAGTGATCAGCATGTTGTAAAACATAAGAATAAGGAATAAAGTTTAATCCCGAGCCTAGGGGCAAAAATGTAAATATGCAAAAGTTTAGGGGTAAAATTGTAATTTTGCCAAAATTTGAATTAAGGATTAATTTGATAATTTGAGTATTAAATAAGCTAAATGTGTTATTTTAGATCAAGAAAGACGTGGAAACGACCCCAATCGAGGAAAAGAAAAGATTGTGGATTAAATTGCAAAACCTTTGTATTTTGGTACCAAGGTAAGTTCATGTGTAAATAATGTAGCATAATTGTTATTTTAAGTCATTGATGTCAATTATGTGATATGCTGATTTTTTTATTATGAAATAAATGCTTTGTGGTTATTTTCAATAAAATATAAATTGTTACCGAGTATTGGTTACGGCATTTCTACGGAAGACGTCAAGGATATGTGTTCAAGGAAAATCCCGTTTGAACCTTAGGAATAGATTAGGATACAAGTGACATGTCACTAGGATGGTTGAGCATCCGAGCTCGTTGAGTTGAGTCCGAGTTCACTTATGGATGCGAATGTTCGAACTCGTTGAGTTGAGTCCGAGTTCGTGAGATGTAACTAGGCATCCGAGCTCGTTGAGTTGAGTCCGAGTTCACTTATGGATGCGAACGCCCTAGCTCGTTGAGTTGAGTCCGAGTTCGCTTATGGGCGGGTTACATGATTGCTTGATTGCATATGTGGCACTTATGTGCAAGTTATCCATGTATCCGAGTTATATGGTTACATGTAAAAGAATTATATGTTAGAAGATATTTGAATTTTAGTGAAACAGGGTCAGAGCAGTTTCTAAATCCCCTATTCCAACTTTATAAATTCACCATAAATTGTACAGATATAATTAGGTGGCTTATTTTATATCCTCAGAATCCTTATTGAGTATAGTTTCAGGAGAAATAAACCTCATATTCATATGAATTTTATACAGAGAGAAAAGTGGTTCGTAGTAAACAGAGGTCAGACTAGTCAAGCCCTGAAACAGGGGTAACTTTAACTAATAAAATGTACTAATTGGCCCAACCAAAAATTCTAGAAAAAAATTAGTAGATAGGAATATGAGTCTAGATTCAGGGAAAATTTACGGATCTTGATTTCGAGTTTCGTAACTCGAGATATGATTTTTCTTGTGACTGTAACGCAAGTAGCTAAAAAACTGTGAATGTAGAAACAAATAATTTAAAGTTCTTAAAATGTTAAATTAAGTTTAGTAACACCTCATACTCGACTCCGGTGACGGTCTCGGGCGTGGGGGCGTTACATTTAGTGGTATCAGAGCAGGTTTAGTCGGTTCTCAAACTACGTGTTGTATGTACGGATTTTGCTATACATGCCATATGTATAAATTGTGATAGTGTGACGACTTCTGACCTTTTTAAATGATTTTTTTATAGTAAATGGATCCCGATCCAGCTGTGGTAGATGAAGTAGAGAGTAATGCGCCAGCTCCGGCTGAAGGAGCAGTTCCGACTGAAAATCCACCTCCTACTGTTGGTCAGGGAGGAGGAGAAAGGGGTCGGGAAGCCTTTCTCCAAATGATGAGTGCATGGTACACTGAGTTCGTTCATACGAACCCAAATGTACAACCTCCCCCACCTCCCCCAATTCCTCAACCTGTACCCCAGATGCCTCAAGGTATGGATCTGATGAAATTTCATAGAAATCCAGTTGATGAATCCATAAAGCAAGGGCAAAGAATTTAAAGCAAATATTGATGATGATGCCGAGAAAGCGAGTTTTGGCTTGAAAATTCTATTCGGGTATTTGATGAATTATCTTGTACACTGAAGGATGTTTGAAATGCGCTATATCTTTGTTGAGGATTCAAATTACAATTGGTGGAAGACTTTGATTTCGGTGGTACCGAAAGAGAGAGTAACATGGGAATTCTTTCAAGAAGAGTTTGAAAGAAATATATTAGTGAAAGATTTATTGATCGAGCGTAAAGAATTTCTTGAATCAAGCAAGGTAATATGATGGTTACTGAGAATATGAAAGAGAGTTTGTTCGATTAAGTAAATATGCCGTGAGAGTATGTTCCTACAGAGGCCAAGGTGTGCCGACGATTTGAAGACGGGCTCAATGAAGACATCAAAGTATTTGTTGGAATTCTTGAATTAAAAGAAATGGTAGTATTGGTTGATCGAGCTTGTAAGGTGAAGAATTACTTAAAGAGAAGAAAAAGGCGAGACCGAGACTAGAAGTCTGGAAGAAAAGACCGATGAGCGCTTCATTCTCACAACAACACTGGAAAGTCAAGAAATATGAATCCTCGTTCTCAAACTTCAGTTGGGCAATCATATGGAAACTATAAGAAGCAAAATGTGGGTTCTAAGTCCCGGACTACTTCAAAGAACGATGTAGGAAATCCGAGATTTGTTAAACGGAGTGCCAGGTGTGGTAGAAATCATTTTGGTCCGTGCAGAGCAAATGAATGTTTTTTTGATGTGGTTCTCCTGATCATTTTATTAGAGATCGCCTGCAGAGAGCTGAAAAGAAAAATTTCGTAATACAAAAACAAGTGGGGCGGATTCGAGAGGAAGATATCTAAGAAAAGCCGGAGCGAAGCAAGCGGTAGAAGAATGTAGTCGAGATGCACCAGTTAGACTCAAGGAAGGGCTCCGCTAGAACTTATGCTATTAAAGCACGCGAAGATGCTTCCTCGCTTTGATGATTACCGGTACATTTTCTCTCTATAATGTTAATGTTATTGCTTTGATTGATCCCGGTTGTACTCATTCATATGTGTGCATGAAATTGGTGTCTAGTATGAATATACCTGTTGAGAACACAGAATTTATGATTAGAGTGTCGAATCCGTTAGGCAAATGTGTGATTGTTGATAAAGTATGTAAGAAATGTTCTTTAATGATTCGGGATCATTACTTTCTGGCCGACTTGATGTTGTTGCTGTTTGATGAGTTTGATGTTATTTTGGGCATGGATTGGTTGACACTGCATGATGCTAAAATAAATTGCAAAGAAAAAGTTATAGAATTAAAGTGTGAAAATGGTGAAACACTGCGTGTTGAATCAGATAAATCAGAGGCATTGCCTAGTGTGATTTCTTCAATGTTGGCTCAAAGATATTTGAGAAAGGGTTATGAAGCTTATTTGGCGTATGTAATTAATACAAAAGAAGTTGAAAAGAAAGTTGAATCGATCTTTGGTTGTGTGTGAATTTGCGGACGTATTTCCAGAAGAATTGCCGGGTTTGCCTCCAGTTAGGGAAGTAGAATTTGGTATTGATTTGATACCGGGAACAGCTCTGATTTCGATTGCTCCATATAGAATGGCACCAGCAGAGTTGAAGGAATTAAAGTCGCAGTTGCAAGAGTTGACTGATAAAGGCTTTGTGAGACCGAGTTTTTCACCTTGGGGTGCTCCCGTGTTATTTGTGAAAAAGAAGGATGGTTCTATGAGATTGTGTGTTGATTATCGGCAGTTAAACAAGGTGACAATCAAAAACAAGTATCCATTGCCAAGAATTGATGATTTGTTTGGTCAGCTAAAAGGAGCGACATGGTTTTCAAAGATTGATTTGAGATCTGGATATTATCAACTGCGGGTAAAAGAGTCGGATGTGCCTAAAACTGCTTTTAGAACAAGGTACGGTCATTATGAATTTTTAGTTATGCCATTCGGGTTGACAAATGCTCCTGCTGTTTTTATGGATTTAATGAATCGCATATTCCGACCATGCTTGGACAAATTTGTTGTGGTGTTTATAGATGATATTTTAATTTATTCAAAAGATGAGACAGAGCATGCTGAGCATTTGAGGATAGTTTTGCAAACTTTGAGAGATAAGCAGCTGTATGCTAAGTTTAGTAAAAGTGAATTTTGGCTCCGGGAAGTTGGATTTTTGGGTCATATTGTTTCAGGTGATGGTTACGGGTTGATCCTAGTAAAATTTCAGCCATTGTTGATTGGAAACCACCGAAAAATGTAACTGAAGTTAGAAGTTTCTTGGGGCTAGCCGGGTATTATCGACGGTTTGAAAATGGATTTTCTATAATTTCTGCTCCTATAACTAGACTACTCTGAAAGGATGTTAAATTTGAATGGACGGAAGAATGTCAGCAGAGTTTTGAAGAATTAAAAAAGTTATTAACAGAGGCACCAGTGTTAGTACAGCCCGAATCAGGTAAAGAATTTGTGGTGTATAGTGATGCTTCTCTAAATGGTTTGGGGTGTGTGCTTATGCAAGAAGGAAAAGTGGTGGCTTATGCTTCGAGGCAGTTAAAACCTCATGAGAAGAATTATCCTACTCACGATTTAGAATTGGTCATGGTGGTGTTTGCTTTGAAAATTTGGCGACATTATTTGTGTGGTGAAAAGTGCCGGGTATATACCGACCATAAAAGTCTTAAGTATTTGATGTCACAAAAGACTTGAATTTAAGACAAATGAAGATGGTTGGAGTTACTGAAAGATTACGAGCTTGTTATTGATTATCATCCGGAAAAGCGAATGTAGTAGCCGATGCTTTGAGCGAGAAAGTTGTTGTTTGCATTGAGAGTTATGAACACTCGGTTGAAAATGTCGATGATGGTTCGATTCTAGCAGAGTTAAGAGCAAAACCAATGTTTTTACAAGAGATCTCTGAAGCTCAGAAAGATGATCAAGATTTGCAAGCCAAAAGAAAGCAGTGTGAAGTTGATACAGAGTCAGATTTCAGAATCGGTTCTGATGGGTGCTTAATGTTTAAAGATCGGATTTGTGTACCAAAGAATGAGGAATTGATTCAAAAGATCTTACAGGAAGCACATAGTGGTTGTTTCTCGATTCATCCGGGTAGTACGAAAATGTATAATGACTTGAAGAAAATGTATTGATGGAATGGAATGAAAAAGGATATATCAGAGTTTGTGTCCAAATGCATAATTTGTCAACAAGTGAAAGCTGAACACCAAGTGCCTTCGGGATTACTTCAGCCTATTATGGTTCCTGAATGGAAATGGGATCGGATTACTATGGATTTTGTTTCAGGATTGCCATTAACTCTAGGAAAGAAAGATGCCATCTGGGTAATAGTTGACAGACTAACTAAGTCGGCTCATTTTATCCCTGCACGCGTGCGGATTATTCTCTTACTTAACAGTTGGCTGAATTGTATGTTAGAGAAATTGTTAGACTACATGGGATACCATTGTCGATCATTTCAGATAGAGATCCAAGGTTTACCTCGCAGTTTTGGCAAAAATTGCAAGACGCGTTAGGTACAAAGTTAAATTTCAGTACTGCTTTTCATCCACAGACTGATGGACAATCAGAGAGAGTAATTCAGATTCTTGAAGATATGCTCAGATGTTGTGTATTGGAATTTCAAGGAAGTTGGGAAAAATACTTACCGTTGGTAGAATTTGCTTACAATAATAGTTATCAGACGAGCTTGAAAATGGCACCTTATGAAGCATTGTATGGTCGTAAGTGTCGAACGCCTCTGTATTGGACTGAACTCAAGGAAAATAAGATTTATGGAGTTGATCTAATAAAAGAAACCGAAGAAAAAGTAAAGGTAATTCGAAATTGTTTGAAAGCTGCTTCGGATAGACAGAAATCTTATGCAGATTTAAAACGAAAGGACATTGAATTTCAAGTTGGTGATAAAGTATTTTTAAAGGTGTCTCCGTGGAAAAAGGTTCTCATATTTGGACGAAAGGGCAAATTAAGTCCACGTTTTATTGGGCCGTATGGGATAATTGAAAAAGTTGGACCGGTAGCATATCGGCTAGCTTTACCACCTGAATTAGAGAAGATTCATGATGTGTTCCACGTATCTATGTTACGTCGGTATCGTTCGGATCCTTCACATGTGGTTTCACTGACAGAAATTGAACTACAACCAGCTATGACCTATGAAGAAGAACCGATTAAGATTTTAGCTCGAGAGGTCAAACAACTAAGGAATAAAAATATTGCACTTGTGAAGGTGTTGTGGCAAAAGCATGGAGTAGAAGAAGCTACATGGGAATCCAAGAAACTATGAGAAATCAATACCCACATCATTTCTCGTAAGATTTTCGAGGACGAAAATCCTTAAAGGGGGGAGAGTTGTAATATCCCGAATTAGGGCCTAATCGGAATAGCGGTTTCGTGACCACAAATCCAAGATAGAAATAATTATTTTATAATTATTTTGAGGTTTATGATATGATTGCATGATTGTGTGAAAATTTCGTGAAGAAATTTTATGCATAAAGTGCTTAATTTGAAGTTAGGGACTAAATCGAATAATTTGCAAAACTTGCATTCTAGAAGTTTTTAGTATGAAATTGCTTTGAAATATTAATTAGGAGGTCTTAAATAGCAATTTGACCAATTTCTAAAATTTTGGACAAAAATGGGCTTGTACATGAAAATTTTCAAAGAAAGGCATTAAGGGCATTTTGGTCATTTGGATAATTAATGAAATAAAATGGGAAAAATGACACAAAATAGTCATCTTCCCCATTAGTTGCTGCCGAATGCTCCATGTCTCCATAGCTAGGGTTTCTTCAACTTTCAAGCTTCATAGTAAGTGATTCCAAGTCCCGTTTTTAATGATTTTTATGTTTTTGAGATCTCGATAACTCGATAAAGCTTATGTTAGCAATAATTTAACCTAGGGTTTATATTTGGAAAAATACCCATAGGTGAAATTTGTGTATTTTGATGTTTTATGATAGAATATGATGTTTTAAATTATGTTAGACAACTTGTACTACTCGATTTTAAGCAAAAACGAGTAAAAGGGCTTAATCGGTAAAAATACCTAATAGTCACAAGTACATGTTAGAGTGAGAATTTGATGTTACCATAGAAGGGAAAAGTGATCATCATGTTGTAAAACATAAGAATAAGGAATAAAGTTTAATCCCGAGCCTAGGGGCAAAAATGTAAATATGCAAAAGTTTAGGGGTAAAATTGTAATTTTGCCAAAATTTGAATTAAGGATTAATTTGATAATGTGAGTATTAAATAAGCTAAATGTGTTATTTTAGATCAAGAAAGACGTGGAAACGACCCCAATCGAGGAAAAGAAAAGATTGTGGATTAAATTGCAAAACCTTTGTATTTTGGTACCAAGGTAAGTTCATGTGTAAATAATGTAGCATAATTGTTATTTTAAGTCATTGATGTCAATTATGTGATATGCTGATTTTTTTATTATGAAATAAATGCTTTGTGGTTATTTTCGAATAAAATATAAATTGTTACCGAGTATTGGTTACGGCATTTTACGGAAGACGTCAAGGATATGTGTTCAAGGAAAATCCCGTTTGAACCTTAGGAATAGATTAGGATACAAGTGACATGTCACTAGGATGGTTGAGCATCCGAGCTCGTTGAGTTGAGTCCGAGTTCACTTATGGATGCGAATGTTCGAACTCGTTGAGTTGAGTCCGAGTTCGTGAGATGTAACTAGGCATCCGAGCTCGTTGAGTTGAGTCCGAGTTCACTTATGGATGCGAACGCCCGAGCTCGTTGAGTTGAGTCTGAGTTCGCTTATGGGCGGGTTACATGATTGCTTGATTGCATATGTGGCACTTATGTGCAAGTTATCCATGTATCCGAGTTATATTCCGATGTGTTCAACGGGTAAAGTTCTACTCAAATGGAGGAAAACTCGAGATGTAAAGAGACATATTGGTAAGTGATGTGAAATGGATATTTTGGACAGGTATGTATTTAACCCTCGGATTGAGTATTGATACAACCACGATAAGGTAATGAGATGATGAAAAATGATTAGAAATGTGATATATATTTTGGTGATATATGCTAATGTTGATTGGTTTGATTGTTTGTTATGTTACTTATTATTTGCATATGAACTTACTAAGCATTTATGCTTACTCCCTCCTTCTTACTCATTGTAGTTTTGGACAAGCCAGCTCAGGAGTCGGGATAGGTCGAAGGATCAGTCACACTATCCGGAAGAACTTTTCGGTAAAATGGCTTGTAAATTTAAGTATGGCATGTATAGCAAAATACTTATTTTGTGTAAATGATCTTATGGTATGGTGATGAAATGGTTGAGGAAGTGCTTGATAATGATAAATTATGGAAATGGTTAGTTTAGAATATATTTGATGTTATGGAAAATTAATAAGTTACCTAGTTCATGAAAATTCATAAAAAGGATGAAATTTGCCATAAACAGAATATTACAGCAACACTGACGTGAGTTTGAAAATTTACTAAAAATCATAGGAATTGAATTACATGATGAATTAAATATAAAATTGAAGCTTATTATGTTTAGTTTCACCTGAAACAAACTAAACTGGTAAAAGAATTATATGTTAGAAGATATTTGAATTTTAGTGAAACAGGGTCAGAGCAGTTTCTGAATCCCCTATTCCAACTTTATAAATTCACCATAAATTGTACAGATATAATTAGGTGGCTTATTTTATATCCTCAGAATCCTTATTGAGTATAGTTTCAGGAGAAATAAACCTCATATTCATATGAATTTTATACAGAGAGAAAAGTGGTTCGTAGTAAACAGAGGTCAGACCAGTCAAGCCCTGAAACATGGGTAACTTTAACTAATAAACTGTACTAATTGGCCCAATCAAAAATTCTAGAAAAAAATTAGTAGATAGGTATATGAGTCTAGATTCAGGGAAAATTTACAGATCTTGATTTCTAGTTTTGTAACTTGAGATATGATTTTTCTTGTGACTGTAACGCAAGTAGCTAAAAAACTGTGAATGTAGAAACAAATAATTTAAAGTTCTTAAAATGTTAAATTAAGTTTAGTAACACCTCATACTCGACTCCGGTGACGGTCTCGGGCGTGGGGGCATTACAGTAAATTTGTAATAAATCTGATTGGGACAGCAGCAGTAACGTGATTTTAGAAAATCACCATAAATTGTGAGAGTTGAGTTAGAATCTAAATAAATTATGTAATTAAATCTTAATGAGCCTAGTTTCTTATAAAATAAACCGTGTAAGCAAAATAATTGCTGATAATGAGATATTTGAAGTGGCGTGGGATAGAGTCAAATGACTTCGGGGTCCCTTGTTCTGTTTTTAGAAAATCATTATAATTTGTAAAAAAATGCTTATAAGATAAAATTTATATGCTTAGTCTCCTTAATTAGTCTAGTTTCAAATAAAATCAACGAGAACATATTTTGAATTCTGTATAATGAGAAATTTGATTCGTAGTGAAGAGTGGTCAGATTAGTCAAACAGTGAAACAGTGGAAAATTTAAGAAAAATCTGGTATTGATTGGCCAAACAAAAAATTCTGAAAATTTTATGGCTGGAAGATATATGAGTCTACTTTCAGGTAAAATTAACGACAATTGATTTGGAGTTTTGTAGCTCCAGTTATAAATAATTTAGTGACTGTTGCTCAGGAAGACAACTTGTAGTGAATTTGTGATTATGTTGTAAACATTGATAAAACTTGTTAATGAGTTGCTTATTGTTTTCTTATGAACTTACTAAGCATAAAGCTTACTCCCCTTTTCTTTCCCATATTCCCTAGGGTTGCCAGGTTAGCTCAGGTTGGAGGCCGTCAGAGATATTATCACACTGTCGAGTTAACGCTATTGGTGTAAGTAAATCCTAGTGTTTCGAGTCTATGGCATGTATAGGGTTTTAATGTTGAGTATGTGATATTATGATTTAGCCAAAGGTGTTGGCTTGTATTGATAAAGTGTTGTAGCCATGTGAATTGGCCTATGTTAGCTAATGATGTTGTGGGCCTAAATGTTTATTCATATATATGTATGATACTATATCTTGTGATGTGGCTTATAGTATGTATGCCTAGAGATTGAAATGAGATTCATTAATGAGTTAGTAACTGATGCAAGATTTGGTGATTGGTAAATAGTTAATAATGCCTCATGAATGGTTTGTGGAAATGATTATGTATGCTTAGTGATGGACATGAGGCTCGTGATGTAATGATAGTTATGACTAGTATGTGGTAATGATGTGGGCAAATTCTATAATATTTATTGCATAAGAAAATGACTTGAGCATAACATGTTTGTAGATGTTTAAGAGCTCATTTATGCCATGTTGTATGTTATTGGATAAGTATGTATCTATGCATGTGGTGTGAGAGTGACAAAAGGCTTGGTAAATAGCCTATTTCTGGCCACACAGCCTGAGCATACGGGCGTGTGAAGCCTTAACGCAAGAGATTTTTCTAAGTTTTTCATGAGTTCTCGGTTGGGTCCTGAACCACACCGGATGTATGTTTTGGGCGTCGTAAGCCCGTATATGGGACAGATTGCATGTGAAAAGAAAAGTTTTTAAATTAATCAAAATTTTACGGCCCGATTTTTGTGTGATTGATTGAGTTTTTAATTATTTGAGATTTCATGGCCCTGTTTAGTATGGAAGTTTTAGTAAAAGTCAGGTAGCACCTTGAACCCTGTCCCGGTGTTGGATACGGGTGAGGGGTGTTACACGAAATGAACTTAAACCAAAATCAAACAAAACTGAATGCAAGCATAGAAGTTAAGCCATTTTTGCATTCAAAAATACAATCCAGCCTATACATGCCATAGGTTCGAAAATTCAGCTTATAAAATACAGAAGACAGTCGATAGTGTGATAGACTTTACCGACGATCCCCGAGCTCGTATCTTGAATCCAAAATCTATAAAATAGAAGCAAACACAGACACACAGTAAGCTATCATAGCATAGTAAGTCATAAGCAAAAGAACAATTCAAGAACATAATCCATACATTTAAACTATACCAAACTATACTATCATTCTCAAGTTAAACCTCAATCTTATGATTTAACATTTATCATATACTTCACATATAAAATTATTATGACCGAATACATATATGTATATTAAAAAAGCATCATTCGATTTCAAAGCTCAATATTATTATGTAACCACATACATGTACACACATATTCACATACTCACGAATCAAAATATAATTTCATATGCACATACATAGCAATGGCCGAATATACTTTACAAGGCTTACATGTTTACATTAGTAACTTATGTAATTTACAACACATACATGATAGTCGACTTACCTCGTTCTTTTAAAATTGACAAACAACTAATACATACCTAGTCGTTTTAACTCGTTTTACCCTTCGATCATAACTTATCATTGCCCGATGAACCGTTTGAAATTGGATAGGACACTCAGATAATCACATATATCGTACAATGCCAACGTCCCAGACGTGGTCTTACATGTAACCATATATCGATGCCACTGTCCTAGACAGGGTCTTACTCGCACACATATATCAGAGTCACATATCGATGCCAACGTATAAACGTGGTCTCACTCTCACACATATATCGATGCCATGGTCTTACTCGCACATCACATATCAGAATCCTATGTCATGACATATGTATCCTAGCTATTTCTAAGGTTCATACGGGGCTTTCGAACGTTGTACTCGATCAAATCGAACTCGTAAACTCAATTCTTAAGCATTTACACATTTAGTCATCAAGTATATGCCATTATAAAATTCGATTCAGCATTTAAAACATATATATTCAAAATTATTAACACTTATCTGCTTATAAACTTACCTTGGACGATGAAAAACAGAACGGGATGACTAGTTGACAACTTTAGTTTTCTCCTGATCCAAATCCGATTTCTTTGGTTCTTGATCTAAACATATTCAAATTAAAATCATTCAAACATATTTTCATTCAAGTTAGTTCAAAAACACATAAATGGGCAAATTACCATTTTACCCCTTACATTTTACACTTTTTACAATTTAGTCCCTATTGTACAAAACACAAAATATGCAAAATTTCAATACACCCATGTTAAGCTGAATGTTCCTAGTGTTCATACAAGTCCATATATTTCATTTATTTCACATTTTAGTCCTTTAAATTATTATTTTTGCAATTTAGTCCTAATTACTTAAAATCATCAGAAATTCCAATACAAAACATGTTAATCTATCACATATCTTTTATTTTCTACCATCAAACAACAAAAATCACAAGCTTTCAACAATGGCATAATTTAAAATATTCACGAAAATAAAAAAATTCAAGCATGGGTCTTGTAGATAATTTAGCAACGATCTCAAAAACGTAAAAATTATAAAAAACTGAGCTAGAACTTACCTTGATTGAGCTTTGCAAATGCCGAACCCTAGTTTTCTTTTTCTTTTCTTTTGTTTTCAGAAAGAACAATATATAAACACAAAAATGGCTTTATTTTTTTATGTTTTATGATATATTATAACATATATTAACTTAACATTTAATTTACATATTTAACCTTAGTTAAAATATTATACTATCACATATATTATATCCATTGCCGTCCGCCTATATTAATAGTGGCCTAATTACATCCTAAATGCTTCATATTATAAAGACAACAACAATTTGGTCCTTACACATTAAACTATCAAGTTTTCATTTTACGCGATTAAGCCATTTTATTTAATCGGACACTCAAACGACAAAATTAAATCACGAAAATTTCACAGATATAAATTCACACATAATAAACACAGAAAATAAATTTTAAAATATTTTTTTGACTCAGATTCGTGGTCCCAAAACCACCGTTCTGATTCGGGTCTAAATCAGGCTGTTACAGTTATTGTCGAGCCATACATAGTTCCTGATATTTATATGAAATATATGAATGATAAGGGTGATAAGGATATGTGTTAGGGCTCATGATTCAGTTGACTGAATATGCCTTGTATGTTTATATTGAATTTCATTGAATGGTAAGTTTATTACCATGTTATACGAACTTACTAAGCATAATATGCTTACTCTATTTTATTTTCCCCTGTTTTATAGTAATTCGGAAGCTCGTTGGTTTGGAAGCATTGGCGGAGATCACTCACACTATCCATCGGCCCATCTTGGTATATATGGTAAATTAATTATGGTTATAATGGCATGTATAGGTTAATTAACCAATGTTGACATGTAAATATTTAAGTTATAACTAGCCATTGGAATGGCTAGTTATAGACATGTATGGTATATGCTTGAAATGGTGGATTGATAAAAATTATATTGCATACTGATGATTGAATTAAGTTAGCATATTTGATAAAATATGTATATAAGTGAACATGGTAATTTAAGTAAATCTGTATACTTGGTTATATGAGGTATAATATCATGTATATGACTTGGATTTTAAGTTGGTTTAAATGACCTATATTGACTTGTGAATATGTTATAGTGTTGGTATAGGTGGATGACAATTTGGGTGAGAAATGTGGCTTGGAAAATAGCATATTTTTGTCCACATAGCAGAGATATGGGCGTGTGTCTCAGCCGTGTGTGACACACGGCCTAGAACATGGGCGTGTGATTTGGCCGTGTGTCCCCTGTAACTTTAAAATATCAAAACAGAATGCTTAGAATTGATCACACGACCTAGCATATAGGCATGTGGCTTGGCCGTGTGACCCCTTCACCTACACACGACTTAGCACACAAGCGTGTGACTTGGCCGTCTGACCCAAGTCACAGAGTTACATGACCTAAGACATTGGCATGACCTTGGCCATGTGAACCATACGGCCTAACCACACGGGCTTGTAACCCCTGTACCTAGGAAAAATTTTGGGATTGTGAGAAAAATTTTATAGGTACTCAGTGTAATGCACTAACTTTCTCATTTATGTTTCTGTGAGTATTTGACACAAGTGTGTATCTACTTTAGTGGCTAAGTGTTCTGGGGGTGTATGAGAGGTCTGGGGTTCAAGTATCACCTTTGTTAAATTTGTTAGTTTTGGATCAAGCCTTATCCTTTTTCAGTGGGCTTATATTAAATTGCTTGTAAGCTCATATCAGAATGAGTCTGCTGGTTCAAGTGGTAAGGGAGTTAGTGTGTTAGAGGTCTTGTACTCGAATCCCTATGTGAGCGTGGATGTTATATTTTTACTCAGTTGACTGATAGTGTTTCAATTGAACTGAGAGTCTGAGGAGGTTGGGAGATAATGGGAGAAAAATAAGGGATTGTGGATATTTTTAATTTTAATTTTTATCGATCTCTTTTTCAAAAATTTTCTCTGACCAGGTAAAGAACTGACATTATTTCACTTTGTCTTATTCAACTCTGCCTTTTTTTTTTCTTTTGATCCCCCATTCGATTCCGTTTTCCTTGTTGTCTGCCGTCATACCCTTGTTCTTGTTATTTCTGTTTTTATCGCACGTTTTTGGTAAGTGAGGCTTTGTTATTTTGTAACTTGTGTTTTTCCAAAATGTTGATTGGGGTTATACTATTATTTTGGCAGTAGTGAATCGAGAAGATCGTGAGTCTTCTTTTGCAGAATCATAGTCAATCATTCGGAGTGTTGGGGTAAGCGATAAACGCTTGATTTGAGCTATGGTTACTTTCAAGTTTTTGGATTAATCGTGTTTTAAGACTGATTTTGAGCGTTGGTGTGTCGATTCTTAGGTTTTGAAAGGCTCGTGGTTGCTGTAGAGTCTTAAACAAACCAGTGTGTACCTAAAATGCAAAAAATAAGGTATCAATAAAAGCCAAAAAACTGCACTGTCGATGCCACACGGGCGTGTGGTTGCCCCTGTGGATGGCTGTGTGCGAGACACGGCCATCTGAGCGATGTAGGTTGGGCCATGCGCAGGACACGATCGTGTGGTGGCTTGAGTATGGCCGTGTGGGTTACACGGGCTAGGCCAAGTAGGGCGTGTGGGCCCACATGGGCATTCAGCATAGACGTATGGATTTTAGACCAGGCTGTATAGACCACACGGGCTAGGCCAAATTGGGCGTGTGGGCCACACGGGCATGTAGGCCTATAATTTTGAAATTTTTCCTGAGGTCACACAGTCGCTTCGATTGAATGTGGGCCCATCGTAGGGTCGGTAAGGGTTATTAAACCCCTATTTGTATGCTGTGATGTTCTGATAGATTGATTTGAGTAAGATGTTATATGTATGCCTAACTGTACTACTATACATATAACTGTTATCTGTATATAAGCACATTGAGCATGTGTAATCTGTTATATCTGTATCTAATTTTTTGTATCTATTATTGAGGTGGGATTTGTATATGAGGAGGAAGTATTCTGTTCGACGTTTATTGCCTATATTTTGGCAGCTTGATTGCATATATATTCTGATATGTGTCTTAAGGGCATAATGTGGTGTGTAGGGATGGGTGAGAGTTTTTTACCCCACATGGTGTGATGGGATGGTCGGAGATGGTATGTAGAAGATGGGGTAGGATTTATGCATATCTATTTCTATAATCTGAATCTAGATTTGATTCTGAATCAGAAACTATATCTGTTTCTAATTGTGCATATAATTCTGTATGTTTGCATGCTTAATTTTGTTGGGTTACACACTGAGTTTTTGTAAACTCACATCTGTTGTTTTTTTTAAGGTAATCCACAGACTTAGGCAAATCAGTACGATAGAGCCTCTCGCTGACCACGAGTTCATAATTTGGTTATGTTTATGGTTTTTATTTTAAAGATTATTTCTAGGCTTTTATAACAATTGGACTCTCCGGACATTTTGGCTGAATTTCTTTTGGATTTTCATTTTAGTACTTAATTTGTGACTGATATCTAAAAACAAAGGTTTTTTAAAAATATGAACTAATTTCTTGAAACACAACGTTTTCATAAGCCTCCACTATAAAACACGTTTTAAAGCTAATTAATTAATTGAATAAACATTTTGACTATGGATAAAGGCAAATAAGAGTTATAAAACTGATATGGTTTTAACATGTAGAGTTCAATGTCAAAACCCATTCTTTGTGACACCTACTGATTTGGCCATAGCGTCTAGGCCAGGCTTGGGTTGTTACATTTAATGGTATCAGAGTCAGGTTGCAAAACTCAGCTGTGAATTTTGGGTTCCAAAATTATATTTTGAAAAGAATTAGTTTTCAAATATTTTTCTTAATAATTTGGGAGAGTATGTGGTACACCGAGTCTCTGGCACCAATCTTATAAGTATTTCTGGAACTTAGATAGAACTATTCCGAAAACACTGTAGATAGTACTTACTGAAACTGTATTGAGATAGTTATGAGACTGAAACTTCTGAAAATAATTTTGAACTTTTGATAATTTATACATAAAATATCTATTAATAAATATTGGAATTGATGCAGAAAACTTTATAATGTAGAGTAAAACTCAAATTTACGATGACCGCTCGTAGAACACATGGACATGGTACTCGTGGCCGTGATATTCGTGGCCGTGGTAGAGGCCGTAGTGGGACTTGAGCTGAGTCTTCTTCTCTAGGTAGTATGCTGCACTTAGATACCAGTGAGATACCAGTTTCACCTGCTACTGAGACTAGGTCTCAAAGCTGTTTAGTTGGGGACAACGCACTGTTCCAAACCATGCTGAGAATTTTGGAAAGGGTCACTGGACCCCATTTTAGAGCTGGGGGCCGAGGGTCGGTAACTAAACGGCTCCGTTCTAATGGTGTTGAGTTGTTTAGGGGTGTCACTAGAGTTGCCACTAATATGGCCGAGTAATGGTTGAAGGCCACCAAGAGGATCATGAATGATCTAGACTGTACTCTTGAGCAGAAACTGAAAGGTGCAGTCTCTTTACTTCATAGTGAGGCTTATCAGTGGTGGTTGATGGTTGAGGTGGGTACTCAGCCTGATCGTCTAAATTGGGATTTCTTCAAGACCACCTTTCAGAGTAAGTATGTAAGGGTGAGCTATGTGGATGCTCGTAGGTGTGAGTTCATGAATCTCACGCAGGGCGATAGATTTGTGGCTAAGTATGAGGCTGAGTTTTTGAGGTTGAACCACTATGCTCGAGGCATGGTGGCGTCTGAGTATGAGAGGTGTGTTCAGTTTGAGGATGAATTAAGGTATAACCTAAGGGTATTGATTGCTCCACAGAGGGAGCGAGAGTTCACAATTCTAGTTGAGAAGGCAAAGATTGCCGAGGATGTTAAGCGCGTGGAGCGCCAGAATAGGGACCGAATGAGAGGCAATAATAAGAGGGATTCAGAGCTCTCTAGTTTTGTTTAGAGGCTTAAGAAAAAGGCCAGACCTGATGGGCCAGTTAGAGTAGGAGCCCCTATTGCTCCTACCGGAATTCAGCCATGTGGAGATTGTGGTAGGTGCCATCCAAACGAGTGTTGGAGGAGGATTGGGGCTTGCCTGAGGTGTGGGTCATTAGAGCACTGTATTAAAGAGTGTCCATAGTGGGCAGATCAGATGCAAGCTTCGGGATCAGGTTCTGTGCAGCCTCAAAGTGTAGTTTAACAGCCACCTAGGGGGCCGTGGACTGGCTAGGGGTAGAAATGGTATGGGCCGAGGGTAGAGAGCACCAGGCAGAGGTGCTGGTTAGACTGAAGCGAGGTAGCCCATGTTGGTTTATGCTACTCGACATCGAGAAGATAGAGATGCTCCAAACATTATAACTGGTACGTTCTTTATATTTATTGTACCTTATATTGCTCTGATAGACATAGGTTCTACACACTCCTATGTAGCTAGTACTGTATATGAAACTCTGGGGATTTCTATTGAGAGCACTACTAGTAAGGTTACTGTATTGAGTCATTTGGGGCAGTCTGTTCGGGTTAGTAAAATCTGTTCCGTTAGTGGTGCAAGCGGCTATTTTTCTGGTAAATCTGATGGAGCTTCCGTTTGGGGAGTTCGATTTAATTCTAGGTATGAACTGGTTGGTTGAGCACCGAGTCAGTTTGGACTGCGCATTTAAGAGGGTCATTCTAAGGACCAAGGATGATATAAAGGTGGTTGTGATCGGTGAGCGTCAAGACTATCTATACAATATGATCTCTGTGCTTGTGGCTAAGAAATTGGTTCGAAAAAGATGTGAGGCGTATTTGGCTTATGTCAGTGATTCTATTTCTAAGGACTCTTCTATTAGAGATGTCTTTTCGGATGTCTTTTCGGAGGAGTTACCTGGTTTACCTCCAAATCAGGAAGTTGAGTTTGGAATTAAGTTTCTATCGGGTACAGCTTCGGTGTCTATCGCTCCGTACCGTATGGCACCGAAGGAGCTTACAGAGCTTAAAACTCAACTGCAAAAGCTTTTGAATCGTGGTTTCATCTATCCTAGTATGTCTCCGTGGGGAGCACCAGTTCTATTTGTTAGGAAGAAAGATGGGACAATGAAGATGTGAATCGATTATCAGCAGTTGAACAAGTTGACTGTGAAGAATAAGTGTCCACTTATGAGGATCAATGACTTGTTCCAGTTGTTTTGAGAAGCTTCATTGTTTTCAAAGATTGATCTTCATTCTGGCTATCATCAGTTGAGGGTTAAGGAGGTGGATGTTCATAAGACTGCATTTAGGACTCGTTATAGACATTTCGAGTTCGTAGGAATGCCTTTTGGACTGACGAATGCTCCGGTGGTATTTATGGATTTGATGAACTAAGTCTTTCAGCTGTATTTGGATCAGTTTGTCTTGGTCTTTATCAACGATATTCTGGTATCCTCTAAGACCGAGTATGAACATGATGAGCATCTATGAATAGTGCTTCAGATTCTACGTGAGAAATAGCTCTACGCTAAGTTGAGCAAGTGTGAGTTCTGTTTGTGAGAGGTAACCTTTCTGGGTCACGTGGTTTCTGCTGAAGGGATTTGAGTTGATCCTAGAAAGATTGAGGCTGTGTTGGAATGGAAACAACCTAAGAATGTATCTAAGATCCTTAGTTTTTTAGGTCTGGCTGGATATTATCGACAGTTTGTCAAGGGGTTCTCTCTGATTGCAGCGCTATTGACTAAGCTTCTACGTAAGGGTGTTCCGTGTGTCTGGACTGATGCACGGTAATTGAGCTTCGAGAAGCTTAAGTCTGTTCTGACTCAGGCTCTTGTTCTGATACAACTTAAATCTAGTAAGGAGTTTGTAGTCTGCAGTGATGTATCGCATGTCAGATTGATATGTGTATTGATGCAAGATGGAATGGTTGTGGCTTATGTGTCCCGTCAGCTTCAGACACATGAAGGGAACTATCTGTCGCATGATCTCCAGTTGGCTGTTGTGGTCTTTACATTGAAAATCTAGAGGCATTATCTGTATGGTGAAAGGTGTATTATCTACACTGATCACAAGAGACTCAAGTATCTCTTTAATCAAAAGTAGTTGAATCTTAGACAGCATTGATAGATTGAGCTACTCAAAGATTATGACTACACGATAGAGTACCATCTTGGTAAGGCCAATATAGTGGCCGATGCCCTAAGTCGTAGGGCGATGTCTGATTTGAGAGCGATGTTCACTCGACTTAGTCTGTTTGAGGATGGGAGTTTGTTAGCTGAGTTGCAAGTTAAGCTGATTAGGATTGATCAGATTCGAGTTAAGTAGTTAGGGGATGAGTCTCTAGGTTTGCGATTTCGTCAGGTTGAGAGTGACAGTACTTAGGATTTTGGGTTGAATAATAATGGTGTGCTATGTTTTCGAGGACAGATCTGTGTATCGAATGATTCTGATTTGAGGCAGTCAATTTTGAGGAAGGCACATAGTAGCTCTTATGCTATGCATCCCGGTGGTAATAAGATGTATCGCAATCTCTATGAGTTGTACTAGTGGTCGGGTTTGAAACGTGAAGTTTCTAATTTTGTTGCTCTTTGTCTGACGGGCAAGCAAGTTAAAGCTGAGCATTAGTTGCCTTCGGGTTTGTTACAGCCAGTTAAGATTCCCTTGTGGAAATGGGAACGAGTGACGATGGACTTCGTTAGTGGGTTGCCCTTGACACCCACTAAGAAGGATTTTGTTTTGGCCATCGTGGATCAATTGACCAAGTCTACTCACTTTTTTCCGATTCGGACGGATTATTCTCTGCAGAAGTTAGCGAAGCTCTAAATTTCTGAGATTGTAAGATTATATGGGGTTCCTGTCTTGATTATTTCTGATAGAGTTCCTCGTTTCACTTCTCAGTTCTGAAAGAAGTTGCATGAGGCTCTGGGTTTGAGGTTGGACTTCAGTACCGCGTTCCATCCTCAAACCGATGGTCAATTTAAGAGGGTGATTTAGATATTGGAGGATATGCTTCAGAGTTGTGTTATTGATTTTCGTGGTAGTTGGGAGGACTATCTGCCACTAGCTGAGCTCGTCTACAACAACAGTTTCCAGTCTAACATCCAGATGGCACCTTACGAGGCTTTGTATGGTCGTAAGTGTCGTACTCTGCTATGTTGAACTGAGTTGGGTGAGCATCGGGTTTTGGGCCTTGAGTTGGTTTCTGAGACCGAAGATAAGGTTAGACTGATTAGAGATCGTCTGAATGCGGCTTCTGATAGACAGAAATCTGTTGTAGATCTAAAGAGGTGTGATATCGAGTACTCTGTGGGGGACTTTGTGTTTCTTAAGGTTTCTCCTTGGAAGAAAGTTCTGAGATTCAGTCGTAAGGGCAAGTTGAGCCCTAAGTTCATTGGGCCGTATTGGATTCTAAAGTGTGTGGGACCGGTCGCTTATCAGTAGGAGTTACCTCCAGAGTTAGACCGTATCTATGATGTCTTTCATGTTTCGATGTTGAAGCGGTATCGATCGGATCCGTATCATGTTGCCTCTATTGAGGAAATTGAGGTTAGGTCAAACTTGAATTTTGAAGAGGAGCCGGTTTAGATTCTAGATCGAGATGTTAAGGTTCTGAGGAGAAAATCCATTCCTTTAGTGAAGGATCTTGTAACACCCCAGACCCGGCCTAGACATTATGACCGGATCCGACGTGCCACACCGAAACGTTAAAAACATTTTCTATTCTTAGTCTAGAAAATCATACTTAGTGTTCAAAAGATGATATCATTATAAGTTAAAGTGAACGGAAGCTGTGCACCAGGTAGGAAACCGGAAAAGAGGAGGTGAGTCTGTCGGACTGCTTAAGTACCAAGCTCCCTTCGGATCCAATCTTAGACATGCACACCACCATTGCCACACCTTAACTTAGTGTATGTTCTTAGGAAACCATTTCAATTAAATCTAATTTTAAGGAAAAGTGATTAATTTTGGAAAACATTTTCGTTGCAGAAGTTTTGCTTTTTTGTCGTGATATTTTAAAATTAGTTACTGTATTTGAAAACGTGCCCTAAAGCTAATCAATTTCAGCGATTAAGATAATATCATACCTATTCTAGTAGAGCATATTAAAACCATTTACTAATCATTAAAGCGGCCTTATTACAACTTAAAACCCAAATCATAAAAGTAAATAAAAAGATGTCCAATTCACGGAAGAAAACCAAATTTATGAACAGTGGCCACTCCGAATCCCTCACAGCTCCAAGCCCGCTATGGTTGGGGATTACCTACGTAGATGAAAATAAGGGGTGAGTTTGGGAAACTCAGTGTGTAAAATAACCCAACCATAGTCTAAACCAGTTCAAACCACAGAAACAGATCAAATTGGCCTTAGGCGAATGCATTTCGAAATGAAGCCCATAGGCCCATAACGAGCAACGAGCGTAAATTACATGTTTATGCGAAAACCCAACCATATCCAACCGTATACACCCCGTACCATCCTTACACCATGTAGGAGACTACTTAACCCACCCAACCGCTACACGCCACGCAATTTGCAGCATGGTGCCGAGCGAATAGTGTGACAGTCACACCAGATCTGAGATATATGTGGACAGAGCCACGAGATCAGATAATTGTGGCGAGCCACGGAATCAGAATAATTGTGGCATAGCCACCAGGACGCTTCCTCCATAAATATAACCCATGTCCCCATGCAACAGATATACAAATCATGGCATACATCATATAGAATCAGATCATCATGCTTTTCAGTCAAATTAATCCTAGGGGTATAATGGTCATTTTACACCTAGGGGTATAACGGTAATTTTCATACTTAAGGGTATTCTATTAATTTATCTATTTTAGGGTTTTCATGTATATTTTCACCGTTTACATACTAACAGAAACACTTACCGAGTGTTCTTACCGAATTGGGCCCGTTGGCCCATTATCCAAATTTTTGGCCCATTAAGCCCAAAAATATCGAAAGGCACAAAAATCATGCATTCTGCAGTCTAAACACTGTAGTTTACTAAATACGTTAATCGATCTACCTCACGGGCATTCGCACACTCGCAAGTCCACAAAATACCGATTTTTCGGCATTTCGGCTTTTCGGCTATTGCCGATCTAGTCTATGAAAGAGTGTCAATTACACACCTGATTTGTAGTGGTTCGACGGAGAGTTCCACACACGAGCTGCCTACAATTGGATTACCAACACGTCAGTCTAAATATCGAAAACAAGCTACAGACCTATCCCTTACCATATTCGGCTAACCAAGCCTTAGACTTTAGAGTTCTTACCTTTTTTCGAAACTAGCGACTAGGTTTAGATCCGGTCATTCCACTTGTCCAAGCCTTCGGTCAACAGCCTCTAGATCACACTAACATCATAATAAAATAATTGCCACAACTCTTAGAGCCACAGGGCCCAATTGACAGCCTCCCTAAGCCTTTAGGGGTTTCGACTTTTCTAAAACCCAAAATAAAGAATAGATTCGAAAACTTACCACTGGTTCCTTTAGTCAACAATTCCACTTTAGTTCCTATACGATTCTGATGCAGATCTAAACCCTTAAATGTTAGCAGAAATCAAATCTTTAAAGGTCTAAAGATTCGGCTATGCCCCTAAGACTATGGGGTTTTCGACTTTTTGAAATAGTGAAGAGAAAGATGAAATACGAGGGTTTTGCAGTGGTTTTGTCGACAGGACTTTGGGGTTCAAAGGATGAGAGAATCGACCAAAAATATGGAGAAAAATCAGAGGGTTTGGCTAGGAGAAATCGGCACAGAAGAAAAACAGGCTTTTCGAGATTTCAGCTTTTATGGCAATCGGCTATAAGGCTTAGAAACAAATGGTAAGGAAGTGGAGTTGAGTAGAATGGTAGGAAGATTCAGCTATAGAGGGAAAGAAGAAGAATAGAAAATAGATGAAGATAGGAGAAAAGAAGAAGAGAAAAGAATTGTCAGAAACGACACCCCCTACCCAAAAAGAAAAAAAAGAAAAAAATCCTAAAGGCTAAAGATATATGGCACTTATTAGCTATGGCCGAATGAGTGTATTTCGGCATAGAAATTCTTCCTAAATTCGAATTCCCTAAATTGCTCCTTGATTTTTGGCCAAATTCAATGTTTGAATTTCATTCAAACTCCTAACCGATCAACCCACTGCTTGCACCACTCCAATACGCTGCCAAGAGTCCTGATCAGACCCCAACTCCTTCCCCACGCGTGCAGCAAAAATCCCAACCTTACGTGTGCGAGATGAGGCTCGAACCCCAGACCTCCGTCCGCCTTGCCCCCTTGCGCGTTCGCCCGAGTTGCTGGCCACTGCACCATGCTTCTTCCTTTACTAATATATGGTCACAATTAATTTTAACCTTTAACCCGCTTCAGTTCTGGCCCGTTTCAAAAGTAAAAGCACTCGCTTTCCTTGAATCGAACTCATAACCTCTTGGCAGGCCTAGCACGCTGCTGCCACTGCACTGAAGCTCTTCTCATGATATAATCTACTCACAACTAATTTTAGAACTTATCTACAACAGTCCCGGTTCGTTTAAAAATAAAACAAAATATCGCTACTTACCAGACTCGACCCCTAACCACATGCACACTCTTAACGCCTCCTTGCCACTTGACCACGTGTCTCTTTTGTGTCACCTTTCCATCCGAGATATTTATAAGGCCTCCTTGCGATAATCCTTGGTTGTAAAAAAAAACAACCATTTGCGCACGCCGTGCCTTGAACCTAGGCACCTCCCATGCCTTGAACCCAGGCACCTCCCATGCCTTCCTAGCGTGCTTAGCCACTGGGCCAGGTGCTCTTTTATGCTAAAACTCAGCCCAAATTAATAATAAGGCCTACTGCCCAAATTCTCTTAAAAGGCAAAATTTGAGAATTTTGCTAAAGCTATAGGCCGAGCCTCGGACTTTTCCCACACTATAAGCCCTTTGTTATTTATTTAATTACTAAACTAAGCTAAACATAATAATAATAATAATAATAATAATAATAATTAACTAGAACATCCAAATTATTCGGGCCGTCTTCTACCCAAACCCAGACTCAAAGCCCAATACTTTTTAGGCCCAATTTTCGGGGCATTTCAGATCTGTGGTGGAATCAAGGTGCTGAGGAGACTACGTGGGAACCTGAGGACTCGATGTGTCAGCAGTATTCTCATCTGTTCTGATTAGGTTAATTTCGAGGTTGAAATTTCTTTTAGAGGGTAAAGTTGTAATACCCTAACTTTCTTATTTATGTTTTTTGAGTATTTGACACAAGTGTGTATCTGCTTTAGTGGCTAAGTGTTCTACGTGTGTATGTGAGGTCTGAGGTTCAAGTCTCACCTTTGTTAAATTTGTTATTTTTGGATCAAGCCTTATCCTTTTTCGGCGAGCTTATATTAAATTGCTTGTAAGCTCATATCAGAATGACCTTGTTGGTTCAAGTGGTAAGGGAGTTAGTGTGTTGGAGGTCTTGTGTTTTAATCCCTGCGCGAGTGTGGATGTTATATTTTTGCTCGGTTGACTGATAGTGTTTCAGTTGAACTGGGAGTCTTAGGAAGTTAGGAGATAATGGGAGAAAAATAAGTGATTGTGGATATTTTTAATTTTAATTTTTATCCATCGCTTTTTCAAAATTATTCTCTGACTAGGTAAAGAACTGATGTTATTCCACTGTCTTATTCAACTCTGTCATTTTTTTCTTTTGGATCCCCCATTCTATTTTGTTTTCCTTGTTGTCTACCATCATACCCTTGTTCTCATTATTTTTGTTTTTGTCGCACATTTTCGGTAAGTGAAGTTTTGTTATTCTGTAACTTGTGCTTTTCAAAAACATTGATTGGGGTTATATTGTTGTTTTGGTAGTAGAGAATTGGAAAGATCGTGATTCTTCACTTTTAAGAATCGTAGTCAATCGTTCAGAGTGTTGGGGTAAGCGATTAGCACTTGATTTAAACTATGGTTAGTTTCTAGTTTTCGGTTTAATCATTTTTTAAGATTGATTTTGAGCGTTGGTATGTCTATTCTTAGGTTTTGGAGGGCTCGTGGTTGCTATAGCGTCTTAAACGAACAAGGTGTGTGCTTGAAATGTATAAAACTAGGATTTGATAAAAGCTAAAAAACTGCACTGTCGATGCCACACGGGCGTGTGGTCGCCCGTGTGGATGGCCGTGTGCGAGATACGACCATGTGGTGGGTTGAGTGTGGCCGTGTGGGGTACACGAGCTAGGCCAAATAGGGCATGTGGGCCACACGGGCGTGTGGGCCCATACAGGCATGTGAATTTTGGGCCAAGCCATGTAGTCTACACAGGCTAGGCCGAATTGGGTGTGTGGGCCACACGGACATTCGAGCCCATAATTTTGAAAATTTCCTTGGGGTCGCACGGGTCACTTCGACCAATTGTGGGCCTACCGTAGGGTCGGTAAGGGCTATTAAACCCTTATTTGTATGCTATGATGTTCTGATAGATTGATTTGAGTAGGATGTTGTATGTATGCCTAACTGTATTACTATACGTATAACTGTTATCTGTATATAAGCACGTTGAGTATGTGTAATCTATTATATCTGTATCTGATTTTCTGTATCTGTTGGGGTGGGATTTGTATATGTGGGGGAAGTATTCTGTTCGACGTTGATCGCCTATATTCTGGCAGCTCGACTGCATATATATTTGATATGTTTCTTAAGGGCACAATGTGGTGTGTAGGGATGGTGGGAGTTTTTAATCCCATATGGTGTAATGGGATGGTCGGAGATGGTGTGTAGAGGATGGAGGTAGGATTTATACATATCTACTTCTGTAATCTGAATTTGGATCTGATTCTGAATCTGAAACTGTATCTATTTTTGGTTGTGCATTTAATTTTGTATGTTTGCATGCTTAATTCTGCTGGGTTACACACTGAGCTTTCGTAAACTCACATCTGTTGTCTGTTTTGTTAGGTAATCCACTAACTTAGGCGGATTGGTGTTATGGAGCCTCTCGGTGACCACGAGTTCATAATCTGGGTATGTTTATGGTTTTTATGTTAAAGATTATTTCTGGGCTTTTGTAACAATTGGACTCTCCGGACTTTTTGGCTGTATTTCTTTTGGATTTTCATTTTAGTACTTAATTTGTGACTGATATCTAAAAACAAAGGTTTTCTAAAAAAATGAACTAATTTCTTGAAACACAACGTTTTCGTAAGCTTTCGCTATAAAACACGTTTAAAATCTAATTAATTAATTGAATAAACGTTTTGACTATGGATAAAGGCAAATAAGAGTTATAAAACTTATATGGTTTTAACATGTAGAGTTCGATGTCAAAACCCATTCTTTGTGACAACTCCTGATTTGGCCATAACGTCTAGGCCGAGTTTGGGGTGTTACACCTTGTTTGGTCCCGACTCATTTCTAATGTATGATTTGGGCCTCAAAAGCTCATGTAGGGGACTATATGATTAAATTTGATTTAAATTTGAGTTGAATGTTAAATGCTTGTGAAATGTCTACTACTTGACCTATAAACTCTAGTAATGCTCCGTAACCCTGTTTCAGCGACGGATTCAAGTTATGGGTGTTACATTTATTGGTATCAAAGCTATGGTTTAGTCGGTTCTCAGACTGAACGTAGCATATGTAAAGTCTAGAAATACATGCCATTATATAACCTGCGATTGTGTGAGATCTCTCGATTCTAATGAGAATTGTTTTACTAATAGATAGAGATGCATTCCAACTGAGCTAATTCTAATAATGTTGAAAGTGATACTCAAGTATCTAAGTAAAAATGTTACTTATGATGAGTAGAGATTCATAAAGGTATGAAATAAATGTTTTACAATAAACATGTTGATGATAAATGTTATGATATATTTGTATTTATGAAAGTTAAATTTTGAGGCTTTACGACCTCCACCCCCTTACTAATATAGTTTTATACAATGATATTCACAAAATTTATATTGATTAAGTTCATAAGTGAGAAACTGAAAAGTTCAGTGGCTGAATGATTAATAATGCAGTTAGAGTTGAGAATGGGTTAGTAGGTAAAGATGGTTTTAAAAGAGATATCAGATCTTTCTAAAGATTATTAAGGATATGCAATGCCACTGTCAAGGAAGAAGTTATTCATGAGTAATCGATTTATTAAGATATGATATCTACAGAACAGATTAACCAGGAATTTCTTTTGAATTGGTTTTTTTAGTGAACTGTATAATGTAAGATTATTGGTGACTTTATTAGTCAGTGGAATAGTGATGAAATTGCAAAGATATTTCAATACAGATGTTATAATCGGATATATTACAACAATCTCTTCTGGGTATTCTACATGTTCTATTATTCTTAGAGGCATATGAAATTGTTCATTTTCAGATGCGATATTTATCATATAGAAAGATTGGTGAATCATGATATTAGATAGAATTATTGTTAGTCTGGTTGATTTATGATTGACATTGCTCTATCTTCCTCTGGTCTTCTAAAACTATTATGTTTGATAGAAGATTTGATGATACGATTCATATGATACTATTTTCTACTTCTACTGGTTGAAGCCTTGAATTGCGAATATGCAATTTATATTGTCTTTATTACAATTGTTTCTACTGCATATGTGCAATATTTTTCTTCTAGATTTTCTCTAAGATATCATCAATTTCTTTATTATTCAAACATGGTTTATCTGTTTGTTATTCAGATATCACCAAATTTCTCTAAGATATCACCAAATTTCATGATCGAGTCAATATTTATAACAGTAATAAATGTAATTACCTCCGGCCGAAACAATTGTTCATGTTTGTTATTCAGAGGCAGAGTCTGTGTACTGAAGAATTTGGAGCTTGTACATAAAATTTTACACGAATGATCACAGTCATATTATGTCTGTTCATCTGGGAAATAATAAAATGTACAATGATTTGAAAAAAAATGTACTGGTGGCCCGGAATGAAATATGATATTTCTGGATTTGTATTTAAGTGTTTGATATATTAGCAAGTTAAAGATGATACTTTCAGGATGGTTACAGCCAACAGCGATATCGAAATGGAAATGAGACAAAGTTATTATGAATTTTATATCGGGATTATCCCTGTCTATGAAAAAAAAAAGATACTACTTAAGTAATTGTTGATTGTTTAACGAAGCCTGCACATTTTATCATGGTATAAATGGATTATTCACTTAATAGATTGTTTGAATTATTTGTTTTTGAGATTGTCAAATTACATGATGTGCCAGTTTCTGTTATTTCTAATAGAGATCTACAATTCATATTCCGATTTTAGAACAAGTTACAATAAGCTCTACGTATACGATTACATTTTGGTATCGCATTTCATTCTCAGACAAATGGTTAATCTGAACGTATGATTCAGATTTTTTTTTTAAAAAAAATGCTTCAGTGCTATGTTTTAGAATTTCAAATTGGCGACAAAATATTTTTGAAAGTTTTGCCATGGAAGAAAGTTCTCCGGTTTGGCTGTAAAGGCAAAATAAGTCTACGATTTATCGGGCCATATAAGATTATTAAAAAGAATCAGACCTGTTGCATATTGATTGGCATTATTACCAGAGCTCGACAAAATTTACAATGTTTTTCATGTGTACATGTTACGATAGTATCGAACGGATCCATCATCTATTATTACTTTGATAAATGTTAAATTTAGCCTGACATGACTTACAGTGAGGGATTGGCTGAAATTCTGACATGTGAAGTGGAAGAAATTATGAGAAAGCAATATTTGAATCTCTTTACTGGTAAAATTTTTTACGACAAAAATTCTTTAAGGGGGAGAGTTGTAACAACCCATTTTCGATAAAATTGAAACAGTGGTTTCGGGACCATAGATCAGAGTCCAAAAATAAAATTTATTTTAATACTAATTTATGATCTACAGTATGATAATAATATTGTGTGAAAATTTTGTAAGAAATTTTATCGATTATATTTTAATTTGATAAAGAATCAAATTGCACAAAGTGCAAAAGTTGAGTTTTAATAGCTAAAGGGATTAAATACATATAGAACTTTAAATTGGAGGTCCTTATATGGTAATTAGACCATTAAAATACTTAGTTGTTAAGGTTGATGATTCATCCATGGAAAATAATATTAAAGAAAAGGACAAAATTGGAAAGATGAAAAATAAAGATGATAAATAATAAAAAGATGAAAATATCATCATTTATCATCATCTTCCCCAAATATTTTGCATGGAAACCCTAAGAAAGAGAAAACAAACTTTCTTGGCCAAATTAGATCCGGATAGACCAAATTCGGAGTTAGTACGAGGAAAATGTCAGATTAGTAGATTTTATGTACACGAACATTTGTTGAGGTAAGTTTGCGTAACTATATTGTGTATATTTATATGCTTAAATTAAATGTTGTGTATGTGAATTGTATAAATATCATATATATATATGACATTGAAAACATATCCGAAAAACCCGATAAATGATAATGCCTGAAATAAACGATAATGCCGGATAAATGATAAATGATAAAGATGTTACTTTTATGCTTGAAATGTATGTAGAATGTGTTTATTTGAAATTTATGAATATTATAGATGTATGAAATAATCACATGCCTGATAATACCTGAAAAATGTTAAATCTCGTTTGAATTAATGAAAGTTGATGGATACGTGATTTCTCGTAATGAATATAGTCCTACATATGTTGCGAACGAGATTTTGCTCGGATGAGTAATCCTGATATAGCCCTCTCGAGCATCGTGTTATATAGTTCCTACGAGCATCCTAATTGGTAGTGATTTAGCATGTGTTGCACACTACCGCAGCTCTTTGTAAGCGTCCTGATATGCAATCAGTTGTGATTCTGCATAATGTGGACACAAAAGCAGCTTTTCATAAGCGTCCTGTTAAGCTCGCTTGAACTCCCTGTTACCTTATCCGGCTTTCTGATAGTATCTCTTCAGAGATATCTGATAAGCTCTATGAGCTTCTTAAGTGAAACTCTTATGAGTTTCCTAATTTGCCCAGATAAGTGTCCTGTTACATGGTTACATGGCTCATCTGAGCATCCTAATATGTGGCTCTAGAGTGTGCTCCTTGGTTATGTTCCCTGACTGGTACCCCTAAATATGAATTGACGGATCCTGATTTGTACACCTCGAGTGTACTACCTGTGTATCCATCTATATTTCAAATAAATTCAACGGGTAAAAATCTTGACAGGAAAAGATATGAACATGGAATGAGTTAATACATGTATCTGCCTGAAATATATGAAAATGATGATATATGTTATGAGGAAGTATGAGATGATAATATATGAACATGGAATTTTTTTAATAAACATGTTCATCCATGAATATAGATTAGTACACATTAAGTGTATTTCCCGTGGGACATTGATATTTCAAATGATTTAATGTGTAAAGTTCTGATGTGAAATAATATGAACTCGAGATGAACTATTATGATGACGTAATTGAAATACCTGCATAAGATTTGTATATGTTATCTAAATTCATGATGTGAAAAGTATATGAATATGAAATTTAGTTATTTTTGAGCCAGACATAGTTCCTGATATTTATATGAAATATATGACTGATAAGGGTGATGAGGATATGTGTTAGGGCTCGTGATTCAGTTAACTGAAGATGCCTTGTATGTTTATATTGAATTTAATTGACTGGTAAGTTTATTACCATGTTATACGAATTTACTAAGCATAATATGCTTACTCTATTTTACTTTCCCCTGTTCTATAGCAATTTGGAGGCTCATTGGTTTGGAAGCATTGGCGGAGATCACTTACACTATCCATTGGCCCATCTTGGTATATATGGTAATTAATTATGGTTATAATGGCATGTATAGGTTAATTAGCTAAGTTGGCATGTAAATATTTGGGTTATAACTAGCCATTGGAATGGCTAGTGATAGTCATGTATAGTATATGCTTGAAATGGTGGATTAATAAAAATTATATTGGCATATTGATGATCGAATTAAGTTAGCATATTTGATAAAATATGTATATAAGTGAACATGGTAATTTAAGTAAATCTGTATACTTGGTTATTTAAGGTATAATATCATGTATATGACTTGGATTTGAAGTTGGTTTAAATGACCTATATTGACTTGTGAATATGTTAAAGTGTTGGTATAGGTGGATGCCAATTTGGGTGAGAAATGTGGCCTGGAAAATAGCCTAGTTTTGTCCACATGGGCAGAAACACGGGAGTGTGTCTCAGCCGTGTGTAACACATGGCCTAGCATATGGGCGTGTGATCTGGCCGTATGTCCCCTGTAACTTTAAAATGTCAAAACAAAATGATTAGAATTGATCACACGGCCTGGCACACGGGCATGTAGCTTGGCCGTGTGAACCCTGTACCTACACACAGCTTAGCACACAGGCATGTGACTTGGTCATTTGACCTAAGTCAAAGAGTTACACGACCTAAGACACGGGCATGTCTGTAACACCCCTTACCTGTACCTGAGACCGGGACCAGATACAGAGGCGTCACTAGATATGAACTTGAACATTTTCAGGAAATACAGGTTATAAAATTTCATTCCAATAGGAAATAGATCAAATTGCATCATAATGTCCCTATTATAGGTCTACGAGGCCCTAAACATACATTGAGAATGATTCGGGACTAAACCGAGAACTTATGAAAGTTCATAAAAATTTTCCTAGGTAAAGCCTCACACGTCCGTGTGGAGGCAATGCACACGCCCGTGTGCTTTGGTACACGCCCGTGTCCCCTACCCGTGTTAAATTTATGAAAATTATTTTTCATTTCGAACCTACAAGGGTTTCCACACGGCCGAGCACATGCCCGTGTCTAAAAACTCGAGCATTCTGTTTATGACGTCAGCATGCATTTAGGGGCACACGGCCAAGACACACGCCCATGTGTCTAGCCTGTGCTCGAAACTGACTTAAAATTTTAAGTGTAGGGGACACACGACCATACCACATGCCCATAGGGGCGATTCGTGTATCACACACGGCCTAGACACACGCCCGTGTGTCTACTCGTGTGGACCTTATTAGGCTATTTTCCAAGCCTTTGGTCACCCTCTACATCACTTATACTTAAAGGTTACCAAAATACAAAGCAAGACCTGATTGTACACTTACAAATAACCTTAATAAACCTCATTACATGTAAACCTCGTATCATCGGTTTAACACATGCTAGGTTATTTCCTTAGTTTTAAGGATTTCCATGTCTCGTTAACACTTTTAAAATTGGCTCATTATTATAACTCATTGCAAATTATGGTTAAGCCATCCCATGCAAACATAAGCATGCATAAATTTGTAGGTCATAGCCTACTCCAAAATAAGCCAATTCCCATGGCCAAATACAAAAAGTTAGGTATATCTTTACATGCCTTCATTTTGGCAAATCAAATGACACATATAACAAAATAAATCAAAAGCCCTATACATGCCATTGGACAAAATAAAAGTATCTATATACCAAAGCTGGACTAGTTGATAGTGTGTCGACTCTCCAACTGTCTTCCAATTACGAGTCCTCGAGCTCTGTAAGACAGGGAAAAGAGAGGGGTAAGCATTTACATGCTTAGTAAGCCCGAATAACTGGAAATTAAACTTACCGAGTGATTAGCATACAACCATATTAGCCAATAAAACCAACAAGCATGGAATGGTTTCCCTATCACAAGCAATCAATCAACAGGTTAGTCACATAACAATGCACCATGTAATTTATCTTAGATGAGCTCATCATTCATCATTTCATTGATATACATCATATTAATCCCGTTGAGTTTTTAGGAAATCCCGATGGATTATCCATTTACCGTCAATTCATAAGAATGATCATTTCAGGTATGCTCTCCTGCGAACCTCACATTTCACGGCGAGATTACCAGTCCAGGCTAAATTCCCCATATCGTAGACTCATAAGGTGATGTCGAGATTACCAGTCCAGGCTAAATCCATTATAGCGACAAACACCCTTAATGAGCTCGGATCTGAATTACCAGTCCAGGCTAAATTCAGACCCTAATCGGATTACCCGTCCAGCTAAATCCACAATGCACATATATTCTTCGGGAGGCTAGATCACTCAAGGAACACCCGTCTGGGCTAGATCCTTTTTATATTTGAGATTAACAGATTACCCGTCCAGGCTAAATCCTTCTGCAACACATGCAGGATCTCAAGTAACATGTAAATCATGGTTTATCCACCGAACTTCCTTTTTAACCTCTACCGGGACATTTATTAACATGTCAATATTAAAGATACATTTCATGTATTTTCATGCAATCGTCAAATGCAATTATCATACATTCCTAAATCATGCAATTAGGCATATTATGAGTTTACTTTAAGTTATCTGAACTTACCTTGTACTCGTCTCGGTATCGTGTTTCAGTTATTCCGAAACCTTTCGTTTTCCTTGATCGACCTTCAGAATTTGTTCCTCGGGGTCTATAACAATAAAAATAAACCATTAACACCTCACATTATACTTTTTGAGTCTAAATTTCACCCCAGTCCAAATGACTGTTTTGCCCCTAACCTTTCACATTTTTACGATTTAGTCCCTAGGCTCGTATAATGAAATGCATGAAATTTCTACATTACCCAAGCCTAGTCAAATGTTCTTTCCTCTTATAGCAGCCCAAATTTTTCCATATTTTCACATTTCTACCACACATTTTACACCTCTTTCAAAATGGTCCTTTTAGGGGTATTTCATGAAAATCACCTAAGAAAAGATGTTTAACACACATCCAACTTTCATATTCCTCCATAAACCATCAAGATACAAGTAACTCATGCATGGGTAAATTTCTAAACATGAAACCTAACATGAAATATGGGTAGAAATAGAGAGAGTAAGCTACTAGGATTTCAAAAATACAAAAAACATTAAAAACGGGGCTTGGGAGCACTTACTATTGAGCTTCAAATGTTGAAAAACCATAGCTATGGAGACCCTTGAAGTTTCGACAGCATGGGGAAGAAAATGAGCTGATTTTGGCTTGATTTTTCCCTTTTTATTTCATTAAATTGCCAAATGACCAAAATGCCCTTAAACCCTTTCTTTAAGTTTTCATCCATACATGCCCATTTTTGTCCAAAAACTTAGAAATTGGGAAAATTTCTCTCCAAGACCTTCTAATTTATAATCTAAAACAATTTCATACAAATTGCTTCTAGAATCCAAGTTTTTCAATTTATTCAATTTGGTCCTTATTTTCCAATTGGGCATTTTACCCATAGAATTTCTTCATGAAACTTTAACACATGCAAATTCTCATATTATAGACCTCATAATAATCATAAAATAAATATTTAAATGTCAGATTTATAGTCCTGAAACCACTGTTCCGACTAGGCCTTATTTCAGGATGTTACAGTGTCCTTGGCCGTGTGAACCACGCGGCCTGAGCACACGGACGTGTAACCCTTACACCTAGGAAAAATTTTGGGATATTTCAAAAAATTTTCTGAGTATCCAGTTTGGTCCCGACTTGTTTCTAATGCATGATTTGGGCCTCAAGGGCTCATGTAAGGGACTATATGATTAAATTTTATTGAAATTGTATTTGAATGTTCAATTCTTGTGAAATTTTTGTTACTTGAACTGTAAACTCTGGTAATGCTTCGTAACCCTGTTTTGGCGACGGATTCGAGTTAGGGGTGTTACATGGTATGTAAATTTGTCCCGTTTCTAATATTTTTATGTTTTTGGGCTCGTATCTAGCTAGCCCGGGGGTTAATTTTCAAAACTGTTAAAGGTTGAAGGACTTTCCATGGTTGAGTTTGAATGTGGTTTGATGTTAGTTGATAGATTATCAATCTTGCTTGTTAAATAAACTTATTTTTTAAGTGGTTTTTTTATAAATTAGAGATTAGGGATTAAATTGTTGAAAGCGTTAATCTATGGGTATTAATGTGAAATGTTTGTAATTATGGGCTGTTCCAAGGTATCTTGTAAAATTGTTTAACATGGGTTTAGGTTAAAATGGTTAAATTCCAAGTTATGAGCTTAAGGACTAATTTGTGAAAAGTTAAAATATTAGGGGTACTTTTATAATTTTATATTAATATGAATTGTTGATTGAATTGAATACTTGAAGTACTTAATTGAATGAAATTATCTATTTAGATCAAGATTAACAACAACTGAACTCAAATCGAGAAAAAGCTAAAGCTTTGGACCAGACTTCAATTCAACTATTACAACCATAATTATCGAGGTAAGTTTGTATAAATTATAATCTTATTAATGATAGTTTGATTGATTATCGATTATATTGTGTTTGTCATAAACTGACTTGAAAATGTGTGTATATCGATACTTTGAGTAATAGACGGATAAGTAATCCTATTTGAACCTCAAGAAGTCTTACAATATGAATGACATGTCATTAGGGATTTCATGTTTTGGGTGCTAGTCTTGAATGTCCTACCGATGGCTGAGGTTCTACATTGTTGCGGACTCTCCACAGCTCGTGTGAGCAGTATCATGTTGCTAACGTTTTGAACCACATCTCGTGTAAGTAGGCCCATTTCACAGCTCGTGTGACCATTATTGAAAAGGAAAGGTTATGGTTATATGGAAAGGCACACTATGTGTGAGCATTCCCAATTATCCAATGTAATTCTAGATGGTTCAACAGGTATGTTGTAACAGCTTATTTTTAGCGAAATCGAAACAGTGGTTTCGAGACCACAAATCTGAGGTCGAAATAAAATTTATTTTAATATTATTTTATGGTCTATGGTATGATAGGAATGTCGCATGAAAATCTCGTTAAGAAATTTTACTTGTTACATGTCTAATTTGTTAAAAAGGACTAAATTAAAAAAGATGTAAAACTTGTTAATTATAATAGTTAAGTGATTAAATAGCTTAACCAATAAATAAAGGAGGACTTAAGGCATAAATATGCCTAAAGTAAATGGCTGAGGCGGCATAACATAGGAAATTAATAAAATAACACCAACTAATTGCAATATTTTAAATTTTTCCAAATTAAAATGAAATAAAATTGGAATTAAAGATTTTATAGACATTTCCTCATAAAATTTGGCCAAGAAAAGCCTTGGGAGAGAGGGTTTAAGCTGGTTCATCAATTTTTGCTTCATGTGAGTCAAATCCTTACCCGTTTCTTGAAATTTTTATGTTGTTGAAATTGTTACAATTAGGTCCAAGTAACCTTTACCTTATGTTTTGATTTTATTGAAAGTTTTGGAAGTTACCATTGATGATTTTATATGATTTTAGTAATTAGATAATAAATTTGAGATGTTGTTGGGTATTTAAAAGTATTTTGTTTAAGAGTTTTGATGAAATCATGATTTAGGGATTAAATTGAAAAGATGTTGAATTCATGGAAAATTCTAAATTTTATGGAATTCATGGGCTGCTATTGATATATATAAATTTTCTAGGTTTGGAATAAGGATTAAATTGCATGAATTTCATTTTCCGAGCCTAGGGATAAAATTGTAATTAATTAAAAGTATAGGGGCAAAATGGTAATTTTCCCAAAGATGTGTATTGGATTGAATTGAATATGAATTGTATTAAATTGATGTTAAACTTATTCATATAGATCCGAATAGACCAAATACGAAGTTAGGTCGAGGAAAAGAAAAAGTGTCAGATTAGTAGATTTCGCGTACACGAACACTTGTCGAGGTAAGTTTGTATAATTAAATTGTATGTTTAAATGTTAAATTGAATTTTATGTAAGTGATTCTATTATTGCTCTGTATATAAAAGTAATCACATATCCAATGACGATCGACAAGCATTAAGTCCTGCTTGAATAAATGAAATTTGATGGATACAGGGTTTTCGTATTGTTTGTGGTCCTACATGTGTGGCGGACACACCACAGCTTGAAAGAGTGTCCTATTATTAGCTATCTTGAGCTTCCTATTAAATGGTTCTTGCAAGCTTCCCCTTAATAGCTTTTCGGAGCATCCCGATTGGTTGTGATCCTACATGTGTTGTGGACACATCGCAGCTCTTATGAGCATCCCGATATATGGCTTTTCAGAGCTTCTCGATTAAAGGCTCTTTCATGAGCTTCCCGATTAATTGGCTCTCTAGAGATTCCCGATATTGGCTCACTTGAACTTTCCAATTATGGTTCGGATGAGCTTTCCATTACATGGCTCACATGAGCTTCTCGTTATATGGCTCAAAAGAGCTTTCCATTTACATGTTTGCATGAGCATTCATGTATATAAATTGACATATTATAGTTTTGTACACCTTATGTGTACTACCCGTGTATCCATCGATATTTTAAGTGATTCAACGGGCAAAATCTTGACATGAGAAAATATATGAATTCAAAATGAATCATTATCCGTATATACACGAAATAAATGGATATTTGATATTTGATGAGCTCATACATGTTTCTTGATATTCATGTGAAATAAACGACTAGTGTTTAGGCTATTAGCCAAATTGCTTTGGATGTATTTTGTATGCTTACATTAGATGTAAAAGAATGGTAAGTTAATTTCCTATTATACGAACTTACTAAGCTTAAAAGCTTACTCTATTTTATTTTTCCTGTTTTATAGTAATTCAGAGGCTCAAACTGGTTGGAAGCTAGTTAGAGCATCATCACACTATCCTTCATCTCATTTTGATATAAATATTAAATTACTTTTGGTTATAATGGCATGTATAGACTAAATTTGGCCAATGATGGCATGTATATATGTATGTGTTTGGTTGAAAACTAGCAATTGGTATGGCATGTAAATGGTATGTTTTGATATGTAAAAACGGCCTTAATATGTTTGATGTGTATTTGAAATTGATGAATGTAGAAAATTATATAGACATGTTAGAGATTGTTTTGTGATGGTATAAATGGTAAAATATGCCAATATGTATGTATGGTTATTTTAGTAAATTGGATAGTTAAACATATGTATTGATATGTCACGCATATGACCTAGTTTTGGCTTGATTTGAATGTTTTGTATTGGCTTGTGAATGTATTAAAGTGTTAATGTAGGTGGAAGACAAATGGGGTAAGAAATTTGGCCTTGGAAATGACCTAATTTCATCCACACGGGCAGAAACACGGGCATGTGTCTTAGCTGTGTGTGACACACGGTCTATCCCACGAGCGTGTGTCCTTTGCACGTTGGAAAATTTTGAAAATTTTCGAAATTTTTTTTGAGTTTTTGGTTTGGAATCGATTTAATTCTAATGTGTATTTTGGGCCTCGAGGGCTCATATATGTAAAATGATATGAAATGTCTATATTTGATTCTGTAAATTCTGGTAATGCTCTGTAACCCTATTCCGGCGACGGATATAGGTTTTGGGTGTTACATTTACAAAGGTTAATGGCAAGGTATGTATACAATTGGATAATGGTTCATGATCCTATGAAAAGGTTAATGAGTTAAATGATGTGTACATGAAATCTACTTCTGATATGGTTGAACTCATATGTATTATGTATGAACTTACTAACTTATGAGTTTGATGGTGCTTGTATAGGATTTTACTAAGCTTATGGACTTAGTAATGATATTATGCTTATTTTCTAATGTGTGCTTAAGAAATGGTAAGTTATGTTTGAGTTCATACAAGCTTACTAAGCACTAGTTGCTTAGGTAGTTATTTCCTTTATTTCATATATTATCGGAAGCTCGATGGGTTGGAAGCTTGTTGGAGATCTATTGCACTATCTTGAGTTATTTTGGCCAAGATTATAAATGGCATGTATAGGACTTTTTATAATGATAGTACTTGAATGTGTTAATGGTCAATTTGGTATGTATATGCTTTTGGAGTTTATGTTTTGTTTGATGGACTTTAGTGCCTTGACAAGTTAAGTCATTTTGGCCACTTTTAGGTACTTGTAATATACGATCCTTTTTGGTATGTTTATGATGATACGCGAATGGTTATATGTGAAGTCATTTTGATAGTTAAAGGAAATAGGTTTTATGAATGAAATATGGCTATATTGATTTGTTTTGGTTAATGATGTTTTGGTATAAATGTGGTGCCTTTGAATGACATATTGGTTAGTTAAGATAAGTTGTTTTGAATTGGTATGTTTAGATGTGTTTGAATGATGCTTAAGTTTGTTGAATGTGTTCACAAATGGAGTGGTTGATAAGTATGTTTTGGCCTTGAAATGGCTTGATTTTAGGGTCAAATTATGGATCACACAAGCTGTCACACGGCCATGTGACAACACGGCTTAGCTACACGGTCGTGTGTCACTTGTTAATTTTGGTGCATCAAGTCAATGTGTTACACGGCCTGCGACACGGCCATGTGTCACAAGTCAAAGAGTTACACGGTTTGGCACACTGCCTATGGCCGTGTGACCCCTGTTTTCAAATTTTGTAACTTTTTTCTCAAATATTTTGATTTATTTTGATTTAGTCCTAGATCATTCCCAAACTGATTTTAAGCCCTCAAAGGTCAGATTTAAGGCCCAAATGTACATGTATGCTAGGGTTTTGATGAGTTTTAAGTAATTGATGTTAGTGATATTATTGATATGTTTTGAGATTAAAGTGTTCGAAATTGCGTGGTAATGCTCTGTAACCCAAATCCGGCGACAGAGACGGGCTAGGGGTGTTGCAGTGTATATATGTAGTGTTGGTTGGATTGTTGAATTGATGCTTATGTTGTGATAGCTTATAAGTAATTATATTATAGTTCTTGGTGTATTATGTTTTTATTTGTTAGCTAATCACTTGAATTCGACCTTATAAAGTGTTTGAATTATGGTATGAATGAATATGTTCTAGATGAGAAGAGGAATGGTAAGTTTTGACAAGAGTCAAAGGTTGTTTCTTGAGTTCAAATGCAAGACATTATCATAGGCTTAGCTTTTCATTATAGCATAACCTTTTTTTTGTATTGATATGATGATTGAATTATGGTGTCAATGAGGGCACATTGAATGTTTGAATAGGTGATTTTATTTTATTTTGTTGGATAGGTAAATTTGACATGAAATGAACCTTTTAAAGTTGAAACTTTATCATTTTGAAATTAGGTATCGATATTTTAGCATCTGGTATCGATGCCTTACCATATGAACAGTTCTAAAACAAACAAAATGCTAAAATAGTATCAATTTTTATTTGAATATCGATACTTTTCATAGAATATTGATACTTATGTTTTGTGGTAATAAACAGAAATATAATTTGGTATCGATTTTTCATAAGATACCGATACAGTATCGATACCAGCTATAAATTACTGATACCAACTTTGGAACTGTCAAATTTTACTTTTTAAATCCATTTCATGCCTAGGCTAATACAAATAGGTCCTTATTGTTTCCAAATTAATATATTTGTATGATATGTAAATTAGTGAATTATGTATAAACTTATTATTTATGTATTTATTGTAATTAGAATTAAATGTTAAATTATAAATTGTTTGTTTTAGATAGTATTTTGTTTGTAACATCCTCTTTCTTGGTTCCGATGATCAGAGTGGATGAGGGGTGATACAAACTAACCATCCCAAGTTGCCAACTCCATAGCTCCATTGGCTAACACACGTGTGATCGTATATGGCCCCACCAATGTGATAGAAGTTGAACAACAACACCTATTGCCCCAACACAAAGTTTTTTCATTTCATCATCGCATCACAGTAGAGTTTGCTTTTCTCCTTATATAATTTGGCGTTCTCATAAGCAGAGAATCGAAATTCCTCTAATTCATGCAACTGAAAAAATAAGCATTTTTAGCCAAGTTGAGGTCTAAGTTCAATTCCTTAATTGCCCAATAAGTGTTTCTCTACCGCAATCGAAAGATAGCAATTCTTCCTGTAGTCCAACCAGTATGGAGACATTTCAAGAGGTGTCTTATATGCAATCCGATAAGCTCATAACACATCATCCAATCAAGTAGACCAATCTTTTCTATTTGGGCTCTCATATTCTCAAGAATTTGTTTGATTTCTCGTTTTGCTACTTTTGCTTGACCACTAACTTGCGGGTGATAAGTAGTGGTGATTCGATGTCTCATGCTATATTTTGAAAGGGCGTTCTCTAATTTCTTGCTATAGAAGTGCGACCTTTCATCACTAATGAGAGTGTGAGGTGTCCCACCCCTTGAAAAAAGGTTCCTACGAAGAAACTTCACCACTGATTTGGTGTCATTTGTCGATAACTCCGCTACCTCTATCCATTTAGATACATAGTTGACAACCAAGAGAATGTATTGATTTCCAAATGAACTTGAGAATAGTCCCATGAAGTCTATACCCCAAACATCATAAATTTATACTTCCAGAATTCCTTTATGCGGCATTTCATCTCTTTTGGATTATTCCCTGTTCTCTGACACTGGTCACACCTCTTAGCAAATTTGTAAACATCCCTAATCATCGTTGTCCAATAGAACCCCAATTGAAGAATCTTCTGGTAGTCCTTTTCCACCAAAAAGTACCTCACAAGGGGAAGACAACCCAAAAGGATATCTTCCATCATTGAATAATCTGATCAGCACATTGTCGAAAGGTGTATGACTACTCCGAAATGTAATCTTTAGCATCGTGAACAATTTTTTTCAATTTTTTTTCTAGCTCGACGCTCCCATAGGAAAAAATCATTGTACCAAATAATTGACAATATTAGCGTACTGTAAACTGAAAAATATATAATATTTTTCCTATATAATTCGTCACCTTTTTACTTAAATTTGTTGTTAAAACCAAGTAATTGTTTCATAAGTAAATGAAATAGATGAAAATATGAAATTGGGACATAGAAATTATTAAAAAGTGATTTTATACTACTTTATATAGTTTTCATGCAGAAAATGGCTTCTTTTATATTAATTTGAGCATGTTATATTTTCAAGCTATAAAATGGGCCATGCATGATTAAATTAAATAATAAAATATAAAGTTATATTTAATAATTTATTTTAATATATTTCATTAATAAATTGGGTTTTAATTAATTAAGTAAATTGATTAATTAAAGTGGTTAAATTATATTCTTTGGTCCTCTCAATTATTTACTACTATCGGACAGGTCTGAGAGCTTTATGTTGATTACAAAACCATCCAAATGGAGGACCAAGTCAACCCAAAATTCGGCTGCTTGTGGATGTTCATAAATCAAATTTTGGTTTAATTACACAAGGTCCTTGAAGAGTTGAAGAAATTAGAGATTTACCCAAAGATTTGCAATTGACCGAGTCCTGATCCTGATGATGTTGTGGCACTTAAATCAAGCAAAAATCAGCCACACTCCTAAAAATCATGGCCGACCACTCTTGGATGAGGTTTCAAATGATGGACACTCCTATTTTTAGCAAACTAGCTCCCTTGCCTCACCTATAAATAAGACCCCATTTCTCACTTATCCATCATCCCTCACCCATTCATCATTCTCTCCTCTCTCAACTCTCTTAGCTTTCTTTCCCCTCACGGCTATAATCATCTTTGAATAAGGATTTTTAGCAAATTATCCTCTTAAAGAGCCCTTGGTTGGCCACTTCGGAGAGCTATCAGCAAACGAGCAAATCGAAGGAACGAAGGAGCCCTCGTCAGTCAGAGTCTTGGGTGACAGCCACTTTGATTTAGGTTTAATCTTTCTTTTCTTTAACTTAATTCAAGAATGTTTGCTATGTGTTTAATGTTCTTGTTTGTAACAATGATAGCTTAATTTTATTTAAATTAGGATGATTACTTTGATTAAATATTAATTATTTGATTCATGCTTATAATGTTTGTGCCTCAATCATTCATGTTTTCAATTAAAATCAAGTCAGTATTTCGTTCATACGTGATTGAAATGCACATGAATTAGCTGAGTGATCCTAACCAGACGACGGCTAATGGACACATAATTGAAATGTGCATGCTCAATTTATATCCTAACCCGATTAATTGTAGGTTACATAACAACCCTAACCAGGCTTTATTATCTGCATAGTTTTTAGATTTGTGTGATTAAACTATTTCAAACCTAACACGTCCCTGTTACCTCGCACGAATACTAAGAAACCCTTAGTAAATAAAGATCAGTAAAATGTGTATTTACTACGTAAAGGATTTTTAAAGGAGCTAATGTGGTTTCCAAACTCATGAAAGATCGAGTTGCCATGGAATGTTTTTCCGAATATTGATAAGCATGTTGATAATTATTTGAGTTTTATTAAAGTCATTGTCCTAGCTTATTTATGTTATAATTGTTGCTTATTGTGTTAATTCTGCTAAAATATATTTCTTTCATATAGTTTGCATACTTAGGATAAATTGCATTAGGGATAATTGCATTTAGTTTCATATACTTAATTTTTCATCACTTCTCAATTATATTGTTTTTATTTATCAAATTGTTAATATAATTTTACAAATTAATTGACTTAGCATAAATACAATCCATGTGGAGACGATAACTCGATACTTACTTATTACTTGAAAATGATTGTGTACACTTGCTCAAACCCGAGCGTTACAAGTTTTTGGCACCGTTGCCGGGGATTGTCAACTATTGCCATAGTCATTCTTTGTGAAATTATTTATTTTCAATTTGGTTATTTCTAACAGTATTAAATTATTCTTTTTAATTTTGTGATTTTCTTTTCAAGTGTTTATGAGCATAGATCAGATTATCGATTTACTCCCAGTAGACCCTAAAATTGAGTGAACTTTCAGACAAAGAAGACGTGAACGAATAGCTCAAAGACAAGTTGAGATGGACCTTGGAAATTAGAATCAAGACCATGGTAATGAGGCTGATCATGTACAAAATCCCATCCTTATTGCCAATGATAGGGATCGATGCATTAGACAATATGCTGTGCCATTTTTCAATGAGTTAAATCCAAGAATTAGAAGGCCAGATATTGAGGCAGCCCAATTCAAATTGAAACCAATGATGTTTCAAATGCTACAAACGGTGGGCCAATTTAGTGGTATGCCCACGAAAAATCCACATCTCCACCTTTAGTTGTTTATGAAGGTGAGTGATTTATTCAAGATAGTCGGTGTGACTGAAGGCACACTGAGGTTGAAGTTGTTTCCGTACTCGTTGTGAGATCGAGCACGAGCATGGATCAATTCATTTTCGCCAAGTTCCATATCTACATGGCAAGAATTAGCAGAGAGATTTTTAGTTAAGTATTTCTCGCCTAGCAAGAATGCTAAGTTGAGGTACGAGATCACAACTTACCAACAATTGGATGACGAGTCTTTGTATCAGGCTTGGGAGTGATTCAAGCAGTTACTTCATAAGTGTCCTCATCATGGGATTCCTCATTGTATCCGGTTGCAGACATTCTATAATGGTCTCAATACACATAAAAGATTGATGGTAGATGCTTCTGCGAATGGTACAATTTTGTCTAAGTCTTATAATGAGGCTTATGAGATCATCGAGAGGATTGCAAGCAACAACTATCAATGGCCAACAAATCGAACAGCGTCAGGAAGATGTATAGCTGGAGTTCATAAAGTTGATGCTCTCACTTCGTTATCAGCTCAGGTATCATCTATTTCTTCTATGTTAAAGTAGTTTACCACTAATAGTGCTAATAATTTTGCGGCTCAGCCACCAAGTTCATTTAAAGGATTTTCCTGTGTGTACTGTGGGGAAGGTCATTCTTTCGAGAATTGCCCATTGAATCCCAAGTTAGTGTACTATGTGGGGAACCAACACCAAAATAAGAGTGGACAAGGACTCCAATCCAACTTCTATAATCCTTCATGGCGTAATCACCCCAACTTTTCTTAGAGCAACCAAGGAAATGGACCAAACAACAAATTTATGCAGCATAGACTCAACCAATCTCAAGGGTTTAATCACCAAGCTCTAAAACCACCTCAAGCTGAGGCATCAAACAGTTTGGAGAACTTGTTGAAAGCATACATGGCAAAGAATGACACTTTGATCCAAAGTCAAGCAACAACACTAAAAAATTTGGAAAACCAAATGGGCCAGTTAGCTACAGAGCTTCGTAATAGACCGTAAGGAACCTTGTGGAGCAATACTGAGAATCCAAGAAATTTAGGTAAAGTACATATCAAGGTAGTGGCATTGTGAAGTGGTAAAATTTTGAAACCCCGATTGATTGATGTCGAAGATAAGCTCGTTGAGAAGAATCAACCAACTATTGAAATTCCTACACATAATGAATCAGAATCTGCAAACCCTAACAAGGTAAATCCTAACTTAGTAAATTTAGATACTTTAACATCTTCTTTGGATGCAGATTTACCTACTCAGAAGAGTTGTCCGGTTCAACCAAAAGTTCCTTCACCTCCATATTCGTAAAGATTGTAGCAACACAAGCAGAAACAGGAGGTGCAATTCAAGAAGTTTTTGCATGTTCTGAAGTAATCACACATCAATATTCCATTGGTGGAGGCTTTAGACCAAATGCCGAATTATGTGAAGGTTATGAAGGATGTACTATCCAAGAAGAAATGACTAAGTGAGTATAAGACTGTCGCATTGACAAAGGAGAGCAGTGCATTCCTGCAAAACAAGCTGCCACTGAAATTGAAGGATCTAGGAAGCTTTACGATACCATGTAACATTGGTGAATCTTACTGTGGTAAAGCTTTGTGTGACTTAGGAGCAAGTATCAACTTGATGCCTAAGTCTATTTTCAAGATGCTAGGGATGGAAAAAGTAAGACCTACAACTGTGACGCTCTAGCTAGCGAATCGTTCTTTAGCATACCCCGAAGGAAAGATAGAGTATGTTTTGGTAAGATTCGATAAATTTATTTTTCCTGCTAATTTTATTATTCTAGATTTTGAAGCAGATATACTTGGGATACCTTTCCTAGCCACGGGAAGAACATTAATTGATGTGCAAAAAGGTGAACTCACCATGCAAGTTCAAGATGATTGGGTAACTATTAACATTCTTAAAGCGATGAAATTTCCCAATCCAACAGAAGAGTGTTCGGTTATGGAAGAGATAGAAACCTTGATTTCTATGGAAAGCAATTTTGAAGAAGATCTATTGGAGAAAGCCTTACGGTTTGGCTCTTTGGAGGATGAAGAAAGTGAAGAAAACATGGTCCTGGTGGAAGCCAATTCGAGAAATTTTATTCAATCCACATGCTTTGAACCATTGGAGTTGGAAGTCATAGAATTTTTGCAACCCAAATTGTTAATCGAAGAACCACCTACACTCAAACTAAAGGTACTTCCCTTCCATTTGAAATACGTTTATTTAGGTGACTGTTCCACTTTGCCTGTGATTATTTCAGGATAACTGACAAAAGATCAAAAGGAGCAACTAATTTCTGTTCTAAAGAAATTTAAGAAAGCAATTGGTTGGACCATAGCTGATATTCGAGGTATAAGCCTTTCATTTTACATGCACAAAGTTATTCTAAAGGAAGGTGAAAAAGCTCAAATTAATTGGCAAAGGAGGCTCAATCCTATTTTAGATAGTTCGTGGGTAAGTCCGGTGCAGTGTGTGCCAAAGAAAGGTGGAATTACGATTGTTGAGAATGAGCGTAACAAATTGATCCCAACAAGAACTATTACTAGTTAGAGAATTTGTGTTGACTATAGAAAGCTAAATAAAGCCACTCGGAAGGATGATTTTGTATTACCTTTTATGGATCAAATGTTAGATCGACTCACAGGTAATAAATTCTATTGTTTTTTAGATGGTTATTTGGGATATAACCAAATAGTTGTAACTGCAGAAGACTAACATAAAACAACCTTTACTTGTCCGCACGATACGTTTGCTTTTAGGCGAGTGCCTTTTGGTTTATGCAATGCACCTGCAACCTTTCAACGATGCATGATGGCAATATTTATTGATATGGTTGAAAATTTTGTTGAGGTTTTCATGGATGATTTTTCTATTTTTGGTAACACTTATGATATTTTTTTGAGTAATTTGGCTAAGGTACTGAAGAGATGCGAAGAGACGAATCTTGTCCTTAACTGGGAGAAATGCCATTTTATGGTTAAGGAAGGGATTGTCTTAAGGCATAGGATTTCAAAGAAAGGAATTGAAGTTGACAAAGCAAATGTGGACGTAATTGAAAGATTACTGGACCCAATGAGTGTGAAAGGAGTTAGAAGTTTCTTAGGCCATGCCGATTTTTACCGAAGGTTCATCAAAGATTTTTCAAAAATTTCTAAACTATTGTGTTTGTTGTTAGAGAAAGATGCAATGTTTGATTTTAACAAAGCATGTTTAGAAGCTTTTGAATAGCTAAAAAAAGGGTTAATCTCAGCCCCAATAATCATTACACCCAATTAGAGCACATCTTTTGAGCTAATGTGCGATGTAAGTGATTATGCTGTTGGAGTTGTGATGGGTCAAAGAAAAAATAAAGTGTTCCACCCCATTTACTATGCAAGTAGAACCTTGACGGGAGCCCAACTCAATTATACAATAATCGAAAAGGAACTATTTGCTATAGTTTTTGCTTTTGACAAATTCCACTCATATCTTATAGGTACCTAAGTTACAGTATTTACTGACCATGCAGCCATTAAATACTTGCTCACGAAGAAAGATGTGAAACCGAGGCTAATTCGTTAGATACTTTTACTCCAAGAAGTTGACCTTGAGATCTAAGACAGAAAAGGTGTTAAAAATCAAGTAGTTGATGATCTGTCGATGTTGGAGCAAGATAAGGTAACTCGATCACATGTGCCTATCAAAGAGAATTTCCCAGATGAGCACTTATTTGAGGTGAGTCAAGTTCATGAAACACCTTGGTTTGCAGATTTTTCCAATTATCTTGCATGTGGAATAATTCCTCAAGAAATGACATACCAACAAAGGAATAAATTCCTTCATGATAGTTGGTATTATTTATAGGAGGACCCGTTCTTGTTTAAATAGTGTGCAGATAATATAATCCGAAAGTGTGTAGCTAAAAGTGAGATTGCTAAGATCTTATATCATTTCCATTCATCTCCAAGTGGGGGACACTTTGGTGGTGCACGTACTGTAGCAAAGATTTTGCATGCAGGGGTCTTTTGGCCTACACTATTTAAAGATTATTATGTTTATGTGAAGAACTGCGATAATTGTCAAAGAACCGAAAATATATAACTGAGGAATGAAATGCCCTTAACAAATATTTTAGAGATTGAATTATTCGACGTATGGGGCATTGACTTCTTAGGATAGTTTCCTTCTTCGTATAGGAACAAATACATCTTAGTTGCTGTGGATTATGTGTCCAAATGGGTTGAAGCTGAAGAATACCCTACAAATGATGCTAAGGTAGTCATGCAATTCTTACATAAGCATGTGTTTACACGATTTGGGACACCAAGAGCTATTATTAATGATGAAGGTTCTCACTTTGTGAACAAATGGCTTAAGTGGTTGCTTGAAAAATATGATGTGAAGCATAAGATTACTACTGCCTATCACCCTCATCTAATGGGCAAGTTGAAAGAGTGAACTGTGAAATCAAAGGTATCCTTGAAAAGGTAGTACACCCTAGCAGAAAAGATTGGTCTCGAAGGCTCGATGATGCATTATGGGCCTATCGAACATCATTTAAGACACCGTTAGGAATGACTCCTTATTGGTTGGTTTTTGAGAAGGCATGTTATTTGCCATTTGAGTTGGAGAATAGAGCTCACTAGGCTTTGAAGAAGTTGAATTTTGATCTTAAGCAAGCCGGTGAGGGAAGGATGTTACAACTAGATAAGTTGGAAGAGTTGGGGTTGTTTTCCTATGAGAATGCCAAAATGTGTAAAGAAAGATAATAAAAAAGATGGCATGATAGTCATATACAACCTCGCGAGTTTAAAGAAGGCCAAAAGGTTTTGTTGTTTAATTCAAGGCTAAAGTTATTTCCTAGGAAGTTGAAATCCCGATGGAAAGGACCTTATACCATCTATCGAGTTTATCCTTATGGAGCTATTGAATTATATGACAATTACGGAGGTATGTTTAAAGTTAATGGTCAATGTCTCAAGCATTTTTGGGATGGTGACGTTAAGCGGGTTGAATCCTCGTTCAAATTAACAAACCCTTGAATTTTTATGAACTCATTTTGTAAATAAATAAATAATTAGAATTTATTTTCTTAATTTAGTACATTTAATTAATTCTGTCTAAGGAGATTGGAGCTTAAGCAAAATCGTTGTGACCCTTCCAACCTTTCTTGGGAATTATTTAATGTAATTTATTCAGAAGAAATTTACTAATTAAGATTTAAATTTTTTTCTAGTTTAATTTATTTTGCTTAATTTAAAATGTTTATATTAATAAATGGGGTCAAATTTGGCCCAAGTACTAATCAGTTACTCTTTGTTGAATAAGTTTGTAAATATCTAAATTTTTGGCCCAAGACAGCAGATAGGAGGGAAAAATCCACACCTATTGCCACCACTTCCATTGCTTGCCGCCCAAGTAACCCTAATGTAGCTAAATTTTTGCTACATGTTGCCCTAATTTTTCCCTATATAAACCCTTCTCCATTCTACTAATTTTCATATCCCTCAAAGTAATTTGCTTACACCCTAAAAATCCCTAAATCTCCCTTTTGTGCTGCCAACCTAAAATCCCAAAAGAAACCCTACTCCATTTCTTTTCTTTTGCCGAAACCACCTAGTGCCGCCGTAAGAGAATCACTGAAACATCAACATCGATGTCATACGTAGCCGCTATCGCCATCGCACACCACTAGTGCTGCCACATGTTACCTTCACTGCCGCAACCTCTTTGCTGTCGCAAGGTTCACTGAAGCAAATTCTACCCACTTTTCGATTTCTCTTCTTCCCCTGTAAGCAGAACTTTGCCGAATTTTTGGGAAAAACCATGTCTCGCAAAAGAACTAGATCATTGAAGACTTCTCCTGAAAACCCGATTGTGATCGATGAAGAAGTAAAAGAGAGATTTGATTCAATTTTCAAGCATCAACCTATGATGCCAGAAAAAGGTTTTAATTTGAAGAGTAATGATTTGATGGTTGTCCCTGTGCCAATTAGAAAGACAATCAATGCTCTCAAGTGGGAACGATTTTGTGATGCTCGTTCACTTCCCGATGATGAACTAGTCCGAGAGTTCTATGCAAGTTTGACCACACAAGATGCTACTGAGGTCATCGTTCAGAAGAAAAAGTTAGCTCTTACTTCTAAGTCCATCAATGATTTGTTTAACTTACCTGATGTTGAAGAAGATGAGTACTACCCTATGATGAACAACATAAATTAGGATTTTCTTCAACAAGTACTTGATGTTGTGACAAATTCGGGATCCCAATGGATTATAAGAAAGTATGGGAGCCATTCTTGTCGAAGGGAATACCTAAAACCAGTAGCAAAGGTATGGTTTTATTTTGTTTGCTATAGTTTTATGCCTATCTCACATAGTTCCACTATCTCGATGGAACGAACGCTCTTGTATATGCAATCTTTATAGAACAGTCCATTAATGTTGGAAAATTATTCTTAAGGAGATTTATGAGTGTGCTAAAAAGAAGGCAGGAAGTGTTTATTTCCCATCATTAATCACTTCACTTTGCTTAAGGGCCAGTGTTAAAACACAAGCGAATTTGAAGGGGCATTATGTCCAAGGGTGCATTACAAGTCATGATCTTGAACGGTTAGTAGAGAAGGTGCATGAGCTGAATGAAGGTTAGCAAGAAGAACCAACTGAGCCAAATACTGAGGAGTCAACAGATGAAACTGAAACTAAATCAGTTACCGACACTGAAGAAGAAGAATCTGATAAGGAACCAAACAGTCCTAAACTAGTTGAAGGATTTGAAAACCCTGAACCAAGGGTTGAGCCAGAAGAAGAACCAGTCAAGCTAAGTGTTGAACCTGAATATACAACTCCCATGCCAACTTTTGCAAGTACTTCAAGGAAATCGAAGTTGTCAATTTTGATGTATATCTGCAAGTTCATGCACAATCAACGACAAACTTACTGGAAATATGCAAAAATTAGAGATGATTTGATTCAAACACTTTTGTTCCTGAGTTTCCAGATGCTATCTTTGAGACATGGATGGAAGATACTGATTATTCAAGCGGAGAAGGAGCTAAAGAAGACAATGGGAATGAGTCAGAAAAATAAAATGGGGGATTCTTGTCTTTTTATTTATTTATTTTTAGGTCTTTAGGAATTTGTTTCTTTAGTAACTAGGATTTAATTTCTGCAAAATAAAACATAGCAAGAATGAATAAATGCTTCTTTAAAAAGAAAAAGACTAAGTGATGTGGTAATGGGAATGAACATGTCTAAGATTGGATTATGAGGAAAGACTTGGTATTTAAGCAGTCTTAATGACTCACCTCTCGTTCTTTTTAACCTTACCTGGTGTTCAGTTTTCATTCATTACTTTGTTCTTGTAATGAGGACATTGCTTCTTTTTAAAGGGGGTAAGGAAAATAAGTGCTCAAAATCTTTAAAATTTTCAAGTATGTTTCAATTATTTCTTTCATGAGTATGTTTTAATAAATGAATGTTTAGAGAAATTCTTTGTTAATGAGATAGCTTGTATGCAAGCATGAATGATGATTTTATCTGAGTGATTATATGTTATCATGAAGAACGGAATGATTATATGATCTTAGTCTTAGGTAATGTTTGCCATGAAAACTTAGTTTCTTTTGAGATTAGACATGCATGAAGGCTCACATCTTCAGAATTAACTTAGTAACTTTCTTGAGGCGAAATCCTAGGTGACATAAAAATCTAAGATGATATATGCATCATTTTCTTTGGATCATTTGAGCCTTTTCAAGCCCACCTTATGATATTAGACCTTTGAAACTATAATTTTGAGCTTAAAAGGCTTGTTTATTGAAATGAACCTACATTACAAGTCATATCTCCATATTTTGAAGTTATCCTAATTTTGTGCACCCATCTTAACTAAAGTTGTCTCGGTAAATGACATTTGAGGAAATTTTCAGAGGATGTACGTGCTCAAGCTTATTAAAAAAAAAAGAGAGAGCAAAGAAAAGTTTGCTCAGTTTCCACAAAGAAAAATGTTTGAGCATAAGTTCAAAATAAGTTTGGTGGTATTCCAAAGGATCACTTAAAGAAAAAGGTGGAATTTCGATAAATCCAAGACAAAGTTAAAGGTTAAGATTTTGAAACCGAAATGTCCCATCTCTTAAAACCTTACCTCTAACCGAGCCCCATTACAACCTTATCAAAGACCTATGGATTTGATGATTATGTCACCTACATTAGTGGAGAGGAAGTACTAAGTTCAACATATGAAGATCATAAATAAGACTTATGATTGTTTTGCTTGATTGAGGAGAAATTATGTTGAATGAAGAATATTATCTATGGATGTGACATATATACATACTATGATTCATGTTGGCATATCTTGAAATTTAATATAAAATTTTCAAAATGTTTGTGTATGATTTACTTGTTAAAAAATATCTATGAGCATGAATTTATTAATACATGATTATGGGGCAAGGATTGATGTTGCTTACACTTTTAGCAAATTTGCTTTAGCGAGACCTTGTGCTATGCATGAACATTACTTGGGACGAGCAATGATTTAAGTTTGGGGGTGTGTAAACTGAAACATATATAGGATTTTTCCTATATAATTCGTCACCTTTTTACTTAAATTTGTTTTTAAAACCAAGTAATTGTTTAATAAGTTAATGAAATAGATGAAAATATGAAATTGGGACATAGAAATTATTAAAATGTGATTTTATGCTTTATTATATAGTTTTCATAGAGAAAATGGCTTCTTTTATATTAATTTGAGCATATTATATTTTCAAGCTATAAAGTGAGCCATGCATGATTAAATTAAATAATAAAATATAAAGTTATATTTAATAATTTATTTTAATATATTTCATTAATAAATTGGGTTTTAATTAATTAAGTAAATTGATTAATTAAAATGGTTAAATTATATTCTTTGGTCCTCTAAATTATCTACTATTGTTGGACAGGTTTTAGAGCTTTATGTTGATTACAAAACCATCCAAATGGAGGACCAAGTCAACCCAAAATTCGGCTGCATGTGAATTTTTATAAATCAAATTTTGGTTTAATTACACAAGGTCCTTAAAGAGTTGAAGAAATCAGAGATTTACCCAAAGATTTGCAATTTACCGAGTCCTGATCCTGATGATGTTGTGGCAATTAAATCAAGAAAAAATCAGCCACACTCCTACAAATCATGGCCGGCCACTCTTGGATGAAGTTTCAAATGATGGACACTCCTATTTTTAGCAAACTAGCTCCCTTGCCTCACCTATAAATAAGACCCCATTTCTCACTCATCCATCATCCCTCACCCGTTCATCATTCTCTTCTCTCTCAACTCTCTTAGCTTTCTTTCCCCCTCACACCTATTATCATCTTTGTATAAGGATTGTTAGCAAATTAGCCTCTTAAAGAGCCCTTGGTTGGCCACCTTGAAGAGCCATCAGCAAAGGAGTAAAGCGAAGGAACGAAGGAGCCCTCGTCAGTCAGAGTCTTGGGTGATAGCCACTTTGGTTTGGGTTTAATCTTTCTTTTCTTTAACTTAATTCAAGAATGTTTGCTATGTGTTTACTATTCTTGTTTACAACAATGATAGCTTAATTTTATTTAAGTTAGGATGATTGCTTTGATTAAATTATAATTACTTGATTGATGCTTATAATGTTTGTGCCTCAATCGCTCATGTTTTCAATTAAAATCAAGTTTGTATTTCGTTCATACATGATTGAAATGCACCTGAATTAGCTGAGCTATCCTAACCAGACAACGGGTAATGGACACATAATTGAAATGTGCATGCTCAATTTAAATCCTAACCCAATTAAATTACAGGTTATATAACAACCCTAATCAGGCTCTGTTATCTGCATAGTTTTTAGATTTGTGTGATTAACTGTTTCAAACCTAGCCCGTCCCTGTTACCTCGCATGAATACTAAGAAACCCTTAGTAAATAAGGATGAGTAAAATGCATATTTACTAAGTAAAAGATTCTGAAAGGACCTAATGTGGTTTCCAAACTCATGAAAGATCGAGTTGCCATGGAATGTTTTTGCCAAATATTGATAAGCATGTTGATAATAATTTGAGTTTTATTAAAGTAATTGTCCTAGCTTATTTATGTTATAATTGTTGCTTATTGTGTTAATTTGATAAATTGCATTAGGGATCATTGCATTTAGTTTCATATACTTAATTTTTCATCAGTTATCAATTATATTGTTTTTATTTATCAATTTGTTAATATAATTTTACAAATTAATTGACTTAGCACAAATACAATCCCTGTGGAGACAATAACTCGATACTTACTTATTACTTGATAACGATTGTGTACATTTGCACAAACTCAAGCGTTACACGTACCATGGCATAGACATGATCCTATCCCTTACATGCTAACATTGGACATAGAACAATTGCTCATCAGTGAAAGATTCATTTATGGCGCCACTTTCCCTTTGGTCATCTTCAAGCTCTAATCGAGATAAATGACCAACCACATGATTTTTTGTCCCTTTTTTGGCCAAAACCATAAGTCAAATTCTTCAAAAAGTAATACCAATCTCATCAGTCAAGATTTAGTCTCTTTCTTTTTCATTACATATTTCAATCCCAAATGGTCTGTATATGCATAGGCCCAATTTGCCATCAAGTACGGTCGGAACTTTTCGCACGCAACATTTCCTTCTTAGTGGTTATGTAACATCCCGAATTAGGGCCTAGTCAGAATAGTGATTTTGAGACCACAAATCTGAATTAAAAATAATTATTTTATAATTATTATAAGGTCTATGATATATTTATATGATTGTGTAAAATTTTCATGAAGAAATTATATGTGAGAAGTGTTTAATTTGGCTTTAAGGACTAAATCGCGTAAAGTGCGAAAGTTGCATTTTAATAACTAAAGGTATTAAATAGCTATAGAATTTTTAGTGGAAGCCCTTATGTGGAAATTAGCCCATTAATAAGTTAGTGGAAGATATTTTTTTGGTATTATTGAAATTAGTTAGAAATTAAAAGGGTAAATAGGTAATTAAGTTTAAAAGGTATAATAAGACAAAAATGCAAAAAGCTATCATCTTTTTTTATTTCTCTTTCTTCTCCATCGATTTTTACCCAAGGAAATGACCATGGAAGCTTGAAAATTTCAGCAACTTCTAACCCTCACAAGTAAGTGATTTTGATGGTCATTTTTTATGATTTGTGTATTTTTGGAACCCTTGTAACTTAATTTAGCTAATGAAGGGACTATTTTGCAAAATGGTTGAAATTCTAGGGATTTTAAATGAGAATATTCATGTTTTTTGCTGCATTTTTATGGAAGAAAATGAATCTTGGTTGTTAAATAAATAACTTTTGTTAAGTGATTTTCATGAAAACACCTAAAATGGACCATTTTGTAAAAGTGGTAAAATAGATGGTAAAGGTGTGAAATAATGAAATATGTGGGTTATTGTAAGTAAGATAAATATTCGGCTAGGCTTGGGTTGGGATAAAATTGAATGAATTTTATTTTTTGAGCCTAGGGACTAATTTGTAAATAAGTGAAAGTTTAGGGGTAAAATTGTAATTTTTCAAAAGTATGATTTTTGGGTCAATTTGAATATTTTGAGTAATAAATAAGCTATATTTGAAATGTTAGATCAAGAAAATTGAGATTTGGGCTTAAATCGAGAAAGTACGTGGTTAAGGATAAAAAGGGAATAATTAGCCGTTTTTGCATTCGAGGTAAGTTCGTGTGATAATAATAATGCAATGTCTTATTTGAATTGAAATGCCTAATTATTATTATATAATTTGTATGATTTGTTACGGACATACTCGATGAGGAATCGACAAACGAGTCGTGTGATAAAATTGTTAAAACAATAATGTTATTGTGATTTGTGATTGCAATCTGAATTGATATGAAAATGCGGATGCGTTGAATTATATGTTTGTGGTTCTATGTACGTGATGGTGTTATGCTTCACGAAATTATATTGTAAGCTATGTATATGCAATGACCTAAAACATATGTCTATGATGTTTGATGACATTGTAATGAATGGTAACTTGGTGTTAAAGAGTGATATTATATGGAATACGTATGACGAGATTTGTTATGGTAAAACTCCCGGTTGAACCTTAGGAATAGATTGGATATCCATGCCAAGACATTTGGTTGATATGTGTACTAGTGTAAGACCATGTCTGGGACATGGCATCGGCCACACTATGAGAGCTAGTGTAAGACCATGTTTGGGACATGGAATCGGCCACATTATGAGAGCCAGTGTAAGACCATGTCTGGGATATGGCGTTGGCCTCAATATGCGAGCCAGTGTAAGACCATGCTTGGAACATGGCATCAACATTGTTATATGTGTCAGTGTAAGACCATGTCTGGGACATGGCATCGGTATTTTACCCTTTTGTATGAGGCTTATCGGGTATCCTTTAGTATTCTAACTGGTTCAACGGGTGATTTAAAGATTGTGTCATGATTGAGAAAAGTTATGATGATGTTGCAAGTGGTACGGGTATGTGTACAAAACTCATGAGAAATGATCTCGGTTTATGATGCACCTTTGGTAAGGATGCAAATAAGTAAGTCATGCCTATGAGAATGATTTTGTGATGACCTTGTGATTATGGGTCTATGCTTATGATGTATAAATATGTATTTTTACCATGAAGGTTGAAATGATTTGTAAAGGTGTTATAAACTTAGTTATCATTATTCTACATTAAAATAGTTTTGGACAGCAGCAGTAGTCCGACTATGAAAATCCACCAAAAATTGTGGAAATTAAGTTATAGGTTGAATAAAATATGAAATTAAATTTATCGAGTCTATTTTCACATAGAAGAGACGGTGTAAGCAAAAGAATTTAATGTTATGAAATATTTGGATTTCTGTGAGACAGGGCTAGAGTGATTTTGGTTTCCCTTGTCTTAACTTTGGAAAATCATTAAAAATTGTATGAAAATAATTATGGGTTAGAATTCATATGACTAAATTCTTAATGAGTCTATTTTCAATAGAAATAGATAGGAATATTATCTGAATTCCGTACTATAAGATAATTAATTTTTAGTGAAGAAGGGTTGAAACTATCAAACAACAGAATAGGGGAGACTTTAAAGAATAAAATGTACTTATTGGCTAGACAAAAAATTATAAATATTTTATGGTAAGAAGACATGTGAGTCTAGTAATGCCTCATACCCTGTCCCGGCTTCAGACTCAAGTAAGCGGTGTTACAGGTTGTGTAGTTACATTTTTTTGAATTCAACATCATACTTGCGTAGTGGATGACATGAAAGATCTTGTCCCTCTTTTTCCATAATACTGCCCCAACTGCATAGTCAAGGGCATCACACATGATCATGAATGGTTCAATCCAATTTGGACTTGTTATAATTGGAGTTCTAACTAGTTTTTGTTTCAACACCTCAAAACCTTGGTAGCATGCTTTGTCAAAAACAAAAGGAATGTCCTTTTGGAGAAGATAAGTCAAGGGTTTAGCAATTTGAGAGAAATCCTTTATGAAGCGCTAGTAAAACCCCACATGCCCAAAAAAGTTTCGAATTCCACAAACCGCATTTGGTGGAGGGAGTTTTTTTATGACCTCAATTTTCACTTGATCAACTTCCAACCCCTTTTTAAAAATATGGTGTCCCAGAATAATTCCCTCATTCACCATAAAATGACATTTCTTTTAATTTAAGACCAGGTTTGCATCTTTACATCTTTTTAGAACCTGTTCTAAATTAGCTAGACAATCAGTGAAAGAATCCCTATAAGCAGAGAAGTCATCCATGATCACTTCCAACCCGTCTTCTATCATGTCGACAAAGATCATTGTCATGCATTACATGAACATAGTTGAGACATTAAATAAGTCGAAAGACATTCTTCGAAAAGCATAGGTCCCAAAAGGATAAGTGCATGTGGTCTTCTCTTAATCATCAGGGTGAATCGAAATTTTAGGGTATCTAGAATAATCATCAAGAAAACAATAATATTCCTTCCCCGCTAGCCTATCTAACATTTGATCAATGAATGGTAAGGGAAAGGGATCCTTCCGGGTTGTATCACCGAGTTTTCTATAATCAATGCAAACACACCATTCGATTATAGCCCGAGTCAGGATTAATGCATTCCTTTTATTAGGGACCACAATTAAGCCATCTTTTTTTGGACCACACTGAGTTAGGCTAACCTACTCACTATTGGAAATTGCATACATGATACCTGCATCTAGCCATTTCGTTAATCTCTTTTTCACAACCTCCTTCATTGTTGGGTTTAACCTCCTTTGAGCATCCACTGTGGGCTTTTTACCTTCTTGTAACTTGATTTTATGTTGACAAAGTGTTAGACTTATACCCTTAACATCAGCGATGATCCATCCAATGGCTCTCTTATGTGCCTTTAATACTTGAAGTAGAACCTCCTCTTGTTTCAGAATTAACTAAGCAAAAATGACCACTGGTAACGTATTGTTCTCCCTCAAATACTCATACTTAAAATTCTTAGGAAGAGGCTTCAATTCCAATTCTGGCAGTTTAATTATAGATAGTATCATCTTTTCAAAGGCATCGTCTAGAGGTCCGAACGGTTCTTTGGTGAACCTATTCCTACTTAAGTTGAACCTTGATGTCATCATGAGTTTCCAAAATGTCATCATCATAAGGGTGGCATTCACCCTCTTTTTTGGACGTAAAACCTTTAGGTGTACATTGTTTTCCAAATTAGTCTGGTTTATCTCTCGATCTCGTCAACTAACCTAGAACTAAAGAATTGGTGCTCAACAAGATTACCTCTCGGTCTCACTTGCTTAAATCTTCCCTTAGGGGTGTCAATCCTAAGTTTTTATGTTTATTCAATTTAATCCCTCAACCAAAAATTAACTTACCCACATCTCCATCAACCAACCTTCTTAAGAGTTTAGTTACTAATGTTAAAAACTAAGCTAACAAACAAAAAAATAACAACCATGACAGTCATTAAAGAAAAGCCCAAGAAAAATATTAAAGTTGAGATTTTTCATGAAGAAAACTTAAAAGCAAAGTAAAGATGAACATCTAACAAAAAAATAAGAAGCAGGAAACATTAAAGGTAAAGACTTTAACAACTACAACTAAAGAGAACTGAAAATACATTAAGCAAAGATGAAAATGTCATTACAAGTAAAGGAAATGTACTAAAAGTGCAATTTAACCCTAGCTACAATGTTAACTAACTTAACTACCCCTAAAGAACAATAATAAAGTCCAGGAAAAATAAACACTACACTAAGGATGAAGATAAAAGAAGAAACCATAGAAAATGGAGAAGAAAACTCTAAAAGAAAGCTAAAGAAAACTAAAGTAAAAACTAATCTAACTTGGCCTCCTTTTTCCTTTAGCCAATTTAGGCTAATTTAGCTACTATTTTAGACCCAATTTGTTGACCAAAATGTCTTTGAATGAGCCTCCATTGATTGGTGCTTCGGTTGGACAAAGACTACCACTAGCGTAATTTTTTCTTCCCTCACAATATGGGTGTCACGATACCCATGGTAGGATATCACGACACCATCAAAATTCTTGAAATAGGGTCTCCAAGGAAAATGGATATTGTGATACCCTAGGTGGATGATGCGATACCACTGTAGGTGGTATTCATTTAAGCCTTTGTGTGGGTATCATGATTTTCATGTTTCAATGTCGTGATGTTGGTTTACAACAGAATGTACAAGTGTACATAGTCGTTATCAAGTAATAAGTAAGCAAAAAGAGTTATCGTCTCTACAAGGACTGTCTTTAAATCGATAATTATAAAATTAATATTCACAAGTTGGTTAAGAAAAGCACAATATTTTTAAGGTGATGGATGTTAGAATTAAATTAATGCAAATGAATTAACCTAAATGAAATGATATGAAATAAGATGCAATGAGATGGTTTTAGCAACAATTTCACAAGTTTTAACAATAATAACATGAATAAGCTAGAAAAATTACAACACTTGACTCAATTCATTCTTCATCGTGTTTAACAATGTTCCAGAAAAATTCCATGGCAACTCGATCATTCATTAACTTGGAATCTCATATAAGTTCTTTTGAAGTATTATACTTAGAAAAACATGTATATTTCTATGTTCATATTTAACTAAGGATGCCTTAGAATTTATGTGAAGTAATAGGGACGGGTTAGGTTTGAAACAATTTAATCACAAAAACCTAAGTTATGCAAGGAAATTGTGTTCTCTTAAATTGTTACGAACCTTTAATTTATTCTAATTAAGATATAAATTAAGCATGCACCTTCCAATTATTATGTCCATTAGCACCATCTGATTAGGATTAAGCAACTAATTCTAATGCATCCAAACATATTTTAATGCATGAATAACATGAATGATTTTAATTGGAAGCATGAACAATTGAGTCAAAAAAAACATAAACATGAATCGAATGAATTTAATCAAATCATTGCAATTATTCTAGCTAAAACAAATTTAAGTCACCATTATTAATAGAAAAGCATTTAAACAATTTGCAATCATGTTTGAACAACTAAGAACAACTGAAAAGATAAAGGAAGAAGAAACTATTTGATGATTTCGATGATTCCCCACAGATTGATCATGGTGGCTTCCTCCAATTCTCGTGGTTGCTCCTTTGCAAATTCCTCATCAAGGTGGTCGGCCAAGAGATTTTTTCTCAAGGAAAAGCTAACTAAAAGGGAATGGGGAGATGGAATGTTTTTGGGGTGGAAGAAAGGAGAGAAAGATGAGAAATGAAAGATGTGATGAAGGATGTGTTTGATGAATGGAATTTTTGGATAAAATGAAAGGTGTATGAAATGGACTATTTATACGTGAGGGAGAGCTTGGGAGTTTTCTAAAAAGAGCATGCACATCCCTTGATAATCTACCTTATATGGTCGTCCATGAATTGTGGGGTGAGGGGCTGATGGTTACTTGATTTTGTGACCGATTCTTCCTTGATTAATGGTATGGGGTTGGACGACAATCAAGGGATTAGTTGAGGGCTGATTTATGATTTTTTTACACATGTAAGGGATCTTCAATTCAATTATTCTGAAGCTAATTTGGGCTTCTCTTCATGCCTTAGTCGAATCGGGCTATTCTCCCCCTTATTGGACGACTTTGGCAACCCAACTAGTTAGCACACTAGCCCTTTTCAGCAAACAACTTTAACTAGGTTTAATCAACTTTTTTAGGTCAAATTTGTTGTCTTGCCATCCACATGAAGTGGATATTAGCTCATGTCCATGTGTGTCTCCCATATTTATTGGCTCCCATATTTATCAATTCAGTGGTCTAACTATAACAAATTGTACAAACAAAAATTAACATGTAGCATAATAAAGGGAAACTATGTAAAATTAACACCTAATTATGTAAAATTACAAATTTTACTAAAACTATGCCCAATGTCTTAAATTGAACTAACATGACACAATTAGTTGTCCACATGCTCAAAATTTTCATAAATTCTAAGTAAAAAAGGTATTATAAAAGTCAAAGCTATCGAAACCATTTTTGAAAACAGGGTCATCTTTTTATTTTGAAAATAAAAATAGGGAGTCGCACCAATCTATTTTTGTTTAGGTGTGATTAGACCACCTCGTAATTTGGTTGTTTTAATATAATGTTTTGTTTTACTAAAACATCAATTTTGGTCTACGAAATTCAAAAAAAGGGGTTTGGGAGTTGATTACATACGAGGAAGGATTAGCACCCTTGTAATGCTCAAAATTGGTACCTAGTTGATTAATTAATGTCTCAATGTCGAAAGTTAAAAATCCGTAAAGAATTTAAAAATACGATCCTCCTTTTTTATTAATTTTAATTTTACAAAAAATGTTTGGACAAATCGAAGCGGATGCTAAAGACCTTCTTGTTCCGAAGTAATAAAATGTCACATCTAGTACGTTAGGACATGACATTTTACCCTCGAGAATCAGCTTGTCTTTTGATTTTCAAAACTCATGCATTTTAATTTTAAAAGGATATTCGGTCATTTGGGTAAAACGAGAAAAATCGAAACCCAGTACATTAGGGCACGATCTCTCGAATTTTCAAACACAGAATATTACCTTCATTTTTCATTAAAAGAAAATTCATGTATGTCAAAATTTGAAAGGATATTTGGCCATTTAGGCTTAACGAGAAAATCAAGACCTTGTGAGTTAGGGTATGAATTTTCAAATTTCCTAAATGCGAAATATTTCTGATTTAAAAATTATTTAGGTTTGGATAAAAGAAAAAAAATGAAATTAATGATATATTTGAAAAGATATTCGTTAATTGATTACACTTAAAAAGAAGTTGTTTAACACGTAAAAGGGTCCTACGTGACTAATAATGATAGTGCAACATACATTCGACATAACATTGCATAATAAAAAAATTAACACATGACATTGACATTAATGAGTCATAATATTAACAAGCATGAACAAAAACAAGAATAGTGATACAAATGATAATCTAGGAAACAATGATAATAATACTAACAATATGAATAACGACCATAATAATGATAATAATCTTGAAATATATTGAAAGTTGTAAATAAGTAGAATAAAGCAAACTAAATAAAATAAATAAACACGATAAATAAAAAATAATGAATGAAAATAATAAATAAGAGATGCGAAAACAAAATAAAGGAAATATTAAGTAAATAAAATAAATAAACAAGGCATTTGATAAAAAAAAGACTAAACAAATAAAAAGAATAAATAAAATTTTTTAAAAAGGCAAATAAATAAAAGAAAATAAAAATATTAAATAAAACACATAAAATGATAATAACAATAATAATAATCTAAAATTTGAAGGTATATATATAAAGATATAAAAAATAAATAAATAACTAATAAAATGACAATAATAAGAGACGATGAAAATAAATAAAGATTTATTTAAAAAAAGAAAATAAACACACAAAAAAGTTTAATAATAAATTAATCAATTTAATGATACAATAAGAATAATAATAATAGTAGTAACAACAACAACAACAACAACAATAATAAGAATAATACATTAATAAGAATAATAGTAAAGAAATTAATAACAATAGTAATAATAATAATAGAAAATAATAATAACAAAATAAGGAATAATAATAATAACAACAATAATATAAATAATAAAAAACAATAATAGTAATAATAATAATGATAGTAATAATAATAGTAATATAGAAAATAATAGTAATAGTAAAATAATAATAATAATAATAATAATAATAATAATAATAATAATAATAATAGTAATAAAAGTAATAATAAAAATTAATTTTAATAATAAAATAGCAAAATAACTAAAAAAAGGAAACTAAATTAAAACTTGAAGTCAAAATTCGGGGCAAATTAGAAATAAAATAAAAGGAAAGGGTTAAATTGTATCGCGCACATACAGGGAGGGACCAAATGGGAAATATTCCCTTTCTTGCGAAACGCGTAAATCTGATGTGGACCAAAATGAATCAAAGACAAAAATTATGGGGCCAAATTAAAAGCTAAAACGAACAAATAGGATTAAATTAAAAAGTGATGGAAAAGCAGAGGGACTCGTCGTATAAATAACCCTAAAATTGTAAAAACAAGCGGATCCTGACTCAAGTGGGTCGGGTCACACGGGTTAGCCTTAAACGGCGCTGTTTTGGCCCTTAAATGGCTAAAGCAAAACGACGCCATTTTGATTCATCTATTTAAATCAATTTTTTTTAACTTCATTTTCTCACCTCTTCTTCAGAAAAAAAAAGCAAAAGAATGAGCTTTCAACTCTCTCCTCACTTTTCATTGTTTGGCCTAGCTTCTGGCGCTAGACCACGATGGCGGCGCGGTCGCCAAAGGATGTGCGCCATCCACCACGGTGGCGGAAAAATAAAAATTCATTTTTTTTGGGTTTTTTCAGCTTCACGGTGTAAAGACATTGTTTTTCATCGAAAACGACGAACCTCGACCACCCACAACGGCACAAAATGCAAGAAAAGGTGAGTTTTTGGCTCCTTTTTACTCTTTGTTCTTTTCTTTCAAAATTAAAAGCAAAAATCAAACGAAAAAATAAATAAAATAAAAAGACAACCTTTAATATGCTGAATGTTTCTCTTTGTATTTTCGAAATCGTGTATCTATAAAAAAAAAAGAGCCTACATCAGTTGTTTGTGGCTTTTTATAGTCGAAAGAAGAGAAAAAAATACAATGTTTTTCTATTTTTTGCTACTATTTTCCTCTTTCTCTGTGTTGTCCTTGCAGGTACGGAAGCCAGCTGTGGCATATGGTGGTGGTACGGACGTGTTGACGTAGAGGCATGAGCGGCGGCTAGGGTGCTGTTTTGTTTAGGTGAAAATGTTGTGGGCTAGGTTTAATTTGGGTCTTGGTTTCCTTTGGGCTGTAATTAGGTTTGGATTGGGCTATTGGTTTTTTTTTAGGCTTGCTATTTTATTTTGTAATTTGGACTATTAAAACTTTGGACTTTTTATTTATTTGGTTTTTATTCTATAAATTGGGCCAGGCTAAAATTGGCCTATTACATATATAATTTAGACGTGTCAAATACCCCTTTCTTTGGTAATGTTTTTACACAATTTCGGGCCTTCGATAAGTACCTATAACATTCAATCGAACATTACGCCCCCAATGGCACAATTAGCCAATTTAGGTTTAAAAAATGAGTAAAACGAGGCATTTACACTTATTTGATTGAAAACCTAAAAGCTAGTAAAAACTATAGAAAATACACGAAATTATTCAAAAACAAGCTCCTTTAGTATAATGGGGAAGTTTAATTTGACATATCAAATTACGACAGATTATTATTGTAACACCTCTAACTTGTATCGATCGCTGGAATAGGGTTACAAGGCATTACCAATCAATCACAACATAAATCATTCATTTTCACATAAACATTAATCAAATATAATCACAATGTCGCTTATAAGGCTCTAGAGACCTTAAAAGATGCTTGGAAGAGGTTCAGGACTAAACTAATAACATTTGCAAACTTTAGGAAACACATAAAATTTTCAAGCATTCAAGGGTCACACGCCCGTGTGAACAGGCCATGTGCCTCACACGGCCACCAGACACGCTCGTGTCACAGGCCATGTGAAAATAGGGCATACATACTGACTTGCACCACACGGCCGGAGACACGCCTGTGTGCCATGGCTGTGGGAAAACTGGAGGGTATACTGACTTGGGTCACATGGCCAGCCACAAGCCCATGTGTCAGCCTGTGTGTCTCACACGGCCAGTAGACACGCCTGTGTGTCTAGGCCGTGCCAAACCTGTAGGGTATACTGTCTTAAATCAAAGGGTTACCCCAGGGGACACACGGTCGTGTATCAAGGCCATGTGTCACACATGGTCAAACCACACGCCCGCGTGCTTGGCTTTGTGGAGTGAAAATAGGCTTGGTTAAAGCCACATTTCTCACTCTCCTTGAGCATACCTAAGACACCACATTTCATGCCATTACAATACATTAATAGGCAGCCAAACCATGCTATTTCATACACCAAACTTACATTACCAATTCTATCCATTTCACTACTCAAATACACAACCAATAACATGCCAAATCCAAATTTTACTTTACTCATATCCACATTTAGACATAACCCAAATCATTAAACATTTACTAAACCAAAATGGCATCCAAACATCATCTTAAATTATACCAAAGCTTACCATTTCCCAAACCATAACACATCATTAAAAATTTACTAAATATTTATCCATCAACCCATCAAAATGACCATATCAAGCCTACCAAAACATAAGGCATCATAAATACATCACATATCATATATTAACTCATAACATAGGCCAAATTCAACTTCATCAACAACACCATTTACAAGTCAACTTACATGGCTAAATTCAAAGTTCAAAACATACCAAGACGACACTAGCCTATACATGCCATATACCATATATATACATAGCTTCAAAAGTACCAACAAGATGATCGATAGTGTGATGACGTTTCCCGACGATCCCCAAGTTCGAGCTAGCTTCGGTAATCTATAAAACAGCGAAAGAATACACAAAGTAAGCATTAAAAGCTTAGTAAGCCATATACAAATAAAGTCATCATATGAATATTTGCATATCAATTCAAATATGCTAAGCATAGCTAAACACATACAAATTCAAAAACCTTTCTCATTGTACACATATTCAATATCATAATTGAATTCATCAAATACTTCCCTTTTCAATACTCATATGAATCGCGTACGAACTTGAGTCACTTAACTCATTCACACATTCTTTCTCGACTAGACTTTACCCGTTGAATCGTTCGAAATCGTTAAGGATACTCGGAAATCACATAAAACTCATACAATGCCATATCCCAGATATGGTCTTACATGTTGTCGAAACCAATTTTTTTGAAAAAAGGGTCTACTTTTTATTTTAAACAAAAATGGGAGTCGCCTCCAATCCTTTTTTTATGAGGTGTGATCGAGTCACCTCGTAATTTAATCATTTTAATAAACAATTTTGATTTACTAAAACAACGATTTTGCTCTGCAAAATTCAAGAAAATGGGTTTAGGAGTCGGTTACGTACGAGGAGGGACTAGCACCCTCGTAACGCCCAAAATTGGTACCTAATTAATTAATTAATGCCTTACTGTCGAAAAGTTAAAAACTTGAAAATTTTAAAATACGCTCATTTTTTAATGTTAATTTTACTAAAAAAAATGCTTGAATAAACTGAAACAAACGTTAAAGACTCTCTCTCCTCGAAATAACAAAATGTCACATCCCGTAAGTTAGGACACGACATTTTGAACCCTCAAGAATGAGCTTGACTTTTAATTAATTTTTTAAAAAAATAATTTTAAAGGATATTCGGCCATTTAGGTTCAACAAGGAAATCAAAACCTCGTAAGTTAGGGTACGACTTTCTCGAAGCTCCAAATACAGAATATTACCTTTATTTTCAAAATTTTCTTTTTACAAATTTGGATAAAAAAAACTAATGTAATATTTAAAATGATACATGTTTAGTTTGATCGGATGTGGTATAAAAAGCGGTTAAAACGTAAGAAAAATGTTGTGTTCAATGAATAATGTAATGCAACATAATTTGTAATAATATAATAAAACATAAAAATATAATGGTAATAATAGATCACGATTCCAACATGTATAATAGGATAATAATAATAACAATGAAAATGATAATAGTAACAATAACAATAATACAAATAATAATATCTAAATTTTGAAATGTATTGAAAGTAGCAAATAAATAAAAGAAAAAATAAAAGGCACAATAAAAGAAAATAAATAAAAAAGGCCAATTATAAAAATAAAATAAAAGAAATATTAAGTAAATAAATAAATAAGTGAACATTAATAAGACCTTTGATTAAAAAAATTAAAAAAATTGAAGTTAAATAAGCTAAGTATCAAATTGAAATTGAAACAAAATTAAGGGGAATGAGTTGTAAATAACCAAAGTAGACTAAAAAGGATTAAAATATAACTTGTAACGCCTTGATTTTCGGGATTTTTTGGGTTTCTATGATTTTAGGTAAATTTTGAAATTTTGGTGTTCTGAATATTGGAATTGCATTTAAATGTGTTAGTGGGCCTGTAGAAGGCCCAAGCCTAAGTTAAACGCAGTAAAATATCAAGGTTGGATTTTAAGTGAATAGGAGACTTGGTTAAGTGGGTTTTTAAGAAGAACTTCGTAAATTATGACACAAATAAGACCTTGGTAAAGTGGCAAGGTGGCGCCACTAAGTTCCTAAAAAAATGGCGCCTGGGAAGGAATTAAAGGTCCAGGGTTCAAGTTACAAGGTAGGCATATTGTTACTTTTTAATTTTAGGCATGTGTCGGGCATGTGATCACTTAAGTGAATTTCGGCAAGGGCCTTAGGGAGTTTGGGCCGATTGTTTTAGTTGATATTAGGATTAGGTTCTTTTCTTTTTCTATCTTGGAGAATTAGGGTTAGCCACCTGAAAGCTTTCACTGTCATTCATCCCTTCTGAGTTCTCATAAAAGCCGAAAATGCAAATTCCTTCTCCTTGGTGCCGAGTTCTTCTTCCTCTCTTTTTCCTCCATTTTCTTTCTTCTTTTTTTCTTTTTCTTCTAGCCGAAACCTTCTGATCACCTTAGTCACCTCCTCTATCGATCCCATCCTCCACAAAACCTTCATAGCCGATCGCCATAAAAGCCGAAATCCTGAAAACTCACTTCTTGTGCCGATTTCTCCAAGCCAAAATCCTTCAGTTATTTTTGTTCCTTTCGATTAACTTTCATCTTCTCTAAACCCTTAGTATCTGTCGGCAACATTACTTCAAAGTTATAGCCTCAAATCGTCATCTTCTTCATCACTTAAAAAGCCGAAGTACCATAGATTTAGGGACTTATAGCCGAAATTTCAGATCTCCTGGATTCGAGTTATACTATCATTTAGAGGATAGATCTGCATCAGATCTGCGTAGAAATCAAAGAGGAATAGGTCGTAAGTGCTCATCACCTCAGATCTAGTCTTATTTTACAATTTAGAAAAAAGCCGAAGTCCTTAAAATCTAGGGAGGCTATCGATTTGGGCATAGGGCTTTAAGGATCTTTAACCGACAATTTCTTTTGGTGTTTAGTGTCTTCTAGAGGTTGGATTGAAGGCTTGGATCTTTGGAACAACTAGACTTAGATCTAGTCATCGATTTTCGGGAAAAAGGTAAGATTCTAAAGGCTTTAGGGGCATGGTTCGAATATGGTAGGTGAATATTGGGATTGGTTATTGTGGTTTGCAATCTAAGAATTGTGTTGATCAATTGTAGGACATCGTAAGGGATCTCAGTGGCAGTCGTCACAAAATAGGTGTGTAACAAACCCTCGTAATAGCTTAGGCTAATATTCACAGAAAAGCCGAAATACTAAAATTCTGGCATTTGGGGAACTTGAGATTTTGCATGTGGTTTTAGATACGATAAAAATGATATGGTCGGTGTTTGGATCGATGGAACAGGTGAGAGCGCAATTCTGTGCACGACGGTAAGTTGGGCCTCAATGGGCTGAAATTGGGTCCAATGGGCTTCCGGGCCCATTTGGGTAAAATTGATAGAAAATGGAATTTGGAAAGATTTCACGTTAACGCGGTTAGTACTGTTGTAAAATTTGGATTATGTGGGCTTAATGGGCTAAATCGGCATTCGTAGGACCCATTAGGGGTTTTGGGCCCAAAAGCCCTAATTTGATAAAGTGCGTTAAAATAACTGTTTAAACACTTGAGAATGTTGATAATTGTTAATGATCGTGGAAAACCCATAATATTTGGTAAATTTACAAAATTACCCCTAAAATATGGAAAATGACTGTTGTGCCCTAGGTAAAAATGACCATTATACCCAAGGGTTTAATTATGAATATGATGCATGAGATTTTGATATACATGATATGACATGATATGCACATGATATGTTATGAGATGCACATGATATACTCATTATATGCATGGGTTGGGTTTGATATAAATGGAAGAAGTGCAAAAAGGGCTTTGCCCTAGTTTACCGAAAAGGGCTTTGCCCCAGTTTATCAAAAAAGGGCTTTGCCCCAGTTATTAAAGAGGCTAGGCCTCCAGTTATATGATAAAGCAGCTATGCTACCGGTGGAGAGTTTGGTTGGGTGGGTTGAGTTATTCCCCACATGGAGAGCTTGGTTGGTACGGGTGGAGAGTAGCGGATGGTGGGTTGAGTAGTCTCTCAAATGGGCTTGTATACATTCATTGGTATTATATGTGATTGAAATGGGCCTATGAGCCATACCAATTACAGTAAAGGCTTCGGTCCAGTGAAATGATTTATGAAAAGGCTTCGGCCTAGTAACCGTTAAACGAAAGGCTTCGGCCTAGTATGCTGGTATTAGTTTGGGCTCTGAAAGGGGCTTGTTGCACACTGAGTTTCCAAACTCACCCCCCTTTCCTTATCTTTGTAGGTGAGACTTGATGTGGAGACCTGGAGCTGGAGGGGATTCAGAGTGGCCATGTGGATTGTTTAAAATAAGTGATTATGCCTTCACTTTTATTCTAGATTACTTCCTTTATGTTTTCGGGTTTTAAGTTGTAATAAGGCCGTTTTAATTATTTTTAATTGCTTTAATATGATTATTAGCTTAGGCATGATATGGATTTAAAGGTTTCGGATTGAATAGCTCTAGGGCGCGTTTTTAAAAGAAATTATCTGATTTCAAAATATCGTGAAACAAGACAAAGCTTCCGCAACAAAAACGTTTTAAAAAAAAATTAACAAGTGCTTTCAATGGCTTAAAACGAAATGGTTTTTCCTAAACAATAATTAAGTTAAAGTGTGGCAATGGTTGTGTGCATGTCTAGGAGTGGATCCATGGAGAGCTTGGTACTTAAGCAGTCTAATTGACTCACCTCCTCTTTTCCGGCATCCTACCTGGTGCACAGCTTCCATTCACTTTAATCTATAACAAAAATACTCTTTAAACACTAAAAAAGATGTTATTTAAAACATGACTTTTACAGTAACGCTTCAATGTGACACGCTGAATTCGGACCTAACTTCTAGGCCGGGTTTGGGTTGTTACATAACTCGCTAAAAATGATAGGGACCAAATGAGAAAATAACCCTTGTCCAAATGCGCACCATTTCTCAAAGGATTAAAATGAAATAAAATCAAAATTATAGGTGTAAAATTTTAAAAAAGCAAAAGAAAGGACAGGATCAAATTGAAAATGGGTGAAAAAGTAGAAGGAACCACCACATAAATATCCTACTGAGGGAAAAACATACAAATCTTAGCCTGAAATTGGGTCGAGTTCCGGGTCTTAAGCAAAATGGCATCGTTTTGGCAACTGATGCTTAAGTCCAAAACGGCGCTGTTTTGACCTCTATATAAATATCAAAAATAAAAAAATCACTTCTCCTCTCATTTTTCAAAAAAATTTGAGAGTTCTCTAAAATTCTCTCTCACTCTCCCTTTCTCTAGCTATCCTCCAGTCGCCGAACCACCATGGCAGTCCAGTCCCCAATGACGAAGCTGCCGTCCACGGTGGCCTGAAATAAAAAAATTACTAGTTTTAGGCTTTTTGACTCTCGATCCCGAAAATGTACTGTCTTTCCTTAGAGATGGCCACCTCAGTCACCCACGGTGGCGCAAACGCAAGAAAGGTGAGATTTTGGCTTTTTTATTTTGTATTTTATTTTTTTGAAAAAAAATGAAGTAACAAAATAGTTCGAAAAGATGCCAGCAGAGAATAAAAATATTCGTGTTTTTATGGCTTTTTATAGTCGAAATTCATTACAATTTTTGTTCTTTTGCTTATTTTCATTTTTTGTTTGCTACTGTTCTTGATGCCTCTGTGTTGTTGCGTGTTTGTTTTGTCTGTAGGTATGGGGCAAAGACCGTAGGAGTGGCAGACGATGGTGGCAGAGGGGTAAGACAGCATGCCTGCCGACATGGAGAAGCGGCACAGTGGAGGCTAGGGTTTCTTATTTTACTAAAAATAGGTTTAGGTTTTGGGCCACTGTGCCTTTTTTTCATTTGGGTTCTTTGGGTTTAATGTAATTGGGTTTGATTTTTTGTAATGGAATTTGTATTTTTTTGTTTTGGTTTTATTATTTTTTTGGGTTTTTGGTTTGGGCCCAGGCAAATTTGGCCCATTACAGCTGCCCCTCTTTGCTCATTGTCGTGTAACAGAAATGGAGCAAAAACTTTAAAAGGGCCAATTTTGCCTGGACTTGCTGAGTCTCGACTTTTTTTAGTGCTTCTCTTCTTCAAGTAGCCTTATTCCAATCCACTGTATCTTTAGAGATATAGGAATTGTAATTTCAATCTACTCTACTACAACTTCAGTGAGATAAAATTAGTAGCTTCAATCTGCTCTTTTGCAACTTTAGAGAGATAAGATTTACTATCTTCGATCCACTCCACTGCAACTTTAGGGGGATAAGATCTATAACTTCAATCTGCTCCACTACAACTTTAGGGAGACAAGATTTGTAATTTGCAATCTTTAATCTGTTCCACTGCAACTTTAGGGAAATAAGATTTGCTATCTTCAGTCTGCTACACTGCAACTTCAAGGAGATAGGACTTGTAATTTATAGCTTTATTCTGCTCTACTGCAACTTTAGAGAGATAAGATTTGTTATCGTCAATCAGCTCCACTGTAACTTCAGGGAGATTAGATTGTTATTTTTTACCTACTCCACTGCAACTTTAGGGAGATAAAGTTTGTGACTTCAATATGCTCCACTACAACTTCAGGGAGATAAGATTTGTAGCCTGTAGCTTTAGTCTATCCCACTGCAACTTTAAGGAGATAAAACTTGCTATGGTAGATTTAATCTAACCTACTGCAACTTCAGAGTTATAGGACTTATCATTTCAATCTACTAGACTGCAACTTCAAGGAGATAAGATTCACCATAATAACTTCAATTCGTCCCACTATAACTTCAAGGGTATGGGATTTGCAACTTCATCGATCTTTTACACAGTTCCCTAATGAACACGACCTGTAGAATCTATTTCATGGGCCTATTTATGCCGAGTGATTAGGATGTCATGATCAGAATGACTCAAATGCTCCTAACTAAATGTGTATGAATTATATTTGCATGAATGCAAAATTTCATTTTTCGAGAATGATCCCCTCTTTAATGCTTAGGTTGACATTGATCGTTGTTCATCAAGGTTCTATCACTAATGTGTTACCATGCCTTCTTGTTCAGCTGGTATTTTTGACAGGAAATTTGAAGAAATAATCACAATTTAGGCTATTCTTTCTCAAATGTTTCCAACTCTTGAATTTGGTTAGTTCTGACTAGTGGACCTATTTCAGGCCCTTGTACTATTTAGAAAACCTTTAGAGCAATGTGTAAAAATCCTTTTGTTTGAATATTACCAGTCCATTAATTGTTATTTCAATGAAAAATGCTTGAAAAATATTATCACAGTGGACAAGATGGAATTTTATTGAGAGCAAAGCTCGAAATGAATAAATTAATCAAGATAGCAAATCTTGTTAAGATACAAAATGAATAAGATGAAAATAGGTGTCCCGGATATCGTAGAATAGGCTTCTTTGCACAAAACTTTTCGAGGACCCTTTCAACTTGACACGTGTTTAGAAGACCTAGAAGACTTTGTTGATGCCCCAAGATGTAGTATCACTCTTTCTTGTTAATTCAAAGAGGACATGTAATAGCCTAATTTTAGGCCTAGTTGGAATAGTGGTTTTGAGACCAAAAATTCGACTTAAGAAAATTTATTTTTATTATATTTTTATGGTCTATGATTTCACGAAATGATTTTGTGAAAATTTCATTCAAAAATTTTAACGTTTGGCGACTCAATTTAGTCAAAAGGACTAAATTGTAAAAAGTGCAAAAGTTGAGATCTACATGCTAGAGGTGTCCAATTGTTATGAAATTTTAAATTGGAGGTCCTTAAATGGTAATTAGACCATTGGAAAATTTTTTGGACAAAAATGAACATGAAATAGGTGAAATATAATATTTTTAAGTTAGGGGCATTTTGGTCATTTAGTAATTAAAAGAATTAAAAAGCCAAAATCAAAGCAAATTTATGTCCATCTTCAAGCTATGGCCGAATTTCACAAGGGTAAACCATGGCTAGGGTTTTTCATGCTTCCAAGCTCGATTGTAAGTCCGTTCTAGCCCCGTTTTTAATGTTCTTTACATTTTTTAGATCCTCGTAGCTCGGTTTGGCTATTTCCACCATTATTTTCAGCTAGGGTTTGTGTTTAAAAATTTACCCGTGGATAACATGCATGTGTTTTGATGTTTAATGGTAGAATATGAATGCTCGGTGTCTAATAAACGACTTTTACTAAGTGATTTTCGATGAAATTGTAAAAAAGGACTAGTTTGTAAAAAGTTGTAAAATGTGTGTAAGTGTGCAAATAAATGGAAATTGTGGAATTTTATAGTTATTAAAATGGTTAGGATAGGTTAAAATACAAGGAAATTGAATAAAAATCATTTTACAAGCCTAGGGTCAAAAGTGTAAATATGACAAAGTTTAGGGGCAAAAATGTAAATTTTGAAAAAAATGTGAATTTAGGCTAATTTGAGTAGAAAGATGAATAAATAAGTTAAATTTGTTGTTATACATCAAGGAAAATGAGATTCGGACTTAGAACGGGAGGAAAACAAAGAATATGACAAATAAGTCCTTTTCACCGATTCTGCTACCGAGGTAAGTTTGCATGTAAATAATATATAATTTTTACTTATGTTATAATATTTTGTTCTTATATGAGAGGTGGTTGCATATTGAATGATCACTTGATGTAAATTATGAATTGAAATTGATTATGGATGAATTGGTAAAATGTTGAAAAGTGAGGAATTTCCCAGTTGGACCTTCGGAATAGAAAAGATACGAATGATCCGTTGTGAGAACTCATGTGTGGTACTATGTGCAGGCTACTATGTGTTTAAAATGGTTTTAGGTCACGTGTGTAGTACTAAGTGCAGGCTACTACGTGTACCAGAAGGTTAGGTCACATGTGTAGTACTAAGTGCAGGCTACTATGTGTACCCGATAACTTCGATCAAATGTGTGGTACTAAGTGTAGGACACTATGCGTAAAAGATAGCTTTGGTCACAAGTGTGGTACTATGTGAAAGCCACTTTGTGAAGAAGGTAGCTTTGACTACAAGGGTGGTACTATGTGCAGGCCACCGGGCATCTGTTATTATTCCGATGTGTTCAACGGGAAATGATTAGGTGTAATTGAATATGACTATGTGATGAATAAGTGCAGGCACGTATGTGTAAACTTATAAGCAATTTGCTCGATATGTGATCGAACTTTGGTAAGATTGATATGGAGTAAGTGTTACAATGAAAGTTACTACAAAGAAAACATGAAAGAATGAAATTTAGTAATAAAATAGTTTTGGACAGCAGCAGTTGTGTGACTTTGAAAAATCACCAAAAATGGTGAAAATCGAATTAGAAGTTGAATAAGATATGAAATAAAATTTTATTGAGTCTATTTTCATATAAAGGAAACGATGTAACCAAAATAATTTCATATTATGAGATATTTGAATTTTTGTGAGATAGAGTTAGAATGATTTTGGAATCCCCTGTTCTAATTTTGGAAAATCATTAAAAATTATAAAAAAAATATTTATAGGCTATAATTTATATTCCTAAAATCCTTAATGAGTATATTTTTGAAAGAAACAAACGGGAACATTATCCAAATCTTGTACAAAGAGATAATTAATTTTTAGTGAAGAGGGGTCGGAACTGTCAGACAGCAAAATAGGGGTGACTTTAAAGAATAAAATGTACTTATTGGATGGAAAAAAATTTCTGAAAATTTTATAGTAAGAAGATATATGAGCCAAGATTCAGGGAAAATTAGGATATCTTAATTTGGAGTTCCGTAGCTCAAGATATAAATAATTTAGTGAGTAGATAGCTTGAGATGAACATGAATAAATAGTGGAACTATGTGCAATTATGATTGTATTGATAACATATTATGAAGATTTATAAAAGCATGTTAATAGATTACTGATCATTCACATACCTACTTACTAAGCGATAATGCTTACCCCCCTTCCTTTTTTTTTTTCCTATAGTGTCATAAATGCTAGCTCGAGTTGGAGGTCATCGGAGATTCTATCACACTAACAAGTTATTAATTGGTATAGTATTAACGGTCTTCAAGTATTTTTAAGTCTATGGCATGTATAGGGACTTGATTATGTGTATATGTTATTATGAGTTGACCTAAAATGTTGGCTTATAATATTTGATAGTTCATTTTGTATAAGGCCATTGAGGATGGCTAATATTAGTTAAGTTATATGTTTATGATGCTGTATTTTGTGGATGTGCAAGCTTGCATGACTTGGTTGAATGAGTGTGTGATGATTAATTATGGAAAGTGAAGCATGTGAATGATTGTGTGAAGAACACAGTCTTGGACACAAGCGTATACCCTTATTTTCAAGAAATTTCTAATGTTTTCCAAAGTTCACTGTTTAGTCCCGTACCACTTCCAAAGTATGTATTGGGCCTCGTAGGCCCGTATAAGGGACGCTATGCATGTGTATGAATGATTTTAATTTGTATGAAATTTTATGACTCGGTTTAATACGTTTACAATCGTATGTGTTCCGGCAATGCCTCGTACCTTTTTTTGGCATAGAATACGGGTAAGGGGTGTTACATTTAGTGGTATCAGAGCTATGGTTTAGTCAATTCCCAAACTAACGTAGCGTATTCGTCTAGCTATACATGCCATAAGTGAACTGTGATAGTGTGATATCTCCCGACTCCGATGAGATTTGTTTGGGTTAAAGCAGGGATGCTTTCCAGCCGAGCTACCATCGATAATGCTGGAAGGGGATAAGTAAGTTCATATAACTTAGTGAATATATTGATCTGCTTGAATTGATCTTTGTGATTTGTGATGATATGTATGTGTTAATGGATACAATACAATGGATTAACCAAAAGTTGAGGAATATGAATAAAATGTTATTGTTCCAATTGAACATTGCATTTCGATAAATCAGAGTGACTTTTTGCAGTGAATAACATGAAAAAATTATTTTTAGATGAGCTTATTACGATTGGTTGATATCTATATGTGATAATGCTGAGTGTGTTACTAAGATATTTGAAAATGTGTTCATGATTAGTAAAAACCTAGAGATTTATGAATCAGAGTATATGATATTATGTTTATGTTAAATGTTATATTGTATATGTGTATGTATGAGAGTCAAAACTTTAAAGGCTTTACAATCTTCACCCCCTTACCGGTATAGTGTCATATGACGAAGTTCACGAGATTTACATTGAATAAGCTCACAAATGGGGAACTAAAGAGTTCAGTGGTGGAATAATTAATAATTTGATCAGAGATGGGAATGACTTAGCGAGTAAAAATGATTATGAGAGAGATATCAGATTATTCTAAAGATTATTTGGAATGCACAATGCCACGGTTAGAGAAGAAGTTAATCTCGGCTAATCGACTCATTCAGGTATGATGTCTAAAGACTGTACTTACTGGGAATTCTTCATAATTGATTTTTGTTAATGAAGGAAATATTATGGGATTAATAATGATAGAATTAGTTTGAGGAATGATGTTTGAATTGTAAAGATATTTGAGTATGATAGCTACAGTTGAGTAATTTATGACTACCTCTTATAGGTATTCTATGTATTCTTACATTCTTAGAGGTATTCGTGGTTGCTTCTTTTGTGATGAAAGCATTGTCGGTCTGATTAATTTATGATTGGTATTCTTCTATATTCCATTGGTATCATATTCCGTTACGTTAGAGATAAAGAGTTGACGAATGTATGAACAGTGTTTCTTTTCCTTTTGGTTTTCTCTGAGAAATCGTCAGGATCCCTATTATTTCATTGAGTAGTATTCTCGAACATTTAGTATGGTCTTGTATTTCGGATTTCGTTATCTTGGTTTTCTTATCATCCTTATTGTTTAATTTATCAAGTGTGGCTTATCTTTGAAGTCGATATCGACAAAAGTGTGGATTATGACAGTCAAGTTCAAATTATATACTAATTTTCTTTCCTCGGGTAATTTTAATTATTGTCACTGAGTTCAAGCAGGATGTTATGTTTCGTCTGAGTTAATACAGATAGTAAATATCTGTGACTGGCATGTTGAAAGAACTATGAAAGATTGCATGTTTGAACTGTCCTAAAAACATGAAGAAAATAGCATTTTGTTATGTTATTATTTGATAATCAAAATCGACTTGGTTATTTTTATCAAAGTGAATTGGTCAGTTGAAATATGATTTGAGTTACATGTAGTTATAGCATCCTCAGTTATGGTAATAAATTTTGTGCATTCATGAGTATAACGATGGACAGTCTGAATGAAGGATTGATATTTTAGAAAGTATGATACCGAGATACATCTATTAGATTTGTTCTAATCTGATGATGTTATTATGAGTTAAAGTTGTTCTAAATGATATGATTATCACATTTACGAAAATCATGTTAGCAAAGTTGAAAACAGTTGAAGATACTATTAACCGAAGCTCTAGTTCTAAGTTCAGATTGAATTGAGTAATGAATTCATGATTTTTCAGTGATGTACCATTGAACTGATTGGAATGTGTTTTATTACTAGAATGTAAAGTGATGGTTCATGTTTTCATACGATTAATTAAACATGTTCCTCGATTTCAAGAATTAAAGTATCGAATGTCCTAGAAAGATCTGAAGTTAAGATAGTGTTACAAACTTGAGATATTGAAAGATCGCGAGTAGTTATTGATTAATCTTTGGGAAAGCAGATACAATCACAAATGTTATCAGATTGTGATTGATCGTTCGTGTACAGATTTCTTGTTTAACAAACCAGCCAAGCAAGATTTTTCTGGGATTATTCGATTATACTAAGTATTAGTCTCTATTATTTCGGATTGAAATCCGAGGGCTAAATCCCAATTATGGAAACAGCTACAAGAAACTATGAATACGCAGTTGCAGCATGGCACGGTAATACACTTGTAAATCGGTGGTAAGTCTGAGAGAGTAATTCAAAACTTTGACGGTATACTCCGACAAAATGTGTTAAAGTTTAAAGGTGACTAGAAAGAGATACGAGGTTGATTTGACTTATGATTCTGAGAAATTAGTGGAAGTGAGTCAGAGAGTTGAAAGCAATTTCTTCTGGTAAGATTTTCGGGGACGAAAATCCCTAAAGGGGAGAGAGTTATAATAGCCCAATTTTAGGCCTAATTAGAATAGTAGTTTCGAGACCACAAATTCGACGTAAGAAAATTTATTTTTATTATATTTTTATGGTCTACGATTTTACAAAATAATTTCATGAAAATTTCGTTCGAAAATTTTAACGTTTGGCCGCTCAATTTAGTCAAAAGGACTAAATTGTAAAAAGTGCAAAAGTTGAGTTCTACATGCTAGAGGTGTCCAATTCCTATGAAATTTTAAATTGGAGGTCTTTAAATGGTAATTAGACCATTGGATAATTTTTTGGACAAAAATGGACCTGAAATAGGTGAAATAGAATATTTTTAAGTTAGGGGCATTTTGGTTATTTAGTAATTAAAAGAATTAAAAAGCCAAAATCAAAGAAAAATTGTGTCCATATTCAAGATATGGCCAAATTTCACAAGGGGAAACCATGGCTAGGGTTTTTCAAGCTTCCAAGCTCGATTGTAAGTTCGTTCTAGCCTCGTTTTTAATGTTCTTTACATTTTTTTGATCCTCGTAGCTCGGTTTAGCTATTTCCACCATTATTTTGAGCTAGGGTTTGTGTTTAAAAATTTACCCATGGATGACATGCATTTTTTTTTATGTTTAATGGTAGAATATGAATGCTCGGTGTGTAATAAACGACTTTTACTAAGTGATTTTCGATGAAATTGTAAAAAAGGACTAGTTTGTAAAAAGTAGTAAAATGTGTGTAAGTGTATGAATAAATGGAAATTTTGGACTGCTATAGTTATGAAAATGGTTTGGCTAGGCATAAAATACAAGGAAATTGAATAAAATTCATTTTACGAGCCTAGGGGCAAAAGTGTAAATATGATAAAGTTTAGGGGAAAAACGTAAATTTTGCCAAAATGTGAATTTAGGCTAATTTGAGTAGCAAGATGAATAAATGAGTTAAATGTGTTGTTATAGATCAAGGAAAACAAGATTCGGACTTAGAACGGGAGGAACACAAATAATATGACGAATAAGTCTTTTTCACCGATTGTGCTACCGAGGTAAGTTTGTATGTAAATAATATATCATTTTTACTTATGTTATAATATTTTGTTATTATATGAGAGGTGGTTGCATATTGAATGATCACTTGATGTAAATTATAAATTGAAATTGATTATGGATGAATTGGTAAAATGTTGAAAAATAAAGAATTTCCCGATTAGACCTTCGGAATAGAGAAGATATGAATGATCCATTATGAGAAAACATGTGTAGTACTATGTGCAGACTACTATGAGTTTAAAATGGTTTTAGGTCACGTGTGTAGTACTAAGTGCAGGCTACTACATGTACCAGATGGTTAGGTCGCATGTGTAGTACTAAATGCAGGCTACTATGCGTACCCGATAGCTTCGATCACATCTGTGGTACTAAGTGCAGGCCACTATGTGTAAAAGATAGCTTTGGTCACAAGTGTGGTACTATGTGAAGGCCACTTTGTGAAGAAGGTAGTTTTGACTACAAGGGTGGTACTATGTGCAGGCCACCGGGCATCCGTTATTATTCTGATGTGTTCAACAGGAAATGACTAGGTGTAATTGAATATGACTATGTGATGAATAAGTGCAGGTACATGTGTGTAAACTTATGAGCAATTTGCTCGATATGTGATCGAACTTTGTTAAGATTCATATGGAGTAAGTGTTACAATGAAAGTTACTACAAAGAAAACATGAAAGAGTGAAATTTAGTAATAAAATAGTTTTTGACAGCAGCAATTGTGTGGCTTTGAAAAATCACCAAAAATGATGCAAATGAAATTAGAAGTTTAATAAGATATGAAATAAAATCTTGTTGAGTCTATTTTCATATAAACGGAACTATGTAAGCAAAAGAATTTAATATTATGAGATATTTGAATTTTTGTGAGACATAGTCAGAATGATTTAGGAATCACTTGTTCTAATTTTGGAAAATCATTAAAAATTTTACAAAAATAATTATGGGTTATAATTTATATTCTTAAAATCCTTAATGATTCTATTTTCTAAATAAACAAACAGAAACATTATCCAAATCTTGTACGAAGAGATAATTAATTTTTAGTGAAGAGGGGTTGGAACTGTGGGACAGTAAAATAGGGGTGAATTTAAAGAATAAATTGTACTTATTGGCGTGACCAAAAATTCTGAAAATTTGGTGGTAATAATATATATGAGCCTAGTTTCAGGGAAAATTAGTGGATCTTAATTTGGATTTCTGTATCTCAATATATAAATAATTTAGTGACAGTGACTCGAGTAGACAACTTGAGATGAACATGAATAAATAGTGGAACTATGTGCAATTATGATTGTATTATCTTGAAAACATATTGTGAAGATTTATAAAAGCATGTTAATAGATTAATTATCATTTACATACCTACTTACTAAGTGATAATGCTTACCTCCCTCCTTTTCTTTTTCCAATAATGTCACAGATGCTAGCTCGAGTTGGAGGTCGTCAGAGATTCTATCACACTAACAAGTTATTGATTGGTATAGTATTAACGATCTTCAAGTATTTTTAAGTCTATGGCATGTATAGGGACTTGATTATGTGTATATGTTATTATGAGTTGACCTAAAATGTTGGCCTATAATATTTGATAGTTCATTTTGTATAAGGCCATTGAGGATGGCTAATATTAGTTAAGTTACATGTTTATGATGTTGTATTTTGTGGATGTGCAAGCTTGCATGACTTGGTTGAATGAGTGTGTGATGATTAATTATGGAAAGTGAAGCATGTGAATGGTTGTGTGAAGAACACGGCCTTGGACACGGGCGTATACCTCTATTTCAAGAAATTTCTAATGTTTTCCAAAGTTCAGGGTTTAGTCTCGAACCACTTCTAAAGTATGTATTGGGCCTCGTAGGCCCGTATAAGGGACGATATGCATGTGTATGAATGATTTTAATTTGTATGAAATTTTATGACTCGGTTTAATATGTTTACAAGCGTATGTGTTTCGGTAATGCCTCGTACCCTATTCCGGTGTCGAATACGGGTAAGGGGTGTTACAGGACAAGATACCTCATGCCCTGCCTTTAATCAAAATTTGAATTGTCCTTTTCTTGGGTTTTCAATTCAAAACCCCTTTGGTCTCAAGGTGCCATTTGCGGGTTTTCACATTGGCCTCTTCTCTTTTCTTTTTTTTTTTTAGGAAAAGTACTTCTTAACTGAATCTGAATTTATAGGATTAGGCAGTTTCTTACCATCTATCTCGGTCAAAATTAATGCTCCTCCAGAAAAGGCTTTCTTTACTACATAAGGTCCTTCCCAGTTCGGCATCCACTTTCCTTTGAAGTCCTTTTGTATGGGAAGGATCTTTTTCAACACTAGGTCTCCTTCATGGAATTCTCTAGGGCGTACCTTCTTGTTATAAGCTCGCATCATTTGTTTTTGGTACATTTGACCATGACAGATAGCCCTCAGCCTCTTTTCTTCAATCAAGTTCAGCTGATAATATCGGGATTGGATTCAGTCTGCTTCATCCAACTTCAACTCTAATAAAACTTGGAAATAAGGAATCTCGACTACAATAGGCAAAACCACCTTCATTCCGTAAACCAAAGAGAAAGGCGTTGCCCCGGTGGAGGTCCTGATAGATGTTTGATAAGCATAGAGGGCAAATGGTAACTTCTCATGCCAATCTTTATAAGTCTCATTCATTTTCCCTACGATCTTTTTAATGTTTTTATTGGCCGCCTCCACTGCACCATTCATTTTTGGGTGATATGGCGACGAGTTGTGGTGTCTGATCTTGAGTTGATTGCAGACCTCCGCTATCATACTGTTTTTCAAATTCAGCTCATTGTGAGATATGATTCTTTCTGGCATTCTATACCGACATATGATCTCTTTCTTCAAGAATTTGCTGACTGCCGACTTTCTGACATTGGCATATGAAGTGGCTTCCACCCATTTGGTGAAGTAATTGATAACCACGAAGATGAATCAATGCCCATTGGAAGCTTTTGGTGATATTGGTCCAATGACATCTATACCCTACAAAGAGAAAGGCCATGGAGAAGTCATGACATAAAGAGGTGAATGAGGCACATGAATTTTGTCTCTGTAAATTTGGCACTTATGACATCTCTTGGCGTAATTAATACAATCTCCTTCCATGGTGGACTAATAATACCCGAATCTCATGATTTGCCTGGCCATTGTAAAACCATTAGGTTGTGTTCCGCAAACACCCTCATGGACTTCTTCCAAGATTTTCTTAGCCCCAATAGCGTCTACACATCTTAGTAGCACCTGATCTTTTCTTTTTTTGTATAGGATCTCTCAATTTAAGACATAGTCATCGGCTAATCTTCTTAGCGTCCTTTTATCATTCTTAGTTGCTTGGTCAGGGTATTCACAATTCTTCACATATCGCAGTATATCTTGGTACCAAGGGTGATCGTCTTTTTCTTCTTCCTCAATGTTGTAACAATGAGCCGGAGTTTCATATATACTCATTTGGATAGGTTTTACGTCCTCTTGTTTGTTCACTTTGATCATGGAAGCTAAAATAGTCAATGCGTCAGTCATCTGGTTTTCATCTAGTGGGAGGTAGCCGAAAGTGATGTCATTAAACTCTTCAATTAGCTCCAGAACCAACCTTCGATAATTGATCAATTTAGCGTCTCTCGTCCCCCATTCACTTTTGAGTTGATAGATTACTAGTGTAGAATCCTCATATACCTCTAGTACCTTGATCTTGTGTTCAATGGCTGCACAAATACCTATGATATATGCTTCGTATTCTGCCATATTATTCGTGCAATCAAAATCTAATTTACTAGTAAAGGGATAATGATATCCTTGTGGGGATACTAGGACTGCCCCTATTTCATTACCCACAGCGTTTGAGGCTCCGTCAAAGTTTAGCTTCCAAGAATGCCCTTCTTGAGAATCTTCTTCAGTGGTTATGACATACATTAGATCTTCATTCGGGAAATCAAAGTTCAAAGGCTCGTAATCTTCTAGAGCTCTACTGGCCAAAAAATCTGCTATTGCGCTTCCTTTTATAGCCTTCCGATTCACATAGACTATATAAAGTTCAAAAAGTAGAATTTGCCATAGGGCCATCCTTCCATTCAAAGTAGTTGACCCCATCATGTATTTTAGAGGGTCCATTTTTTAAATTAGCCAAGTTGTATGGTACAGCATGTACTGTCTTAGTCTCCGGGTTGTCCAGATCAAGGTGCAACACAGCTTCTCGATTGGCGAGTATCTTGTCTCACACTAAGTGAACTTCTTACTGAGATAGTATATCGCTCTTTCTTTTCTTCTCGACTCATTATGTTGACCAAGCACACATCCCATGGAATTCTCAAATACTACTAAGTATAGTATTAGCGGCTTATCTGGGCTAGGTGGCATCAGCATTGGGGCATTAGACAAGTAGTGTTTAACCTTGTCAAAAGTTTTCTGACATTCTTCATCCCATACGCCTGGATTATGTTTCTTAAGAAGACGAAATATGGGGTCACATTTCTCGGTTAATTGTGAAATGAACCTAGCGATGTAATTTAATCTCCCTAAGAAATCTCAAATTTCTTTTTGGGTGCGCGGCGGAGGTAACTGCTGTATAGCCTTAACTTTATCTAGGTCGATCTCGATCCCCTTTTCACTGACTACAAATCCTAGAAATTTTCTCGACCTAGCCCCAAAGGTACATTTTACTGGATTGAGCTTTAGCTAAAATTTTATCAACCTCAGGAACAATTTCCTCAGGACTTGTACGTGCTCCTTTTCTGTTCGGGATTTTGCAATCATATCGTCGACGTAAACCTCGATTTCCTTATGCATCATATCATGAAACAAGGTTACCATGGCTCTTTGATACATCGCTCCTACATTTTTTAGTCCGAACGGTATCACTTTGTAGCAAAATGCTCCTCACATGGTTACGAATATGGTCTTTTCCATATCTTCAGGATGTATCTTTCGGGTTAGCCTTGTTTAAATCCTTGTAGTCTATACACATTCGTACTTTCCCATCTTTATAACATCCCGATTTTGGGCCTAGTCGGAACAGTGGTTTCAGGACCACAAATTCAACCTGAGAAAATTAATTTTTATTATATTTATATGGTCTACAATTTCAAAAAATGATTTTTTGAAAATTTCGTCTAAAAATTTTGACGTTTGGGCACTCAATTTAGTCAAAAGGACTAAATTGTAAAAAGTGCAAAAGTTGAGTTCTACATGTTAGAGGTGTCAAATTGTTATGAAATTTTAAATTGGAGGTCCTTAAATGGTAATTAGACCATTAGTTAATTTTTTGACAAAAATAGACATGAAATGGGTGTAATAAAATATTTTTTATGTTAAGGGCATTTTGGTAATCTAATAATTAAAAGAATTAAAAAGCCAAAATAAGCCAAATTTGGCCATCATCTTCTCCATCCAGCCGAATCTACCATGGAAGCCATGGCTAGGGTTTGGTTCAAGCTTCCGAGCTCATTTATAAGTGATCTTGAGCCTCGTTTTTAATGTTCTTTACATTTTTGAAGTCCCGATAACATGATCTACTAATTTTTACCATTATTTTGAGCTAAGTTTTATGTTTAAAAATTTACCCATGAGTGACTTGTTTGTATTTTGATTCCTAATGGTAGAAAATGAGTGTTGGATGTTAAATAAACGAATTTTACTAAGCGATTTTCGACGAAAACGTCCGAAAGGACCGTTTTGTAAAAGTTGTAAAAATGGTATAAAAGGGTGTTATGATGAAAATTTTAGTTTGATAAAGTCATGAAAATGGTTCGTCTAGGCCTAGAGAATGGGAAAATTGAATAAAAATCACTTTACGAGCCTAGGGACAAAAGTGTAATTTTGATAAAGTTTAGCGGCAAAAATATAATTTTGCCAAAATATGATTTTGAATCAATTTAAATAATGTGAGTCCTAAATAGGCTATATTTGAAATGATAGATCAAGGAAATCGAGATTCGGACTTAAATCGGGAAAATACAGGTTTCAGACTAAAAATGGTAATTTTGTCGTTTTCGTATTCGAGGTAAGTTCGCGTGATTTAATAAGCATAATATTCATGTTATTATTGTTATACATGAAATATATCTTGCTATGATTGTATTGAATTTGACGTTAATGGACATTTGATGAAAATTGACATTTTAAATGAAATGAATAAGTTTATATGAAAACTAGGTGATATGTTATTTTTATTGTATGGACTAATGCCCAAATAAACATGAAAATGTGTTGAATTGAATGTACATTGCATGATCATCTATGCATATTGATATACTTGATGAAAAGAGAAAATTCGGGTTGAATAAAAAGGGATATCTGATGGATAAATCATTGATTACATGACATGAGATCCTGCATGTGTTGCAGAAAAGGATTTAGACCGGACGGGTAATCCGTTGATCTCAATATAGAAAGGATCTAGCCCAGACGGGTGTTCCTTAAGTGATCGAGCCTCTTGAAGAATATGGGTGCATTAAAGATTTAGCCCGGACAGGTAATCTGATTAAGGACTGAATTTAGCCTGGACTGATAATTCAGATCCGAGCTTATAAGAGTGTATGTCATTGTAAGGGATTTAGCCTGGACTGGTAATCCTGACAACACTCTGTGAGTTATGATACGGGGGATTTAGCCTTGACTGGTAATCCCGCTGTAATGAGTGAGGTTCATGGGAGTGCGTACTTAAAATGATCACTTGCATGACTTGATGATAAATGTGATAACCATCGAGATCCCGAGGAATTCAATGGGAACTAATATGAGAAATGGAATGGAAATACTTGAAATGATAAACTCATCTATGCTTAGATGATACTAGTATGATGTATATGATTGTCATGTTTAGATGAGTGGTTGTGCTAAGAGATAGCACAGATATGTACTCGAAACCCATGAACATGTGTTTGCCATGGGAAGTGAAATGGACTTGTGATAAGAGTGCAAATGAATGAGTGATATTTATGAGAATAATTTCTATGACAAATTTGTGATGGTTATCATTATGTTGCACTAAGACAGATTAGTACAATAGCAGCGATCTGATTTTGAAAATCCACCAAAAATAGTGTAAATTGAGTTAGAGGCTGAGTAAAATATTAAATTAAAGCTTATCGAGTTTAGTTTCAGATAAAGGAAATGGTGTAAGCAAAGGAATCTCATATGATGAGATATTTGAATTTTGTGAAATAGGGTTAGAGTGATCTAGGACTCCCCTGTCTTAACTTTGGAAAATCATTAAAAATTGTAAAAGAAAATAATTATGGGTTATAATTTATATTTTTAAAATAATTAATGAGTCTATTTTCAAAAGAAATAGATAGAAGCATCATCCAAGTCCCGTGCTATGAGATGATTAATTCATAGTGAAGAGAGGTCAAAACTGCCAGACAGTAAAATAGGGGTAACTTTAAAGAATAAACTATACTTATTGGCCAAACCAAAAATTATTAAAATTTTATGGCAAGAAGATATGTGAGTCTAGTTTTATAGAAAATTAACGGTTCTCAATTTGGAGTCCTGTACCTCCGGATATGAATAATTTAGTGATCGTGACTCAGGAAAACAACTTGACTGGACTTTGAATAAACAGAAACAATTTGAAAATATCATGTTATCACATTGCTTATTATTTTTCATGTGAGCTTACTAAGCATAAAGCTTGCTCCCTCATTTCCATTTCTTTTAGTGTTGTTAGGTCAGCTCAGGGTTGGAGAACGTCGGAGGCAACATCACACTACCAAGCCAATACCTTTGGAGTATTGATACATATGTTAGAAATATCAAGTGAGTGGCATGTATAGGGACCTATTTCTATGACATGTGTTATTATGATTTGGCTAAATTTACTGGCCTATATCAAGCTATTGTATATGGCCATAAGATGTGGCTCATATTGGTTATGGTTTGTAATTTACTTATCCATGTTAAGTTTTAATGCTTGTGTTGTGATGATATGATTATGCTTGTTGGACATGCATGATTGGTGTTATGACATATGTGCATGACGGATGCTTCATGACTAGTCGAAATGGTCATAGACATGAAGTAATTGTATGATATGGAAATAAGATGAAAATGTTTAAGTATGCATGCTTGATGATTAAATAAGATCACTTGATAAGTTGATGATTATGAAAATTGGTAAAGGACGTCATCAAATGACAAAGTCAATGTATATGGATTGTTGTGTCTAGATTAATATTATACGAGTGTGTGTATCACATGTATGATAACATGCAAATGCTATGTTTGTGACCTAATTGAATATGTTTAAGTGTAAAATGGATGCCATGTTGTATGTCCTTGATGTTGTATAAATGTGTGAGGGTTTATGGTTAACCAAGGCTTGGAAAATAGCCTAAGTGTTGGCCACACGGGCAAAGACACAGCCATGTGGGGAACACGGCCTTAGCAAATGGGAGTGTGACTTGGCCGTGTGAACCTATTTCGTCGCTGACGTCATAAACAAAGAGTTACACGGGCGTGTCCCAAGCCACACGGGCGTATGTAACCACAAGGCCTAACCCACACGGGCATGTGACTCTCTAAACATGGAAAAATTTTCTAAGTGTTGTAAAATTTTTAGAAGTTCTTGGTTTAGTCCCGAACCACCCCCGATGTATGTTTTGGGCCTCGTAGGATTGTATAAGGGACGATATACATGTATTTGAATGTTTTGAATTGGTTGAAATTTTATGACTTGATTTTACATGTATGTGTATGTTTAAGTCCGGTAATGCCTCGTATCTTGTCTCAGTGTCGGACACGGGTAAGGGGTGTTACAATCTTTCTTAGGGACGGGGACTATATTGGCTACCCACTTTGAGTATTTAACCACTTGTAAGAAACCAGCGTCAAATTGTTTCTTGACCTCTTCTTTTATTTTTAACAGGACGTGGGGCCTCATCCTTCGAAGTTTTTGTTGAACTGGCTTGCACTATTCTTTTATAGGGAGCCGATGTACCACGATATCAGTACTTAGACCAGGCATGTCTTGATAGGACCATGCGAAGACATCTTTGAATTCTTGGAGTAACTAAATGAGGTCTCGCTTTGTCTCTGCGATAAGGCAAACTCCGATCTTCACTTCTTTCTTTTCTTGTCTACCTCCCAAGTTCATAATTTCTACTGACTCTTGTAATGTAGGATTTGTTTCTCATCTTGTTCTACCATCCTCAACAAATCAGGAGATAGGTTACAATCTCGATCATTTTCAAAATCCTGAGAATCCTCTATACACAGATCTTGCTCAAAAGGAGACTTTGCGTTAGTAACAGCGTCACTCATATCATTGATATCTGGAGACCTGTTATAGGGATGAAAGAAAGTCCAAAGAACAAAAGAATCTAAGAATAATTATCTATATGGTATGATTATGAATGAAATGGAAAGAATAAAAGAATATTTGTTACGCAAAGATACATTTTATTAAAATAAAGATGTTGGACATAAGCCTATTTCACAAAAGGATTCTTATTGCTCCTAGGCTTAGAGCAATGAGCGTGTTATGAACATTACTCAGAATTAGCTCTAAAAACTACAGGAATCTCTTCCGTAGTCCAATTGTTCAGAATACTTCTAGGTGCATAGGGGCAGATGCCTAATAAATTTTCTCCCCCAATTCTTTCTTCGGATATGGCGTTGATGTTCAAATTTCCCAACATTTCTTTAGCAGTTTCCTTTCTTGGCATCCTCCGTTCAGGGTAAATAGTTCCTCCTGACACAAAAGTTTTGGATATATGGGGAAAAGTCATCGATTCCCATTTGACCTCTCCCCCGCTTAATCGTGCTCTTCTCATTTCCTGCTTCTTCTCCAACTCTTTCCTCATTTGCTTCGCATCTGGCTTGTATCCCAAACCAAAGTGGTCTTGTTTGTCCATTAACATTGGTGCCTCAACCCTCCCTTAGAGGTATTTCCCGAGTCCTTTTCCAGGCAAGGCTCCTTTCCCAATGGTCAGCTATAGGCCCATCCTCGTAGTTTTGGATATTTTAGGTATCAGGATCCTGTCCCTTTCGACAATGAAGGTCACGTTCACAAATTTCAAATGATTGAAAGGAACATTCTATCGCCTCATCGTCTGCCCCTATGTACGGCACGTCATTAGTTACGGATGCAATGATGTCTTCTTCCGTGTTTATCATTACCAGCCGACCTTCTATTACCAACTTCAACTATTGGTGCAGTGATGAAGGCTTTGATGTCCAAAGCCTCCCCAACAAGCAATTATAAGAAGCTTTGATGTCCATTACCAGGAAGTCTACCTCGTACGTGTTTGGGCCGATTAAAAGGGGTATTTCGATCCTTCCCATTACCCTCATTTCGGTACCATTGAATGTCCTCACTATGTTTTGGCATGTCTTCATATGAGAGCTATCCACAGGTAACCTATTCAATGTGAACAAGGGTAAGACATTCAAGGCTAACCCATTATCAAGTAAAACCCCTAGCAGTGTATATCCCTTGCAACGGGTGGTAATGTGCAAAGCCTTAGTCGATCCCATGCCCCTTGGCGGTATTTCATCATCATTAAAAAAGATTAAATTATCAGCACTTATGTTACTAACCAGACAGTCTAGCTTGTTGAAGGAGATATCATTAGCGACATAAGTTTCATTTAATACTTTCATCAATCCGCTTCGATGTACCTCTGAGCTTAAGAGTAAGGCTAGCACTGATATGCAACCTGGTTGTTTATACAGTTGCTCTACAATGCTATACTCACTATGCTTTAAGAATTTCAAGAATTCCTTAGCCTCCTCTTCAGTTACCAGCTCATTAATAGGTGATTCAAGTCTGGCCTCCTTTTCTTTCTTTTGTTCAACCACCAAGGCTTTTCCTTTCGCGGGCTCAGCTTTTGCATTTGATAGGTCGTAGCACTTTCCACTGTGCGTGTAGAAACCCACATCCTGGTCCTCCCTTAAAGCACAAACTGGGTTTTCCTCTCTTGGAATCGTCACGTTGCAGTCATAATTCTAGGGAACCCTCTTGCTGTCCTTATAGGGAAAGGTTACAGGTTTCTGGATTATGACCCTTGGTGCCATTTGTACTCCTACTTCATTACTTCTAATGTCCACCGGGTAGTTAACCTTCTGGACCTTCTCCATCGATCCTTCCTCCGATGCACATACATTTCCTTCTTTTGGGCCTTTGATATCTTCATAAAATTCAATTTCTTTATTATCCATCAGGTTTTGCACTAGAACCCTGAACTCGATGCACTCTTGGATCTCATGACCCCCTCTATTATGGAACTCACAGTGGTTTCTCATCCCTTCGGGTCTTTCCTCTGAATCTTGTACAATTAATCCTTTTTCTATCATCTTTTTTCCAAACCCATCTTAGTGGGGTTTTTACTTCCGCCACATCAAATTTGGTTTTCTTACCCTCACCTTCAATTATCGCATTTACCCCTTTGTCAGAGTGACTGGGTAACGGATTTCCTGCCTCATTAGTTCCTGATGGGTCGTCGAACTTCATAATTCCCATCATAATAAACCTTTCGATCAATCTTTTAAATGCGATGCAATTCTCAATTGAATGTCTCATGATTCCCGCGTGGTATTCGCATTGAGCATTTGTGTCATACGATTTGGGAAATGGAGGTTGCATAGGTTTCAGGTAGAAGGGGGATACTACATGTGCATCAAACAGGCTCTGATACAGCTCCCTATATGTCATTGGTATGGGTGTGAACTGGAGCCTCTCCGTATTCATCATTGTGTTGGATTCTTGCCTTGAGGGCCCTGATAGCTTATAGTCACTGTCCTTGGCTGGCCTACAGTGATTGGTTTTGAATAGCTCTTATCATACATGCTTGCTTTATTGACCTCATTTTCCCTTTTCCTTAGGGCTAATCTTTTGGTTCTTTCCCCCGCGTCTATCTTACCACTTCTCACTGCGTTTTCAATCATTTCACCGGACCGTTACTATATCCAAGAAGCTCTTAGTAGCGCTTCCCAACATATGCTTGACGAATGGGGCTTTTAAAGTGTTGATAAAAAGCATTGTGGTTTCTTTCTCCAGAAGAGGTAGCTGGACTTACGTTGCCACCTCTCTCCATCTTTGGGCATATTGCTTAAAGCTCTCACTTGGCTTCTTCTCCATGTTCTGCAACGTGATTCTGTAGGGTGTCATGTTCGTCACATGACTATATTGCTTCATAAAAGCTTGCGCTAAGTCTTTCCATGAATTAATTTTGGTACGACTCAGCTGGTTGTACCAATTAGCTGCTGACCCGATTAGCCTGTCCTGAAAGCAGTGGATTAATAGTTAGTCATTATTGACGTATCCTGTTATCCTTTTAGAACATAGTGATGTGAGCTTCAGGACAACTAGTCCATTATACTTTTCAAACTCTGGAGTTTTGAACTTCGGAGGGAGCACTAAATTTAGGACCAAACTCAGGTCCTTGGCATCAATTCTACAATGATAATCAATGTTTTCCATTGCTATGAAATTTTCTTCTAGCCATCTGCATCGATCCTTAAGTTGCTTTGGCAGTTCCACTCTTATTTTTTTCCATTTCTGTCATATCATCTAAGTCAAGAATAATGGGATTGGTTGGGTTATCCTCGGATTGGAACCTGAGTTTGTTTGGTAGTTCATCGAAGCCGAGGTACCGGATTGATACTGTTGGGGCCTGATTGTAACGGGTACCCTTCGTGGGTATGCCTCTGGTTGTTCCTGGGCATTTTTCGAGGTAAACTTGAGGGTAAATAGGATCCTTATTATCAACCCCTGAGTTGACAACAGTGCTCTTCCTTTTTTTCACATTCTTTAGCCAACAATTGCGCCAATTGGCTTATCATACTATTTTGGGATTCTTGCATTTGTTCCCTCATGTCGTGTTGAATTTTAGCTAATTGTTCTTGCATCTGTGCTTGCAATTGATCTTTCATATCTCTTTGCATTTGTTCTAATCTTTCCAATCTTTGATCCATTGTCTTGGTTTTGGTGCGAGTACTGTAACGATGTTTAGTTGGTTGACTCTTGTTGGTTTCCAAATTAACTAAAATAATTTCATTTAATTAGGAACATTTTTTGAACTTTAATACATATGATGCAATGTAATGCAAATGCATGAAAGGAATGCAAAAAGAGTTATTGACTCTGATTCAATTCTATTAGAACAACTTTACTAGAAAACAAATTTCTTTACGTAAAATGAATTACATATACGGCTTTGTCCTAATGCTCAAAGCCTTAAATTTCCTAAGAAGTCGAGCTAACTCTTGACCCTAATTCGATTCTGATTCATACTTCGAGCTTAGCACGTCAGCCTGAACTGCTAAGGTTTGCAAATGATCGGCCACCTCTCGTATTTGAGCCATAGCTTAACCCATGATCTGGTCCCTATCCCTGACTTGACCTTGAGAATGGTGAAGTTACTCTTTCCACTGCTCGTTATTTGCCTCAAGGAGTTCAACTCAGAGTTCACAATTTTGTAATGTGATCTCAGCTCTTCTATTTTCCTTTTCAGCTATTCAATCTTGTTTAAGCTCACTTTCAGCTCAATTATGGCATTGCGGTTACGATACTGATTAAGTGACTTTTCTAGTTCTGCTACCCTGGCTTTTAATCTGACCTTTTCATTTTGGCATTCCAATAGGTCTCTTTCTAGAGCATTTTCTCAAACCTGGACATCTTGGCATTTCTTTTCCCATTGATCAGCTCAATTCTTTTCTTCTTTGATCTCTTATCGCCATTGTTTTGATGTCTTTCCCAGCCCGGCAGTCCTCATTGATAAGCGCAACTTCTTGTAATCCATTTTTAAACTATCTAGGTCTTCCTCGGCATTATTCTTTCCTTTCCTCACTTTATCGGCCTCTAGCTTCTGGACATCAACATCTAGTCCTAATTACATCTTTTCCTCCTCCAATTGTTCTATCTTCTTTCCTAACTCCAAATTCCTCTTTCAAAATATTGCTTAATTATCTCTAGATTTGATGGAATCACTTGCAGGTGTTCTTCCAATGGTCAAATGGCTTCTTGATTTGGCACAAGGATGTTGTCATTGACTCTCTGACCCCATCACCAACTATATTCGGGGGTCGTCATTGGACCTGTGGCCAATCTTTTCATTCGGCGGGTTTGGTTCCAGGCATTAGACATTTCTCGAACCTTTTTCTTGTAGTTATCCCCTTTATATGAGAACTCACATTGGGCCAACCCTTACGTTGATGGTATGAACTGTCTTGATCTATACTGCCTTATCACAAGTAGAGGAGCATATCCAATAGCCCCTCAAATCCCAAGTAAAAAAACCTAGTCAAAATCTCCACACCGGTACAAAATCTTATCGGGGATCATCCAAGAGGCTCTCCATTTGACGTCCTTATCTTGGAGATTCTGGAGTATCACCATCCATTTTTCTTCCGAAATGTCATCTCGCCTCAATGTAGCCACTAATTCTTTTAAAGGAGAGTAGTTCTTAGAGAATACTCGATAAGAAACTTTTTCTACCCTCCAAAAGTGGCTATAAAACCATGCCAACAAGAGTTGCATGCATCCAATGAATCTTCCATCACCCGCTTTTCAGCATGCATTCAAAGATCGGAATGTTTCGGCCAAAATTGCAAGGACAGGTGTGACCCTCTTATCAAGTCTGTTGAGCAAATCTGAAACTGCCTCATCCACATGCCCTAGTGCTTTGGGGAAAACAATCAGCCTGTAAATGCTCAAATCGAAAGCATCAACCCTTTTCTTCATATCTAGGTGTGCCAAGATCAAATCTCGTAAACTATTCCAAGGGATACATTTACCACCTCCCTTTTGCTTGATCCGGGCTGCAACCCATTGCTCACTCATCCCCGTGATGTTCATTAGTTTCTTTAGGAAAGTTGGGACATTGGCGACTCTAGAATAAACCTTGTGGGGTCGAATTTTTGAGGAATGAAGTAAGGTCGTATATTTTTCCACAGTAGGTACTAAATCCACTTTTCCAAAAGTGAAGCAACTGTAGGCGGGATTCCAAAATTAAGTCAAAGCTCGAAACAAATGCTTGTCCACTTTGATATCGAGTAGATAGGGCAAATCACCATAACTATTGTAAAATAGCTATTTGATTTCATCATCCCATTGGACCCATATCTCTTTCAGTTCTTGGAGATTGTTCTGGGTCACCCTGATACGAGTGAAGTCCCACAATTCTAACACGTACCCTTCCATCAAACTATCACCTTTCTCTAGTCATGTTTTCTAGGACCATATTCGGACTGTCGCATTATCTTCCACTTTATCAAGAAATTCATTCTCCATGGCAAGCTCTCTATTTAGTAACTGAATGTGAATCAACACCTTTTTTATGATGAAAATGTCATGCAATCACAGTCAAAGTAAAACAAAACAAGTCATTACATTTTATACAAAGTTAAAGTAAGCAAGAAATAATAAATAAAGCACCTATTTGGGTGACCACTAGGGGTTCGGTGCAGTTCTACCTAGGGTAGGCTCTTAAGGCTCACTATATGCGGTTCGGTTCTAAAGTAAAGGTACCTAAATCGATAGATTCCTCGATCCTCACCCATTATAGGCTCATACGGACCGAGTTCAATTCAGGGGAATACATTTCCCTATGGCTATACGGAGATGAAAATCTCCCGAAGACATAGGTACGGATGTATATCGAAAGGGTAAAATCGACCGATTTATACGATGCAATGTGCGGAGATATATCGAAAGGCTCAAACCAATAAAGCAAACATATTATGACCCATACCACAAAAATGACGGATAAAATGCAATGAAAGGATCGTGAATTTAAATCAGATTTCCAACTTTCGAAAAAAATAGAAAATAATCAATTTGTGGCTTGACTCTCTTATTGAGTCCCCAGTGGAGTCTCCAAGCTGTCGAAACCAATTTTTTTGAAAAAAAGGTTGACTTTTATATTAAACAAAAATGGGAGTCGCCACCAATTCTTGTTTTATAAGGTGTGATCATGTGATCGGGTCACCTCATAATTTAATCATTTTAATAAACAATTTTGATATATTAAAACAACAATTTTGGTCCACAAAATTCAAGAAAACAGGTTCGAGAGTCGGTTACGTACGATAAAGGATTAGCACCCTCGTAACGCCCAAAATTGGTACTCAATTGATTAATTAATGTCTTAATGTCGAAAAGTTGAAAACTTGAAAATTTTAAAATAAGATCCCTCATTTTTTAATGTTAATTTTACTTTAAAAAAATGCTTGAATAAACTGAAACGAACATTAAAGACTCTCTCTCCTCGAAATAACAAAATGTCACATCCCGTAAGTTAGGACACAACATTTTGAACCCTCAAGAATAGCTTGCCTTTTAATTAATTTTTTTTAAAAAACTTATTTTAATTTTAAAGGATATTCGGCCATTTAGGTTCAACAAGGAAATCAAAACCCCGTAAGTTAGGGTACGACTTTCTCGAAGCTCCAAATACGGAATATTGCCTTTATTTTCAAAATTTTCTTTTTACAAATTTGGATAAAAATTAATGTAATATTTAAAATGATACATTTCTTGTTCTTTTTACAAATTTGGATAAAAATTCATTATAATTTTTGTTCTTTTGCTTGCTTTCATTTTTTGTTTGCTATTGTTCTTGCTGCCTCTGTGCTGTTGCGTGTTTGTTTTGCCTACAGCTACGGGGCGACGGCCGTAGGAGTGGCAGACGATGATGGCAGAGGGGTCAGACAGCACGCTTGCCGACGTGGAGAAGCGGCGCAAGGGAGGCTAGGGTTTCTTCTTTTACTGAAAATAGGTTTAGGTTTTGGGCCACAGGGCCTCCTTTTCATTTGGGTTCTTTGGGTTTAATGTAATTGGGTTTGATTTTTGTAATGGAATTTATATTTTTTGTTTTGGTTTTATTCTTTTTTTGGGTTTTTGGGTTTCTGGTTTGGGCACAGGCAAATTTGGCCCATTACACATGTTATCACATATTTATGCCTCTGTCCCAGAGAGGGCCTTACATGAAATTGAATAACGATGCTAATGTCCCAGACATAGTCTTAGACGTAATCACAATACAATGCCAATGTCCTGTAACAGCCTGTTTTTAGGTCAAATCGGAACAATGGTTTTGGGACCACAAATTCGAAGTCAAAATATTTATTTTATTATTTTAATAAGGTTTACAGCATGATAGATTAATTATGTGAAAGTTTCGTAAAGATTTTTTATTATTTATGCTTAATTCGGTAAAAAGGACTAAATCGCGTAATGCCTAAAATAAGAGATCTATTAGTTAAATGACTCAAATGGCTATGAAATTAATATTAGAAGTCCTTAAGTTGATAATATACCCTTGTTAATGCTAGTGGACATTCATGTCCATGAATTACATGATATATGGCTGAATTATAATAAGGTTATATTAGTAATTTAGTTATTAAGTTAATAATTAATAAAACAAAACCAAAATTTTCATTCCATTCATCTTCTTGCCGAAAATTATGGTGAATAAACACCATTTTTACTTCATACATTCGACCAAGCTTGAGTGAGCAATTAAGATCAAGATAAGCAAATACTGGAATTAGATCAGGGGAAACAAAAGATAGACGAGTAGACGACGGTTATACGAGCAAATACGAGGTAAGTTCGTATAATTAGAATTGAACTTTTCTATACTTGTGATTATTGAAAAGAATGTGTATAAATGAGATATTTGAAGTATAAATGTCTTATTGTTATATTGTATGTGTTATCGAGCCCCGTTTGAACTATTTAAATTCATTGGATACGAGTGGCATGTTACTGGAATTACCGTAATGGTCGAGCTCCTGCATTTGTTGTGGAATCACCATAACTCATAGGAGCTTACTGTTTCAGCTCATTGGAGCTTACTGGTTCAGCTTGAAAGAGCTTACTGTTTAGCTCAATAGAGCTTACCATTTTTAGCTCAATAGAGCTTACTGTTTATCAGCTCAATAAGAGCTTACTGACCATGACTTGAAAGAGCATGTATGATGATGAATTGACAGACTACTGACATCATTCACTCAATTATCCTTTGAAGTTATAATAGGTTGAACAGGCCTAAATAATGTTATACAAACAAATTACGGTTTATAAATGTTACTAAAGTTATATATGATGTATGAGTTTGGAAAGATATGAAGTATTATTTTAGTAAATAGTTTATGTATTAGTTAAATGACTAACATGTGATGATTATGTGTGATTAGGTGATGGTTAAAGTGAATTGTTGGCGTTTTATTATTGCTTTGATTATATTTAATTGGTAAGTTTAATTATGAATTATACGGGCTTACTAAGCTATAAGCTTACTCTGTTTTGTTTTCTATGTCTTATAGGGTTCGCTAGCTTGCTCGTTTCGAATAAGTCAGAGTTGCACGTCACACTATCCAATTTTTTATTAGTATTTTGAAGTTATGTAAATATGGCATGTATAGGCTAGTTTGATAGTAGTAGTTATGTTTTGGTATCATGGTTTAAGAATGAAATTGTATATAAGTTAAGCCATGTGATTTGGCTTATTTTAGTATCATATTTTGATTGCATATATGTGCTTAATGATGGTATGTTTTGGTATGGTAATATTTGAATGAAATTATGCAAATGAAGTCTTGATATATAGATGTTAGATGAATGAATTGTATATGTGGTTAAATAGGTATTTGGATATGTAAATGGTAAGTTTGGATATGGCTTATAATGTGTATTGAATTGGTTAATTTGGTTGTCAATTAAGTTGCATAAATATGGTCAAATATGAATGTAAATGCTTATGTTTTAGGGTGGCAAATTTGGCCTTTCAAATGGCCTATTTTTGTCCACACAGGCAGGGACACGGGCATGTGTCTCAGCCGTGTGCTACACACGGTCATGTTGCACAGCCGTGTGTCCCCTGAGGTACCCTACGAATTAAAGTCAGTATACCCTACAATTTTGACACGGCCTAGACACAAGGGCACACGAGTTGGCACACGGGCGTGTGGTCAGCCGTGTGACCCAAGTCAGTAGCCTCCCTAATTTTCACACGGCCTGGCACACGAGCGTGTCTTGTGGCCGTGTGGACAAGTCAGTATGTATGCCCTGTTTTGCCACAGTTTAGACACACGGGTGTGTCTAATGTCGTGTGAGGCACACAACCTATTCACACGGGCGTGTGTCACTTGAAAATTTGAAAATTTCCTAAGTTTCTGAAATTTTTATATGTTATCAATTTAGTCCCCAAATGCATGTTTAAGACTTCATATGATTGATTTAAGTACATTTTGAATGTGATTGAATGATGGTTACTGAAATGAGATGAAATTTGTTAAATGAATGTTTTGAATTGAGTTACAGGTCCGGTAATGCCTCTTAACCTATTCCGGCGACGGTTACGGGTTAGGGGTGTTATAGTCCCAGACATGGTCTTACATGTAATCACATCTTGGTAATCCTAATGTCATGACATTTGTATCCTATACTATTCCTAAGGTTCGTACGGGACTTTTGGATGTCATAACTCTGTCGATTCTTGCTCCTATTTCCTCGTTCAACATTCATAGCAATTCAATGACAAGTAAACAGTTATAAATCAATTTAAAGACATTTATTTCCATATAAACTTACCTCGTATATACAATGAATGGATTGGATCAACTACTCGACAACTTTCGATTTCCCTCGATCTAAATCTGATTTCTTTCTTTCTTGATCTATACACATTCAAAATTAACTCATTTATTCATCAATTCATTCAATTACATCCAAAAATACATATTTAGGCATTTTTACACTTTAGCCCCTAAAGTTCCACACTTTTACAATTTAGTCCTCAATTCATAAAAACACAAATTACACTATTTCTTTCTAATTTCATGCTAGCTGAATTCTTCATAGACTCCTAATAGCCCATTATTTCCATTTATTTTACATTTCAACCCCTAAATTTATACTTTTCGCAATTAAATCTCTATTTGACATTTTTGTCAAAAATCACTTAACAAAACATATTAATCTTTCAACAATTATTCATTTTCCACCATCAACATTCAAAAACATCAAGCTATTATTAATGGCACTTCACAAATTCATCAACCAATTCAGAAATTGGAGTACGGAATAGCTAGAATACGAAGCAACAATCACAAAAACACTGAAATCATCAAAAACCGTGCTCAAAACATACCTCAATCAAGAATACAAAGGGTCGAACCCTAAAATGCTTCAAATGGTCTTTCTTCTTTTGATTTTTGGTGAGAAAGATGAACATTAACACTAATTTTTATGTTTTGTTTTATTAAATATACATTAATACATAGTTTACCATTTTACCCCTTAATTAAAATATTATAAATCACATAATTCAAGGCCATTTATGTCCATCTCCACTATCAATGGTCTAATATCAACTTAAGGACCTTTCATTTAATAAGTTATGGCAATTAAGTACTTTTGACTTATAGCATGCTACTTTTACATTTTACGCGATTTAGTCCTTTCGTCAAATTAAGCACTCAAACGCTAAAATTATTTCATGAAATTTTCACACATATATAATCACATGATATAAACACCAAAAATAATATTAAAATAATTTTTTGACCTCAGATTTATGGTTCCAAAACCACTATTTTGATTTACCTAAAACCATGCTGTTACAACTCTCCCCCCTAAGGATTTTCGTCCCCGAAAATCATATCATTACAAAGGTTTGGATATTGCTTTCTCATAGCATCCTCGATTTCCCATGTAGCTTCTTCAACCCTGTGTCAATGCCACTAGCCTTTCACTAATACTATTCTTTTATTTCTTAGCTATTTGATCTGACGAGCTAGAATTCAGATTGGTTCTTCACTGTACGATAAATCTGACTGAATCTCAACTTCGGTCGGGGAAATAACATGCGAAGGATCAGATCTGTATCATCGAAGCATTGATACGTGAAATACAATATGAATCTTTTCTAACTCTGACGGTAATGCTAACTGATATGCCACTGGTCCAACTCGCTCAATAATTTCATAAAGTCTGATGAATCTCAGACTCAACTTTCCTTTTCTGCCAAATCTAAGTATTTTATTCCACGGTGTAACTTTCAAAAACACTTTATCCTCGATCTGAAACTCAATATCTTTTCTTTTCAAGTTTGCATACGATTTCTAACAATCTGACACTCTTTCAGACTATTATGAATTACTTTCACTTTTTCTTTCATCTCTCTAATCAGATCAACCCTATGAATCTTACTCTCGCTGAGCTCTGTCCAATACAACGGTGTTCGACACTTCCAACCGTATAAAGCTTCGTACGGTGCCATTTTAATACTCGATTGAAAACTGTTGTTATACGCGAATTTAATCAACGGCAAATACTTTTCCCACGTACCTTCGAACTCAAGAATGCAACATCTCAACATATCCTCGAGTATCTGTATAACTCGTTTAGATTGACCATCCGTCTGTGGGTGAAATGCAGTACTAAAATGTAGTTTTGAACCCAGTGCATCTTGCAATTTCTTCCAAAACCTCGATGTGAACCTCGGATCTCTATCCGAGACAATAGAAATAGGTACTCCGTGTAATCTCACAACCTCAGAGATATATAACTCAGCTAACTTATCAAGTGAGAAATCCATACGTACCAGAATGAAATGAGCTGATTTCATCAACCGATCAACAACAACCCAGATTGCATCTTTCTTTCTTAGAGTTAGAGGCAATCCCGACACAAAACCCATAGTCACTCTATCCCATTTCCACTCAGGAATCATAATCGGCTGTTATAAACCAGACGGTACCTGATGCTCAGCTTTAACTTGCTGACAAACCAAACATTTAAAAATGAACTCTGAGATGTCACGTTTCATACCAGGCCACCAATAAAGTTGTTTCAAGTCGTTATACATTTTCGTACTTCTAGGATGAACAAATAAACGACTACTATGTGCTTCATTCAAAATCATCCGAATCAACTCTGAATTTCTCAGAACACATTTCTGCCCCTAAATCTTAAACAATCATCAGCGTCAACTTGAAATTCCAAATCAAGGTTCAAATCACATTGAGCTCGTTTTACTAATATTTCATTATCAACTTTCTAAGATTCGTAAATCTATTGTAAAAGTAATGGTCTCGCTTTCATCTCAGCCACAATTGAACCATCATTACACAAAGCTATTTGAGTATTCATTGCACGTAGAGTGAAAAAAAATTTCCAACTTAATGCATCAGCAATAACATTTGTTTTTCCCAGATGGTAGTCAATTACTAGCTCGTAATCTTTTAGCAATTCTAACCATCTCTGCTATCGTAAATTCAAATCTTTATGAGTCATCAGATATTTCAAACTCTTGTGATCTGAATAAACATGGCATTTCTCACCGAACAGATAATAGCGCCAAATCTTCAACGCAAACACAATGGCTGCTAACTCTAAATCGTGCGTCGGATAATTCTTTTCATGCGGCTTCGACTGTCTCGAGGCATAAGCTATAACTTTGCATTCTTGCATCAAAACACAACCCAGACCATTCAATGATGCATCATTATAGATCACAAATTCTTTACCTGATTCTGGCTGTACTAACACTAAAACTTCAATTAAAAGAACTTTCAACTGATCAAAACTTTTTTAACATTTCTCGGACCATTCAAACTTTACATCTTTCTGAAGTAATCTCGTCAACGGAGTCGCAATCATCGAAAACCCTTTCACAAATCGTCTATAATACCCGGCTAGTCCCAAGAAACTATGGACTTCAAATACATTTCTTAGAGGCTTCCAATCTATTATTGCAGAAATCTTGCTCGGATCAACTCGAATACCCGATGCTGACACAATATGCCCCAGAAAACCAACCTTACGCAACCAAAATTCACATTTACTAAACTTTGCATATAACTACTTACCATGCAGAGTCTGTAATACAATTCTCAAATGCTCGGCATGCTTAGTTTCATCTCGTGAATATATCAATATGTTGTCAATAAATGTGACAACAAATCGATCTAAATATGGTCTGAAAATTCGATTCATTAAATCCATAAAGACAGCAGGTGCATTCGTAAGTCCAAAAGGCATAACTAAGAATTCATAATGACCATACCTCATTCTGAATGCGATTTTCAACACATTAGAGTCTTTAACTTGTAACTGGTAATAGCTCGATCTCAAATCTATCTTTGAAAACAATGTAGCCCTTTTTAACTAATCAAATAAATAATCTATTCTGGGCAAAGGAAACTTCTTCTTGATCGTCACTTTGTTAAGCTATCGTAGTCGATACACATTCTCATCGTGCCATCTTTCTTTTTCACAAATAATACCGAAGCACCCCAGGGTGAGAAACTCGGTCTAGAAAAACATCTATCTGTTAACTCATGTAACGAAGCTTTCAATTCTTTTAACTCTGTTGGAGCCATTCTATACGGAGCTATCGATATCGGTGTAGTTCCCAGCACTAACTCCATACCAAACTCAACCTCTCGGATCGGTGGTAAACCCGATAACTCTTCGGGAAATACATTCAGATACTCACTCACAACTGGCACTGATTCAATCTTCTTTTCAGTCACTTTCGTATCAAGGACATAAGCAAAATAAGCTTTATAACTCTTTCTCACATATTTTTGAGCTAACATTAATGAAATCACTACTGGTAAACCATTCAAATCATCTAACTCAATCCTAATAATCTCATTATTCTAACATATCAGATCAATCGTCTTTTGTTTACAGTTTACTATAGCATCATGTAGCGTTAGCCAATCCATACCTAGAATTGTATCAAATTCATCAAATGGTAACAACATCAGATCGGCCGGAAAATAAAAATCCTGAATCATCAATGGATAGTTCTTGCACACTTTATCAACCAAGACACACTTGCCTAAAGGGTTTGATACTCTAATCACAAATTTAGTAGATTCTATAGGTAAAGTCTTACTAGATACTAAACTCACACATACATATGAATAGGTTGATTCTGGATCTATCAATGCAATAACTTTAGTATCATAAAGAGTGAAAGTACTCGTAATAACATCTAGAGATGACGCTTCTTCGTGAGGGTGAATAGCGTAGGCTCGTACAGGTGCTCTGGCCTCTGACCTCACAGTAGAATCTTTAGTCATTCTCTTACTATCAACGTTTCCCGTGTTTTTGAGTGGTCTACCTCTAACTACAGTGTTTCTTGGCCTCGTGTTTTGTATTGTATCTTGCTCAGCCAACTCAAAATAGTTACAAATAAAATGATCTAATATCCACATTTAAAATAGGCTCGATCATTTAATCTACAATCACCGATATGTCATTTTCCACAATGTCTACACTCGAGTCGATTTTGTCTCACACTGCCAACACTAGCAATAGATGTAGCTTGAGCTTTAGAACTCACAGGTTGCTTTTCACGATCCCTGATTGAATGTCCTACTGATACATTAGAACGATTAAATGAGTCTCGAAATTTCTTCGATGAAGATTGATACGGCTTACTCATCGATCTTTTTTCTTGAGTCTCTAGCTTCTGAGTTTACTTTTCTCTTTTCTTTGCTGAGATCCTTGGCTTTACAAGGCCTTTCAACCAAAATGACGAATTCTTTCAATTCAAGAATCCCAACTAATAGTTTTATATTCACGTTCAGTCCATCAACGAACCTTTTACACATGATCTCCTCAATAGACACATATTCACAAGCATACTTGCTTAAACGTATGAATTTTCTTTCGTACTCAGTGATAGTCATTCAGCCTTGTTTCAATTCTAGAAACTGTTTATGCTTCTGATCAAGGAATCGTTGACTTATTTACTTCTTCTGAAACTCAGATTGAAAGAATCTCAAGTAACCCATTCTCTCGGAACTACAGATATCAATGTTTTCCACCAATGGTATGCATTATCTCTAAGTAAAGATACCACACATTTGATACACTCATCAGGTGTACAAGAGAATTCATCAAATACTCGAATCGTATTCTCGAGCTAGAACTCAGCTCTCTCAGCATCATCATCAACGGTAGCCCGAAACTCTTTAACTCCATGTTTACGTATCTTATCCACTAGCAGCTTGTTCAATCGTATCGGATCTATGACTTGAGGAAAAACAGGGTTTTGTTGAGGAACAGGTCGAGGTAGAGGTTGTTGAGTAGCCAGATTCATTCGAACGAACTCCATGAACCACTCACTCATCATCTAGAAGAAGGCTTGCTTAGCCTCTCCCCCTTGACTACTTGAACTCGGCCCAGAATCAACTAACGCTGCCCCTTGAGCGGGAGCCAGCGCATTACTTTCCACATCGTCAGCTAAAGCTCGTTTGGGATCCATTTACTATAAGAAAACATACTTTAAGGTGTCAGGAATCATCACACTATCACAGTTTATATATATGGCATGTATAGCTAGGCTCTCACTTGCTACGTTAGTCCTAGAATTGACTAAACTGTAGCTTTGATACCAATAAAATGTAACACCTCTAACCCGTATCCATTGCCGAATTAGGGTTACGAGGCATTACCGATCAATCACAACATAAATCATTCATTTTCACATAAAAATTAATCAAATATAATCATAATGTCCCTTATAAGGCTCTATGAGACCTTAAAACATGCTTGGAAGAGGTTCGGGACTAAACCGATAACATTTGCAAACTTTAGGAAACACATAAAATTTTTAAGCATTCAAGGGTCACACGCCCGTGTGAATGGGCCGTGTGCCTCACACGGCAACCAGACATGCCCGTGTCACAGGCCTTGTGGAAACAAGGCATACATACTGACTTACACCAAACGACCAGAGACACGCCCATGTGCCATGGCCGTGGGAAAACTGGAGGGTATACTGACTTGGGTCACATGGTCGGCCACAAGCCCATGTGGCAGCTCGTGTCTCTCACACGGCCAGTAGACACACCTGTGTGTGTAGGCCATGCCAAACCTATAGGGTATACTGTCTTAAATCAAAGGGTTACCCTACGGGACACACGGCTGTGTATTAAGGCCATGTGTCACACACGATCAAGCCACACGCCTGTGTGCTTGCCTATAAAATAGGCTTGGTTAAAGCCACATTTCTCACCCTCCTTGAGCATACCTAAAACATCACATTTCATGCCATTACAATACATTAATAGGCAGCAAAACCATGCTATTTCATACACCAAACTTACAATACCAATTCTATCCATTTCACTACTCAAATACAAAACCAATAACATGCCTAATCCAAATTTTACTTTACTAATATCCACATTTAGACATAACCCAAATCATCAAACATTTACTAAACCAAAATGGCATCCAAACATCATCTTAAATTATACCAAAGCTTACCATTTCCCAAACTATAACACATCATTAACAATTTACTAAATATTTATCCACCAACCCAGCAAAATGACCATATCAAGCCTACCAAAACATAAGGTATCATAAATATATCACATATCATATATTAACTCATAACATAGGCCAAATTCAACTTCATCAACAACACCATTTACAAGCCAACTTACATGGCTAAATTCAAAGTTCAAAACATACCAAGATGACACTACCCTATACATGCCATATACCATATATATACATAGCTTTAAAAGTACCAACAAGATGATCGATAGTGTGATGACGTTTCCCGATGATCCCGAGTTTGAGCTAGCTTCGATAATCTATAAAATAGGGAAAGAATACACAATGTAAGCTTTAAAAGCTTAGTAAGTCATATACAAATAAAGAAATCATATCAATATTTGCATATCAATTCAAATATGCTAAGCATAGCTAAACACTTACAAATTCACAAACCTTTCTCATTGTACACATATTCAATATCATAATTGAATTCATCAAATACTTCTCTTTTCAATACTCGTATGAATCTCGTACGTACCTGAGTCACTTAACTCATTCACACATTTTTTCTCGACTAGACTTTGCCCGTTGAACCATTCAAAATCGTTAAGGATACTCGAAAATCACATAAAACTCGTACAATGCCATATCCCAGATATGGTCTTACATGTTATCACATATCAATGCCTCTGTCCTAGACAGGGTCTTACACGAAATTGAATAACGATGCCAATGTTCCAGACATGGTCTTACACATAATCACAATACAATGTCAATGTCCCAAACATGGTCTTACACGTAATCACAATACAATTCCAATGTCCTAGACATGGTCTTACATGTAATCACATCTCGGTAATCCTAATGTCATGACATTTGTATCCTATATTATTCCTAAGGTTCGTACAGGACTTTCGGATGTCGTAACTCTGTCGATTCTTGCTCCTATTTGCTCGTTCAACATTCATAGCAATTCAATGACAAGTAAACAATTATAAATCAATTTAAAGACATTTATTTCCATATGAACTTACCTCATATATACAATGAACGGATCATATCAACTACTCGACAACTTTTGATTTCCCTCGATCTAAATTCGATTTCTTTCTTTCTTGATCTATACACATTCAAAATTAACTCATTTATTCATCAATTCATTCAATTCCATCCAAAATACCTATTTGGGCATTTTTACACTTTAACCCCTAAAGTTCCACATTTTTACAATTCAGTCCTCAGTTCATAAAAACACAAATTACACCATTTCTTTCTAATTTCATGCTAGTCAAACTCTTCATAGACTCCTAATAGCCCATTATTTTCATTTATTTCACATTTCAACAGCTAAATTTATACTTTTCGCAATTAAATCCCTATTTGACATTTTTGTCAAAAATCACTTAACAAAACTTATTAATCTTTCAACAATTATTCATTTTACATCATCAACATTCAAAAACATCAAGTTATTATCAATGGCACTTCACAAATTCATCAACCAATTCAGAAATTAGAGTACGGGCTAGCTAGAATACGAAGCAACGATCACAAAAACATAGAAACCATCAAAAACTGAGCTCAAAACATACCTCAATCAAGAATATAAAGGGCCGAACCCTTAAATGCTTCAAATGGTCTTCCTTCTTTTGATTTTCAGTGAGAAATATGAACATTAACACTAATTTTGATGTTTTGTTTTATTAAATATACATTAATACATAGTTTACCATCTTACCCCTTAATTAAAACATTATAAATCACATAATTCAAGACCATTATGTCCATCTCCACTATCAATGGTCTAATATCAACTTAGGGACCTTTCATTTAATAAGCCATGGAAATTAAGCAGTTTTAACTTATAGCATGCTACTTTTGCATTTTACGTGATTTAGTCATTTCGTTGAATTAAGCACTCAAACGCTAAAATTATTTCACAAAATTTTCACACATATATAATCACATGCTATAAACACCAAAAATAATATTAAAATAATTTTTTGACCTCAAATTTGTGGTTCCAAAACCACTGTTCTGATTTAGCTAAAATCGGTCTATTACAATTACCCTTGTGGGTGGTATCTATTATAGATAAAATAGCAAGTGTCAATTTGGAACGGGTTATCATAAGGAGAAGATTCGTCCCTTCTCAAAGACTTGATTTTTAGTTCAATAGACGGTATGGTGATTCTCATGTGGTCCCCTTTTAAAGGAAAGTGTATTTGCTTAAAAATAGACTTTGAGATATTTTTATTCTACCCAAAAATAGTGAGAATTTATTTTCTAAATATAAATTCTATTTTTCAAAATAACCAATCTACCAATTTCTATTAAGGAGACATTTGTTTTCCCACTGAAAGTAAGGTAAATAATTTTTGGTTCTCTGTTTGAGTCAAATTTATTCGAGCCCACAATTGAAGCAGTTCGTGGTACGAAAGAGCGAAAAAGGTCGTTTGATTGAAAATCAAGAACGACAAGGATCCATCTAGCTGAAAACAAAGGTGCAATTTTAGATAAAGTTTGTTGCTATAAAATATCACAAATCAACTCAATTTTCAAATTTTTTATTTTTTGATGTATAGGAAAATTGTTTTCGAACCGGACCATCCGGATAGTACAAAGAAGAGGTCACTTGTGGGTGTCTCTCCGGTGGATTCTCGTGTTGCCACATGTCACAATTAGGATAGGGGTATAACAATAGTCCCCTCAATTGAAAGGTAAATTATAAAGTGACTGCGGCATGAGACCATCCCCGAAGTGTCTCCTCAGTTTGTAATTGTTGGAAATGAAATAACAAGTGGTAAGTTGTATAGAACTGTCGTAACGCCCCATACCCAAGACCATTGCCGGAGTCGAACACGAGGTGTTAACAGACTTAATTCATTGCTTAAACAGCTCAAACAATTTAATTTTAGAAATTCCAGACAAGCTGGCTAACTGCGTCACAGTCGCTTAAAAATTCATATCTCGAGTTCTGAAACTCAAAATCTAATTCTGTAAATTTTCCCTGAAACTAGACTCATATATCTATTTACTAATTTTTTTCTAGAATTTTTGGCTAGGCCAATTAGTACAGTTTATCAGTTAAAGTCTCCCCTATTTCAGGGTTCAACTGCTCTAACCTCTGTGTATTACGAATCAGATATCTCTCTGTAAAGAATTTCAATAACTATGAAGTTTGTTTCTCTTAAAACTAGACTCAATAAGAAATATGTACATATAAATTATGACTTCTAATTATTTTTATACAATTTATGGTGAATTTTCAAAGTCAGAACAGGGGATCCAGAAATTGCTCTGGCCCTGTTTCACAAAAATTTAAACATCTCATAAAATATAACTCATTTACCTATTTTGTTTCATCCATATGAAAATAGACTCATCAGTCTTCGATTCCATAACTTATTCATTATTTAATTCCATTTCTACTACTTTTAGTGATTTTTCAAATTCACGTCACTACTGCTGTCTGAATCTATTTTATGGTAAATTTTACCTATTTCATGGTTTCCATGGATTAACTAGCAATTTGACATACATAACACCAAATATGATCATAATTAGCCATTCCAATGGCTAATCATTACCAAACATTTTTACACTACTCAATAACTATATCATAAGACTATATATACAAAATGATTATAATGCTATACATGCCATACTCAAAATATACAAGCCATTATGCCAAGATAGTATACGGATAGTGTGAGCGTGCCTCTCGACCGTTCTGATTTCCGAAGTGGCTTGTCAAGACTACAAGGAATGAAAAGGAGGAGTAAGCATAAGCGCTTAGTAAGTTCACATGCAAATAGCAAGTAACATAACCATATAAGCAAACATAAAACATCATTTGCATAATCATCACCAAGACATTCATATCATATTTTCATTTATCATCTTACCATATTGTTGTTATATCGATTTTTCAACCCGAGGGTTAAGTACATACCTGTTCAAAGTATCCATTTCACAACACTTACCAATACGTCCCTTTCATCTTGAGTATTCCTCCATTTGAGTAGAACTTTACCCGTTAAACACATCGGAATATAATTCGGATACATGGAAATTTTGCACATAAGTGCCACATATGTAGCCAAGCTACTATGTAACCCGCCCATAAGCGAACTCGGACTTAACTCAACAAACTCGAGCGTTCGTATCCATAAGTGAACTCGGACTCAACTCAACGAGTTCGAATGCCCAAATATCCCAGTGACATGTCACTTGTATCCTAATCCATTCCTAAGGTTCAACGGGACCTTTTTCCCAATCATGTGTCTCAACCATCTTCTACGGAATACCGATACCGATACTCGGTAGTATTTCACATTTTCCAAGTATATCACATAATTTGACATATTATCAAACAATTATCATGAGTATAATATTTCATAATAATTATCATATCATTTAAATAACATAAAAACATTTAAAATAATAACTATGTTACCAACATTTACATATGAACTTACCTAGTATGCGAAAATGGCTACTTTTACCATTTCGTCCACAACTTGGTATTTTCCCCATTTTAGCCCGAATTTCAGTTTTCCTTGCTCTATCATTTAAAATATAGTCTAATTAGGACTCACATAATTCAAATTGACCAAAATCATATTTTGGAAAAATTACAATTTTGCCCCTAAACTTTTGCATATTTACACTTTTGCCCCAAAGCTCGTAAATTAAACTTCAGCCTATTTTCTTATGTTTTATGACATGCTGATAATTTTACCCTTCTATGGAAACATCAAATTCTCACTCTAAAATGTACTTATGACTATTAGGTATTTTTACCGATTAAGCCCTTTTGCTCGTTTTCACTTAAAACCGAGTAGCACAAGTTGTCTAACATAATTTAAAACCTCATATTCTATCATAAAACACCAAAATACACAAATTTCACCTATGGGTATTTTTCCAAATATGAATCCTTGGTTGAATTATTGCTAGCATAAGCTTAATCGAGCTACCGGGACTCCAAAAACGTAAAGAACTTGAAAAACGGGGCTAGAATGGACTTACAATCGAGCTTGGAAGCTTGAAAAACCCTAGCCATGGTTTCTCCTTGCTATATTCGGCCATGGGGTTGAAGATGAGCAAAATTGGCTTTTAATTTTGTATTTTAATTCATTTTACCCCTAAATGACCAAAATGCCCTTACTACTAAACTTTCCAAAAATTCCATCCATGTCCAATTTTTTGTCCATAAACTTAGAAATTGGTAAAATTGCTATTTAAGATCTCCTAATTAATATTTCAAAACAATTTCATACTAGAAACTTCTAGAATGCAAGTTTTGCAAATTATTCGATTTAGTCCCTAATTTCAATTTAAGCACCTTAGGCATAGGATTTCATCACGAAAATTTCACACAATCATGCAATCATATCATAAAAATCAAAATAATTATAAAATAATTATTTCTATCTCGGATTTTATGGTCACGAAACCACTATTCCGATTAGGCCCTAATTCGGGATATTACAACTATAACACCCCTAACCTGTATCCATCATCGAAACAGGGTTACGGAGCATTACCAGAGCTTTCAGAACATCTACAAATAATTCACATTAATTACTATTTATTTACCAAAATTATTCATAACGTCCCTTAAATGGACCCTCAAGGCCCAATATGAGTATTAGAATCAAGTCGGAACTAAATCGAGAACTCATAAATATTTTGCAAAAATTCTAAAATTTTCCTAGGTGCAGGGCTCACATGCCCATGTGATCTAGGGACACACCCGTGTGACCCTAAGACAAGCCCGTGCGGCAAGTCGTGTTCGACCCCGTGTAACTCTCTGACTTGTGCCACACGGCTGGCCACTCGTCCGTGTTAGTAAGCCGTGTGATCAATTTAATTTTTAAAAATTAAGTGCAAGGTTCACATGGACAAGACACAAGCCCGTGTTCTAAGCCGTGTAGCAGACACGGCTAAGACACACGCCCGTGTCTCTACTCGTGTGCTCAATTCTAAGCATTCTATTTTTCGAATTTAAGATTTAGGGGACACGTGACCTAACCACACACCTATGTACCAGGCCGTGTGTCACACACGGCCTAGACACACGCCCGTGTGTCTACCTGTGTGGACAAAATAAAGTCATTTCTAGCTTCATTTCTCACCTAAAATTTTACCAACATCCTACACCAAAACTTACATCCAAATACCAACCAATTCAAACATTGATTTCAAGCAAATTCTATCATCTAATATGATATATCATTTCATAAATAATTATATTTATAATCTTTCCTTAGTTTAACCTAAACATTAAATATCACTTGATCATCCATACTTAACATATATGTATTTATCATGACATAATGCTTTATAAGTATCAAAACAAATCATTGCTAGCCATTTCAATAGTTAGTTTACAAACCACATTCATATGCCATCATAGGCCAAGTTACCTATACATGCCATTATACCAAATAAGTTTACTATATATATACCAAAACAAGTTAGTGGATAGTGTGATGATGCTCCAACCATTCACCAACCTTCATGAGCTTCCGAGCACTAGAAAATAGAGGAAAGTAAACCTAGTAAGCATATTATGCTTAGTAAGTTCGTATAACTGGAATTAAACTTACCAATCTTGTTTATTAAAATTAAGCATATAATAACATGTTTCCATGAACTTGGCAAAATTGCCTAAACACGTGTATTTAATCAAACATGTTAGTCACAAATTCTCATATACATCAAGTAAACATAGGTGAGCTCATCATGTTATATTCTTTCAAGACATTATTCATTTCATCTCATAATTCTCATATCATGTCAAGTATTTTGTCCGCTGAATCATTGAAATTTCGATGGATACACAAATAACACACTCAAGGTGTACAATTCAATAACCCGTCAATTCATATTCAGGAGCACCCATTAAGGCACTTAATCAGAAAGCACACTCTCGAGCTACATATCATATAACAGTATTACTTGTCCAAGCTAAATCTTATTTCCAACATATGCTCATAAAAGCTTAACCAGGATTACCCGTCCGGGCTAAATCCTATCTGTAACATATGCTCAAGAGGGCTTATATCAGGATTACCAGTCCAGGCTAAATCCTTTTTGTAATGAGGTTAATAGGTTAATAGGTTAATATAGGACTCATTCAATAGGGGAAATCACATTAGTCCATCAAAATCCAATATTCAAACGGAACTTAACCCTTTTCAAACAATATCAAGCATGTATTCAATTCTTATATTATAACATCCAATTAATTCACATAAATATAAATCACAGTCTATACAAATACAAAATTCAATTCAACATATTTACATGCTCAATTAAGTTACACAAACTTACCTCGACACTTGTTTGCGTATATAAATCTACTAATCCGGAACTTTCTCCTTTCCTCGATCTAACTTTGAATTTGAGTTATTCGGATCTATAGAAATGAATTTAATCATCAATTTATCACATTTCATATTCAATTGGACTCAATTTACATCCTAGGCAAACTTACCATTTCGCCCCTAAACTTTCCATAAATTCTAATTTCGTCCCTAGGCTCGAAAAATAAAATTCATGCAATTTACTCCCTATTCCAAGCTTAACTAAAATTTCAATATACAATTTACAGTACATGTATTCCATAAATTTTAGAATTTTTCTTCAATTTTCACAACTTTACAAATTAGTCTCATCATATTTTCATGAAAAATCACTTTGTAAAAGATGCTTATCTATCAACAATCTTTCGTTTTCCACTATAAATTTTAAATTTTCAGCATATTCTTCCATGGCATAATTTCTATACTTTGATAACTTATCAAATTAATTCCGCAAATAGATGAATTAGACTATCCCGATCTCAAAAATATAAAAATTTCTAAAAACAGAACAAGAAAACTTACCCAATTAAGCTTGATTAGTTTCTTCTCTCTCTCTCCTAGGGTTTCCATGCAAATTTTTGGAAGATGATATAAAATAAGATGATATTTCTATTTAATTTATTTATCATCTTTAATTTTATCACTTTCCAATTTAGTCCTTAGCCTTTTCTAATTTTTCCATGGATGAATCATCAAAAATATCTACTAACTTTTGATTAATGGACTAATTACCATATAAGGACCTCAATTTTTTAATTCCATAGCAATTTGATCCTTCTAGCTACTAGTGTAACACCCTAAACCCGGCCCAGATGTTATGGCCGAATCTGACGTGCCACATAAGAGTTTTAAAATTCATGTTTCGTTTTAGTGTTTAAAAACTGATTTTTGTTAAGCTAACAAGTGAATGGAAGCTGGGCACCAGGTAGGTATCCGAAGTAGAGAAGGTGAGCCATGAAGGCTGCTTAAGTACCAAGCTCTTCGATTGGATCCAATCCTAGACATGCCCACTGCCATTGCCACACTTGGTTATAACGAGTTGAAGTTTATTTAGGTGAATATTCTTGTTAAAGTTGGATAATCGTGTCGTTGTGTTATTTTAAAAAAAATGAGTTCCATTTTGAAAACGCGTCCTAAGCCTAGCCTGTTAATTATCAACCAGTTTAAAGTTAATAAATAAATAAAAAATAAAATAATCCAGAAAAGAAATAAAAGAAAAGTTAAAATGGCCTTATTACAACCCAAAAATAAATAATAAATAAAGAAAACTTAAAGAAAACCAAATGCTTAATTAAAAAGCCTAAGGGCGATCACCGTGGCCACTCTGAATCCCCTCCGGCCCAAGTCCCCACATCAAGGCTCACCTGCAAGGTTAAGGAAAGGGGGGTGAGTTTGGAAAACTCAGTGTGCAACAACCCCTTTCAGAGCCCAAAACAATATCAGCCTACTGGGCCTAAGCCCAAATTCGATTACCACATATACTGGGCCGAAGCCTTTTTCATTATTCATTTCACTGGGCCGAAGCCTTTTTCATTATTCATATCACTGGGCCGAAGCCTTTTTCATTATTCATATCACTGGGCCGAAGCCTTTACTGTAAACGGTATGGCCCATAAGCCCATTTCAACATCACATGTAATATTAATGCATGAATGCAACCCATTTGGGGAGACTACTCGACCCACCATCCGCTACTCTCCACCCGTACCAACCAAGCTCTCCATGTGGGGAATAACTCAACCCACCCAGCCAAAACTCTCCACTGGCAGCATAGCTGCTTTATCATATAACTGGAGGCCTTGCCTCTTTTTAATAACTGGGGCATAAGCCCTTTTTGCACTTCCTCCATCCATATAAAAACCCAACCCAATGGATTTATGAATTCATCATGTGCATAAATCATGTGCATATCATACTTACCACGTGCATATCATACATCTCATGTGCATATCATACATATCATGTACATCAAAATCCTATGTATCAAGTTCATAATTAAACCCTAGGGGTATAATGGTCATTTTTACCTAGGGGCAAAATAGTCATTTTCACATTATAAGGGTAATTTCGTAATTCTACTAAATATTAGGGATTTTCCATGTTCATTATTAGTTACTAACTATTCGTTTGTTTTAACTGCGAATCTGGCCCATTTTTAACGAAACCGAGTTATTGCGCTAAAAACCCCTAATGGGCCCTACATAGCCGATTAGTCATCTAGGCCTATTTAGCCTATATTCCATATTGGTGTTACCAGTCTTAACGCGCAATTTAACAAGTTTTCAGTTTCTACCAATTTTACCCAACTGGGCCCAAAAGCCCATTGGGCCCGATTTTAGCCCCTCGAGGCCCAACTTACCGTGAATGCCAAAAATCCCGTTCTTACCGTTTCCATTGTTCCCGATCATTATCTCATTGATTCTAACTAACTAGTGAGCGTTCGCTTGCTCACAAGTCCTCGAAATGCCAGAATTTCGGCATTTCGGCTTTTCGGCATTTATCGTTTTAAGCTATGAAAAAGGGTTCGTTACACACCTGTTTGGCGATATTCCTTAACGAGATCTCCTACACGATTTCTCCTATAATCCATTGCTAATAATAAGCTTCCCATAATTAAACTAAACCAAAAATCATCTAATATTAATACTTACACATTCGGCCACCATCCATAATGGCCTTAGGAATCTTACCTTGCCACGATTGATGAATAGGTCTAGCCACTCCGGTGATCCAAGCTATTCCAAGTCGACACTACACCTTGCTGCTCCTCCACTAAATAAACCACAAAAATATTAAAAGAAGACCCCATAAGGCCTATACCCATATTCGGCCACCTCCCTAAACTAGAGGGGTTTCGGCTTTTGGCCAAAAGTTACTCTAGGAATTGTTTAGAGTTTGAGCGCTTACCACAGTTTTTTTCCTCTAGAATCCGTACGCCTAAAAGGTAAAGGAATTGAACGCCAACAATTAAAAAGGAAAGAAAAAGGTTGCTGGTCACAAAGAATCGGCACCCCCTATCTTCACTGATTTTGGCTTTTTTTTGTGGTATTTCGGCAGAAATAGAGATAAAGGAAAGAATCAATGGTGAATGAAGGGAAATAGTGGGCTGGTTTGAAAGAAGGAGAAGGAAAAAAAGATGGAAGAAGAGGTGGTAGATTCGGCTGCAAAAGAAAAAGAGAGAAAAAGACTAATCCTCCAGGGAGAAAACGGCACCAAAAATACCTATGTGCCGAAAATCCCTAAGTAAACCTCTCTGCCGAAAATCCCCCCTCCAATCTCCCTTATTCGGCCAACTCTATCTTCATATCGAATCCCTAAAATCTCTCCCCTTATCCCTCCTCAATCCATGCATTTGACTGATTCAAACTCTCCCCCAAAGAGTTCCATTCAGCTACAACTCTTACATGCTCAAAGCATAAAAATTAGCATCCTTTTTGCCATCACAGGGAATCGATCCCAGGTCTTCCTCCTCTATGCTCCACACGCCACATTTTTAGGAGCTTAGTGGCGTCACCCTTGCCACTTTACTAAAGCTCTTTTTGTGATAGATTTCTCCCACAACTTTACATAAGGTCACCTAGCCAGAACCCCTAGCTCTTAAGTCCAAAATTTGAAAATTTCTACCGGGTTTTGGCCAACACATGGGCCTTCCATAAGCCCATTTACATACTCAAATTATGAATTTCATAACCACATACCAAATTTTAGAAACTCTACTAAAATATCGAGAATCGCGAAAAACCCGAAAATCAGGATGTTACAACTAGAATTCAACTCTTGCATTTTATGCGATTTGGTCCTTCCCGTAATTAAGCACTAAATCGATAAAATTTTCTTATCAGAATTTTCACATGATATTCCTATCTAAATACAAATCATGAAAAAATATTAAAGTAAATTTTCTTTCCGGATCAGATTTGTGTTCTCGAAACCACTGTTCTGATTTTACTGAAAATGGGCTGTTACAAGAACTTTCCAAAAAAAATTTATTTTCTAGTTTGGCAAGGGTACAGTTATTGGCCCGATGACTCGAGAATATACTTGTGAGGCTATGAAATTCATGCCTTAGATTTTGTAATATTGCGTTGGCAGATGGTGTCTCCACTCGTAGTAGATTTGTTTTAACTTTTTCTTTGTGATTTTGGAAGTGGTATCCCCATAGGTCCAGCAATCTGAAAATGTATATGTATAATGCATACCCAAGTGATGCAGTTTTCGATAGGAAAATTTGAAGTTATGATGTAGAAATGTGTCGTACGTATATCATGGATGCAATTATTGGAAATGTAAAACAGAAGAGGTTTAACCCATCCCTTAGCAATGTGCAATTTAAGTGGTGCGATTCAGTCGCTGGCAACATAAAATTAAGACGTACAAACTGTCCATTGGCAATATAAAATACGAGAAATGCTTACTATCCATTTGACGATATAATATGCAAGAAATTCATACAATCTATTTGGCGATATAAAATGTAAAAAAATGTGTACTATCTGTTTGGCGATACAAAATATAAGAAATGCATAATGTCCATTAAGATGTGAGCGGAAGGATTATTCATTGCTATAAATAATGGTAGCGGACTTAGTGTTTGACTTGAGTTTTTTGATGAGTGATATTGAAAAAGTGCTGTGAAAGGTGGTATTATAATGCTGATATGAAAACAAATGTTGATCTAAGGAAATAAAGTGTGTGTGCTAGTAGGTATTTCATTAACTTAACTTTGATTTTTACGAAGATGATATATCTCACCTTCGTTAAGAGCTCGAAAGGTTCATGAAGGGTCCCGTATACCAAAGATATGCCTCATCTCTGTTGAAAGCCCAAAGGGTTCACAAAGGGGCTTGAATGTTGAATATATGCCTCACCTATGTCGAAAGCCCAAAGGGTTCACCGGGGGCTACCAAATCATAAAGATAGGCCTCACCATTGTCGAGAGTCTTAAAGATTCACGGAGGAGCTCGAATATTGAAGATATGTCTCACCTCCGCTGAGAGCCCCAAAGGTTGATCAATGGGCCCGAATATTGAATGTAATAATGGACCCTGCTCCTAGACGTATAGGGGAAGGTTTACGGATGATAATAAAATGACTTTGCTCCTAGTCGCATAGAGGGAGGCTTATGAAGGTGGAAATAATAGCCCTTCTCCCTGACACATGGGGGAGGTTTATAGAAGGTGGTAAAAATGACCTTGCTCCTAAATGCATAGGGGAGGCTTACAGAAGGTGGTACTACTGCTTCTACAGGTGATTGAAAGCTTACAATAGATCCTACTCCAAAACACATGAGGGGAGGCTTATGGTAAAAACTCACTGGTCGATTACACTATCGTAGGCTCTCATAGCCCAAAATTACGTGGAGAGTGAAACCTTGTCGCGTCATATCACAACCATCGACCAAGTTTACTTGGCTTGGATTTACGTGATGAAAATAGAATGATAGATAACATTTAAAATTATATATATGACCTAAGCGTATATGGTGGATGTAACTATTTGTGGGAATCTCTTGTGAGTTCCTTTTGTCTAAGAAAATACACTATATGAATATACGTACATGCAAGGAGGTATAACCACCCGTGGTAATTCCTCATGGGTTCCTTTCCCAAACACTTATAAACATTCATCTATAGGCAAGTATAGATAAACATATTGTGTGCTTACCATTCGTGGGGTGTGATCACCTATGAGGTGTAACCATCGACCAAGTCGGCCTGAACTTATGTGATGAATGTATGTTGAGCTCTCATATAATTTCCAAAACTTGTCAAATGAAAAGATCAATATAAACAAAAATATAAAGATTTCCATGAAGAGGAGTACTAACTTACCCCTTGGAACAACATGTAAAATGTAATGACCCCACACCTGACCCGATTCACCGGGTCTAGATTTTGGGTGTTACTTCACAAAGCCAAACCATTAACGAAAACAATTTACAATTTCTCTTTTCTTTAAGCATGTTATTCAACAATTTAACTGAAAACTTATTATATGAAAATGAAGTATTTAAAATATATTTGGATATAACAATCTTGACACAAATCATTACAAGTTAGAAGTTTAATTGATACAGAATTAAAGGGTGTATCCCTAGACTACGTCCAACTCTATTTTATGCATAATTGCTCACTCCGCCACCATTTTGGTGTATTCCTAGCATCGTCCTTCCAAGCGAAGTCTCCTCTTAGATACCTAAAAATCAATAAGAAATCTTGTAATTACAGGAGTACTTAATGAGCTCATTATAACAATACCTTGATATATACTTTGCAATCTTGTATGATCTATTGGGTGTCAATTATTCTACATCATTTATTTCAGTGGATACCACCAAAGTTTACGATTGTCTTCTACACCAGTTATCATGCTCTCATCATCCTCAATCTTTCTTATCTAACTAACTGAGGAATTCTTCTAAACATTTCATCAATCTCTTATCCCATAATAATTTCTTAACAGAACATACCTTCAGAAACCACTTCCAATAATCCTTGTCTTAACCCATGCTTTTATTTCAAATAGTTGTTTACTGACACTTATCACGGGCAAACACATATATTCCGGATGAATACTTACGCAAAATTTAACACCATCAATTCATACTTAGGCATACCCTGATTCAGTACCACACATATCCTTACTAATAAATCACTACATAGATCATTTTGACGAATTCCATATCATATTATTTCAGAATTAACTCAAGATAACACTAATTCAGATTTAGAATAATTCTAGAAGAAGATATAATACTCCTCACTCTCCATAATTACAGATCATCCTAACGAATACTTTTTTTAACATATAGATACACATCTCTTTTTTTCCCAAAAACCGTTAAGATTTATTCACTCTTAGCCCAGAACATATTCATACCTCATCTTAGTCATACTTAATACAAAACTAAAAGACTTTACTCATATTTTACAATAGAGATAGACATTCTGATTCAACCCTTACCGGACATTCCTGACAGTTCACACCATGTATACCTAACAGAGTATGCCATACAGGCAATCATATAGAATATCTTGTTTACTATCTTGAAAACTTCACAAAACAAATCAGAGGCCAACAAATGATATACCAAATGCACCATAAGTCCTTATTATAAGATACGCTCTAAAGCAATCTAGTTAGAGTATGCCACAAGGGCGATTCATTTAGAGTATGCCACAAAGGCTGACACGATGCCACATAGGCATCCCAAAACTATCGTGTTTGCGATATGAATTTGCCTAAACTCACATTGAGTGAGGTTTTCCCATTATCACTTTGGGACACGCAGAGAACCCCATTAGATAAAATGTCATTCAACAGTTTTTTTCAGAGTATGTCATGGCGATGAACTTTTTCCTTCAGAGCTTCGTATCAGAGTTCGTGTTTACTATCCCAATGGATTTCCTTAATTACCACCGTGGTGACTTAACTCACTTTACAAACTCTATGTACCAGACACATCCCAGACCTAAGATTTCATAACTCTTTGTACCAAACACTTTTTATACATCCCATTAGATAAAATGTCATTCAATAGTTCTTTTTCAGAGTATGTCATGGCGATGGACTTTGTCCTTCAGAGCTTAATATCAGAGTTCGTGTTTACTGTCCCGAAGGACTTCCTAAATTACCGTTGTGGTGACTCAAATCACTTTACAAACTCTATGTACCAGACACATCCTAGACCTAGGATTTCAACACTTTTTATACATCCCATAGAACTTATTTTCAAGCAAACTAACTTATCTCTTAATCTAGTCATAACTTTATCCTTATAGTTGTATAAGTATCATATTCAAACTATAATATCCAAGATTTCCATATTCCAATTTGATCACTTTCATATAGATATACTTTAGTATGAATAATATACATGAAAGATTCAGAGTAGAGACTCACCTAGTCCTTACCTACTACAGTTCAAAGCTCCATATCTAGATATGCATATCGAACCAGCAACAACCTCTTATTAGAAAAATAATTTCACTATTACTACTCTTGTCTATACAAATTACTTATCATTTCAATCGTTGACAATCCCATGTAGAACCTTATACATACAGTCTCACTGTTCAATTATCACTTACAGATTTAATCATTCAGAACTTAACAGGCAGAGCTAAAATACTTACTCTGGTATTAAATAACCACTGATCATAAAAGAACCATAGCTTTTAAATCATTAATGTAAGATACATTCAGACTTAAGGAAAGTATCAGTAAATACCCCTTAAAGAAAAGGAAGAAGGAAGAAGAACCCTTTCAGAACTCATATCTCACATATAAATATGACTCAACTTGCTTAGTGAAATTTAACAAGTGTCGTACATTTCAAAACTTGCCTTCTTAATAGCCTATAGATTCCGAGAGAAACACTAATAAATGCCTTGCAATCACAATTATCCAGCTTAGCTATTTAATTGATTTCTAACCACGTTACTTCAAATTTAACTAGCACAGTATTCCATACAAATCAGGCGTACTACACTTTTGGCAAATACTCCTTTTATATTTACCCTTAATATTTTAACACGAACTTCTCCTTAATACATGGTAGAATATCAGAAAATCAAATTCTTACTTACTCTTGTGGTAGTTACTATACGCCTACACATATATGCCAAAACTTTAGACCCGCCAAAATTGAGGTGTTACATAAAATATATGAACCACTCGATAAATTTATATGTGCACATGGCATATTTTAACAACTTTTAAATTTGCAAAAAGTACATTTACTTATGGCATATTTCAACCAAAGACAAACATGTAGATACGCAAATAATATGAAGGATGCCTAAAAATGAATAAGGTTGGCTTAATATAGTAGAAAAAGTTAGATCCTAATATACAACAATATAAAAAGTCTCTTCTCATTTGGAAAACAAAAGCAACTTGGCATTATATCACATCACACTGGTTACTAAGAAACCATAATAAAGGAGCTCATATAATCTAAGATATTAATATACCTATTATCCACGAATTCAAATCTTGGAACTGGGACTGCATATTTCCTAAGGTAGTGTTTTTCATGTATGCATTTCATTATTATAATTTATACAAAAAAATGAAATATTAATCCAAATTTCCAAATTTTCAAAATTCATGTTTTCGAATGCAGCATAACAAAATTTATATGTTCAATTCGGCACCCATGAAAACTTATGCTCTCCTTTAGATGCAATGTATATTAATTTAATAATATTAACATATCATCACAAAAATCAAATTAATATATCACCATACAAACTCAATCCAGAAGCAAATAGTGTAGAGTTAAGATAATAGTAATCGAGACATGTATTAAAATAATAGTAGTTGAGATATATATACCTAACTCCTTTGTTAATCTTGGTAAAAAGCAATAGCTAAGGTTTCAGTGGTAGCCAACACCACAGTCCGCATGTTACTCGCAGTACCATGTGGTCATGTCATTATTCATTTTATTAGAATTCAAAACAGAAAAGGAATTTCTAATGCCCCAAAAATGTAAAGTCTTTAATTTTGTATTATTTGACACAAATTACATGTTTGCTGTTATGGCTAAGTGATTTGGGTGTGTTTGGGAGTGTTTGAGAAGCCTGGGTTCAAGTCTTGGCTTTTGCAAAATTTTTAGTGCTACTCTTAAATGAATTTGGGCGCTGACATATAAGCCTTATAAATAATAATGCTTGCTTTATGACACAAGAAAGCGTGTGGTCTAGTGGCAAGGTGGCATGCTGTTTCTGCTAGGGGACTTGGGTTTGAGTCTTGAGTTGAACAATGGAGAATTTATTTTGCTGAATGAGCTAGCTAGGTAGTGAAGTTGGACTAAGACTCTGAGGTTGAATTGGTCATGGGAGTTTGAATAGATTTTGAATGGGATGTTGGAGGTTTTTGGGGATTCTTTCTCTGCATAGCTCTTTAGCCGATTCTTGCTTGGGGTTTTCATTCGGGGCAGTATCTTTTACCTATTCCGGTTTCTGTCCATCTACTTTGCCACTTTCACAAATTAATTTCTTTTTTGCTCTTGTAACCGAATATTATTCTGCTTTTAGTAATCCATTTTGTTGTTACCGAACCTCACCCTTCTCCTTTCTCCAATCGGGTTAGTAGTGATGAATTGCTCCTTCCTCTCTTTCTTTTCAACTTACTATCGATTTAAGTGTTAAGGCGCCTTCTCGATTATACTCTTCTTCTCTATCCTTCCTTCCTCTTGTCTTTTCAATCTTTAATTATCTCCTTGTTCCATCGACTTCTAATAAGGGGTTGTGGTGCCTTTATCACTTGTGTCAAGGGGGAGGCGCACTTGTGGATGTTCTTTTGGGTGTTGACCGGTTGCCCAATCCTTTATGTTGGTTCTGCATTTCGGTAGGTTTCGGTTGGGTTCTATTCATTCGATTTTCTTTTAGTTTCTCCTTGTTATGCTAATAGTGTGACTAACAAATTCTCAACTGGCGATTTGTTAGGAGATCTAAGTGAGTAATATTACTCAGTAGCTTTAGTGGTTTAAGCCAGTAGTGTTCTCTCAAGGTAGGTATCTAATGTTCTGGGATTAGGCTTTATGAGGGAGATGTTTTGTGTAGTGGCTGAGAGGCTAATGTAATGGTTTATATGAATGTAGGTGTGCTTAGAGGCTTCTTCTTTTTCCGCTCGTTGTCGAAAAAGGTGTGAAATAGTACACCCAAGTTTGCTACAGTTAAAACGTTGGATAAGGGTGTGTATTCACACCACTATGTTACTGCGAATTGGCAAAAGCCAAAAAGTCGAAAAGCAGAAACTTCGGCATTTGAGGCCTCACGAGCAAGCGAACGCTTGTGTGGTAAACCGAGCCCACAAATCATGGATGACAGACTATAGAGGTCACCACGAGCGTTCTCGTGGGCTTGGGTCATTATGGACCTCGTTGGGCCGAGATGGGTCGTGTGGGCCCAATGGGCTCGTGGGCCCCACACAAATAAAATTTACGGTAAGTGACAAATAATGGAGTGGGCTATGGTGATTGCATAGTCGCGATTGAATTTGGGCTAAAAGGGCCACACAAGCGTGTGGGCCCACTTGGGCTTAGTAATGGGACTTGGGCCCATTCACATTGATTTGGCCATATGGGTTATCTGAGTCATTCGAAACGACTGTAAACCTTTTGAAGGATCGTTTCTGTACCGAGACCCCAAAATTAGTTAATGACCCTTGAGGGGTAAAATTACTGTTTTACCCCTAACTGACGAAATGACCATTATATCCCTAGTGGCAGGTTAACTGATCTGTGGATTACATTTATATGACTAGTTTTGAGTATGACATACTGCATACACGTAATATTTAAGACACGACACTTTGCATGGGGTTGGGTTCTTGATTCGGAGGAAGCACTATATTAGTGGCTTTGCCACGTAATTACTGCTCTAGTGGCTTTGACACACTTACTGTTATTAGCAGCATTGCTGCGATACTATTAGCAGCTTCGTTGCGATATTGGTGTGTTGGCTGGGTGGGTCAATTTAATCCCCACATGGTGTGTTGGTTGGTACGGGTGGTGTGTTGGTTGGATTGGGGTGGGGTGGGGTGGGTTACATGACTACACTATACTAATACTAAATTGGGCTTAGGCCCGCACTGTTACTGTATAGCTAAGGCTCAGACTGAATTGATACTGAATAGGGCTCTGGCCTAGACTGTTACTGCATGCATTGTTTATTGTTTGACTGATAGGGGATTACACACTGAGTTTTCGTAAACTCACCCTTTCTTTTCAACTGTGCAGGTAATCCCCAGCCTTAGACGATTTGGAGCTGCGAGAGACTCGGAGGTGGCCACACGATTGCTGATGTTCCACTTTTGACTTTATTTATTTAAATTTCATATTTGGTTTTTGGTTATGTAATAAGGTCATTTGTGGTTTTAACTTTTAATTGGGCTTTGATTTCTTACCTTAAACTGCTAGGCTAAGAAAAGATGAGTTTTCAAATTAATAATTGTTTCCAAGGTAAACTCACATTTTAAACTTCAAGGTTTTATAAATAATTTCTGCGATTTTATTCAGTTTAAGAAATCAACGGTGATAAATATGTCAATCGTTTTGATAAATTGATTTCAATTAGTTTGCCGAATTTTCTCAAGTAATAAAAACTAAAAGGGTTTTAACTTAAATTTGGATTCTTAATGACAAGCCCTATTTTTGAAAAACACTTTGATGTGACATGCCAGATTCGACCATAACGTCTGGGTCAGGTTTGGGGTGTTACAGAATTAAATGCAAAGGATACGTACATTGGCCAATCAACTAATAATAAATATTCTAATTTCGTAGAACTCCCAGAATAATTTATTTTTCTTTCTTTCTTTCTTTCTTTTCACTACCATGTCATAATGGCATTTAGGTATATGAAAAATAAAGTTTTAATTAATTAATTAATTTTATTTTGGTTTTGCAATTGCAACTATAGATGATGTTACTTGGTAAGAACTAAAAATATTATATTATCAAGCACTTTCGGTCATAAAAAATGCACCAATGGACAAATACAATCAAATAAATAGACATGATAAAAAACCAATTTTATTACACTTAAATGATAGCATTAACAAATTATACCATTTTGATGATATCACATTAGACCGAACAAATTCCAAAAAGAATACTATAAGTGAGAAGAGCATTGTAGTAGACAAGTATATAAATCAGTTGTTCATAGTACCCATGATTATAGATGCATAAAGTAGACACAACAAAAAAGATGTCAAAAGTGGAATAACACCGAAAAAACACATGCAGCTTGGCTGAAGCATTTGATGCAACCAATATTTAGTAATACTAATTGGTTATAAAACATTAACTTCATAATCCAAGAATATTGCTATTTTGAAAGTGAAAATTGTTGAAATTAAATATAACATTTTCATTTACTTATATAAAAGGATCATGGTAGTAGCTAATATGAAAATTAATAGACGATGAAGTGACAAATTTAATTGAAATATAATAAAAAAGACAACTATAAAGTCAAATTAGATGTCAACCTCTAGGGAATGAAAGCTTCAGGTTAGGAAACAATTTGACATATTCAAAATTAGCCCCCAGATTTAGAGGGACCAAACAATGAGACATTGTATAGCAAAAGAGTAACCAAAATATAATAGAAAATAACAAGGAAAATACACAAATCAGATTTTACAAAATTTACAACAAAACCGACAATTGACACTAACAAAGAATCATAACTACAATTCATACATAATGAAATTAGCATTCAATCCTACTTACAATTGATTTATTAAATTTCAAACCTATATATCCATAGAACAGTAGCAAAATCGGATGTAGCCCTCAAAATTCTATATCAATTTATTCATAGCTTTTCTTCTTTTAAACCAATCTGTATAATGATCAAACATTCAAACTATACTAATCAAGATAGTTGTAACAATCATAATCATTCAAGAAAACCAAGCCTATACTAGGATTGATCCTCAACCACTCAATTTAAGAAAAAAAATCCTTATTTTATACACAATGAGATGTCTGAAAATACCCATAACAATAATATATAAGGCAAGAAATAGAAGAGACATAAGGTCGAACACTTAACTTGCAACAAGGAGATTAACTTTAAGGTACCTACAAGAGTCCACACGTTTTGAAAAAACCTAAGGACTTTAGGGAATTGGGTCCAAGTGATTTTTTTCAACAAAGATCGAACTGTTAAATGAGAAACTAACTCAAAGATTAAAAAGGAGAAACTAATAAAGATTTAAAAGAAAATGCAAAGAAGTGGCTTGTTAAATGAGCAAAGAACTATCAAATCTTGAAAGCCTTAGACATTCATAACATATTTGAAATCCATTAAGCTAAAAAAGAAACAAAGAGGCTATGTAGAACTAGAGTGTTATGAGTGAGTGTATCTTTTTAGAGTAAAGAAAAAGCAAAATCAAAGAGAAGAAATAGAAACAACGTGAAAAGAATGAATAGAACTGTGCTATTACTTATGTGTAAGCCATAGAGAGAGGGAGCGAAAGTGGAGAGTAGTGAACGGTGAAAATGGAGATTGTGGACTACTATTGCAGCTAAAGTAATTTTTTTGGGTAAAAATTGAGTGTAGGCCAATGAAAAGTGGGAATAAGGAAATAAAAGGGCCAAGTTCATAAAATGAAGTGGGTGAGTGTTCCAAGAAATGGTTAGTGTTTCTATGGGGAATTTCGTCAAACAACTTGCAAGTAATCTCTAATTCTTTGCATCTAGTATAGGAATTTAATATTTTGTTGGTTCGTTCAAAGCCCATTGTAACACTCGCTGCCCGACTCGACCGCTAAGTTCAGGTATCAAATGCCACAACTATTCGAATAACTTAACACATTCCTATTTCAAATACAATACATACCTAGACAACTTAAACCTTAAAATTTCTCTCTGACATTTGTTTTTACAACTATTATGTTAGTTCTAATTTTTTACAACCTGACATGTTTTGTAACACCCCTTACCCGTATTCACCGTCAGAATAGGGTTATGAGGTATTACCAATCAATACACATCATTTAACATTCAATACGCATACATTTATGCATTCATGCTTAAATACCATTCAACACAATCACATTGTCCCTTACAAGGGCCTACGAGGCCTTAAACATGCTTTAAAAGTGATTTGGGACTAAACCGATAACGTATAAAAATTTTGGAAACTTAGAAAAATTTCAAACATATAAGGGTCACACGCCAGTATGAACAGGCCGTGTGCCTCACACGGCTCCAGACATGCCTGTGTCTTAGGCCATATGAAAACAAGGCATACATACTGACTTGGGTCACACGACCGATCACACTCCCATGTGTCTATCCTGTGTGCCCTTCGAAGTGGCCACACATGCCCGTGTGCCAGGCTGTGTACTAGGCCATGCCAAACCTGTAGGGTAACACGGCCAAGTCACACACTCGTGTGCTAGGTCGTGTGCCATTTAGGGGGTATACTGAGTTGTGCCACACGGCTAGTCACACGCCCGTGTGTGAGGCCGTGTGGAGCATACTAACTTCAATTCAATTTCAACACCAGGGGACACACGACCATGTACCATGACCGTGTCGCACATAGCTGAGACACACGCCTGTGTTTCTGCCCATGTAGACAAAAAATAGGTCATTTGCAAGGCCAATTTGCCACCCTTACTCATGTTCAACAAATAAACCAAAATGGTACCCTTTTTTGTAATATCCTGATTTTGGGCCTAGTCGGAATAGTGGTTTCGTGACCACAAAATCCGAGATAGAAATAATTATTTTATAATTATTTTGATGTTTATGATATGATTGCATGATTGTGTGAAAATTTCGTGATGAAATCCTATGCCTAAAGTGCTTAAATTGAAATTAGGGACTAAATCGAATAATTTGCAAAACTTGCATTCTAGAAGTTTCTAGTATGAAATTGTTTTGAAATATTAATTAAGAGGTCTTAAATAGAAATTCTACCAATTTCTAAGTTTATGGACAAAAATTGGACATGGATGGAATTTTTGGAAAGTTTAGTAGTAAGGGCATTTTGGTCATTTAGGGGTAAAATGAATTAAAATACAAAATTAAAAGCCAATTTTGCTCATCTTCTTCACCATGGCCGAATATAGCAAGGAGAAACCATGGCTAGGGTTTTTCAAGCTTCCAAGCTCGATTGTAAGTCCATTCTAGCCCCGTTTTTCAAGTTCTTTACGTTGTTGGAGTCCCGGTAGCTCGATTTAGCTTATGCTAGCAATAATTTAACCTAGGGTTTATATTTGGAAAAATACCCATAGGTGAAATTTGTGTATTTTTGTGTTTTATGATATAATATGAGGTTTTAAATTATGTTAGACAGCTTGTGCTACTCGGTTTTAAGTGAAAACGAGCAAAAGGGCTTAATCGGTAAAAATACCTAATAGTCATAAGTACATGTTAGAGTGAGAATTTGATGTTTCCATAGAAGGGAAAAATGATCAGCATGTCATAAAACATAAGAAAATAGGCTGAATTTTAATTTACGAGCTTTGGGGAAAAAGTGTAAATATGCAAAAGTTTAGGGGTAAAATTGTAATTTTTCCAAAATATGATTTTGGGTCAATTTGAATAATGTGAGTCCTAATTAGACTATATTTTAAATGATAGAGCAAGGAAAACTGAAATTCGGGCTAAAATGGGGAAATACCAAGTTGTGGACGAAATGGTAAAAGTAGCCATTTTCGCATACTAGGTAAGTTCATATGTAAATGTTGGTAACATAGTTATTATTTTAAATGTTTTTATGTTACTTAAATGATATCATAATTATTATGAAATATTATACTCGTGATAATTGTTTGATAATATGTCAAATTATGTGATATACTTGGAAAATGTGAAATACTACCGAGTATCGGTATCGGTATTCCGTAGAAGATGGTTGAGACACATGATTGGGAAAAAGGTCCCGTTGAACCTTAGGAATGGATTAGGATACAAGTGACATGTCACTGGGATATTTGGGCATCCGAACTCGTTGAGTTGAGTCCGCGAGTACTTTTGGATGCAAAAATGTCCAACTCGTTGAGTTGAGTCCGAATCGCTTATGGGCGGGTTACATAGTAGCTTGGCTACATATGTGGCACTTATGTGCAAACTTTCCATGTATCCAAATTATATTCCGATGTGTTCAACGGGTAAAGTTCTGCTCAAATGGAGGAATACTCAAGATGAAAGGGACGTATTGGTAAGTGTTGTGAAATGGATACTTTGAATGTGTATGTACTTAACCTCGGGTTAAAAATCGATATAACAACAATATGGTAAGATGATAAATGAAAATATGATATGAATGTCTTGGTGATGATTATGCAAATGATGTTTTATGTTTGCTTATATGGTTATGTTACTTGCTATTTGCATGTGAACTTACTAAGCATTTATGCTTACTCCTCCTTTTCATTCCTTGTAGTGTTAACAAGCCACTTCGGAAATCGGGAGCGGTCGGAGGCACGCTCACACTATCCGTATACCATCTTGGCATAATGGCTTGTATATTTTGAGTATGGCATATATAGCATTATAATCATTTTGTATATATGGTCTTATGATATGGTTATTGAGTAGTATAAAAATGCTTGGTAATGATTAGCCATTGGAATGGCTAATTATGATCATATTTGGTGTTATGTATGTCAAATTGCTAGTTAATCCATGGAAACCATGAAATAGGTAAATTTTACCATAAAATAGATTCAGACAGCAGTAGTGACGTGAATTTGAAAAATAATTAAAAATAGTATAGATATAATTAGATGATTAATAAAACATGGAATTGAATAATTATGAGTCTATTTTCATATGGAAGAAACGAAATAGGTATATGAGTTATATTTTATGAGATGTTTAAATTTTTGTGAAACAGGGCCAGAGCGATTTCTGGATCCCCTGTTCTAATTTTGAAAATTCACCATAAATTGTATAAAATAAATTAGAAGTCATACTTTATATTTATAGATTTATTATTGAGTCTAGTTTTAATAGAAAGAAACTTCATAGTCATTGAAATTCTGTACAGAGAGATAACTGATTCGTAATACACAGAGGTCAGAGCAGTCAAACCCTGAAATAGGGGAGACTTTAACTAATAAACTGTACTAATTGGCCAAGCCAAAAATTCTAGAAAAAAAATTAGTAAATAGATATATGAGTCTAGTTTCAGGGAAAATTTACAGAATTGGATTTTGAGGTTCAGAACTCGAGATATGAATTTTTAAGCGACTGTGATGCAGTTAGCCAGCTTGTCTGGAATTTCTAAAATTAAATTGTTTGAGCTGTTTAAGTAATGAATTAAGTCTGTTAACACCTCGTGTTTGACTCCAGCAATGGTCTCGGGTACGGGGCGTTACATTTGGTGGTATCAGAGCAGGTTTAGTCGGTTCTCGGACTAACCTAGCATGTGTAAAAGTTTAGCTATACATGCCACTGATCTGTGATAGTGTGATGTCTTCCGACGCGTATGAGTACCGTCTTATTTAGACAGGGTACTCTCCAATCGAGCTGCGCCGACCATGTTCAATGTTATGTGAAGGTATTTGAGTAAAATTATGATTATGATAAGTATCGGTTCAGAAAAGTATGAATAAAGGTTTATGATACATATGTGATAAATATTCATATTTGCTTAATGCTCATATGATGTAGTGTATATGGCTTACTTGATAAGATGAACGGAATAAATAGAAAGTAGTAGAGGTATGAATAAAAGTCATAATATTATGATATGAATGAAAATGTCCTTGTTTTGATTTGGACGTCGAATGTTGATGAATGCTAATGATATATAATTTTTATGAGATAAAGGATTATAATGAAATGAACTTATCTATGTTAAATTGTTGGACTGAATTATATGATTGTAATGATATGTACATGATGATGCACGAAATGAAAGTTATGATTGTGGTGCAAATATCTATGTTTGTTTGGCCTTATATGATGTCATGAGCATGACTTAATTTAATTAAATGAATGGATAAGTAAAGCTATCTAGAAAACATAGAATGTATGCATAAGTATATTGTCTAAATGGGACAATAGGAAAATTGGTGTAAGCCAACATGAATGAATGACATGATTTTGATGATGTTGCTATGATGATGGAAGTTGTGTCATATGTGTATGTATAAGAAAGTCGAGTCAGAGGTCCTACAACCCCTCCCCCTTACCGAAGTGGTACTTATAATGGAATTTCATGAGATTTGTATTGAATAAGTTTCCGATTGAGAACCCAAAGAGTTCAGTGATAGAATAATTATAAGTATGATCAGAGATTGAAAATGAGCTGATAAGTAAAGTCGAGCCAGATAAAAGTATCGGATTGACTTAAAGATTATTGGAATTATGCACTTTATCTCGCTTAGAAAAGGAATTCTCCTTGGTAAACCGAATTACTCAGGTGCAAGGTCGAGAAAAGTGTAAATCAAAATTTATTCAGAACTAGCCTTCTTTAGTGAATGGTTTAATATGAAATTTGTGAAGGCAGAACTAGTTGGGGAAATGATATTTGAAATGTAAACTATCTGAGTGTGATAGTTATGACTGGACAGATTTAGTAGTCTCTTTTGAGATGTTCTATGTGTTTACCCGTTCTCAGAAATATTTCTATGGCTATTGATCTTCGAAGAAATTCTTGTTATATGGGAATGTCTTTTAATCTGGTGTTGGATGAAAGCATTGGTAGTCCGATCTGGTTTATAATTTATATTGCTCTATTTCATCAGGTATTCTATTTCATTTAGTCTGATAAGAATTGATGAGAGAATACATATGATATTATGATTCTGTTTCTTCTACTTGATGCTTCATCTGATATATATGTATGGGAAGATATATTGTTCTTGTTATATTTGATTCTAGTGGGATTAAATGATGTTTTCTTTTGGACTTTCTTTCTTTAAAGAATTATCGGGTATTCTGTATTTTCTCTATGAGTTTGGTTTTCGATTCTCCTATTGGTTTTCGATTCTCCAAAGATAGTATCGTATCTTGGATTTCTTTATTCGGATTTCTTTATTCTGGATTTCTCTATTTTGGATTTCTTTATTCGGTTTTCTTGTTATCTTTGTTCCATAATTTGTCAATTATGACTCGTGTTCAAGTGCGTTCTTCACTCGTGATAATCATGTCAAATATGACTATACTTCTAATTTGATCTTGATAATGTGGTGATTTTAGTATTGGGGGTTTTTTTTTCTAATTTCTGTGTAAGGATTTGACATTAGTAAAGGTATAAGTGATAAAAGCGCGAGTTTCAGTCGGTATGGTGAATTATCTATTTGAAAGATTTCATGCGACAATTATTTCAGGATTATTTTTCCCAAGTCTGATAATAGAATTTCATTTTGTACGGATAAAAGAGTAAATAGTCTGAACGAGAAGTGTATATTTATTAGAAAAAGTTTGATATTAGTTAAAGTCACTACGAATGATAAGGTTTTCATTTTGTAAAAGCTGAAAAGTTTATTACATGTTGACAAAGTTCGGATAGATAAGAATATTGGTAAACGAAGCGTCTGAACTAGACTAGTCTACATTGAGTAAAGACTTCCTAACTTTCAGTAATGTACTGTTGTATGAATTGTGATGTGTTTCAAGACGGTGAGGTAATGTGATAGTTTAGAGCATTCGATGTTACATAAAATCGGAGTTGTTAAAGGGGTTAAAGCCGAGCATTGGGATCTATCAAAATTATCCTTGTCAGTGTTGATATTGGGATGGAAATGAGAAGGATTATTCTTGAGGCCATATCAAAATTATTTCCATGGCAGAAAGAGGAAAATGTGATGTATCCTATTGTTAAATGTTTGGCAAGATCTATAAATCATATCTGTATTGAATGAATCCCTACTCATCAGATTCATGGAAATTCAAGCCTCTTTGATTGTTGGATTTCTTGGAATTCCGGTCTCCATTAATCAAGTTAAGATCCGGGTTTTATGTCATGATATCATGGGAAACTGAGAAGGGTTGAAAATTTAAGAACAGTTGAGAGTTGAGATGTAAGCTTTCAGATCATATGAGAAATTAAAGAGATGTATTGGAGGTACAGTTTAAGTGAAAGTTCTTGACACCGAATATGAGATTAAAAGTGAAGACCACTTTTACGTAAGATTTTCTGGGGCGAAAATCCCTAAAGGGGGGAGAGTTGTAATATCCTGATTTTGGGCCTAGTCGGAATAGTGGTTTCGTGACCACAAAATCCGAGATAAAAATAATTATTTTATAATTATTTTGATGTTTATGATATGATTTCATGATTGTGTGAAAATTTCGTGATGAAATCCTATGCCTAAAGTGCTTCAATTGAAATTAGGGACTAAATCGAATAATTTGCAAAACTTGCATTCTAGAAGTTTCTAGTATGAAATGGTTTTGAAATATTAATTAAGAGGTCTTAAATAGAAATTCTACCAATTTCTAAGTTTATGGACAAAAATTGGACATGGATGGAATTTTTGGAAAGTTTAGTAGTAAGGGCATTTTGGTCATTTAGGGGTAAAATGAATTAAAATACAAAATTAAAAGCCAATTTTGCTCATCTTCTTCACCATGGCCGAATATAGCAAGGAGAAACCATGGCTAGGGTTTTTCAAGCTTCCAAGCTCGATTGTAAGTCCATTCTAGCCTCGTTTTTCAAGTTCTTTACGTTGTTGGAGTCCCGGTAGCTCGATTTAGCTTATGCTAGCAATAATTTAACCTAGGGTTTATATTTGGAAAAATACCCATAGGTGAAATTTGTGTATTTTGGTGTTTTATGATAGAATATGAGGTTTTAAATTATGTTAGACAGCTTGTGCTACTCGGTTTTAAGTGAAAACGAGCAAAAGGGCTTAATCGGTAAAAATACCTAATAGTCATAAGTACATGTTAGAGTGAGAATTTTATGTTGCCATAGAAGGGAAAAATGATCATCATGTCATAAAACATAAGAAAATAGGCTGAAGTTTAATTTACGAGCTTTGGGGCAAAAGTGTAAATATGCAAAAGTTTAGGGGTAAAATTGTATTTTTTCTAAAATATGATTTTGGGTCAATTTGAATAATGTGAGTCCTAATTAGACTATATTTTAAATGATAGATCAAGGAAAACTGAAATTCGGGCTAAAATGGGGAAAATACCAAGTTGTGGACGAAATGGTAAAAGTAGCCATTTTCGCATACTAGGTAAGTTCATATGTAAATGTTGGTAACATAGTTATTATTTTAAATGTTTTTATGTTATTTAAATGATATGATAATTATTATGAAATATTATACTCGTGATAATTGTTTGATAATATGTCAAATTATGTGATATACTTGGAAAATGTGAAATGCTACCGAGTATCGGTATCGGTATTCCGTAGAAGATGGTTGAGACACATGATTGGGAAAAAGGTCCCGTTGAACCTTAGGAATGGATTAGGATACAAGTGACATGTCACTGGGATATTTGGGCATCCGAACTCGTTGAGTTGAGTCCGAGTTCACTTATGGATGCAAATGTCCGAACTCATTGAGTTGAGTCCGAATTCGCTTATGGGCGGGTTACATAGTAGCTTGGCTACATATGTGGCACTTATGTGCAAACTTTCCATGTATCCGAATTATATTCCGATGTGTTCAACGGGTAAAGTTCTACTCAAATGGAGGAATACTCAAGATGAAAGGGACGTATTGGTAAGTGTTGTGAAATGGATACTTTGAACAGGTATGTACTTAACCCTCAGGTTAAAAAATCGATATAACAACAATATGGTAAGATGATAAATGAAAATATGATATGAATGTCTTGGTGATGATTATGCAAATGATGTTTTATGTTTGCTTATATGGTTATGTTACTTGCTATTTGCATGTGAACTTACTAAGCATTTATGCTTACTCCCTCCTTTTCATTCCTTGTAGTGTTAACAAGCCAGCTCGGAAATCGGGAACGGTCGGAGGCACGCTCACACTATCCGTATACCATCTTGGCATAATGGCTTGTATATTTTGAGTATGGCATATATAGTATTATAATCATTTTGTATATATGGTCTTATGATATGGTTATTGAGTAGTATAAAAATGTTTGGTAATGATTAGCCATTGGAATGGCTAATTATGATCATATTTGGTGTTATGTATGTCAAATTGCTAGTTAATCCATGGAAACCATGAAATAGGTAAATTTTACCATAAAATAGATTCAGACAGCAGTAGTGACGTGAATTTGAAAAATCATTAAAAATAGTAGAGATATAATTAGATGAAAAATAAAACATGGAATTGAATAATTATGAGTCTATTTTCATATGGAAGAAACGAAACAGGTATATGAGTTAGATTTTATGAGATGTTTAAATTTTTGTGAAATAGGGCCAGAGCGATTTCTGGATCCCCTGTTCTGATTTTGGAAATTCACCATAAATTGTATAAAATAAATTAGAAGTCATACTTTATATTTATAGATTTCTTATTTAGTCTAGTTTTAATAGAAACAAACTTCATAGTCATTGAAATTCTGTACAGAGAGATAACTGATTCGTAATACACAGAGGTCAGAGCAGTCAAACCCTGAAACAGGGGAGATTTTAACTAATAAACTGTACTAATTGGCCTAGCCAAAAATTCTATAAAAAAATTAGTAAATAGATATATGAGTCTAGTTTCAGGGAAAATTTACAGAATTGGATTTTGAGTTTCAGAACTCGAGATATGAATTTTTAAGCGACTGTGACGCAGTTAGCCAGCTTGTCTGGAATTTCTAAAATTAAATTGTTTGAGCTGTTTAAGCAATGAATTAAGTCGTTAACACCTCGTGTTCGACTCCGGCAATGGTCTCGGGTATGGGGCGTTACACTTTTCATCATACAATAAGCAGCCAAAATCATCATCAATATACACAATTCATACCATATTTATTTCAACAAAATCAATACCCAAATCCATGCCAATTACCTATTCAAACACTTATATCATCAAGCAGTAATTCACAAGCACATGACTTCTCAAGTTAAGAACTTCAATCACACCATATAGATCATTTACCAAACTCAAAATATAACCATTTGAGAAACTATGAAACCATAACCACATTTATACCAAAACATACCAAAATAAGCCATCACTCATGGCTATATATACAAAACAAACATATACATTTACAAGCCAATTATCATGGCTATATACACAACCAGAGTATCACAACTAGCTTATACATGTCATATACCATATATACACAACTCAAAAGTACCAACTTGGGTGTTTGATAGTGCGATGATGTTCCCGATGATTCCTGGATCCGAGCTAGCTTTAATTCACTACAAAACATAGACAAATAACATAAAGTAAGCTTCATAACTTAGCAAGTTCGTAAGTGAATAATCCAATTCATCAAATAAATGTAATTCAATCAATTACACATTATCAAATAATAACCATATTAACTACAAACCTTTCTCATGTCTCAAAACATGATTAAGTACCATCTCATTGAACTTTCTCTATTTAATACTCGAATAGGTTCTGTACGTACCTATGTCACCTCGTACTAACCTCTTTCTTAACCACATCATTCGTTTACCCATTGAACCATTCAGAATAGATGTCGGATACTCAAAGATCTCAATCAATAAGTACCTATACCATGGCCCATAGCCAAATCAAGGTTATCCTGGAGTACCTACACCATGGCCTGTAGCCAAATCAAGGTAAACCCTCTCTAAAATACTTATACCATGGCCCATAGCCAAATCAAGGTATCATTCGCACTCAAAGTGCCGATATCATGGCTCGAAGCCAACACAATTCAAACATTATCTATAATCTCATAATCACATTTTATGCAATATCAAAGCATTTAACATTCATTTATAATGAAATTACCACATACGAACTTACCTCGGGTACGAAAACGGTGAAATGAGTCAATTACTCAACAATCTTGTCTTTCCCCCGATCTAATTCCAGATTCCTCTTTTCTTGATCCAAATGTATTCAAAATTAACTCATTTAATCTTCTAATCATTCAATTTAGTCCAAAAATACACATTTGGGCATTTTTGCATATTACCCCTTAAACTTTCACATTTTATCAATTTAGTCCCTATTTCACAAATACACAAAATTCACATAATTCAAAACAAATACATGCTAGCTAAATTTCATAGGGACCCCTAGCAGCCCAAAACTTTCATTTATTTCACATTTCAGCCACACAATTATCACATTTTTCAAATTAATCCCTTTTTGACATTTTTGTCAAAAATCACTTTACGAAACTAGTTTAACTATCAACAAACTTTCATAATCTATCATCAATCATAAAAATACCCAAGTATTCAACAATGTAAACATGAAAACTCTTTAACAATTTCAAAAATTAAGGTACGGGATAGCTAGATTGAGCTGCAACGATTACAAAACATAGAAATCATAAAAAACCGAGCAAAAATGAACTTACAATTGAGCAATGAAGTAGCCGAAACTTAAAAACCTAAAAATGGCTTGTTATTATCTTCACATTTGGCCAAGAAGATGAGAAATAAGCTTAAAATTGATTTTGTGTTAATTAACACATAATAATTATACAATTACTATTATAACCTTAATGAAAAACCATTTAAAACATTCATTAAATGTCCATATATGTCCATTAGCACTACCAATGGTCTAATTACCATTTAAGGTCATCATATTTAAATGCCAAAGCTATTTGATACCTTTAACTAATAGAATGCAACTTTTGCATTTTACGCGATTTAGTCATTTTTCTCGAATTAACCATCCAAACGATAAAATTAGCTCACGAAATTTTCACACACATCAAATAACATGCTGTAAACACATAAAATAATATTAAAATAAATTTTTGACATCAAATTTGTGGTTCTAAAACCACTATTTCGATTTAGCTAAAATCAGGCTATTACATGTTTAATGATTCAACGATTATTTACAATTACAATTAGACTTTGAATAGACTCAGTGAACTTCAACCTTTAGGCGTGGCCTCTTTGGGTGCCCCTCTATATACATGAACAACTACTATGTGCCACTTATTCTGGTAGAGTCTGGCTTAGTCCCTCTAGGTTTTTGAGTCTCTGTCTAACCTACATTCAAGTAGTAATTATATAAGTTCAGAAGAACTTAATGAGATCTGTACAATAAATTCATATAGGATTGCATAAATATTTAAGAAAATGAGACTTCTGGCTCGAAATTAAACTCCCTGAATTTCACAGGAAAGCTCATGAACTTAGTTAACAAGGCCCATTCCTTATACACTCTGAGTCGTTTATTGGCGGACTTAGACCCTTATCTGATCCTGACCATGTTCTCTCTTGGGTCTCACCCCCTTTTATCGTTAATCTACATTCCTAATATTCATATTCATTACTCCTAATTAGCGACGCTCAGTGTTTATCCAAATAATGGTCGTAACTGTGGGACCTTACCAGAATACGATCTTTTCCTAACATTCTCTTTTCCTTTAGGAAACTAGTGTCCATAATGCAACCCTACAGTACTCACTCTATTAGCCTATTTCTTTAAGATGCTCCGTTAGATCGTGTTTCATGGTCCCAACAGGCTTCTGCTTTTTACGATTCTCTGGCGGACTTTACTGATTATTCAGCCTTGAGCTGAGCTTTCCTCCCATGAAGATTCTTATCGGTCTAACTCTTGTCAATTTAAAAATTAAGTCTATGTACTATTTTAGCCCATTTTGTATCTGTTCAAACAATATGGAATTCGTGGCCTCCCTAAAGGTTTCACTTTCATGTACATTACATTTACCTCCTTATTTAAGGAGTCTCTTCCTTCTTTCACCCTAATTGGGTTGAGACACTTCCTTGGCTCCACTCATCATAGCCCTTGGTGAATTCTCTCATTATCTCATTAGTCAATATTCCCTAGACGCACTAAGTGCAATCGATCTTGTGACTTATTGAATCAATCACACCGTGAACTCTACTTTAATCTTTGGCGTGTCTCCTAGTATATCGATATACGGACTTCACACGAGTAACCCCATTTTTATTATCTTGACAGACTCTCTATGTTGCCAAGGTTGAGCCATGGTCTTAAATATTATTCCACATGTTTAATTTTCTAGCAGACTCATTTGGTTTCCTGGCAGACTCATTTAATTTCCTTAATGCTCAAACACTGCAATGTCCCCTCCTTAAGGCTCAAAGCTTCGCGCATCATGGTTCGCACTCAGCAACATCATATAGCGATAGACAAAAACACTATTTCCCAAATCCTAACTCTATCTAACTCGTCAATAATTCCTCATTCGTACTCTGTCATTATAAACATGCAATTTACGCATACTATGACACTATATACCCACACATGATACATCAAATATCTAAACATTGAGACTTATCCACGGACAAACAACAATCACTCTTACAATATTCGCATGCTTCCACCAATCTATGCACTCATAGCATATCCATATATCATTTTTTCATGCATAATCAAATTTCAAGCACAATACATATCGACCATAAAGATGTTTCAATCAAAAGACACAACATCATAAAACACCCAAAGATAGGTTACAGAATCTCATATTGCTTCCTTTATCCTTGACAACTTAGCTTGTCTAAATGCCAGAGCCTCCTTTGTCCTAGAAACTAAGCATAACAACCATCTATCAATTAAAATAAAGGTGTTCAACCCTTAAAAACCCAGAATCCATAATTATACAGGACGTATTAAGAGTTCTTACTCTACTTCTTTCTTCAATCCACAAGTAAAAAGAGGTAAGAAAGCTTTCCAATTCCTCACTTCTTTACTACCAGACTTCAATTCTCATGACGATTGCATCATGTAGAGCTTCCTTCAGCTACATCTTCTTTTTTTTCAGAGCGTCTGAAGAAAATGATGCTTTTAAGAGAGAAAAATTGGTAAATAGAATTGAGAAGAATTCTATTTTCACACACACCTATATATACTTCATTAGCACAGTTTCCACAATCCAATACCACCATTCAATCCTAATCATTTTGTCTCCTACTATAGAACCAATCGATTCCAATCTAACTAAACCAAGATTGAAATCTAACAATTCCTAACCAACCACTTAAGTTTCTAAATATCTCATTAGAGCCCACAAATTTCTATTTTTAAATAATCGACTCCCTGACTCTTCTTTAAGTTCGAGTCCTTAGGAGAACTAGGTGTGACACTCATTGCACCATTATTGATACACGGTATCAACAGAAGTGTAGAAGGGGGAGGATATCGAAAGAGGTAGGTTCACCCATTCTAGGACCGAGAGCTGGACAGTTAGAGAGATTTAGGATAAATGCTTACCATATTAGAATTTTGTGTGAAAATGAGTTCCCCTACTAAAATGGTATCTTGGGGTATTTATAGAATGGCCCAATGAAAGGCTCAACCGGGTCCATAATAGGTGAGAACCCAATGAAGGGCCTAACAGGGTCCACATTATGATAGGAATATAACAAGTATGGTTGAGTTACATAATCAAATTCCATAACAATACATTGGTCGAGACTAAGTTATTTCATTGTTCAAAACTTTTGTTCCAAGATAACAAATATTTTAAAAATCTCCCTCAATGCAAATTTACTCATAATCTTACAAATGTACCATATTCATATGTTTTTAAATATATATAATATACATATTAAAGCAAGACTTATAAACAAATATATGCTAAAAACATATATGCCTAACAACATGTTCAAAAACCCACAAACATAACTTTACATAATAAAATAAAAGTGTCCTAACATTTCATAAAGCAAGCTAGAAACTAAACAAAACACACACTTAAGGGTGTTCAAACTGTGGATTTAGTTAATAACTAAACTGAATTATTATTAACCAAATTACTTGAAATGTAAAAGTATTTAACCATTATCGAATCAATTTTTTTTTTCAAATACATTAACCGAATCAAAATATTTCAGTTAATTCAACCGGTTAACTGAATTAACTGAAATTCATATGTTTTTATCTTTTGGTTAAAATAAGTATAAAACATATAAAAAAATACATTGCTAATGTTCAATTTTTTTAGTAGTTTAAATATATATTATATAATATATATTATTTATTTCAATTAATATAAAAAATAATAGTTTAAAAAGTGCATTGCTAATATAAAAATATATATTATATTATATTATATATATATATATTATTTTTTGGTTAATTAGTTGATTTCAAACTAAATTAACCGATAACCGAAATTTCAAAAAATTATTAATTGACCTCCGACCAAACTAAATTCAACCACCGATCAATTAACCGAATTAAATTAATTCAATTAGTTAGTTCAATTTTAACCGAACTATAAACACCCCTACACATACTAATCATTAATCTCCTCGTAAATGATCAAGAAAGATTTTATGAAAATTTGATATCCAAATTAATCATCCACGAAGTACCAAGAATTTTGTGATTTGTTATACGGTGGAGCTAGTAATGAAGGTTGCAATCTTCCTTGCTCGAATCTTAGTTTTCACAAAATTTATCATCAAGTTAGCAATCTTGTCCTACATTAGATAGCCAAACGTTATCTAAGAATTTTTTTGGTTTTGCGGTTAGAAGTATTTTCCTAAAAGAAATGAAAAGTCACGTGCTAGCATCTAAAACTTTTAGTGTATTCAAAAAATAAAAAGTATAATAAAAAATAAAAGAAAGAACCCTATTTTTTTTTTCTTTTCACACTCAAACTCATAATATCTTCTATTCTTCTCTGACTTCTTAGAATTTTTTTTTTCAAACTCTTTTTTTTTCATTTCACCACTCAAGTCTTAAGCTTTCTTATTTTTAATGTAGTGCTTGTTATAATAATTTTAAATTAGTATTGTTATTGTGTTATTTGTTGTTTTTGCTTCTTCTTTCTTTAATTAAAAGCAAAGTAAAATAACATTGCAATGGTATGTTTTCATGTTTCAAATTTATTTGAAGAAAAAAAAAACTTGTAAAAATTTAGATTAATTTAATTAGTCGTCCAAATTAATCGAAATTATGTCGACCGGTTAAAAGATTTTGAAAAAATTTCGATTCGGTTAACGTTAAGATTTTTATGATTTCGATTAATTCGATTAATGGTAATTTAATTCGATTATTAATCAAACTGACAATTTAAATACCCCTAAAAATATAAATACTCATTGCAACATTTTGGATCCATTAAACCACCTAACACGTCATTAATGCAAATTATATGATCACAATCTCTAATTTTTTTAGACATGTTTCAAAATTAGATATTAACATTATCACCCAAGATTTAAATTTACAATCTAAATTTTGAACTCATATATAGTTTATCCGAACCAATAACCTAACCCTAATACCAATGCAATATTCTGCTAACAACAAATGAGCATTTGCGAAATTAAGAAATCAACTTACATGATCATTGTTGGAATGGTCTGATATACTGATCAAAATGAAATCATAAATTCAAAATCGTCTTTCTTTAAAAAAAAAAAAAGAAAAAGAAAAGAAGAGAGAGACAGAAAGAGAGTTTTTTCTTCTTCTTATTTTTCCACCAACCTCATATTGGTAAAATGAAAGGCAAAAAAATGGATAATGTTAAATTTATTGCAAATGGGTGTCCAAATCCAACCGTTAATAATTTCAAATTACTATATAATAAAATCAAATTAATATAAAATACAAACAAAAAAAAAAACATAATCAAACAAAATTCACATACAACATGATAAAATTAGAGATTTATAAGACCCAAACATGAATAATACGTCTTAGCTTTTATCAACAATACTAAAGCATGATTGAGGAATATTAATTTCATACATTATTGTTGATTTTTGTTTTTTCATTACATCTTCAAATATTAATTTATTTTTCACTACGTCACCATTTCTCTAAATTTGAGAAAGAATTAAGTCTAAATTCTATAAATTATAACTCATTTATTGATTAAATTTGATAAGATGTTACAATTTTATTTTGTTAGAAATAAATATTTGCAGGCTTGTGAACTGTGAGTAGGGAGGTAAAAAAAAAAATCCTGAATATGATGGGCTCCAACTCGACTTAATCTTTAGGGTTGGATTTTATTTTTAAAAAAAATCAGAATTAAAAATAATAATTGGTAAATCTGTTCTGCCTGTCTCATGATATTTATAAAAATACTCTTGATATATATAAATATATATTAAAAAATTCTTTTAATAAATAATATATTACGTTTTAAATCTAAACATAAAAAAACCTTATTTGCAGAAAAAAATTAAAAATGTAATTTTATTTATTTTAAAATAAAAGATAAAAAAATTGAATGGGGTTAGATTAGAGTTGAAATTGAATCTTTGAATAAATTGTGAACAAATAATTGGAGAAAGATTGCCCAGCGGTTGCCATCCATACTAGGTAGCGCTGCAAAAGATATTTAATTTTTAGAAACACGTGTTACAGTGGGACAATTTGGGCATTTGATTAAAGTAGGATGTTGAAAATGAAATACAACAGTGAGTAACTGAGAATCAGCATAGCAAGTTTTGGACCGTCTGATCAGCAGAAATGAATTGATGACGAATTTAGAAACGCTGAGTGAGGATGTACTTAAACAACAACTCGTAAATGAACCTGAAAACGCACCCAAAAGTCGTTTCTTGGTTCCCGCCAAAAATAACAGAAATCATAAAATTTATTTGAAGGACACTCCTAACAAACCCCCTAAAACCGTTGGTGTCAGCTTCTTCATTTCCCAATTCCCACGCGCCTCCCTTATAAATAAATATCCGTCCGCTTTCACTATCTCTCTATCATTTTCCTACTCTTTCCAAGAATCCTCCAAACAAACTCCCTCTCTGAAAAATGGTTATTCCCTCTCTCATTCTCATCATCTTCCTCGCTCTCTCCTTCCTCTCCGTCTCCCACACCACTTACGACCAATTTCTCACCTCCACCTCCACCTCCACCGCTTCCACTGCCACCATCAGCGCTCCACAACAATCACCCTTCTTCACAATCTCACCTTCGCCTCAACCACCTCAAGATCACGCCGACCACGCTTTCCTCCCCCACACTTCACTCCTTGCACCAATCCTGTCTCATCTCGGCTTCAACGAGCTAGCCACCGCCGCTCCCTCCCTCTTCAGTGACTCTACCTCCGCCGCTGCTTGGTCTGGTCCGTACACTATCTTTGCTCCCTCTGATTCCTCTGTCCGCTCGTGTGTTTCTTGCTCTACTCCTTCCCTCCTCCGTGAACACATGGTTCCTGGCCTCTTCACCAACGATTACCTCCGGAAACTCACCTTCGGTACCAAAGTCGAAACTCTCAGCCCCGGCCGCTGCTTAACTGTTACCTCCACCGCTAACAACCAGAAAAACTTCACCGTTCACAAGATGTTTATCGGCGGAGTTGAAATCACTCAGCCAGATCTGTTCAACAACGGTCTACTCATTATCCACGGCCTCCAAGGCTACATCTCACCTCTCTCGCCTTTCTCTTGTGACGTAGAACGGATGACGTCACTCTCTTTCCCGTTCCACCACGGCCAGAGCCAAAACAACCAATTTAAGCAGCAACAGAATGTGGCTCTGATGCGATTCATGCTTCGAGACGCCATGCTACGGCTGAGAAATAACGGCTTCTCCGTTCTCTCACTCGCTATGAAAGTCAAGTATGCCGAACTCATTCCTCTCATCAATGTCACGATCTTTGGTCTTGATGACGTGTCCATCTTCTCCGGTTCGTACGCTTACATCCACAGTGTAAGATTCCATATCGTGCCAAATCAGTTTTTGACTGTTGCGGATCTGGAGAGACTTCCAGTGGGGACCACGCTGCCGACATTGGACAGAGGGCAGAGTTTGGTGGTGACGACGGCGGGAGAAGGCATTACGAAGAATCAATTGAGGATCAACTATGTGGCGATTAAGGTTGCTGATATGATAAGGAATTTGAATGTTATAGTGCATAGCATTTACCTGCCATTCCCACATCTTCATCCTATGGCGGCGGTGACTGATGCCATTTTAGGTGGAGATCAGACGTCGACGGTGGGAGGAACAAATGGGGATTGTGAAGCTTCGAATGAGCAAGGCCAAGGCAATTGTGGAATGAGCCAGGTGAATCAGGTGGCGACTCAGCTCAAGCCCCACATGCTGGAACTTGAAGACCACCATGTCCATGACCATGGTCTTTGAAGGGTTTTGCTGATGCATGTACAGTGAACTGCAGGTTCGCCTTCTGTTTCCTAGCTTTGGTTCACGGTGAATCTGTGTTTAGTCTACTGAGTAAAACTTTGATAAGTCAGTTTGTTTTTAGGTTAAAAGAATTCGATTGTGAAGTGTCTGTTTGGATGGAGATGAATGGTTGTTATGTTCCAGTACTTTAGCAAGGGATTAATAAAAAGGTTACTGTTGTAAAAGAGATAATCATCTCTTTGCGAACGGTTGCATGTTAGCAAATGAGTAGATATCAGAGGAATCATTTGTTTTTTATATGTATATTTGTTTTAGTTCGGCAAAGATAACATTCATATAGCGTTAAGATTAGTAGAATATATTGGAATTCAGAAAGGGCGAGTAGGGTGGGTTATGTCAAAAATTCCATCCCATGCTGAAAAAAGCTTAATTCGTGCACCATTTCATAACCGATACCGGAACGTGATGAATTTTGGGCTTTAGGTTGGGCTCCTTCTATCCCATTTGGATTTCTTCATTTTTGGAGTCCAATCTGCAAAAATCGGGCTTGGGCCAGATGCTGGGCTCGATATATTTAATCATTTATTTCAATAACTAGTCCATTATGCATATATTTCTATTCAAAATGTTAAGTTTGAATACATTTAAAATGAATAATATATAGCTGTTTTCTACACAATCTAAAGAAGCCAAGATGCTCAAAAGATAAACAAGAAAAGAATAACAAAAACAGCCAGGGATACTATTATTTGGAATTCCTGGTGTTTGTATTATGAGTATGATATATCATTGTATCAACAATCATGTTAGAAATAAGATAAATTTATCATTGTGTAGTTGAGAATTGGGGAAAGTGTGAAGGTGTTATGCATGTTCTTACTATTACTAAATTCTCTTAAACTTTTAAATTAAAGAATAATATGAGTTGTACTTGTTTTATACAATTAATTATTAGGGAAAGATACAATGATACTTCATTAATTGATGATAGTATTTCCTTTTTCTTAAAAATGTAGCTGCTAAAGTAAAATTTGTGTAGTATAAGCAAACTGTTGGAACTTGGAATTGTTAAGAGCATAGAAGCGAAATGCAAAGGGACAAATGATATCTAAAGTTTCGTTAACTAGGCTTAATTCTTTCCATAAATTATTTTTTTGGTATCCATAAATGATTTAAATCCCGTATGTCTCAACCTATAAAAATATGATTTATTTCTTGTTCTTTTTCCTTCTCCCGAGGTAATAATAAAGAGTAAACAAAAATTCATACAAATTAACATTTAGCTGTGTAAGAAATTAAGATGCAGTTTGGGCTTCTAAGGAAGCATTAAAATCCTCCCTAGCCTTCCGCAAGCAAGGGGTGATGCAGGAAGCAGGTGAGGCAGGGTATGATGTGCAAAACCTGACATGCACACATCATGATGACGACGACGATGATGAATGTGATTTCCTGCCTCTTGCTCTTGTTTGTGGAGTTTCTTTTTTATTTTTATTATCACACATAAAGGCAGCAGCAACCGGTAAATTTGCTTCCTTCCCAAGATTTTTGATCAACTCCAATGGCATATCATAGTTGAGATTCATTGGGTCCCCATCCTAATCAGGGTATGGTATTATGGTGGATGAAGCCAAGGATCCGCATTCGAACTTCTCCAGGGAAATTATTGTGGATACCATATTAAATTTATTCTCCATCACCACCATTGCTGTTGCTTTTCTTGGCCTCACTGACTTTGCCTTACCCAAGCCTGGTAAGAGCTTGTGATGAAATCCGACTTCTCTTGTGGTGATGAAGCAATAGTGTCACAACACCGACACTTTGGTGTCGCGACCTTGTCCATTGTAGAGGCCTCTCTCCATGTTTTCACCTCAACCACTTCCTTGCACAAGCTCAAGTCACCAAGATCAAATCAACCATTAAACTTCCAATAACATAATTTTTCCATTTCGGTTCTAAAAAGCATGAAAACGTAATAAAAACTAACATCTAATATAAATTCCAAGAATTACAAAAAGTATTTAAAAGACTCAAAAAACACTTGAGAACAAGCTTTTAAGTTAAAGAGCTTAATTTAACATATCAAATTAGGATAGATCAGCCATAGTTCTAGATAAAATTAAAATAAAGATTAGGGCCCGTATAAACAAAACAATATCTTGACAGTTTTCAATATCCAAACCCTCGAAACAAGCAATCCAGGCATCTTCGACCAGTTCTGTTTTAAGAAAGGACTTGGTTATTAAACCTTCTTAATCGCTTATCGCCTGTGAAGACTTCGATTGTAGCAATATCCTCTTCAATCTCTTCACTTGTAAGTGCAATTGATAATCATCACCACTTCTTTGGATTGTTCTTTGAAGGTTAAACAATGAGTGCTTAAAGTGGTTGAGTACCAATAAATATATATTAATAAGGACAATATAGTATACCAATGTGATAGAGATTTTAGATCAATTCAAAATTTTACATGCATTACAAGTACAATTATATCGATAAATTTAGTGGTTGGATTGTTAAAATATTAATTGTACAAAAAGATACGAAATGGTGTGCAAGTGGATCCCTTGCCTCTTTTTGAGCTATACATATCGTATATATAAATACACAAATTGGGTTTTTTTTTTTGTATAATAAAAGGTGTCCTCATCTCTTTATTGTTTAATCCTAATTCTATTTAGGCTAAAGATCATATTCATGTAAAGCCATAAAACCGTTATTACCTAAACCATAAATTTGATTGATAATTAGTTTATGTTTATAATAATCCACTAACAATGCATGTGGTGTGTGCCACAAACACTTGTTGAAATTAGAACATAATTCAAATTATTATTTATAGACGTTCATACTACATACTTTGTATTGTAACACCCCTAACCCGTATCCGTCGCTGGAATAGGTTTACAGAGCATTATTAGAAGTTTACATCTCAAAACAATCAATTATTCACAATATTTAATTCATAACATAAATCAAAGCAAAACCAATCAATCTCATACATATTGTCCTTCATACGAGCCCTCAAGGCCCTAAAAACACATTAGAAATGAATCGAGACTAAATCGAAAACATATAGAATTTTTGAGAAATAGTTGAAAATTTTCATACTACAGAGGTCACACAGCCGTGTGGCTAGGCCATGTAACTCACACGATGAGACATACACCCGTGTCTCAGGCCGTGTGGGCATTCAAAGTAGGGATACATGGTCATGTCCCAGCCCATGCCCGTACCCATGTAACTCTCTAACTTGGGTCACACGGCCATACGCCCATGTGCCAAGCCGTGTAACTCTCAAAATGGCCTCACATGCCCGTGTGCTAGGTCGTGTGTTAGGCTGTGTAACTACCTAACTTGCAACCCTTTGAAACCTATAGGGGACACATAGCCGTGTCGCATAGTCGTGTGTCACACATGGCTGAGACACACACCCGTGTCTTAGGCTATGTGAACTAATAATAGGCCATTTTCAAGTCATTTTTCTCACCCAAATCATGATTACTTATACAAGCCATTAGCAACTAATTTCATGTATCCAGAATGTACCTAACACATACATATTCAAGCTAGATCATCATAGTATTTAATCAATCAACCAATATGCCTAAAAGGCACCTCAATTACCACAACCAAACATGCTTATACATTTGTTAAATTTAACCATAAAACAACCAACCTTTGTAACTAATTCTATGCCACCATTTACCATGATGTTCACATACCAATATCATACCCAAATATACCAATTTGACCATTCAACAACAATCATCACCAAACCTTATCAAACTTGACACTATGTCAACCACATCCAAACATACCAAACTGGCCATTTATCAACTCAATGATAACTATCTATTTTCATACCAAACCATGCCTCAATGATACATTCAAGCATATCAAAATAACCTTTCATAGCATGCATTTAGTTTGCCATTCCAACATCCACCATTTAAGCACCAAAATGCTAATATGTCAACAATTATAAAACCATATATACATGCCAACATAACAACCAAAATATTAACTAAAATCCCATATTTACAAGCCAAATATAATGGCTAATTCATCAAACACAAAACACCTATACATGCCATTATATGACTCAAAATCATCAAAATCTACTAATATAGTCAATGGATAGTGCGATGGGTCTCTAACAAGCTTCCAACCCGAACGAACTTTCGATTATCTAAAAATATGAGAAAAATAACACAAAGTAAGCATATAATACTTAGTAAGTTTGTAAATCATAAACAATGCTTACCATTTCAATGAATAAGCTTAAAAGTAATTTATGAATTAATCCAACATAGCTTGCACAAGCCTAAGCATCAAAAACAACTCAAGTTAGTGATTAAACACTTAACTTAGCAAATTTACCATATGATACAATAGCTTTCATAAGCATAGCATATAAGTATTCAACACTTTTCATAAACATGGTTATACATACTTTAATCATCAACAACTCATACCTTTTCATGCTTTCATAACATTACCAATCAAAACACTTATCGTTCCTTCCCTTTATATAGCTGTTAAACCACTTAGAATAATATTGGATACGCGGGAATCTCACACATAGTGAGTTAACATATGGTCGAAACCATTTCTTTCTTTTCCTTACGTTGATGCTCTCTCGAGCCATAAATGGGTCTGCTCATACAAGCTGTCGATCGAAACGTAGCTACACGGGGCTGCTCACACAAGCTGTCAAGTATCGGCAACACATGCCAGAACTCAGCCATCGGTAGGAAGTTCAGGACCAACACCCAAAACATGGTAACCCTAATGACATGTCATTTGTATCCTATATATTCCTAAAGTTCAAACAGAGTTCGAAAGTCACTGAAACATCATTGGATTTTTTCGTGGAGACATAATATAATAATACAACAAAATAACATTTAAATCAACATATTAAAACACTATTTAAACGTATGAACGTACCTTGATCGCAAACGAAAAGATATGATCAATTAATCTGACACTTTTTCTTTCCCTCGATCTAAATCCGTACGATCTTATCTTGATCTAAATAATCAAATTCAGCCCATTCAATAATCATTCTATTTAATTCAATTCAAAAATTATATTTTTGCTCCTAATGTTTGGATTTCATTACAATTTAGTCTCTAAGCTCATAAAATGAAATTCATGCAAATTCATCCCTAACCCAAGCTAGCCGGATTTCATATAGGTCCCTAGCAATTCATATATTTCATTATTTTCACAATTTTACCATGAGCATTACACATTTTTCAATTTAACCTCTAATTAACATTTTCAACAAAATTCACTTTACAAAAGTTGTTTAACTAACAACAAACACTCATTTTCTTCCATCAAACATCATAAACAATATATATACATTCATGGTAAAACCCTAGACTTTCAACAATTTTGTAAATTAATCCTTGGGCTAGCTAGATTAAGCTACAACGACTCCAAAAACATAGAAATCATTAAAAACAGAATAAAAAAAATGCTTACATGCAATTGATGAACTTGTCCAATTTATCTTCCCCCTTTAATGGTGTATTCGACCATGGAAGAAAGAAATAAGAAAGATGATAACCTATTCATCTTTTAATTCTTTTACATTTTTAATTATTTATTACTTTACTTTAATAACCTTTCTAATTAACTAATCAAAACATCAATTTCATGCACATCTTTTTCCACTAAATATAATAATGGTCTAATTACCATTTAAGTCCACTCATATTAAAAATTCATAACAATTTGACACCTTTAACTTATAGAACTCTAATTTTGCACAATTTTCAATTTAATCATTTTTATTGAAATTTTTATACGATAATACTAACATGATGTAGACATTAAACTAAATATAAAATAAATATTTTCACATCGGATTTGTGGTCCTAAAACCACTGTTTTAATTTCATTGAAAACAGGTTGTTAGATACTTAACCAACTGCTATGAATGTCTTTCTCGCAATTCAAAACCTATTCAATTTTAGGTATTATTTGATAAAATTGAAAAAGTCTTAATTTGTTGTATATACTATATTAATGTCCCAACTAATGTTGCAATACATGTTCAAATAACGTAGATTAGCAACAGTTTTCAAATATAGTAAAATAAAAAGTAAATGACAAAAAAAAATTTGTTAACATAGTTCATATTCGCTAATCCTACTCTCTGAAGCCATGCACAATTAATGTAACACCCCTCACCCGGCCCCGACGCCGGAACAGGGTTCAAGGTGCTACCAAACAGTTTTACACTATTTTAGGCTGTGGCATTCAAAAATTACCTTCATGGAATACATCTGATTTCAATTTTCTTATTTATTTACGTATCGGGCCCATATCACACATATAAGTGGGTTCGGAGAGAAACCGAGACCCTTCAGTCACTTAAGAAATTTAGCATTTAACTACGTCACACGCCCGTGTGACATTAGACACGGCCGTGTTACCAAAACAGAATAGGGGGTTAAGTTGCAGGGGACACACATCCTCAGAACACACTCGTATGGTGTGATCGTGTGTCACATACGGCCTAGACACACGCCCGTGTGTCTATCCATGTGGACACTTCTAAGCTATATGACAAGCCATTTGCCACCCTGAACAATCCTAAACACTCATACAATTATTCACACATTCAAAACTTCATAAACAATGAAGTTATATCATATGATTACACATTATCATTATACATAACTCACACTCAGAAAAATGGAGTCCCCTATACATGCCTTAAACCTTAATGATTTACAATCCTTCTCACCTCACATGATAACTCGATAGTGTGGTATTATCTCCGGCCCTTCCAACTCGAGCTATTGTACAGACCTATAAGAAATGGGGAAAGAAAATGGGGAGTAAGCTTCAAAGCTTAGTAAGTTCATAAGAAAACAATTAGCAACTCATTAACAAGTTTTATCAATGTTTGCAACATAATCACAAATTCACTACAATCTGTCTTCCTGAGCAATAGTTACTAAATTATTTATAAATGGAGCTAAAAAACTCCAAATCAAGTGCCGTTAATTTTCCCTGAAAATAGATTCGTATATCTTCTATCCATAAAACTTTCAGAATTTTTGGTTTGGCCATTCAATACCAGATTTTCTTAAAGTTTCCCCTATTTCACTGTTTGACTATTCTGACCACTCTTAACTATGAATCAAATTTCTCATTGTACAGAATTCAAAATATGTTCTCGTTTATTTCATTTGAAAATAGACTCATTAAGGAGTCTAGGCATATAAATTTTATCTTATGACCATTTTTGTACAATTTATAATGATTTTATAAAAACAGAATAGGGGATCTAGAAGTCATTTTGACTTTGTCCCACATCACTTCAAATCATTATCGGAAATTGTTTTGCTTACACAGTTTCTTTTATAAGAAACTAGACTCATTAAGCTTTAATTACATAATTTATTCAGCCTCTAACTCAACTCCCATTCAGCCTCTAACTCAACTCCCACAATTTATAGTGATTTTTAAAAGTCACATTACTGCTGCTGTCCCAAGCAGATTTATTACAAATTTACTCTTTCACACATTCTTTGCATTCATATTATTTAAACATGTATATCACCATTCAATTTCATCACATTTTTATTCATCACAAGCATGGACCTATGATTACAAGGTCACCATAAATTCTATTTCAGATATATATAACATCTTCACATAAACTTCTCATTTCACATCCATGATTCAATTCCGATCAATCTAACATATATAGGTATATAACATATACCTGGTCAACTTAATGTATTACACAAATTCAATTGTCGATCTAACACAAGGTCTCATAGTTGAACATAAACATGAAACCATTTCTCATATGTTCGATTCACATCAATCATCAAATTCATTTAATTCACATGTACATAATTAGGTTGTTCATACCTGAATAATTTACTTTACGGAACGAATCCACATATCGTATTAGCCCATAGTCTTATAGCACCACACTTTTAATAGTTCACCGGCAATTTGCCTGCTAGGTAATAACCTGATTTCATCACCGGCAATAAGCCTGCTAAACCTTTAAGTTCGATATCATTTCACCGGCATTACGCCTGCTAGGCTTGGAGCCCAATAGTATTCACCAGCTTAAAGCTTGCTAGACTTTTAAGTCTGATATCGTTTCACCGGTATTACGCCTGCTAGGCTTGGAGCCCGATAATATTCACCAGCTTAAAGCTTGCTAGACTTTTAAGTTCGATATCGTTTCACCGGCATTACGCCTGCTAGGCTTGGAGCCCGATATTCATCACCGGCACAAGGCTTGCTAGGTTTGAAACCCAAATATATATTATAATGTATAACTTATATCATCAATCACTAACATTTACCTTATCGAAGTTCACATTTAATCACTTTAGTACCAAGCCACATTCGGCTACCACATATGACTAATAATAATTTTTACACATCATGGTTTCCTTTAGATATTCAATAATCACAAATCGTGATATCTCTTCCAGCACATATACGGCATAGTTTATTCATTGTAACACTCATTTAGTGCATCAAATTTCCAAATCCAATTCAACTTAAGCATAATAGCCATAATCGGCTTATAGCCTTAAATCATTACATATTCGGCACATTAACTAAATAAAATTAACATTCTCTTTTCCATATTAATTTAACTCTTAGGCATATAAAAAGAATCAAGCTTAAACACTTAAGAACTTACCTTGAATGTCATTGAACAATTACGGGTTGATTAATCGACTACTTTTACTTTCCCACTATCCGAATTTAGCTCCCTTTGCTCTTGAGCTTAATTCAAGCAAACAAATAAACATTTATTCACCTTAATCCATCTCATGACTGAATGCCTTTAAGCTTAATAATAGTAATCCTCTAACAAAATAACACTCAACCAAAACAAATTCAGTTATACAACTATATAATTAAAAGCATCAATCATGCTTAACTAAACGTTAAGCTATAATCGAAATTACTCAAACATATTTATGGTCAAATATAGTAAGAAAACTAAATAGGCTTTACTAGCCACACTTAGCTCAATTATAACATAAATTCACTTACTTATAAGCACATTCGGTAACTTGATAACTAAGTTAATATCATGGTACATAACTCAACATTTATCAACATGTCATTAGCAAAATATGCTCATGTCAAATTTGCTCCCAATCACATCTCAAAATTCAACAAGCTTAGAGCTCATTTAATAATTAAATTCCATTTCAAAGCATCAAAACATTATCAAATGTATACTCATCCTAAATGACCGAATGCACATTAACTAAGCAGTTAATAATTTTCTTTAACCATTAAACTCATTCGGCAATGATAAGGACAAATTTAACAAACCTTAAATTCAACTTATAATTGTACATATCTCATTCAAGGTATCCACACCAATTTATTATCCAATCATCCATAGCCGAATACACATATTTCTTTCATTCATTCTTAACAAAATTTTATCAAGCTTAAATCTCCATTCCATCATTTTAAAACGCAAACATTATTCAAATGTTATCTAAATTCACATTCGGCAACTACACATACAGACAAGCCGATTTCCCCTTATCATCTAATCCACCTATATGAACATTTAACTAGCTCAAACTTCACCCATCCATAATTACTCATTAAAACATAAAGACAACAACCATTCCCTTCAAATTCTTCCATGGCCGATTGCTCATATCACTAAAAAATTCAAAATTTTGACTTAGGCTAAGTAAGAGACTTAGTAACTAGCTTAAAATATGCTAAAATTTCAAGAACTAACATGAATTACTTACCTTAATTCAAGCTTAAAGGTGACCGAATGGCTTAGCTCCCTTTTCTTTCTTTAAATTCGGCTAAGAAGAAACAAAAATGAGCACTTTGTTTTCTTCACCCTTTAGCTATTTTACTTATCTTTATTTTATATTATAAAACCATTTAGTTACTATAATACTAATATAAAATACATATATTTTTTTAATAATTTCAAAAGTGGGGAATTTGACATGCAAGTCCACATTTTTTTTAAACCGTGCATTATTTGACCGTTACAATTTAACCTATCACATTTTCAAAGTTTCACACGTAAGTCCTTTTTAATAATTTCACATCCAAATGACAAAATTAAGACATGATACTTTCACACATGATACTTCACATATAATAAACATAGAAAAGAGCATTTAAAAAATTTTGTGACTCGGTTTTGTGGTCCCGCAACCACTTTCCGACTAGGGTCAAATTAGGGCTGTCACAATTAATGATATTATTTAACATTAGATCTGGATGAAATAAAAATAAGGATTAGGGTTCTTACAAGCAAAATAATATCTTGATAGTTTTTAATACCCTAACCTAGGAAACAATCGATCAAGGCATTTTTGACCAGTTCTATTACAAGGTAGGTCTTAGTTCTTAGGCCTTTTTAATCGCTTACCACTTATTAGGGCTTCGATTGCAGTGACATCCTCTTCAACTTTGTAAGTGAAATTGAAAATCACTGTCGCTTCTTTAGATTGTTCTTTAGAGGTCAAACAATTGGTGCTTGAGGTTGTTGAGTATCCGATCACAAGTAAAGATTCTACTTTCAAAACAAGATTAGATTGCTTGCACTAACTTTTCTTGTGGTTGGGGGACCATTTAGAATCTTCGTATCATTTTTGATATCAAGGTTTTTTTTTTAAAAGGTATCACTAACAAGACTTGTTTCCTTTCACGACTATGAAAATATAAGGGAAATTCTTGATACAAAATTTCAATGCATTTTTAGGCAAATTTTGAATTGGAGGACATTATTAATAGTAGAAACGAAACAATAGTTCAGAACGATGGGATTTTGATAAGGTAAGAAAAAATTGGGAGAAGGGTGAGAAGTGAAATGAATGAAGTCATGTCTCTTTTATTTCCTAATCCTAAAAACAAGGTAAATTTAATGTAATTTTTTAAAAACTCTTATATAGTGTTTAAAGTAAAACTAATTTCTATTAAATTTTTATAATGTGACATACATATCAATTAACATTATATAACAGTTCATTTGTATATTCTTACTGAGATATCATATATATGGAATATATGAATATCATGTATACTTTTGAATAAATTGATATCATGTATATAAATGCTTTTTATAGAAATATCGTACATTCTTTTTAAGACAAATATATATCATATTTTTTAAGGGTGATAAACTTACACCGGTATAAAATTAAAGTAGTTTTTACACCCTTTTGCGATTTCTTATATGACTAATATTTTTATAGTCCAACCATTATATTTCATACTCCATTCATGTAGATAATTCATATCAAGTTTTGCATAAATTAAAAATTTCTAACTATTGGTTTTATTTTTAAAAAAATTTCTACTTATAAATATATATTAATATAGACAAGACTTTAGATTGATATGATAGAGATTTTAAAACGATTCAAAATTTTACATGCATGACATGTACAATTATATCAATAAATTCAATAGTTGGATTGTTAAAATATTAATTGTACAAAAAAATACGAAAGGGTTACATCTGTGTAAGTAGATCCCTTAACTCTTTTTTTAGTTATATATATCATATATATATAAATACACAATTTGGGATTTTTTTGTATAATATAAGGTGTCCTCATCTGTTTTTTTGTTTCAGTCTAATTCTATTTGGGCTAGAGATCATATTAAGGTAAAACCACGAAATAATTATTATTTTAACCACAACATTTATCGATAATTAGCTTATGTTTACAACAATATGCTAATGATGCATGCGTTACGTGCCACAACAATACTAAGATGACTGATTGTTGAAATTAGAAAATAATACAAAGTATAATTTTGTGCATGTCCATACTTCATGCTCAACCAATTGCTTTGTCTCTCTCTTTTTCAATTCAAAACCTATTCAGTCTTTGGTATTATTTGATAAATTTGAAAAAGTCTCAGTTTATTGTATATACTATCTTAATGTCCCACTTGATATTCCAATATATGTTGAAATAAGGTAGATTAACAATTATTTTGAAAGAGAGTAGGATGGGTCATATTTATATGTGTGAGAAGAGTTTTGTAAAAAAGATTCTTCTTTCTTGAATACGCTACTCTTTAATTCCTTTCTTTAGTTCAATGATATCTTTTTCTCTTTAAGCTGGAAGTTAAGGTTTTTGGTTTAATTAGTGGTCATTCTCTCTCTAGGTAAGTATTACAGCTTTTCATGTTAAGTTCTAAAAGAGTAAGTTTGTAAAGGGGTAAATGAACAGTAAGTTGTAATGTAACACCCCGAAATTTAGGGTTAGAAGTTTTAAGATTTGTATTTAAGGTTAGTGAGTAGGTTGAGCAATTGGGTTGATTTTTTATTTTTAATGTCAGAATGAACTTGCTAGTTCGGTGGTTGGATGTGTGTTAGTTTACCTCTAGGTTCTGGGTTCGAATCCTCATGTATGTTTGAGAAATTAATTTTATTTGAATTTTGTTTTTTAAGTTATATATATTTATGTTATTTATTTTATTTTATTTTTATTTTTGGAAAAAAAGAAGTTGTTTCTAAAATTCTTTTGCATGTTCTTTTTCCCCATTTTTTTTGTTTCCTCTTTTTCCACGTTCTTGTTATTCTTTTTGGTTCTTCCACCTTTCTCTCTTTCATTGTTGGTGAATTAATAACCATCGTATTTTTGTTCTCCAAACGAATTATGGGTTTTAGTATCGACATTGTTAGCTGATTGTCCTTGTGTGTTACGTTTGTTTGGGTGAGAAATTGGATAAGTTTTGTCTTTGGAATTAAAGGAAGAATTGCTTCAATTTCATTTACGTTGTTGGATTAAATTCTAATAGTTTTGTTGCGTGTATAATTAAGGTTTCCTAATGGTTTGGTGGAGTGAATCGAGCAGTTCTCGGTGCTTATTATCGCATTCTAAGGTGTGTGTTCTGAAACTGTTCAATTTCAGTATCGAATTGCTGTTGGATTCTATGGAATTCAACAACTTCTTGTATGTTCTTGAAACTATTGATTTTGGGTATTGGATTGCATGCTATTCTGTAAATTCTGGTATAGTTCTGAGTTACCAAGTGTTGGGTCATTTTGATGTCAAAACCACAATTTTTAGCCTGTTTGGTGTGGTTTCGTGACCACACAGGTGGCCATACAGGCGTGTGCCACACACGGGCAGTCCACGCGACCGTGTGAAATTGGGAATTAGGGATTTTGGGTGATTTTTGGTGCCACACGATCGTGTGGGTACGATTTGGGAATTTTGTTGATTTTCACACGGGTGTGTGAGATTTCCACCCTGCCGTGTCTACTCTACACTTAATTTTAGCACTTTTGGATAGTGAGTTACACGAGCTGCTCACACGGGTGTGTCCTTTCCACACGAGCATGTGTGGCCTTCACATGGGCATATAGACCCCCACACGGCCTGGGCACTTCCACATAGTCGTGTGGCCCTATTTCGCCAATTTTTGTACTGCATCTATTTTTGTTCTGATTACGGTTCTGTGTGTTCCAACCCTTGGCTAGCTTTTAGTAAGGGTGGTTAGAACTTTGTTTCAGCCTTGACTTGTGCGTTATTCGCAATCATAGCTCTAATTAAGCAATTCGATTGAGTGTTAATTGATGTTATGTTATATTTGATTCTGATTTTGGGCATTTGAATGTGTGCATTTTTTATTTCGTATTTTGTTTCTGTAAGTCTGTCTACGAATGGTGTGCATTTTGCATTTGCATTAAATTTTTTGGGTGGGATTGTGAAGAGAATGAAGACTAATTTTAATCTGGCAGTTTAACTACAACTTATCGCTACAGTAGTTTACCGCAATACATTGTACAGCATATATGCCAGCCTTGCTGCGTATTATTATCTGAGTGGCTTAGTCCACCTACATGGTGTGTAGGGTTGGATGGGCCTTTCGAGGTCCTATGTGGTGTGTTTGGTTGGATGAGCTTAAACAACTTTTTTGGGGTGTGATCGGGGGATGGAGAGGTGTTTTAACTGGACGGGTGGGTTTGTTTTAATTACTTGTTGCATTCATTCTGCATTCTGTCTGTCTGATTGCGAGACTAATTGTTTATAGATCAAGGTGTTTCAGTACTAATACGTTTGATTTATTTGTGAAGACTATTCGTATATCGGATTGCCATTGAGATTTTTTTTATTGTGACATTTTGGTGTTCGTTTTTATGTCGTTTTCGAACTCAAACTCAGCTCATGTAGCTCACCCCCTTAATTTATCCCTTGGCAGGTACCCTCGTTTTCTGTAGCTGGACTTGGCATGCCGGAGGTCTCGGAGTGATATGTTTTACATAGACTAATAAAATGAATTTTCAGAATTTTTAAATTTGTGAACTGTTCAGGACTATAAACATCTATAAAGAATGTGGTACAGACAAATTTTGGATTTTCGTAAATAGTTTTTTTTAAATTCTAGAAACTCAAAACTTTAATTTCGAATGCCTTCGACGTGACTTGAATTCTCTGTTTTGAATCCTCGAAGGGCTAAACGATTTAGTTCTATTTTTTTAACTTTGTTCGTATAAGATTTTAACAACTCGTTTGTAAAATTGTTTCAGATCACTTCGGTGATCAATGTAACCTCCGGGATTCGATCTAAACTTTTAAGACGGGTTTTGGGTCGATACATGTAAGCACAAAGGCTTTGCATAGGGGTTGTCAGTAATTGAGATGATAGTAATTTGTATGTAAATGAGTTTTAATTTGATATTCCTATGTTATTTTGAGCAGTTGTTGCTGCTACTTCGAGAATGATGTCTAAGTCTAGAACTTCAAACTACTACAGGTTAGTATTGGGTGAGTCTCTACTTTGACTCTTTTATGTGAATTTTTCAAATAAAAGCATATACATATATACATATGGGATGATGGGGTTTATAGTAATTGGTAAAAATATAAGTATAGTAAAGATGATGTAACACCTCTTACCCGTGCTCGAGGCCAGGATAGGATACAAGGCGTTACCGGACACACACACAATCATTCATGCAAAACTTGACTATAAAATTTTTCTTCAAAACAACTTCATTCATACATACACAATTTGTCCGTAATATGGGCCTACGAGGCCAAAAACAACCATTGGAGAAGATTCGAGACTAAATCGAGGACTTTAGAAAAGTTTGGGAAATTTTCCCTAATACAGAGTCACACGCCCGTGTGAGACAGGAGACACGCCCGCGTGCTCTTGGCACGCCTAAGGTCACACGGCCGTATCACACGCCCGTGTGGCCAGATCATGTGGTCAATAAAAATTAAATGATTTTTCATAAAAATGGTGCAAACTTCACATGGCCAAAGTACACGCCCATGTGGGTAGGCCGTGTCTCTCACACGGCCAAGACACACGCCCGTGTCTTAGCCTATGTGTTTACAACTGGGAATACTAATTTGCACAGTCTAGGTGCAAGGGACACACGGCCATTCAACACACTCGTGGGACAGACCGTGTGTCATACACGGTTTAGACACATGTCCGTGTGTCTACCCATGTAGACCATTTAAAGGCTATTTTCCAAGCCAATTGTCACCCTCAATCATTCATACACTCAAACATTTTTCATAGCATGCAATGTGACCTATTTAGACACTCAATGATTCAACATCATGGCACTCTCACATCTTCATAATGTCATCCTATTGCATATTTATTTAGTTATTCCATATAGAAGCATTCCACACCAATTTCATGCATAATCAAATTTTTTACCATAATTTCAAATTATACATTCATGACTATAGTCATCTTAAGCCATTTAGTCATCCATTATTCTTTAGCATCTAGTCCATACTTTATCATACATTCTCCAAGCTATAACATATCACATCATCAAGGCATTAACACATGCATGCATGAACAATTAGACATTACAACCCGATAATCAATTATGAGCCATATCACATGGCTATTACAAAATGAATCATCAACATCATAGGCCTTCGCAAATTGGCCAAATAGCATGACACATATCACAAAATAACCAAGTCTCTCATCCATGTCATACTCAAATAATAAATTCACTATACCCAATGTTCTTTTGATAGTGTGATTGAATGCTCCGACAACTTCTAATCCCCGAGCTAGCTTGGTGGAAGTACAAAGGATAGAAAAGAGAGGGGAGTAAGCATTTAAGCTTAGTAAGTCCACATGCAAATAATATGCAATTATAGTAAGCAATTAACATGCAAAGACATAATAACATATACATAAAGATTATTCATCATTTAAACCTTTTGACTTACTTATCATATGTACACATATACTTTCTCATCACAAAACATTCTTTATCAAGGCATTATTCATAGGTTTAGTGTACATACTTGTACTCATCGTAGTATATCTTATAACCATAACATGCCCTCATCGAGACTTTCATCATATCTATTGCATTACCCGTTGAACACTCAGAATATTATTAGATACGCGAAAAAATTGCACATAAGTGCCACATATGCATACGTAGCCAAAGCTACCTCATAACCTGAAACGCTCGCAATGGAGCTACTCACAGGCTTGCTCATAAAAGCTATTGGTCAAGGTGTAGCTACACGGGCTGCTCACACAAGCTGTCTGGTATCTGACCACTCAAGGATTACCTAGCCACCAGTAGGACACACAAGACCATTGCCCGAAACCTAATTACATGTATCGTATCCATAATGAACTCGGACTAACTCAAAGAGATCGGATGCTCGCATCTATAATGAACTCGGACCAACTCAACGAGCTCAGATGCCTCATACATATCACGAACCTGGACCAACTCAACGAGTTTGGATTTTTAAATTCCTAGTGACATGTCACTTGTATCCTAGACTATTCCTAATGTTCAAACGGATTTTCCTCACTTGCACAAGGCATACTTTGTCGTACTTGTTCGTGATGTCGTATGTAACGACCATAATATCATTTATGCTTCCATAACACCTAATAAGCATATAACTCATAATGACAAGAAAAAAATTATCACATAATATCAAAATATTAAAAACATGCTACAACACCACATTATTTGCATATGCACTTACCTCGGTACAAAATGATGGTAATCGAGCCTAATTGTCGTATACTTTATTCTTTCCTCGATCAAGACCCGGTTCACATTTTTCTTGAAATATAATGCTAAATTTAACTTGTTTATTAATCACATTATTCAAATCAATCCATAATTCATGCTTTGGTAAAATTACCTTTTACCCCTAACTTTTCACTTATTTACGATTTAGTCCTTTTAACTAAATTGAGTGCCCAAACGTTAAAATTTTTGAATGAAATTTTCACAAAATCATTCTGTATAATTGTAGACCATAAAAATATAATAAATTTTTTTTACTGTGTCGAATTTGTGGTCCCAAAACCACTGTTCCGACCAGGCCCTAATTTAGGATGTTACAGATGAGATATGTGTTGTGATGATATGTATAAAACTCTATTAAAAAGAATAATGATGTTAAGCATGTAGGTAAGGTATGATATACGAGATGTACGAACCAGTCAAAATGTGAACAAATCTAGGTAAGTGAATGCTAAGCAAGTGTCCCTCTGTGATTCCTCTGCTAAAACAGATATATTGCTAACCAGACTAACAAGTCATGATAGTCCTAGCAAATCTGAAGCTTCAACACAACAATACATTCAAAAAATTAGCCAAGGACTCACCACAAGCAATAAAAATATAAGCCTAAACTAAGTTCTAATATAACTAAAACCTTTAACATAACAAACTTAAAACTCAAATATATAGGTCTATACTCAATCTTTTCACCTAAAACTGATTTCGTACATCTTATAATTCACTTATGACTAATTTCCAACCTTTAAACTACAATAAAATACTCAATTTATGGTATCGACTTTTTCGACATATTTTATGGCTATTTTTTAAAAATTCATTAAAACTCAAGAAATATTAATTGAAACTTCAAAACAAGTTTAGAAACCTCTTAATTATGTCAAAAATAATTGAAAAACACTTTGAAATCACATTTTTATTCAAAATCCTGAAATCCACCATTAACGAGCTAATTTTCGATTTTTATTCAAAACATGCAATTTAATGGGTAAAAACTTAGTTTTAAAGACTAAATAATATTTAAAACTATGTAGGAGTTGAATCGTTACCTTAGATTGTAATATCTCGAATTAGGGCCTAATCGGAATAGTGGTTTCGTGACCACAAATTTGAGGTAGAAATAATTATTTTATAATTATTTTGAGGTTTATGATATGATTGCATAATTGTGTGAAGATTTCGTGAAGAATTTTTTGGCAAAACGAGTTTAATTTAAAATTAGGGACTAAATCGAATAAGTTGCAAAACTTGCATTCTAGAAGTTTTTAGTATGAAATTGCTTTGAAATATTAATTAGAAGGTCTTAAATAGCAATTTTACCAATTTTAAGTTCATGGGCAAAATTAGGACATGGAAGGAATTTTTGAAAGTTTAGTAAGGACGGGCATTTTGGTCATTTGGATATTAAATGAAATAAAATGGGAAAAATAACACAAAATGGTCATCTTCTTCATATGGTTGCTGCCGAATTTTACTCTCTCCATAGCTAGGGTTTCTTCAACTTTCAAGCTTCATAGTAAGTGATTCCAAGCCCCGTTTTTAATGATTTTTACGTTTTTGAGATCCCGGTAACTCGATAAAGCTTATGCTAGCAATAATTTAACCTAGGGTTTATATTTGGAAAAATACCCATAGGTGAAATTTGTGTATTTTGGTGTTTTATGATAGAATATGAGGTTTTAAATTATGTTAGACAACTTGTACTACTCGATTTTAAGCAAAAACGAGTAAAAGGGCTTAATCGGTAAAAATACCTAATAGTCATAAGTATATGTTAGAGTGAGAATTTGATGTTTCCATAGAAGAGAAAAGTGATCAGCATGTTATAAGACATAAGAATAAGGAATAAGGTTTAATCCCGAGCCTAGGGGCAAAAGTGTAAATATGCAAAAGTTTAGGGGTAAAATTGTAATTTTGCCAAAATTTGAATTAAGGATTAATTTGATAATGTGAGTATTAAATAAGCTAAATGTGCTATTTTAGATCAAGAAAGACATGGAATCGACCCCAATCGAGGAAAAGAAAAGATTGTGGACTAAATTGCAAAATCTTTGTATTTTGGTACCAAGGTAAGTTCATGTGTAAATAATGTAGCATAATTGTTATTTTTAAGTCATTGATGTTAATTATATGATATGCTGATTTTTATCATGAAATATATGCTTTGTGGTTAATTTCGAATAAAATGCAAATTATGTGAGCTACTTGTTAAATATAATTGTTACCGAGTATTGGTTTCGGTATTCTACGGAAGACAGCAAGGATATGTGTTCAAAGAAAATCCCGTTTGAACCTTAGGAATAGATTAGGATACAAGTGACATGTCACTAGGATGGTTGAGCATCTGAACTCGTTGAGTTGAGTCCGAGTTCACTTATGGATGCGAATGTCCGAACTCGTTGAGTTGAGTCCGAGTTCGTGAGATGTAACTAGGCATCCGAGCTCGTTGAGTTGAGTCCGAGTTCACTTATGGATGCGAACGCCCGAGCTCGTTGAGTTGAGTCCGAGTTCGCTTATGGGCGGGTTATATGGTAGCTTGGCTACATATGTGGCACTTATGTACAAACTTCCCATGTATCCGAATTATATTCCGATGTGTTCAACGGGTAAAGTTCTACTCAAATGGTGGAATACTCGAGATGAAAGAGACGTATTGGTAAGTGTTGTGAAATGGATACTTTGGACAGGTATGTACTTAACCCTCGGGTTGAGTATTGATACAACAACGATAAGGTAATAAGATGATGAAAAATGATTAGAAATGTGATATATGTTTTGGTGATACCATGCTAATGTTGGTTGGTATGATTGCTTTGTTATGTTACTTATTATTTGCATATGAACTTACTAAGCATTTATGCTTACTCCCTCCTTCTTATTCATTGTAGTTTTGGACAAGCCAGCTCAGGAGTTGGGATAGGTCGAAGGCTCGATCACACTATCTGAAGGACTTTTTGGTAAATGGCTTGTAAATTTAAGTATGGCATGTATAGCAATATACCTATTTGGTGTAAATGATCTTATAATATGGAGATGGATTGGTTGAGAAAATGTTTGATAATGATAAGCCATGAAAATGGTTAGTTTAGATTATGTTTGATGTCATGGAAGGTTAACAGGATACCTAGTTCATAAAAACTCATAAAAGGGATGAAATTTGCCATAAACAGAACATTGCAGCAACACTGATGTGAGTTTGAAAATTTACTAAAAATCATAGAAATCGAATTAGTGATGTATTAAATATTAAATTGAATCTTATTATGTCTAGTTTCACATAAAACAAACTAAAAAGGTAAAGGAAGTATATGTTAGAAGATATTTGAATTTTAGTGAAACAGGGCGAGAGTGATTTCTGGATCCCCTATTCCAACTTTCGAAATTTACCATAAATTGTACAGATATAATTAGGTGTTTTATTTTATATTATCAGAATCCTTTTTGAGTCTAGTTTCAGGAGAAACAAACCTCATAATCATATGAATTTTTTACAGAGAGGAATGTGGTTCATAGTAAACAGAGGTCAGTCCAGTCAAGTCCTGAAACAGGGTTAACTTTAACTAATAAACTATACTAATTGGCCAAACCAAAAATTCTGGAAAAAAATTAGTAAATAGGTATATGAGTCTATATTCAGATAAAATTTACGGATCTTGATTTCGAGTTTCGTAACTCGAGATATGATTTTTCTTGTGACTGTGACACAAGTAGCTAGAAAGCTGTGAATGTAGAAACAAATGATCCAAAGTTCTCAAAATGTTAAATTAAGTTTAGTAACACCTCATACTCGACTCCGGCGAAGGTCTCGGGTAAGGGGGTGTTACATTTAGTGGTATCAGAGCAGCTCGAACTACGTGTTGTATGTACGGATTTTGCTATACATGCCATATGTATAAATTGTGATAGTGTGACGACTTCTGGCCTTTTTAAATGATTTTTTTTATATAGTAAATGGATCCCGATCCAGCTGTGGCAGATGAAGTAGAGAGTAATGCGCCAGCTCCGCTGAAGGAGCAACACCGACCGAAAATCCACCTCCTATCGTTGGTCGGGGAGAGGAGAAAGGGATCGGGAAGCCTTTCTCCAAATGATGAGTGCATGGTACATTGAGTTCGTTCGTACGAACCCAAATGTACGACCTCCCCCACCTCCCCCAACTCCTCAACCTGTACCCCCGATGCCTCAGGGTGTGGATATGATAAAATTTCACGTAACTCCAGTGAGACACTGTCGTAAACAAGGGGCCAAGAATTTAGGGCAAATATTGATAATGATGCCGAGAAAGCGAGTTCTCGCTTGAAAATTCTATCCGGGTATTTGATGAATTATCTTGTACACCTGAAGAATGTTTGAAATGTGCTATATCTTTGTTGAGGGATTCAGCCTATAATTGGTGGAAGACTTTGATTTCAGTGGTATCGAAAGAGAGAGTAACTCGGGAATTCTTTCAAGAAGAGTTTGGAAGAAATATATTAGTGAAAGATTTATTGATCGAAGCGTAAAGAATTTCTTGAGTGAAGCAAGGTAATATGATTCATGAGAATATAAAAGAGAGTTTGTTCGATTAAGTAAGTATGCCAGAGAGTATGTTTCTACAGAGGCCAAGATGTGTCGACGATTTGAAGACGGGCTCAACGAAGACATCAAGGTATTTGTTGGAATTCTTGAATTAAAAGAAATGGTAGTAATCTTGGTTGATCGAGCTTTGCAAGGTGAAGAACTACTTAAAGAGAAGAAAAGGTAGAGGTGAGACTAGAAATTGGAAGAAAAGACCGACGAGCGCTTCATTTTCACAAAGAACCCGGAAAGTCAAGAAATATGAATCCTCGCTCCCAAGTTTCACTGGGCTATCATATGGGACTTATAAGAAGCAAAATGTGGGTCATAAGTCCCAAACTACTTCAGCAACAAAGTGTAGGAACTCGAGATTTGTTAAACCCGAATGCCGCGTGTGGTAGAAATCATTTTGGTCCGTGCAGAGCAAATGAATTTTTTCGATGTGGTTCTCCTGGATCATTTTATTAGAGACGACCAGAGAGAGAGTGAAAAAGAAAAAATTTCGAATACAAAAACAAGTGGTGCGGATTCGAGAGGAAGATATCCAAGAAAAGCTGGGAGTGAAGCAAGCAGTAAGAATATAGTCAGATATGCAGCAGTTAGACCTGAAGGAAGGGCTCCGGCTAGAACTTATGCTATTAAAGCGCGTGAAGATGCTTCCTCACCCGATGTGATTACCGGTACATTTTCTCTCTATAATGTTAATGTTATTGCTTTGATTGATCCCGGTTCTACTCATTCATATGTATGCATGAAATTGATGTCTAGTATGAATATACCTGTTGAGAACACAGAATTTATGATTAGAGTGCCGAATCCATTAGGCAAATGTGTGATAGTTGATAAAGTATGCAAGAAATGTCCTTTAATGATTCGGGGTCATTACTTTCCGGCCGACTTGATGTTGTTGCCGTTTGATGAGTTTGATGTTATTTTGGGTATGGATTGGTTGACATTGCATGATGCTATAATAAATTGCAAAGAAAAGGTTATAGAATTAAAGTGTGAAAATGGTAAAACTCTGCGGGTTGAATCAGATAAATCAGAGGCATTACCTAGTATGATTTCTTCAATGTCGGCTCAAAGATATTTGAGAAAGGGTTATGAAGCTTATTTGGCGTATGTAATTAATACAAAAGAAGTTGAAAAGAAATTTGAATCGATCTTTGGTTGTGTGTGAATTTGCGGACGTATTTCCAGAAGAATTACCGGGTTTGCCTCCAGTCAGGGAAGTAGAATTTGGTATTGATTTGATATAGGGAACAACTCCGATCTCGATTGCTTTGAATAGAATGGCACCAGCAGAGTTGAAAGAATTAAAGTCGCAATTGCAAGAGTTGACTAATAAAGGCTTTGTGAGACCGAGTTTTTCACCTTGGGGTGCTCCCGTGTTATTTGTGAAAAAGAAGGATGGTTCTATGAGGTTGTGTGTTGATTATCGGCAGTTAAACAAGGTGACAATCAAGAACAAGTATCCGTTGCCAAGAATTGATGATTTGTTTGATCAGCTAAAAGGAGCGACATGGTTTTCAAAGATTGACTTGAGATCTGGGTATTACCAACTGCGGGTAAAAGAGTCGGATGTGCCTAAAACTGCTTTTAGAACAAGGTATGGTCATTATGAATTTTTAGTTATGCCATTCGGGTTGACAAATGCTCCTGCTGTGTTTATGGATTTAATGAATCGCATATTTCGGCCATACTTGGACAAATTTGTTGTGGTGTTTATAGATGATATTTTATTTTATTCAAAAGATGAGACAGAGCATGTTGAACATTTGAGGATAGTTTTGCAAACTTTGAGAAATAAGCAGCTGTATGCTAAGTTTAGTAAAAGTGAATTTTGGCTCCGGGAAGTTGGATTTTTGGGTCATATTGTTTCAGGTGATGGTATACGGGTTGATCCTAGTAAAATTTCAGCCATTGTTGATTGGAAACCACCGAAAAACGTAACCAAAGTTAGAAGTTTCTTGGGGCTAGCTGGGTATTATCGGCGGTTTGTAAATGGATTTTCTATAATTGCTGCTCCTATAACTAGACTACTCCGAAAGAATGTTAAATTTGAATGGACGGAGGAATGTCAATAGAGTTTTGAAGAATTGAAAAAGTTATTAACAGAGGCACCAAGTGTTAGTACACAATTTAATCGTAAAGAATTTGTGGTGTATAGTGATGCTTCTCTAAACGGTTTGGGATGTGTACTCATGCAAGAAGGAAAAGTGGTGGCTTATGCTTCGAGGCAGTTAAAACTTCATGAGAGGAATTATCCTACTCACGATTTGGAATTGGCTGCGGTGGTGTTTGCTTTGAAAACTTAGCGACATTATTTGTATGGTGAAAAGTGCCGGGTATATACCGACCACAAAAGTCTTAAGTATTTGATGTCACAAAAAGACTTGAATTTGAGACAGCGAAGATGGTTGGAGTTATTGAAAGATTACGAGCTTGTTATTGATTATCATCCGAGAAAAGCGAATGTGGTTGCTGATGCTTTAAGCAGAAAGTTGTTGTTTGCTTTGAGAGTTATGAACACTCAATTGAAAATGTCAGATGATGGTTCGATTTTAACAGAGTTAAGAACAAAACCGATGTTTTTACAAGAGATTTCTGAAGCTCAAAAAGATGATCAAGATTTACAAGCCAAGAGAAAGCAGTGTGAGGTTGATACAGAGTCAGATTTCAGAATCGGTTCTGATGGGTGCTTAATGTTTAAAGATCGGATTTGTGTACCGAAGAATGAGGAATTGATTCAAAAGATCCTACAGGAAGCACATAGTAGTTGTTTTTCGATTCATCCGGGTAGTACGAAAATGTATAATGACTTGAAGAAAATGTATTGATGGAATGGAATGAAAAAGGATATATCAGAGTTTGTGTCCAAATGCTTAATTTGTCAACAGGTGAAAGCTGAACACCAAGTGCCTTCGGGATTACTTCAGCCTATTATGGTTCCTGAATGGAAATGGGATCGGATTACTATGGATTTTGTTTTAGGGTTGCCATTGACTCCAGGAAAGAAAGATGCCGTCTGGCAAATTAACTAAGTCGGCTCATTTTATTCCGGTACGTACAGATTATTCTCTTAACAAGTTGGCTGAACTGTATGTTAGAGAAATTGTTAGACTACATGGAATACCATTGTCGATTATTTCAGATAGAGATCCAAGGTTTACCTCGCGATTTTGGCAAAAGTTGCAAGACGCGTTAGGTACAAAGTTAAATTTCAGTACTGCTTTTCATCCACAAACTGATGGGCAATCAGAGAGAATAATTCAGATTCTTGAAGATATACTCAGATGTTGTGTATTGGAATTTTAAGGAAGTTGGGAAAGATATTTACCGTTGGTGGAATTTGCTTACAATAATAGTTATCAGACGAGCTTAAAGATGACACCTTATGAAGTATTGTATGGTCGTAAATGTCGAACGCCATTGTATTGGACTGAACTCAAGGAAAATCAGATTTATGGAGTTGATCTAATAAAAGAAACTGAAGAAAAAGTGAAGGTAATTCGAGATTGTTTGAAAGTTACTTTAGATAGACAGAAATCTTATGCAGATTTAAAACGAAAAGACATTGAATTTCAAGTTGGTGATAAAGTAATTTTAAAGGTGTCTCCGTGGAAGAAAGTTCTCAGATTTGGACGGAAGGGCAAATTAAGTCCGCGTTTTATCGGGCCGTATGAAATAATTGAAAAAGTTGGACCGGTAGCATATCGGCTAGCATTACCACCTGAATTAGAGAAGATTCATGATGTGTTCCACGTATCTATGTTACGCCGGTATCGTTCGGATCCTTCACATGTAGTTTCACCGACAGAAATTGAACTACAACTAGATATGACCTATGAAGAAGAACCGATTAAGATTTTAGCTCGAGAGGTCAAACAACTAAGGAATAAAAATATTGCACTTGTGAAGGTGTTATGGAAAAAGCATGGAGTAGAAGAAGCTACATGGGAATCCGAAGAAACTATGAGAAATCAATACCCACATCTGTTTACCAGTAAGATTTTCGAGGACGAAAATCCTTAAAGGGGGGGAGAGTTGTAATATCCCGAATTAAGGCCTAATCGGAATAGTGGTTTTGTGACCACAAATTCGAGATAGAAATAATTATTTTATAATTATTTTGAGGTTTATGATATGATTGCATAATTGTGTGAAGATTTCGTGAAGAAATTTTTGGCATAACGAGTTTAATTTAAAATTAGGGACTAAATCGAATAAGTTGCAAAACTTGCATTCTAGAAGTTTTTAGTATGAAATTGCTTTGAAATATTAATTAGGAGGTCTTAAATAGCAATTTTACCAATTTTAAGTTCATGGTTAAAATTAGGACATGGAAGGAATTTTTGAAAGTTTAGTAAGGAGGGGCATTTTGGTCATTTGGATATTAAATGAAATAAAATGGGAAAAATAACACAAAATGGTCATCTTCTTCATATGGTTGCTGCCGAATTTTACTCTCTCCATAGCTAGGGTTTCTTCAACTTTCAAGCTTCATAGTAAGTGATTCCAAGCCCCGTTTTTAATGATTTTTACGTTTTTAAGATCCCGGTAACTCGATAAAGCTTATGCTAGCAATAATTTAACCTAGGGTTTATATTTGGAAAAATACCCATAGGTGAAATTTGTGTATTTTGGTGTTTTATGATAGAATATGAGGATTTAAATTATGTTAGACAACTTGTACTACTCGATTTTAAGCAAAAACGAGTAAAAGGGCTTAATCGGTAAAAATACCTAATAGTCATAAGTATATGTTAGAGTGAGAATTTGATGTTGCCATAGACACGAAAAGTGATCAGCATGTTATAAACATAAGAATAAGGAATAAGGTTTAATCCCGAGCCTAGGGGCAAAAGTGTAAATATGCAAAAGTTTAGGGGTAAAATTGTAATTTTGCAAAAATTTGAATTAAGGTTTAATTTGATAATGTGAGTATTAAATAAGCTAAATGTGCTATTTTAGATCAAGAAAGACGTGGAATCGACCCCAATCGAGGAAAAGAAAAGATTATGGACTAAATTGCAAAATCTTTGTATTTTGGTACCAAGGTAAGTTCATGTGTAAATAATGTAGCATAATTGTTATTTTTAAGTCATTGATGTTAATTATATGATATGCTGATTTTTATCATGAAATATATGCTTTGTGGTTAATTTCGAATAAAATGCAAATTATGTGAGCTACTTATTAAATATAATTGTTACCGAGTATTGGTTTCGGTATTCTACGGAAGACGGCAAGGATATGTGTTCGAAGAAAATCCCGTTTGAACCTTAGGAATAGATTAGGATACAAGTGACATGTCACTAGGATGGTTGAGCATCTGAACTCATTGAGTTGAGTCCGAGTTCACTTATGGATGTGAATGTCCGAACTCATTGAGTTGAGTCCGAGTTCGTGAGGTGTAACTAGGCATCTGAGCTCGTTGAGTTGAGTCTGAGTTCACTTATGGATGCGAACGCCCGAGCTCATTGAGTTGAGTCCGAGTTCGCTTATGGGCGGGTTACATGGTAGCTTGGCTACATATGTGGCACTTATGTACAAACTTCCCATGTATCCGAATTATATTCCGATGTGCTCAACGGGTAAAGTTCTACTCAAATGGTGGAATACTCGAGATGAAAAGAGACGTATTGGTAAGTGTTGTGAAATGGATACTTTGGACAGGTATGTACTTAACCCTCGGGTTGAGTGTTGATACAACAACGATAAGGTAATAAGATGATGAAAAATGATTAGAAATGTGATATATGTTTTGGTGATACCATGCTAATGTTGGTTGGTATGATTGCTTTGTTATGTTACTTATTATTTGCATATGAACTTACTAAGCATTTATACTTACTCCCTCCTTCTTATTCATTGTAGTTTTGGACAAGCCAGCTCAGGAGTTGGGATAGGTCGAAGGCTCGATCACACTATCTGAAGGACTTTTTGGTAAATGGCTTGTAAATTTAAGTATGGCATGTATAGCAATATACCTATTTGGTGTAAATGATCTTATAATATGGAGATGGATTGGTTGAGAAAATGTTTGATAATGATAAGCCATGGAAATGGTTAGTTTAGATTATGTTTGATGTCATGGAAGGTTAACAGGATACCTAGTTCATGAAAACTCATAAAAGGGATGAAATTTGCCATAAACAGAACATTGCAGCAACACTGATGTGAGTTTTAAAATTTACTAAAAATCATAGAAATCGAATTAGGTGATTGATTAAATATTAAATTGAAGCTTATTATGTCTTGTTTCACATAAAACAATCTAAAAAGGTAAAGGAAGTATATGTTAGAAGATATTTGAATTTTAGTGAAACAGGGCCAGAGTGATTTCTGGATCCCCTGTTCCAACTTTAGAAATTCACCATAAATTGTACAGATATAATTAGGTGTTGTATTTTAGATTCTCAGAATCCTTATTGAGTCTAGTTTCAGGAGAACCAAACCTCATAGTCATATGAATTTTGTACAGAGAGAAATGTGGTTCGTAGTAAACAGAGGTCAGTCCAGTCAAGTCCTGAAACAGGGGTAAATTTAACTAATAAACTGTACTAATTGGCCAAACCAAAAATTCTGGAAAAAAATTAGTAAATAGGTATATGAGTCTAGATTCAGGGAAAATTTACGGATCTTGATTTCGATTTTCGTAACTCGAGATATGATTTTTCTTGTGACTGTGACGCAAGTAGCTAGAAAGCTGTGAATGTAGAAACAAATTATCCAAAGTTCTCAAAATGTTAAATTAAGTTTAGTAACACCTCATACTCGACTCCGGCGAAGGTCTCGAGTAAGGGGGCGTTACATAGATGATGAAAAATAGAGCATTTGACCAAAAACCCGAAAAACTCACAAGCTTGACAATGGAGGAATTTATGGTGTTTTTGGGTGTTCTTGAAATTTTATGGAGGTTTAAGGCTTGGGTGTTAATCAAATGGGAGAGCAAGGAAGAACAAGGGACGACACAAGAATGGGGGGAAGAAAAACTAATGTGAAAATAAAACTAGATAGGGAAAGATGTAAGGTGAATTTTAAATTTTGGTTAAATTGCCTCTTAAAAACTCTAAATTTTGACTCTTTTACAAATCAGTATTATTTTTAAAATTAGCGGTATTTAAAATTTATTTTTAGAAATTTATTTATTTTTTAAAAAACCATAGTAAAAAACATCTACAGTGTACCATGTCACAAAATTCCAAACACTTTAAAGCTAAAATGTTACATTCTCGCACTGTTGGAACTTGTTCAATCTTCGATTCCGGTACCTGGGTATCTAAAATGTATGCCAAATAAGCTTTAGCACCCTTCCGGATAAATTTCTGAGCAATAACAGTAGATACAATACTGGCGATGTAATCACATCTATTAGATTAAACACTAATCAATTCGTTGCTCTAACGTTTCAAGACAATTCGCTTCTGTTTGCAATTGACAATTGCATCATGAACTGTTAACCAATCCATACCCAAAATGACATCAAATTCGTTGAATGGCAATAACATCAGGTCAACAGGAAATTCGTAGCCCTAAATTTTAGTGGACAACTCTTACATGCTTTATTAAAACTAACACTCTGACCTATTGAATTTGACACATTAATATCAAATTCTGTCGACTCTACTAGCAAACTTTTTCTATTACTAATGTAGTGCATATATAAGAATGTGTTAACCCAAGGTCAATTAATGCATAAACAGTAACATCAAAAAGATAAAATGTACCGGCAATAACATCAGGTACCATAGTTTTCTTTCTAGCTCGTATTGCGTAAGCTTTAGCCGGTGCATGACCTTCAGATCCAATAGTTACATCATGTGTCTTGTTATGGCTAGCTCCAGAATTTTTTTCAAGTCTCAATTTCTTTCCCCTCTATGAAACTATCATTGGTCTGGTAATCTACTTTGAACCTATCTCGGCTTTATTCAAACAATCCCTCAGATAATGCTAAAATGAACCACATTAGAAACATGATCCCTTTTATAATCTACATTCTCCAAAGTGATTTTTGCCACAATGCTCGCAGATGGGTTTGCCTACGTTCCGAACACTATTGGCACTTGATACTAACGTAGCTTGAGTCTTCGGGTAATTTTGTCTAGACATACATTTTCTCGAATTTCCTATAGTAGTAAGAGACTAGTTTCTGAAATCCCTCGTTCTTTTAGACTGAGGAATTGAAAAATTTTTGGAAATGCTAGGTCTCCTAATGTCCTCACTTTTACCCTTAGTACATTTATTGTCATTCCAAATTTCTTTCATTTTCTGGTCAAGTTCGAATAATACCACAAACTCTTTTATTTCTAGTGCACCCTGTAATGACCCTATAGTCAGAAGTGTCAGAAAGTGCATTCCCAGGACTCTGTTCCCATAAATTAGACTCGTAAATATTTATTATAAATATTTATGAAGCTAGCTGTGTAATTAATTAGGTCCCGGTTAAGCGATTTTACTTGAATTAAGAGTTATTAGAGTATAAGGACTAAATTGCATAAGTATTATAAGTATAATTATAGATTAAAATTATTAGAGAGACTAAAATGGTAAATATATATTTACCTTGTTGTGGTGGATTACACTAATGGTATATATATGAACTTATTATGTTTATATTATATTGGTTAATAAATAAAAGTTAAAAATATGTATATGTATTATAATAATATTATTGTATAATAAAACGAAAAAGAAAAGAAAATGGAATAAAAGAATAATAAAACTAGTAGTGGCATACAAATTAAGAAACAAAAGAAAGAAAAAAAAAAGAAAGAAAAAGAAAAGAAAGGGAGAAAGGAAGTCACGCACGATTTAGGGACTTCTAAGGTTCAAACTTCAATTGGCTAGTCAATTTAGTCCCTTTTCTTGTAATTTTTATATTTTTGAAATCCTGGTACCTAGGGCTACCCAACCCATGTTGTAATTTTAGCACTGATTAAGATTTTAAATGTTGTTATTATTAAGTAGTTTTAGTATTAGAGATTAAATTGATAGATTTTTAAGCTAGAAATGAAAAAGGATTAAATTGTAAAACAAATTGTAAATTTTGAGTAATAGGGACTAAATTGTGAAAAATTCAAAATTTAGGGGTTTAATTGAAAATAAGGAGTTAAATTTATTTTCAAGTGAAATTTGTATGAAAATATAGAATTAAATGTGAAGAATAAAAAATAGTCTTAGTTTAGGGATTAAATTGGAATTTAAGCAAAAATTGAGTAAAAATATTCAACATGAAATTAAATTGTGTTGTATTGATATATTTTAATTGTTTTAATTCCGTAGCTAACGTCGTATCAGAATCCTTGACTAAAAAGGGGAAGGATAAAATCGACGTCAAATAGCTCGAAATCTATAGTTTGTATTTATATAATCCGAATCTAGTTATTAATTGTTATATTTTGATTTAATGCATATGGTAAGTGGTTGAGGTGAGTATTTTGGCACTTTGATATTTAATTGAAATTTTAGTTGATTGAAATGGATTGAATTGGTATATATATTATGAATGTATTGATTATTTGAATTGAAATAAATATATGTGTAAATGTGATAATGTGCAATTATGATAATTGGATATTGATTGTATTTAGAAAGTGAATTGGAACCCTATTAACTGTATCGGGCTGAGTCGGATATAGAGGGCATGCAATAAGATAGGAAGAGTTCAAAGATTTCTTTGACTTCGAGTCGATGAAACACTGGGTGTCAATTTATATAGCGTTGGGCGCAGTTACTACTTTGGATTTATCCGATGAGGCACTGGGTGTCAAACTGGTGTGTTGGTTGGATTCGTGTATCCGTCCGAGTCCAAGTTGTGTTAATAGGGGTAATCAAATAATAAAGTTTTGTTATCGATATTGAATGATATTGTAGGTGAATTGAAAATGAGATATGTTGTGATTAAATAAAATACATGAGTTATGTACTCATGAATTGAATATTAAATGGATAATACCATTGTATAAACAAATGTGGTTTGATATGTGAAAAGCTATTTATATAGCAAGTGTGAGAATTAGGACATTTGTTAAACAAATGAAATATGATAGCATGTGTAAATTGAATATAGTATGAAATGATATTCTTTTATATATAATTCAAAAGGTTGGCATATGGTAGTTGTGATCTTAGACATTAATGTGTGTTTATAATTCAATTGTGTATTTTGTATTCTCTTATCTTTAAATGTTCGGATTATAGAAATATCACTGAGTTTTGCTTAGCGTACAATTTTATTTTTCCCATACGCAGGTTAGGTACTTCTCTTTTGATCGCTGATTTGGCATCCAACAACAATCCCGATCTCAAATGTGGTGATATTTATCTTTTTGTGTTGGGATGTACCTAGTATGTCTAGTTGATAGTTATTTTGTGGATGGGTTGTAATGAAGTTATAAGTGTAATGTTGGTTTGAGTATATAAATGTATGTTTGTGTTTGAAGCCATAATTTAGCATGTTGTTTTGAACCAATACTTGTTATGTGTATGTGAATATAAGTTGATGTTTTAGGAAGATATGAGCTAGGCCAAATTGATGGATTTTGGCATATTTAAAATTTTGATTTGAGTGATGCATTAATGATATGTTTTGATGATATAAATGTGGTACCAATGAGGGTACATTGGTTAGGCACCTAGAATGATTGTTTTGGAATGTTTTGAGTGTGTTTGATTGTGTTTTAAATAGATTAAACGAATGGTTTTTGAGTAACTTAATGCCCAAGCAAGTAGGAAATGGTAAACTTGTGGTTTAAGGCACATTTTAGGTCCACATGGCCAGACACACGGGCGTGTGAGACACACGGCTAGCACACGGGCATGCAAGGCCATTTCAAGGGTTACACGACCTGGCACACGAGCGTGTGGCTTGGTCGTGTGACTCAAGTCAATGAATTACACGGGTAAATACATAAGCTAGGACATGACCGTGTGTCCCTACTTTAAATGCCCAGACGGCCAGACACACTAGTGTGTGACCCCTGCAGTTAATATTTTTCTAACTTTTTTATAAAATTTTCAAATATTTCTAATTTAGTCCCAAATCGTTTCTAAAGTGATTTTTAGGTCTCGAAGGCTTGAAAAAGGGACGTTATGCATGTTAATGATGAATTATACTATGATTTCTGAAATGTTTTGAAATAAATTATTTATATTATGGTTACTCGGTAATGCTCTAAAACCCTACTCCAACGATGGATACAGGTAAGGGGTGTTACACACCCACCATCATTCGTATGTCTTCGTTTAAGCCCCACTTGAATCGAATACACATATCAACCTCTGAAGGTATGAATTCTCGAGCATATTTACTCAGGCATATGAATTTACATTCATATTCAACAAATGACATATTTCCCTATTTCAAATCTATAAATTATCGTTTGTTTTTCTTATATACATTTTATTGATATATTTCTTCTTAAATTCGGTCTGGAAGAAATCCTATGTTACTCTGTTTCTCGGGACAACAGATGTCAAGGTAATCCATCACTGGTATATTTATTCTTTCAACAGAGATATAACATATTTTAGACTATCTTTGAGAGAACAAGCTAATCCATCAAGAACTTGCTGAGTACTTTCTAGCCAATATTCAGCTTTTGATAGATCATCATTATATAAACCTTGGAATTCTTCTCCCTCACACTTGCGAATCTTATCTATCGGGGGTCGATTAACAGTTACCAGACTTGAACTTTGAGGATGACAAGGTGCCGAGGAAGGCATAGAGGGGGCAGTGGTTGTGGAGCCGTAGGGTTAACTCGCACAAATTGAACATACCATTAATTCATCATTTGGAAAAAGGCACCACGATCCTTACTTCCAAGTATCTGAGATTGTTTATCTATATTCCTTTTTCAGAAGCCAGAACATTACTGTCTACCTCATCAAGTACGAAATGATTAGACTTGGCCGACATTATATATCTATATGAAAAACAAAGTCAAATTAGATCAGAAAGCATCACACTATCACAGGTTATAATAACATGAATTTTTAGACTCAATATACGCTATGTTCAGTCCTAGAATCAACTAAATCGTAGCTTTGATACCACTAAATGTAACACCCTCATCCGTCTCCATCGTCAGAATCGGGTTACAGGATGTTACAGTATAAAACAAAACAGTTATAAATAATTAACAGTAAAAAATTAATTATTTTAATCAATTCAATCATTAAATACCATTTAAAACTTTTCCCAAGTCTTATATGAGCTTACGTGAGCTCTAAAGTGGACCTGAGAATAAAAAAGGATTAAATTGCAACATTTTCAAAAGCTAAATGCAATCGTGTAAAACATAGGTCAAAGGGTCATGTAACTTTTTGAAGCTGTGTGGATCAAATTGTAAAAATTCATCAAAAGTCACACAGTTGTGTGTTTGGGCCGTGTAACAAACTAAGATTGTGTGAAATTTAAATGACCAAATCTACAGTACACACACGAGAGTATGACCAGCTTGTGTGGCAATTGAGAATCATGTAGTACAAATGCTTCCTAATTTCCAATGAGCACACGATTGTGTCACTTGCCCGTGTGTGACACACAGCCGCATGTTAGCCTGTGTGGTACAAAAATAATCTATTTGATGCTTGTTTCAAAACCAACTCTTAAAATTGACCTCAAAAATGCATTTTTTTGCCATTAAGAACCTATCTAAAACATGTCAATACCATGCCAAAATACACCATACAACATTTCCCTAAACATCTAATCAATATGCCACAAAAGCTTTAAGAATACATCAATGATAACTTTTCGAACCTTTAATAGCTTCGCAAAATAGTCCTCAGGCTAGCTAAATCAAGCTCTCGGGATTTCATAAATATAAAAATTACAAGAAAATAACTAAATCAAGCTTATCAATCAAGGACTTGAAGTTTAAAACCCTAGGATTGATTCTCCCTCTTGCAAAAATGGTGTTTTAGTGAATGGAGAAGATGAGAAAATGTTTCTCTTTCTTTTCATGTTTTGTTATATTTTATTACTTTAATTATTAATTTATAGCATAATTTTATAAGCTTAATAAGCTACCAACCGTCCACTCACAATCCAAAAACGATCTAATTGATATTTAGACCTTAATTTAATTACCAAATAAGCTCTTAAGCTAATAAAAGTCTATAGCGATTGACTTTTACCACTTTTACAATCTACTCATTCTACCTTACTAATTATTCAATAAAATTATCGGAGCAAAACTCAATGTATTACTATAATAGACTCATAAATATTAAGTAATAATATTTACTGACTCGATAATCGAAAAAGGGTATTCCGAAACTATCATTTTTAACACCATTGAAAAAGAGTTGTTACACAGAGAAAAACCTATTTAAAAATAGAATAGAAAAAGTACACTATCAATGTACTAAATACTAACCCAATAAAAAACCACCCTCATATATTTTTTAAATTTATTAAAGTAAAAAAAAAAAATAAATAGATACATGCATAAATAAATTATAATATTTCTTACTGTTTTTAAAATATAAAAAATAAGTAATTTTATAATAAAAAAGAGTTATAAATATTATTATTCAAAAGAGAACACTTAATTTACTTTTTAATAAATAGCAAGACAATAAAATACCTTCCTTTGGAATTGGGAACATGTATATATATATATATATATATATATATATATATATATATATATAATGTTAAGCATTCAGTACAAAATAAGTGCAAATGTACAAAAAACCATTGCATTAGACGTATAGGAAACAACGAATACTCCTAAATTGATTAAAAAAAAGGAATTAATTAATTTATTATTGAGATATATTTGTAAGTATAGTTAAATTTATATTTTGAATATAAACATACCCTTGGAAAGTAAATATTAAAAATAATGAAAATGTGAATGTCCATTTGATATGTAAATGTGTTTATAATTTTAAAAAGTTTAATGCAATGGCAGATGAAAATCAGATTAACTTATTCAGAAACATATGATATGAAATAAAATAAATAAGGAAATTATAAAAATTTAAAAGTAGCTGAACACCTTGAAAGAATAACAGAAATAAAAAATTTATTTTGGGATTAGAATTAAATTGTATATTTTTATAATAATAGAAATACAATTTTATTATTTTAATAACTTATATTTTTATAATTTTAAAGGATTAAATTAAATTTTTATTATTTTAATTAAAAAAGTATAATTTTTTATTACTAATTTAAAATTTTATAAACTATAAAGTGTATAAATAAAACATGATGACCTCCTAGATCTCCATTTCGCTCCGCCACAACGCAACAAGAAATAGAGATTAAGGAAAAATTGAGATATAACTAGTGTGATGGAAATACAGATCTGAAAGAGTTTTCATTAACTTTATACAATAAAAGTGTGGTGGACAACAAAGCTGAAGAATATCAATTATAAAATGGATCGTGAGATGTGTAGCATTTTAATAGAGTAAGGGAAGAAGCAATCAATTGATTGCGTGTATGAAATTTTCAATAAAGTTAATTAATGTGTGGGAGAAAAAGTAATTTTCATGAAAAAGATACCATTTAGAAAAGTTGATTGTATTAAAATTATAATTTCTGATGACTACCATTATTAATGGAAATTTTAAGAAAATATAATGGAAACCTTTTTTTTAAGCTATGATTAATAGTAATTTAAATTTTAAATTTTCTAAAAATGCAACATTATCTTACTATACTCTATATATGTATATATATATATATATTAGATGTTATTACAAGTTAATTCATGATTGATAATAATATTATAATAAACAAATGTAATGTATTTAGTATTTGAATAAATTATACAAATAGTTATCTAATTATAATTTTTTTTAGGCACTCAAAATAAAAAAATTGTAATTTAAGCATCTATGTTACATGATAGAAAGAAGAAGAGGTAGAAGGATTTTTATTATATTTAATATTAATATAAAATTTAAATTTAGTATTATATATTTTTGAAAATATTTATGTATTGTTATATGTTTCTTTGAAGATTTTAGAATTAAGATTAAATTAATAATATTTATAAATTTTGAAGGTTAATTTTTTAAAATTATGACTAAATTATTATAATATAAAAAAGTTAAGGGCTATATTTATTGTTATACTAATTTTTTAACTGCCATATCAGTTTTTATTAAAATGGATGATTAAAATAACCAAAAAAAAATGTAACATTAATATTTAAATTGTAAATTTTTTATTTTTAGTGAATTTTTATTTTTATTTTTTATAATTGACTCTATATATTGTTTGCCCTTTAATATGGTTAGGTGGTTTAGATTTCGTTTTATACCCAAACAAGTTTCTCAATTTATTATTAATTAATTTCAGTTTAAATCGTTTGAAAGGGGGTAGGTAAGGTACAAGGTGATGAGCGAGGAGAGATGGAGTTGTTGGCCAACCAGCATACCCGAAATTGGGTCAATTCCCGACTTCACTTCCACTGTTTGCTCCCACTACCATCCTTCCACCTACCCATCTCTCTCCTTTCTCCTTTCATCGCCATTGATTGATGTAAATTTCAAGCCTTCAAATTCCACCTTATTACTTTAAACCAACCATACCTCACTTTCCAACATTAAGGGAGATAAAATAATAAACTATTAAGCCCACTTGTTCTCCCACCAACCCCCATCCCCTTATTTTTCCAAGACTAGTTTTGAGTTTGTTTGTATTTATTTCACTGAGGAATTACAGCCTCCTCTTGCCCAAAATTTGTTTTCTCTTCAATCTTCGTACAAATGGCAGTTTCTCTTCATAACTCAACAGGAATTTCCCGTGTTGGCTTCGACTCCCAATTTTTGGGATCACATTCTGCCTCCAAGGCCTCCGTTTCCGTGTCTTTCCATTCCTCTCCTACTAATCTTTCCTTAAAGTAAGTTCCTTTTTCCGGCATCTTAATGTTTCTAGCATTTTTTTTTAAATTCTAGGGGTAGCAATTTTGGGTTGTGATTGCATTTAACATATAATCTGTCTATTCAGTTCATTGAAGAAAATCCTGAAATTTGTTTCTGGATCATCAGTTGAATCACTGATGCATTTGCAGATTTTACTTGACACTGCCTCAATGTTAGCTTCTTTGCTTCTTTTGCAGATTTTAGTTTATCCTTAGCAATCTGCAGAGACACTAATTTGTTGGTCACATCAATTTTCGTTTATTCTGTTTTGATATCATCCGCTGTATAAGAGAACATGGAATATTGAAATAAAGAAACATATGTTGTCAAATATTTTCTACGAGATTGCCATGGAAGTGGTTTCATGAGTATTGTCTTTTTTCTTTTTTAATGGAAGTGTAAAGAGAAACATCTTTATTCTTAGTTTATTCCATTCCTTAAGCTGATTCATTGAAGTTGCAGAACCATTTTAAATTAAGAAACTTCCCTTTGTGACACTATCTATAAACTTGAAGATTAAACAAGGAAAACATTTTGTGCTGGCATTTTTTTGTTTGTGTGAGAATTAAAGAAAAGTTGTCTCAAAAGTCTTAATTATTTCCCAAAGGGAGAAGGGAGCACTAGATATATTAGAGAATTTCATTGTCTGGTTGTATATACTTCTTGGCAGATCTGTTGAGACTTCTAAACAACAGTCATATAGAATAACTGCAATGTCAAAGACAGAGAGTAGTAGCAGCGACCAAGTGAAACTTGATATCTCTTTGAGCCCCAGAGTTAACTCTGTGAAGCCCTCAAAGACAGTAGCTATAACTGATCATGCAACTGCTCTTGCACAAGCTGGTGTCCCTGTTATTCGATTGGCTGCTGGAGAGCCTGATTTTGATACACCAGCCATCATAGCTGAGGTGCAATAATGTTTCTAGTCCATCTTGGATCCTTGTTTTCTCTGTTTAAGTTTTGACATCTTTTAGTTTAGAATTTCTTCTTCCACTAATTAGTATTTTAATTTATTGTACTTCTTTTTTTTTTTGTTTCTGAAAAGTAAGGCTGGGATAAATGCTATTCGTGAAGGTTACACAAGGTACACTCCCAATGCAGGTACTTTGGAACTTCGTACGGCAATTTGTCATAAGCTAAAAGGTAACTGTATATGTTTTGCAAGTGATTTTTTGATGTTACAAGTGTAAATTTGATGTGCGTTTACCTTTGGATGAGGCATGGTTTCTCATTTTTTGATACTTTCTAGTACTTTTTACTTATTTCCTTTTAATTTATTGTAGAGGAGAATGGAATCTCTTATTCGCATGATCAAATTGTGGTCAGTAATGGTGCTAAACAGAGTATCCTTCAAGCAGTTCTTGCAGTTTGTTCTCCTGGGGATGAGGTACTGGTTTTTTTATTTGACAACCTTTACCATAAAACTTTTTGGAATATGCTTTAAGAAATCCTCCTCACCTCTTTTGACTTAGTTGTGAAATTACTACTGTAGATGTGTTTCCTTTTTTCACATTTTCACTCAATTCTGAGCCATATTTACTTATTTTGCTTTCTTTCTCTTACATCTTTGATCAAATCACAGTTCATAGAGATGGGGACTTTCTAGTGATGGCATATTTACCTTTGAATTGAGTGCATATTCTTTGGAAGCTGGAATCCTTTCCATTGATTCATTGTTCCATCAGAACAAAAATTAAATGTGGACACGAATGCTGTGTATGACTTTTGTCCTATTAGTTGAGCATTTTGAGTAAGACAACTGATATTAGTTGTGTTTGGGAACATGAACAGGGATTGCACATTTGAATTTCATTTGTTAGGTAAATTGTACTAGTACTTTAAATATGTACGAAGGGGTTACATTCAAATACCATAGTTTCAGATTGCATATTGAAGTGTGTTTGAAAACTATATTCTCATCAAAGAATACCAAAGGTGCCTTCTACTTTGCATCTTATTTCGCTTTTGTATATTGAATGCATCCTTAAGTAATATGAAGAATTAACCAAAATCAAATACCCTTTGAAGCTCATGTTTCCAAACTTAACCATTGTTAAAATTACAGTTTTCTTTTACTACAACGAAAGCTTATGTTTGATGATCTGTTAAATTGATTACAGTATCAAATCTGAAATAAGAGATTATTGGTTTACCACTTTGTAGTGAAAATCATAGACCAAATTTCTTCATCGATTATGCTATCAAGGTTTCAGTTACACCATACATGTTTAACTTCAAGTTGCTAGGTTACAAATTTAGGCAATAGAAATACCATATTATTTTGAAACGCTTGGGATGAAATAGATCAAGTATTACCCTAGCTTTGTCAATAAAGTGAGGATAGGAAACCAAATACATTAAAATAACCTATATATAAGAAAATAATATAAAATTTATAAATATTATAATATTTTCCTGCATGCCAGAACGGTTATTTCTTGTCATGGTGTTAGATCTTTCTTCCAAATGTATGTCTGCGAGTAACCTTAATTAGGTACTCATAATCATGCTTCCAGCAAGTAGAGTGATAAGAGGTGACTTGATTATGAACACATAATTTATTTCAGGTAATAATTCCTGCTCCATATTGGGTGAGTTACCCAGAAATGGCAAGGCTGGCTGACGCAACACCTATTATTCTTCCGACACTCATCTGTGACAATTTTCTATTGGATCCAGAGGTCCTTGAGTCTAAAATCTCTGAAAAGTCGAGACTGTTGGTCCTATGTTCTCCATCAAATCCAACTGGATCTGTTTACCCTAAGAAACTGCTTGAAAAAATTGCAGAAATTGTAGCAAAGCATCCCAGGCTTCTGGTACTATTAATATAGACAGAAATCTCAGGCATGCTATGCTGATAGTCAAACACTGAGATTTTTTGTTATTGGCTTATTTAGGTGCTGTCTGATGAAATATATGAGCATATAATCTATGCACCGGCAACTCACACAAGCTTTGCATCATTGCCAGGCATGTGGGAGCGGACTCTAACAGTCAATGGCTTTTCCAAGGTAACTCAATTGCATTTAAACCTTGGTTAATTTTCTACTTAATTGATGAATTTTCCGTGCTTAACATTGGTGTAGTTCCTTCAGTGTTCATTTTGAGGATTGACATTTTCAAGATGACATGTAGGCTTTTGCGATGACTGGTTGGCGACTTGGATACATTGCTGGATCTAAACACTTTGTTGCAGCATGTAATAAGATCCAGAGTCAGGTATGTTGCATTATACTTGTCATTTTCATTTTTGGTAGAGCAAACTACATCCTGCATGCATTAGTGCAACAAGTTATTGCCTTTGCCTATAATAAACCCTGAGAAGAACTTTATTGGAGATCTAGTGGATTTTGTTGCCAGTCTGATACAGATAATGATCAGAAGATTTGGCATTTTTTCTTGGATTAGCTGTGTGGTATATTGGGGACTATGGGATATAGATGTAGCCAATACTAATCTCTGACATGTACTGGTCAAGTATCTGAATATTGTGGTAACTTTCAATGTTGTTCACAAGAATAAGGAATTAGGATTTAGTTGTCAATTTCCTTGGTAAGGCTCGTTGTATATCTTAGAACATGGCATGTGCACATTTATCTAAGATTTAAAAAGGTTACTGGATATGTTTAGTTTGAACCTCCTAATACTTCAATACTTGTTCAAGTTATTCAATGTTTCTACTTTTTTATATTTTGCTCCTAGCTGCTGAAGAGTTTTGAGCCAAAGCTTACCTTACATGCCCTTAAAATTTTGTTCATTCACTTGGTACTTTAGAGTTGAAGCTATGCAGCAGTTAATGCGGTTTTCAAAAAGACAATATAGGATGAACTTGCTTGTTATTGTGATCGTGGACTTCAATAAAATACTGAACCATCTATTGACCAAATGCTAGGAAAGTATTTTTTAAGTTGAGCGAGAAAGCAATGTGAATAAAGAGAACATTTGAGCCAAATTAGGGTGGGAGGTGGGCTAGAAATGTCCTTGAATTTCATGTGAATGAGATTTTCAGACTGTGCTTGAAAACTAAAATTGCTTTTGTATGGAGAGAGTAAAAAATTATGTCATTAATTAACATAACGATCATGTTTCACTTATCCTGGTTTGCAAGTGTTAAAAGGAAAGAAGAAAAATGCCGAGTATGCTTGAGTTGATGGTGCTAGATGGGCACCTCTAAATATCTGTATATTGAGAAGAATTGTAATTACCGACCTCATAAAGTATAAGGCAATGGAATACAAATAGATCAATTAGTGCCAATACTTTGATATATCTATTAGTGTACTTATATGCGCATCAATTCATTAATTAAATGTGTAGTTTCAGTAGCTTAATTGATATGTGGAAAACTAAACCTTAATGCGGTTTATGTTTCTCAGTCCACTTCAGGAGCTAGTAGTATAGCACAAAAAGCAGGAGTTGCCGCATTAGGCTTGGGCTATGCTGGTGGGGAAGCAATTTCCACCATGGTGAAAGCATTCAGGGAACGGCGAGATTTCTTGGTTAAGAGCTTTGGGGAATTGGAAGGTGTTAAGATATCAGAACCTCAGGTACCCCTATTGGTGCAGTCTCTTATTACCAAAAGAAAAAAGAAACCTCATTTATGTACTTCTCAGTTTGTTCAGTGTTAGATATTTAGCTCTTCAATTAACATGTTTCTTGCTTGCACGACTTCTGGTTTGCAGGGAGCTTTCTATCTATTCATTGATTTCAGCTCCTACTATGGAATAGAAGCTGAGGGTTTTGGCAAAATCGAAAATTCGGAGTCACTTTGTCGATACTTCCTGGACAAGGCTCAGGTATCTTTTGTTGAATGCTGTTTCAGGACTCTTTTTCTTTTTGAAGTGATTAAGAAGGGCTCGGCTGTTTTTCATGGACATTATTGGGAACGGATTGAATAATACTTTGATTAATGTTGAAGATGAAATAATCAAAGACTGCTGCAAATTATTGACAGGTTGCACTAGTCCCTGGAGATGCATTTGGGGATGATAGCTGCATTCGGATATCATATGCAGCATCCCTCACCACCTTACAAGCTGCTTTTGAGAGAATTAAGAAAGCACTCATCTCCCTCAGGCCTGCTGTTCCTGTTTAACACATGAATTATATATCATTTAGCACGTTGTAATTGTTGGTTGTATTTTGTTTTGGGATTTGAATTTTTTATGTTTTAATAAGCTTTTTTTTAATAAACTCTGGTTTTTCTCGGTTCTCTTCCATAATTGTCATACATGTATCGTTCCTGAGATGAGAATGTTCCCAAAGGAATATTTCATTGTAGGCTAACTAGATGTAGTGCTCCAAGGAATGAATTCACTAGCTAGTTAGATGGTACAGAATTAAGGAGAAGCAACCCTACCCTTTCCCTTTATGGCAATATTAATAATATTGCTGCCCAACTTGAATATTCTAGCATAAGGCATCCCTAAGAAGCCAAGGAACCCTTCGTCCAAAGCCTGAAACTATTGACTTTAGCTTTAAAACAATTAATCTCTAATGTCAAGAATTCTCTTCTTCCATCCATGCATTTCCTCCATTACGATGTCAATAAACTTTACCAAGAACCTTAAACCCAAAACTTGAAATGGTGGCTTTGATACCATGGCAACAAGGGTCAGCAGAAATTGTTTTTTTTTTTATACTTAGAAACTACAGTAGTACACAAAGGTTTTGGGTATTGGAGTTTGGAACAATTGTAGTGTGTCCAATGAAGCTAGTAGAGGTGGGACTTTTTGTACCCTGATAAGGCCTAAGGACTGGTCTGCTGTTGCAAAAGCCCCTGAATTCGATCACGTTGCTGACAAAATAATATTCGGGCTTTTGAATGGAAGGGTTTGGGCAGGCCATAACATTCAGAGATTCAATTGTGTGCGTATTAAGGAGGCCTTTGCTGCCATCATTGATTCTTTGGTTTGATTCCTTGTTGTTGAGGCTATTTTTATACATAACAACACCTTTAGTAGACCCCTATAATTTTAATTCCTTTGAGGTTGACATTGAAGACTACGTTTCCATTCTTGAATTTGAGTAACATAGATCGAATATTCTTACATGTAATGTTCACAAATTTTGGGCTGATCAAGTTACGCTTGATGCAGATGGCAAGCTTAGCCACTTTGGGCTTGGGCTACACAAGCGGAGGTATGAGAATATTCTTATGTGTTAGATACCTGAATCCCTGTGGGAGGAACATGTTGAACACATGCAACAGTTACTTCCATTAATTTTTAATTATGTAGACAGTAGATTCATAAAATAACTTGGTGTTTATTATGATAGGAATCAAGCCCTCCTAGCATATTAATAATAGTTTGCAAAGCTCCTCCAAATTCTATTGGATATCAGAGGACATTACCCTATACAAGGCCAAGTTTAGTTAATGTTAATTTGTGGTAATTTATTTAAGCGAATGGTAACTAATTAATAAGGAATATACGAAAAACTACAGATGATGGAAGGAGTGGAAAATGTAAAGGCAAAGGAAGGCAGCCTCCAAAACAACTTGCTCAACATTCTGATTCACTGACACACATCAGAGGAAGTGCAATGATTAGGAGCTTAGCCATTGTGTCGCATTTATTGTTTCTACTCGCATAGCAAGTGTTATTTCGTTCAAGCTGATTTTTTTTTTTAAATTTTCTATAATTTATTGTAAAATATAATAATAATAATAATAATAATTATTATTAACAATTCTTTTTAATGATTTTGTAAAAGAACGTATGACACTATGATATTTCATTTATAATTTTTTGATATTATATTGTAATATTCGTATAGAGAAAATTAAAACCATTCTTATATCTATAGATTTTTATAGTATTTAATTAAATAAAAGTTAATATAAAATATATTTTTTATATGTATTAACGGTTAGAAAATTATTAAATGACCAGAATTTTATAACACAAGTAATATATTAGAAAAGTTATATAGGTAATTTACTTTTATTTATTTAAAAATAAATTAAAAACCATTCTCTTTAGTATTTGAACATGGGTGCACAAGATGTTAAGATCTCAACTTCCTAACGTAACCAAAATCTAATGGGTAGTTTACTTACCTTGAATGAACTTAGTTTCGATTCAATAAACTATTTCCCCAAAAGTTTGGTTTAATTAATGACTAAATATTTTAAAATCTTGGTTAGTTATTTCCTCTATTAATCGAATCTAGAGTTGTAATCAAGATGAGAGTTTGATTAGTGGCAAGTTTGAGCTCAACTAAAAAATTAAGGCTCGAGTTTAATCGAATATCAATTTTTAGGTTTAAGATATAATTAAGTTATCTGTGTTCAAGTTCAATTAAATCGTTTATTAATTTTTACATTTAAACTCAAGCTTAAATTTATCTAAATTTTTTAGAAATTTTATATTAAATTTCAACTAAATCACTTTTGCATATAAAAATTTGATTGTTACGTAATATTTGATAATGTCAAGAATAATTTTGCATATAAAGATTTGATTGTATGTGATAAAGATATAGAATATTTGATATTTCAAAGTGACTTGTGGCAGTTATGGAGAGCAGTGCGAAATTAGTTTTGAAAATGTGTAAACAACGAGGGATTGGTATTACCGGTAGAAGTTAAGGTTTTGGATTCTTAGAGTATAGACGTTTGTCATGTGTGAGTCTAGTTGGGTGGGTGGATTTTGTTGTATGGATTATTTAGATTCTTTATTTATTTGTGGGTTATAATAGTTTGATTTTACTTTGTAGTTGTTTGGATATGGATTTGTGTTTTTATTTGTGATTATATTGGATTTGTACTCATAAACTCTAAAAAAATAGTTTAATAACAACTTATTTCACGATTTGGCACTTGAAGTATATCCCTTTTTCCACTTTGGTATCTAAAATTTTTTTTAGTCCAATTTGATACTTAAAGTATTCCTTGGTTAGGGGTATTCAATCGGTTAAGTGACTCGAAATAACATTAACCGAATTAACTGACCCTTCAAAATTTTTAACCGTTAATCGAACCGAAATTTTTTCGGTTAATTCGGCCGGTTAACCGAATTAACCGAAAATTATATATATATTTTTATTTTTAGTTAAAATAAGTATAAAATTAACCGAATTAACCGTTAACCGAATTACTTGAATTATCCAAATTAACCGAATTAACCGAATTATTTGTATAAAATTATATTTTTTTATTTTTATTTTTATTTTTATTTATTAAATTATTTGTAATTTTTATGATTGGGTTGAGTGGGGTACTTGGGTTAATATATATTAGATTGAGTATCTGAGTTTATATTGAATTGGGTTTGAATAAATAGTGGGTTATTTATATATTATAAATTTATTTATTAATATTTTCGGTTAACCGACCGATTTCGAACCGAATTAACCGTTAACCGAAAACTCAACAAATTATTAACCGAACCTTGACCAAATTAATTCGGTTAACCGATTGATTAACTGAATTCGGTCGGTTAACTGAATTTTTTCGGTTTTACCCAAATTTTGCACACCCCTATCATTGGTTATTGTTTTGGTCTAATTTTTTTAACATTGTTTAAATTTTTTTTGAAAAATTAGGGCAATGCGTTTACCTGCGACTAGTATAAAAATAGTAGTGATGGTAAGATTAAATATTATAGCGTGAGATAAAAAGAGAGCTAAAGCTTGAAGGTAAACGCCCATCCAAAGGGCCTTTAGTCATGGCACATATAACATTTCACATAAAATCATTTTCTTAAAAATATTTTAAATAAAAAACATATTTTGGAATTTTAAAAAAACCATTATTTCCCTTGTAAACTCTTCCCTCACCACCTCCGCTCATCACGAAGCCTCAAGTCGCTTGACCAGCCCAAAACCACCATACACCATTGTTCCTGTTATGAGTTAAGTAAAAACGGTGCATATAGAAGCTTTAGTAGGCGTATAAAAACTTTAGTGAAACGGGGCATTTTGATCCAAGTCAGCTTTGGCAGTAACCACCTTTGGAGTCGTTATTGTTTTCTCTTTTTTCCTGTTCTTTTTAACCAATGGTTGCAACAAAGAGAAGGCATGAATTGAGAATTATGAAAATTGTCTCTCTCTTTCTCTTATTTTCTCTTCTATTTTCTTGTCATTTTTTTGTTTTCAGATTTGTGGTTTATCAGAGGTATCATACCGTCGAGCTCTATGGTCAAAGATGGGGTTACAACACATTTGTAGAAAGATGTTATTGTTCTACAGTAAGTGGTGCAGAAGATTCAAGGGGAGCTTTCATAGCTGGATGTTAAATTCGACGCAAAGCTGGAGATCCGATTGCAAGGGTTTAAGGATGACTTTAAAGGGGAGACCAGATTTGAACTTCATAATCTGAAGTCTGAGCTTCATGGTCTGTTTGAACAGTATCTTGGCAGCCCTAGTATTTCTAGTAATGTTGTTGTACAGGATTGAGGGAAGGGTGTCATGGGCGGGCCACCTCTTGGGTTTTCTCCTAAAGAACCCCCTCGAAGTTCCTCAACCTCTTGTGGTCATGTGTCACACAAGTCTACAGCCTCAAGAGAAGGGTTATAAGTGGGGTTGCCCTCATTTTGATGGGATCTGATTACAAGGCTTGGTGGTCAAAACTTGAGTAATATTTTGAAGCAGAGGGGGTTCCTGATGGTGACAAAGTTCGAACAATACTGTTGAACTTGGAGGGTAGAGCTCTTGACTGACATTACTTTTATGCTTAGAAGCATGGTAGGTTACAGATGCCAGACTGGCCACGATATGCCCTTAGTTGAGGGAGAGATTTGGTTCGAGTATGTTTGCAAACCCCATGACTAAGTTGGTGACTCTTAAGCAACAAGGCTCATTGGAACACTTCCATGACTTGTTTGTAAGCCTTCTGAATCAGTTAAATTTGCTTGAGTCTTATGCTTTAAGCATTTTTACTAGTAACTTAAGAGATTAGCCAGTATCTACAGTTATTTAGACCACAAACTTTGGTTGAAGCTTTCCATCTAGCTAGACAGGTCAGGAGCATTTTAAATACTTCCCTAAAGAAGGGGTTCCTGGCTGGCTTAAATTCCATGACTCGATTTGGATCATCAACACCACCAATTGCTGCTCGAAGCAGGCCAGTTTCTTTACCTCAACATGGGGTACATACCATTGTAATTATTGGCTTTTCCAATGGTTTTAATGTATCTAGAGGGCCTTCTAAGGGAATCGACCCAGCTTTGATGAACGAGAGGAAATAGAAGGTGACATAAACCCGGTTACGAGTTTAAAACTTGATTCACAATTTGATTTGCCCGGTCGTCTAAATAGATACTTTCTCGGGAAAACAGAAACTTAAGTTTAGAACATGAATTTTTTTTAGGGTGATGAAATGATAAAAATGAAATGGATAAAAATTGATAAAATAGAACTCGAGTCAGAAATGAACCAACACTATATAACAATGTGACTCGATTTCTACAAAGCAAAGTTAAATTTTAACAAATTGGGTTTGAAAGAAAGACCATGACCTGCTATCTATATGGAGATAGGAACCAATGATATAAGACGATTGCCACACTTCGAAAAGGGTTGAGAAGGGAAGTGATAAGATCGGTAGTTGAACACCACAAGAATGTAAGTTCTTGACAAGTTCAATTAGTTCTGAAAATAACAAAGAGTATAAACTTGATTTTTTATAGATAGTTGATCCCACTGACAAAAGTGTCCTAGGCCGAATATTTATAAGCCTATTGGAAACACAAAAATATATAGACTTTTTTAGCATTTTTTAAGCTCTAATTTATGCAGCTTTGTAGTAATTTTTTTTTGAAATTTATACTTTAATTATAAAATAATTAATTTGCACTTAAATTATTAACATATTAAATTTTAATTATTTTTATAATAAATTTACACAAATTTTACTTATTTTTGATAGTTTTGCATAAATAATAAAAATTGGCTTAGCAGACACTTTGAAATGTTTGAACTGTTGGGGTGATTCTTTGCATCAAATGGAGCAAGAAAGAGGCTAATTAATGTTTCCAGCAATAGACGGTCCAATAATTAATATAATACATGTTATAATTAATTTTAATTCATTTCATATTGGGTTAAAATTATTAATTATAACATGAATTAATAAAAGAGGCCCAATTGTGCTAATAAAAGAAGATTGATTCAACAAGAGAAATGACAGCCCAAAACCGTCCAATAAGTTGACTTAATTAGGTTATTTAGCTGATTTTATTGCTTGCAAAACAACCCTTAAAGTTTCTTTAAACTCTATTCAAACCCCTTACTTTTCGTGCCTTTGAATATTTGCCCCAAGTTAAATATAGCAAAGTTTGAAATATTCAAACTTGCTCTTTTTGTGGCCGGCCAAAGAAGAGTGTATTGCTGCTAATTATTTTCTATTTTTATCAGCCACTCCCACTTATAAATACCCCCCTTTTTTTTTACCTCATTCAACACACCATTTATTACCACACATCTCTCTCTTTCACTTATTTTTCTCTCTTCCATTCCCTTTCTTGTTTTCCCATTTTCCTTGCTGATTTCCCTCTTGAAAAAGAGCCTTCTTCCACCTTGGAATAACAACATTAAAATATTCATAGAGGCCTCGGTTTCAACAGAATGAGCAGAGAAGAAGAAGAGCGCACTAGTCTAGCTTCAGAGAAATCTTGGATTCACTTCCTAGTTCCCTTTCTTTAATTTTCTTGTTTATGTTGTGATTATGAGTATGAATAATTATTGAATTGTTTTTCTTTTTCTAATTAAAATGGCTTAAATTTAATTTATGTGAGATTGATTGCATTTTTTCACTTAAATTATTAAAATCATATTTGTGTTGTTCTAGGTCTTGATAAGTTGTTCAATTAAATAAAACCATACTTATGTTATACTTACATTATAAAATGTAAGGTAACGAATGAATTAATTATTAAACGTATTGAAATTGTAATTAATTGATACAATATTTAATTGGTGCATATTTAATCTTCTAAGGTAGCTATGGGTTAAATTAGCGACAATATTAAATGATATATTAGCCTTGCATAACTTGCAAGATTATTGTGATTAAATTGTTTCAATATAGAATTATATTGTTACCTCACTTAATCTCATATGTGCTTATGAAGATTGATTAATTTTTTGAATTGGCATTGAGAAATGTTCAGGAGATTGGTTAATTTAGTAAGTATGTATGTATAGTAGTTAACGAATTACCAAGTTGTTTTGAAAATATTCGTAACAACATGAACATGGGTTTAGTAATTCTAAATTAATGAATGTAATTGATCTAACATAATTATGTCATATTCATTAAAACTCATCTTTTTGAAATTGTGCATTGGAATTTTTACTTTTTATTTTTATTACTTAGTTGATATTTAGTTTTTAAATCACTTTTTCAAAACAACATATTTTCCCATTACCAAAGTGTTCGATTTACATTTCATAAATATTTTTCTTTCATAGTCCTTGTGGTATGATAGCTCGACATTTACTTGTCACTTTATTACTTGTTGCGATTGTGTACACTTGCACATTTCTGCCGTTCCACCTATGTATACTAATGGACACATTCGGCCATAAATGGGAATACATGAATATAAAAGGGCCATTAAACTAAATTTTATGTTATTCAAACATTAAAAGCATGTGTGACCAGCCATGTTCATGCTCATTTGTCATCCATGCACTTGGATTTAAAGTGGTGGCTGCATTTAATGCGTTGGAGGAGAGTACATGCATACTTAATGTTTAAGTTTTCTTCAAGAGTCTCCTACTTCCCCCTTGGTGGACGGTGGCTTTATGATGCATGGAAATAACCAATAGACATCTTCTAGAAGGCTATTCCAATTGTCTCATTTAGCTCCCATTTGAATGGTGCAATTGATGAAGCAATTGTTGGCCAAAAGGTCTCTTTTCAAGCTGAAATGAAGAATCCTTTATCAACCTTTAAAAGGTGGCTAACCATTGGTACTCCTAGGACACACTTAAACACACCATTAGGATACATTAAACATACTAATTATCATGTCATAGAATTGGACACATTAAATATGCATAAGACTAAGACATATATTAATGACACCATAACATACTTTAGGACATGTTAAGGACGCAACATACAGACATAATTAAGACACTTATAAACTATATTAATTAAGTAATGACAAAGACACAATCATGACACATACTAAACTAAAATTAAAATTAAAATATGTGAAACTAATCAAATAAAATTAAAATGGACGGTTGAGCCTTAAGAACCCACTTGCACAACACTATAAGGGCTTAAGTTTTTATCATAGGCCCAATAAGTATTTTTCTTGTCTCTTTTGGCCCAAGTTTGCTGGATTAAACCCGCAATTGCTTCGTTGAATCCCCTAACTCTAGCAGGGACATAATAATTGGCTTGCCACATGGGTCTGCAGAAGCTTTTGGAAGAATTTGCTTACATATTTAGTACTCCTATAGGTTTGCCACCACCAAGACCCCAGGATCATAAAATCCCTTTGCATGATGAAATGTGGTGGTTAAAATCAGGCATTATAGGTATCCCACTATTCAGAAGGCTAAGATAGAGAAGATCATTCAAGAGATGCTACACATGAGAATTATTAGGGATAGTACAAGTTTGTTTGCTTCCCCAATAGTGATGGTGAAAAAAAAGATAGTAACTGAAGGGCTTTGTGTGGATTACAAACAGCTCAACCAGCTTACCATTAATGATAAGCTCCCTATCTCCATCATCAAGTAATTTCTGGATGAATTGAGTCATGCATGAATCTTTTCCAAACTATACCTCAGGTTATTATATCTCCAAATAATAATGCATGAAGTTGATATCTATAAAACTACTTTCAAGACTCATGAAGGGCACTATGAGTTTTTAGTGATGCCTTTTGGGCTCACTAATGCTCCTTCAAGTTTTTAAGCATTCATGAATGACATTTTAAAGCCTCTTTTAAGAAATATAGTCATTTTTTTATGATATATTGGTGTTTTTAGCAAATTAAACTAAACACATTGAACACCTTAGAGTGGTTTTTCAGATATAGAGACAACATCAGCTATTTGTCAAAAAAAAAAGCAAGTGCTCTTTTGGCTTTGAGTAGGTAGAGTACTTAGGGCATGTGATAACTAGAGGGATTGTGGCCATGGACAAGAATAAGGTGGATTGTGTAGCAAATTGGTCTGTACCTACTTGTGTCAATGAGTTAAAGAGTTTTTTAGGTCTCACTATCTATTACAGTCATTTTATTAAGGACTATGGTCTTTTGGCTCAACCTCTCACCAACCTCCTCAAGAAAAATGCTTCGAAATGGGATGATCAAGCTACCACTGCCTTCTAACAGTTGAAAGAGGCCCTATGTTCAACACTTGTGCTCACTTTACCTGATTTCCAATTGGAAATTTATGTGGATACAAATGCCTCAGGTTTTGGGGTAGGAGTTGTGCTTTAGCAAAAAGGCAAACCAATAGCTTTTTTCAATAAGGGGTTAGGGGTAAGGCATTAGACACTATCGATCTATGAAAAAGAAATAATAGTTGTGTTACTGGTAGTAAGGAAATGACATGCATACCTGGTGGAGAGGTATTTCAAGATTCGGACAGATTATCAAAATTTGAGATTTCTGTCAAACCAACAAGCAATCACCTTATTTCAGTAAAGGTGGGTTGCAAAAAAGTTAGAATGTGACTATGAAGTTGTTTATAGGAGGGGATTGAGCAATGCTACAGTTGATGCTCCTTCGAGGATCAAGTCTGCCATCACTGGTCAGGTTTGGCAAATGACAGAGGTCACTGTGGTTTCTGACTTGCTAAACAAGGTAAAAACACTTTACCTCTCTGATTTAAAGCTCCATAAATTCTGTGAAGAAGTTAAGAACCAATCTTCCCCACACCCCAAGTATGCATGGGATGGGAGATTTCTAAGAAGGAAAGGTAAGATTATGGTGGGTAGTGATGAGGAACTTAAGAGGGCCTTATTTCAACACTTCCATGTTGGTGCCATTGGAGGACATTCTGGTGTATTTGCTTCAAGAATTGAATGGTGTCTCTACTATATTGGAAAGGTATGTCCAATGATATTAAGGCCTGGATCAAAGAGTGCCTTATATGTCAAAGATGCAAGCCTGAAACTGTAGTTAAGCTTGGGTTGCTACAACCATTGCCAATACCAGATAGGGCATGGTCTTCTATTAGCATGGATTTTATAAAAGTTCTTCTAAAATCTAAAGGCAAGTCTATGATACTGGTTGTGGTTGATTGACTTACAAAATTTAGACATTTTCTGGCCATATCCCAACCTTATACAACAATGACAGTGGCTTAGAAATACATGGCTCACATTTTCAAATTACATGGTCTGCCTAACTTTAGAATCTTAGATAGAGACAAAATCTTTGTCAGCAACTTTTGGCAGGACCTTTTCGAGTGAGTTAGGACAAAGTTGCATTTTCAAATCCCTATCACCCTGAGTCTGATGGACAGACAGATGTGTTAAATAAGTGTCTTGAAGGACATCTCAGGTGTATGATAGGGGAAAGGCTTGGTGATTGGCTACATTGGCTCCCCTTAGCAGAGTTGTCGTACAATTCCATCGTCACTCGACCATCCATACCACTCCATATGAGGCACTCTATGGCTAACCTCCCCCACACCATGTACCTTATTAGGCTGGTACTTTTCTGGTAATTATGGTGGATAAAAGCTTGCAACAAAGGGAAGTTGCTAGGAAGATGGTGCAATTTCATTTTAAAAGAGCTCAATATCTAATAAGGCAGCATGCATATAAACATAGGAGTGAGAGACAATTTAAGGAAGGTGATTTGGTTTATCTAAGGTTGCAACCTTACAGGCAGCACTTTGTCAAAAGAAAATGGAATTAGAAGTTGTCTCCCAAGTATTTTGGGCCTTTCCCAGTAGTAGCCCGAGTAGGAAAAGTAACATATAGGTTGTAACTTCCTCCTAGCTTAAGAGTGCATCCTACATTTCATGTATCTCAACTTAAGAAGCATGTGGGAGTGGCTCCTGTGCAGAATGTGTTACTTGTGGTAGATGCTAGTGGAGCATAGGCCAAAGAACCAACTCATCTTTTGGACTGTCCTATGGTATAGAAGAGAAATTATGCAGCTACTGAGATTCTGGTGGAATGGGCCAATTCTTTTCCTGAAGATGCTACCTAGGAATCCCTCGAGCAAATCAAAGCCAAATTTCCTCAATTTAATCTTTAAAGACAAGGATTTTTGTAGGAGAGGAGTAATCATTATGAGTTAAAAACTATAGTAAAAACTGGTGCGTAGTAGTTCCAAGTGAAATAAGGTGTATAGAAGCTTTAGTGAAACGGGGTGTTTTGATCTTAGTGAAATGGGCATATAGAAGTTTTAGTGAAACTGAGCATTTTGATCCAAGTTAGCTTTGGTAGTAGCCAAATTTGGAGTCATTATTGTTTTCTCTTTCTTCCTTTTCTTTTTAACCAATGGTTGTAATAAAGAGAAGGCATGAATTGAGTATTGTGAAAATTGTCTCTCATTTCTCTCTCTTACTCTTGTTTTCTCTTCTCTTTTCTTATGAGTTTTCTGCTTTCAGATTTGTGGTTTATCAGTTCTATAACACCCCACACCTATACCCTATGTCGAGATGGAATACGAAGCGTTACTTAACTTGAACACATACATTCGCACAGTTCTGGGTCACCATAATTAGGTCAAATTTAAAACTTTTCTGATCTTTATCAAAACTCCATAATAAAGGCCTACGAGGCTTTAAACATTCATTTAAAACCATTCGAGAATGTTTCGAGTCTTCCCACGAACTCTGAAAAATATTACTAAATACAAGGGCACACGCTCGTGTGGGTGGGGCAACACGCCCGTGTGACCATTTCAACATGGTCGTGCTGTTGGCCCGTGTGGTCCACAAGGCCTAAGCACCTAGGGACACGCCCGTGTCCTCCATTTTTTAATAATTTTAAAAGAGATCATCAAAGATAAAGCTTTTTGACGGAAATTTAAAAAATATTGACAACTTTCAGTTTTAGGCTACTAGAACTTGAAAATTTCTAAGGTTTTTATTTTTTTATTTATTTTTATTTATTTTAGTTTTTGTGACTGAAGTAAGGGAGAGTAAACTTGGTTTTATTCGAAAACAATAATTTATCTTAATTTCAAGTTAATTGAATTGAATTATTCGAGTTATTTAGTTTTTTGGATTAATTTGAATAAGTAATTTGGTTTTTCGAGTTCGAGTCGAATTGAAGTTTACAATTCGAATAACAAATTTGTGTAAATATTTATTTGGTCTTTGTCAATTTTGAAAAGTGAATAAATTTATCTTTTTTAACAAAAATTACAAAAATCCAAAATATTTATAAAAATTCTAATATTTCATAAATTTTTAAAAAATATTTAAAAATTTAAAAATTCTAAAACAATCTAAAAATATATAAAAATTTAAAAAAAAATCAAAATAATAATTTTGAAGACCTAACCTGAACAAGTAAATTACCAATTCAAGTTTATCATACTAAAGTATCTTTTTTTTTCCCTCTTATTTTGCTTTGAAAAAGTTTTCAAATATATTTGGTTTCAAATTATTTGCTCTATCACGAAATTAGTTATATTGTAACAATATTTTAATTTGACATATTTATTTATTTTTAATTTAACTCGAATAATTTCACTCGATTCAACTCGAATTTCATTTTGCTCGACTTGATTTAAAAAAAATCGAATTTAGAGAACAAAATAAGACTTATCAACTTAATTAATTTGATTTTTTTAATTCAATTTAATCAAACGTTTACGCTAGATTTGTAGTATTGAAGAACATTCATTTTGCTGTTTATTTTTTTTTGAATTAAATTTCTAAATTAATTTTAATTTCAATTGTTTATTTTTCCCCATATAATGATGTAAAGTCCAAGTAATCCATGCGATTTCATCATCCAATAAAAAAACAGAAAATTGCAACATTAATAAACCTTAAAAATTAGTTCAGAAGTAGAAGATTAAAATTACTCAAATTAAATTAGGATTAATTAACGGCAATGAGGAAATGAAAAAAGAAACAGGAGGTAATCAAAATTATTCGCAAGAGGAATGGGACTAGAATATATTAAGGCGTGAAGTACCAAATTTAATTTAAGCCAGGACTAATTCTACAACGTGAGTAAAAATAGAATTTGGCTTTTTAAATTTCTCCCTAAGCTTTCGAATCAAGAGATATAAAACAAATTTAAATAGAAATTGAACCTTGTTTAATGCGCTTCTTCTTTTTCCAAATTAGTAAATATTAAACTTGTGTGATATAACACTTCAATATATACGCCTTTGCTGGTAAACGTAAATATATGACACAACACGAACAAATAATATGCTTGACCTTATACTAACAATAATAGAAAAGAATCAAAGAGTGGAATTGGGTGAAGGCAGCGCATCTTCTCCATTGAATATGTGTTTTTCCCTTTTCCATCTCTGGAGTTCTTTGAATAACAATCCTTTGTTTTCCTCCTCTCCTTCATATTCTTTCACTCGAAGCTTTCATGTTTGAGGATAGTTGATTCAATTACGCCCAAATTAAGGATGTTTCTTTGTCAGCCTTGTTTTGGGCAAACTTGGACGTTGCCACCAACTACTTTCCATTGCTTGGTAGAAACGAGAATGGCTTAAACATGCATTTCTTATCTCAATTTGCCACATTCTCTCCACTTGATATTTAGGGTTTTTTTTTTTTTTTTTTTAATCTTAGCTTGGCATCTAAACTTTATCTTTAATGGATTTGATAGTTTTTCATAACACAGTTAATAAGAAATATCAAAATAAAATAAAAATATAAAAATTTTAATATACACTAAATTGTATGTTAAATTGTTTTTTTTTTAAAGTTTAATAAAAAATTATTATTGGTGTAATGGTTGAGAAATTGTTTATATCTCCATTAAACATAGGTTCAATACTTAATATGTTAATTTTTAGTTTTTTATTTATTTAAAAGCTATATAAAAATATGAAAAGATAAAAGGACCATCAAAATAATAATAGCAATTTAATTAAAGTATGTATTAGTCCTTTCCTAACTGAGTTTAATTTTTTTTAAAATTTAATTCTATTTAGGGAATAAATTATATTCCTAAAAAGTATAGTTTTTAGGCACCAATAAAATAGTGCTACATCACTTAATTTTAAAGATAACAAAGTATTATTATAGTGAATAATTTACATTAGGATGATCCTAAAAACTAATCCTTTTAGACACTAATAAAATTTTGTCACATTATCTAATTTTAAAGACATGAAATTATTATTATACACTCATCCATAGAGAAATTATTTTATGGACTCTTCCCTCCACATTATTCATTGCTCCTTTACTATTAATTAATAACATTTCAACAATTTTTACCATGTCATTGACACATAAATTTGATAATTTTTACCCTAAGTCTCAAACCCCAAACCTTGAATCTAGAATCTTAAATCCTGAACCCTAAACCTAGAACCCAAAACATAGAACCCTAAACCCAAAACATAGAACCCTAAACCCAAACCCCAAACATATAACCTCAAACCATTAAACACTGAACCCCAAACTTGTAACCATAAATAGTAACCCCAAACACTAAATTCATAACCACAAACCCTTAAACCCCAAAATCAAACCCTAAACTTTAAATCCCAAACGCAAAGCCTAAACTTCAAGGTTCGAGATTCAAGGTTTAAGGTTCAAGGTTTGAGTTCAAGGTTTAGGGTAAAATAATTACCAAAACTATGTGTCAATGACATAAAAAAAATTGCACAAATATTACTATTTTTAAAAAAAAAATTGGTTGGTCAAAAATAAAAAATATTAATTTATAAAAAAATAAAATGATTAAATTTTGTAAAAGAAGAAAATGTGCTTGGTTATAATTTAAAAAATTAATTATTTTAAGTAATTTACTTAAATTTAAATTAAGTTGGAGAAGATATTAGATATAGATGAGTGTATAATAATACTTTGTTATCTTTAAAATTTAATGACGTGACACTATTTTATTGGTGCCTAAAAACTATACTTTTTAAGATGATCCTAACATAATTTATTCCCATTATTATACTCATTTATATCCATTACAACAAAACAACCCTAAGACGACACTTTTGGGCTGGCACTTTCCCAAGTGTCGTGTCACACCCCAAAATTGGGTCTAGGAGTTTTGAGGGTAATTTAAGATTTTAGCTTAAAATGTGTTCGAAAATTTGAAGCGTGGTAAACCAGAAATGTCTTCGTCTATGGCTTTTTGATAGTTAAATCAATTTTTGAAAATAATGTAGAAAAGACTTTTAATTTTGAAAAGAGGACTATTTTGTAAAAGGGGTTAACTTAAAAGTAGTTTTTAAGCAAATGTACCAAGTTTTAAATCAGCCCGATTCTTCCCCCTTTTCACCCTATTTTGACAACTAAATAGGAAAAAAAAAGAGTACTCTCACCTATTTGTGCCGACCATTGAAACCTCAAACCTCATTCATCTATTTTTATCTTTCAAACTCTAATCCTTTCGATTTCTATCAAATCCCAAACACCAAATTCCTTCTAAATTCAAATAGAAACACCAAAAACACCGTTGATTTTACCATTGTTCAAACTCGTGGGTTTTCGGAATTTTCAATCAAACGTTCATTTTTCTCTCATCGAAGGTAAAGATTCGTTTTCCTATTAGTTTTTGATGATATCTAGCCTTTTAAATCGAGTTTTATCTATTGAATCGATAGTTTTGAATAAATGCTGAAAGTTGGGTTGTTAATGATGTTTTAAAGTGTTTTTAAACTTGTTTTGATGTGATTAGAAGGTTTCTAAACTTTCCCTAAAGTTTCGTTAAAGAATTATAAGGTTTTATTGAGTTTTCATGAAAATTGTCATTGTATGTCGAAATTTTGGAACCATGAATATGCATAGTTTTGAGTAGTTTGAAGGTTGGAAATTGTTCTTAGATATATAATTAGATGATTGGAATCAGATTTATGTGATGGGGTCGAGTAGGTGTTGAGATTTTTTGCGTTTCGACTAAGCTAGTCGAAATTTCAATTTCATGAAGAATTAGCTTAGGCTTGTGTTTTTGGTTAATTTAGGTAGGTTTATGGTTGAATGTTAATTTTTTTTATTGTGCGAATTACTTTGGTGAAGCTTAGGACCTTCTTCGAGTAAAGCAAAATGTAAGGAAAAGCTAGTTTAAGCTTTCGATGACTAGGCAAAAACGCGATCAGTGAGAGTTTGAAATTGCTGCTTGTAGACACAATTCATAGTGTTTGGGAACTTAGGAGTACCCTAAACCCCTACTCTAAGTTTTGAGGGTAAGTTTTCTTATACCCCTTATCTAATTTGGAAAATATGTTATTGTGTGTTGTGGATTAAGAATTAAGATGTGATAATGTGACATGTGAAAAATGCTTGTAATGACTATTGTGAATGTGTTAATTGTGGGTATGTTATGCATGCCAACAGACAGTGATAATGTTGTGCTTATAATGTGAATGAGCAGTGAAAAATAATAGAAATCGGTAAGTAAAAATGCATGAATAATTACGGATATTTTGGCCTTATGATCTTTGAGACCGTTGGATATAGTTGGCATGCCATAAGATTTGTAACACCTTATACCCGACCTGGTCGCCAAGCCCAAATATCAGGATGTCACACCACCGTCTCATGTCAAAATTAACAAGTAAAAACTCATTCTCACAAAACATCAATCAATTTATTATTCGCATAAATCTTAAGTCAATCATACTTGTTAGTTATCATTATCATGTGCTAAACTTACATTAATTAGTCTTATAAACATATTAAAACATGCATAAGGTCCATTCAGCAAAGTTCTCAAACCAGATCCGTAGGTATTGATACTGACACTAAGGTATTGATATTTTCTTTAAGTGGTATCGATACCACCTGGAAAAATGATACCAAACTTGCATTTTGTTTCTCATTTAAAGACCAAAGTCTCAAAAGTTATTAGTACCTATCGTGAAGTATCAATAAATTTACCCCGAGTATTGATACTCGAGCAAAGGTATCGATACCAAATCTCTATTCTGACTTCTTGCACATTTCAAAACATAGATGTATTGATTTTAAAACCTGATTATCGATACCTCTGCTCTAGACCTAAAAAATATAGCATACATATGCAATTAATCCATTCCAATTTAGTTCCTAAACATCATACCTCAATTACTTTGACAAATAATCATTCAATGATCTAATTAACAGTTAAATATTGCAAAATCGTGTTCGAGCAAGTAACCTCAATCCATCCTTATGTTCATAAACCCTAAGCATAATATTAATATGTAATCCTTATAAACCGAACCAAAAACCAACAAAATGTTTAGAAGTTAACATGGCTATAAATAAGTCTACCACATTGCCTTATTCCTTAAAATGTAAGTAAATATATAACACCTACGAAATAACAAATTAACTTGCTTGGATCACCTCTCGAAAACCACACCGCTCACACTGGCACACAACTAATCTGTAATTGTTTAAAAGGAGTGGGTGAGCTTAACAAGCTCAGTGAATGCTTAGAATAACCATAATGCAAACAATTCATCAAGCATCAACGAAACAACCATATAAAATAACCTCAATAGTTCCAATTCTAGTGTCATGTTATACTTACTCGTGCATTATTACTAGTTCTTTTACATGGTAAACATATTCACTTTTAAGCATATATCACATTACACATATAATTACATAACATTCAAGCATATGTAGCAATACTCAAAAACATGTTATAGATAAATTGCATAATGGTCACATGTGATATAAACACATATCACAATACACACATATTCATAATTTAAGATAATTTAGCACTTGAGCTATGAAACATAAAAGTGAGCTCTATCATCACTTATCTGATACACGGATCTCCAACACACCACATAGACTCATAGAGTCAAACATGTCCCAAAAGTGAAGCATAAAGCTAACACTCTCCTTATTTCCCCTCACATGTCTCGTTGAATGGATCTTAATTCACATTCCTTTATCCCTCCAACATGTCCCAGAGCCTTAACTATAACAACCTATTTTTCAATGGTGTCGAAAATAGTAGTTTCGAGGCCACAAATCTAACGAGTAAGTTTGTAAATATTATTATTTAATAGTTACAAGTCAAATATAGTGTAATAATAATTTTTTATTTAATGATTTATGTTAAATGAAAGAATAATTAGGTTCAAATAGTATGTCCCTAAAGTCAAGTAGTTTTAGAAAATAAGGTATCGGGACCTCTTTTCCATCAATTGAGTAGTAAATATTTTATTAAATATTTACAGAGTATTATAACGGTTATATTAAACTTCTGTTAAGAAATTTTAACGTTTAGATAGTTAATTAAATAAAAGGGGCTAAATCGTAAAAGGTGTAAAACCTAGCCACTATTGAATCATAATGATTAAGTGGTTTAAGTATTAAATGAGGGAAGTTTTATATTGCAATTATACCAATTGAACTATTAGTGGACGATTTTGGGTAATTAAGTGCTTGAAATTTGATTAACTTTAAAAGGGCAAAATTGTAAATTTATAATTAAATAAAAATTAAAAGAAACAAAATGACAAAAATGCTATCATCTTCTTATTTTCTCAAAAACAAACTGGAACCTCCATGGATATCTTGGGAAAGCTTTCAGCTAAGCTTATTCTTACATACATGTTATGTAATCTTCACCCCTTTTTTTGTATTTTTTTTATATTTTTGAGCTCTCATTAGCTTAATCTTGCTAACCTGGGGGTCGATTTGTTAAATTTTTAAATGTTTAGAATTTTACCATGGATGAATTGTGATGTTCTTGAAATTTTATGATAGATTATTAAGCTTAATTGTTAAATATAAGTATTTTGTTAAGTAATTTTTGATGAATTTCAAGTTTAGTGACTTATTTATGAAAATGGTAAAATTCAAGGAAAATATTGTAAATTGTGGATAAATATGGGCTGTTGTAAGATTAGGTAAAAATCAACTAGCATGATTTATGGTTAACAATGGTGAAATTGCAAGTTTCGGGTTTAGGGACTAAATTGCATAAAAGGTAAAATTTGAGGGCAATTTTATAAATTTTCATTATGAAGGGTTATATGTTAAATTAGTTATTTTAAATGCTGGAACAGGATTAATGGAATAAATATATTTATCTAAATCAAGAAACAACTCAAACGAACACTAATTGCGGGAAAGCCAAAATAGCGGAATAGTCGTTGGATAACGTTAGGGCATCGTTTTGGTACAGTTAAGTTAATATAGAGATTAAATTTGTCATCTGATGTTTAGGATGAGTTGCTATGTATAATTATGTGAATTATAATCTTGATTTGATAATAGATCTTATGGATATGGTTGGAAGGTTTGTTGACTTGAAGTTGTAATTTATAAATATGAAATTCATGATGGTATATAGAAATGTTATAATGCGATTGAAATAAAGGATTTGAGATGTAAAAGTCCCGTTTGAACCTTGTGAATACTTAGGATACAAATGACATCTCATTAGGGTTATATGGTTTTGGGTGCTGGTCTTGAATGTCCTACCGATGGCTGCACTTGTTGCGGATACTCCAAAGCTCGTGTGAGCAGCATGTGTAGCTAAAATTCCAACCCACATCTCATGTGAGTAGGCCCATTTCATAGCTTGTGTGAGCACTAATGGTAAGGAAAGGTTACAGTTACATGAAAAGGCACATTATGTGTGAGCATTCCTTGAGTATCCAATGCTATTCTATACGGTTCAACGGGTAAGTAAAGGTTAATGGAAAGGCATATATAAAAATTTAATGTTGCTAATGTTCATATGACTGGAAAAGGTGAATATGCATATACAATATAAGAATGGTTGATAATTTATCGAATGATGGATGAAATATGCATGTAATTTATTTCTTAATATATGTTATGTTTTATAAATGTATTGTTTACTTACCATTTATTAACCATGTGATTTCAATGGAAAATATGTGTAAAGGATATATGTATAGGTGATGGATTATGGATGAAGCCTAAATGTTTATCATGTATATGCCATGAGTTACTTGGGATTTATAAGTAATGATATATTTACTAACCTTATGCAATGGTGTGTATAGAAAAGGAAGTTTGGCATACGACTTGATGAGAGTAGGTTTGGTTGTTTAATTTAATATGATTGGTAAGTTAAGTTTTGCCTATATGAATTTACTAAGCATTAAATGCTTACGTAATCGTTTCCTCTGTCTTGTAGATTATTGGAAAGCTCAGCTGATTGGAATATTGTCGAAGTATTGTCACACTATCTATTCGTCATATTTGTATTTATGGTTATTTTGGTTAATGGCTATAAATGACATGTAATAGGGTTATTAGTGTAGTCTTGGTAATTGGTTTGTTTTTAAATGGTGCCAAGTTCATTCATTTTTATATCTTTCGATGAAAGCTTAAATGATGTGTATTCATATGAGATGATAGTAACTATGCATTCCCTCATATGAGTAGAAAGAAGATCATTGTGTGGAGGGGTGAGTATTCAATCGAGTCGAGTCAAACTGAGTAAAATTTTTTTGAGTTAGTTGAGTTGAAAAATCCTATTTTAGCAACTGAACTCAATTTGAATTTTTTTCAAATAGAGTAAAAAAAATTAGAGTCAAATCGAGTTGAGTTAAAAAATCCTATTATTTATACTTAATGTTGCGTTTAGATGGACTGATTATTTAACTAGTAGACGAAATACAAGATTATTTATCTACATGAACAATATAATGATTTTGCCTTTTAACTTAATAGGTAACATTTATCAAAACGACGTACTTTTGACTTTTAACTTAATTATTTTGAATTTTAACTTTTTAAAAAGTAAACATTTATCAAAATGACGTAGTTTTGTCTTTTCTTATTTGGATTTTCGGATAACTCAAATTGTATAATTCATATTCGAGTTAAACCGAAAAACTTAATTTTTTATCCGAGTCGATCCAAATAACTTGATTAACTCAAATAACTCGAACTATTTAATTCAAAATTTAAATTTTTTATCGAGTTTTTCGAATCGAATCAGATTTTGCTCACCCCTAATTGTGTGATATGTTAGATATGGTTATTTGGCATGTATAAGATCTTTTATAATAATAATAATTCTTGAATGTATTAATGGTTAATTGGTAGATAAAAGAATTATTATTATAAAAGATCCTTTTGGTATGTTTGATAGTTTTTTAATGAGATTAATTTATTTATTGTTATGATGTTAAATGTTGTTCTGATTGTTTGGTAGTGCTTCGTAACCTTAATCCGACAATGGAGACGAGTTAGAGGTGTTACATCAATGCCCAAAATCACTATACATATAGGTGAGTACTCACAATTCTATGGCATGCCAACTATATCCAATGGTTTCAAGATCACAAGGTCAAAATATCGAAAATCAAACACATATCACTTATCCATTATCCGTGCACTATCACTATATATTTGTATCTTTAGCAAAACACTGTCACTAACATTTAACACATACATATCATGTACACATTTGCACTTTCACAACAGTTATCATAACCACATATCACGTGTTATAACATTTCATCTCAATTCACATATTCACAAACACATAAGCATATAGTTCATAAGATAACATAAGTATGAGAAAGCTTACACTTGGAATTTAGAGTAGGGGTTTAAGCTACTAGTAAATTCCCTAATAACGCATCGAATCATGTCCACAAGCAATTATTCTAAACACTCAGCAATTACGCTTTCATCGAAAAGTAAAAAGCACAAACTAGCTTTTTCTTGCCTTTATCTCTACTCGTATAAGGTCCTATTGAATCTGAAACTTCAACACAACAATTCACTCCACAATGCATTCAATAATCCAAAAACATAAGCCTAAACTAAGTTCTCATGTAATTGAAACCTTTAACATAGCCAACTTAAAACTCAAATATCTTGGTCTATACTCAATCTTTTCGCCTAATACCAAATCTGTTCATCTTATACTTCAACTATGACTAATTCCCAACCTTTAAACTTCACAAAAATACTTAGTTCATAGTATTGACTTTTTCTACATGTTTATGGCAATTTTAACAAAAAATTATTAAAACGTAAGAAATCATCAATGAAAATTCAAAGTAAATTTAGAAACCTTCTAATCATGTCAAAACTAATTGAAAAACACTTTGAAACCATGTTTTTACTCAAAATTTTGAAACCCACCATTAATAACTCAATTTTTGGCTTTTATTCAAAACATACGATTTAATGGCTAAAAATTTAGTTGGAAAGACTGGATAACATTAGAAACTCATAAGGAATCGAATTGTTACCTTAGTTGATAAAAAATCAAGCGTTTGAGAAAACTCAAAATCTTGACAATGGTGAAAACTACGGTGTTTTTAGGTATTTTTCTTAACTTCTATGGAGATTTATAACTTGAAAGATGATAGAAATAAAAAAGAATTAGGATTTGGAATTCAAAATTGATTGGGAGAGTTGGGAGAACTATGGACGTCACAAGTATGAGAGGAGAAGAAGACTATCGTGAAAATAAAATTGTAAATGGGGGTTTTTAGGTTGGATTTTAAAATCCAGTCTAATTGTGTAACACCCCAAAATCTAGTGGTGTCACAAAGAATGAGTTTTGATAACGAAATCTACACGTTTAAACCATTTCAGTTTTTTAATTCTTATTTGTTTTTATCCATTGTCAAAACATTTATTCAATTACTCAATTTGCCTTAAAACGTGTTTTATTCAATTTGCCCTAAAATGTGTTTTATAGCGGAAGCTTACGAAAACGTTGTATTTAAAGAAAGCAGTTCGTATTTTTAGAAAACCTTAGTTTTAGTAAAAACCATAGTTTTTAGAGATTAGTCGTAAATTAAGTACTAAAATAAAAATCCAAATCCAAAAGAAAATCAGCCAAAAAGTTCGGAGAGTCCAATTATTACAAAAATCCCGAAATAATCCTTAAAATAAAAACCATAAACTTAACCAGTTTTCAAACTCATGGTCACTAAAAGGCTCCATCACATAGATCTGCCTAAGTCTGTGGATTACCTGAATAGAACAGACAAATAAATGTGAATTTTTGTAAACTAAGTGTGTAACCCAACAAAATTAAGCATGTAAACATATAGATACAGAGTTAGGCATATGCCCTTTTCAGATACAGTAAACAGAACCAGATATACAGATAAGATATACAGAATCCTACCCCCATCCTCTACACACTAACTCCGACCATCCATCACACCATGTGGGGTTAAAAACACCCACCCATCCCTACACACCATACCATGCCATTACGACACATGTCAGATAATGTACAGCCAAGCTGCTAGAATATAGGTGATGATCACCGTACAAAATACTTCCTCCTCATACAAAACCCACCCTGTAATCATATATAGAAACATATTCAAAATAACATACTAGAGGTGCTCAACATGCTTATGTACAGATAACAGAATAATTAGATATGTATGGCATTATCATACTCAAAAAAAAAATATCAGACTATCAGTTCTACAATTTTAGGGTTTGGTTAGCCCTTACCAACCCTATGGTAGGCCCACAGTGTAACAACCCGTTTTTGGGTCAAATCAGAATAATGGTTTCGGGACCACAAATCCGAAGTAGAAATATTTATTTTATTATTTCTTTAAGGTCTACAATATGGTAGAACAATTGTGTGAAAAATTAACTAAATAAAAAGTGTTTATCTTCTCAATTTCATCCCCCATAGTCGAATTTCATAGGGAAGACATAGTTAGGGTTTTGGCCAAGCTTTCAAGCTCTATTGTAGGTCTGTTCTTGTCCTTTTTTTAACGATTTCCATATTTTTAAGATCATTGTAACTTGCTCTAACTATTTCAAGGACTAATTTGAAAGAAAGTTGAAGTTTAAAATTTTACCCATGTTGAATATGTTTGTATTTTGATGTTCGATGGTAGAAAATGCATGTTTGTTGTTCGATAAATAACATTTGTAAAGTGATTTTCGATGAAAACGTCAAATAGAGACTTATTTATAAAAGGCCATAAAATGTGTAAAAAACTGTGAATAAATGAAAAATGTGGGCTATTATGAGTACAAGTAATATTCTACTAGGCTTGGTAGTGATGAAATTGAAAGAAATTCATTTTACGAGCTTAGGGACTACATTGTAAAATGGTGAAATGTTAGGGGCAAAAATGTAATTTTTGCCATAATATGTTTTTGGACTATATTGAATAAATGTGATTATTAAATAAGTTAAGTGTGGTATTATAGATCAAGAAAAATAAAGTTCGGGTGTAGATCGATGGAAAAACAAAATAATTGACGAATAGATCTATTTTTCCCTTTATGGATACGAAGTAAGTTTGTATGTTAAATAAGCTTTATTATAATTGTATTTTAAATGGTTTAATACTTCATGAGTTGTGTAAATGACTCTACGGACATGTTCGACAATGTTTCGACAAGCGAGAAATCTCAATCGAACCTTAGGAGTAGATTAGGATACAAATGACATGTCACTAGGGTACATTATTATGTGATCCGGGTGCTGGTCCTGTATGCCCTATCGGTGGTAGAGTATACCAGCATATGTTGCGGTTACTTGACAGCTTGTGTGAGCATCACCGTGTAGCTATGTGAGCAGCATCGTGTAGCTATGTATTGACTGACAGCTTGTGTGAGCAGGCTCGATGATGGCTCGAGAGCGAGCATATATGTGTTAGGAGATAAAGGTAGCAATGGCTACATATGTGACACCTTGTGTGTAAGGTTTCTCGAGTATTCGATATTATTATTCCGAGTGGTTCATTTGGTAAGTCAAAGATGAGAATAAGTATGAAACCACTACGAGTTGGTGAAGGTATGTGCATAAAACTTATGATTATTAAATTCGCGAAATGATGAACTCAAGGTAAGTTTGTGATGGAATGAATTATGGTTATGAGATTATGGTAAATTACATTATCCTATATTACATTACTTGAATTTTAAATGTATGGTAAGATTTTCTTATTTCTTTCATAGGAGCTTACTAAGCTATATAGCTTACTCCGTTTTGATTTCCATGTTTTATAGTGTCACCAAGCTAGTTCGAATTGGAGATCATCGGAGATCGCATCACACCATCAAGCTGTCATTTTGGGTATCGATGATCTTAAACATTTTGAGTATATGGCATGTATAGGGACTTGGTCATTTTGGTATATGTGTCATTATGAATTTGGCCAAATGTGTTGGCTTATATTTGTTTAAGGTGATTTGATATTTAGCCATGAAATTGGCTTATTTTGGCTTAAATGGTTGTAAGCCTAATTATATAAGTATATGTGCCAATGCCTTTTGTTTATGTGGTTTGTAATGGGTTGCTATATGCTTATTTATGGCTAATTAGCTTTATTGTTAAATGATTGAGTTTGATGCATTGGTATGTTAGAAGAACTATATGATACAATGTACGTTAAAGGTGGCCATATTGGAGCTTGTAGAATGTGAGTTTTGTATGATTTGGTTGGGTAAAATATGATGTCGTAAGTATGTTAAGTGTTGATAATGAAATGACATGATTTAGCCTTGATTGTGGATGTTTGGTTGCCTAAATATGCTATGATTTATGCCATTAAAGTTGTGGATAAGTGTGTGTGCAAATAAGGGTGACAAATGGCTTGGTAAATAGCCTTTATTTTGTCCACACGGGTAGACACACGAGCGTGTGTCTAGGCTGTGCGTGACACATGGCCTGTCCCATGGGCATGTGCCCCCTGCACCTTAATTTTGAGAAACAGAATGCTCAGAATTGAACACACAGGTAGAGACACGGGTGTGTGTCTCAGCCGTGTGAGGGACACGGCCTCGGGCATGGGCGTGTGTCCTGGCCATATGAAGTCTGCACCTATTTTATGAAAATTAATTAACCACACGGCTTAGCACATGGGCGTGTGACTTGGCGTGTGACTTCAATTTGTTCGTGACTTGCAAGTCAAAAAGTTACACCGGTTAGGGACACAGGCATGTGTGACCACACGACCTGCCCACACGGGCGTGTCCCAAACCACACGGGTGTGTGATCCCTGTACATGGCAAAAATTTCCTCAGATTTGTAAAAATTACTCAAGTTCTCAGTTTAGTCTTGAACCACTTCCAAAGCATGTTTTGGGCCTCGTATGTTTGTATTAGGAACTTTATGATTGAATATAAATGGTTTTAATTTGGGAGCAAATTTATGACTCGACTTGTATGTTCGCCTGCAATGTAAGTCTGGTAATGCCTCATACCCTATTCTGGCGTTGAATATGGGTAGAGGGTGTTACACACAGTTGATCAGAACGACCCGTGCGACCCTAGGGAAATTTTCATAAATATGAGCCTATATGCTCATGTGGTTAATTTGTTTTTGTTTTTGTAATATCTAACATAAGTATGTATCTGCTTCAGTGGTTAAGTGTTTTAAGTGTGTTTGAGAGGTCTTGGGTTCAATCCCTATCTTTAGCAAATTTCGATAATTTTTAGATCCAAGCCTTACCTTTGTTGAGCGGGCATATTTATAATTTTCTGTTAATTCATATCAGAATGAGCTTGCTGGTTCGAATGGTAAGAGAGTTGGTGTGTTGAAGGTCCTATGTTTGAATCCCTACGCAAGCAAGACTGATATTTTTACTCAGTTGCAAGTGAGAGTTTCGGTGGAATTGGGCTTTTGAGAAGGTTGGTTGTTAGTAGGTTCGTGGGGAGAGATTTGAGGGATTTGGGAAGTTAATCTTTGTTTTTTTTATTCTTTTTTTCAAAATTTTCCTCTCTTTACAGAAAGAAACCGACGTTAGTTTTTCCTCTTCCTTCCTTTTTGTTCTTTCAATTTCAATCGTTACTTCTTTTGATTCTATTTCGTTCGGTTGGTGCTTGTCTAAAATTCATTCTCTGTTTCTGTCAATTGTTGGTAAGTGGCTTAAGTGAATCGTAGTTTTGATTTTTAAATAACCGATTGGAGGTTTATATTTTCTATTTTGGCAGCAGAGAATTATGTAGAGTGGGGCTATCCTCGTGCTAATTTGTAGTTGGAATCGTGTGGACTTTGGAGGTAAGTGATGAGCAGTCGTATTAAAACTTTTGTCAGTCTCGTGGTTCTGGATTAACCTTGGTTTTAGATTGATTTTGGGGGTGCTGTGTCGATCTTTAGGTTTTGGAGGGTTCATGTTTGTGGTAGCATCAAAACGATACCAGGTGTGTACCTAGAACGAAGAAAAATGAGCTTCGACAAAAGCCAAAAAACCTCACTGTTGACTCCACACGGGCGTGTGCCTGGCCGTGTGTAAGACACAGTCGTGTGGTCAACGAAGGCATGGCCATGCACAAGACATGACCGTGTGGTGGCCGGAGTGCGACCGTGTGAGACCACATGGGCAGTCCACACTGGCGTGTGGGTTTTTGGGCCATGCCTTGTGGCCTACACAGGTAAGGCCAATCTGGTTGTGTGCACTACATGGGTATATGGGTTTTTAGGCCAGGCCGTGTGGGCCACACGGGTAAGGCCAATCTGGTTGTATAGGCCACACGGGCGTGTGGGCCCAGACGAGCATATGGGCCTATATTTTTGAAAATTTCCTTAGAGTCACACGGGTCATTCCGATTATTGTGGGCCTACCGTAGAGTCGATAAGGGCTAACCAAACCCTAAAACTGTAGAACTGATAGTCTGATATTCTGTTCTGAGTATGATAATGCTATGCATGTCTGATTATTCTGTTATCTGTATATAAGCTTGTTGAGCATGTCTAGTATGTTATTCTGTATCTGTTTCTATATATGATTGTGGGGTGGGCTTTGTATATGAGGAGGAAGTATTCTGTACAGCGATCATCGCCTATATTCTGGCAGCTTGGCTACACATTATCTGACATGTGTCATATTGGCACGATATGGTGTGTAGGGATGGGTGGGTGTTTTTAACCCCACATGCTGTGATGGGATGGTCGGAGTTGGTGTGGAGAGGATAGGGATAGGATTTTGTATATCTGATCTATATATCTGATTCTATTTACTGTATCTGAAAAGGGCATGTGCTTGACTTTGTATCTGTATGTTTGCATGCTTAATTCTGTTGGGTTGCACATTGAGTTTACAAAAACTCAAATCCATTTGTCTGTTCTGTTCAGGTAATCCACAGACTTAGGAGGATCGGTGTGACAGAACCTATCGGTGACCACGAGTTCGTAAACTGATTAGGTTGATGGTTTTTCTTTTGAGGATTATTTTAGGATTTTTGTAATAATTGGACTCTCCGGACTTTTTGGCTGATTTTCTTTTGGATTTGGATTTTTGTTTTAGTACTTAATTTGCGATTGATCTCTAAAAACTATGGTTTTTACTAAAATAAAGGTTTTTTAAAAATACAAACTACTTTTTTTAAATACAACGTTTTCGTAAGTTTCCACTATAAAACACATTTTAAGGCAAATTGAGTAATTGAATAAACGTTTTGAAAATGAATAAAAGCCAAGAAGAGTTGAAAAACTGAAATGGTTTAAACGTGTAGATTTTGTTAACAAAACCCATTCTTTGTGACACCTCTTAATTTGACCATAACATCTAGGTCGGGTTTGTGGTGTTATATTTAGTGGTATCGGAGCCAGGTTGTAAAAATTGGGATGTGAAATTTTGGGTTCCAAAATTGTATTTCAGAAAGAATTAGTTTCCAGTAATTTGAGTAAGTTGAGAAAGTTTGTGGTACACCGAGTCTCCGACGCCGATCTTATAAGTATTTCTGAAACTTGGATGGTACACTCTGAAAACACTGTAGATAAACTTTCTGAAATTGTACCGAAATAGTTAGAAACTAAAACTTCTGAAAACATCTCTAAACTTCTGGTAAATTATGCATAAAATATCTGTTAATAAATACTGGAACTGATGCATAAAACTTTATAATGTAGATAAATTTGAATTATACAATGAGGGCTCGTGGAACTTACGGACGTGGTATTCGTGGCCATGATAGAAGCTGTAGGGAGCTTGAGCTGAGTTTTCTTATCTGGGCAGTATGTCAAATCTAGATACGAGTGAGACGCCAATTTCACCTGCTACCGAGACTGGGTTTCAATGTCGTTTAGCTGGGGATGACGCACTGTCTCAGGCCACGTCGAGGATATTAGAGAGGGTCACTAGGCTCCTTACTGGATTTGGGGGCCGTGGGTCAGTAACTGAACGACTCCGGTCCAATGGTGCTAAGTTGTTTAGGGGTGTCACTAGAGTTGCCCCTACTGTGGCCGAGTATTGGTTGGAGGTCACAGAGAGAATTATGAATGATTTGGACTATATTACTGAGTAGAAACTGAAGGGTACATTTTCTTTGCTTTGCGACGAGGCATATCAGTAGTTGTTAACAGTTGAGGAGGGTACTCAGCCTGAGCGTCTGAATTGGATTTCTGTAAGACTACCTTTTAGAGTAAGTACGTGGGGGCGAGCTATGTGGATGCTCGTAGGTGTGAGTTCATGAATCTCACGCAAGATGATACATTAGTGGCAAAGTATGAGGCCGAGTTTTTAAGGTTGAGTCACTACGTTTGAGGAATGGTGGCATCTGAGTATGAGAAGTGTGTCCATTTAGAGGATGGTTTGAGAGACAGCGTGATAATATTGATTGCTCTACAGAGGGAGTGAGAGTTTGCGGTTCTGGTTGAGAAGGTGAAGATCGTCAAGGATGTTACGTGTGTGGAGCACCAGAATAGAGACCGAGAGAGGGGTAAGAATAAGAGAGATTCAGAGCCCTCTAGTTCTGTTTAGGGGCCTAAGAAAAAGGCTAGACCTGATGGGCCTGTTAGAGTGGGGGTTCCTGTTTCACCTACTGGGATTCAGTCGTGTGGATATTGTGGTAGGCGCCATCCGGATGAGTGTTGGAGGAGGATTGAGGCTTTTCTGAGGTGTGGGTCCTTGAAGCATCAGATTTGAGAGTGTCCACAGCAGCCAGATCATATGAAGCTTCAGGACTGGGTTCTGTACAGCCTCAGAGGGCAGTTCAACAGCCTAAGAATGCATCTGAAATCTACATTTTTATGGGTCTGGCGGGGTATTATCCGCAGTTTTTTGAGGGGTTCTCTCTGATTACAACTCTTTTGACTAAGCTTCTACGTAAGAGTGTTCCTTTTTTTTTGGACTGATGTGCAACAATTGAGCTTCGAGAAGCTTAAGTCTGTTCTGACTCAGGCTCCTGTTTTAATACAGCTTGAATCTAGAAAAGAGTTAGTGGTGTAAAGTGATGCGTCACACGTCGGTTTGGGATGTGTACTGATGCAAGATGGTAAGGTTGTAGCTTATGCGTCCCGTCAGCTTAAGACACATGAAGGGAACTATTTGACGCATGATCTCAAGTTGGCTGCGATGGTTTTTGTATTGAAAATCTAGAGGCACTACCTATATGGTGAGAGATGTATTATCTACACTGATTACAAGAGCCTCAAGTACCTCCTTACTTAGAACGAGTTGAATCTTAGACAGTGGCGATGGATTGAGCTGCTCAAAGATTATAACTGCACGATATAGTATCATCCTGGTAAAGCCAATGTGGTGGCCGATGCTCTAAGTCGTAGGGCGATGACTAATTTGAGAGCAATGTTATCTCGACTTAGTCTGTTTGATTATGAGAGTCTGTTAGCTGAGTTGCAAGTTAAGCTGACTTGGATTGATCAGATTCGAGTTAAGCAGTTGGGATGATTATCTGCCGCTAGCTGAGTTCGCCTACAATAAAAATTTCCATCTAGCATCCAGATGGCACCTGACGAGGCTTTGTATGGTTGTAAGTGTCGTACTCTGCTATGTTGGACTGAGTTGGGTGAGCGTCGAGTATTGGGTCCTAAGTTGGTTTTTGAGACCGAAGATAAGGTTAGACTGATTTGGGATCATCTGAAGGTGGCTTCTGATAGATAGAAGTCTTATGCAGATCTGAAGAGGCGTGATATTGAGTACTTTGTGGGAGACTTTGTCTTTCTAAAGGTTTCTCCATGGAAGAAAGTGCTAAGGTTCGATCATAAGGGCAAGTTAAGCCCTAGGTTCATTGGGCCGTATCGGATTCTGAAGTGTGTGGGGCCTGTCGCTTATTAGTTAGAGCTACCTCTAAATTTGGACCGTATCCACGATGTATTTCACGTTTCGATGTTGAGGTGGTATTGGTCTGACCCATCTCATGTTGTCTCAATTGAAGAGATCAAGGTTAGGCTGAATTTTACTTTTGAGGAGGAGCCGGTTTAGATTCTGGATCATGATATTAAGGTTCTGAGGACGAAGTCCATTCTGTTAGTGAATGTTCTTTGGTGGAATCATGGTATTAAGGAAGCCATGTGGGAACCTGAGGACTCGTTGCGTCAGCAGTATCCTCATCTGTTCTGATCAGGTAAATTTCGAGGTCAAAATTTCTTTTAGAGGGTATAGTTTTAACGCCCTAAATAATTTGTTTTTGTTTCTGTAATATATGACACAAGTATGTATCTACTTAAGTGGTTAAGTGTTCTAGGTATGTTTGAGAGGTCTTGGGTTCAAGCCCTACCTTTAGCAAATTTTGGTTATTTTTAGATCTAAGCCTTACCCTTGTTGAGCGGGCATATTTATAATTGTCTGAATGAGTCTACTAGTTCAAGTGGTAAGGGAGTTGGTGTGTTGAATGTCTGTGTTCGAATCCCTACACAAGCAAGATTGATTTTTTTGCTTAGTTACAAGTTAGAGTTTTGATGGAATTGGGTTTGTGAGAAGGTTGGTTGTTAGTGGGTTAGTGGGGAGAGAGTTAAGGGATTTGGGGAGTTAATCTTTGTTTTTTTTATTTTTTTATTCTTTTTTTCAAAATTTTCCCCTCTTTCCAGAAAGAAACCGACGTCAGATTTTCCTCTTCCTTCCCTTTTGCTCTTTTGATTTCAATTGCTACTTCTTTCGATTCTGTTTCATTCGGTTGTTGCTTGTCTGAAATTCGTTCTTCATTTCTGTCGATTGTTGGTAAGTGGCTTAAGTGAACTGTAGTTTTGGTTTCTGAATTATCGATTGGAGGTTTATATTTTCTATTTTGGAAATAGAGAATTATGTAGAGCGGGGCTATCCTAGTGTTGATTTGTAGTTGGAATCATAGAAGTTTGAAGGTAAGTTATCAACGGTCGTATTAAAACTTTTGTTAGTTTCGTGGTTACGGATTAACCTTGGTTTTAGACTGATTTTGGGGGGTGTTGTGTCGATCTTTAGGTTCTAGAGGGTTCGTGTGTGCAGTAGCATCAAAATGATACCAGGTGTGTACTCAAAACGTAGAAAAATGAGCTTCAATGGTCGAAAAACCACACTATTGATGCCACACAGGCGTGTTGTTGGTCGTGTGAGCCACACGGGCTAGGCCAAGCTGAGTGTATAGGCCGCACGGGCTTGTAGATTTTTGGGCCAGGTCGTGTGGGCCACATGGGTAAGGCCAATCAGGGTGTGTAGGCCACATGGGTGTGTGGGCCCACACAGGCAAGCGACACAAGCATATGGGCCCATATTTCTGAAAATTTCTTTAGGGTTGCACGAGTCGTTCCGATTGACTGTGGGCCTACTGTAGGGTCAGTAAGGGCTAACCAAACCCTAAAACTGTTGAATTGATAGTCTAATATTCCGTTCTGAGTATGATAATGCTATGCATGTCTGATTATTTTGTTATCTGTACATAAGCATGTTGAACATGTCTAGTATGCTATTCTGAATTTGTTTCTGTATATGATTGTAGGGTGGGTTTTGTATATGAGGAGGAAGTATTCTGTACGGCGATCATTGCCTATATTTTGACAGCTTGGCTGCACATTATCTGACATGTGTCATAATGGCACGATATGGTGTGTAGGGATGGGTGGGTGTTTTTAACCCCACATGGTGTGATGGGATGGTCGAAGTTGGTATGTAGAGGATGGGGGTAGGATTCTATATATTTGATTTGTATATTTGATTCTGTTTACTGTATTTGAAAAGGGCATGTGCCTGACTCTGTTTCTGTATGTTTGCATGCTTAATTCTGTTGGGTTACACACTGAGTTTACGAAAACTCACATCCGTTTGTTTGTTCCGTTCAGGTAATCCATAGACTTAGGCAGATCGGTGTGACGGAGCCTCTCGGTGACCACGAGTTCGTAAACTGATTAGGTTTATGGTTTTTCTTTTAAGGATTATTTTAGGATGTTTGTAATAATTGGACTCTCTAGACTTTTTGGTTGATTTTCTTTTGGATTTGGATTTTTGTTTTAGTACTTAATTTGTGACTGATCTCTAAAAACTATGGTTTTTACTAAAACAAAGGTTTTCTAAAAATACGAACTACTTTCTTTAAATACAACTTTGTCGTAAGCTTCCGCTATAAACACGTTTTAGGGCAAATTGAGTAATTGAATAAACATTTTGACAATAGATAAAAGCAAATAAAAGTTGAAAAACTAAAATGGTTTAAACGTGTAGATTTCGTTATCAAAACCCATTCTTTGTGACACCTCTAGATTTGGCCATAATGTTTAGGTCGGGTTTGGGGTGTTACAAATTGCTTCTTAAAAACTCACAATTTTGACTATTTTACAAATCAGTCCAATTTTCAAAATTGAAGATCTTTAAAACTCTTTTCAAAAATTGATTTAATTTTCTAAAAGCCATAGTAAAAAATATTATCAATAAACCATGTCACAAAATCCTAAACACTCTAAGGCTAAAATATCTAAAATACCTCTAAAACTCCTAGGCCCTATTTTAGGGTGTTACAGGATTTGTGAATACTCACCCTTGTGCTGTGTTTTTGGGGCGTTAAGGCCCGGGGCAGTTGTAGAGAGATAAAGGAATGTGAGCTCAGCTCCATTCACCTGGATATGTTGGTGTGTTGGAGAGTGTTAGCTAAATGCTACGCTTTTGGGATATGTTCGACTCATCAAGTCATCGGTGTGTTAGAGATCCATGTATCTGATGTGTGGTGATAGAGCCCACTTTTATGTTTCATAACTCGAGTGTCAAATTATCATTAAATGAAATATTACAAATATGTATACATAAATATGTGATTAATAAGTTAGTTAAGTTGGTAAAGATTGCATGAATATCTAAGTATGTCATCATAGCAAATTGTGTAAGTAATTGTGCTTTCATCATTTTCTTATAACGTATAAATTCATGTTTATTTGGTGGTTATTCTGATCATTCATTGATCTTGTTTAAGCTCATCGACTCTGTTTAAACTTTGTAGACAATTAGCGTTGCAGTGTGAGCAATGTGGAAATACCAAGGAAGTGATCCAAGTTAGACTTAGTAATTGAGTTGGTGATTTTATAGTTATTATTTTGAACTGTGGGAATAAGGCAATGTGGTAGATTTGTTAGTTGATTATTGCCATGATGTTTAGACGATTGCTCGATTTTATTACTTATAGAACTTATGGACATTTGTTATTAGTTTATTGGTTTGCTTAGCTTAAATTATTGATTATGCACTGAACTACAAATATGAACGATTAGTTGATGAATATTGAGGTTTTATAAAGTTGTTGAAGTGGTATATGTCTGATTGTGTTTAATGCTCTGTTTCAGTGTTATTTATGTTGTTTTGTGTAGAGGTTCATAATCGAGTGTTTAGTGTCGATACCTCCATATTATTTCGTAAGTGCAAGAAGTTAGTAGCTCAATTTAGTATCAATACCAATTCTCGAGTATCGATACTCGGGGTGAAAATATAGATACTTTTAAAATTCTATCGACAATATGTTTGTTTTTAATTTTTGTAGAGAAACGAAATGCTAAAAGGGTACCAATTTTTTAAACGATATCGATACCCCTTATGAAAAATATCGATACCATCGAATGAGTATCGATATCTACATGATTTGTTTAGAAATTTTCAATAAGTGGTCTTTAAGAATGTGTTTAACTCGTTACAAGGTTATCAATTGTATGATTAGTAAATTTTAACCTCGTTTAGGGTAAAAGAAACTTAAACCTCCTGTAATTATTTGCTTATGATGATAATCGTATGGCAATGAGATGTATTTTGCTTTGTTGATGACAAGATGCTAGTGTAGCATCCTGTTACTTGGGCTCGATGACCAGACTAGGTATAGGGTGTTACATGTCAAGATAGAATTACTGACATACTTTTTGGCCAACTCTTTGTATAAGGGTTGGGATATGTGCCTAAGACAACCCTTAAATAAGAGTTGACTATCCAACACTATGTCGACTCTTGTTATACCTTTCCCAACTATATAAAAGTGTTGTCTGAAAATCCTAAGACAACTCTTTTTGGACTATGTTGACCCTTTTTTTGTGTCATTTAAATTTGTACATTTAAGCAACTTTTTTGGGTGTTGGCAAAATCTAATCATATCTCGACTTTTTATGAAGTGATGGAAAAATATTAACCTATCACAACTTTTATTTTTCATTGAAAATATTTTATCTAACCCAACCTTTTTTGTGTTCCTTTTGTCTGCTCATGATAATCCCAACCTTTTTTTTCGTCGACAAATATTTGACCTAGCCCAGCCTTTTTTTTGGTCTAATTATTTTATTTTTACTTTCCCCCTAAACCTTTTTACCTTTTACTTTCCCACCATTTTCCCCAAATCAAAACCCTTTTACTGTTTGCTTTTGCATTTGCAGATCTAAAAAAGAATCCTTTAATTTCTCTTCATAATCTTCACTTTGAATCTACAAAAGCGCTCCGTTTTGACTTCCCTTCTATATCGATTCTCCATTTCTCTGTTTTCATAGCTCGGTTTGATGCCTAGTACTTTTTTTCTTCTTTTAGGGTTTTTCTTTTTTAAATCTTATGAACTTGAAATAACTTCATTTCTTCTTGTTGTTCAAGTTAAATGTTGAATTTTCGAGTTGTTAGAAACTAATTTTGATTTTGATCATGATCATGATCTAGGGTTTTAATTTTAGAGAATTTATTCTCAGTTTTGATTTTTTGGTTAAATTACTCGAATTTTGTTTAAATTTTTCAGTTTCATTAACTTCTGACTTTTTATTTATAAGTATAAAAGTTTTTCAATATTTTCTTTTTTTTTTCTCATTTTTTGTTTTGTAGTTTGGCAGGGACTTTCTAATTAGGTTTGATTATAATGATTCTGAGAGCATATTGCAGAGATAAGATTGTAGACTTGGAATTAGGGTATGCAACTTTATTTATCTTTAAACAAACTATGGAAAGTGACATTAAAGTATCAACTCCTTCGGTTGGGCACGACAGCTGTGATAGTGCTAAAAGAATTCGACCTGTTCATGGCTATTTTTCTTTTAAAAGCATAATGATAGCTATTTTTAGTAACTCTTACTTTAAAATTTTAATACCATTATTGATTTTCTTGGTTGTTCTTCCTCTCCCATTATAATGCTTTTTTTTAATTCACGAATCTTACAAATTTTATGATTTTCACGAATGAATTCTGTTCTTCCATTTCATCATGGTATTCTTGAACACAATGTTTGTGATGGACTTTTTTTTCATTGTAGACTTGGAATATTCTCCCACATTATGTTTTGCTTGAATCTTTCTAATTTCCTGATGAACGAGGATGCTTTGGTGTTATAACATAGCATCTAAATGTTACAACACTGCTTCTATATCAAACTTGGTATTAAAATATAGAAATATTAACCTAGAAATCATTGCGATTTAGGTATGATCAAACTCTTTTCGAGGATGAACATAAAAATCAGATGGTGGAGACAAAAAAACTTTTTGATTGGGTCTTAAAGCAACCATGCTTTGAGGTTTTCCTTATGCTATATTATGCTCTTTGTGTGTCTACAAGATAAATGGTTTCGGTTATAGCTCGAATTTAACATAATGTAAAAACTTGGTTTTTTCTTATAGAAAACATCCTACATGTTGTTCCTCAACAAATTCAACATATTGGAAAACAATTTTCTAAAGGTAAAAGCCAGTATAATGGGTATAAAATTACAATATATGTATGTGTTTGCATGAGTATGATCTTTGACATTCGACATTCCATAGGTTCCATTAAATGTATGCAAGTGGTTCAAATATTATCAGCCAGTCTCAACCGGAAAACAAGAGATCGAGCATGCAGATGAGTAAGCAATTCATCTCCCCTCACTACAAAGAATGAATTTTTTAACCAGCGACAATTTATAAACTTTTTATCTATTCATGTTCGTAAAGAAGAAATTCGAGGAGCTGTAATTTCAAAGCACAACCCCCGCTAGAGTTGACCAAGTCTTTAAGATATATAGAACCATTTCCCCTTGACCAGAAGCTTATGAAGAAAACTTTCAAGATCGTTGATGTCATGGGAAATAAGTTATCGGGTGATGTAATGGACAACAAGTTGACAACATGTTGCCAACGTGTTGACTGCTTCTATTAGGATTTTGTATATAAACTAATAACTATGTATTCAGTGGTAATTTTGTATTAATATGCTCAGGTTATGTTAATTAACTATTCAATTAAAATTGTCTCAAACTTTTTCAAACTCAACACATACAAAGTTTCTTATATTTCGCCAAAATAAGCACTTCAAAAGTCAGGAAAAAAAGCCATAAAAAAACATGGGACTTGAGCCAACTATGAAAGGTGTCGCGTAGACAAGGTCTATCCCAAACATTTTAAGGTTGTCATAGAATGGTCTATCCCAAATTTTTTTGAGTCGATTTTGATTGCGTCTAGTACAAACTTTATAAAGGTCGCCTATTTCCTCCTATCTCAACCTGTTTTAAAGATCGACCATGACTAGGCTTTGCCAACCTTTCAATAAAGGTTGGCCTAGGTTGAATTATGCCAGCGTTTTTTCCAAAGCATCATAGTGCCTATGCCAACGGTGCTAACAATGACATTTTCGGAAGCACTGAGAGAATTGTCGGGCAGCTTATGCCAACCTTTTCTGCGTTGTCCTAAGTAAAAAAAAGTGTCGCCATTGGCCTTTTTTTATTGTAGTCATCTAATATCTTCTCCAACTTAATTTAACTTTAATTAAATTACTTAAAACAATTTAAAAAATTCATATTCTTTTTTAGAAATTTACAAATTAAAAATCCAAACAACTTATAATAATGATCTAAATCTAAATTTATCTTCTAAAATCACCTTGTGGATTGCCATTGAAAAGCTTGCGATCAAAAGAACAACCACTAATCTAATGCAACTTTTTTGTTCTTACTCAACCAGTAATAATTGTTTTTTTGGTAGTTTTGATGGGTATCAAGATTTTGACTTTGGAAGAACTAAAGTAGCTTGTTAAACATGTGCTGAAACTTTGGAAGAATTGAAGAAAATTTGTAAAAGGAACTGAACCTTGTTTAAGTCTGGAACTTTAAAAAAAAATTGAATTTATTGTTGTACTGTGTTAAAACTATTGACAAAATACATGAATTAAATGGCGAAACATGATAACTTTAATTCTGAGGAGCAATCTGGGTTTTCTGAGGGAGTTATTAAAAGTGCTACAACCCATTGATGGTTGTTAATGAAGATATTGGTGATGGTAGTTAAAAATTTCTTATGTTACTTTTATCTAAATTTTTCACCACCTATGACTAAAAATAGAGATAACGAATGAGGAAATCCAGAATGCTATGTTCTGCCTTGGGCCATTAAAAGCCTCAAAACCTTAAGGATTTTCGAATACTTTCTTTCAACATTATTGAGCCTTATCTGTAATGGAATTTATGCCTTGGTGCATGATATTTTTAGAGTTGGACACCAAAATGAAGATCTTGATCTCACAAACATTGTCTTCATCTCGAAATAAGGAAACATGGAATCTATTTTACAGTTCTGAACCATAGGATGTTGCAATTTCTTGTACAAAATTATTTCAAGATTTCTAGTTGATCGAATAAAGCCTCTTATTCCTAGACTTATTTCCCCGGCACATCGTTAGAAGACAAATTTAGGACAATGTTGTTATGGTGCATGAAGCTTCCACATGCTTTGAAAATTTAAATAGGGGTAAGAAGGGTGTTATGGCGATAAAACTTGATCTCGCCAAACCTTATGATAAAGTGTCACGGTTTTTCTTGAAAAAATGTTTCTAAAGATGGGAGTTTTCAATTTCTAGGTTAAGTGAACTATGTTTTATGAAACAACCACATAATTTAATTTTCTTCTTAACAAAGACATGATTGGTGAATGTAAGCGGAAGAGGGGCCTCAAGCAAGAGGATCCAATATCCCTTTACCATGCATCTTATGTTTGTTGATAATTGTATGCTTTTTGTACGAACAAATCAAAGCAATATAGTTGTTTTAGCTACTCACTTGGTTTATTTTGAACAAGTAACCGGACGAATAATCAACCAAGCAAAGTCAGCAATTGCTTTCTCCCCAAACATGTGCATGGTCAACAAGCATATCAACAGATCATGGAAATGTTTTTCATGGATGATGCCAACAAATACCTTAGTCTCCCATTTGTTTGGGGTCATGGAAAATAAGAAGCTTTCGATTCCATAAAGAAAAGAGTGAAAGCTTGGATTAAAAGTTGGAAGGGTCGGCTATTATCACAAGCAAACTGAGAAACATTTATAAAAGTCATTGCACCCACCATCCTTGTGTATCTCATGTTGATAATGCAAAGAAAATAATGAATGTTTGATTGTTGAGGATTTTGTAGGGGCAGTTGTTGAGGATTTAGTGAAGATATTGTTATGGGTTTTTTACAAAATTGCCCATGCCTTTTTACTATTTTTACCTTTTCTTACTGGGATAAATAGAGGGCTAATTTCGTTAGTTTTCACACTGAACAGAAACAAAAACCTCTCTAAAAATATTTTTCTTCTTTCCTTTCTATTTGCAATTTCTTTATAAAATTTTTCGATTTTCCCCAAATCAATATTAGAGAAAATTTTGTCTGGGAGTTTGGCTTTTAAGCGAGACCAACTATGACCCCTTAAAACCTTCCTGAGAATTGTTCCTATTGTATTTCCTGAGGAGAGCAACACCAATTGAATTGCACCTTTCATATTTGAGTGTATGAATATCGAAGGATTGTGTTAACCTTGGGGGACAACGTCCACTACACTATTACACTGATCAGGGCAAATTCATTTCTAAGGCAATGGATTTACCACGACAATAATTTTTTATTTCATATTTAATTTTTTATTTTTCCCAATCAGTGCTAACAAACTTGTTTTGTAGTATATTATATTTTCAACTATTTAGAAATGAATTCCTACTGCTTAAACATGTCTACCTCGATCAATAACTACATCCCAAATGAGGTTAGAGCTATTTTGGTTTTTAAAGTAAACCTGGTAAAAAATAATGCCGAGTGGATTGTAGACACAGGCGCCTCTAAACATTTCTGCGCCAATAGAGAAATAATGTTCACCGAATTTGAAAAGGTAACTGAAGGTGAGCAAGTCTACATGGGTAATTCAAGCACATTGGAAGCACTCGATAAAACAAAAATTTTACTCAAACTCACTTATGGTAAAGCGTTAGCATTGATTAATGTTGTTTTATATGTACCTGCCTTTAGTAGAAATTTGATTAGTGGTGCTTTGTTGAATAAGGCATGCATAAAATTAGTCTTTGAATCCGATAAACTTGTACTTTCCTAAAATAGAGATCATGTAGGGAAAGGTTTTTTAAGTGGGGGTTTATTCGTGATTGAGACTATGTTTAATAATAATAAAGACACCACTTTTGCTTATATTGTTGAATCTTTTGACATGTTGCATACTAGATTAGGACATGTAAACATTCATTCTTTAAAGAAACTCGTAAAATTGAATCTAGTTCCTAATCTAGATAATAGTAGCTTTAATAAATTTGAAATTTGTGTTAAAGCCAACCATGCAAGACCTTCCTTAAAATCTATCACTTATAGGAAAACTGAACTTTTGGAATTAATTCATACTGATCTAGCAGACTTTAGAAACAGAGAAGGTAAAAATGAGAAACGCTACTATATTACCTTTGTAAATGAATACTCTAGGTATACAAAGGTCTATCTTTAAAGAAAAAAAAAGATGAAGCTGAACAAACCTTTCTCCTTTATAAAGCAGAAGTAGAAAACCAACTTGATAGGAAAATAAAACGTCTTAGATCCGATAGAGGTTTGTGAGAAAGACGAAATTATACATGAATTTTTCGCTCCCTATTTTCCACAACAAAATTGCATGGCTGAAAGGAAAAATAGAACTCTAAAAAAAATTATGAATGCTTTACTACTTAGTTTTGGTTTACCTGATCACATGTGGGGGTAGGTCGTACTCTCTGTAAATCACATCATTAATAGAGTGCCTCATAAAAAAATAGATTCTATCCCATACAAATTGTAGAAAGGTTATGCCCTTAATTTAAAATACCTGAAAGTGTGGTGTGGGGGTGTCTAGCAAAAGTAGGCATACCTATTTTTAAACAGAACAATATTAGGTCTAAAATTGTTGATGTTTTTATTGGTTATGCTCTGAATAGTGCAGCATATAAATTTATGTGTTTGGATGATTCTTCCACATGTGAATCTAGAGATGTAGTCTTCTTTGAAAATTTTTTTCCTCTAAAGAAATCTGATGTAAATCCTGATACACAATTAGATGAGCATGTTTTTTTTTCTAGTACACATAATAGAGATATTCTTAATAATGATGTGGAACTTAAGAGAAGTAAAAGACAAAGGATTGTCATTAGTTTCAGACCTGATTTTCTTACTTCTTTTATAACTAAGGTTAATGATTTAGACTTAATAAATGATTCTATTGCTCATGTTTTTTTGATAGATGAGTATCCAAAACTTATGATGAACCCATAAATTCTATAGATGCTAGTTTTTGGAGAAATGCTATTAATAATGAGCTTGAATCTATTATGTCTAACCACACTTGGGAATTAGTACATTTTCCTAAAATTTTTAAACCTATTAGTAATAAATATATATTTAGAAATAAGCTTAGACCAAATGGGTCAATACAAAAGCATAATGCAAGACTAATGGTTAAAGGCTTTACTCAGAAATTTGGAGTAGATTATTTTGATAGTTACTCTCCTGTAACTAAAATCTCTATCATTCGTGTGTTGTTTACATTAGCTTCCATTCATAATCTACTGGTACATCAAATGGATGTAAAGACAACTTTCTTGAATGGTAACTTCATTAGGAATTGTGCCTATATTGTAGTAAACATGTATATGTTTTCTATTTATTTGAGTAAACATGTATCTATTTTCTATTTATTTGAATAATGAGTAAATAAATAAAGTTAATTTTATATTTCACTATTATCTCTTTTATACTTCTGTCTTTCATATTTTGCATGCATCGCGAAATTGTAACAAACAAATATTAGCTCGTTGATTGTCTATGTAGCAACCCGTTTTTAGTAAAATCAAAACAGTGGTTTCGAGACCACAAATCTGAAGTTGAAATATTTATTTATTTATTAATATAGTGTTTACAGCATGTTAGTAGAGTCATATGAAAATTTCATTAAGAAATTTTATCGTTTGCATGCTTAATTTGATAAAAAGGACTAAATTGCCCAAAGTGTAAAAGTAGGGTTGTAATCGCTAAAGGTGTCTAATAGCTATAGAACTTTAAAGTAGAGGTCCTTATATGGTAACTAGCCCATTAATGAGTCAGTGGATGATAATGGCTTAGTATTTTGTATAATTATTAAATGTTTTAAAGGTTAATTTTGGAAATTAGCAAATGAAGGTTAATTAAACTAAAACAAAAAAAATTCATCATCTTTCATTATCTAATTTTCAACCGAAAATTCAAGGGAGGAAGCCATTTTTTGAATGCTTCATTTGGCCATCTCCATTTCTTCATTTAGGTATGAAATTTTGTTCCGTTTTTAATGATTTTTATGTTTTTGGAGTCGTTGTAGCTTAATCTAGCTAGCCCAAGGACTAATTTGTGAGACTGCTAAAGTATTAGGGTTTTACCATTAATGAAGTGCATGTGTTTTGATGATTGATGATTGATTCTTGATGATGAAAAGGAATGGTTGTTGTTAGATAAACAAGTTTTATAAAGTGATTTTGGTTGAAAATGTAAAATAGGGATTAAATTGAGAAATGTGAAAATTATGTGGTACATGTGTGAAATAATGAAATGTGTGGGCTGCTATGAACATAGGTGAAATTTAGCTAGCATGGGTGTGGATTAAATTCCATGAATTTGCATTTTTATGAGCTACGGACTAAATTGTAAAGAAGTTAAATGTTTAGGGGTAAAATAATAATTTTACCATAACATGAATTTTTGGATTGAATTGAATCAAATGAGACTTAAAGTAGTTAAATTTGATTATTTAGATCAAGAAAAGCCACGTTCGAATTTAGATCAAGGCAAAGATAAAGTAGTGGATTGATCAGTAGATTTTCTCCATACTATTTCGAGGCAAGTTCGTGTGTTAATAAGCATTAAAGTAATTGTGTTTTAAATGCTTTATTATTACATTCTTGATGAATACGACTTCACGAAAATACTCGACGAAGATTTGGCAATGTATGAAATCCCAGTTGAACCTTAGGAATAGATAGGATACAAATGACATGTCAATAGGGGTTATCATGTTTTGGGTGCCAATCCCGTACGTTCTACTGGTGGCTAAGTTTTTCGACATGTGTTGCAGTTACTCGTCAGCTTGTGTGAGCAGCACCATGTAGCTACATCTTGACCGTCAGCTTGTGTGAGCAGACTCAGTGATGGCTCAAGAGTGAGCATTTATATGAGATTTGAGATTGAGAAGGTTTCGACCATGTATTGGCCCTTAATGTGCGAGATTCGCGAGTATCCAATATTATTCTGAATGGTTCAATGGGCACAGTAATATTACCAGAGTATATGAGTTCGATATGAACCAGAACAGGTATGTACGTGAATTATGTGGAAATTGAATCTATGAGATTTGTAATTTCATAATTAACTTTGTTGGTGGTTATATGTTAAGCTAATGAGACTAAGACTGAATTACGTTTTGATTTAAATTACTTGCTTAATTGTGGTTGATTGGTAAGTTATATTTGCAATTATACGAACTTATTAAGCCTAATTTCTTACTCTGTTTACTTTTCCATGTTTTATAGTGATTCGGAAGCTCGCTCGTTTTGGAAGTTGTCGGAGATTGCATCGCACTATCGAACTCTTATTTTGGTACTTTTGGACTTTATGTATTTTGGTTATATGGCATGTATAGGTTATTTGGCTATTGGAAGAGTATATGATTTGTTATGTAACTAGCCATTTAATGTGGCCTGATTTGGTATATGGTAGTATGTATATATATGTGTGGCTAGTCTCATCTTGTATGATTTATGATTGCCATGGGAATGTTTTGATTGTGTTTTTGTAGATTAGTACTTAATAGGTGAACTTGATAAATGGTATGAATATTATATTTAGGCAAGAAAGTGCATTTATATAATTGACCATTTAGGTAGTTTTTAGAGGTGATTTTGGTATGTTTTAAAATAATCATTTGAGATTCTTGATAGCTTAGGATTATTGGTAATGAAATTGCATGATATAGACTTGGTTGTGATTATTTGAATGCCTATTGGATAATATGGTCATATGCTATTTGGTATGTGTAGGTTGGTACCACTTTGGGTGAGAAATAAGGCTTGGAAAAATGGTCTATTTTTGTCCACATAGACAGAGACACGGGTGTGTGTCTCAGCCATGTGTGACACATGGTCAAGTGACATGGTCGTGTGTCTCTTGATACTTTTTTAGAAATCAAGTCAATAGCTTTACATGGTCTAGCACACGGGTGTGTGGCTTGGCCTTCTGGCACAAGTCAATAAACACTCAAGTTTTCACACGGCCAGGCACACGGGTGTGTGAGGCCACTTCGAAGGGTACACGGCTTGGCACACAGGCCTGTGGTCTGGTCGTGTGACCCAAGTCAGTGAGTTACACGGGGTCAGACATAGACTGGGACACGTCCATGTGAGCTAATTTCGAATGTCCACATGGCCTGTGACACGGGAGTGTCTCTTGGCCGTGTGAGACACACGGCCTGGCCACACGGGCGTGTGTCCCCTGCACTTTGAAATTTTTTCATGTTTTTCTAAAAATATCTTAAGTACTTGGTTTAGTCCCGAACCACTTCTAATGCTTGTTTTAGGCCTTAAAGGCTTGTGTTAGGGACTATATGATTGAATTTGAATGAATTTTGTTTGGATTTGAGAAATGAATATGAAATGTATGATTGATTAATTGATAAGTCCGATAATGCTCTGTAATCCTATTCTGGTGATCGATACGGGGTAGGGGTGTCACAGTCTAAGTTTAAATTGATGATAAGTAACACTGTAAGAACGTTTACATTGAGAGAAAGATAACTTACTTCAGTAGATCATCTAAACGAGTTTGTAATCCCGTAAAAGAATCAAAGTGAACATTTGATTCAAATATTGAGAAGGATTATTATGTCGCCTACAGTTCCAATTGAGAGACAGCTAGTCTTGGCTATCGGAGCAGTTGACTCCACGGATAGAGACATTGATGTATTCATTGGCAGAATGATACATTGGACTAGACCCAAGATGATATAATTCTAAATCATATTTTAAATTAATTCGCTTGTGACATTCATGATGTGATTTACCTAAATCTTAAGTTAGTCACTAACCATGCATATGTAACTTATGTGCTTTGATATAAGTTGAGGCTTATGCTTTAAAGATAATTGAGTCAATAGTCTGTATGTTGGGTACATGACTTTTGTATGGCATGATTTTACTAGCAACAGTGGAATTCATAGCTCAATTAAAGATTTAACGATATCCCCTCTTTGACATTTTGTGGATTGATAAATATGGAACATGGCCATAGGTTGCTCATTCTCGAACGAGTAATTTATCACAGTCATTTGTTGATAGTGATCATATTAATCATTAAGAAGACATAATGGTGATAATGAGATAAAATAGGACTATATTGAGTGAATGGATTTAACTCAAAGGAATCAAAGATATCATATGAGGGTAACACACACATGACGAGGTTATTGGAAAAAGCAATTGGATGAATTGCTTTCGTAAAGAGTATATAGTATGGAGCTTACAATCATGGTACCTCTTGTGGATTGACTCCATGATTAAGTAATTGCGAATTATAGGAAGGATGCTTCTGGACATACTTGCAATTACTATAGCCTAATTGTATATGTCCGATTGGTCCCTCCACTAACTCAACGAAAGCTCAATCGGACTGTATTTAAATTAGAAAGAAATTCTATGACTTTGGAAATAATTTAATTAAGTTAATTTATTCGGTGTGGAATTAAATTGGGCGACCGTAAGAATTGTTCAACTAGAAAATTTGATTAAAGAATTTTCTTAAAAAATTAATTTGGAAAATCTAAGTGATTTTTTGGAAAATTAATTTTGATGAAATAAAATTAAATTAATCAAATTTATTAAAACTAATATGATATTTTTGAAAATTAATTTTCAAGTCAGACAATTGGCCTAATGGGTAATTGAACTTGAAAATTGCACATGAGATTGTAAATTGGGCCCGGGAGCCCAAAACCGAGACCAAGACACAAAAACTGGTCGAATCAGGTCTGGTATGTGAAACTGGGCCAGTGGTCCAACCATTGGCTAGATTAGACCGTTTAGGGCGTCACTAGCTTAGACCGAATCAACAGAAACCAAACCAGCTCAGTGTAACACCCATAACCCATTTTCATCGTCAGATTAGGGTTACAGAATATTTTCAGACGATTTAGAATAATCAATAATAGATAGCATCAAGTTAACGGATTAATTTAAAATAGTTTAGGAACCTACTCTTATGGGCCATAAATTGAGCCTACGAGGCCTTTAAAATCATTTAGGAACAATCGGGGACCAATTCGAGACAAAAAAGAAGATTTTGGGAAAAAGTGAAAATTTTCAAATCAGGGGTCACACAGCCGTGTGATAGAGCCCAGACTGTGTGGCCATTGCACATGCCCATATGGCTACTCCACATGTCCGTGTACTTTAGGTTGTGGAGCTCACTGACTTGGTGCACACACCTGTGTCCTAGCCCGTGTGTCCGTCCATGTTAGCTACTGACTTGGCTCACACGTCCGTGTCGCAGGCCTTGTGTCAGCCCGTGTGAACCCTAGACCTAACACAATAGGGGGACGCACCCGTGTGTGGCATACGATCATGTGGCAACTTGTGCCCCAGGTTGTGCATATAAAAAAAGTCAGCCTAAATCATGCCATTTTCACTCCTAAATGCTTAGGTGGCTATAAACACTAAATGTACATGCATACCAACCCTCAAATCATGTCATAACAATCAACTTATGTGCCTAACCAATGTGTCACCATTGGCACCACAATTCAAATAGACAATATTATACTAATTAAGCTAGGATCTCAATTCATAAATATATGTCCTAATTATTAGCAATCACTCAAGTACTATACCATAATCCATGTCAAGACTTACCATTTCCTATTCTTATTCAACCACAACCTTACATCATGCAAATATAGGCCAAAGGACCATTTAACACAACAACCTTACAAGCACACCAACTATATAGGACGAGTACATAAGGATTAATACAACATATTCCAAATTTCCTATTAGATTCCATATAAGCCAATGTTTGTATTCAAAATCTACCAAAGGTTCTTGGATAGTGTAATTTCTTCAAGTTGATCCGATCTCTCGATTTCCACAAATCGTATCTACAAGAAATAAGACAAATAAAATGAGTAAGCTTTCATAAAGCTTAGTAAGTTTTTTAAATAAATGATAACTCTTACCAAATTAAAAAAAAAATTCAAATAACAAGGTCACTTATAAAGTTCCTGTCAAGCACAACTCACAACAGGTGAGTACTGCTCAAACAATAGTATAAATCAATTTCTCACATTTAAATAACATTCAATGATCAATAAAACATTGTCTGAATACAAGTACACAATTAACCATCCACAACGCAATAGACACTCATACGAGCCAATCTAACTGATAACACACCTCAACATTATGTGCCTAGCTCGTAGGCTGAAATCCGCCCCCATAACACACCAGAAAAATATTGCAATAGAACACAATAGTCCGTAACACATGCAGGACCTCGATATAGTCAATGAATAGAAGATATACAGAAATCATCATTACATCTCATACCAATCCCGTACCACACGCAAATAACCTATTGGCATGCCAATCGTACTTTATCCTATGTTTATCGACTTAGAATATTCCAATCAGTGATTGATACCATATAAATTCATTATTTCCATTCCCAAATACATGCATCAATATTATCCATCATTCTAAAATTAGGTTCATATAATATACATTGAAAATGTATTAAAATCGAACCGAACGAACTTACCAGACTAAACTATAGTAATGAAAAAGGTACAGGGACTATTCAACAACTTCTCTATGCCTCAATTTCCAACCCATTCTTGATCTAGAATAACAATTTCATTCAATTAACTAATTCCAATAGTAAAATTAACTCATTTAATGCAATTATGTTCTTTTAGACATTTTTACAAAATTACCCTCGACATATTAGTTTTATGCAATTTAGTCCCTAAGCTCAAAACTTGTAATTTAGCCAATTTTAACTAAAACTTAGTTCAATTAAATTGTATAGAACTCCACTACAGCCCATATTTTCTATTATTTCACATCAAGTCCTTGTAATTTTATCACTTTTACATTTTAGTCCTTAAACATTAAAATTACTAAAAACTATTTGACAAAATAGTCTTATTTAATGATCAAGCCTAATAATCTAACATAAAACTTTAAGAGCAAGTCAAAATCGTCAATGGCATAATCCATAACATTTGAAAAATTTACAAATTAGTCTTCTAGTTAGCTAAATCAAGCTAATAAGAGCTCAAAAACATAAAAATTACTAAAAACGGGCGAGGTTTACTTACCAAATCGAAGGACCAAAGTTGACCGAAGAGCTCTCTAGCTTCTTCTAGGTATTTCCACTCTTTCCACATGAAGAAGAGAAGAAAATGTTGATATTATCTTTTAATTTTCCTTAATTTAACTTACATTTTAAATTACCCTTTTAATATAACTTATAAAATTACTAAATCATGTGCATAAATGTCCATAATATAAGTATATGGTATAATTACCATCTAATTAGGGTTTAATTGCACAATTTGTCCTCTAATTATTTTAAATTTTAACTAAATAAGCTTAATTTCACTTTAACCCTAAACTAATTAGGACTTAATAAAAAAATAACCCAAAAGTTAGTGGATTAATCATATCCACCATAGCTTGGACTTTTTTATTGTGGTTTAAACACCATTTTAGTCCCTTTACTATTTTAAATCTATAGCGATTAACTTTTACCTCTTTTACAATTTAATCCTTTTACCTTTATTGAACAATCAATCGTCAAAATTGCTGGACCAGACTTCAATTCACCTATAATAAGGCTCTCTAAATATTTAATAAAAATATTTACATCATTAAATTACAAAATCGAGATCCCAATACCTCATTTTCAAAAACCACTTGACTTTTGGAATGAACTACTTATACTTATTATTCATTCAATTTATAAAAAAATATTAAACCAGAATTCAATATAATATTGTAATTGACTCATAAATATTAAATAACAATACTGACTTACTCATCTAATTTGTGGTCCTGAAACCATTATTTCCGAAACCATTGAAAAACAAGTTGTTACACTCAGTGTGCTGGCAACTGCGATGGCGACATTTCGATGGTCGGCAAATGGTCGGCAGTGGTGGGTCTTCGATGATTGAGTAGTGGAAGAATTACACTCCTACTGGTACTCTATGAGAGAATTTGATTTCAGATTAACTATTCCAAAAATAATATTAATATATTCAATATTAAATTTAATTTAATATTTATCTTAATAGTATTTTATTAATTTAATATTAAAGTGATTATCTTAATATTAAATTTAATTTAATGTTTATCTTGTAGATAAATATTCTATTAATTTAATAATATTTAATATTAAATTTAATCTAATATTTATCTTGATAAATATTATATTAATTTAATATTAAAGTGATTAAGTTTAATCATTGTTGAACTCTCTAAACTCTCCCTATATAAAGAGCGCCTTGGGTCTTTTTTTTTCACACGCTTGAATTCAAGAGAAAGTTGTAAAGAGAAAATTCTCTGAAGAAATTATTTCAAAAAATTTCTAGATATATTTTTCTTATTTACAACTTGGCCCAAAAGTTTAGAGAAATTGCAAAATTATCCCACTGGTAATTTTTGTGAAAATTTTCTGATTTGAAACGAGCCCATACTTGGCAAATATGAGCTTGAGGATAGTGGAGAAGGTCAAAGCGTTCATCCTAGACGAATTGAAATGGTACAATTTTGATTAAGTTTTTATTACTTTAGATATCACAACCAAGTTCTAGTTTTGGAAAATTTTTAAAATTCTAGTTTTTCCCTAAAATTTTTTCCGCTGCATTTTCGAAACCCGACTTTCCAACAGACTTGGATGAGGAGATCTATATAGAGCAACCTTCAAGATTTGTTGTACTTGGTATGGAAGATAAAGTATGTAGACTCAAAAAATCTCTGTACGATCTCAAACAAGCTCCAAAACAATGGTATGAGAAATTTCATAAGACCTTCTCAATTTCAATTTTATAGTTAATGGTTCAGATACATGTATATTCAAAAATGTTTGGATCTGGTTGTGTCATCATAAGTCTATATGTAGATGACATGTTAATTTCCAATTTTAATATAGAAGCCATTAATAAAACCAAGAATTTCTGATCTACCAGATTTGAAATGACTGATTTAGGAGAGCTAGATGTAATTTTAGGAGTTAAAGTAACAAAATTAGAAAAGGGGTTTTCATGAAACCAATCTCACTATATAGAGAAACTGTTAAAAATGTTTAATAGTTTTGATGTAATCCATGTGAGAATTCCTTATGATTCTAGCATGCAACAACTAAAGAATAGAGGAAACAATAATTCTCAATTAGAGTATGCAAATATTAATGGAAGTCTTATGTTCGTAATGAACTACACTCGACCGAACATTGCTTATGCGATTAGTAGACTAAGTAGGTATACCCATAATTCGAGCAATGAGCATTGCAATGCTCAAAAGTGTTTGCTTAAATACCTTGAAAGGTACTTTAACTTGAAAGTTAGAATTTTTCAGTTACCCTGTAGTCATTGGAGGTTATTGTAATACAAACTAGGTAACTGATAATGATGATGTAAGCTTTACAAGTGGGTATGTCTTTACTTTGGCTATAATAGCCATTTCGTCGAAGTCTACTAAATAGACTTGTATTGCTCACTCCACGATGGAGATAGAGTTTATAGCTCTTGACTTAGCTAGGCAAGAGGTCAAGTTGCGTAGGAATCTACTTGCAAGATTCCTATATGGGAAAAACCAGTACCTCCCATCTCTTTATTATGTGACTCGCAAGTCGCAATTTGTGTTGCTAATAATCAATCTTATAATGGTAAGAAGAGACATATTCGGATAAGACAAGAATCTGTAAGACATTAAATAAAAATGAATTATTTGCTTTGGAGTACGTGAGGTCTAAAAGGAACATAGTTGATCCATTAACCAAAGGGTTAAGTAGGAAAATGGTTCTTGATTCGTCGAAGGGGATAGTGGGTGAGGAATTCATAGTGGTCAAACGAAACCATGGAAAGAATCATAGTGTACATTTTACCTATCCCTATGGCGAGTGGTGTACATGCATAAGGATGAGTTTTTACTGTTAATGAGTTCATATCCCATAGTTTGGGTGGTCCTATTAAGATGGACTTGATATATTCACCGAATTTAAATTTGAGAGGATGAGCTTAATGAAAGCTCTTAATGATTTCATAGCCCTAATTCGGGTGGTCTATATTGAGATAAACCTAATGAAATCACCTATGTAAGTGTGAAGGACTAGCCACCTTCTATGAAAAACATTTTGGGTAGTTTTTCTAGAGCATTTACCAGCATCCCGGGGTACGTTGGTTAAAACTTGTTGAGTTATTGTTGAACTTCAATGGGATCCGAGATTAGTTGTGTGTCATGAGTTAAATCCTATCTTAACAAGTTCAAGATTCGTTCACTTGTTAAAGAGAATAATCACTTATTTCACTATGTACCAGTTCAAATCCACAAGATACTAGTGCTTAAGCAACTAATTTCACTATTGCTTTTCTTACATATTTTATCTAAAATAAAACTCTATTTTTTTCTCGTGTTTTCAAAAATCTCAAAGTCACTTTGCATTAGTGGGGTATTGTTGATAATGCAAAGAAAATCATACATGTTTGACTGTTGAGGATTTAGTGGGGGTTGTTGAGGATTTTGTGGAGATATTGTTCTGGGTTTTTTACAACATTGCCCATGCCTTTGTACCACCTTGCCCTTCTATTACTAGTATAAATAGAGGGTTGATTTCCTCATTTTTCACACTGAATAGAAACACAAACCTCTTTGAAAAAATTTTCCGCTCTGCTTTTTGTTCACAATTTCTTTATAAACTTTGTTGATTTTCTCCAAATAACTTTTAGAAAGAATTCTATCTAGGAGTTTGGCTTTTAAGTGGGACCAACTATGACCCCTTCAAACCTTCTTGAAAATTGTTCCTACTGTGATTTCCCAAGAAAAGCAACACTAATCTAGTTCCATATTCTATATTAAGGTGTATGAATATCAAAGGATTGTGTTAACCTCGGGGGACGATGTCCACTACACAATTACACCGATCAAAGTGAATTCATTTCTAAGGCAGTGGATTTACCACAACATAGTAATTTCTGATTTCATATTTAATTATTTATTTTTCTCAGTCAGTGCTAAAAGATTTGTTTTGCAGTAGATTATATTTTCAACATTTCATGTTATGTTTCCAACTATCAAAGTTTTTCTGTAATGAGCTTGATAAGCTGATGAATAGATTTTGGTGTGAAGAGGATGATGGGATTGCTAGTAAACTTTATTCTATTTTTTGGTCAAAACTATTGAAAATTTTAAAAGAAGGAAGACTTGATTTTAGAGAATTCAATTCTTTCAATACCTGCATCTTGGCAAAACAAGCATGACTAGCCATCAAGAGTCCTCAATAAGCTAATCAATATTACATTGGTGAGCACACTGTTTTTCTACTAGACTTGGTGCATATTGGTATCAATTTATTTCTATTACTTTTGTGAGTATTCTATTACTTTTAACAACAAAAATACAAATTATAGATTCATAAGGAGGCAATTTCTTAGCAAGATTATGATTAACCTTAAGTTAAACTTGCATGAGATGTAGAAACTTGTTAAGGAAGAGTTAGAAGTCGAATTAAATAAGAATGTTTGTTGAAGAGCTAGAAGTTAGTGCTTAGAACAAATAAGGGGTAGGGTAGGTTAAGTTATTTGATTATCTTTAATTTGAAGAGTGCAAATCCAAGTCGTAATTTTGATTTTATGGTTGAAATACCCATTCCTTCTAAGAAACCTAAATCTAGGAGGCTATATGTCAGTTTTAGTGGATTAGTGAAACCTTTAGGAATTTTTTTTAGACTTATCATTGTTTAAATGTTGTTAACTCAATGGGTCTTTTAAGGGTAAATAATTATCTAGTGTGGATAAAGATGAAAATAATCAGAATTTCCTTACAATTTTGAGTTGTTGTAGAGGTGGAGAATAGGGATTGTGGCCTTGGTTTCTAAAAATATCTACAAATTGATTTATACTTAGAAGATGGTAAAAATTTTACTATTATCAAATATACGCAAAAGGTTGGCGCAAAAATTTTCCTTTCTCTTACTATTATTTTTTATGTTTTTTTAAATGTAATGTTTTGTACTAATCTAGTTTAGTATACTGTTATAGATATTGTTATAAGTGATGCCTCTCATGTTACCAAATGTTGAGCATAGATTCTATCTCAGGCGTATGTGTGCAAACTAGAGAAAGGTGGACAAAGGTGGTGATTGCAACAATTTTTTTAGGCATGCTGCAAGTCTACAACTGAGGTTTTTCTTCAACAACATACATTAAGGATAGGTGAGTTGAAGAATATTGTTTTGATAAGTCTTGTGGCAAAAGATCCAAAATGTAATGTCTTAAATTTTTGGTATAATGAATGGTACTGTTACAGAAGTGTGCATAGTGAAAATCTAAGGAAAATTTTTGAAACGAGTCATTAAAGAAATATTCTTATAGAGTTAATTTGATTTTTGCATAAAAAAAAGTTAGAGAGTATGGATGTAACACCCCAAACCCAGCCTAGACGTTATGGCCGAATCTAACGATTTCACATGGAATGGAATTTGAGAATTTAATTATCCAAGTTAAAAAAACCATTTTCATGTATTTGCCTTTATTTATCTCTCGACAGTTGCAAACTTATTTTCTCGTTAATTTGATTCATACAAAATTGATTTTGTAGCGGAAGCTTTTAAAACCGTGACATTTGAGGAGAACTAATCACATTTAGTAAAATCATCATTTTTAATAAAACCGAGTTTATGTTGAGTTTGCAGCTTAAAAGTCTGAAATAAAAACAAACAGTCCAAAAGTCCAATTTATATAAAAATATCCCAGAAAATAATTAAGAAATAAATACCATAACAAAAATTAAACCGGTTTAAAAATACGTGTGGCCTCCGTCGAGTCCTCCGTTGCACCAATACGTCAAGTCTGGGGATTACCTGTGCACATTAAACAGAGAGGGGTGAGTTTACGTAAACTCAGTGTGTAATCTCGCAGAAAATAAACAACTATAAATCATGGTGCACAGTTAAAATAGTCTTGGGCCTAAGCCCTTTTCAAGATAGTAATGCATTGGGCCTTGGCCCATCTCGATCTGATATCAAATATGCGAGGGGTTTAGCCCATCACAATGATCGATGGCGCGGCATGCAATATTCAGTAACAAAGTCCTACCCAACCGGCCTCTACACACCATCTCCGTCCAACCCTACACTCCATGTGGGGATTAAATCAACCCACACATCCCTACACTCCAGGTAGTACCGTATGTGGCACAAAATAGTAATTTGCAGCTGAGCTGCCGGTATATTAGGCTTAAGAGCCTTTTAGTACGCTTCCTCAAAATATAATCAACCGAACCCCATGCAATGCAACATGCAAATCATGACATGCCATCTCATGATATCAGTACATATAACCAGTTTAGTATACATGCATATTATCATCAGGCTCAATATGTATAAATCAAACAGTTTGTTCACACAATTAGGGACCTAAGTGATGCTTACTAAACCTACAATAGGTTCACAGTCGAATTGGGGACCCGTACAACCTTAGCAATCAATTAAGTGAAAATGGGCTCACATGCCCATGTGCCCTGCCCGTGTGGGTTCATACGCCCGTGTGGCCCACATGGCCCAAATTGACCTTGGCCGTGTGTATCATACGACTTGACCCTAAAACCCACATGCCCGTGTGGTCTACCCGTGTGGGCCTACACATCTGTGTGGTCCACACGGCCCAAATTAGTCTAGCCCGTGTGTCGTACATAGCCTACTTGGCCACCACACGGCCATATCATGTGCGCACGGTCTAGCCTCGTAGATCCCACGCCCGTGTTATGTCACACAACCTACCATACGAGCAACCACACGTCCAATGAAAACTCTTGTTTTCTATGCAATCGAGTACACAATTGTAATCTTTCTGATGCGTAAGAACTCCTAAGCCCCCAGCACCTAAAAATGACCAATAACACCCAATTAAAACTCTTAAATCGATATTCAACATCCAGTTGAAAGGCATACTTCTAACAATTTAACAGAACCCTTACCTTTGAGCAAAACGAGCAATCCTTGCACTTAATTCGTCACTTGGGATTGATTTATCGTTCCTTGATTGCCTCCTAACACCAAAAAAGGAAACCCTTCTTAGAAAGAACACAAAACGTTTAGAATAGCAAAAATCTAAACTTACCAATAACGAGCCCAAAAGCTGAATAACGATCCACAGAAACTTGGAATTAAATAGGAGATCAAAACAAGAAAAATAACAGTAAGGGAATGGAAGAGGTGATGGCAAATGAGAATGAAAAAAAATTAAAAAAGAAAAGGGGAAAAAATGTGGAGAGGGTGAGTAACAGAGAGAAACGTCAGATGGGAAATTTGAGAAAAGAATCAAAACTGATTTGATACTCTCAACCACCCACTACCCCACAACTCAAACACTCCAGTATTTCAATTTCAACCAGACTCTACTACACCACACGCCCAAAGCAAAAATATTTCCTATTCAAGGATTTGAACACAGGACCTATAGCTGACCAGCGCACCTCTTAACCACCAGACCAACAGGCCCATTCTGTTATGGAATTACAAATAACCAAATATAATCTCGTTGAACAGAGATAGGGCTTAATTACAAAAATAAAAAAATTTTGCCCATTGCTAGGCTTGAACTTGGGACCTCACACACACACTTAGAACACTTATCCACTGAAGCAGATATACAGTTGTGTCACATTTTAGCAAAAACAAGAATAAGAATTTTGGGGCGTTACAACTCTACCCCTTAAAAGAAAATTTCGGGCTCGAAATTTACCTGATCAGAACAGATGAGGATACTGCTGACACATCACAGTCTCAGGCTCCCATGCGGCCTCCTTAGTGCCATGATTCTACCACAGCACCTTCACTAATGGAATGGATTTCCTCTTCAGGACCTTTACGTCACGATCCAGAATCTAGACAGGCTCCTCCTCAAATGTCAAGTCTGGCCTAACCTCAATCTCCTCAACAGGGACAATATGAGTATGATCAAAGCGGTAGCATCTCAACATCGACATATGCAATACGTCATGAATCCGGTCTAGCTCTGGAGGTAGCTCCAACTGATAAGCAACTGGTCCCACTCATTTCAAAATATGGTAATGCCCAATAAACCAAGGGCTAAACTTACCCTTACGACCAAACCTCAAAATATTCTTCCATGGTAAGACTTTGAGAAACATGAAGTCCCCCACAGAATACTCAATCTCGCTCTCTTCAGGTCCGCATAGGATTTTTTTCTATCAGATACCGCTTTCAGACGATCCCAAATCAGTCTCACCTTATCCTCTATGTCAAAAACCAATTCAAGACCCAGAACACGCCGCTCGCCCAACTCAGTCCAACATAAGGGAGTGTGACACTTACGACCGTATAGAGCCTCATAAGGTGTCATCTGGATGCTAGACTAAAAGCTGTTATTATAGGTGAGCTCGGCTAGTGGCAGATAGTCCTCCCAACTGCCTCGAAAATCAATCACACAGTTCCTCAACATATCCCCTAGTATCTTAATCACCCTCTCAGATTGACCATCAATCTGAGGATGGAATGCAGTACTGAAGTCCAACCTTGAACCCAGAGCCTCATGTAGCTTTTTCCAAAACCTAGACGTGAAGTGAGGATCCCTATCAGAGACAATCGAAACCGATACCCTATGTAGTCTCACTATCTCAAAAATATAAAGCTTTGCCAACTTCTGCAGAGAATAATTAGTACAAACCAGTACGAAGTGCGCCAACTTGGTCAATCGATCTACGATAACCCAAACAAAATCCTTCTTAGTGGGTGTCAAGGGTAACCCACTAACGAAATCCATTGTCACACGTTCCCAATTCCAAAGGGGAATCTTAATAGGCTGTAGAAAACCCGAAGGCAACTGGTGCTTAGCCTTAACCTGTTAGCATGTCAAACATCTAGCCACAAAATCAGTAACCTCCAGTTTTAATCCTGGCCACCAATACAACTCTCGAAGATCTCAATACATTTTATTCCCACCAGGGTGCATAGCGTAAGGGCTACTATGCGCCTCTCTCAGTATAGACTGCCTCAGATCAGAATCATTCGGCACACATATCTGGCCTTGGAAACACAATACCCCTTCAGAGCTCAACCCAAAGTTCGTAGTACTACCGCTCTCAATCTGTCAAAAACGAAGACCCAAAGATTCATCCTCCAACTGCTTAACCTTAATCTGCTCAAGTCGGTTTAATTTGTAGCTCAGCCAACAAACTCCCATCGTCAAATAAGCTAAGTCGAGCAAACATCGCTCTCAAATCAGTCATAGCCCTACGGCTTAATATATCGGCCACCACATTGGCCTTGCCTAGATGGTACTCAATGGTACAACCGTAATCCTTAAGTAGCTCAATTTATATACACTGCCTAAGATTTAACTCCTTATGGGTAAGGAGATACTTGAGGCTCTTGTGATCAGTGTAGATGATACACTTCTCATTGTACAGATAATGCCTCTAGATTTTCAATGCAAATACCACAATGGCCAACTCTAATTCATGCGTTGGGTAGTTCGCCTCATGCATCTTAAGCTGACGAGATGCATATGTAACCTCTTTACCATCCTGCATCAGCACACATCCCAAATCGACATGTGATGCATCGCTAAAAATCGTGAACTCCTTTCTAGGTTCAGGCTATATCAAAACAAGAGCCTCAGTCAGTACATTTTTAAGCTTCTTGAAGCTCTCTCACTGTGCATCAGTCCTGACAAATGGTATAACCTTACGTGGTAGCTTAGTTAAGGGTGCCGTAATTAGTGAAAAACTTTCCACAAACCGTTGGTAATAACCTGCCAGCTGAAGAAAGCTGTAGATCTCTGACACATTCTTATGATGCTTCCAATCCAGTATAGCCTCAATCTTTCGAGGATGCACTCAAATCCCCTTAGCAGACGCCACATGACCCAGAAATGTTACTTCACGTAACCAGAACTCGCACTTGCTGAACTTAGCATAAAGCTGTTTTTCCCTCAAAATTCGAAGAACAATCCTAAGGAGTTCGTCATGCTCATCCTCAGTCCTAGAATAAACCAATATGTCGTTGATGAACACTCAATTCATCAAATCCATGAAAGTTGTCGGTGCATTAGTCAGTCCAAATGGCATCAGTAGGAATTCATAGTGACCATAACGAGTCCTAAATGCCATCTTATATACATCAGCTTCCTTAACCCTTAACTAATGATGCCCAGATCGCAAATCAATCTTGGAGATTATAGAAGTTTCTCGGAACTGGTCAAACAGGTCATCTATCCTCGGTAACGAGTACTTATTCTTAATGGTCAATTTATTCAGCTGGCGGTAGTCGATACACATCCACATGGATCCATCCTTTTTCTGCACAAACAGTACCGGTGCTTTCCCTAAAGACACACTAGGACAGATGAACCACGATCTAACAACTCCTAAATCTGAGCCTTAAGCTCTGTAAGCTTTTTCGGTGTTATTCGATAGGGAGCGATGGACACCAGAGCTGTACCAAGAAGAAGCTCTATCCCAAACTCCAATTTACAATTCGAAGGTAACCCTGATGGCTCTTCAGGGAAGACGTCTAAAAAATCCTTTACCATTTTGATGTCCTTCACTGTAAAGTCCCTAGAATCAGAAACACTTACTAGGCCAAAAAATGCCTTACATCCCTTCCAAACTAACTTCTTTGCCACCAGTGGATAGATCACATTAGATAAATAATTCTGGCACTCCCCAACCACGACTACCTCATTATCCTCCTCAGTTCTTAAGACAACCTTCTTAGTCACACAGTCCAAACTAAAACTATGGTTGACCAGCCAGTCTATACCCAGAATCAAATCGAACTCCTCAACGGAAGCTCCATTAAGTCAGCCAAGAAGATTTCCCCTTGAACCTCTAATGGTACATCTCTGAATAGCTTATTAACCCTTATAGACTATCCCAGCAGACTTAGGACAGTAACTTCACTCGTAGTGCTCTCAACCGAAATCCCCAAGTTTTCAGATATGTTGCTAGCTATGTATGAGTGAGTAGACCCTATGTTTATCAATGCAAGATATGGTACATCAAGAATTAAAAATATACCTGTAATGATGTCTAGAGCATCTCTGTCCTCTCGGTGGCGTGCAGTTTAAACTAAAGCAAGCTGCCTTGCCTCAATCTGTCTAGCACCTTTGCCCACTGCTCTCTGTCCACGACCCATACCATTACCACCCCTAGCTAACCACGACCTCTCGGTGTCTGCTGTGCTACCCTCTGTGGTTGTGCAGTACCAGTACCCTGAGCTTGCATCTAATCGGCCTTTAACGGACACTCCCTAATGCGATGATCCAATGATCCACACCTTAGACACACTCCAGTCCTCCTCCAACACTTGCCGTGCTGGCGTCTACCATAATCTCCACATGGCTACAACCCGGTAGGAGCAATAGGGGACCCAACTCTGACTGGCCCATCAGCTCTGGCCTTTTTCTTAGGCCTTTGTACAGAACTCGAGGGCTCTGAATCCCTCTTGTTCTTACCCCTCTCTCTGTCTCTATTTTGGGGCTCAGCGTGCTTAATATCCTCAACAATTTTTTCCTTCTTAACCAGAACAGAAAAATCTCGCTCCCTCTGCGGGACTATCAGAACTCTTAAATTATCTCTCAGCCCGTCCTTGAATCGGACACACCTCTCATACTCATCTACCATCATGCCTAGAGCATAGCAACTCAACATCAGGAATTCGACCTCATACTCCACCACAAATTGGTCTCCCTGAGTGAGGTTCAGAAACTCACATCTCCTAGCATCAACATAACTGGCTCCCACATATTTACTCTAAAACAAAGTCTTAAAGAACTCTCAAGTCAGACAGTCAGGCTGAGTGCCGTCCTTAACAGTCAACCACCACTGGTAAGCTTCATCTCGTAACAGAGAGACCGCACCCTTCAGTTTCTATTCAAGGGTGCAATCCAGGTCATCCATAATTTGTTCCGTGGCCTTAATCCAGTATTCAGCCACACTAGGGGCTACTCTAGTGACACCCCTAAAAAGTTCGGCTCCATTGGACTGGAGTCGTTCTGTAATAGAGCCACGGCCCCCAGATCCAGTATTGGGTCCAGCGACCCTCTCCAATATCCTTAGCGTAGCCTAGGACAATGCGTCGTCCCCAGCCATAGGATCTTGAGACCCAGTCTCAGTAGTAGGTGACACTGACGTCTTACTTATGTCCAAATTAGGCATGTTGCCAGATGACAACGACTCAGCTCGAGCCCCTCTACGGCATCTTCCACGGCCTCTAGTACCCCATCCGCGGATACCTCGTGTGCTCATATCTAGTCAGATTTATCTGTATTATGAATTTTATGAATCAATTACAGTTCCAGTATTTATTAGTAGATATTTTATGTAAACATTTTCAGTAATTCAGAGTGATTTTCGTAAATCGCAGTCTCTATCAGTTTTACTATAGTCTCAATATACACTATCTAGAGTGTTTTCACAGATTACTACCTACAATAGTTTTAGTATACTTATAGGATCGGCTCCGGAGACTCGGTGCACCACAATCTTAGTTATATCTTTTCAAATCAGTTAGAAACCAATTCTTAAAAACCAAGTTTTAAAACCCAATTCTGATACCACTAAATGTAACACCCCAAACCCAGCCTAGACGTTATGGCTAAATCTAACAATGTCACATGGAATGGAATTTGAGAATTTAATTATCCAAGTTAAAAAAATCGTTTTCGTGTATTAGCCTTTATTTATCTCTTAACAGTTGCAAACTTATTTTCTCGTTAATTTGATTCGTACAAAATCGATTTTGTAGTAGAAGCTTTTAAAATCGTGACATTTGAGGAAAACTAATCACGTTTAGTAAAATCATCATTTTTAATAAAATCGGGTTTATGTTGAGTTTGCAGTTTAAAAGTTCGAAATAAAAACAAACAGTCCAAAAGTCCAATTTACATAAAAATATCCCAGAAAATAATTAAGAAATAAATACCATAACTGAAATTAAACCGGTTTAAAAATACGTATTACCACCGCCGAGTCCTTCGCTGCACCAATCCGTCAAGTCTTGGGATTACTTGTGCACATTAAACAGTGGGGGTGAGTTTACGTAAACTCAATGTGTAATCCCACAGAAAACAAACAATAGTAAATCACAGTGGACAGTTAAAACAGTCCTGGGCCTAAGCTCTTTTCATTATTAGTAACAGTTTGGGCCTTAGCCCACCTCAGTACAGTATCAAATATGCAATAGGGCTTTAGCCCATCACAATATCAGTGGTAGTTATGCAGTATTCAGTAACAAAGTCCTACCCAACCAACCCCTACACACCATCTCCGTCCAACCTTACACTCCATGTGAGGATTAAATCAACCCACCCATCCCTACACTCCAGGTAGTACTGTATGCAGCACAAAACAGTATTTTATAGCTAAGCTGCTAGTATATTAGGCTTAAGAGCCTTTCAATACACTTCCTCCAAATATAATCAACCTAACCCTATGCAATGCAATATGCAAATCATGACATGTCATCTCATGATATCAGTACATATAACCAGTTCAGTATACATGCATATTATCATCATGCTCAATATATATAAATCAAACAGTTAGTTCACATAATTAGGGGTTTAAGTGATGCTTACCGACCCTACAATAGGTTCACAGTCGACTTGGGCGACTCGTGCAACCTTAGCAATCAATTAAGTGAAAATGGGCTTAGACGCCCATGTGGCCTGCCCGTGTGGGTTTACACGCCTGTGTGGCACACACGACACAAATTGGCTTTGGCAGTACCCAAAATCCCACATGCCCGTGTGGTTTACCCGTGTGGGCCCACACGTCCGTGTGTCGTACACGGCCTACCTAGCCATCACACGATCGTGTCATGTGCGCACGGCCTGGCCTCATCGATCACATGTCCGTGTTATGTCACACGGCCTACCACATGGGCTACCACACGCCCGTGTGGAGTCAATAGTGAGGTTTTCAGCTTTCGCTGAAACCTCATTTTCTGTGCAATCGAGTACACACCTGTAACGTTTTCAATGTGTAAGCACTCCTAAGCCCTCAGCACCTAAAAACGACCAATAACACCCAATTAAAACTCTTAAATCGATATTCAATATCCAGTCAAAAGGCATACTTCTAACAATTTAATGGAACCCTTACTTTTGAGCGAAACAAGTAATCTTCGCACTTAATTCATCACTTGAGATCGATTTATCGTTCCTTGATTACCTCCTAACACCAAAAAAGGAAACCCTCTTAGAAAGAACACAGAACGTTTAGAATATAAAAAATCCAAACTTACCAATAACGATCCCAAAAGTCGAATAACGATCCACAGAAACTTAGAAGTAAATAGGAGATCAAAATAAGAAAAATAACAGCAAGGGGATGGAAGGGGCAACGACAAACGAGAATGAGAATAAAACTAAAAAAGAAAAGGGGAAAAAATGTGGAAGAGGAGAGTAACAGAGAGAAACGTCAGATGGGGAAATTTTGGGAAAAGAATCAAAACTGATTTGATACTCTCAACCACCCACTACCCCACAAATCAAACACTCTAGCATTTCAATTTCAACCAAACTCTACTATGCCACACGCCAAGAGTAAAAACATTGCCTATCCAGGGATTCGAACACAGGACCTATAGCCAACCGACACACCTCTTAACCACCAGACCAACAGGCCCATTCTGTTATAGAATTACAAATAACCAAATATAAGCCCGCTGAACAGAGATAAGGCTTAATTCCAAAAATAACAAAATTTGCCCACTATCAGGCTTGTACTTGGGACCTCACACACACACCCAAAACACTTAACCACTAAAGCAGATACACAGTTGTGTCACATTTTAGCAAAAACTTGAATAAGAATTTTGGGGCATTACAATGGACGCCAACTTGAAATATTAGTAAAAGGCTAAATTGAAAGAGTTAGAAAAGTGCAAGAACCAATGTGTAATTTGACCAAATAAAAAGACAGTGGACTAACAATGATTGTCTAGAATAAAGATGACTTGGAATATGGTTTAGAATAAAGAAAGCCTTGTCTAGACTAAATTGAATAAAAGTGAAAACTATAGGGACTAAGTCATAATTTTACTGAGAAAAGTTTATAAATCCGTTTTATACCATGAATGGATAATATTACGGAGTATAATTATGACTTATAAAGTATACATATGCTAAGTGTCAAATATGGTGTGAAAGGAAATGTGATAAGAGAAGAGAGACTAAAGTACAATTTGACCTCAAAAGGGTATTTTGGACCTTTCACAAGAACTTATATTTAGGACCCTTTGAATTTATAAACATGTGGAAATGCGAGATTAGATTTTGGGCACTTGGTGTGAATAAATCAAAAGGATTTAATGTAGCTCACATAATTTTTATTTCACTTGAACATTAGCTTTTATTAGTGTTTTCACTTTAAAGAGAATGATAAAGTTCCAGTCTTCATTCTTTTACCATTTTTCCTCAAATCAATGCTAAATTTCACCAGCAATCACTTAAAACAAACAGAAAACTTCCTTCCAAACTAAATTGCTCCATCAATTTCATCTTCTCCAACTAAATTGCTCCATCAATTTCATCTTCTCCAACTTAGGGTTTTCATGGTTTTGTGAGTGAAAGCTTTAATCAAGGTAAGATAATTTGCTTTCGCCATCTCCATTATTGTTATATGGGATTTTGGCATTTAATAGTTGCTTGAGCATATTGTAATGATGTTTATATTAATGTTTTGGTGTTGAAAAAAGAGCTATGGTTGAAAGGAAGACTCCAAACAAAGGGAAAAAATAAGAAAAGAGGAAATTCATATTGTTCAAAAGAGAAAAAAGAAGTTTTAATTGATTTTTGTTCATCGAGGTAAGTATTCATGAATTCTCAAACTTTCCTTAAATGAATATGGTTATGTGATAAATAGTAAAAAGTTGAAATGAATATGTGTATTAAAACATGAAAACCATGGCTTAAGATGTTGGATTAATTATTAAGTTAAATATGGGAATTAATAATAAGCATTGACTTTAACTAAAAGAAAATGAGCTAAGAAAGTATTATGAGGACCTTAATGCCATGGTATAATGAGAGAAATGATGAAAAGTAATTTCCATAAATTAGAAAAATGTAGTAGAAAGATATAATGAAACAAAATAACGATAAGAGTGGAAGTCGAAGCAATGAACATGAAAAGCTTGTTTGATAATATGCTAATGTGAAAATTTAAAAATGTACATTGAATATATGTTGTTAAATAATATTTGTGGAAATTTAACTATTAATTATTTTAAGTATTTGTTTTATTTGTGTTGAGTGTGGTTATATATTGTTGATTTAATTTATGTTATAAAGTTGATAATATGTTGTTTGTATGCTTGGAATTTTAGTATCATTATGCGATATTTTTGTTGCACAGGTAAAAACCTCAAAACATGGGTTTTAAATTTTGTGCACATATGGTACGTGGATCGAAGAGTTTGTGAGTTTGTAGTAGAGCGGTATCATTTTAGAGTCTTCGCATTTGGTATGTATATAGGATTTATTAATTGGTTGATTCAATTACTTTGGTTATTTGATTGTGTTTTATTAAATGATTTTATTTTTATTTTACTTTACTTTTGTGACCATGTTTATAAGTTTTTAAAATTTATGTTTTAATGTGTAATTTTAAATTTTATTTTTTAATGTGTAAAGATTGTATGATAAAATAAGCGAATTACTCTGGCGATCATTGTGACACTTCTGATCCAATCAAACATAGGATTAGTTTTGGAGTGTTATAAAAATATACTATTTAATAGTAATATGGTAGTTCTACCAAAGAAAAGTAGTGAAATGTTGTTACTAATTTACATTAAAATTTAATTAAAAATATATTTTAATAATAAATATTTAATTGTGATAATTTTATTTACATGAAGTCATAACATGGAAAGAAGTCTATGCATAAAATAGGGATTGGAGAGAGATAGAAGCTCATTTTAATTGATGAAGGAATAATTGATTACAATGTTATTTTTTAAAATTTTTGTAAGCTCCTTTGTAGCAACCCAAACTTGGCTGAGACACTATGGTCGAATCTGGAGATGTCATAAGGTATGGGTTTTTGAAAATGAAGTTGTTATGTTGAACCGTCTCGGTCTATTATCTCAAAATATTTTATAACCATAATCGAAAATGTTAATTAATTGCCAAAACTTATTTTTCAACGGAAGTTCAACAAAACTGACACATTTTAGAAATCGGATTCGTGTTTTTAGGAAAACATCTTTTTGCATAAGAACCACCGATTTCATAAGATAATTTAATCAAGCATGCAAATATCAACAAACCAATAATCAACAGTTTAAAAATCATAAAATCTAGAGAGTCTCAAAAATTACAAACTCTTAGAATAAAACCAAAACGGTAAATAAAACCATGAATTAACAACTTTAAGTAGTTTATGAACGAGTGGTCACCGCTGAGTCTCTTCCACACCAATCCGCCTAAGTCATGGGTTACATGCATGAGCAGGACAATAGAGGTGAGTTTTAAATGAACTCGCAGTGTAACCCAAATGCAATTAAGCATGCAAACATACAGAGTCATGTACACGGTCAGATACAGATTCAGATTCTACAGTCTCAGATAACAGATTTAGATTCAGACATGCAAAATCCTACCCCCATCCTCTATACACCAACTCCGACCATCCCATCTCACTATGTGGGGTAAAAACACCCACCCATCCCTACACACCACATTGTGCCATTAAGGCACATATCAGAATATAAGCAGCCAAGCTGCCAAAATATAGGCAATTAACACCAAACATAGTACTTCCTCCTTATATTCAAATCCCACCCCAATTTAGATACAGAAAATCAGTTACAGATTTATCAAATTGAACATGCTCAACATGCTTTTATACAAATTACAGATAAACATATAGCTGTACAGTCAGGCATACATCAGTATCCTACCCAAATCAGTCTATCAAAATATCATAGCATTCAAAATAGGGTTTAAGTAGCCCTTACCCATCCTACAGTAGGCCCACAGTCATTCGGAGCGACCCATGCGACATTATGGAAAATTTCAGAATTATGGGTCCACATGCCCGTGTGGCCCACACGGCCTGACTCAAAATCCACACGCCTGTGTGACATGCCCGTATAGGCCCACAAACCCATCCTAGCCTAGCCCGTGTGGCCCACACGTCCACACTCAAGCCCCCAAACGGCCATGCCTTCGTCAACCACACGGCCATATATCGCATATGGCCATCCACACAGACGACCACACGCCCGTGTGGCATAGACAGTGCAGTTTTTTAGCTTGTTCCGAAACTCAGTTTTTCGTATTTTGGGAACACATCTAGTATCTATTTAATGTGAAACCACTCCCGAGCCTTCAAAAACCTAAAAACAGAGTATCTCACACCTTTTAGCAACCATACAACACGTTTATTATGTTTTACCCAAATACGCAAAACCAACTTACTACTTACAAAACGTCTACAATCTCGAATCAAGCCAATGGAGTGCGATTACTCGCTCCACCACCTTCTCCTAATCATGGAATTCATCACTTAGCCATCATAGACTAACATTACTAGACCCCAACCAAAAGTAAAAGGCTGAACAAGATCACTTACCAGTCGAAGCAGGGATCAAGAACATAATAGCGATGATTAACCGAGGAAATCCAACAGGAAACAAAGGACCACGAAGAATCGAAGCAGAAGAAGAAGGAAAAACAAGAAAAAGAAAAAGGGAAGAAGGAACGTCAGAAATGCAAAAAGAATTTTAGGAAAAATAAAATAAATTAAAATTAAAAAAATTAGATATTCCTCAACTTCCTACTAACACCTCAATCCCAACCACCTTATAATTTAATTTCCACCAAAACTCTATCACAAAATCGAGCAAAAATATTACCTACGCTTGCGCGAGGATTCAAACACAGGACCTCCAATCACACCAACCCCTTTACCACTCGAACCAGCAGACTCATTCTAATATGAATTTACAGGTAATTAATATAAGATTATTAAATAAGGGTAAAGCTTGATTCCAAAAATAACAAAATTGGGCAAAGATTAGGCTTGAACCCAAGACCTCACACACACGCCCAGAACACTTAACCACTGAAGTAGGTACACGTTTGTATCAAATACCCACAAAAACAGAAATAAGAAAGTCATGGCGTTACAACTCTACCCCCTAAAAGAAATTTTAACCTCAAAATTTACCTAATCAGAACAGATAATGATACTGTTAATGCATTGAGTCCTCAGATTCCTACGTGGCCTCCTAAGTATCATGATTCTGCCATAGAACCTTCACTAAAGGAATGGATTTCCTCCTCAAAACCTTAACATCTCAATCCAGAATCTGAACTGGCTCTTCTTCAAAAGTCAAGTCTGGCCTAACCTCAATTTTCTCAATAGAGACAATATGAGATGGATCCCACCGACACCGCCTCAACATCGAAACATGAAAGACATCATGGATACGGTCTAACTCTGGAGGTAACTCTAACTGATAAGTGACAGGTCCTACATGTTCAGAATCCAATACAGCCCAATAAACCTAAGGCTCAACTTGCCCTTGCGACCGAATCTCAGAACTTTCTTCCATGGAGAAACCTTAAGAAACACAAAGTCCACCACAAAGTACTTGATATGCCACATCTTCAGATTTGCATAAGATTTTGGTCTGTCAAAAGCCGCCTTAAGACGATCTCGAATCAGTCTAACCTTATCTTTGGTCTTAGAAACCAACTTAGGACCCAAAACCTGACGCTCACCCAACTCAGTCCAACATAGTGGAGTACAACACTTATGACCATACAAAGCCTAGTAAGGTGCCATCTGGATGCTAGACTGAAGTCCAATCTCGAACCCAGAGCGTTGTGTAATTTTTTCCGGAACCAAATAGTGAAACGAGGATCCCAATCAGAAATAATGAAACAGGAACCCCATGCAATCTTACAATCTCAGAAATGTAGAGCTTCGCTAACTTCTGTAGAGAATAGTCTGTCCGAACCGGAATAAAGTGAGCAGACTTAGTCAATCGGTCCCCGATAACCCAAATAGAATCCTTCTTAATGGGTGTCAAGGGCAACCCACTAACGAAGTCTATCGTCGACATGTAATGACTAGAAGAGCTACTGATAATAATGATCAACATAAAAGAGCTGCATAGCCTAATACCATCATACTTACGTGCATCATTAACCACTGGGATTGGAGAGCAAGTGCTAATATTGCATATTAATGCATTTTGGTTAAAAGACCGGAAGTGGCAAAGCCTTGGGTAAAAATAGCACTTGGTGCAGTTATTGCACTTAAATTATTTTTGCGCTTTTTTAAATTTTAAATAGGAAACCATATGAATAAGGGAGAAACCCCATGAAAGAAAGATTAATGATTCATATAAATCACTTAATGGGAAATGTCTCGAATAAATCCAACGAGCGACTAATAATCCTGTTATACATAAAAAGGTAACTATCATGCCCTTTTTTAATGAATCATATAGTCCTACGACTTCATCTACTAATAAGAATAAGGTTAAAAAATGAATTGTAATTACAATTGAAACGACTGAAAAAGGTATATGAGTTAATATATGCTCTAAAGTTGAAAAAATCATAAAAATTATGAAAAAAGCCTGGATATAACAAACCCAAAGGCAACTGGTGCTTAGCCTTAACCTGCTGACACTTCAGACATCGAGCAACAAAATTCATAACCTCACGCTTCAAACCCGACCACCAGTACAATTCACGGAGATCACGATACATCTTATTACCACTGGGATGCATAGCATAAGGGCTGCTGTGCACCTCCTTCAGTATTGACTATCTCAAATCCGCATCATTCGACACACAAACCTGACCTTGAAAACATAGAACTCCATCACTACTCAGCCCAAAATCTGAAGTACTGCCACTCTCAACTTGATGGAACCATAAACCTAGAGACTCATCCCCTAATTGCTTAACTCGAATCTGATCAATCCAAGTTAGCGTAACTTGCAACTCAGCTAACAGACTCTCATCATCAAACAAACTAAGTCGAGTGAACATCATTCTCAAATCAGTCATCGCTCTACGACTTAGAGCATCAGCCACCATATTGGTCTTACCAAGATGATACTCTATCGTGCAATCATAATCTTTGAGCAGCTCAATCCATCGCCGCTATCTAAAATTCAATTACTTCTGAGTAATGAGGTACTTGAGACTCTTGTAATCAGTGTAAATGATACACCTCTCACCATACAGATAATGCCTCTAGATTTTCAATGCAAAGACCACAATAGCCGACTCGAGATCACGCATCGGATAATTCTCTTCATGTGTCTTAAGCTGACGGGATGCATAAGCCACAACTTTTCCTTCTTGCATCAATATATATCCCAATCCGATGTACAATGCATCATTGTACACCACAAACTCCTTACCGGATTCAGGTTGTATCAGAATAAGAGCTTGAGTCAAAGCAAACTTGAGCTTCTCAAAGCTCGATAGCTTTTCATCAGTCCAGACAAATGGAGCACCCTTACGTAGAAGCTTAGTCAAAGGAGCTGCAATCAGAGAAAACCCCTCGACAGACCGCCGATAATATCCCACCAAACCCAGAAAACTACAGATCTCAAATATGTCCTTAGGTTGTTTCCAACCAAGTACAGCCTCAATCTTCCTCGGATTAACACGGATCCCCTCAGTAGAAACTACATGTCCCAGAAAAGTCACCTTACCCAACAAAAACTCACACTTGCTCAACTTAGCGTAAACTTATTTCTCACGTAGAATCTGAAGCACTACTCTAAGATGCTCATCATGTTCATCCTCAGTCTTAGAGTATACCAGAATATCATTGATAAAGATCACGATGAATTGATCCAGATAAGGCTAAAAGACTCGGTTCATCAAATCCCTGAAAGTCGCTAGAGCATTCGTCAGACCAAAAGCATCACTAGGAACACGTAATGTCCATAACAAGTCCTAAATGCAGTCCTATAATATCACCATCCTTAACCCTCAACTGATGATACCTAGAACGAAGATCTATTTTAGAGAAAACTAAAGCCCTTGAAACTGATCAAACAAGTCATCGATCATTGGAAGTGGATACTTATTTTGCACAGTCAACTTATTCAACTGCCGATAATCGATGGACATTCTCATGGTCTGATCCTTCTTTTTAACAAACAGAACTGGTGCCCCCCACGGAGACACACTGGGACGGATGAAACCATGATCCAGAAGTTCTTGAAATTGAGCTTTAAACTCAGTAAGCTCCTTCGGTGCCATATGGTATGGAGCAATAGACACCGGAGCTATACTCGGAAGGAGCTCAATTTCAAACTCAACCTCTCGATTTGGAGGTAAACCCGATAACTCATCAGGGAAGACATTCAGAAAATCCCTCACCATTTTAATATCTCTGATAGAAAAGTCCCCAAAATCAGAAACACTGACGTATGTCAAGTACGCCTCACACCCTTTTTGAACCAATTTTTTAGCCGCAAGAGTAAAGATCACATTGAACAAATAATCTCCACACTCACCAATCACAACCACCTCCATATCATCCTTGGTCCTCAGAATGACTCTCTTAGATGTTTAGTCCAAACTAACTCGGTGCTCAACCAACCAGTCCATACTCAAAATTAAATCGAACTCCCCAAACAGAAGCTCCATCAGATTTGATAGGAAGATAGCCCCTTGTACAACTAACGGAACATCCCTATAGAGTTCACTAACCCAAACAGACCCGAACAGACTGCACCAATGGACTTAGTATGTTAATCTCACTAAAATTACTCTACACAGAAATCCCTAGATTTTTAGATACTATGCTAGCTATATAGGAATGAGTGGAACCTATGTCTATCAAAGCAATATAAGGAAAAAAAATAAGGAACGTACCAGTGATGACAGCAGGAGTATCTCTATCCTCTGACCAGCACCTCTGCCGGGTGCCCTTTACTCATGACCCATACCATTACCACCCTTAGCCTGATCATGGCCCCTAGATGGCTGCTGAACTACCCTTTGAGGCTACATAGAACCTGGTCCCGAAGCTTGCATCTAATCAGCCCTCTGTGGACACTCTCAAATCTGATACTCCAAAGACCCACACCTCAAACAAGCCCCTATCATCCTCCAACACTCGCCCGAATGGTGCCTACCACAATCTCACACAGTTGAATCCCGATAGGAGCAACAGGGGCTCTTACTCTAATCGGCCCCTTGGGTCTGGCGTTTTTCTTAGGCCTCTGAATAGAACTAGAGGGCTTTGAATCCCTCTTATTCTTTCCTCTCTCTCGGTCCCTATTCTGGCTCTCCACGCTCTTAACATCCTCGGCGATCTTCTCCTTCTCAACCAGAACCGAGAACTCTTGCTCCCTCTGTGGAGCAATCAAAACCCTCAAGTTATCCCTCAAACTGTCCTCAAAGTGAATGCACCTCTCATACTCAAATGCCACTATGCCTCAAACGTAGCGGCTAAGCCCTAGAAACTCAGCCTCATACTCGGCCACAGACCTATTGCCATACATGAGATTCATGAACTCAAGCCTACGTGCATCCACATAGCTCACCCCACGTACTTACTCTGAAAGGTGGTCTTAAAGAAATCTCAATTCAGACGATCAGGTTGAGTTCCCTCCTCAACCGTCAACCACCACTGGTAAGCCTCATCGCGAAGCAAAGAGACTGCACCCTTCAGTTTCTACTCAGGAGTATAGTTTAGATCATTTATGATCCTCTCGGTGGCCTCTAGCCAATACTCGGTGACACTAGGGACGACTCCAATGACATCCCTAAACAACTCAGCACCATTGGATTAGAGTTATTCAGTTCTCGACCCTCGGCCCCCAGCTCCAGAATGGGGTCCAGCGACCCTGTCCAAGATCTTCAGCAAGGCTTAGGACAGTACGTCGTCCCAATCAAGTGACTCTGAGACCTAGTCCCAGTAGCAGACGAAATTGGTGTCTCACTCGTATCCAGGTTCAGCATACTGCCTAGAGAGGAAGACTTAGCTCGAGCCCCCTACGGCCTCTACAACAGCCTCGAGTACCACATCCGCGAGTTTCACTAGCACTTATTGTATATTTTGAGTTTTCTCCACATTAAAAATTTTATGCATCAGTTTCAGTGTTTATTAGCAGATGTTTTATGCATAAATTATCAGAAGTTCAAAATTATTTTCTGAGGTTTCAGTCTCAAGCTAACTCAATACAGTTTTAGAAGATACTAACTATAGTGTTTTAGAACAGTCCTAATTAAGTCTCAAAAATACTTACAAGATTGGCGTCGGAGACTCGTTGTACCACATACTTTCTCAATTATTCAAATTATTTAATAACCAAATCTTTTTGAAACACAATTTTGAAGCCCAAAATTCACAGTTGAGTTTTACAACTTAGCTCTGATACCACTAAATGTAACATCCTAAACCCAACCTATATGCTATAGTCGAATCCAGAGATGTCACAAAGAATGAGTTTTGAAAATGAAGTTGTTATGTTGAATCATCTCAGTCTATTATCTCAAAATATTTTATAACCATAATTGAAAACGTTAATTAATTACCAAAATCTATTTTTTAGCGAAAGTCCAACAAAAATGACATAATTTAGAAATCTAATTCATGTTTTTAGGAAAACATCATTTTGCGTAAAAACCATCGATTTCATAAGATAATTTAATCAAGCATATAAATATCAACAAACCAATAATCAACAGTTTAAGAATCGTAAAATCCAGAAAGTCCCAAAAATTACAAACTCTTAGAATAAAACTAAAACTGTAAATACAACCATGAATTAACAACTTTAAGTAGTTTATGAACGAATGGTCACCACTGAGTCTCCGCCACACCGATCCGCCTAAGTCTGTGGATTACCCGTACAGAACAGACAACAGAAGTGAGTTTTCGTAAACTCGGTGTGTAACCCAATAGAATTAAGCATGCAAACATGCAGAGTCATGTACACTGTTAGATACAGATTCAGATTCAGACCACAGTCTCAGATAATAGATTCAGATCCAGATATGTAAAATCCTACCCCCATCCTCTACACACCTACTTCAACCATCCCATCACATCATGTGGGGTAAAAACACCCACCCATCCCTACACACCACATTGTGCCATTAAGGCACATATCAAAATATAAGCAGCCAACCTGCCAGAATATAGGCGATTAACGTCGAACATAATACTTCCTCCTTATATTCAAATCCCACCCCAAATTAGATACAAAAAATCAGTTACAGATTTATCAGATTGAACATGCTCAACATGCTTTTATACAAATTATAAATATACATATAGCAGTATAATCAGGTATACATCAGTATCCTACCCAGATCAGTCTATCAAAATATCATAGCATTTAAAATAGGGTTTAAGTAGCCCTTATTGACCCTAAAGTAGGCCCACAGTCGATCGAAGTGACCCATGCGACCCTAGGGAAAATTTCAGAATTATAGGCCCACATGCCCTGTGGCCCACACGGCCTGGCTCAAAATCCACGCACCTATGTGACATGCTTGTATAGGCCCACACGACCATACTCAATCCACCACACGGCCGTGTGCAGCGCACGACCATGCTTTTATCGACCACACAGTTGTGTCTCGCATACGGTCTCGCCCGTATGGCGTCGATAGTGTAATTTTTTGGCTTTGTTCGAAACTTATTTTTTTGTGTATTGGGAACACACCTGGTATCGATTTGATGTGAAACCACTCTCGAGCTTTCAAAAACCTAAAAATTTAGTATCTCACACTTTTTAGCAACCAAACCACACATTTCTTACATTTTACCCAAATATGCAAAACCGACTTACTACTTACAAAACGTCTAGGATCTCGAATCAAGCCATTAGAGTGCGATTACCCACTCCACCACCTTCTCCTAATCATGGAATTCATCACTTAGCTGTCAAAGATTGACATTACTAGACCCCAACCAAAAGTAAAAGGCTGAACAAGATCACTTACTAGTTGAAACAGGGATTAAGAATGCAATAGCGATGATTAATCGAGAAAATCCAATAGGAAATAGAGGACCACGAAGAGTCGAAGAAGAAGAAGGAAAAACAAGGAAGAGAAAAGGGGAATAAGGAACGTCAGAAACGCAGAGAGAATTTTGGGAAAAATAAAATAAAATAAAATAAAACAAATTAGATATTCCTCAACTTCCCACTAACACCTCAATCCCAACCACCTCAAAATTTAATTTCCACCAAAACTTTACCACAAAACCGAGCAAAAATATTACCTACGCTTACGCGAGGATTCGAACATAGGACCTCCAATCACACCAACCCTCTTACCATTCGAACCAGTAGGCATATTCTAATATGAATTTATAGGTAATTAATATAAGCTCACTGAATAAGGGTAAAGCTTGATTCCAAAAATAACAAATTTTGGCAAAGATTAGGTTTGAACCCAAGACCTCTCACACACATCCAGAACACTTAACGACTGAAGCAGATACACATTTGTATCAAATACCCACAAAAACATAAATAAGAAAGTCATGGCATTACAACTCTACCCCCTAAAAAAAATTTTGACCTCGAAATTTACCTGATCAGAACAAATAAGGATACTGCTGACGCATTGAGTCCTTAGATTCTTACGTGGCCTCCTCAGTACCATGATTCTACCACAGAACCTTCACTAAAGGAATGGATTTCCTCTTTAAAACCCTAATATCTCGATCTAAAATCTGAACCGACTTCTCTTCAAAAGTTAAGTCTGACCTAACCTCGATTTCCTCAACAGAGACAACATGAGATGGATCCGACCAATATCGCCTCAACATCGAAACATGAAAGACATCATGGATATGGTCTAACTGTGGAGGTAGCTCTAAATGATAAGCGACTGGTCCCACACGCTTCAGAATCTGATACGGCCCAATGAACCTAGGACTCAACTTGCCCTTACGACCGAACCTCAGCACTTTCTTCCATGGAGAAACCTTAAGAAACACAAAATCCCTCATAGAGTACTCGATATCCCACCTCTTCAGATCTGTATAAGATTTATGTCTATCAAAAGCCACCTTTAGACGATCCCGAATCAGTCTAACCTTATCTTCGGTCTCAGAAACCAACTCAGGACCCAAAACCTGATGCTCACCCAACTCTATCCAACATAGCGGAGTACGACACTTATGACCATACAAAGCCTCGTAAGGTGCCATTTGGATGCTAGACTGGAAACTGTTATTGTAGGCGAACTCAGCTAGTGACAGATTGTCCTCCTAACTACCACAAAAATCAATAACACAACTCCGAAGCATATCCTCCAGTATTTGTATCACCATCTCAGATTAACCATCAGTCTGAGGATGGAATGCAGTACTGAAGTCCAATCTCGAACCCAGAGATTTGTAAGTTCCGTATACTTTATAGAGCAAGTACTCTTCTATCTATTATACATGAAATTGAAAACTTTATCTGTTATTTGTTTGGTGTAGGTGAAAAAAATTTTGTGGGTTTGCTTTGAAAAGAAAGTTAGATTTCAACTTTTATTTCTTTTTTAATCATTATTTATTAAATATGTTTATTAGTTTAGTGTAAATATGTTTCATATTTATCCTGAATTATTATATTGTTGCATGTTGTTTTATCTAATTTTTGTTATTTTTTACTTTAATATTATAATTTCATTTCATTTTGTTCCAAAATTTTATATTATTTTTAATAGTTTAATGTATTAATTCAATGTTAAGTTGATACTTTCTTTTAATTATAAATAATGATTTTACGATTGATTTTGATTTTTAGTCAATGATGCGGTGACAAAATTTAAAACTAATTTTCACAATACAAGGACTTCTACTATTACATGAAAAGAAAATCATTGTGTATTAATTTTCATAATAAACTTGAACTGTTGTTGACTTTTTCTATTTCTATTAGAGAAACAATGTTGATGTAAAGCTTAACATATAATTCAAGTTTAATAGTTAAATTTACAATTTAAGTATTAAAAATGTTGACATAAATTAAGCTCAAATTATAATTTAATAATTAGATTCATAATTTAAGTACGATAAAAAAGATTGATTTAAAATTGAGTTTTAATTTAAATAAAATTCTAAGGAGAAAAAAGTTTATCCATTAATTAACAAAATAAGATCGAAGAAGAAAAGTGTAAATATTCAATATCTCCATCTTTTAAATATTGTACAAATACACTATTTCAATATTATATAATTATCATGAAATAAAGATATTTTATTAAATAATAAAAATATAAACGTATTTGTGAAGTTGAAAAACCCTAGGTGCTACCACCCCACACCCAATCCATCCCTATGGCTACGAATTTTTGGTACAATATAAACGTCTAACAATTATTGGTGTAATAGATTCAGGTAATCAATAAATCTCTGCACTGTTACAAGGCTCAACATAAAGGCTGATAAATTTGGAAACCATTCTTGCAGGAGCGTGGCCAGAATCTGAAAGTTTCAATAATAGGAGAAGATGAAGCTAAACGGTGTAGTTTCAAGTTTTAGGTTTAAAATTCTTTTTTTTTTAATTAATTATAAAATGAAATGGAAATTATGTGAAAAAAAATAAAGGGTTAAAAAAATACATGTTATTAAATTAACTGCCAACTCAACAATTTGTTAGTATTTTAATAATTTTGGACTAAAATGATAAAATGATAAGTTTAATGATTATTTTTGTATTTTTTTAAAACTTGAGTGATCTAACAGAAAAACTTTATAATAGTCTGGTCACCATTTATATAATTTATCAAAATAAAATAAAATAAAAGCATGCATGGAATTGACATAGTGTAAAAGAATTTATGGAACTGTAATGGATGGGGTAGATTTGTATATTTTTATAGATGTTCAATTTATTTTTTTTGTATGAGGCTAAAATATTTTTGGGCAAATTATATTATTAATCAATAAATTATAATTAAGTTTTCATTGTGGTCACTTAATTAAAATATTATAATTTAGTTATTGAATTATTCAAAAGTTTTCATTTAAGTTGTTAGGTTATCAAATTTAATGTTATATGGCTCTCTCTTTGTTTACACCGTCTACACCAATTAAAAGCTCTTTTTCTTATTTTCTTTTACAGGTCATTTTTTTTATGAAACAACTTTGAAAGTCACAAATTTACGAACCAAAATTTAAATATATTTTTTCTTTGATCTCAGATACTGACTGCCAGACCAACTTGAATCTAAGGTATGTTATTTTACTCGTTGATGGGTACTGGTCCATCGTACCTATCGTCGAATCGTTGCTTGTAGCTCGATGGCAAAACTCTTTTTTTTTTAAAAAAAAAAAATTAACAAGTTAATGATTTAAATAAAAACTTTTATATAGTTCAATGAATTAAATAAAAACTTTCGAATAATTTATGATAGTGGCGGAGCCAGGATGTTTATCTTGGGGGGCCAAGCTAAAATTAGACGTGCTACGAAACAATCGATTTAAACATATAAACAATCAATTCAAAAAGAAGTAGTATTCTAACATAACAATCGATTTCATATTCATTTCCATTTTCATATCATTCTCATTTTCATTTTCATTCTCATTTCAATTTCATTTCATATTCAAATCATAAATCGCATAATATAAATTTTTTATTTTTAATCAAACATACTCATACTTGTAATTGTTCAACCATTCGAAATCATAATATTTAAATTTAACTTAAAATCAAGAATTTACTAATTTTATAATTGAAATCATAGTTTTCAATTTGAAATATAATCTTTTAAATACTAATTAAATCACTCAAAATTCATAAAAATAAAATTAATATAGCTAGATATAGTAAATCAACTACTAATGACAAGCATGAATATACATAGTTTATCAAGTTGACAACTAAAGCTTCCTAATCCAAAATTCACATAACTTTTGACTCGGTTAACCATTTTTGTTTCGTTTTCACCAGAATACTCACTACTTCACAAGCTATCATTTGACATAATTTTAAACAAATTGACCAAAGTTTTCTTCCTCCCCTTCACTTTGGCTGAAACTTACTATAACGTTATCTAGCTATTTTTGTTTCGTTTCTACACTTCTAACAAGTTAAAAACCGTCTCCTAATCATTTTTCATCCAAAAACATACTTATTTCACTCAATTTTATAAGCTTCCATCAATATCATTTAATGGGAACTTTTAATACACTTGATAAAATAAAAACTATTGATACATATATGTAAAACAAGTTTCAAAGATTCAAAATTATGAAAAATTTGAAGAAAAACATACCTTATACTTAAAATTTGGAGGAAAAATGTTTTTCTAGCTAGGCACCAATATGAAGAAGAAAGATGATAAAAATCTTTTCATCTTTTCCTTTCTTTATATATATTATTATATTACTTGCAAAATATTATTTTAAGTAAAATATTAAATAAATATTAAATTATTAATTAACAAAATTATAATTCAAAAGTCATCAAGAGTAATTTAGCTTCTTCAAGAAGATTTTCCTTTTTTTTATCAAGAATAATTTTTTTAATATTATTTTTAATACTATAAAAATATTGGAGGGGTATACTTATATTTTTAGGAGGGCTATAATATATATACAAAGAGAAAAATTGTAAAAAACTTAAACATTGGGGGGCATACTTATATTTTTGGAAGAGCCATAGTATATTTACAAAGGACTAAATTGAAAAAAAATTAAACTTTGGGGAGCCATGGCCATCCTAGGCCTCTACTTAGCTTTGTCGTTGGTTTATGATCGAATTGTAACTTTTTGTAGTTAAGTGATCAAAATAAAAATTTACTCATAATTTAGTGACTAATAATATAGTTTACTCAAAATTTATTTACTTTTGTACATCCAGATATTATGTTTATTATTTGTAATAGATTTAGAAGGAATGTGGATATTAATCATTGGATATGTATTATATGAATCTTAATTGCTTTTGCAATAAAAGATGCAAATATTTGGCTATTTTAACCATTTAATCCCAAAAAAATTAATATTTACAAAAATAATTTTGATTAAAAATATTTACTTAAATGACTTGAAATAAACAGTAAATTTGGGTTATGGGAATCCAATGGCCGGCACCTCTTTGTATTTTTGTCCCATGATTGCTTGATGATTGTGTCAGGCCTTAAAAAATATATATATATTTTTTTATTTTGGGACATGAATGGCTGTTATCAGGGTATTTTTTTAAACCTTATCATGCTGGTATACTCAAATACTAGTATTTGAAAAAAAATCTAGGTTTTGGCTAGAGGTGATCATGGCCCGAAGGCCCGCCCGAAAAATAGGAGGGTTCGGGTAAAAATATAGGTCTGAAATATGGGTTTGAGCAAAAAAAATGAGGCCTGTTTAGAAAGCGGGCCGGGCCTCGAGTAGAACTTTTTTGGCTCGGGCCCAGCCAGGCCCGGCACGAATTATATACTAAATAATTTTTTTATTTTAAATCATATTTACTTTTTAATTTTTAATTTTAATATAACCACTTTTTATTATATTTTCAATTTGTGTATTGTTTTAAGAATTATTTTAGTCTCATTTTTTATTTGTTTCTTGTTTTAATATTTGTTTTTATGTTTTTAAATGTATTTGACTTATTATATTTTTAATTTTTTATTTAATGAAATAAGCTTAAAAAAATTAATATGGGCCGGGCCGGGCTTGGGCTTAGCAATTTTATTTTTGGCCAGGCTTGGACAATTTTTTAGGCCCATATTTCGGGTCTGGCCAGGCCCGAGCCTAGAAAACGGGCTTAAAATTTTGTCTGGGCCAGCTCAAACCCGGCCCAGCCCATGATCACCTCTAGTTTTTGCCATCTAATGGCCGGAACCAAAGTACTAAAAAAAATTTTTTTAGGGGGTTCTAGCCAATAGATGGCTGGCACCAACACCTTTTTTGGGTCTCGAAAATTTTTTCCTTTTATTTTGGGAATCAGATGACCGGAACCCCCCACTCTATATATAGGGATTGGTTTGGGTTCTGATATTGCCATGGGATGAGAAATTTTTTTTAAGAGAGCCATCAAAATGAGAGTGTTTTGTAGTGTATCATTAAATGAGTTTTTTTTTATAGTGGTTTGCAGATGAGAGTTTTTTGTAGTGTACAATTGAATTTCGGGGTTGAATTTTATACTGTCATGTTTTAACGGAGTTGAATTATATATTGTCATGTGAACAGTAAAGGTTATGCCATTAAGGGTTGGATGACTTTCTGCGCCATAGATAGGTAACCGAGATGTCTAATGCAGATGGATATTTTCTACGCTGCAAGAGTGTTTATTTCGCAACTTATATGTGGGGTACTGATGCAACGTAGACATGATTCAAGCAGAAGATGACTAATTGTGAAGAAACTACTATTCAAAATTTTTGTATTATTTTTGTATCTGTAAATCAAATTTAGTCCGTATTATTTGTTGTTCGAATTTTATATTTTCGTGTATTAATTTTACCCATTTGTTTGTATTTTGTTGGGTCTGTAAATTTAATTGAGTCTATAACATTTTTTGTTTGAATTTTATATTTTTGTGTTTTAATATTATAGAATGTTTGTATTTTCTTGTATTTATAAATTTCATTTGTTGCGTATTATTATTTTTTAAAATTATATATTTGTTTTATTAAATATTTTGAAGATATTTATCCAAACAAATAATTATTTTAGAAAAACTAAATTTATATTAAAAAATCGAATAATTACAGAATAAAGCAAATATTTACAGATAAAAATCAAAATTGTCGTGATCCCGATGACGTCCCCGGAACTGGTGTGTAACGGTCTGGCTGCCTCCATCGGTGATGTCATGCACCTTGCTGAGGCGTTTGATAGTTGCTTGGTCCGGCCTTCGGTGTCCCGTCCGGTGTACTTAGGAAAGTAATATAATCGTATACACCATAATCGAGAGTTAAGGGGTATTGCATGACTGGAGATGCCGATGGAAATATATCCTTAGTAGTAGGTGTACGTGCTTCTCGATCAAGCTTCGGTTGGTATGTGAACGATCCGGAGTGTGTCAAATGTTGAGGCTTAGGGTCGTCACCAAATATATCCTCAAACGATAGAGGAAATTAGGGATCGAGCTACGGGTGGTATGATGACAAGCCAAATCCTTCATATTGGGGGTCAGGATCAAGGTTCAAGGCAGAATCGGTATCGGTGTTGCTAAAAGGTAGAACTCGATTACGACGCGGTCGTGCGTTCATTTGTTGTCATAAGGAAGATTCTGGTTGCTTGTCTTCCGGGAGCAGCATATAACGACCTTGGAATATAAAGGGCTTCCCGTTTGCCATATACCATTCTGCGTACTCGTGCGAAAGGGTGACTATTCGATCAAGTAGAGTCAAATCGAGTGAAAAATTTCGAGTTAGTCGAGTTGACTAATCCTATTTTAGCAACCAAACTCAATTTGATTTTTTTTCGAATTGAGCCGAATCGAGTAAAAAAATTTCGAGTCAAGTCGAGTCGAGTTAACGAATCCTATTATTTGTACTCAATGTTGCATTTACATGGATCGATTATTTAACTAGTATACGAAGTATAAGATTATTTAACTACATAAACAAATATAATGGTTTTTCTTTTTAACTTAATGAGTAAACATTTATCAAAATGACGTAGTTTTGCCTTTTAATTTAATGGTTTTGATTTTTAACTTTAGAAAAGGTAAACATTTATCAAAACAACGTAGTTTTGTCTTTTCTTATTCGAATTTTCGAATAACTCAAATTGTGTAATTCATATTTGAGTTAAACCGAAAAACTTAATTTTTTTATTCGAGTTGATCCGAATAACTTGATTAACTCAAATAACTTAAACTATTTAATTCAAAATTTAAATTTTTTATCGAGTTTTTTGAATCAAATCGAATTTTGCTTTCCCCTACTCACGTGTAAGAGAGAACCCTCCCTCTAAGACATACAAAAGAGGGTGGGAGGATGCCTCAAATACCGATCATTCCATAAAAAGATATACGATTCATGTTTTTCACCCAATTTATTGCGTCCCAACCTGAACCCTTTTTGTCCATTTCGTGGACTTCTTTGATGTCAATAGGAGGGTTCGAGATAGGTTGTGCGCAACCAAACTGTTTCAATACCCAACCCCCATCGTGCCACTCCACCATATGGAAATGAATCAACAGAATATTTGACACAAACATATGTTGCTACTCAGTAACCCATGATGGTATGAGTGACGCGATCCCTTCCTCAACATATGACATCCATAGAAACTGCATAATATAGATAACACAATATTAGTTAATTTATTTTTTTTGGAATTATTGTATTTAAAAAATAAATATTCGGAAGCGTATTTTATGTTATCCCCGAAATGAATCTCGATCGTCATACAATACACGAGTACGGTGAACGATCGCCTGATTTCCGATACAGTTACTCATCTAAAAATAAGTAAATTATTTGATTATTTTTTCCATGCAAAAATGAGTATACTATACTATAGAAATAAAAAACAAAAAATTAAAATCGAACTATCAATTTACCTATTCATGAGTGGCCATACACACGGTTTATAACACCCCTCACTCGTATTCAACGCCGAAATAGGGTTACGGAGCATTAGCAAACTTATCACACAATTAAACATACATTTCACATACAATTTAATCAATTCAAATACAATTCAATCACAACCAATCATATTGTCCCTAATATGAGCCTACGAGGCCCAAAACATGCATTCGATATGGTTTGGGACTAAACCGATAACTTTAGAAACTCTTAAAACACTTAGAAAATTTTCTCAAAAACAAGGGACACATGCTCGTGTGGTCCAGCCGTGTGTCTCACACGGCCAAAGACACGCTCGTGTCATAGGTCATGTGGACATTCGAAATAGGAGCACATGGCCGTGTATCAACCCATGTTTGACCCCGTGTAACTCTCTGACTTAGGTTACATGGCCAACACACATGCCCGTGTGGTTAGCCCGTATGCCCTAAAATTAGCCATACACGCCCATATGTCAGGCCGTGTTTTAAGCCATGCCAAACTTGTAGGGTATACTGACTTATGCCACACGACCAAGTCACACGCCCGTGTGTGAGGCCGTGTGAAGCATACTGACTTGATTTTAATTTCAACACTAGGGGACACACGGCCGTATAGTGTAACCATGTGTCACACACGGCGGAGACGCACGCCCATGTCTCTACCCATGTGGACAAAAATAGGCTATTTACCAAGCCATTTTGCCACCAAATCTTCATATACCTACCATAACCCAATTGGCACAAAACATGGCACATATAAGCATTCAACTACTCTCAATCAAACATCATTTAAATCATTTCAAACACCAACCAATACAAAAACATATCAATACCATAATATACCATTCCATTCATGCTAAACTTCACTTATACAATTCAACTATGAACATGCATCTTTACGCTCAATTTCACAAGCATATAACATCTCAAATTTCTATCATTTGACTACAACAATATCTACTATCCATAAACATTTCAAAGCCAATCTCATGTTCATAACATAAGCCACATAGATACATTTATATACATTTTCAAACCAACCAACGTAAGCCAACTCTCATGGCTAAATATATACAAACCAAAGCATAAGTATTTACAAGCCATTTCAAATGGCACAACACATTACCAAATATACCAAAATAACCGAAGTCCCTATACATGCCATATACTCAAACATAAACTCAAAAAGTACCAAAGTGATAGTAGGATAGTGTGACGATGTCTCTGACGATTCCCGAATCCGAGCTAGCTTTGAATTCACTATAACACATAGGAAAAATAAACAAAGTAAGATTTATAGCTTAGTAAGCTTGTATGAAATAAACTCAATCTTAACATGGTTATACAAATTATAAATTTTGGACATATCAACATGTAATTCATTAACTAACAAACCTTTCACATTTTCAAACATAATTTTATAAATGAACTTCACAACTTCTTCGATTTAAGCTTATACGGTTCATGTACATACCTGTACCATCTCATCAATCTCATAGACGACCATGTTTTTCATTTACCCGTTGAACCATTCGGAATAAATTTTAGAATCAATTTCGGATACTCGGGAGTCTCGCACCCTAAGTGCCAATATCATGGCCCGAAGCCAAATCAATGAAGTTCGCACCTGAAGTGCCGATATCATGGCCAGAAGCCAAATCAATGTAACTCGCACTCGAAGTGCCGATATCATGGCTCGAAGCCAAATCAATGAAGTTTGCACCCAAAGTGCCGATATCATGGCCCGAAGCCAAATCAATGTAACTCACACCCAAAGTGCTGATATCATGGCCCGAAGCCAAATTAATGTAACTCGCACCTGACGTGTCAAAATCATGGCCCGAAGCCAAATCAATGTAACTCCCACCCGAAGTGCTGATATCATGGCCCGAAGCCAAATCAATGTAACTCATACCCGAAGTGCCAATATCATGGCCCAAAGCCAAATCAATGTATTCCCTAATGACATGTCACTAGTATCCTAATCTATTCATAAGGTTTAACCGGGATTTCATATGTCGAATTGTCGTTGAATTACTATCGAACATATCCACAGTCTCGTATTCACATTTTATGCGATATCAAAGCATATAAAATATATTTGTAATGGAAATTATTGCATACGAACTTACCTCTGATGCAAAAACAATTAAACTAGTCGATTAGTCGAGAACTTTGTCTCTCCCTCGATCTAGATCTGAGTTTCGCTTTTCATGAAATATATGTAATCAAAATTAACTTATTTAATCATCCCTCTATTCAATTTAGTCTAAAATTCACTTTAAGTCATTTTTACAAATTTGCCCCTAATGTTTCACAACTTTTACAATTCAGTCATTATTTCATAAAAACACAAATTCATGAAATCCAATACTAACCCATGCTAGCCGAATTACAAATAAGTCCCTAGAAGCCCATATTTTCCATTCATTACACATTTATACCACAAAGTTTCCACATTTCACAATTTAATCCCTATTTTGCATTTTCACTAAAAATCACTTAATAAAACTTGTATAATTCACAACAAACATTCATAATCTATCATCAAAAATCAAAACACATGCTTATTAATCAATGGAAACATTCAAAATATTTGACAGTTTTGCTTCGGCTAGCTAGACCTAGTTGCAACGATCTCAAAAACGTAGAAATCATTAAAAACGGGACAAAAACCATACCTAATTTAGCAAAAATAGCATGACTAAATGAAGAAGATGAAAAGTGGCTTCCTCTTGCCCTATGTTCGGTTGAAAGAGATGATAATGGGATAAAAATTGGTTTTGTTTTATTTAATTTAACATTATTTACAAATAACCAAAATTAACTTTAATAATATTCAATAATTACACCAAATGCCATGATACTATCATCCACTATGTTAAAAATGGGCTAATATCCACATAAAGACCTTTATTTCAAAGTTCCATAGCTATTAGACACCTTTAGCTAATAGAACATCATTTTTGCACTTTACGCGATTTAGTCCTTTTTACCGAATTAAGCATTCAAATGATAAAATTTCTTAACAAAAATTTCACACAACTATAATATCATGCTGAAAAAATAAAAATAAAAATAAAATAATTATTTTGACTTTAGATTTGTGGTCCCAAAAATACTATTTTGATTTGACTAAAAACGGGCTGTTACACGGTTGGTGGCTCACTGATGCCAAAAATGGCATTTGGTATAATGTCCAATACTGCATTAGAAGGTAGCAATCACCCATGGTCTTGCTAAATAGCTTTGTCACTCGACAAAGCTCGCGGTATAAGCTTGCCAATATTGCAGAGCCTCAACTAAATCTTCCGGCTTGCTCGAGGTCCTCCAGTAAGGGGAGGTACATGATGTGGACTTTTTTTATTGACGTTTGGCAATAGTACTCAACCTATAAGTTGCAGAATAAATGCTCTTGCAGCATAGATAGTGTCCATCTGCGTTGGACTGCTCAATAGATATTGAAAGTTTGCTCTTAACTAGGTAAATTTAGTACTGGTTAATCTTCTTTCCTCATCGTTGGGGGGCACTCTTCCAAGTAACTACTCACAAGTGCCCCACAGATCGAGCACTTTTCCAGGCCCCGTCACTACTTCGCCATTAATAGACAGCCCCAGTTGGACAGCTACGTCTTACAGTGTAATAGTGACCTCTCCACATGGGAGGTAGAACGTGTGTGTCTCCGGATGCCATCTTTCAACTAAGTCTAATATTAAATTGGCCCGTAGCTTAGATATCTGAATGTACGTCGCTACCCCAAAACCTGCGACGTTCAAATACAACAAAACTCTTCGATAGGGAAAATAATCGGGATCATACAACTGGGGTTTCAGAATCTGATATTGATCCTACGTTTATAGTAAATATAAAATTTATATTTCTCGTTTAAAAAATAATTGATCATAGTAATTCAAATTAAACGGTTCATTTTTTTCTTGTTTACCTTATTCACATTTTAAGTAATGTGGTTGTCGTCATTTAAAACAATATTAGGATTAGGACCTATCGAATGATCGGCATTGAACGACAGTTATCGGATTAGGTTTTGGGTTAAAATATGTCATTTATAGTAGGGGACCATAGTGGCTGAGCTGAGGTAAAAAGGCGGAAAAATAGAAAAAAATCAATTTTGGCCTTGACCTGTTGGGTCATATCGGAGCAGGCCTAGTTTGCTAGTACCTGCCAGTCAAAGGTCATCTGCCACCTGGGCTCTACTAGTGCCGGCAAATTGATGGTCTGTTTAGACAGGCCTGTCGCAGGCCTGACACAGGCATAGACTTATCATGGTTAGTCTTGTCACTTTTTTTTTTCATTTCAATTTATTTTCTAATTTCATTTCATATTCATTTTAAATTTCATTTCATTTTATATTCGTTTCACATTTCATTTCATTTCAATTTTTTTTCATTTCAGTTTTTTTCTCATTTTATTTGAATTTCAATTCAATTTTTTTTCAATTTCACTTATGTTTTTTAGTTAAAACTGTAACATCCCATATTAGAGCCTAGTCGAAACAGTGGTTTCGAGACCATAAATCTGACGTAAGAAAATACATTTTTATTATATTTTTATGATCTACAATTCTATGGAATTGTTTTTTGAAAATTTCGTATTTGGGCACTCAATTTAGTCAAAAGGACTAAATCGTAAAAAGTACAAAAGTTGAGTTCTACATGCTAAAGGTGTCCAATTGTTATGAAATTTTAAATTGGAGGACCTTAAATGGTAATTAGACCATTGGTTAATTTGTTGGACAAAAATGGATATGAAATGGGTGAAATAGAATATTTTTAAGTTAGGGGTATTTTGTTCATTTAGTAATTAAAATGAATTAAAAACAAAATTAAAAGCCAATTTTTGTCTATCTTCAACCCCATGGCTGAAACTTGCATGGAGAAGACATATCTAGGGTTTTTCAAGCTTCCAAGCTCGATTGTAAGTCCGTTCTAGCCCAATTTTTAATGATTTTTACGTTTTTGAAATCCTCGTAACAAGATCTACCTATTTCTACCATTTATTTGAGTTATGATGAAGGTATAGGGTTTGATCCATGTTATAAATTTGTGCATTTTGATGTTTAATGGTAGATTATGCATTTTTATGGTTGGAGAAACGATTTTTACTAAGTAGTTTTTGGTGAAAACGCTAAAAAGGACTAAATTGTAAAAGTTATAAAATTTATCATAAAAGTGTGATTTAGTGGAAATTTTGGGCTTCTATAGTTATGAAAATGAATCGACTAGGCTTAAAGTGCAAATAAATTGAATAAAATCATTTTACGAGCCCAAGGGATAAAGTGTAAATAGGACAAAGTTTAGGAGTAAAAATGCAAATTTGTAAAAGTATGATTTTTTGGTCAATTTAAATAATGTGAATAATAAATGAGCTATATTTGAAGTGTTAGATCAAGGAAATCGAGATTCGAGCTTAAATTGGAAAAAATACGAAGTTATGGACTAAATTGATAATTTGATGTTTTCGTATTCGAGGTAAGTTCATGTGATTTAATAAGCATGTTATTCATGTTATTGTTGTTATACATGAAATCTATCTTGCTATGATTGTATTTAAGTTTATGTTAATGATATTACGAGTGAGAAAGAGATGTACCCCATAAAGATATCGAAAGCTTAATATGTCAATTACATATTGTGTGTTTATTGGGCATGGAAAAATTGATGGAACAAGGTGATTCCATTGAAATGTGTAAGTTTGTATGTAAATAATATATCATTTTTACTTATATTATAATATTTTGTTATTATATGAAATGTGGTTGTATATTGAATGATCACTTGATGTAAATTATGAATTGAAGTTGATTATAGATGAATTGGTAAAATGTTGAAAAGTGAGGAATTTCCCGATTGGACCTTTGGAATAGAAAAGATACGAATGATCCGTTGTAAGAACACATGTGTAGTACTATGTGTAGGCTACTATGTGTTTAAGATGGTTTTAGGTCACGTGTGTAGTACTAAGTGCAGGCTACTATGCATTCCAGATGGTTAGGTCGCGTGTGTAGTACTAAGTGCAGGCTACTATGCATACCCGATAGCTTCGATCACATGTGTAGTGCTAAGTGCAGGCCACTATGTGTAAGAGACGGTTTTGGTCACAGATGTAGTACTAAGTGTAGGCTACTATGTGCACCAAATAGCTTCGGTTACAAGGGTGGTAATATGTGCAGTTCACCGAGTATCTGTTATTATTCCGATGAGTTCAACGGAAAATTGACTAAGTGAAAATACATGTGATCATGTAATGAATAGTGTAATTGAATATGACTATGGGATGAATAAGTGCAGGTATATGTGTGTGAAAATTTATGAGCAATGTGTTCGATAGTTAAGCGAACTTTTGGAAAGATGGAATGCAGTAAGTAAGATTATGTAAGAGTGAAATTTGTAACAAAATAGTTTTGGATAATAGTAGTTGTGTGACTTTGAAAAATCACCAAAAATGGTGGAAATCGATTTAGAAGTTGAATAAGATATGAAATAAAATCTTATTGAGTCTATTTTCACATAAAAGAAGCGATGAAAGCAGAGAATTTTATATTCTGTGATATTTGAATTTTTGTGAGACAAGGTCAGAATGATTTTGGAATCCCCTGTTATGATTTGGGAAAATCATTAAAAATTGTACACGTATAATTATAGGATATAATTTATATGAATAAAATCCTTAATGAGTCTATTTTCGAAATAAATAAATGGAAACATTATTTGAATCTTGAACAATTAGATAATTAATTTTTAGTGAAGAGGGGTCAGAACTATCAGACAGTGAAACAGGGGTGACTTTAAAGAACAAACTGTACTTATTGGATAAACCAAAAATTTTGAAAATTTTATGGTAAGAAGATATGTGAGTCTAGTTTCTGGGAAAATTAGTGGATCTAAATTTGAAGTTATGCAGCTCCAGATATAAATAATTTAGTGGCTATGACTCGAGAAAATAGCTTAATTAGAGTTTGTATAAATATAGAGAAATTGAAAAATAGCATGTTAATACATTGCTTAGTATAAGTGGTAAGGTATTTGGCAAAGCCAAATGAATAAGATATGGTGTGTCTAGACTTGGTTTAATGTGAGAATGTGTAACACATGTATGTTGATAGGTAAATGAAATGTTTGCATTATAATTAAGGATGTTGAATGCTTTTGGATCCATGTTTGTATGTGTGCATGTAAAGGGTGACAAAAAGGCTTGGAAAATAGCCTAAGTGTTGACAACACGGGCAGAGACACGGCCGTGTGTCTCAGCCGTGTAGAGGACATGGCCTTAGCACACGGGCGTGTGACTTGGCCGTGTGACCCTAAATGTTTGTTGATGTCATAAACAGAGAGTTACACGGGCTAAGGACACAAGCGTGTGAGACCACCCGGCCTACCCACACGGGCGTGTGACTCTTCAAACATGAAAATTTTCTAAGTGTTGTAAAAATATTCGTGAGTTCTCGGTTTAGTCCCAAACCACTTTTAATTCATGTTTAGAGCCTCGGAGGCTCGTGTATGGAACATTTTGCATGTGATTGAATGATTCTCATATGATTAAAATTTTATGGCTCGGTTTTACATGTATGTGCATGTTTAAGTCCGGTAACGCCTCGTATCCTGTCCCGACATTGGACACGGGTAAGGAGTGTTACATTTAGTGGTATTAGAGCTATGGTTTAGTCAGTTCTCGGACTAACCTAGCATATGTATGAGAGTTTAGCTATACATGCCACCGGTCTATGATAGTGTAATGTCTCCCGACGCATAAGAGGGACATTTTGTTTAGACAAACGTACCCTCCAAGTGAACTATATCCCACCATATTAATTGTGGTAATGAGGTATTTGAGCAAAGTACAGTCATGATGAGTTGAAACTTGGAAAGGTACGAATGAGATTCATAATATCCTGTTACGGATAAAATATCATTGTCCCATTTGGATATTAAAATTTGATGGATTGAAATGAATTATTGAAATGAGATAAAGGATTATATGTCATAATGTGTAACATCTAGATTTTGGGCCTAGACGAAATAGTCATTTCGGGACCATAAATCTGACATTTATTTTTTATTGTATTTTTATGGTCCACGATTTTACGGGATGAATTCGTGAAATTTTTGTTTAAAAATTTTGACGTTTGGGCACTTAATTTGGTTAAAATGACTAAATTGTAAAAAGTGCAAAATGTAAGTTCTAGATGTTAAAGGTGTCAAATTGCTATGGACTTTAAATTAGAGGTATTTATATAGTAATTGGACCATTGGACATTTGTTGGACAAAAATGGGCATGAAATAGGTGAAATGAACAAATTTTAAGTTAGGGGAATTTAGGTAATCTAATAAATAAATGAATTAAAAGCCCAAAATAGCCAAAATTGGCCTCCATCTTCTTGCTCCAGTCGAAACCCCCATGGAAGCCATGGCTAGGGTTTTTTTCAAACTTTCAAGCTCAATAGTAAGTGATCCCTAGCCCCGTTTTCAAAGTTCTTTACATTTTTGAAGTTCCCGTAACTTGATTTACTTATTTCTATCATTATTTTAAGCTAGGGCTTATGTCTAAAAATTTACCCATGAATGACATGCATGTGTTTTGATGTCTAATGGTAGAAAATGAATGTTGGGTGTTAGATAAACATTTTTTGATAAGTAATTTTCGGTGAAAACGTCCAAAAAGGACCGTTTTCAAAAAGTTATAAAATATGTAGTAAGAGTGTGTTTTAATGAAAATTATGAGATGCTATAGTTATGAAAATGGTTCGGCTAGGCTTGGGTAACAAACAAATTGAGTGCATTTCATTTTACGAGCCTAGGGGCAAAAGTGTAATTATGACAAAGTTTAAGAGCAAAAACGTAATTTTGCCAAAATATGATATTTGGACCACATTGAATAATGTGACTAATAATTAGACTAAATGTGACATTATAGATCAAGAAAATTGACGTTCGGACCTAGAACGGGGGAAAAACGAGGAATCGATGGTTAGGTCCCTTTTTTATAACCTTGGTATCGAGGTAACTTCATGTGTAAATGATACTACCTTATGTTATGTATTTTATATTTCGATATTGCATGAATTGTACATTTGTTTCTATGAAATTTATCAATGATGATTTTGACGAAGTTCCGATGAATGAGAAATCCTGAATGAATCTTAGAGATGAATAGGGTACAAATGTCAAAATAATAAGGTTATTAAGATTCTGTATAAGACCATATCTAGGATATGGCCTCGGTATGTGATTTCGTATAAGACCATGTCGAGATAAGGTTATTAAGATTCTGTATAAGACCATATCTAGGATATGGCCTCGGTATGTGATTTCGTATAAGACCATGTCGTGGACAATGGCGGTGATATGATATTTCATGTAAGACCATATCGGGGAATATGGCATTGAAACGATACTATATGTATGAGATTTACAAGAAACTCTTAGTATTCTGAATGATCCAACGAGTACGTTCAAAACGAGAAGGTAGGTGACCGTAATACGAGTGGTACAGGTATGTACATATAACTCATGTGAAGTGAATTCAGTTTATGATGCATTATTGATAAGGATACGAATGAGTAAGGTATGTATTTATACCACGATGGTATGTATTTATACCACGATGGTTGGAATAATTGGTAAAAGTGTTATTGACTTAGTTATCATTATTTTATACTAAAACAGTTTTGGACAGCAACAGCAGTCCGACTTTGAAAATACACCAAAAATAATAGAAAGTGATTTAGAGATTGAATAAAATATTAAATTAAAGCTTATTGAACCTAGTTTCACATAGAAGAAACGATATAAGAAAAAGAATATCAGATTATGAGATATTTGAATTTTCGTAAGATAGAGTCAAAATGTTTTTGGCATCCCCTTTTCTGATTTGGGAAAATCATTAAAAATTGAAAAAAATAATTATGGGTTATAATTTATATTATTAGATTATTTAATGAGTCTATTTTCAAAATAATCAAACAGGAACATCATTCGAATCCAGTATGAGGAGATAATTAATTTTTAGCGATGAGGGGTCAGAACTGTCAAACAACAAAAAAGGGTTAAATTTGAAGAATAAACTGTACTAATTGGCTAAACCGAAAATTCTAAAAATTTTATGGTAAGAATATATGTGAGCCTAGTTTCAGGTAAAATTAACAGATCTCAATTTGGAGCTCCATAGCTCTATATATAAATAATTTAGTGTCTATGACTCGAGTAGACAGCCTGATTGGAATTTGAACAAATAGTGGAATAATATGCAATTATAATTGTGATACCTTGAGAGCTCGTTGTAAGAATTTGGTAAAAGCATATTAATAAAATTTCTTATTATTTTCATATAAACTTACTAAGCTTTATAGCTTACTCCCCTCCCTTTCTCATCTCTTATAGGTTAATTTTTGCTAGCTCGGGTTGGAGAGCGCCGGAGATGTCATCACACTATCAAGTTATCATGCTGGGTAAAAACGAATGCAACCCTCTTAAGTTTATGGCTTGTATAGGGAATAAGTCACTTTTTGAATATGTCTTTATAAGTTAGCCAAATGTATTGGCTTGTAAAGTTTAATAGATTGATGTTGTGGGTAGCCATGCAAATTTGCTTATATGGCTTAAATGGTCGTAAATCAAATTTTGTATACATGTATGTGCCAATGCTTTGAAGACGTGGATTTTGTTATAAGGCATGAATGCTTGAAGATTTAAATTATATTTGTTGGCATGTTTATAACCATGATATAAATGGATAAATTGGAGGTAAATCAATTTTATATATATTATATGTGTTTTGGTAAGTTTGGACTTGAACAAGAGAAATGTCATGTGCATGCATGTGTTGCTGTGAGGATGCCATGCTTGAGCCTTGATCGTGGATGTATAATTGCTATAGAGATGTATAAGTGTATGTGTAGAACTATGGGTGGCAAATGGCTTGGAAAATAACCTTGTATTTGTCCACACGGGTAGACACACGGGTGTGTGTCTAAGCAATGTGCGACACAAGACCTGCCCCCATAGGAGTGTAGTCTGACCGTGTGTCCCCTGCATCTTGTACTTTAACTTCGAATTAGCCACACGAGATGAGACACGATCGTGTGTCTCAGTCATCTGAAGGATATGGCCTTGGAACATGGGCGTGTGCTTTAGCCTTGTGCACTTAAATTAGTGATGATGTCATAAACAGAGAGTTACACGGGCTGAGGACACAGGCGTGTCCCATGCCTCACAGGCGTGTGTGACCACGCGGCCTACTCGCACGGACGTGTGACCCTGTTTCATGGTGAAATTTTTTAATTTTTCCCAGAAGTTTTTAAAGTTTCTGGTTTAGTCCCGAATCACCTTTGATGTGTGTATAGGGCCTCGTAAGCCCGTTTAAGGGACGTCATACGTATGTATGAATGTTTCTAATTTGGACAAAATTTTACGCTTGATTTTATATGATTACGCATGTTTAAGTCTGGTAATGTCTCATATCCTGTCTTGGCCTCGGACACAGGTAAGGGGTGTTACATAATGAACTTACTTGTAATTGATTGATAATTCCATGATGTATGTGACTGAATTGCTTGAGTAAATGCATGTGTAGATAACTTTTCAAAAATATTAATGGGATGAATATTCAAGTATATCTGTTTGGATAATTTTGATTGGCAAGCTCGTATAGCTGGAGTAAACGTGTTAAATTGCTTGGACTGATTTATATGATTGAAATGATATGTCTAAATAATGGTGTACGAGGTGAAAGTATAGATTGTGATAAACTTATTCATGTTTGTTTGCCATTGTATGATATCATGTGCATGACTTGTATGATTAAATGAATAGATAAGTAAAGTTATCCAGAAAACATGGAATGCACGCATAAGTATACTTGACTAAATGAGATAACTGGAAAGTGGGCGTAAAATTAATATGAATGTTAGTTTACCCAAAATGAATGACATGATTATGATATGATTGCTATGATGATGAAAATTGTGCTATATGTATACATATATTAAAGTCAAGTAAGAGGCCCTACGACCCCCTCCCCTTTACCAAAGTGGTGTTTTATAATGGAATTTCCCGAGATTTGTGATGAACAAGTTTCCAGATGAGAAACTAAAGAATTCAGTGATAGAATGGTTATAAGCATGATTAGTGATTGAGAATGGGTTGATAAGTATAGATAGAACTAGAAAGATTATTTAATTTTTGCAATATCACAGTTAGTAAAAAGGTTAACTTCGGAAATCGATCTATTCTAAAACGATGTCGTGAAATAATATTTGAAATATGAGATGTTCGCGTATGGTAATTACATTGAGAAGATTATGATTGCCTCTCTTGAAATATAGTATGATATCATTTGTCTGTGAAAGGGTTATTGAGACTATCTATTTTCTGATGAATTTCGATATTATGAGAATGTTTTCTGATCTTAATGTTAGACAAAGACATTGTCAATTTGATTGGGTTATGATCTACATGATTCTAACTTCTTTCTAGTATTCTGTTACATTTCGTCTATTAGGAATTGATGTGAAATTGTAAATGGTGCCATGATTCTGTCTCCACAAATTATTGCTCTGTATGATTATATATATGTACACAAGAAGTATATCGTTCTGGTCGTATTCGTTTTTAGTGAGTTGGAATGATGTCTTTCTAGATTTCTTTTCTCTGAGGAACCATTCAGGTCTTTCATACTTTCTTATGAACTTTGTTCCCGATCTTTCGATACGGTATCATGATTTGGATTTCTATATTCTGGATTTCTCCATATTGGGCTTCTTTATCTTGAGTTTCTGGTTATCTTTATCTCGTAACTTGTCGAGCATGACTTATGTCTAAAATATGATCTTCAGTTTGTGATATATATATATCAAGCATGACTATGTATCTGATTTGATCATGGTAATTTGGTGGTCTTAGTACTTGGATTTATCTAACTTCCGTGCAAGGGCATAACATCGGCAAAGGTATAAGTGGTGAAAATGCAAGTTTCAATTTTTATGGTGGATTTATTTTCCTCAAGTAAGTTAATCAGCGTTAATATATTTGATTGAGATATCCGTGATACTTGAGCTAACGAAATTGAAATAGCCTTTGTTTTGCATGATAAGTGAATTTTGAATGATCTTTAAAGAAGCAAATTGTGGTTACAAGTGATTGAGTATAAAGTCTAGAATTTTTATAGAAAATTGTCGAAGAGCTCTTGAGAAATAATTACTATGGATTTCATATATAGATTATTCCTGTATTTAAAAAGGAAAGATGCTATGTGGCTTGTATTAAGTGTTTGATGAAATCTACAAATCATTTCGGTATATGTTAAATTTTTGCCTACCGGGTTAATGGAATCATTTATCTCTGAGATTGTCGGATTCTTGGAATGCTAGTCCTAGTTAATTGGATTGAGATTCAGATTCTATATTATGAGTTATTGAGAAGCTAAATAAAAACCTGGTTTTTAATGAAGGCTAAAGTAAGAGTTCTTTAGCAATGTTTATGAGATAGTACAGTTTATGAGGAACTAAACCACTCTTCTGGTAATATTTTCGGGGACGAAAATCCCTAAAGGGGGACAGTTGTAACATACCGAATTAGGGCCTAGTCGGAACAGTGGTTTCGAGACCACGAATCTAACATAAGAAAATTCATTTTTATTATATTTTTATGGTCTAAAATTTTATGGAATTGTTTAATGAAAATTTCGTCTAGAAATTTTGACATTTGGGCACCCAATTTAGTCAAAAGGACTAAATCGTAAAAAGTGCAAAAGTTGATTTCTACATGCTCAAGGTGTCCAATTGTTATGAAAAATTAAATTGGAGGTCCTTAAATGGTTATTAGACCATTGGTTAATTTTTTGGACAAAAATGGATATGAAATGGGTGAAATAGAATATTTTTAAGTTAGGGGCATTTTGGTCATTTAGTAATTAAAATGAATTAAAAACAAAATTAAAAAGCCAATTTTTGTCCATATTCAACCCCATGGCCAAAACTTGCATGGATAAGACATATCTAGGGTTTTTTAAGCTTCCAAGCTCGATTGTAAGCCCGTTCTGGTATCGTTTTTAATGATTTTTACATTTTTGAAATCCTCGTAACAAGATTTACCCATTTCTACCATTTATTTGAGTTATGATGAACGTATAGGGTTTGACCTATGTTAAAATTTTGTGCATTTTAATGTTTAATGGTAGATTATGCATGTTTATGGTTGAAGAAACGACTTTTACTAAGCAGTTTTCAGTGAAAACACTAAAAAGGACTAAATTGTAAAAGTTATAAAATTTGTCATAAAAATGTGATTTAGTGGAAATTATGGGCTGCTATAGTTATGAAAATGATTCGGTTAGGCTTAAAATGCAAAGAAATTGAATAAAAATCATTTAACGAGCCTAAGGGCAAAAGTGTAAATATGACAAAGTTTAGGGGTAAAAATGCAAATTTATAAAAGTATGATTTTTGGGTCAATTTTAATAATTTGAATAATAAATGAGCTCTATTTGAAATGTTAGATCAAGTAAATCGATATTCGAGCTTAAATTAGAAAAATACAAGGTTATGGACTAAATTGATAAATTTGTCGTTTCGTATTCGAGGTAAGTTCGTGTGATTTAATAAGCATGTTATTCATGTTATTGTTTTTATACATGAAATCTATCTTACTATGATTGTATTGAAGTTTATGTTAATGATATTGCGAGTGAGAAAGAGATGTACCCGATAAAAAAATAGAAAGCTTAATCAATAGAGTAAGTTTGTATGTAAATAATATATTGTTTGTACTTATGTTATAATATTTTGTGATTATATGAGATGTGGTTGTATATTAAATGATCACTTGATGTAAATAATGAATTGAAGTTGATTATGGATGAATTAGTAAAATGTTGAAAAGTGAGGAATTTCCCGATTGGACCTTCGGAATAGAAAAGATACGAATGATCTGTTGTAAGAACACATGTGTAGTACTATGTGTAGGCTACTATGTGTGTAAGATGGTTTTAGGTCACGTGTGTAGTACTAAGTGCATGCTACTACGTGTACCAGATGGTTAGGTTGCATGTGTAGTACTAAATGCAGGCTTCTATGCGTACCCGATAGCTTCGATCACATGTGTGGTACTAAGTGTTGGCCACTATGTGTAAGAGACGGTTTTGGTCACAAATGTAGTACTAAGTGCAGGCTACTATGTGTACCAAATAGCTTCGGCTACAAGGGTGGTAATATGTGTAGGCCACCGAGTATCTGTTGTTATTCCGATGAGTTCAACGGGAAATTGACTAAGTGAAAATACATGTGATCATGTAATGAATAGTGTAATTGAATATGACTATGTGATGAATAACTTCAAGTATATGTGTGTGAAAATTTATTAGCAATGTGTTCGATAGTTGAGAGAACTTTAGGAAAGATGGAATGGAGTAAGTGAGATTATGTAAGAGTGAAATTTGTAACAAAATAGTTTTTGACAGTAGCAGTTATGTGACTTTGAAAACTCACCAAAAATGGTGAAAATTTAATTAGAAGTTGAATAAGATATGAAATAAAATCTTATTGAGTCTATTTTCACATAAAAGAAACGGTGAAAGCAGAAGAATTTTATATTCTATGATATTTGAATTTTTGTGAGATAGAGTCAGAATGATTTCAGAATCCCTTGTTCTGATTTGGGAAAATCATTAAAAATTGTCCACATATAATTATGGGATATAATTATATGATTAAAATTCTTAATGAGTCTATTTTCAAAATAAATAAACGGAAACATTATCTGAATCTTGTACAAATAGATAATTAATTTTTAGTGAAGAGGGGTTGGAACTGTTAGACAGTGAAACAGGGGTGACTTTAAAATATAAACTGTACTTATTGGATAAACCAAAAATTCTGAAATTTTATGGTAAGAAGATATGTGAGTCTATTTCTATTAAAATTAGCGGATCTGCATTTGGAGATCTGTAGCTCTAGATATAAATAATTTAGTTACTATGACTCAAGAAAATAGTTTAATTGGACTTTGTATAAATAGAGAGAAATTGAAAAATAGCATGTTAATACATTACTTATTATTTTCATATGAGCTTACTAAGCGTAAAGCTTACTCCCTCCTTTCCATTTCCTTAGTGTTCTCAGGTTGGCTCAAGGTTGGAGATCGTCAGAGACAACATCACACTATCAAGCCAATACCTTTGGAGTATTGATACATAAGTTAGAAATATCAAGTGAGTGGCATGTATAGGGACCTAGTTTTATAACATGTGTTATTATAATTTGACAAAATGTATTGACCTATATTGAGCTATTGATTATGGCATGTAAATCTAGCTATTCATGTTATGTCTAATAATCGTGATGTGATTATAGTTGTTTGCCATGCATGGTTGGTAATATGTCATGTGCATTGAATGCATGTTTTATGACCAATCGAGGTGGTCATGACTGTAACACCCCATATCCGTTACCCGAGCAGGGGCAGTATATAAGGTATTACCTAACTTGATCTCATATATGCAACCCGTCTTAAGTCACCAAGACTCGGTCCAACTTAAAACTTTTCCAATTTCTACTTTAAACTTCTTAATATGAACCTACGAGGCCTAAATCGACCATTGGAAACCATTTAGAATCCTTCCGGGTCCTAATCCAATTTATGCAAACTTTGCATTTAAAATAGGGCACACGTCCGTGTGACCATCCTAACATGGCCGTGTTGATGACCCGTGTGTCCCACACGGCCTAAACACCTAGGGACACGCTCGTGTCCCTTACTCGTGTGGCCAATTTATTTACACAATTTTACCTAATTCAAGTGCAGACTTCACATGGCCTGGACACACACCCGTGTCCCTAGCCCGTGTTGCTCACACAGCCTTGACACGTCCGTGTGAGAAAACTTGAGTATTTTGTTTCTCACATCAACATACCCAACATGTCACACGGCCATAGCACACGCCCATGTGCTAGGCCATGTCCTCCAAACGACTGAGACACACAGTCGTGTCTCCACCCGTGTGGTTATTACCATGCATACTGTGATACGATATTCCTCGGGGTGAGTCAAGTCGTATGCGAGTTTGCCCGATCATCTACGAAGAAGTATCGTTTGATTTGTTCAAAGGATGTTTTAAGTGAATAATGGCAGAAGCTATGTAAAAAGGGTTCAAAGATGGGTTTATGGTTATGAAGTTTATGTAGGTTCGGTTATAGAAAAAGAAATAATAAAAGATGCAAATAAATATAGTAATTGGATAACCAAAAACGGATGTAAAGTGAATTGATGGTTTGATTATGATGAAAAGAAAAGATGGAATGGAATGGAATGAAAATGACTCTAAAACAAACACGAACCAATATTTGAAAATATCGACCCAAATGCTTATAAGTTTTCAAGGTGGTTGGATGAAGAATAGGAGAACCATGACCCACTACTTCGCAAAGTAGGAACCTTGGTATAAGGGTGAACGCCACACTATTTGATAATGATAAGTTCAGGATAAAGAAGACGGTAAGTTAACGCCACTAGTAACCTAGATAAGCCAACGAGTTCTTCAACGAAATATGAGAGGAAGAAATCTCACAAATTTCATATAAGTTCAATAATGTTTTAAACTAAGCAAAAAGATCCCTTTACAAAGGCTGATTTCACCTATTTATAGTGCTAAAATAGGCTATCTGAATGGTCACAAACATTCAACTTATTGTGCCAATTAAAAGCTGAAATTAAACTAAAGTCTTTTCACATTCTTGAGCCAAATAACTCCATCCTTGAATTCACTTTAATTCAGCTGAATGAATAACTTTCAGTGCTTGAAAAATGACTCTTGAGTTAGCCCTTGGTCAACCGAATGGACACCATATTCTTATTCAGCTTCTTAATGATGTTTGAATGCTTGAAAAAACCTTTGAAATGGCAAAAACGGCTGGTAGTGGAAAGGTTGCTGCCAAAATTAATTTGGATGATTAAATTCTCCTTAAACCTCCTTTAAATGATGTATAAACCTTCTTTATAGCAGCCCTCTTACTTTGTAATCGAAAATAACTTGGAAAGTCTCTTTATTTAATTTGTAACAGCCTTTATTTGTAACTATTGTGACTTGAAAAGAGTCCTGCAATAAACACAACAAAATAAGCTTATTAAACACATGTAAACACTTATTAAACATAACAAACATTAATACTTAACTTAAGTAAATGAACTATAACATATGCATCAATTATTCCAGCAACTAGTTTAATTAAAGAAGCAACTATTAAATAAAGTTCAACAAAAACTCAATTAATTAAACTAAGATGAGTTGAATTAATGTCCAGCAACTCATTTATTAAACTAAGATGCTTAAATGCATGGTTTAGAATGCAAACTAAATGAACAAATGAATTACTCAATGCATGACTTAATTAAATGCAGAACACATAATACAAGTCATAATTAAAATATGAAAATCAATAATGCATGATATTAACTAAAGATGCATTTAATTAAACAATTAAAGACTAAAGTAACTAAAATAAATAAATCAAGTCCTTAACTAATTAACTAACTTAGTTAAAATGAATTAACTAATTTATTCCAGCTTAATAAAACGCAAGAATTAAAATTTAAAGATGAGCTCAAACGAGCTTATTTGAGCTGAATTAGCTCGTTGAATAAGCACACGAACTCATTGGGCTGGATCGAACTCAAATGAGCTGAATTTGAACTGGACAGAGCTCGTGGAGTTGGAAACAAACTGGAATTAGCTTGCTAGCAATGCAAGGCTCGACTAAGGAGACTTGACTGACGGGGTTCGCTTGGCGTGCTCGCATCATTCCCCCCTCTTTTAGGCAACTTGTCCTTAAGTCGGGTTGTTCATCTATTGGAAAATATTTCCTCTCGCTCGGCTTTCCTCGATCGAATGGGATGGAAGATATCTCACAAACCTGGAAATGGTTTATCAATGGACAAGAAAGCACATCACCATCATAGACAAGTAACAGAGGGTTAAGACAACAAAAAGCTAAAGATAAATCAAATGCTAGGCAAAAAATTGATTTTATTTTGCCAAAATGACTTATCAATTTTGATAATGACAAGTGTAAAATATTCAATTCCAAATAGCTCAGATAGAATGCAGTCTAAAGATTATATAAAAAATCTCAATTGGGAAAACAAACATACTTCAATTTATCAAAAAGTTTCGTTAGGCCATCTTTACAAACATGTAAACTTAGTTGGATCAAAGGGTAACTAGTCATGAACATTTGTAAAGAATCAAACACGTTAATCCAAACCCAAAACTTTTCAATATATTTATTCAAAAACAGAAGTTCACATAATTGTACACGCAAAGTGTACCATGGCCAACATCTTTCAATCATTTGCTTATTATCATGATTTGTGTTAACATTATGTCCATTGTCACAATCCAACACAAACGAATCAATACTAGGCCAAAAACTACAATCAAACAAATCATGATTCAAATAATTTCCAAACATCCAATCAACAAAATTTGCATCTTCATTTGAATGAAGCAAAGGTATTTGAAAATTTTCAGAGACTTTACCTTAACGGCCTTTAGGAGAAAGAATCTTATGAATAGTTTTACCTTTTTCAATCAGAATAAATCTTCTCTCCTCAAAAAGGTAATGTAAAACAAACGTTTTACTTCGATCAATTTGAATAGACAATGAGGAACCACGACATCTCATGCTTCTCGAAGGGTGGAATTCACAAAAATGAGAGGGGTTAGTATTAACAAAAACAATGGGCTTAAATGGAAAAGATAAATCATAATTGGAATTTAATTCAAGTCCCATAGCATAAGTAGACCTTACCTTGTCAAAATGAAACAAAACCTTTATGTGTGGCCAAGCAAAGTGATTAGAGAACAAATCAAAATTGGAAACCAAATCATCGAATTTCATTTCCTTAACAAAAGTTCGAACATCAAGCAAACATAAGTAGAATGCAAAAGATGCAAGATACTTAAATGTTCCATAAAACAAATCTACGTAACATATGCCAGGCTTGAACATACGTACTTGATCATGAATTCCAACAGGCAACATGTTAGAAGAAAATATAATCAACTCACCACATTACTGAAATTCCACTCGAGCAATCACAGAAGTGGTGAACATACAACTTTTCAAACGTCCGAGTCCATCACATGATTTAAACCTTACTCGATCAATCAGGAATATAGAGTTGGCAAAACCAGGTAGACCAATAAGCAAAGACTTATGCTTCAAGAATCTCAATCGAGAATACAAATCAAGACATGGAGAGTTCGCACAAAAATTTAAGGATTTAACTTGAAGATAAAAATCAATCGGATGTAATGTTTCATGCAGAAACCTACCTCAAATCAACTGATCAGACATGTTTAAACAGAAAGGTTTAACACTTGAATTCAAAGATTTTATACGTTCAAAGATGTCAAAACTTTTAAGTGAAAAACTTTTATCACAAATATTCGCAATTTGCAAAGGCTGAACCAATCCAAAAGTATCAACAGAATTGCCATTATAAGACATGTCACAGGAAATGTTTTTCATGGCACTTTTCGAAACAAGGGCATTAACTCCAAAAGATAGATAATGACTAGCCAAATCAAAAGATGCAAGTCTTTCAGGAATTAAGTCATCAAAATCTTTATGAGCAACTTTGAAATCACACGGCCTTGATTCGATACACAAGGAATCCTTACCTTCCTTACCTTTGATCACAGGTGTGTGGTTGTCATTCACGTACTTACCTTTCTCGAACAACCTAAAACTATGCTGGTTTGGAAGGTAGTGAAGTTGGAATTGGTCGCACAAATTTCTAGAAACCTGAAAAATAATACCACAAGAAGATTGAACAGGTGGATTAGTGGAAATGATCCTCGCTTGTTCTTGCTAGCTATCTCTTTCACTTGATTGGTTTTCTTCGAGAAGGCTCACTTCTTCCACTCTTTCTTTTATCTCAATTTCTTTTTCCACTCTTTTTTCACTCTCAAACTCTTTTTCAATTTCTTTTTCAAGCTCAATCTCTTTTTCTTTTTCTTTTTTTTTCAAAGGTTTTTTTAAAGGCTTTTTCGAGCTCTTTCAAAATCCTCTCATTTTCTTTCTTACTTGCCTCTTTTCTCTCTTTTCTTTTTATTTCTTTTGCCTTTTCTTCTTTTCTTTTACATGATGTTACAAAAGAATCAAGATGGTAATTTGGTTCGAAAGAAGAAAATTTATTTATAAATGAATCACGATAATTGCATCGGGAAGAATACTCCGTGTAGGATTTCTTTGAAGTTCCTGAAGGAGTATACCGTTCATCTCGCACGTCATCTTGGAGGGAGTAAAAATCATAGTTGGCTTCTCTTTGCCTCGAGTTCCTTGATGAATAGGATCCTTGATCAAAATCTTTTCTTGAGTTCTTTATTGAGTAGGAGTCATAGTATGAATCTCTTTGTCTCGAAATCGATCGCGAATAGGAATCACTATGGTTTTTTTTTTCAAGTAGTAGTCAGAGGTATATCTCCATGGGGTTCTCGGCTCCGTTTTTTGACTTGAAGAAACTCGATCACTTTGGTCTCATTTTTCCCATTGATCTAATCTCTCGTGCATGTTCTTAATATTGGAATCAAGCATTTTTCGCATTTCTTGCACCAAGTTTTGATATTCTGAGTCGGTAAATTCTTCGCGAGACATCTTTGATTGCTGAAAGGAAATTTGTTAAGCAAAACAAAAATTAAATTGCCCACAACAAAATCCTCACAATTTCACTAGGAAAGAAAAATTAATGGTTTGCACTCACGCTCGTGTTTACACTCGACTGGCTTTTACCTCCACTCGAATAGTCTCATACCCTCGTGCCTTTTACCTCTCAAACTTTCTTTCATAATTTCGTATTTGGACTCGCCAAGGCCTTATCGTAGGCTTAGGGGTCGGTTTCAAATGGTTTAACAAAGGATTATGATGAGGAATTAAGGGTTGGCTAGAAGATGGAAATGGTTTTGTAGTGTGGAGTTGGGGTAGGGGTAAATAGTAGAAAACGAATGTACCTGATCGGGATGACAAGAAAAGTATCAATATAAAGAGAATAAAATTTAACACATTTTTTTATAATTTCAAAAAAAAATTCAAAATTTTTTTGAACTTGTTTTTTTTTTCGAACTCTTTTTTTTTCACTAAATGAAATACAATGAACAAAATGAAATACAACTTGCAATTTTTTTTGTTTTTTTTCCTTACTTACGAACTAACTTTCGGTGATGCTACGAATGTCGATACTACTCGTTTTAATAGCTCTGATACCAAATGATTCGATCTGCCTCGGGGTGAGTCGAGTTGTATGTGAGTTTGCCCGATTGTCTACGAAGAAGTATCGTTCAGTTTGTTCAAAGGATGTTTTAAGTGAATAATGGCGAAAGCTATGTAAAAAGGGTTCAAAGATGGGTTTATGGTTATGAAGTTTATATAGGTTTGGTTATAGAAAAAATAATAATAAAAGATGGAAATAAATATAGTAATTGGATAACCAACAACGGATGTGAAGTGAATTGATGGTTCGATTATGATGAAACGAAAAGATGGAATGGAATGGAATGAAAATGATCTAAAAAACAAACACAAACCAATAATAGAAAATATCGACCCAATCGCTTATAAGTTTTCAAGGTAGTTGGATAGAGAATAGGAAAACCTCGACCCACTACTTAGCAAAGTAGGAACCTTGGTATAAGGGTGAACGCCACACTATTTGATAGTGATAAGTTCGGGATAAAGAAGAAGCCAGGTTGACGCCACTAGTAACCTAGATAAGCCAACGAGTTCTTCAACGAAATATGAGAGGAAGAAATCTCACAAATTTCATATAAGTTCAATAATGTTTTAAACTAAGCAAAAAGATCCCTTTACAAAGGCTGATTTCACCTATTTATAGTGCTAAAATAGGCTATCTGAATGGTCACAAACATTCAACTTATTATGCCAATTAAAAGCTGAAATTAAACTCAAGTCTTTTCACATTCTTGAGCCAAATAACTCCATCCTTGAATTCACTTTAATTCAGCTGAATGAATGACTTTTAGTGCTTGAAAAATGACTCTTGAGTTAGCCCTTGGTCAGCCAAATGGACACCATCTTCTTAATCAGCTTCTTAATGATGTTTGAATGCTTGAAAAAACCTTTGAAATGGCAAAAACGGCTGGTAGTGGAAAGGTTGCTGCCAAAATTAATTTGGATGATTAAATGCTCCTTAAACCTCTTTTAAATGATGTATAAACCTTCTTTATAACAGCCCTCTTACTTTGTAACCGAAAATAACTTGGAAAGCCTCTTTATTTAATTTGTAACACCTTTATTTGTAACTGTTATGACTTGAAAAGACTCCTGCAATAAACACAATAAAATAAGCTTATTAAACACATGTAAACACTTATTAAACATAACAAACATTAATACTTAACTTAAGTAAATGAACTATAACATATGCATCAATTATTCCAGCAACTAGTTTAATTAAAGAAGCAACTATTAAATAAAGTTCAACAAAAACTCAATTAATTAAACTAAGATGAGTTGAATTAATGTCCAGCAACTCATTTATTAAACTAAGATGCTTAAATGCATGGTTTAGAATGCAAACTAAATGAACAAATGAATTACTTAATGCATGACTTAATTAAATGCAGAACACATAATGCAAGTCATAATTAAAATATGAAGATCAATAATGCATGACATTAACTAAAGATGTTTTTAATTAAACAAAACATAATTAAAGACTAAAGTAACTAAAATAAATAAATCAAGTCCTTAACTAATTAACTAACTTAGTTAAAATGAATTAACTAATTTATTCCAGCTTAATAAAACACAAGAATTAAAATTTAAAGATGAGCTCAAATGAGCTTATTTGAGCTGAATTAGCTCGTTGAATGAGCACAAGAACTCATTGAGCTAGATTGAACTCAAATGAGTTCAATTTGAACTGGACGAAGCTCGTGGAGCTAGAAACGAACTGGGATCAGCTTGCCAGCAATTCAAGGCTCGACTAAGGAGACTTGACTGACGGGGTTCGTTGGGCGCACTCGTATCATACTGACTTAAAATTTTTAGATTACACAACCTCATCACACGCCCATGGGGCTGACCTTGTGTCACACACGGGCTACACACACGCCCGTGTGCCTACCCTTGTGGACAAAATAAGGCTATTTACCAAGCCTATTTGCCACCCTTATTTACACCAATTAACACAAACTCAACCAACACCAATTCTAGCCTATACCATACAACCAATTCAACTACTATAGACATTCTTTTATAAGACAATTTACTCAACCCAGGAAATATCATCTTTGCATATGGTCAAAATGAGTGATAATCAACATCAAGGCTAAATACAAAGGGTGGGGCTTACCCCAAACCTACACCTCTTGCAAATGCTTAAGGACACAAAATAATCAAGCCTAAGCCCTATACTTGCCATATTCAAAAATATAAATCCAACTATACCGAAGGTTTCGGATGATAGTGTGATCGATATCTCTGACTCCAAGTGATCCTCGAGCTAAATAGGCGGCACTATAAGAAAATGGAAAGGAAGGAGGGTAAGCATAAAAGCTTAGTAAGTTGCATATAATGAACCATACAACAACAATTCATCAATAATCATCATGCTCATAACACAAGGATAAGCATAAGTATGACTTAATCATTACCATCCATACAAGTCATATGCTCTCTAAGGAGCTCATTTCTTATACGTACCAATTTGGTACTTGTATCACTCGCAACATGATTATGTTTTCATTAGTAACTCGCAAACATACTTGCACCATTGAACCATTCAGAACATTACCGGTCCTTTTGTAAACCTCAATCTAGGGGTAAGGTGCCGATGCTATGTCCCGAACATAGTCTTACACTGGCTCACATCTCAAGTCGATGCCATGTCCTAGACATGGTCTTACACTGACTATTATTATCGAGGCCGATGCGTGTCCCTAACACGTCTTACTCTAGCACTCGTCTTAATGCCGATGCCATGTCCCAGACATGGTCTTACACTGGTTATCATAATGTGGCCGACGCATGGCCCAGACATGTCTTACTCTAGCTCACACAAGTGACCCAAATGTCACGGCTAGAATATTCGGTATATTACCTAGTGTTCTAACGAGAGTCCTATCATCTCATTATTTTTATGCATTCTCAATACGAAATCAAGAAATTCATGTTATATCCATTCAATGACAACTTAAACACATATATTATAATATAGTTGTATTATTTACATACAACTTACCTCGGTTTACAAAATGTACTCGACTAGTTGGTTTAGTCGATTTGCTTGGCTTTCCCCCGGTCTAGGTTCAGATTTGACAAATCTTGATCTATAATAACAAAATGCACTCATTAAGTCACTAATTACAATTATGCAATCATAATTTCACATCTTTGGTAAAATGACCATTTTGCCCCTAGACTTTGGCAAAATGACCATTTTACCCTTATGCTCGAAAATCGATTTTTATTGAATTTCTTCACATTTCAAGCCTAGCCGAACTCTTTTTACTCCTATAACAACCCCAAAATCTCACTATTTCACACACTTATCACCTATTTTGCAACTTATGCAAAATAGTCCCTTTAGGTGTTTTCATGCTAACACCTTTCACAAAAGTTGCTTAGAACTCTTCTAAGACTCATATTCTTCCTTAAAAATTCAGCAAACATCACAAATTCATTCATGGCAAAACCCTAAACTCTTAATCATTTTGAAAAATAGACCCCTCATTTGGGTTCCAAAAATACAAAAATCATTAACTAAGGACATGGAAATCACTTACTTGTTGAGGTGATAAGTTGCTGAAATTTCAAAGCTTCAAAACCCCTCTTTTGCTAATATTTTCGGTGGAGAGAAGGTGTAGAGAAGAAAGAAAATAATAGCTAAGCTCATAGGTATTATTTTATCACAAAATTATGTCATCAAGTCACCTAATATTGTCCTTTTGACTAAACTTGACTCCTATGGCCGGCCACCTTGTTTCTAGGGGTTCAATTGCTCATTAAAGGCCCCCAATTTTTGTTCTATAGATATTTAACACATTTGGGTACTAAAATGCAACTTTTTCCCTTTTTGTGATTTAGACCTTTTCCGCAATCAGGCTCGCAAATATCAAAATTAATTCACCAAATTTTTCATACACTAATATAATCATGTTATAACCTCATAATAATAATAAAAATAATTTTTCAAACTTCGAATTTATGGTCCCGAGACCACTATTCTGACTAGGCCCTAAATCAGAAAGTTATAATTCTCCCCCTTAGGGATTTTCGTCCTCGAAAATCTTACCGGTGAATAAGTTCGGGTACTACTCTTTCATAGCCTCCTCGAGTTCCCACATGGCTTCTTCGACCCCATGTCTATGCCACAAAACTTTCACGAGTGTTATACTCTTATTCCTCAATTGTTTGATTTCCTGAGCCAAAATCTCGACCGGTTCCTCTCCATAGGTCATGACTGGATGAATCTCAACATCTGTCGGCTTAATCACATGCGAAGGGTCAGAGCGGTATCTGCATTGCATAGATACATGGAATACATCATGGATCTTTTCCAATTCTGATGGAAATCTTAACCGGTAGGCTACGGACCCAATTTTTTCAATCACCTCATAAGGTCTGATAAAACGCGGACTTAATTTCCCTTTCTGCCAAATCTGAGGACCTTTTTCCAGGGAGATACTTTTAAAAATACCTCATCTCCGACTTGAAACTCGATTGCTTTTCGTTTCAAATTCGCATAGGATTTCTATTTATCTGAAGCGGCCCTTAAACAATCACGAATCACCTTAACTTTTTCTTCGATCTCCTTGACCAAATCGACCCCATGAATCTGTCATTCTCTTAGCTTAGTCCAGTATAGGGGCATTCGACATTTTCGTCCGTACAAAGCCTCATAAGGCGCCATTTTCATACTTGTCTGATAACTGTTGTTGTAGGCGAATTCAACCAATGGTAAGTATCTTTCCCAACTTCCATGAAATTCAAGAACACAACACCGCAACATGTCCTCTAAAACTTGAATGACTCTTTTCGACTACCTATCGGTTTGCGGATGAAATGCCGTGCTAAAACTCAACTTAGTTCCCAAAGCCTCTTGTAACTTCTTCTAGAACCTCAAGGTAAACCTTGGGTCTCAGTCTGAGATAATCGATAATGGAACTCCATGAAGCCTCACAATCTCGAAAATATATAAGTTAGCTAATTTCTCGATGGAGTAATCGGTACGCACTGGTATGAAATGTGTTGACTTAGTTAGCCTATCCACAACAACCCATACTACATCTTTCTTTTTAGGGGTTAACGGCAAACCTGTCACAAAATCCATGTGATCCGATCCCACTTCCACTCAGGGACCATGATAGGCTGAAGTAAACCCGAAGGTACTTGATGTTCAGCCTTTACTTGCTGACATACTAGGCACTTGGACACAAACTCTGAAATGTCTCTTTTCATACCCGACCACCAATACATTTTCTTAAGGTCGTTGTACATTTTCACACTTCCCGGATGGACGAACAAACAACTACTATGAGCCTCACTCAAGATCTTTTGAATAAGTTTACTGTTCTTGGGTACACAAACTCTGTCCCGATACATTATACATCCATCGGCATCAATACTAAAGTCTGATTCAATTTCTAATTCATGCTGAGCCACCTTGGCTTGTAATTTCTTATCACATTTCTGAGTTTCTCGGATCTCTTGAAGAAATGTCGGTCTAGCCCTCAACTTTGCTAGAATCGAACCCTTGTTGGACACTGTCAACTAAGTATTCAAGGCTCTCAAGGCAAACATCGACTTTCTACTCAAGGCATTGGCGACCACGTTCACTTTTCCTGGATGGTAGTCAATAATCAACTCATAATCCTTTATTAGTTCCAACCATCGGCGTTGCCGCAAATTTAAATACTTCTGAGTCATCAAGTATTTTAAGCTCTTATGGTCGGTAAATACTCAACATTTCTCACCATACAGATGATGTCTCCAGATTTTCAATACAAACACAATGGCGGCCAACTCTAAATCGTGTGTCGGGTAGTTTTTCTCATGTGGCTTCAGTTGTCTAGAAGCGTAAGCTATGACCTTACCTTTTTGCATAAGCACACACCCCAATCCATTCAAGGATGTGTCACTATATATCACAAAATCCTTGCCCGATTCCAGTTGTACTAACACCGGGGCTTCCGTTAACAAAGCCTTTAATTTCTCAAAACTTTACCGCCATTTTTTCGTCCATTCAAACTTGATATCTTTTTGCAGTAGTTTAGTCATCGGGTTAGCTATCATAGAGAATCCGTTTACAAACCATCTATAATATCCAAACTCAAAAAGCTTCGGACCTCTGTCACATTCCTTAGTAGTTTCCACTCAACGATAGCCGATATCTTACTTGGGTCCACTCGGATCCCGTCACCCGACACAATGTGTCCTAGGAATCTGACCTCTTTAAGTCAAAATTCACTCTTACTGAATTTGGCGTACAACTGCTTGTCTCTCAAGATTTGCAATACAACTCTCAAATGATATGTGTGCTCACCCTCATCACGCGAATAAATTAATATGTCATCGATGAAGACGACGACAAACTTATCCAAATACGGCCTGAAAATGCGGTTCATCAGATCCATAAAAATCGCCGAGGAATTAGTCAAGCCAAAAGGCATTATGAGGAACTCATAATGCTCGTATCTTGTCTGAAATACAGTCTTCAGCACATCTTGCTCTTTAACTCTTAGCTAACAGTAGCCAGACTTCAGGTCGATCCTAGAAAACACGGTGGCTCCCTTCAACTGATCGAACAAATCATCAATCATTGGCAAATGATACTTGTTTTTCACTGTTACCTTGTTGAGTTGTCTATAGTCGATGCATAGCCTCATCGTCCCATCTTTCTTCTTCACAAAGAGTACCGGAGCACCCCATAGGGAATAGCTTAGTCTCGCAAAACCCTTGTCTATTAGCTCTTGCAACTGTTCTTTCAACTCTCTCAACTCCGTTGGAGCCATCCTATACGGGGTGGTCGAGATGGGTGCCGTTCCAGGGACTAATTCAATCTCAAACTCAACTTCCTTCACTGGAGGTAATTCGAGTAACTCTTCTGGGAACACATTTGTAAACTCGCAGACTACCAGCACTGATTCAATATTTAACTCAAACACTTGAGTATTCAGCACAAAAGCTAAATAAGTTTCATATCCTTTTTTCAAATATCTCTCAACTGTCAACGACGATATCACTACAGGCAGATTTTGTAACTCATCTGGTCCAACTCGAAGAACATTACCGTCTTTACATCTCAACTCTATTACCTTTCGTCCATAATCTACAACAACACCATAGGAGGCCAACCAATCCATCCCGAGGATTACATCAAATTCATTAAATGGTAACAACATCAAGTTGTCTAGAAAACAATGACCTCTAATCATCAAAAGACAATTTCTACATGTTTGGTCCACTAACACATGCTTGCCTAACGGGTTAGACACTTTTATTACAAACTTGGTGGACTCTACTATCATGCTCACACGGAGTATTAATTCCATACAAATATACGAGTAGGTAGATCCCGGGTCAATTAAAGCAACAATAGTTATATCGTGGATAGAAAAAGTACCAGTGATTACATCGGGAGACTCTGCCTCTTCGCAGGCTCGAATTGCATAGGTTCTCGCAGTAGTCCTACCCTCGGACCCCACTGCAGTATCTCTAGGGGCATTTCTGCTGTTGGCCCTACTGCCCGGGTTCTTCTATGGTCTACCCCTCAAGGGAGCACTACTTGCTTTCACATATTATTTTCTCTCTCTTTCATCCAATTCGAGGCAATTACGGATGAAGTGGTCTAGTGACCCACATTTGAAGCAGCCCCTCCATTTCCTCAGCACTCACTGAAGTGACTTTTCCCACATTGTGGACACTCTGGCCTATTTGGCCGAGCACTGCTAACACTCCCGACCGAGGTGGTCTGGGCTCTAGATGCCTTGCTCTGCTGGTTCTTGTTTCTATTTGAATACCCCACCGAAGTATTCGATCGGGTAGAGAATTCCTTTGATTTTTTGGAGGAGGACTGATGTGACTTCCCCATCTATCTCTTCTTTGAATCCCGCGATTCAAAGGCTGCTTTCCTCCTCTCCTTTACCAGCTCATCTGCCTTACATGCTCTCTCAACGAGCACCACAAATTCTCTTAATTCTAGGATGCCCACAAACACTCGAATATCTTTATTAAGGTCATCCTCAAATCTTTTACAAATTGTGGCTTTCGAAGACACGCATTCCTGTGCATACTTACTGAGCCTCACAAATTCACGCTTGTACTCCGTCACTGACAATCAACCTTGCTTTAGCTCTAAGAATTCCTTCCTCTTTTGGTCCATGAATCTTTGGCTAGTATGCTTTTTTCGGAATTCCTCCTGGAAAAATTCCCAATTAATCCTCTCTCTCGGTACCACAGACATGAGAGTGTTCCACCACTAATAAGCCGAGTGCCATAGAAGTGACACGGCACATTTCACACACTCTTCAAGTGTGCATGACAATTCATCGAATAACCTTATGGTATTTTCTAGCCAGAACTCTGCCCTCTCCGGGTCATCGTTCATGCTAGCATGAAATTCTTCTGCCCCTTGTTTCCGGACCTTGACTACCAGAGGCTTTTCTCTTCTAAATATGTCCGCACATTGAGGAGCTACCGGGGCATACTGAAGAATCGGAGGAGGTGGGGGAGGTGGAGTGTTCGGATTCACACGAACAAATTCCATATACCAAGCATTTATCATTCGGAGGTAGGCTTCCTTAGCCCCTCCGCCTTGGCCCATATTCACGGGCTCATTTTCCACTAGCGCAGTCCATTTTGCGGGAGCTGGCGCGTTACTTTCCATGTCATCCGCCGTGACTCTATTAGGATCCATTTACTATATGAAAACATCATTTATAATCGTCAGGAATCGTCACACTATCAATATATTTTTATGGCATGTATAGCTAGACTCGTAATCTCGCTAGGTTAGTCCTAGAACCAACTAAACCATAGCTCAAATACCACAAAATGTAACACCCCATATCCGTTACCCAAGCTGGGGCAGTATATAAGGCATTACCTAACTTGATATCATACATGCAACTCATCTTAAGTCACCAAGACTCGGTCCAATTTAAAACTTTTTCAATTTCTACTTTAAACCTCTTAATATGGACCTACGAGGCCGAAATTGACCATTAGAAGCCATTAGGAATCCTTTCGGGTCCTTATCCAATCTATGCAAACTTTGCATTTAAAACAGGGAACACGCTCGTGTAGAAAGGTAACACTCCCGTGTGACCATCCTAACATGGCCGTGTTGATGACCCGTGTATCTCACACGGCCTAAACACCTAGGGACACGCCCGTGTCCCTTACCCGTGTGGCCAATTTATTTACACAATTTTACCTAATTCAAGTACAGACTTCACACAGCCTGGACACATGCCCGTGTCCCTAGCCCGTATTGCTCACACGGCCTTGACACGCCTGTGTCTTAGCCCGTGTGAGAAAACTTGAATATTCTATTTCTGACGTCAGTATACCCAACATGTCATATGGCCATAGCACACGCTTGTGTGCTACGCCATGTCCTCCATATGACTGAGACACACGGCCGTGTCTCCGCCCATGTGGTTATTACCATGCATACTAACTTGAAATTTTTACGTGCAATGGACACACGACCTCATCACACGCCCATGGGGCTGACCGTGTGTGACATACGGCCTAGACACACGCCTATGTACCTACCCGTATGGACAAAATAAGGCTATTTACCGAGCCTATTTGCCATCTTTATTTACATCAATTAACACAAACTCAACCAACATTGATTATAGCCTATACCATACAACCAATTCAGCTACTATAAACATTCTTTCATAAGGCAATTTACTCAACCCAGGAAATATCATCTTTGCATATGATCAAAATGAGTGATAATCAACATCAAGGCTAAATACAAAGGGTGGGGCTTATCCCAAACCTACACCTCTTGCAAATGCTTAAGGACACAAAATAATCAAGCCTAAGCCCTATACATGCCATATTCAAAAATATAAATCCAACTATACCGAAGGTTTCGGATGATAGTGTGATCGATATCTCTGACTCCAAGTGATCCTCGAGCTAAATAGGCGGCACTATAAGAAAATAGAAAGGAAGGAGGGTAAGCATAAAAGCTTAGTAAGTTGCATATAATGAAACATACAACAACAATTCATTAATAATCATCATGCTCATAACACAAGGATAAGCATAAGTATGACTTAATCATTACCATCCATACAAGTCATATGCTCTCTAAGGAGCTCATTTCTCATACGTACCAATTTGGTAACTGTATCACTCGTAACATGATTATGTTTTCATTATTAACTCGCAAACATACTTACACCATTGAACCATTCGGTACATTACCGGTCCTTCAATAAATCTCAATCTAGGGGTAAGGTGCCGATGCTATGTCCTGGACATAATCTTCCACTGGCTCACATCTCAAGTCGATGCCATGTCCTAGACATGGTCTTACACTGACTATCATTATCGAGGCCGATGCGTGTCCCTGACACGTCTTACTCTAGCACTCGTCTCAATGCCGATGCCATGTCCCAGACATGGTCTTACACTGGCTATCATAATGTGGCTGACGCATGTCCCAGACATGTCTTACTCTAGCTCACACAAGTGACCCAAATGCCACAGCTAGAATATTCGGTATATTACCTAGTGTTCTAACGGGAGTTCTATCATCTCATTGTTTTTATGCATTCTCAATATGAAATCAAGCAATTCATGTTATATCCATTCAATGACAACATAAACACATATATTAATAATATAGTTGTATTATTTACATACAACTTACCTCGGTTTTCAAAATGTACTCGACTAGTCGGTTTAGTCGATTTGCTTGGCTTTCCCCTAGTCTAGGTTCGGATTTGACAAATCTTGATCTATAATAACAAAATGCACTCATTAAGTCACTAATTACAATTATGCAATCATAATTTCACATCTTTGGTAAAATGACCATTTTGCCCCTAGACTTTGGCAAAATGACCATTTTACCCTTATGCTCGAAAATCAATTTTTATCGAATTTCTTCCCATTTCAAGCCTAGACGAACTATTTTTACTCCTATAGCAACCCCAAAATCCCACTATTTCACACACTTATCACTTATTTTTCAACTTATGCAAAATAGTCCTTTTTGGTGTTTTCATGCTAACACCTTTCACAAAAGTTGCTTAGAACTCTTCTATGACTCATATTATTCCATAAAAATTCAGAAAACATCACAAATCCATTCATGGCAAAACCCTAAACTCTTAATCATTTTGCAAAATAGACCCCTCATTTGGAAGCTCATGCTTAGGGGTTCCAAAAATGCAAAAATCATCAACTAAGGACATGGAAATCACTAACTTGTTGAGGTGATAAGTTGCTGAAATTTTAAAGCTTCAAAACCCCTCTTTTGCTGATATTTTCGATGGAGAGAAGGTGTGAAGAAGAAAAAAAATAATAGGTAAGCTCATAGGTATTATTTTATCACAAAATTATGTCATCAAGTCACCTAATATTGTCCTTTTGACTAAACTTGACTCCTTTTACCGGCCATCTTGTTTCTAAGGGTCCAATTGCTCATTAAAGGCCCTTAATTTTAGTTCTCTAGCTATTTAACACATTTGGGTACTAAAATGCAACTTTTTCCCTTTTTGCGATTTAGTCCTTTTTCGCAATCGTGCTCGCAAATATCAAAATTAACTCACCAATTATTTCATACACTAATATAATCATGTTATAACCTCATAATAATAATAAAAATAATTTTCCAAACTTTGAATTTGTGGTCCCGAGACCACTGTTCCGACTAGGCCCTAAATCGGGCTATTACAATGACCATGAATTAAATGTGTAATATGGAAATAAAATGATAATGCCTTGAACGTGGACGTTTGATGGATAGTTGGGTAACCATGGCACAATGGTATAAAGTGAGAAATAGTAACAATGTTAAACTGAATATGGAATTGGTGTAGAATGTCTTAGTCAAGCATATTGTTTTATGCATGTGAAATGTGGATACTCTATAAAGATATGACTTGGCTAGAAGGTGTATGCTTGATGATAAGTTAGAATTAAATGGACATGAAGATAATTATGGTATAAAAGTATAAGTGGTAAGGTATTTGGCAAAGCCAAATGAATAAGATATGGTGTGTCTAGACTTGGTTTAATGTGAGAATGTGTAACACATGTATGTTGATAGGTAAATGAAATGTCTACATCATAATTGAGGATGTTGAATGCTTTTGGATCCATGTTTGTGTGTGTGCATGTAAAGGGTGACAAAAAGGCTTGGAAAATAACCTAAGTGTTGACCACAAGGGCAGAGGCACAGCCGTGTGTCTCAGCCGTATGGAGGACACGGCCTTAGCACACGGGCGTGTGACTTGGCCGTGTGACCCTAAATGTTTCCTGACATCATAAATAGAGAGTTACACGGGCTGAGGACACGGGCGTGTGAGATCACCCAGCCTACCCACACGGGCGTGTGACTCTCCAAACATGAAAATTTTCTAAGTGTTGTAAAAATATTCATGATTTCTCGGTTTAGTCTCAAACCGCTTTTAATGCATGTTTAGAGCCTCGAAGACTCGTGTATGGGACATTTTGCATGTGATCGAATGATTCTGATATGATTGAAATTTTATGGTCCGGTTTTACATGTATGTGTATGTTTAAGTCCTGTAATATCTCGTATCCTGTCCCGACATTGGACACGGTAAAGGGTGTTACAAAAACTTTTTTTTTCTCATTTTATTTTTTCATTTCATATTCTTTTAAAATTTCATTTAGATTTAGTTTTTTTTCTCATTTTATTTGAATTTCAATTTTTTTCTTCTTCAATTAAATTTCATTTCATTTAATTTTTTTTCTCATTTTAAATTTCATTTTATTTCAAAATTTTAAATTTCATTTAAATTCAAATTTTTCTCATTTAATTTTTTTAAATCAAATTTTTTAGCCCTGATCCGTCAAGTCATGTCGTAGCAAGCCTAGCCTACTAGTGCTGGCCATTCAAAGGTCGTCTACCACTTAGACTCTGCTGGTGCCAGCCAATTGATGGCTTGTTTAGACAGGCCTGACGCAGGTCTGACACAGACGCGGGCCTATCATGCTATGTCTTGTCACTTTTTTTTTTCATTTCAATTAATTTTTTATTTTCATTTCATATTCATTTCAATTTCATTGTTTTTTTTATTTCATTTGAATTTCATTTCATTTTTTTATTTTTTAATTTAAACTTAATTTTAATTTCAATTTTTTCTCATTTATTTTGAATTTAATTTAAATTATTATTTCATTTCACTTTTTCTCATGTCATGTCAATTTTATTATCATTTCAATTTCTTTTTTAATTTAATTTGAATTTTGTTTTTCTCATTTCAGTCACATTTTACTTAAATTTAATTTGATGTCTTTTTAAGTTTATTAAAAAATCAATTCAGCCAAAACAGGCCTTGGTATGCGGGCCTTAATCTTGGTGCCTGCCATTCAAAGGCCATTAGGCTTGATTTGACAGCCTTGGTGTCGGCCATTCAAAGGCTATTTTTGGCAGGCCTCTCATTTCAAATCAAAGTTTTTTTTCTTCTTCAATTATAATTTCATTTCAATTTTTATTCAATTTTAATTTCATTTCATTTCAATAAAAAAGTTCAATTTCTTTTTTAAATTTTACTCATATATCTTTTTTTAAATATAATTTCATTTTAATTTCATTTCATTTCCAATTTTAATTTCATTTTCATTTCACTTTTTACTTTATTTGAATTTCTGTTGAATTAATATATTTAAAGTGTTTTAAATTAAATATGTATGTATATTGTATTATAATTTGTATATTTCTTTAAAATATGTATTAATTAATATATTAATCAATTGTATAATTTGAATAAAGTATGTCATTTGTATAATTTGTATATATTTATAATGTTTTTACAAGAACATGCGCTCAATAATATATCATTCGTCATCTTCTAGTCCGGCATACGAGACGGTTGACCGAAAACATAGACACGATGTTGGTAAGTTGATCGGTCGTGTCCTAATGTTCGGCACACTGTGCACAGTCTGGGTTCGCCTGTCTCCCTAACTTATATGTCATTTTGAATTCTCGTCGATTGTGATCGAACTTTAGGATGTCTATAGAGACTACAGTCAGGTACCATCTTCAAAGCAGACGGTAGAGCTTCCCAGTTCAAGACATCGGGGATTACAGAAAATTTGTTTCCCCATATACGATATGTGCGTTGCAACGTGTAGATCACGTCTATAAATTGCTCAACATTCAAGTTTGCTCTCGCACACGCTACACATGAATATCGGAGAGTTTGAAATATCCCACACTCGCAACACATGTTTTGCAAATCAACTGCGTACGACCTAGGTGGAAGACCCAAGCGACAATCGATATACTCTTGAACCCGAAACATTTGCGCCCCTCGAATATTTATCGCAATGGCCTTTCAGACGGCCTCGACGTACACGTGCCCAACCTCCATCTGCTTAGCTTGTCTCAGTTCCATCCTAGGCATCAATGTGGTCAACCTATAGAATGTTGCCGAGAAAAGAATAGAATTGAAAAATGATGTGTGCACCTCAAGACGGAGTTAACCGCCTCTACGAGGTTAGCTGTTATTTGGCCATACCAAAACTCCTCATCGTAACTTTGAGTCCATTGCTAGTTCTCCATGCTACCTAACCATGTCTAAAGATCTATTGGTAAAGATGACATCTGAGATTCCAGCCTCGCGAACCTTAGCCTAAATCTTCGCGGTTCTATCTCATGAGCTGCATATGCAATTTGGAATCATTATTTTAAAAAATTACAAACTGATAAAATTTGAAAAGGAACTTTTGAAATAAATACAAACAATATTTTTTACACATGTTCACGAGTTCTTTTTTCCATTCTTTAATCTTATAATCTCTATAGAAGTTTGCTGTGATGTGTCGGATACAATAAACAGAACTTTACGAAACCCCCAATCGCCTTATCACAGCAAGTAGTTCCTTTGATCTGTCTGATATAAGGCAAATGTTGTCTTGTCTGACAACATACCTTCGTAGATTTCTAAGGAAAAATTCCCAGGACTCAAAACACTCAAGCTTTACAATGGCAAAAGTGATCGGCAGTACATTTCGGTTGTCGTTTTGTGCAACGACAATCAGAAGTATTTGCGTGTATTTTTTGTACAACCAGGTTTCGTCCACCTACACCATTGGCTTGCAGTGAGGGAAGACCCTAACATACAACTCGAACATCCAAAACAATTGGTGAAAAACTCCCGCATCGCGGCTACCCACCCTTGAAGCTCGTTGTATGATGCATCTCAATCACTATACAACTCTCGCATTGCCATTTGCTTCACCTACAATGCCTTCCAGTACGACACTTTGTACTTAAATCGAGCTTGCATGTCCACAATAATGATCGACACCTGAATGGTGGGCGACTCTTTCACCAAAAGGATGATGCAGTTGCATATGATTTTTGTATCTAACTTTCGATGGTCTTGCGACATATGAGCAGACATGCATGTGTGTGGACCTTCTATTTTCCTTATCATACATATTTGAGCCCGTTGCATTAACGTGGCTCGAACACGCTAGTTACACCCACTTGAGGCTTTCTAACATTATTTGATGTACAAAGACTAAGTCGACTTTGTCGCTTTATAGTCTACACCTAACTTCAAGCTATGTTGTTTTATTGTTTGTAAATAGTCTTTTTTATTATCGAATTGTTGTCCTACGAACAACTTTTCACCGTCAAATTCTTCATCAAGTAGGTGAGCTGGCACTATGTTTGTATATTCCGAGAACTCACGTGCAAGAGCCGTATCAGGATCCATATCGGTTATGGAGTACCCTAGATTATTGCTTATAACTATATTGAGGCCCGTGTTCCCGACCGAATAGGGGTTTACATTTTAACCCTCTACCGGGTCCTCCTTATCTATGTCTTTAGGGATGTCATCTAAATCAGGGTTATTAAAATCATCGTTAGGATCATGGTGGGACTGATCTTCATTTTCGGACCCTTCATCACCATCTTCTATGGTGGCCAACACCTCTGGATGGATCTCTAGACGAATACACAAGTTTGGGATGTTATACAAACATTCACTGGTGTTTGGATTTTTTGGAGATGGCATTGACCTTCCACAACCTGATTGATCTTCCCAGTAGACGTTAAGATCAAAATCAATTCTAGAATGCTAGCTTGCTGGAATTACAACTTGAACGGGATCCGATTCAGCTATCTCCATGAACAACTCAACTGGGCTGAGATTATCCATCTCATAGGGGTAATAAATTGCTATCATTGTCCCTAGATCATCATCATCTTCAAGCTCCATTTTCGAGAACTTGAGTAGATCTATTGAAACTGGAAATTTGTAAAACAATCTCAACATTTGCTTCCCACAATGAGTAGATATCTTTGTATTGATCTTTCGTTTAAAATCTGCCAGCAAAACACGCTTGTTGAATCTTATTCCAATTTTTTCTAACTTTGAAAGATAGAACCTTCTTCAGTTGTATTTATCATTTCTCCATCGAAATAAACATAAACAAACAAAATCTGGGAACTCATCTTCAAAAATTTTTGCTTACTTCTCAACAAAGAAAAAAAATGATATTTTTAATCTCGATTTTTAACTAATAGAGCAAACAAAAAGCAAACAAAAACTCAAATAGAAGACAAAACACCTATATATATATATGATAAAGTTTGTGCCAGCCATTAATGTCCCAGAACCAAATAAAAAATAAAAAATTTAAATCTGATAAGGTTGGTGCCAGCCATCAGTGTCCCAAAATAAAAAAAAATTATCTTGGGACCCGAAAAAGGTGTTGATGCTGGTCATCTATTGGACAGAACCTAAATTTTTTTTAAATACTGGTATTTGAGTATACCAGCATGATACGATTTAAAAAAAAAACCCTGATATCGGTCATTCATGTCCCAAAATCAAAAAAATATTTTTTTAACGCCTGACACAATCATCAAGTAATCATGGAGCCAAAATACAATGGGGTACTGGCCATTGGGTTCCCATAAACCAAATTTAATGTTCATTTTAAGTCATTTAGGTGAATATTTTTGAATTAGGGTCATCTTATTAAATTTTTTTGGGTTAAATGAGTAAAATTGCCAAAATATTTCTATATGTACTCGAGTTTGTTGTATATTGTGAATAACATGTTCACATTCAAATATTCGATTTTTTATTATTAAATCTAAGTATTTATCATATTTTTTTTCCCATTTTCACCCAAAGTTTGTGGAAAATTAGGCAACAGTTGTCGTTGAAGGTTAAGTGATGCGACATTTAACTACAAAGTTCTCAGTTCGAGAGCTGATTTTTTAAAAAAAGGGAAAATAGCACAATCGTCTATGCAATATTCCATAAACTTTTGAATATGCTTTCTTAAAATTTTTAGCTCTAAGGACTCACTTTTTTCCAAGTATGTTTGACAATGACATGACCTCATTCGTAGTTCTTTTGGAAATGAAGGTGGTGCACTTTGATCAACTTCCTTGTTGATAATTGACCTTTTGGCAAAAGAAAATTAATAATAGAGGCAGTAATTTCCATGAAAAATAGACGTACAGCTCACAAATAAGTTGACAATTTGGTTGCAAGTGCAAAAAGTTAAAGTTTGGGACCACTATACATCAATATCCAAGTTCTGTAATGGCTTCTCCTTATTGTAACTCCAAAACCAAAACGCCATAATTTGGTTATCAGTCACACTCCAATTACTTCAGTATTGTGCTTAATTCAATCATGCCTAGTACGTATCCCCATTCTTTTTGTGTATGTGATAACTTGTTGAATATCACTTAATGAACAATAGATGTTAGGTAGGTTTTGTTTTTCTTTTCTTTTTTCTTTTTTTTTGTTAGACAAGTTTCTTTTTATTTATTAAAAAATAAAACTTGATGGTAAAAGTTTTTATAATTCAAATTCATTTACATAAAAGTTGAATAATCATTTTACTTTATTTGTCAAAGTATAGTGGCAAATATCAATACTCAAATATCATAACTAATTTTCACCTTAAACTATTATAATATCTTGGTTAGATTGACGCAGGTAAATGTTGAAGTTACTATGAGTTAGACCTATTCATTGGCTACATTATCTACTCAAATCTAAAGGTTTGTTTGAAATTTGAAGAGGTTTTGATTAAAATATTAGGCTCAAAAATTGAAGTTAAAAAAATAAATTTAAACTTGTTTAAAATAACGGTCAGACTCAATGAATATTAAAGGCCCAAAACTAGCCTGACCTGACCTGTTTCTAAATATCTATTATATTATATTATGTTTATTTTATATATTATATAATTTATAACACATAAAAATTAAATTTATAGTAAATTATAATGTTATAATGTAAATATTAAAAAATGTTAATACACCTATATATAAAATTTTAATAAATGAAAAAATATATAATTATTAAATATTAAAACTAATATAAAAAAATTTAAAAAAAAATTAAAATAATATAGACAAGTTTAAAATAAACTTAAACTAACTATTTACAAATATGAACAGATCTAAACAAAATTTTAACTTCATATTTACCTTGTTTAAACAAACTTAATATATTTTAATATCATCTTAACGCAACCCAACCTATTAACCCCTCTACTATAAGTTTATGTCAGACTTTGTATCCTATGAGATGGAAACAACATCGAGATTTACCCCGGGGGGTGAAGAAGTTAGAAATCAAAGCTAAAATAATTAAAGGAAAAGAAGAGAAGAGAGTTTATTGCCTTTTATTTATTTTAAGGTAAAATGTTTGTAAATTATGCGTAATTTTTCATTTTATTTATTTAATTAAAAAATTATAATTTAGTTATTGAATTATTTAATAAGTCATTAAGCTATTAAAATTAATGCTATATGATTTTCTTTGTTTACATTACTTGTCGTAATTGAAATTTTTTTTTCTTTTTTTTTTAAGTTCAAATTTTTTTTATAAAACAACTTTAGACATCACGAATCTGTGAACAAAAATTGAAATAATTTTTTTCTCTGATCTCTGACATTTACCATCAGATCAACTTGGATCTAAGGTATATTCTTCTACTCGTCGATGAGTAGTGATCTATCATACCAATTGTCGATTGTCGCTTAGAGCTTGCTGGCAAAACATTTTTAAAAAAAATTAATAGCCTAGTGACTTAAATAAAAAAATTTGAATAGTTTAATGGCTTAAATGAAAATTTTCAAATAATTCAGTAATGAAATTGTAAATTTTTTAATTAATTGATCAAAACGAAAAATTACCTATAATTTAATGACTAATGATGTAGTTCACCTTTTTTTTTATTATTTAAAAGGTAAACAACAAAAAGTAATTCAAAAGGAATAAAATTTTGAATTAAAAAAAAAAGAAATAGATTAAAAAGAGAGATGGATAATTTGTCTGGTTGAACTCTTTATTAATTTATGATTAAAAATGTTAAGATTGAACTTGAAATAATAAAATCCATGAAAAGAATCATTCAACTCTCATGCTTCACCCAAAGTAACAAGAAAATTTCTAACTATATTCGAGTCTCTAATTTGAAAGGTCAGGGCTTCTTTATATTGACACTTAACTGATAAATTTTAAACGAAATATAATTCCTAAGATATAATTAACTCAAAGTAAACGAATATATAAATATTTAATCTCTTAAATTTCTACATAATATAAAACTTTAAAAACATATGCCTAAAGTGTAGCATGTGCTGAAAAAGAAACTTCCTAACGGATGCCGCCCACTAAAATCCCATATCAACATGAACTCTCCGTTAATTCTCTCAGATTTATCCAATGAGTTTTTGGTTATGGGTTTTTTTCAAAACGTAAAGAAATGAACTCTTAGACATATGCATTTTACTTAATATTTAATTAATGAGCTTTACTTTTAGTGATTCAACCACATGAAAGATTGATATCTTGATTTTTTTAAACTTGAAAAATATATAAAAATTGAAAAAAAAAAAAACCCTTCAATGATATAATATAATTTATAAATAAAATTTAAATAATCTTTCTTGATTTTTTTTTAAATAATCTTATTATAGGTTCTAATCATATTTATTCTTTTTGACAATGTCTAGAATTACCCATAACCCCTCCCCAACCCATAAATAGAAAGATAATGCGCTTCAGCACACTAGAATCCACGTCCCTCTATATTGACAACAATACTCATACCAATCGAATTAAAACTCAATTAACTTTTCTTTCTTGCTTGTTTAATTTCCTCTTCTTCTTTCCTCATAGGATGACTGAATTAACCTCCCACATCAATAAAATTTCAGTGCTGAATTGTCTCATAAGCTATGCTTTCATTATAGATTCTCGATTAAAGACTATCAAACAATCGAGCGCGTATAGACTTGAAGGCGATATCTATATTCACTTTTATCAAACCAATTGGACCACATTGGCTTCAATTTCTACCCTCACAAATGAATCAAAAAGGAAGCAAAACTGAACTAAATACAAAATACCTCTCATTACGTATTGTCCAAGAAACCAGCTTAGGTTGTTGCCCCCGGAAAGGGATATTAGGGTTAACCTGCAGAAATTAAACATTGTTGTACTTGGTGGGCTGAGAATGGCCACTCATGTCCATGGTGTTCACATCACCACACAGCAATCTAGTGGTCCTCAGTAAGAGAGCAGACCACTCTTAAACAAACACCATGATTATTATTGGTCGTGGATGGATGATTCTGACCCTTTTAACATTGACATATGATGCACGTTTAATTTTATGATTTAGTCTTTTCCCCATAATTAGATCTACTATTCATTAAACCACAAAACATTTATCATTCATCCGTCTTCTTATTCATTAATTATTGCATGTAGGGTCTGTTTTAGATTTGTATCTATTTATTTGGATTGAAATTCGAGATTAAGGAAAGTTTTGAATTCAGCTTCATCTCGTATAAATTCAAATTAATTAATAAAAATATTTTTAAATTAATTTTGAATATCTATAATATATAATCTATAATCCATATAACAACACGACTTTAAAAAAACTTTTGAATTGGTTAATATAATAAATGTTGTTCATTATTTTATTGGAATTGCCACTTTAAATATATTTTATTATTTATAAGATTTATCACATTTATATATTTTACTAAAATATTTCTTTTAAAATAAATTTAATTAATAAAATATTTATTTAATTAATAAAATATTTATCATACTTATATGTAAGAATTCTAGTTCTATTAAAATACGAATTTATATAATAAAAATAAAAAATTAAATTTTATATTTAACTATTTTATTTTTAAATTGTTACGTTTCCATTAACTAAAAAAGTGAATCATATTATTTAAGTTTTAAATGAAAATTGTTATTATTTATATAGTAAGTAACTTTATATCTCAAATGTGAAATTTTATAAATAATATGTTTATATAATCTAACATAATACATTCTACTTATATTAATTATATATTATCTACAAAGTCAATTTCTTGATTATTAAGAAAACAAAATTTGAATATTGAGTATTTAAGTGTTTAGTTTATGATATATTATTTTTTTAATTTGTAAAAATACTTTAATTATGATTAGAAAATTTTCTATTAGCACTATATTTGAATTATAAAAATAAATAAATTATTTTAATTATATTTATTAGTTTTATTTTGAATGATGTTACTTTGCATTAATTACATAATATAAAATTATATTGTACACATTAAATATGGTACAAATACTTTAATTATAATTTTAAAATTGATTATTATATTTGAATTTTTAAATAAGTTAATATATTTTAATTATGTTCAGCAATTCAAATAAAAAATTTAAAACTAATAATAATTAAAAATAAATTATTAAAAACTAATTAAAAAATAAACAATAATACAATTCATGTGACATTAGAAATTAGTGTATATAAAAACATGAGTTTAAAGAAACTTTTAAACTAACTAGAATACCGTTCCTTATTATATTACTAATTATTTTACCATTTTAAATATTTTTATTATTTATAAGATTTATATAAATAGTATATATTATAAAAGAATGTATGGAAACAAAAATGAAAACTTTCAGTTATGAACTAGTTGTTGTTTTTTTCTTTTTTTATTATATATATATAATAAATAAAACATTCTTAGAGACTAGGAATGAGCAGAAGCCGTGTACTCTTTCTGTCGAGTAACCGTATAACATAATTCGGTGGATCTTCAAAAAGAGTTAGTTGATTTAAACTTCCTATCGTGGTTCAATTACCTTGTTATGAATTAGTTGTTTAAATTTTAAAATATATTTTTTAAATTAAATTTTAAATATAATTTTCTTGTCATTAACAATAAAAAAAAATCTTTTATATATGAGAAACGCAGAGAAATTATTTGCAACATAAATTCTTCGTGTTTTTAATTTATTTTCTCATTTAATTACTATAATTTAAAATATTATCTAATTTTAGAAATATGTTAATAATAGTATTAAATTATCTTATTCAATAAATATAAATGACTCATATTTCTAAAATAATACTCATACTTATACTATAATTTTAGTAGTTTTAAATATGGTTCCTCATTAATGCATTTATATATACATATATCATCTCTTTCAAAATGCATAAATTAAGGTGTTAATACATAACACTTTATATCAGTTTTCAATGTTTTCATATTAATTTAGATTAAAGATTTAATTTCTCATATATATTGGAAAATTTTATTTATTTTTCCATGAAATTAATTTTGATTTGTAAAAAATTATGATTACATTTAATTTTAAATATTTGAACCATAAAATGTGGAAATTGAAGTAATTGACAACGGATGAACATTTAAAATGGCAATATGTAATTAGGGAAAATTTGTGAGTTTAATTGCTAATATCTATTCATTATTCCCCAATTTCATTCTTTACCGGAAATCAATTCGTTGATGTGAGAAATAGGTAGGAAGTTGAAATCAAGAGTGAGTTTTTAAGTAGAAAATGATTTTAATTTTTGTAAGTTATCATTTATTTGCAAGAAGTAGAGTTTGGTGTTGGAATTAATGTTGGTAGGAAGTTCCGAAGAGTTATGTGAAATGCTTCATATTAACAAGACAAAAGTATTCCTCCACCAAAATCTGAAACTGAAGAGAGATATAAATACTTAAAAAGTTACGTTGTAACAATAATTAATTATGTTTAATTTAAAATCCTTGGTTGTATTTTTTAAAGTTTTAAACCATCATTATTGTTGTTATGGTTAGCTTTTTGGAATCAATTATATTTTCACATTATTTATACTAATTTAACTATCCACTAAATCAATGCATTTCCCCTCAAACAAATTACAACATTTTTTTTTTAATAATTTTATTATAACTTTTTATCATATTTCTTTTTTGTTACAATGCTTAAAACTATCCATAGCCTCTCTCAACCCAAAAATAAAAAGATAATACGTTTCAACGTACTCGAACTCACGTTCTCTTACAACTATTTTATAATCCTACAATATTAATTAACATGCTATATTATTTAATACCCAACATAAGTGATAACATATATTCCAATAATCTGAGTAATTAACCTTCCTAACTTGGCAAAAAAAAAAAAATTGTAACAATATATTAAAGTATACTCATTTTAAAGTGCATACAAATGTGTTGTTAATACAAATTTTGTGATATTTTTTCACTTTTCACCAAATAAACCTAGATGTTTAACTTTATGTTTCAAATTATAAAACAATTAAAATGCATTTTAAAAGTGTAATCAAATTTACACTATAGTATTAGTAACTATTAGAGGTGATTATGAGTCAGTGTCAATAAAATTTTAAGCTCGCTTTTTGTTTAACTTAAAAATGGACTTAAAATTTTACTCAAACTCAGTCTAGATAAAAATGTTAAAATCCATGCTCGACTCAGCCTGGCCGTATTAATTTTTTTATATTATCATTTTTATACAAAAATAAATTTTAAAAAATATAATACATCAAATACACTAAAAATATTAAAATAAATGTTTCCCAACAAATTAAAAATAAATTGAAAATTATTTATACCTAAATAACACAAAGATATGTGCAACTTAGTAAGCAGATAACTATAAAATCACAGCAAAATTAACAATAAAACAAGAGTTATACAATATCTAAATAATAACAACAAAATAATAACAATATAACAGTGAAACGACAACAAAACAGTGACAAAACAACAACAAAAACAATAAAATTAAACAGAAGCAAAAAGTAGCAGATTTTTTTTTTTTTTACAAATTCGGGTCGAGCCCAAGCCAAAAAACTTACTCAAGGCCTGACCTATTAAGAAAATATGTCTCATTTTTTTTTTTACCTAAACTCATTTTTTAAACCTATATTTTTATCCAAACCCTCTCACTCTCTCCTAAACATTTATCTTGAACCATGACGAAGTCTACTAACCAATATCTAAACCAATAATTACAATATAGACCACCATTTTCGTCAAAATATATCACACATTTATGAAAATAATACGATATGTAGATAATCTTAGTAAAAGTATTAATTACTATATGTAGATTAATAAAATATAAAGAAATTAAATAAAAAATTTACTTACCATATGTAACTTAATATAGAGAAATAATACCAAATTTTACTTTGTATCAATATTTACAAACTATATATAGATTAATAAATATTGAAAAAACTTACTATTAATATTTTATTACAATAAATTAATTAATTATTCCCTGATAGATCGTAAAAATTTACTTCCTACCTTCAACATTATATTATTCTCATTTATTTTTAAAAAATCAAAAAAATAATTTTATTTTTAATATTAAACTGTAAAATTAACTTGTGAAAACCTTTTTTGAAATCGACATTATTTTGAAAACGAAGATAGGAGTCGTCACCAATCTTTTTTATGAGATGTGATCGGATCACCTCGTAATTTGATCGTTTTAATAAAAGATTTAATTTACTAAAACAATAATTTTTGGTCTACTGTAACACTCCTATACCTGGTTCGACCCAAAGAACCTCATATAGGAATATTGCATTTGGCGCCAAAGAGATTTTGGCTAATGACTAATATATTTGAACATTAAAAAAATAAATTTTTATAACTTATATTTTAGTCCCTACAACTTAAAACACACTTGATGTTCCTAAGTACATGCCATTCTATTAAAAATTTTGAAACATACCCTTTTGGTACTTGGAGATAGAGGTGTACAAATTTCGGGTAAAACCAAATTAATTCGGTTAATCAGTCAGTTAATTGAATTAATTAGGTCTGGAGTCGGTTAATAATTTTTTGGAAGTTCGGTTAACGGTTAATTCGGTTCGAAATTGGTCTGTTAACCGAATTAACCGAATTTAATAAATAATATTATAATATATATGTCGTAACCATTTTTTGAAAAACGGGAATCGACTTAGATTTGAAAATGGAAGAATGGGAGTCGTCACCAATCCTTTTTGATGAGGTGTGATCGGATCACCTTAAATTAATCATTTTAATAAAAGTTAAGATTTACTAAAACGATAATTTTTGGTCTACGAAAAATCAGAAAATGAGTTCGGGAGTCGGTTACGCACGAGGAAGGATTAGCACCCTCGACACGCCCAAAAATTGGTACCTAGTTGATTAATTAGGGTCTTTGTGTCGAAGATTTGAAAACTTGAAAGAATTTGAAATACGATCACTCTTTGTATTAATGCTAAAAAATGATTGAAACGGATATTAAGGACCCTCTCATCTCGAGGTAATATCATGCCCAGTAAGTTAGGGCACGACATCTCGAATTTTGAGTCTGAGCTTGCCTTTTATTTAAAATTAAGATATTTAACTTCTTTTAAAAGGGTATTCGGTTAATTAGTATAAACGAGAAAAATCGAAACCCAGTAAGTGAGGGCACGATATCTCGAATTTCTAAATACCGAATATTGCCTTTGTTAACAAAAATCTTATCCCGAGGTAACAAAATGTCATACCCAGTAAGTTGGGGCACAACATCTCGTATCTCCGATTGTAAGCATTTATTTCAAAACTCGTATTGTGATTTAAAAGAATATTCCGTTATTTTGGTAAAACGAGAAAGATCGACACCCAGTAAGTTGGGGCACGATTGTCTCGAATTACCAAATATGGAATATTACTTTTATGAAAGAATTATTTTAATGAATTGAATAAAAATATAACGTGATTTATAGTAAAATATAAAAGCAAATTATGATGCTAATACATAATAATAAGCGTGACAGTGTTAAACATAATAATACGAGCAATTATGAAAGGTGAAATAATAACAAGGCTAGTAAACAAACACATGAGGAAAATGAAATGTTCGAACACATAAATAAGTTAATAAATAAATATGAAAATGACAAAATGAAGTGACAATGATAACAAAAACGATAATGATATAAAAGTATATATATGTATCAAAGTACGTAGGTAATAATGGAAGTAATAAGAAGTACAGAAATACATAATAATGATAGTACAATATTAAAAGATACCTATGCATGGTATATATATATATATAAAAATGTATACGTAATAAATTTTATATAGTATATATATATGTTAATAATAATAATAATGATGATACAAATAATGAAGGATCTAAGGTTTGAAATCATTTACAAAGATATAAATAATAAGAGTAGTGATATATAAACAAAATAAGTGTGCTAAAATATTTATATATATATATATATATTAAATTAGTTAGTATAAAAATAATAATAGCATATAAGTAATTACAAAAGGAAGAGAATATAATGATAATTATAGTAATAATACTGAAAGTAATAATAATAAAAGGTATAATAATAATAGTAATAATATAATAATAATGATAATAATAATAATAATAGTGATATTATTAATAATAATGATGATAGACAATAATAGTACATTAGTAATATACGATAATAACAATAAATATATAAAAATAGGAAATAATAATATGGTAAAAAAACATGTTAACAAAAATAATAGTAGTAATAATAATAATTTATGATAATAAAAATTCATAATAATAGTAAAACAATAATAGTAGTAGTAATAATAATAATAATAGTAATAATAATGGTAATAATAATAAATAAAAATAATGATACATTAATAATAATAATAATATGTTAATAATAATAAATTAATGAATCAAAAACAAGATATAATTATAATAGTAATATTAAAAAAATAATCGTAATAATAATGATAATAATAATAATAATAATAATAAGAAATAATAATAACACATCAAATTAATCAATTTAATTACAATATTGAAAATAACAAAAAAAGGACTAAATTGAACTTAAAATAAAAGTTCGGGGCCAATTCGGAATAAAAAACACAAAGGAAAGGACCAATTTGGGCGCGCGGATAATAAGGGAGGACCAAAATGGGTATTATCCCATCGCCCAAAACGCACAGCACTAAGAGGGACCAAATTGAAGGTCAAAATAAATTACAGGGCTAAATTATAAACAATAAAAAATCTAATTTCAAAGCGATAAAAAGCGGAGGGGCTAAAAGCGCAATTAGCCCCTCTTTTGAAAACACGCGGATCCCCCTGAGGCGGGTCGGGTCGACGCTCGGGTCGTCTCAAAATGACGTCGTTTTGAGGTTGAAATGCAGCCCCCAAAACGGCGTCGTTTTGGGAGGCTATAAAAAGCCAAAATTTTTAAAAAAAAAATTCATTTTCACCATTTGGAAGAAAAAAAAAGGAAGGGAGAGGGAGAACTCTCTGAAGAGTTCAGCATCCGACCATGGGGGGACCGCCGTCCGGTCATCGGACCGTCGCCGGTGCCGACGCCGGCCACCGTACACGGTGGCCGAAAAAGGTAAAATTTTTCTCTTTTTATTTTTTTATTTTTTTATTTTTTTATTTTTTTATTTTTTTATTTTTTATGTATTTATAATATATATATATATATATAGAATGAAAATATTCGAAAAAACAGAAAAAGAAACATAAATAAATCAAAAAGGAAAAAATTTTATAAGATAAAATCACCTCTTTTTTAGACTTCGATTCTTGGTATTTCAACTTTTATTTTCCTGTTTCTTTGGTGTTGTTAGGATCTCTGCTTTCGTTTGTGTTTAGATCTAAAAGTTGTCAAGTACTTTTGTATTTGTTTTAAAAAAAAGCCGAATGTTACAATGGTTTTTTATTTGGCTCTTTATAGCCATTTACAACTTGTTTCTCATTTGATTGCTCTGTTCCTTTTGCAGGTGAATAGGCGGTGGATGTGACGGGCGGTTCTTTGCGCAGTGTGAGGTGGCGACATTTGATAGAAGGCCCTAGGTGCGACGCACCTAGGGTTTGAAATTCCTGTTTGGTGTATTTAGGGTTTTAGGCCTAGTTGGGTCAGATTGGGGTTATTTGGGTCTGTTTGGGGTTATTTGGGCTGGGGATTTTTAGGGATTGGGCTAGTGTAACGGGATTAGGGTGGGTCTTATTTGTAATGGGGCTTAAGTTGGGTTAGTTGGGCCTGCAAATTGGGCTTGTACAGCTACCCCTCTTTGCTCGTTGTCGTGTAACGAGAATAGAGCAAAGACTTTCAAGAAAGACCAATTTGCCCGGTCGCCGAGTCTTGACATCCTTGGCGTTCTTCTTGTAGCTTAGTTCTAGTCCACTATGTCTTGTTGCTTCGATCCTCTTCACTGCAACTTCAGTGAAATAAGACTTGTGATTTGTAGCTTCAATCTGTTCCTCTGCAAGTTCAGGGAAATAAGATCTGCTATCTTCAGTCTACTCCATTGCAACTTCAGGGAGATAAGATTTGTGACTTCACTTTTCTCCGCTGAAGCTTCAAGGAGATTTGCTGTGGCTTCGAGCCGGCTCCAACGCTACTTCAGGGAGAAGAGAATTGTAATTTTCGGCCTGTTACCCTACTGCTTAGGGTTTTAAGGCCAATCGCCTTCGACCTGTTTCCCTAGTGCTTAGGGGGTTAAGATCCACCAGCTTTGATCTGTTTCCCTACTGCTTAGGGGCTTAAGATCTATAAATTCAGCATGTTACCCTACTATTTAAGGAGATAAGGCTTGTAAATTCAACCTGTTACCCTACTACTTAGGGGGTTTAAGGTCTTGTAAATTCGGCTTGTTACCCTACTGCTTAGGGGGTTAAAACCCTTTCTCTTCGATCTGCTCCATTACTGCTTAGGGAGATAAGATCTGCAGTTTGGTCTGTTACCCTACTACTTAGGGGGTTAAGACCTTGTGAATTCAGCCTGTTACCCTACTGTTTAGGGAGTTAAGGCTTGCTACCTTCGATCTGTTTCCCTACTGCTTAGGGGGTTAAGATCTTGTGAATTCTTAGCTTGTTACCCTACTGCTTAGGGGTTAAGGCTTGTGAATTCACCGATTCCACTGCACTGTCCTCTGAAGAACATGATCTGTAGAATCTGTTTCATGTATCTATGTTTATGCCAAATAATTAGGATGCTATGATTGAAATGAATCAAATGCTCCTAACTAAATGTGATGCTTATGTCAAATAATTAGGATGCTATGATTGAAATGAATCAAGTGCTTCTAATTAGATGTGTTATGAATGCAGAAATGAAATGATCCTTTTTTAAAAGGCTTAAGGTATCATTGCTCGTCGTTCATCAGGACAGTATCACTGACGTATTACGCTGCCATCTTGTTCGACTGGTATTCTTGATAAAAAAGTCAAAAAAACAATCACATTTTGCTCAGCAAGCTTGCCCCACTGTAACTTTAGAGGAATAACATTTGGTTTCTTCCATCCATCTTGCTGCAACTCAAAGGTATAGGATTTGTATCATCTTTAATCAATTTGATCTGTTACACCATTCCTTAAGTGTAATGAACAAATGTATATACCTGATATCTGTATGAATACAGAATACCATTTTCCTTTTCTCGAGAGTAATCCCATTACTTGTTCTTTGCCGGGATGATAACACCAGTGTGATTTTTTTGCTCAACCGATATTTTTGACAGAAAACCCATTGGGATAATTTCAATTTAGGCTCAAATATTTCCAACCCTTAGGCTTGGTGAGTTCTGAACAATAGTCCTATTTCAGGTTCTTGTATTATTTAGAAACTTCCAGAGTAATATGCAGAACTTCTTTGCGAAAGTGTCATTAGTTCATTAATCATCATTTTAATGCAAAATGCTTGAAAAAGATCATAACAATGACAGGACTGAAATTTGTCAGAAACAAAATTTGAAGGGAATAAATTAATCACGGACAATCAAATATTGTTGGAATACAAAATGAATAGAAAGAAAATAGGTGCCCCAAATATCGCAACGTGAGCTTCTTTGTACGAACTTCTTGAGGACCCCCCTTTTGCCCAATATGTGTTTAGGGGATCTAAAGTACCCTTGTAGATGCCCCGAGATGTAGCATATTTCTTCATTGTTAATTCAAGCATAGCAAGACTGCTGTATGCCCCACTTTGATCCAAATTTGAGCTGCCCTTTTCGGGTTTTCAACTTAAGCCCCCTTTGGTCTCAAGGCACCATTTGCTGGTTTTCGCCTTGGCCTCTCCCCCCCTTTTTTTTTATTTTTTTTAGGTGAAGTATTTCTTAACCGAGTCCGAATTCACAGGATTGGGTAAAGTCTTGCCATCCATTTCAGCCAATATCAATGCTCCTCCAAAAAAAGGCCTTCTTTACCACATAAGGTCCTTCCCAATTCGGCATCTATTTTCCTCTAAAATCCTTTTGTATGGGCAGGATCTTTTTCAATACTAGGTCTCCCTCGTGGAATTCTCTAGGACGAACCTTTTTGTTGTAAGCTCACATCATTCGCTTTTGGTACATCTGACCATGACGGATGGCCCTTAGCCTTTTTTCCTCAATCAAATTCAACTGATCGTATCGTGACTGGATCCATTCTGCTTCATCCAATTTTACTTCTGACAAAACTCTGAGGGAAGGAATCTCGACCTCGATAGGTAAAACCGCCTCCATTCCATAGACCAGTGAGAAAGGCGTTACCCCAGTGGAAGTCCTGACAGACGTTCGATAAGCATAGAGGGCTAATGGTAGCTTCTCATGCCAGTCTTTATAAGTCTCAGTCATTTTCCCCACGATCTTCTTAATATTTTTATTAGCTGCCTCAATCACACCGTTCATCTTCGGGAGATAAGGTGACGAGTTGTGGCGTCTGATCTTGAACTGACTGCAGACATCCGCTATTATGCTGTTGTTCAAATTCAATGCGTTGTCAGATATGATCCTTTCTGGCATTCCATATCGACAAGTGATTTCCTTCTTTAGGAACTTGCTAACTGTTGATTTAGTAACATTGGCATATGAAATAGCTTCTACCCATTTGGTGAAATAGTCAATAACCACAAAGATGAATCGGTGCCCATTTGAAGCTTTTGGCGAAATTGGTCTAATCACATCCATGCCCCACATCGAGAAAGGCCACGGTGAAGTCATGACATGCAGAGGTGAAGGAGGCACATTAATCCTGTCTCCATAGATTTGGCATTTATGACATCTTTTGGTGTAGTTAATACAATTTCCTTCCATGGTGGACCAATAATAACCAAACCTCATAATTTGCCTGGCCATTGTAAAGCCATTAGCGTGTGTCCCACAGACGCCCTCATGGACGTCTTCCAAGATTTTCTTAGCCTCAATAGCGTCTACACATCTTAACAGTACTTGATCATTTCTTCTTTTGTATAGGATCTCCCCGTCCAAGACATAGTCATTGGCCAGTCTTCTCAACGTTCTTTTGTTATTCTCAGTAGCTCAGTTGGTGTACTCACGATTCTTCACGTATCGCAGGATATCGTGGTACCAAGGGTGATCATCATTTTCTTCTTCTTCTTCGAGGTTGTAACAATGAGCCGGAGCCTCGTGAATGCTCATTTGGATTGGTTTCACATCCTCTTGCTTATTCACTTTGATCATAGAAGCTAAAGTTGCTAAGGTGTCAGCCATCTGATTTTTTTCTCGCGGGAGGTAGCAGAATACAATATCATCAAACTCTTTAATTAATTCAAGGATCAGCTTTCGATAATTGATCAACTTGGGGTCTCTCGTCTCCCATTCACCTTTGAGTTGATAAATCACTAGGGCAGAATCTCCATATACCTCTAATACATTGATTTTACGCTCTATGGCCGCACGAATTCCCATGATGCATGCTTCGTACTCTGCTATATTGTTCGTGCAGTCAAAATCCAATTTACTAATGAAGGGATAATGATCTCCATTCGGGGATACCAGGACTACCTCGATTCCGTTACCCACAGCATTTGATGCTCCGTCAAAGTTTAGCTTCCAAGGATGATCTTCTTGAGGGTCTTCTTCAGTGGTCGCTATGTACATTAGATCTTCATTTGGGAAGTCAAAGTTCAAGGGCTCGTAGTCCTCTAAGGCTGTACTGGCTAGAAAATCTGCTATCACACTTCCTTTTACAGCCTTCTGGTTAATGTAGACTATATCGAATTCAGAAAGTAGAATTTGCCATCGGGCCGTTCTCCCATTCAAAGCAGTCGACTCCATCAAGTACTTCAAAGGGTCCATTTTAAAGATTAGCCAAGTTGTGTGATACAACATGTATTGTCTCAATCTTCGGGTTGTCCAGATTAGGGCACAACACAACTTTTCAATTGGCGAGTATCTTGTTTCACACTCAGTGAACTTCCTACTGAGGTAATATATCGCTCTTTCTTTCCTTCCTGACTCATCGTGCTGGCCAAGCACACATCCCATAGAATTTTCAAACATCGCCAAATACAGTATCAGTGGCTTATCTGGACTAGGTGGTGTCAATACTGGGGCATTAGACAAATATTGCTTAACTTTGTCGAAAGTCTTCTGGCACTCCTCGTCCCAAACACCAGGGTTGTGTTTCTTAAGGAGACGGAATATGGGGTCACATTTCTCGGTTAATTGCGAAATAAACCGAGCGATGTAATTTAGTCTTCCCAGAAATCTCTGGACTTCCTTTTGAGTACGTGGTGGAGGTAGCTCTTGTATGACTTTGACTTTATCTGGGTCAATCTCAATCCCTTTTCCACTGACCACAAATCCTAGCAGTTTTCCTGACCTAGCCCCGAAGGTACACTTTGCTGGATTGAGTTTCAGCTGAAATTTCCTCAATCTCAAAAATAATTTCCTCAAGACTAGCACATGCTCTTCTTCTGTCCGAGATTTGGCGATCATGTTGTTAACATAGACTTCAATTTCTTTGTGCATCATATCATGGAACACGGTTACCATGGCTCTCTAATATGTTGCTCCCGCATTTTTCAGTCCAAACGGCATCACCTTATAGCAAAATGTTCCCCACATGGTTACAAATGTGGTCTTATTCATGTCTTCAGGATGCATCTTTATCTGATTGTACCCTGAGAAACCATCCATGAAGGAGAAAAGTGAGTAACCTGCCGTATTGTCCACTAGAGTGTCGATATGAGGCAATGGGAAATTATCCTTCGGGCTGGATTTGTTCAGATCCTTGTAGTCTACACACATTCGTACTTTTCCGTCTTTCTTAGGGACGGGGACAATATTAGCTACCGATTCCGAGTACTTAACTACTTGTAAGAAACCAGCGTCGAATTGCTTCTTGACCTCCTCTTTTATTTTCAACAAAACATTGGGCCTCATCCTCCGAAGCTTTTGTTGAACTGGCTTGCATTCTTCTTTGATGGGGAGCTTGTGTACCACGATGTCAGTACTTAGCCCAGGCACGTCTTGATACGACCATACAAAGACATCCTTGAACTCTTGGAGTAACTCAATAAGGTCCCGTTTTGTCTCTGTGGTAATGCAGGCTCCGATCTTTACTTCTTTCTTTTCTAGTTCATCTCCCAAGTTCACGACTTCTACTGTCTCTTTGTGGGGTAGAATCTATTTCTCCTCTTGTTCTACCATCCTTAACAAATCAGGGGATAAGTCACAGTCTCTGTCATCCTCAAAGTCCTGAGATCCCTCTAGACACATATCCCGCTCAAAAGGAGACTCTAAGTTAGTAACAACGTCGCTCATATCATTGATATCTAGAGACCTGTTGTAGGTGCGAAGAATAAGAGAATCTAAGAACAATGATATGTATGGTATGATCATGAATGAAAGAATAAAAGAATATTTGGAATAAGACAAAAGGATGCACTTCATTGAAATAACAATTTTGAACATAGGCCTATTTCACAAAAAGGGACTCTTATTACTCCTAGGCCTAGAGTAATAAGTGTGTTTTGAATATTACTTTGTAATGACCCGAAATTCACGGGCACCGGAAAAGTGAGTTATAGGGCCTCCGTCTTAGTGAAATAAGTTCGAAAATAATTATTAAAAATATTTATGAGCCTAGTGGTGTGTCTAATTAGGATCTAATTAGGTGAATTTAGCTTAATTTAGAGTAAGTAATAAAAAGGATTAAATTGAATAAAGGGTAAAAGTTTAATTATAAAGCAATAGAAAATAAAAAGGATTAAAATGGCAATTAAGCCATTGACTACAAATGAGGCGGCATATTGGTGAAATAAAATCAAAGATTTTTTTTTAGGTTTTATATATTATAATGATTATTATTATGGTTTTATATTAAATTATTATAATTATTAATTAACATTATGGTTTTATATTAGATTATTATTATTAGCATTATTATTAAATAAATTAAATAGTAGATAATTGTATGGTAATAAAAATATACATGTGTAAAAATTACATTGGTACATTTGTAATTTAAATACTTAATTACTTATAATTTAAGTAAAAAGATATTTGTTAATTGAATAATTAAATTGTTAAATTATGAGATTTTTGTTTGAGAAACAAATTAAATAATGACAAATGTAATAAAATTATTGGTACAAATGTAGAATTAAATATGTGTACAATTGTAAAATATGTAAATGATGTTAAAATAGATATTTAAAATAAATATATTATAATATTTGCTAATTAAATAAGTAAAGCAAATAAATATAAAAGAGAAATAAAGAAACAAAAGGGAATAGAAACAGAATTGAAAACGGGAAGCAGGGGAGAAAAAAAGAGAAAGAAAAGGAAAGAAAAATAAAGAGAAAACTAAGGATTTGAAGCTTGGAGTTAATTTGGTAAGTCAATTAAGTCCTTTTTAGTTAATCTTGATGTTTTAGAAGCTTTGAAATAAGATTTTGATGAAATTAAGTTGATAATTCAAGAGTTCATATGTTTCCAAGTAGGGTTCATGTTGGAAAAATTATGGAATTAGGGATTTAATTGAATAAATTCTAAGTTAGAATTGATTAAGGGATTAAATTGTAAACTAGGCTATAAGTTTTATGTTGTATGGACTAAATTGAAGAAATTTCAAATTAGGGAAATATGCTGGAAATTTTATAGTTAAATATAAGTTTAGACAAAATTTGAATAGAAAAAGAGAGTGAATTGGATTAAGAAAATAATTAAGTTTAGTTAGGATTAAATTGGGAATAAGATAGGAATTGTTTAGAAATTTAATTATTTATTATAATTAATGCTGTAAATAATAATGTAAATTACTATTATTTTCGTAGTCAACAAAGAACCCAAGCATCATCGAGCATCGAAAGGAAAGGAGAAAGTCATCGAGGACTAAAACGGAGAATTACGGTGTGTATTACTATAATTCGAATTTTAATTATTATTGATTGCTGAAATTTTAATTGTTATGTATGGTAAGTAAGACTTGAGGTAAGTATGTGAAATTGATATGAATATTGAGTGTAAATGAAAGTGATCCAAATTGAGTCAAATTGAATTGAATAAGTGAATTATGGAATATGTGATTATTTGAAAAGTGTATTGATAGAAAAATGAATGGTGATTTGAATTGTGAATTGAATACCCTATTAACTAGTCGGGCTGAGTCAGATATAGTTGGCATGCCATAGGATTGGAAGTGTTCAGGGATACTTCAACCTCGAGTCGATGAGACACTGGGTGTTACTATATTTCTTCGGATAGATTCGATGAGGTATTGGGTACCAACTTTACTTCGGCTAGGCCGATGAGACACTGGGTGTCAACTATTACTTCGAACTATCCGATGAGGCACTGGGTGCCATACTGATGTGTTTGGTTGGATCCGTGTATCCGCCAAAGTCCGAGTTACGTTAATAAGGTGAAAAATTGAAATGTGAATTTAAGGCATTGAAATGAAAAAAAAATTTGAATTATGAATAGAAATTAGAATTGTGATAGAAAGAGAAAAGTATGAGCTAAATGTTCATAAGTGGTTTAAATTCAAGTTTGTGAAAAATACATTGATTGTCGAATAATTAAATTGAATTGTTATTATGAAATGATGAAAATAAAAATATATATAAAGCATGAATTAGTATCTAAGAAATTAATTGTTATGAATTTTAATATTTATATTTTTATTATTGATGATATATTTTGAATTATGGTAATACCAATCGAGTATATCCATACTCAAATGTCATTTGTTTCCTTCTCATGAGTTAGTTAGTAGAAGTCAATTGTCTTGGCTCAAAGATCCGAACATTCCCGACTCCAATACAAATTTGGTGATGTATATTTTCTTTTGGGTAAAGGTGGCATGTACATAAGTATTGTTTAGTCACTTAAATATGTATATTACTTTGGGTAGTGAAGGACGAATTATAAAATTTAGATGGTAAAATGAAATGGTAAGGAAAGTACATGATATTTTGATACATGAACATTAAGTTGTTAAATGAATGAAGTTTTTAACCAATTTTGAATGATGCTATGATAGTTATTAAGTTAAAATTATGTTAATGATATAAATATTAGTTATATGAATGTGAAACATTGGCGTTGGTTGTTTTGGTTTGAATTTGCAGGAGGTTTAGGTAAAAAAATAAGCAGAAATGCTGCCGAAATTTTTATAAAAAAAAATTCCGGAATACTCGAACAAGTCTCGTTCTACTTTTAATACGTGTTTGAACTTCGAGAGTCCAAGATAGGGACTTAATTATTATATTATACTATGAAAGTTATATTAATTGTAAATTATTCGTAAGTTGTCTGATATGTCTGGTAATGCCTCATAACTTCGTTCCGGCGACGGTTTGGGGTTAGGGGGTGTTACATACTCTGTGTTAGTTCTAAAGACTACAGGAATCTCTTCCGCAGTCCAATTATTCAGAATACTTCCCGGCTCATAGGGGCAAATGCCCGACAAATTTTCTACTCCAGTTCCTTCTTCGTATGTGGCATTGATGTCCAAATTTTTCATCATTCCTTCCGCGATTTCCCTTTCTAACGTGCCCCTCTCAGGGTGAATGATTTCTCCAGACACAAAAGTCTTCGAAATATGGGGGAAGATCATTGGTTCCCATTCGATTTCTCCCCCGCTCAATCGCGCTCTCCTTCTCTCTTGCTTCTTCTCTAGCTCCTTCTTTCTTTGTTTCGCGTCTGGCTTAAATTCTAGCCCAAAACGGTCTTGTTTGTCCTTCATCATCGGTGCATTACTCCTTCCCTGAAGGTATCTCCCGAGTCTTCTTCCGAGTAGGGCACCTTTTCCAACAGTTAGCCGTAGTCCTATTCTTGTAGTCTCAGATAACCTGGGCCTCAGAATCTTGTTTCCTTCGGTAATGAATGTCGCGTTCACGAACTCTAAAGACCAAAAAGAGCATTCAATTGCTTCATCATTTGCCTCTAGATTTGGGGCGTCACTGGTTATTCCTGCGATGATGTCTTCTTCAGCGTTTATGGTCACCAATCGACCTTCCGTTATAAATTTGAGCTTTTGATGTAACGATGACGGCACTGTCCCCGCTGAGTGAATCCATGGTCTCCCCAACAGGCAATTATACGAAGGCTTAATGTCCATGACCAAGAAATCTACCTCGTACGTACTCGGCCCGATTAAGAGGGGTATTTCAATTCTCCCCATTACCTTCCTTTCCGTACCATCAAATGCTCTCACTACATTTTGGCATGTCTTCATATGAGAACTATCCACTGGCAACCTATTCAGCGTAGATAGGGGTAGGACATTTAGTGCAGACCCATTGTCAATCAATACCCCTGGTAATGTGTACCCTTTACAGCGAGTCGTGATGTGAAAAGCTTTATTAGATCCTCAGCCCCCTGGCGGTACTTCATCATCATTAAAGAATATGAAGTTGTCTCCACTTATATTGTTGACTAAGCGGTCCAGTTTGTTTACATTCAGCACCTTCATCAATGCATTGCGATGGGTTTCTGAGCTTAAGAGTAAGGCCAGTACCGATATACGAGCTGACTGCTTGTGCAGCTGTTCCACGATGCTGTATTCACTGTGATTTAAAAATTTTAAGAATTTCTTTGCTTCTTTTTCAGTCATTGATTCATTAACAGTTGGCTCAGGTCCCGCCGGCTTCTCTTTCTTTTGCTCAATTGCTAATGATTTTCCTTTAGCCTGCTCGACTTTTGTATTTGGGGTATAACGCCTTCCGTTGCGCGTATAAAAACCCTCATCTTGACCTTCCTCTAATGCATTAATCGGGATTTCCTTTCCTGGGATTGTCACATTGCAACTATAGTTCCACAGTACCCTTTTGTTATCTTTGTAAGGGAAAGCAACGGGCTTCTGGATTATAACCTTGGGCGCAACTTGTGCCCCGGCTTCATTCATTCTCGGACGTGATATGATAACCACTGGGTGGTTGACTTTGTAAACACCCTTCGTCGACCCTTCTTTGGAGGCACACACATCTGTTTCTTCTAGGCTCTCGACATATTCGAAGAATTCCAGCTCCTTATTATCCATCAATCCTTGTAACAAATCCCTGAATTCGCTGTATTTCTGAATCTCGTGATCCTCTTGATCATGGAACTCGCAATAATTCTTTACTTCTCGGGGTCTGACCCTTGAATTTTGTGCTATCAACCCTCTTTCCACCATTTTCTTCCACACTTCTTTCAGCAGTGTATTTACTTCTACAATATTCATCTTAATTTCTTTCCCCGAACTCTCGATTATCTCATTTATCCCCTTATCCCCATGGTTGGGTAATGGATTCTCTGCACCAGATGTATCATCAAATTCCACGATGCCCATGTTGATGAGTCTTTCAACCAATTTCTTGAAAGTGGTGTAGTTTTCTATCGAGTGTCCTGTGGCTCCCGCATGGTATTCGCATTGGGCATTTGCATCGTACCATTTGGGGTATGGAGGTTGCATTGGTTTTAGATAGAAGGGAGACACGATATGTGTATCGAATAAACTTTGGTATAACTCCTTGTACGTCATTGGAATGGGCGTAAATTGGAGCTTCTCCCTATTTTGCCTTGTATTAGGCTCTTGTCTGGGTGGGACCTGCTGACCAGGGGTTGTCGGCCTTGGTTAGCTTACGGTGATCGATTTTGAATATGAGCTCACATTATTCATCTCGTGCTCTTTCTTTCTCGGTGCTGACCTCTTGGTGTTTTCTCCTGTCTCTATTTTCCCACATCTTATCGCATTTTCTATCATTTCTCCAGACATTACTATGTCTGAAAAGCTTTTGGTTGTGCTACCCAGCATGTGGTTAATGAAAGGCGCCTTCAGGGTGTTGATGAAGAGCATAGTGGTTTCCTTTTCCAACAGAGGGGGTTGGACTTGTGTGGCCACCTCTCTCCATCGCTGGGCATACTGCCTAAAGCTTTCATTATGCTTTTTCTCCATATTCTGTAAAGTGATTCTATCAGGGGCTATGTCTACCACATGACCGTACTGCTTCATGAAAGCTTGTGCTAGATATTTCTATGAACTGATCTGGGTGCGACTCAATTGGTTGTACCATCTAGAAGCGGCCCCAACCAGACTTTCTTGGAAGCAGTGAATCAAGAGTTGATCATTACTGACATGGCCTGCCATTCATCTGTAGAACATAGTGATATGAGCTTCGAGACAGCTAGTCCCATTGTATTTCTCAAATTTCAGAGTTTTGAACTTGAAAGGGAGTACCAAGTCCGGAACCAAACTTAATTCCTTAGCATCGATTCCACCGCGATAGTCAGTGTTTTCCATTTCTTTAAATTTTTCTTCTAACCATCTACATCTTTCTTCAAGTTCTTTCGGGAGTTCTACCCTTGTCTTTTCTATTTCTGTTACTTCATCGAGATTGAGGACCACAGGTTTAGTCAGGTTATCTCCCGGATTGGAGCCCGAACCAGCCTGATAATTCATCTGTGCTGAGACACCAGCCTGAAATGGCTGGGGCCTATTTGTGACCGATGGCCTTCTTGGGTACATATCAGGTTGTGTCTAAACGTCCGCTGGGGCAAAACCCAGAGGGTAGGTAGGATCTTCAATATCATCTCCCGTATTGATCAAGGGGCTTTTCCCTTTTTCTAATCCGCCCGCTAATAGACGCGTTAATTGATCCATCATTCTTTTTTGGGACTCCAGCATCTGGTCCCTTACATCTTGCTGGATTTTGGCCAGCTATTCTTGCATACGTGCTTGTAGTTGATCCTGTATCTCTTTTTGTATTTGTTCCAATCTTTCTAACCTTTGGTTCATTGCTCTTGTTTTTCCTCTTGTACCGTAACGATGTTCTAGGGTAACTGCCATGATTTTTAGGGTTTTTGTGAGTTTTTAGTACGTATGATGCAATGCCAATGCATGAATGCAATGAATGCGATGAATGCAAAAAAGCGTTGATTCCAATTCAATTTCATTAGAGTAACTTTTCTAGAAAACAAGTTTCTTTACATAAAATAGATTACATATAAGGCTTGGCCCTGATACTTAAGGCCTTAACCTGCCTAAGAAGCCAAGCTAGCTCTCGGCCTCGATCCGATTCTGACTCGTATTTTAAACCCAGCACATCGGCCTGTACTGCTAATGTCTGCAAGTGATCAGCCACTTCTCGCACTTGAGTCAAAGCTTCGCCCATGATGTAGTCCCTGTTCCGGACCTGATCTTGAGATTGATGAAGTTGCTCATTAAATTGCTCGTTATTTACCTCAAGGAGTTCAATCTAAAGTTCATGATTTTGCAGCACTATTTGAGTTCTTCTATATTCCTTTTTAATTCTTCAATTCTGTTCTGACTAGCTTTCAACTTGATCACAGGGTTACGCGTACGGTACTGATACAAGGACCTCTCTAACTCTGATACCCGAATCTTTAACCCCTCTTTCTCATTCTGGCTTTCTACCAAACTTCTTTTCAGAGCACCTTCTCGAGCTTGAGTATCCCGGAACTTTTCTTCCTATTGGTTAGCTTTGCTTTTCTCTTCTTTAACTTCCTGTCGCCACTATTTAGGTGTTTTTCCTAACCCAGCGATTTTCATTGACCTACGCAGTTTCTTGTAGTCCGTCTTCAAACTGTCCAAATCCTCTTCAGCCTTGTTTTTTCCTTTTTTGAGTCTTTCAGCTTCTAGTTTCTGGACATCGACATCTAACCCCAGCTGCATTTTTTCTTCCTCCAATTGCTCGATCCTCTTTTCTAGTTCCAGACTCTTTCTCTCGAAATCCTACTTGATGATTTCTAGCTCAGATGGGATTACTTTCAAGTGTTCTTCCATCGACCGAGGGTTCTCTTGATCTGACGTAGGGATGTTGTCATTAATCCTCTAATTCCACCACCGGTCATACTCAGGGGTAGTCACGGGATTGGCAGTAAACTTTTTCATCCTACGAGTCTGGTTTCAGGCGTTTGATATCTCGCGAACTTTCTTTTTGTAATTGTTCCCCGTGAATACGAACTCGCACTAAGCTAACCTATATGTTGGTGGTGTAAACTGTCTGGATTTGTACTGTCTTAATGCAAGCAGAGGAGCATACCCGATGGCTCCCCATACTCCTAACAAGGGAACTCAATCAAAATCTCCGCATCGGTATAATATTTCATCAGGCACCATCCACGGGGCTCTCCATTCAATGTCTTCCTCTTACAAATTTTGAAGAACCGCCATCCAATTTTCTTCTGTAATATCATCTCTCCTCGATGTAGCTACTAACTCTTTCAGTGGACAGTAATTTTCAGAGAAGATACGATACGAGACCTTCTCCACTTTCCAAAAATGACTGTGGAACCAAGATAGCAAGAGCTGTGCACATCCAATAAATCTCTCTTCACCCGCTCTTCGACAAGCATTCAATGATCTGAAAGTTTCAGCCAAGATTGCAGGTACAGGTGTGGTCCCTTTACATAGCCTGTCAAAAAGATCGGAGACCGTCTCGTCTACATGTCCCAAAGCTTTAGGGAAGATAACCAGTCCATAAATGCTCAGGGCGAAGACATCTACCCTTTTCTTCACTTCGCGGTGCACTAAGATTAGATCCCTCAGGTTCTTCCAAGGAATGCATTTACAATCTCCTTTCTGTTTGATCCGGGTTGTAACCCACTGTTCACTCATCCCTGTGATGTTCATCAGCTTTTTTGAAAATGCTGGGACATTGGCCGGTCTGGAATAAATTCTGTCAACCTGAATCTTCGGGCAATGGAGTAAGGCCGTGTACTCTTCTATAGTAGGTACCAAATCTACCTTCCCGAAAGTGAAGCAACTGTAAGCAGAATTCCAATATTGGGCTCGGGCTCGAAATAAGTGTTTGCCTACCTGACATCGAGCAGGTAAGATAAATCACCGTAATGACAATAGAATAGCTATTTGACCTCGTCATCCCACTGATTCCAAATTTCTTTCATCTCTTGGAGATTGTTCTAAGTTACGTTGATCCGAGTAAAATCCCACAACTCCGACACGTACCCCTCGGTAAGACTGTCACCTTTCTCTTATTGCGTTGTCTCGGCCCATATCCAGACAGCCGCGTTGTCCTCTACTTTATCAAAAAAACCCCTTTTCCATGATAAGCTATTTACTTAACAACCGAATGTGAATCAACACCTTTTGTGATGAAAATGCCATGCAAATACAATCAAAGTAAAACAAAGCAAGGCAGTATTTCATACGCAGTTTAAGGCAAACAAAGAATAATAAATATGGCACCTGCTCAGGTGACCACTAGGGTTTCGGAGTGGCTCTACTTAGGGTGGGCTCTTAAGGCTCGCTACATGGGGTTCGGTTCTAGAGTAAAGGTAGCTGAACCAGCAGATTCCTCGATCTTCACCCATTATAGGCTCATACAGATTGAGTTCAGTTCAGGGGAATACATTTCCCTATGACTGCACGGAGATGAAAATCTCACGAAGACATAGGTACGGATGTATCCCGAAAGTGATTCATTATCCTGCACGGAGGTGAAAACCTCACGAAGGAGTAGTTTCTCACTCCCACTTAAAAGGGTGTGACCACAGCAGTCATGCAATGCAATATGCAAAACTTATTTAAAGACTCAAACCAACGCAGCAGGTATCATAAACCATAAAAATAGCTGATGAAATGCAATGAAAGGATCGTATTTCAAAACCAAATTTTCAATTTTTGATAAAAAGACAAAAGTTAATCAACTTGTGGCTTGACTCTCTTATTCGGTCCCCAGCGGAGTCGCCAAGCTGTCGTAACCATTTTTTGAAAAACGGGAATCGACTTAGATTTGAAAATGGAAGAATGGGAGTCGCCACCAATCCTTTTTGATGAGGTGTGATCGGATCACCTTAAATTAATCATTTTAATAAAAGTTAAGATTTACTAAAACGAAAATTTTTGGTCTACGAAAAACCAGAAAATGAGTTCGGGAGTCGGTTATGCACGAGGAAGGATTAGCGCCCTCGACACACCCAAAAATTGGTACCTAGTTGATTAATTAGGGTCTTTGTGTCGAAGATTTGAAAACTTGAAAGAATTTGAAATACGATCTCTCTTTGTATTAATGCTAAAAAATGATTGAAACGGATATTAAGGACTCTCTCATCTCGAGGTAATACCATGCCCAGTAAGTTAGGGCACGACATCTCGAATTTTGAGTCTGAGCTTGCCTTTTATTTAAAATTAAGATATTTAACTTCTTTTAAAAGGGTATTCGGTTATTTAGTATAAACGAGAAAAATCAAAACCTAGTAAGTTAGGGCACGATATCTCGAATTTCCAAATACCGAATATTGCCTTTGTTAACAAAAATCTTATCCTGAGGTAACAAAATGTCATACCCGGTAAGTTGGGGCACAACATCTCGTATCTCCGATTGTAAGCATTTATTTCAAAACTCGTATTGTGATTTAAAAGAATATTCCTTTATTTTGGTAAAATGAGAAAGATCGAAACCCAGTAAGTTAGGGCACGATTGTCTCGAATTACCAAATATGGAATATTACTTTTATGAAAGAATTATTTTAATGTATTGAATAAAAAATATAACGTGATTTATAGTAAAATATAAAATCAAATTATGATGCTAATACGTAATAATAAGCGTGACAGTGTTAAACATAATAATACGAGCAATTATGAAAGGTAAAATAATAACAAGGCTAGTAAACAAACACATGAGGAAAATGAAATGTTCGAACATATAAGTAAGTTAATAAATAAATATGAAAATGAAAAAATGAAATGGAAATGATAACAAAAACGATAATGATATAAAAATATATATATGTATCAAAGTACGTAGGTAATAATGTAAGTAATAAGAAGTACAGAAATACATAATAATGATAGTACAATATTAAAAGATACCTATGCATGGTATATATATATATAAAAATGTATACGTAATAAAATTTATATAGTATATATATATGTTAATAATAATAATAATGATGATACAAATAATGAAGGATCTAAGGTTTGAAATTATTTACAAAGATATAAATAATAAGAGTAGTGATATATAAACAAAATAAGTGTGCTAAAATATTTATATATATATATTAAATTAGTTAGTATAAAAAATAATAGCGTATAAGTAATTACAAAAGGAAGAGAATATAATGATAATTATAGTAATAATACTGAAAGTAATAATAATAAAAGGTATAATAATAATAATAGTAATAATATAATAATAATGATAATAATAATAATAATAATAATAATAATAATAATAATAATAATAGTGATATTATTAATAATAATGATGATAGACAATAATAGTACATTAGTAATATACGATAATAACAATAATATATAAAAATAGGAAATAATAATATGGTAAAAAAACATGTTAACAAAAATAATAGTAGTAATAATAATAATTTATGATAATAAAAATTCATAATAATAGTAAAACAATAATAGTAATAATAATAATAATAATAATAATAATAGTAATAATAATGGTAATAATAATAAATAAAAATAATGATACATTAATAATAATAATAATATGTTAATAATAATAAATTAATGAATCAAAAACAAGATATAATTATAATAGTAATATTAACAAAATAATAGTAATAATAATGATAATAATAATAATAATAATAATAATAATAATAAGAAATAATAATAACACATCAAATTAATCAATTTAATTACAATATTGGAAATAACAAAAAAAGGACTAAATTGAACTTAAAATAAAAGTTCGGGGCCAATTCGGAATAAAAAACACAAAGGAAAGGACCAATTTGGGCGTGCGGATAACAAGGGAGGACCGAAATGGGTATTATCCCATCCCCCCAAAACGCACAGCACTAAGAGGGACCAAATTGAAGGTCAAAATAAATTACAGGGCTAAATTATAAACAATAAAAAATCTAATTTCAAAGCGATAAAAAGCGGAGGGGCTAAAAGCGCAATTAGCCCCTCTTTTGAAAACACGCGGATCCCCTGAGGCGGGTCGGGTCGATGCGCGGGTCGTCTCAAAATGACGTCGTTTTGAGGTTGAAAGGCAGCCCCCAAAACGGCGTCATTTTGGGAGGCTATAAAAAGCCAAAAGAATTTTAAAAAATTTCATTTTCACCATTTGGAAGGAAAAAAAAGGGGAAGGGAGAGGGAGAACTCTCTGAAGAGTTCAAAGATCCGCCATGGGGACCGCCGCCCAGTCGTCGGACTCGCCGCGTATGACGCATACAGGCTTCGAAAAAGGTAAAATTTTTCTCTTTATTTTTTTATTTTTTTATTTTTTATGTATTTATAATATATATATATATATATATATATATATATATATATATATAAGAATTGAAATATTCGAAAAAACAGAAAAAGAAATAGAAATAAATCAAAAGGGAAAAAATTTTATAAGATAATATTACCTCTTTTTTAGACTTCGATTCTTGGTATTTCAACTTTTATTTTCCTGTTTCTTTGGTGTTGTTAGGATCTCTGCTTTCGTTTGTGTTTAGATCTAAAAGTTGTCAAGTACTTTTGTATTTGTTTTAAAAAAAAAAGCCGAATGTTACAATGGTTTTTGATTTGGCTCTTTATAGCCATTTACAACTTATTTCCCATTTGATTGCTCTGTTCCTTTTGCAGGTGAATGGGCGGTGGATGTGACGGGGGCAGTTGCTGCAGTAGGTAGGAGGTGGCAGACGAACAGAAGGCCCTAGGTGCGGCGCACCTAGGGTTTGAAATTCCTGTTTGGTGCATTTAGGGTTTTAGGCCTAGTTGGGTCAGATTGGGGTTATTTGGGTCTGTTTGGGGTTATTTGGGCTGGGGCTTTTTAGGGATTGGGCTAGTGTAACGGGATTAGGTTGGGTCTTATTTGTAATGGGGCTTAAGTTGGGTTAGTTGGGCCTGCAAATTGGGCTTGTACAATATAAGTATTCGATTGGTTCGGTTAATTTTTTGGAAATATTAATCAATCGATCGGTTAAGTCGATTAATTTTTTTATATGTTTTATACTTGTTTTAACCGAAAATTAAAAAATATATAAATTTCGATTAATTCGGTTAACCGACCGGATTAACCGAAAAAGTTCGGTTCAATTAATTTTTTTTTAAAAATTCAGTTCGGTTAACGGTTAAGGGTTTAAAAGGGTCAGTTAATTCAGTTAATGGTAGTTCAGGTCGATTAACCGATTGAACACCCTTACTTGGAGATGTGATGAAATGGATTCTCACAACCTCAATTACAACTCTTCAAAATCACTATACCTAATCTGTGCAAGGAAAACAAAGCCATAGCCTGAGTAAAAACTCAGTGGTATTTTTATAATCCGAATATTTAAAGACAAGATAATATAATAGACACAATAAAATTATAAGGACATATTAATGTCTAGTATCATAACTATTATTTTTCATTTATTAAACAATATCCTAATTCACACAATTGCTATATAAATGGTTATTTACATATCAAACCATATTTATTCGTACAATGGCATCAGTCATGCAATATTCAATTCATGAATACATCATTTCATACCATACTCAATTCATGAGTATATTACTCATATATTCCATGTATTGCCAACATATTTCACATTTTATTTTCAATTCAATATATCACTTCCATTTCTCATACCATGCCATTTCAATATCAATTATAGAATTTTATTATTTATTTACCCCTATTAACACGACTCGGACTTGGATGGATACACGGATCCAAAAAACACACCAGTGCACCTAGTGCCTTATCGGATAATTCGAAGTAGTAAATTGACACTCAGTGTCTCATTGAATAAATCCGAAGTAGTAAATTGACACCCACTGTCTCATTGGTTAAACCAAAGTAAATTAGCACCCAGTGCCTCATCAACTCGAAGTCGAAGAAATCCTTGAACTGTTCCAATCCTATGGCATGCCATCTATATCTGACTTAGCCCGATACAGTTAATAGGGTTTAATTTTGCATTTCAAAAATAACCAATGTTGAGTATTAATTTTTTATATAATCACATATACATATGAATTCAATTCAATTCAAATAATCAATACATTCATAATATATATATATATATATATCAATTCAATCAATTCTCATCAATTTAAAATCAATTTAAAATCAATTAAATATCAAAATGCCAAATACTCACCTCAACTACTTACCATAAGCATTAAATCAAAATTTAACAATTAATAATTAGATTTAGATTATAGAAATACAAATCAGAAATTCCGAGCTATTCGATGTCGACTTTATCTTTCCCCTCTTTAGTGGAGGATTCTGATACGACGTTAGCTACGGAATTAAAACAATTAAAATTCATCACTACAACACAATTTAATTTCATATTGAAAATTTCAAATTTTACTTAATATTTGCCTAAATTCCAATTTAGTCCCTAAACCGAGACTAGTTTTATTTATTCACAATTAATCTTATATTTTCATACAAATTCCATTTTAAACTAAATTTAACTTCCTATTTTCACTTAAATTCCTAAATTTTAAAATTTTCACAATTTAGTCCCTATTACTCAAAATTTACAATTTATTCTACAATTTAATCCTTTTTCATTTCTAACTTAAAAATCTATTAATTTAATCCCTAATACTAAAATTATTTGAACATTAACAACACTTAAAAAATCAATAATTTCTAAAATTTTAACATGGGTCGGGTAGTATTTAACACTGGAATTCCAAAATCATAAAAATTACAAGAAAAATGAACTAAATTGACTAACCAATTGAACTTTGAACAATTAAAACCCCTAAGGCTGTGGCTTTCTTTCTTCTTTCTCTTTTTCTTTTTCTTTCTTTCTTTCCTATTTCGTTTTGCTTTGTTTCTTTTTCTATTTCTTTTGTCTTTTATTTATTTGTTTTATTATTATATAATATATTATACATACTTAAATATTAAGGTTTTATATTATAATATATAATAAATTTATAAATATCTATCTTAAGCTTCGTCATTTATAAGCCATGGTATAATTACTTTTTTGGTCCCTTTAATTTTTCTTTAATCTATAATTCAACTTTTATCATTTATGCAATTTAACCTTTATACCTAATTAATCTTAATTCATGCAAATTCACCTAACCAAAACCTAATTAACCACATAACTAGCTTCATAAATATTTTTAATAAGTATTTACGAGTCCAATTTACGGTAACGAAGTTTCAAAAATACACTTTCTGACACCCGTGACTATCGGGTTGTTACATCTACAAAATCCAAGCGATGGGTTCGAGAGTTGATTACACACGAGGAAGGATTAACACCCTCGTAACGTCAAAAAATGGTATCTAATTGATTAATTGATGTCTTAGTGTCGAGAGTTGAAAATTTGAAAAGAGTTTAAAACACGATCCCTTTTTGTATTAAGGCATTACCTAACTAAAGGAATTTTCGCGAAAAGGGCTTATTTCAAGTTAATCGAGAAGAAAGGATCATGTCCCGTAAGTTAGGACACAGTGCCTTAAGTCCTCGAAAATGAAAACAAACGCCAAAGTCTTGTTTTTTTATTTATTTTAAAGTAGATATTTGACTATCTCGATTCTAGAAAGAAGCCATATTCCATAAGTTAAGAACATGACTTTTCTAATTCCAAAATAATGAACATTACATTGATTTAAAAAAAATTCTTTTTTATGCATTGTGCAAAGACGAACGCAATATTTAAAGTATTGTGTATTTAGCTTACTTGGGCATAACATAAAAAAAGGATAAGCACATTTAAACACAACTTGTTGCATTGCTATAACAAAATAAAATAAAAAGGGAAGCGTATAAAAAATAAAACGATGATGTATAAAAAATATAAAATGCCATACTAACAAATGACAATGATGTAACTATGATAGTGATAAAACGCCAATTTATAATGATGATGGCAAAGATCATATTATAAATATTATTCTAATACTAATAATAAATAATCGAGGAAAAGTAAATAATCGTATTTTAAGCTCAGCATGTCAGCTTGAACTGCTAGGGTTTGCAAATGGTCGGCTACTTCTTGTACTTGAGTCACAGGTTTGCACAAGATGTGATCTCTATCCCTAATCTAACCTTAAGAGCGTTGGAGTTGCTCTTTCTAGTATTCATTGTTCATTTCAAGAAGCTCAACTCAAAGTTCACAATTTTGTAGTGCGACCTCGAGCTCTTCTATATTTCCTTTCAACTCTTCAATCTTATTTAAGCTTGCTTTCAACTCAATTGTGGAGTCACGACTACAATATTAATGCAATACCCTTTCTAATTCGGCTACACGGGCTCTCAATCCAACCTTTTCATTTTGACTCTCTAACAAATCCCTTTCTAGAGCATTTTCTCGAACTCGAGCATCTTAGAATTTCTTTTCCCACTGATCAGTTCTAATCTTTTCTTCTTTGATTTTTTTCAGCCATTTTTCTGATGTTTTACCTAGCCTAGCAGTTTTCATCGACAAATGAAGCTTCTTGTAATCAATTTTTAGACTGTCTAAGTCTTCCTCACCCTTGTTTTTTCCTTTCATCATTTTCTCGGCTTCTAACTTTTGGACATCGACGTCTAATCCTAGCTGCATCTTTTCCTCTTTCAATTGTTCTATCTTTTTCCCCAGCTCTGAGCTTTTCTTTTCAAAGTCTTGCTTTATGATTTCCAACTCAAACAAGATCACTTATAAGTGCTCTTCTATTAGCCGAGTGTTCTCTTAACTTGACACAAGGACATTGTCATTGCCTCTTTTACCCTACCACCAATCATATTCGGGGGTTGTCATGGGATTTGTGGCAACTTTTTTCATTCTGTGGGTTTGGTTTCAAGCGTTCGATATTTCACGAACCTTCTTATAATTATTACCCTTATACGAAAACTCACACTAAGCCAACCCTTGCATTACCGGTATAAACTACCTCGACCTATATTGCTTAATACAAATAGAGGGGCATATCCAATAGCTCCCCATATCCCGAGTAGAGGAACTTAGTCGAAGTCTCCACATTGGTACAAAATTTCATCAGGGATCATCCAAAGGATCCTCCATTCAACGTCTTCGTCTTGGAGACTCTAGAGAATTGCCATCCACTTTTTCTTTGAAATATTGTCTCGCCTTGATGTAGCTGTCGAAACCATTTTTTTTTGAAAAACGAGGTCGACTTGGTTTTGAAAATGAAAATTGAAAATTGGGGAGCCGCCACCAATCCTTTTTGCTGAGGTGTGATCGGATCACCTCGGAAAGTGGTTATTTTTAATAATCTATTTTATTTATCAAAATAATGATTTTGGTCTACGAAAATCAAAAAGGCAGGTTCGGGAGTTGGTTGCGCACAAGGAAGGATTAACACCCTCGATATGCCCAAAATTGGTACCTAGTTGATTAATCAGTGTCTTAGTGTCAAAGATTTGAAAACTTGAAAAAATTTAAAATCTCGAAGTAATGAAATGTCACATCCAGTAAGTTAGGACACAACATCTCGAACTTTTGAGACTGAGCTTGCCTTTTATCCGTGTATTTTAACCCCTTTTCAAAAGGATATTCGATTATTTAAGGTGAACGAAGAAAATCGAAACCCAGTAAGTTAGGGCACAATCTCTCGATCTTCCAAATACCGAACATTGCCTTTGTTTACAAAAATCTTATCTCAAGGTAACGAGATATCATATCCAGTAAGTTAGGATATGACACCTCGTATTTCTGAGAATAAGCATTTTATTCAAAACTCGTATTGCGATTTAAAAGAATATTCCATTATTTAGGTTAAATGAGAAAAATCGAAACCCAGTAAGTTAGGGCACGATTTTCTCGAATTTCCAAATACGGAATATTGCTTTTATGAAAGAATTGTTTTCGCTGGGTAAAGGTTAATATAAATTCGTGGTAAAATAAAATAACGAAGAATGAACAAACAAATAAGAATTTCGATCTTAACAAACATAACAGAATAAAGATAAACGCATAATAAAAATGATGAGAACATAAATGGAGGAATAAGCCGAACAAGCAATGTAAGAGAACAAAAAAAAGATTAATAATAATTATAATAGTAAAAATAAATAATAGTAATAATAGTTAAGTAGGAAATAATAACAGTACATTAATAAGACAAATAATATAATAATAGTGATAGTACTAAAGAAAATAATAATATTAATAATAGTAATAAATATAATGGTAATAATAATAATAATAGAGAATAACAATACATTAATAATAATATATGTTAATAACAAAAATAATAATAAATAATAATATGAAATAATAATATAGTAAAAATAATAATAATATGTTAATAAGAATAATAGTAAATAATAATAATAATAGTAGTAGTAGTACTAATTATAATTGATACTACTAATAATAAATATAATAGTAATAATAATAAGCAGGATAATAATAACAATATAAAAATAAAAAATAAAAAAATAACGATATTAATACATAAATGTAAATAGAAATGTAACACATGGAAATATAATAATAATGGAAATGTAAATAGGTAAATAAAATTAGATAAATAACAATAGTATTTGAATAAGAAAATATTTGGAAATATAATAATAATGGTAATAATATATTAAATTTGTTAATTTAATAATAGCATAGCAAAAATAATAAAAAGGAACTAATTTGAACATTAAAACAAGATTTTGGGGCAAATCTAAAAAAAATAAAGGAGAAGAGGACCAAATCAAACACGCGAATAAAAAGGAGGGACTAAAGTGGGGAATAATCCCGCCCTCCAAAACGCGCAGTAGCAGAGAGGATCAAATTGAAACGCGTGCCACGAAAGAGGGACTTATTGTGCAATTATGCCTTATTCCCAAAACGATGCCGTTCCAATGTCCACTCCTCAAATGGTCAGAGGACCAAATTGTAATCGAAATAAAATCGTGGGGCAAAAATTAAAAAATATAAAAAAATTGCGTTGCAAAACCATAAAAAAGCGAAAGGGCCAAAAGCGCAAATAACCCTTCCGCTTAAAAACACGCTAACCTTCTGGCGGACGGGTCGAGTCGCGGGTCGCCATGCCAAATGGCGTCGTTTTAGGCGCTAAAACCCCCAAGAGAAACGAGGTCAAGTGAAACAATGTCGTTTTCTTCAGGCTATAAAAGGCCAAATTTTTAAAAAAAATCATTTTCCCCTTTTCTTAAAACAAAAAAAAATGAAAAGCTCTCAGCCCTCTCTTCTCCTCTCTGGCCAGAGCCAGGGTTCGGCGAGCGGGCCGCCATACTGTCACTGCCAACCACCACACGCGGTGGCCGAAACTCCAAAAGGTACCCCATTTTTTATTTTTTTGTATTTTTTGATAGGCTTTTAATATACGTATACATGTGAGGGAATAGATTCAAAAATAGGAAAGAAATAAAATAAAATCACCTTAGGCTTTCGGTTTTGGTTTTTAGTATTTTGGTTCTCCGATTTAGGACTATTCTTCTGCTTTGATACTGTTAGAATCACTGTTTTGCCTTAAAATCGAGTGCTTTTGTATTGATCTATATTGCTGAATGTTACAAAATGTTCTTGGCTTGGCTTTTTAAAGCCATTTTACATGCTTTTTTTGTTTATTGTTTACTGTCTCTTCTTCATTAATCCTGCAGGTGCAAGTGGGCGACAAGACGGTGGCAGCAGGCGGTGCCTTGCAGTGGGTAGGTGCGGCTGGTGGCAGAAGATTGGCTAGGGTTTCAACTTTTCTGAAACCCTAGTTTGACTAATGGGTCAATTAGGTTTGGGCTTATTTAGTAGGCTTGGGGTTTCTTGTTTTATTTTTTGATAAATGTATTGGGCTTTGTTTTGGCCCGGGCCAAAATTGGACTGAACAGCTGCCCCTCTTTGCTGTTGTCATTTAACGACAATGGAGAAAAGACTTTTAAGAAAGACCAATTTTGCCCGGTTGCGCCGTGTCTTGACTTCTTTAGTGCTCCTCTTCTTCAAGTAGCTTCATTCCAATCCACTGCATCTTTAGAGGTATAGGAACTGTTGCTTTGATCTATTCCACTGCGACTACTTATAGCTTTTAACTTGTTCCATTGCATCCTCAGAGAGATGAGGTTTATGGCTTTAATATGTTCTTCTGCAATTGTAGCTTGATCTGCTCCATTGCAACTTCAAGGAGATAAGGTTTGTTTTGATCTACTTTGCTGCAACTTCAGAGAGATAAGATATGTTTATCTTTAGTCTGCTCCACTGCAACTTCAAGGTGATAAGACTTGTAACCTTAACCTGCTCCATTGCAACTTCAGGGAGATAATGTTTGTTTTGATCCGCTCTACTACAACGTCTTCGATCTGTTCCACTACTACTTAGGGAGATAAGATCTATAATTTCCAGCCTGTTACCCTACTACTTAAGGGGTTAAGGCTTGTGAATTCACTGATCTAGGGACATGACCTATAGAATCGGTTTCATGTATCTATGCTTATGCCAAATAATTAGGATACTATGATCAAAATGAATCAAATGCTCCTAACTAGATGTGTTATGAATGATCTATAAATGCATGAGTGCAGCATGTTATGAGAATGACCCCTTTTTAATGCTTGGGTTGCCATTGCTCTTTGTTCGTCAAGGTTCTATCACTGAAACAATATCCTGTCTTCTTGTTCAGCTTAGATCTTGGACAGAAAACCTGAAGAGGTAGTCTCAATTTAAACTCTTCTTTCTCAAATATTTCCAATCCTTGGATTTGATTAGTTCTAAATAATAGTCATGTTTCAGGTTCCTGTATTATTTAGAAACTTTCAGAGTAATATGCAGAACTCCTTTTGCGAAAGTGTCATTAGTCCATTAATCGTTATTTCAATGCAAAATGCTTGAGAAGGATCGTAACAATGGACAAAACTGAAACTTATCAGAAACAAAATTTGAAAGGAATAGATTAATCACAGAAAGCAAACATTGCTGGAATACAAAATGAATAAAAGGAAAATAGGTGCCCCAGATATCGCAGCATGAGCTTCTCTGTACGAACTTCTTGAGGACCCCTTTTTGAGTTTAATATGTGTTTAGGAGATCTAGAGTACTCTTATTGATGCCCCCAAGATGTAACATCTCTCCTCCTTGCTAATTTAGGTATCGCAAGAGTACTGCATGCCCCACCTTTGATCAAAGCTTGAATCTTCCTTTACGGGTTTTCAATTCAAAATCCCTTTGGTCTCAAGATGCCCTTTGCGAGTTTTCACCTTGGCCTCTCCTTTTTTTTTAGGTGAAGTATTTCTTAACCGAATCTAAATTCATAGGATTGGGTAAAGTCTTACCCTCCATTTTGGTCAATATCAACACTCCTCTAGAAAAGGCCTTCTTCACCACATAAGGTCTTTCCCAATTCGATATCCATTTTCCTCTGAAATCCTTTTGTATAGGCAGGATCTTTTTTAATACTAGGTCTCCCACGTGGAATTCTCTGGGACGAACCTTTTTGTTGTAAGCTTGCATCATCCGTTTTTGGTACATTTGCCCATGACGGATAGCCCTTAGCATTTTTTCTTCGATCAAATTCAACTGATCGTATCGGGATTGGATCCATTCTGCTTCATCCAACTTCACTTCTGCCAAAACCCTGAGGGAAGGAATTTCGATCTCGATCGGTAAAACCTCCTCCATTCCATAGACCAATGAGAAAGGCGTTGCCCCAGTAGAGGTCTTGATAGACGTTCGATAAGCATAAAGGGCGAACGATAACTTTTTGTGCCAATCTTTATAAGTTTCAGTCATCTTTCCCATAATCTTCTTGATGTTCTTATTGGCTGCCTCGATTGCACCGTTCATCTTCGGGTGATACGGTGACGAGTTGTGGTGTCTGATCTTGAACTGACTACAGACCTCCGCTATCGTACTATTGTTCAACTTCAATGCATTGTCGGATATGATCCTTTCTGGCATTCCATATCGACAGATGATTTCCTTTTTCAAGAACTTGCTGACTGCCGATTTTGTAACGTTGGCATATGAAGTGGCCTCCACCCATTTGGTGAAGTAATCGATGACCACAAAAATGAATCGATGCTCGTTTGAAGCTTTTGGCGAAATTGGCCCAATCACATTCATGCCCCACATTGAGAAAGGCCATGGAGAAGTCATAACATGCAGAGGTGAGGGAGGCACATGAATTTTGCCCCCATAGATTTGGCACTTATGACATCTTTTGGCGTAGTTAATACAATCCCCTTCCATGGTGGACCAATAATAACCAAACCTCATAATTTGTCTGGCCATCGTAAAGCCATTAGCGTGTGTCCTACAGACGCCCTCATAGACTTCTTCCAAGATTTTCTTAGCTTCTATAGCATCTACACATCTTAATAGCACCTGATCCTTCCTTCTTTTGTATAGGATCTCCTCGTCTGAGACGTAATCACTGGCCAATCTTCTGAAAGTCCTTTTGTCATTCTCAGTAGCTTGGTCGGGGTACTCACGATTCTTCACATATCATAGTATATCGTGGTACCAAGGATGGTCGTCCTTTTCTTCTTCTTCTTCGATGTTGTAGCAATGAGCTGGAGCCTCGTAAATACTCATTTGGATCGGTTCCACATCCTCTTATTTGTTCACCTTGATCATGGAAGCTAAAGTTGCTAAGGCATCAGCCATCTGATTTTCTTCTCGTGGGAGATAGCAGAAGATGATATTATCAAATTCTTTAATTAATTCAAGAACTATCCTTTGGTAATTGATCAACTTAGGGTCCCTTGTCTCTCATTCACCTTTAAGTTGATAATCACTAGCGTAGAATCTCCATATACCTCTAACACCTTGATTTTATGTTCTGTGGCTGCGCGAATTCCCATGATGCATGCTTCGTATTCAACCATATTATTTGTACAATCAAAATCCAAATTACAAGTGAAGGGATAATGATCTCCGTTTGGGGATACCAAGACTGCCCCGATTTCGTTACCCACAGCATTTGATGCTTCGTCGAAGTTTAACTTCCAAGGTTGACCTTCTTGAGGGTCTTCTTCAGTGGTTGCCATGTACATTAGATCTTAATTTGAGAAATCAAAGTTCAGAGACTCGTAGTCTTCTAGAGCTCTACTAGCTAAAAAATCTGCTATTGCACTCTATTTTACAGCTTTCTGGTTTATGTAGAGTATATCGAATTCGGAAAGTAGAATTTGCCATCGGGTCATTCTCATATTCAAAGCAGTCGACTCCATCAAGTTCTTCAGAGGATCCATTCTAGAGATTAGCCAAGTTGTGTGGTACAACATGTATTGTCTCAGTCTTTGAGTGGTCCAGATTAAGGCACAACATAACTTTTCAATTGGCAAGTATCTCGTCTCACACTCAGTAAATTTCTTACTGAGGTAATATATCGCTTTTTCTTTCATTCCTGACTCATCGTGTTGGCCAAGCACACATCCCATAGAATTTTCAACTACTGCCAAATACAGTATCAGTGGCTTATCTGGACTAGGTGGTGTCAACACTGGGGTATTAGACAGGTATTGTTTAACTTTGTCAAAAGTCTTCTGGTACTCATCATCCCAAACACCAGGGTTGTGTTTCTTAAGGAGACGGAATATGGGGTCACATTTCTCGGTTAATTGTGTGATGAACTGAACGATGTAGTTTAGTCTTCCTAAGAATCCTCGGACTTCCTTTTGAGTGCGCGACGGAGGTAACTCTTGTATGGCTTTGACTTTATCTGGGTCAATCTCAATCCATTTTTCACTGACTACAAATCCTAGCAGTTTTCCTGACCTGGCCCCGAAGGTACATTTTGCTGGATTGAGTTTCACCTGAAATTTCCTCAACCTCAAAAACAATTTCTTGAAGACTCGCATATGCTCCTCTTTTTTCTAGGATTTGGCGATCATGTCGTTGACATAAACTTCAATTTCTTTTTGCATCATATCATGGAACACGGTTACCATGGCTCTCTGATATATTGCTCCCGTATTTTTCAGTCAAAACGGCATCACCTTATAGTAAAAGGTTCCCCACATGGTTACAAATGTGGTCTTATTCATGTCTTTAGGATGCATCTTTATCTGATTGTACCCTGAGAAACCATCCATGAAGGAGAACAGTGAGTAACCTGTCGTGTTGTCCACTAAGGTGTCGATATGGGGCAATAGGAAATTATCCTTCGGGCTAGTTTTTTCAAATATCTATAGGCTACACACATCCGTACTTTTTCATATTTTTTAGGGACGGGGACGATATTGGCTACCTATTCTGAGTATTTAACTACTTGTAAGAAACCAGCATTGAACTGCTTCTTGACCTCTTCTTTTATTTTTAACAAAACATCAGACCTCATCCTTCAGAGCTTCTGTTGAACTGGTTTGCACTCTTCTTTTATGGGGAGCCAGTGTACCATGATATCAGTACTTAGCCCAGGCATATCTTGATATGACCATGCAAAGACATCTTTGAACTCTTGGAGTAACTCAATGAGGTCCCGCTTTATGTTTGTGGTAATACAAGCTCCGATCTTTACTTCTTTCTTTTCTTGCTCATCTCCCAAGCTCAAAATTTCTACTGACTCTTTGTGAGGTAGAATCTATTTCTCCTCCTGTTCTACCATCCTTAACAAGTTAGGGGATAAGTTGCAGTCTCTATCATCTTCAAAGTCCTGAGATCCCTCTAGACAATCCCGCTCAGAAAGAGATTCTGAGTTAGTAGCATCGTCGCTCATATCGTTGATATCTAGAGACCTGTTGTAGGTACGAAGGAAGATACAAAAGAATCTAAGAATAATGACATGTATGGTATGATTATGAATGAAAGAATGAAAGAATATTTGCACGGAAATAAGACAAAAGGATGCATTTCATTGAAATAACGATTTTGAACACAAGCCTATTTCACAAAAAGGACTCTTATTACTCCTATGCCTAGAGCAATAAGTGTGTTTTGAACATTACTCTGTTTTAGTTCTAAAGACTACAAGAATCTCTTCTGTAGTCCAATTATTCAGAACACTTCCCAGCTCATAGGGGTGAATGCTCGACAAATTTTCTACTCCAATTCTTTCTTCATATGTGGCGTTGATGTCCAAATTTCCCAACATTCCTTTCATGATTTCCTTTCCTGACGTCCCCTACTCAAGGTGAATGACTCCTCCAGACATAAAAGTCTTCGATATATGGGGAAAGATCATTGGTTCCCATTTGATCTCCTCCTCACTCAATCGTACTCTCCTTCTCTCTTGCTTATTCTTCAGTTCTTTGTTTGTTTGTTTCACATCTGGTTTAAATCCTAAGCCAAATTGGTCTTTTTTGTCATTCATTATGGGTGCCTTAATCCTTCCTTGGAGGTATCTTCTAAGTCTTCTTCTCGGTAGGGCCCCTTTTCCAACAGTTAGTCGTAGGTCCATTCTTGTAGTCTTAAATAACTTGGGTATTGGAATCCTATTTCCTTCGGTAATGGATGTCACAGTCAAAAACTCTAAATACCGAAAGGAAAATTCGATTGCTTCATCATTTGCATCTAGATATGGCGCGTCACTAGTTACTACTGCGATGATGTCCTCTTCGGCATTTATCGTTACCAACCGACCTTTGGTTACTAATTTCAACTTTTGGTGTAGCGACGAAGGGACTGGCCCTACTGAGTGTATCCATGGCCTCCCCAATAAGCAATTATACGAAGGCTTGAGGTCCATGACTAGGAAATCTACCTCATACGAGCTCGGACCAATTAGAAGAGGTATTTCGATTCTGCCCATTACCTTCCTTTCTGTTTCATCGAATGCCTTTGCTATGTTTTGGCAAACTTTCATGTGAGAACTATCTACAGGTAGTTTGTTCAGCGTAGATAATGGTAGAACATTTAAGGCTGATCCGTTGTCAACCAATACCCCCGGTAATGTATACCCCTTACAGCGGGTCGTGATGTGCAAAGTCTTAGTCGATCCCCTACCTCCTGGCGGTACTTCATCATCATTGAAGAATATGAAGTTGTCGGCACTTATATTGTTGACTAAGCGGTCCAGCTTGTTTACCAAAATATCGTTAGTAACATAAGTTTCATTCAGCACCTTCATCAATGTGCTACGATGGGTTTCTGAGCTTAAGAGTAAGGCTAGTACCGATATATAAGCTGGCTGCTTGTGCAACTATTCCACGACACTATACTCGCTGTGTTTTAGAAATTTCAAGAATTCCTGGGCTTCTTTTTCCATTACTGATTCATTAACAGTTAGTTCAAGTCTAACCGGCTTCTCTTTCTTTTGCTCAATTGCCAATGATTTTCCTTTAACATGCCAAACTTTTGTATTTGGGGTATCATAATACCTTTCGCTGCGCGTATAGAAACCCACGTCTTGACCTTTCTCTGATGCATTAGTCGGGATTTCCTCCCCCAGAGTTGTCACATTGCAATTATAGTTCCACGGTATCCTTTTGCTATCTTTATAAGAGAAAGCAATGGGCTTCTAGATTACGACCTTTGATGCAACTTATGCCCTGGCTTCATTAATTCTCAGACGTGATATGATAACCACTGGGTGGTTGATTTTGTAAATATTCTTTTTTGGCCCCTCTTCTGAGGCACACACACTTGTTCCTTCTGGGCTCCCGACATACTCGAAGAATTCTAGCTCCTTATTATCCATCAATCTTTGCACTAGAGTCCTAAATTCACTGTATTTCTGAATCTCATGATCCTCTTGATTATGAAACTCGCAATAACTCTTTGCTTCTCAGGGTCTGTCCCTCTTTCCACCATTTTCTTGCATACTTCTTTCAGTGGGGTATTCACTTCTGCGATATTCACCTTGATTTCTTTCGCTGAACTCTCGATTATTGCATTTATCCCCTTATCCCCATGGTTAGGTAACGGATTCTCTACACTAGATGTATCATCAAATTTCACGATGCCTATGTTGATGAGTCTTTCAACCAATTTCTTGAAAGTGGTGCAGTTTTCTATCTAATGTCCTGTGGCTCCTGCATGGTATTCGCATTGGGCGTTTGCATCATACCATTTGGGGTATAGGGGTTGCATTGACTTTAGATAGAAGGGGGACACAACATGTGCATCAAATAAACTTTGATATAACACCTTTTACGTCATTGGGATGGGCGTAAATTGGAGTTTCTTCCTATTTTACTTTGTGTTGGGCTCTTGTCTGGGTGGGCCCTACTGACCAGTGGTTGTTGACCTTGGTTGGCTTACGGTGATCGATTTTGAATATGTGTTCACATTATTTACCTCATGCTCTTTCTTTCTTGGTGCTGGTCTTTTGGCATTTTCTCTAGCCTCTATTTCCCCGCACCTTATCGCATTTTCTATCATTTCTCTAGACATCACTATGTCTGAAAAACTCTTGGTTGCGCTACCCAGCATGTGATTAATGAAAGGTGCATTCAGGTTATTAATGAAGAGCATGGTGATTTCCTTTTCTAGCAGAGGCGGTTGGACTTGTGTTGCTACCTCTCTCCATCGTTGGGAATATTTCCTAAAGCTTTCATTATGCTTTTTCTCCATCTTCTGTAAAGTGATTCTATTAGGCGCTTTGTCTGCCACATGACTGTACTGTTTCATGAAAGCTTGTGCTAGATCCTTCCATGAATTGATCTAAGTACGACTCAGTTGGTTGTACTATTTAGAAGCTGCCTCAACCAGACTTTCCTGGAAATAGTGAATCAATAGTTGGTCATTATTGACATGGCCTGCCATTCGTCTGCAGAACATAGTGATGTGAGCTTCGGGACAGCTAGTCCCATTGTACTTCTTAAATTCTGGAGTTTTGAACTTAGGAGGAAGCACCAAGTCTAGAACCAAACTTAATTCCTTAGCATGGATTCCACCACGATAGTCGGCATTTTCCATTTCTTTAAAATTTTCTTCTAACCATCTACACCGTTCTTCGAGTTTTTTCGGGAGTTCCACCCTTGTCTTTTCTGTTTCTATCACTTCGTCGAGATTGGGGATAATAGGGTTAGTCGGGTTATCTCCTGGATTGGAGCCCGAGCCAACCTGATAGTTTATCGGCACCGAAACACCAGCCTGAAACAGCTGGGGCCTAATTGTAACCAATGACCTTCTTGGGTACATATCAGGTTGTGTTTGAACGTTCGTCGGGGCAAAACCCGAAGGGTAGTTAGGATATTCATTATCATCTCCCACATTGATCATTGGGCTTTTCCCTTTTTCTAAACCGCCAGCCAGTAGTCGTGTTAATTGATCCATCATACTTCTTTGGGACTCCAGCATCTGGTCCCTCATATCTTATTAGATTTTCGCCAGCTGTTCTTGCATATGTGTTTTTAGTTGATCCTGTATCTCTTTTTGCATTTGTTTCAATCTCTCTAACCTTTGGTCCATTGCTTTCTTTTTCCTCTTATACCGTAACGATGTTCCAAGATAACTGCCATAATTTTTAAGGTTTTTTGTGAGTTTTAGTGGTATGATGCAATGCAGATGCATGAATGCAATAAATGTAAAAAAGGCGTTGATTCTAATTCAATTTCATTAGAGTAACTTTTCTAGAAAAAAAGTTTCTTTACATAAAACAGATTACATATAAGGCTTTGCCCTGATACTTAAGGCCTTAACCTGCCTAAGAAGTCAAGCTAGCTTTCGGTCTCGGTCTGATTCTGACTCGTATTTTAAACTCAGCATGTCGGCCTGGACTGCTAATTTTTGTAAGTGATCGACCACTTCTCGCACTTGAGTCAAAGCTTCGCCCATAACGTAATCCCTATTCCTGACCTGATCTTGAGATTGATGAAGTTGTTCCTTCCATCGCTCATTATTTACCTCAATAAATTCAATTTGAAGTTCATGATTTTGTAGCGCTATTTTAAGTTCTTCTATATTCCCTTTTAACTTTTCAATTCTGCTCTGACTAGCCTTCAACTCGATTACAGAGTTACGAGCACGATACTGATACAATGATCTTTCTAACTCTGACACCTGAGTCTTTAATCCCTCCTTCTCGTTTTGGCTTTCTACCAAATTCTTTTTTAGAGTACCTTCTCGAGCTTGAGCATCTCGAAATTTTTCTTCCCACTGGCTGGCTTTACTTTTTTCCTCTTTAACTTCCTGCCTCCACTGTTCGGACGTTTTTCCTAACCCAGTGGTTCTCATTGACCTTCGCAGCTTCTTGTAGTCTGTTTTCAAACTGTCCAAATCCTCTTCAGCCTTGTCTTTTCCTTTTTTGAGTCTTTCAACTTCTAGTTTCTGGTCATCGACATCTAGCCCCAGCTACATTTTTTTCTTCCTCCAATTGCTCGATCCTTTTTTCTAGTTCCAGACTCTTTCTCTCAAAATCTTGTCTGATGATCTCTAGCTCAGATGGGATCACTTTCAAGTGTTCTTCCATTGATCGAGTGTTTTCTTGATCTGGCGTAGGGATGTTGTCACTGATCCTCTGATCCCACCACCGGTTATACTCAGGGGTAGTCATAGGATTGGCAGCAAACCTTTTCATTTTACGAGTCTAGTTCCAGGCATTCGATATCTCACGAACTTTCTTTTTGTAATTATTCCCCATGTATGCGAACTCGCACTGAGCTAACCCGTGCGTTGGTGGCGTAAACTGTCTTAATCTATACTGTCTTAACATGAGCAGAGGAGCATACCCGACGGCTCTCCATATCCCTAGCAGGGGTACCCAATCAAAATCTCTACACCGATATAATATCTCATCAGGGACCATCCACGGGGCTTTCCATCCGACATCTTCCTCTTACAAATTCTGAAGAACCATCATTCATTTTTCCTCTATAATATCATATCATCTTGGCGTAGCTACTAACTCTTTCAGTGGAGAGTAGTTTCCGGAGAAGATGCGATACGAGACCTTTTCCACTTTCCAAAAAAGGTTGTAGAACCAAGACAGCAAGAGCTGTGAGCATCCAATAAATCTCCCTTCACCCACTCTTCGAAAAGCATTCAATGATCAGAAAGTTTCAGCCAAGATCGCAGGTACAGGTGTGGCCCCTTTACTAAGCCTGTCAAGAAGATTGGAAACCACCTCGTCTATATGCCCTAAAGCTTTGGGGAAGATAACCAGTCCATAAATGCTCAAAGTGAAGACATCTACCCTCTTATTCACATTGGGATGTGCTAAGATTAAATCCCTCAAATTCTTCCAAGGAATGCACTTACAATCTCCTTTTTGTTTGATCCGGGCTGTAACCCACTGTTCGCTCATCCCTGTGATGTTCATCAACCCTTTTGAGAATGCTGGGACGTTGGCAGCTCTAGAATAAGCTCTGTCAACCTGAATTCTTGGGCAACAGAGCAAGGCCATGTACTCTTCTATAGTAGTTACCAAATCTACCTTTCTGAAAGTGAAGCAACTGTAAGCAGAATTCTAATATTGGGCAAGGGCTCGAAACAGGTGTTCGTCTACCTTGATATCGAGCAGGTAAGGTAAATCACCATAATGACAGTAGAATAGCTGTTTGATCTCGTCATCCCACTGACCCCAAATTTCTTTCATCTCTTAGAGATTATTTTGGGTTACACTAATCCGAGTGAAATTCCACAATTCTGACACGTTCCCCTCGGTAAGACTATTACCTCTCTCTTGCTATGTTGTCTCAGCCCATATTCGGACAGTCGCATTGTCTTCCAATTTATCAAAAAACCCTTTTTCCATGATAAGTTATCTATTTCGCAATCGAATGTGAATCAACACCTTTTGGGATGAAAATGCCATGCAAATACGATCAAAGTAAAACAAAACAAGTCAGCATTTCATACACAGTTTAAAGCAAACAAGGAATAATAAATATAACCTTGCTCAGGTAACCGCTAGGGCTTGGTGTAGCTCTACCTAAGGCGGGTTCTACGGCTTGCTATATGCGACTCGGTTCTAAAGTAAAGGTACCTGAACCAGCAGAGTCCTCGATCTTCACCCAATATAAGCTCAGACAGATCGAGTTCAGTTCAGGGAAATACATTTTCCTATGGCTGCACGGAGATGAAAATCTCACGAAGACATAGGTACGGATGTATCCCGAAAGCGATCCACTATCCTACACGGAGGTGAAAACCTAATGAAGGAATAGTTTCTCACTCCCACTTAAAAGGGTGTGACCAAGTGGTCATGCAATGCAATATGCGATGATATACAAAAAAAAAGCTCGAAGCAAATAAAGAATATATGGATAAAATGATGAAGATCGTAACATAAAACGGATGAAATGCAATGAAAGGATCGTATATCAAAACCAAATTTTCAATTTTCGACAAAAAAGACAAAAGTTAATCAACTTGTGGCTTGACTCTCTGATTTAGGTCCCCAATGGAGTCGCCAAGCTGTCGAAACCATTTTTTTTTTGAAAAAAGGGGTCGACTTGGTTTTGAAAATGAAAAACAAAAATTGGAGAGTCGCAACTAATCCTTTTGGTTGAGGTGTGATCGGGTCACCTCGGAAAGTGGTTATTTTTAATAATCGGTTTGATTTATCAAAACAACAATTTTGGTCTACGAAAATCAGAAAGGCAGGTTCGAGAGTCGATTATGCACAAGGAAGGATTAGCACCCTCGATATGCCCAAAATTGGTACCTAGTTGATTAATCAGTGTCTTAGTGTCAAAGATTTGAAAACTTGAAAAAATTTAAAATGCGATCCCTCTTTGTATTAACGTTAATTAAAAAATGATTGAATAAATTGAAACAGATCTTAAAGACCTTCTCATCTCGAAGTAATGAAATGTCACATCCAGTAAGTTAGGACATAACATCTCAAACTTTTGAGAGTGAGCTTGCCTTTTATCCATGTATTTTAACCCCTTTTCAAAAGGATATTCGATTACTTAGGGTGAACAAGGAAAATCAAAACCCAGTAAGTTAAGGCACAATCTCTCGATCTTCTAAATATCAAACATTGCCTTTGTTTACAAAAATCTTATCTCGAGGTAACGAGATGTCATATCCAGTAAGTTAGGGTACGACACCACGTATTTTTGAGAATAAGCATTTTATTCAAAACTCGTATTGTGATTTAAAATAATATTCCGTTATTTAGGTTAAATGAGAAAAATCGAAACCCAGTAAGTTAGGGTATGATTTTCTTGAGTTTCCAAATACGGAATATTGCTTTTTATGAAAGAATTGTTTTCGTCGGGTAAATGTTAATATAAATTCGTGGTAAAATAAAATAACGAAGAATGAACAAACAAATAAGAATTTCAATCTTAACAAACATAACAGAATAAAGATAAACGCATAATAAAAATGATGAGAACATAAATAGAGGAATAAAACGAACAAGCAATGTAAGAGAACAATAAAAGATTAATAATAATTATAATAGTAAAAATAATAATAGTAATAATAGTTAAGTAGGAAATAATAACAGTACATTAATAAGACAAATAATATAATAATAGTGATAGTACTAAAGAAAATAATAATATTAATAATAGTAATAAATATAATGGTAATAATAATAATAATAATAATAATAATAATAATAATAATAATAATAATAATAATAATAATAATAATAATAATAATAATAATAATAATAATAGAGAATAACAATACATTAATAATAATATATGTTAATAACAAAAATAATAATAAATAAAAATAGGTAATAATAATATAGTAAAAATAATAATATGTTAATAAGAATAATAGTAGTAGTACTAATTATAATTGATACTAATAATAATAATAAATATAATAGTAATAATAATAAGCGGGATAATAATAATAATATAAAAATAAAAAATAAAAAAATAACGATATTAATACATAAATGTAAATAAAAATGTAACACATGGAAATATAATAATAATGGAGATGTAAATAGGTAAATAAAGTTAGATAAATAACAATAGTATTTGAATAAGAAAATATTTGGAAAGATAATAATAATGGTAATAATATATTAAATTTGTTAATTTAATAATAGCATAGCAAAAATTATAAAAAGTAACTAATTTGAACATTAAAACAAGATTCTGGGGAAAATCTAAAAAAAATAAAGGAGAAGAGGACCAAATCGAACACGCGAAAAAAAAGGAGGGACTAAAGTGGGGAATAATCTCGCCCTCCAAAACGCACAGTAGTAGGGAGGATCAAATTGAAACGCGCGCCACGAAAGAGGAACTAATTGCGCAATTATGCCCTATTCCCAAAACAACGCCATTTTGGGAACCATGCTAACAAGAGTTGCGCGCACCTGATAAATCTTCCTTCACCCACTCTTAAGCATGCACTCAAAGATCTGAAAGTTTCAGCTAAAATTGCCGGGACCGGCATGACCTTTTTGTCAAACTGGTCGAATAGGTCTGAAACTGCATCATCTATGTGCCCTAGCGCTTTAGGGAAGATGACCAACCCGTAAATACTTAAAGCGAAGACGTTAAGTCTTTTCTTCGTATCTGGATGTGCCAAGATCAAATCCCGCAAACTTTTTCAATGGATGCATTTACTATCTCCCTTTTGTTTAACCCGGGCCGCAACCCATTACTCCTCATCCCCATGATGTTCATTAGTTTCTTTAAGAATGTCAGGACGTTGGCTACTCTAGAATAAGCTTTATCGGCTTGGATCCTCGGGCAATGGAGCAGAGTTGTGTACTCTTCTACAGTGGGCACCAAGTCTACCTTCCCAAAAGTGAAGCAGCTGTAGGCGGGATTCCAATACTGTGTAAGAGCTCAAAATAAGTGCTTATCCACTTTGACATCGAGTAGATAAGGCAAATCACCATAGTTACAGTAGAATAACTGCTTGGTTTTGTCATCCCATTGGTCCCATATTTCTTAATTCTGACATATATCCCTCCATCAGGCTGTCATTCTTCTCTTGTTGTGTCTTTTCGGACCATATTCGGACTGTTGCATTGTCTTTCACTTTATTAAGAAATCCGTTTTCCATGACAAGCTCTCTATTTAGCAATTGAATGTGAATCAACACCATTTTCTATGATGAAAATGCAATGCAATCACAAGCAAAACAAAATGAAACAAGTCAGTACATTTCATACAAAGCTAGAATTTAAAGTAAGCAAGAAATAATAAATAGAACACTTATTTGTGTGACCACTAGGGGTTTGGTGTGGTTCCACCTAGGGTGAGTTCTTAGGGCTTATTATATGCGATTTAGTTCTAAACTAAGGGTACCTGAACTGGTAAATTCCTCGATCCTCACCCATTATAGGCTCATACTAACCGAGTTTAGTTCAAGGGAATACATTTCCTTATGGCTATACGAAGATGAAGATTTCATGAATACATAGGTACGGATGTATCCCGAAAGCGATCCATCATCCTAAACAGAGGTGAAGAAATCACGAAGGAATAGTTTCTCACTCCCACTTAAGAAGGGAAAAATCAAATGGTTATGTAATGCAATATGCAGAAAACACACAAAAAGAAACTTTCAAACCAATAAAACAGATATACTAGACCACTATACAACTCGAGATATCAAAACATGAAGGATGAAATGCAATAAAGGGATCGTAAATTTAAACAAAATTATTAATTTTCGAAAAAAAGACCAAAGGTAATCAACTCGCGGCTTGACTCTCTTATTTTAATCCCCAGTGGAGTCGCCAAGCTGTCGAAACCTTTTTTGAAATCAACATTATTTTGAAAACGAAGATGGGAGTCGCCACCAATCCTTTTTATGAAGTGTGATCGGATCACATCATAATTTGATCATTTTAATAAAAGGTTCAATTTACTAAAACAATGATTTTTGGTCTACAAAATCCAAGAAATGGGCTTAGGAGTCTGTTACGCACAAGGAAGGATTAACACCCTCGTAACTCCCAAAAATGGTACCTAATTGATTAATTAATGTCTTGGTGTCGAGAGTTGAAAGTTTGAAAAGAGTTTAAAACAAATCCCTTTTTGTACTAAGGCATTACCTAACTAAAGCAATTTTCATGAAAAGGGCTTATTTTAAGTTAGTGAAGAAGAAAGGATCATGTCCCGTAAGTTAGGACACAATACCTTAAATCCTCGAAAATGAGATCAAATGTCAAAATCTTGTTTTTTATTTATTTTAAAGTAGATATTCGACTATCTCAATTTTAGAAAAAAAGTCATATTCCGTAAGTTAAGAAAACGACTTTTCTAATTCCAAAATAATGAACATTACCTTAATTTAATTTTTTTTTCTTTTTTATGCATTGTGCAAAGACAAATGCAATATTTAAAGTAATGTGTATTTAGCTTACTTGGGCATAGCATAAAAACGGATAAGTACATTTAAACACAACTCATGGCATTGTTATAATGAAATAAAATAAAAAGGGAAGCGTATAAAAATAAAACGATGATGTATAAAAAATGTGAAATGTCATACTAACAAATGACAATGATGTAACTACGATAGTGATAAAACGCCAATTTGTAATGACGATGGCAAAGATCATATTATAATTATTATTTTAATACTAATAATAAATAATCGAGGAAAGGTAAATAATAATAACAAAAATAACGAGAACAATAAATGTGCAAATAAATAAAAATGTAAGCAATTTAATTTTTAAGTATGTATAAAAAATAAAGAAGTAATAAATAAATAGATAAATAGATAATAAAATAGTAATAATAATAAAGGCACAAAGAAGAAAAAAGAAAAAAAAAGAAATAAATACTCGATAAAAGGAAATAAAGAAAATTTTAAATATTAAAAAAATAAAGGAATAACAAATAAAGGAATAAAGGAATTTAAATAAAAAGTAAATAAATGAATAATATATAAATAAATAAGTAAATAAGTATGTAAATGAGGAAGAATAAATAACTAAATAAATAAAAGGAAACAATTTACAAAAAAGGGTGAAAAATAAATGACTAAATTGTAATTTAAATGAAATTAAAAGGATAAATCAGAATAAAAAATAATAATAAAGAACTAAATGGTAATGGCGAAAAAGAGGAGGGATAAACTGGGAAATTATTCCTAGACCCTCAAACGCACCGTTCTATAAGGGACCAAAATGAAACAAAACTAAAATTATGGGGTAAAAATTAAAAAAAGAAACATAACTAAATTGAAACAGGCCATAAAAGTGGAAGGACCAGGGTTGCAAATATCCCCCCAAGAAAAACACGCCGATCTTAAGGGTGGTTCGGGTCGGATCGTCAGGCCCCGCTTCGAAACGACGTCGTTTTGGGGCATTTGGAGCCACTTCACAACGACATCGTTTTGTTCAGTCTATATAAGTTAAAAATATAAAATAAAATTCATTTTAGACTTTTTTTTCTCCGTTTTTTTCTCTCCTCTCCCTTTCGTCTGGCCATAGGATCCCTCGAGTCCTATGACGGCCACCGATCGCCGACGACAGGCTCTGCCATTCCCGTGGCTGAAAAATGCAAAAAAAAGTCCCCCTTTTGGCCTTTTCGACTCTTTGAGTCCAAATCGGGGGTTAACTTTCCCAAAAAATGTCAAAAACAATAAAATCCCCCCCCCCCAAAAGAAAAACCTTTTGTTTTTCTGGGTTTCGGAAGCCCTTCCAACATAAAGGAGTTATCTTTCATCAAAGATGACGGACCTCAACCACTCGCAGTGGCAGAACACAAATCGTCAGGTAAGTTTTCCCTCTTTTCTATTTTTTTTTTTTATATATATAAAAAGATTCAAAAAAATAAATAAAAGAAAAAAAATTCACCTTCGAAATGTTATATTCTGTTTGTTTTTTTTATTGCTTTTTCTGTATATATTTTTCTGTTTTAAGAAAAAAAGTCCCTTACAATCTGTTTATTCAGGCTTTTTATAGTCGAATTACAATTTTTTTTTCTAATGTTTCGTATTGTTTATTGCATATTGTTACTTCTTCTTCTTCTATCTTTTTTTCTCTTTTTTGCAGGTGGAGGTTGGCGATGACGGTGGCAAAGACGAAAGGCCTCAGGCGGCGTGCTTGCGAAGGGATAGGAGCAACAGCGCTGCCAAGGGAAACTTAGGGTTTTAGGGTTTCTGAATTAGTTTAGGTTATGGGCTTGTTTAACTTTGAGTTAGGGTTTATATATTTGGACTTGTAATTAGGGTCTAATATTTTGTAAATGAACTGTTATTATTATTATTTTTGATTTGGTTTGTTTTTATTTAGGCCGGATAAAATTAGCATATTACATAACTTTTCATAATCAAGTAATAAATAAATTTTATTCTCAATTTTTAAGACTTTTTTTTTATAACCTTTTACATTAAAATTATTTAGTTTCGTAATTTTAGCATTAATATGCAAGGAAACATGGTATGAATCTTGAATATCCTACAACAAATTTATTTTTTTAAGAGTCTACTAATAAAATATAAATATAAAATAATATATATGATCAACCAAAACTTGAATAAACTCAATATAAAAAATAAAATGGACTAAAAAATCAGAATAAATATAAAAAGAATAACACACACAAACTTAAAATAATCTGAAATAGAAATCAAACATCAGCCTCACCATATATATATTTTTCCTTGTTTTTACTTGATTAAAATATTGTTTTAAATTTCACCATAAATTTATATGTTGTTGTTGAAAGAAATATATATTTAATTTGCACCTAAATAAATACTTAACCTTTAATATCTCAATAAAATTTTAAAATTAAATTTTATTATAAAATAAAGAAAAATAGAGAGAGTAAATAACAAAGAAAATATGGAAAGTAATAGAGAATGTATTTTATTGATCAATGAGATGTCTACAATGCTTCTCTAAACTTTCTATTTATAAGCATAAAAATTATAAATGAAGTAGAGATCTACTTCTAATGACTGTTAGAATTTAAAGTACCTCAAAACTTATCTTAATGTATCTTGTTAAAACCTTAGTAAGAAAAACCATGTGGGATAGAAACCTAATAAAGGAAAAAAAAGTACACAATCTCATATTACAAGCTATCTCGTTAAAAACCTTTTCCAAAAAAATTTAATGGGACAAAACATTGGTTAAAAGAAAAGAGTATAACTTATTTTTAAATTATTTATATAAACTTTAATATAAATTAATATTTCATTTAGATAAATTAAAAAAATTATATGCTATACAAATAATTAAAAAAATTATTCAAGCATTCATGATAAAGTTGGCACATCCAACTAATTGAAGACACACAATAGTTTTACACAATAATTTAGGTGGCTCAAGATTTTCATACTACTAAATGGATTTGTACCTTATGTAAGATAAAACTTATAATTTATCTTCAATATGAAAGTCATCTAAATCATATTTAAAAGTGAAAATTGAAATTTCAAGGAAGCTATTGAAGATGTTGACGGGAAATAAAACTCTTCAAATTATTATATGCATTATTATGTGCTTAATTAGGTGTAAGTAAAATTTGATTCAATTAAAAAATTAAAAAATATTCAAATTTTGAGTTAATCAAATCGAGTTGTTCAAGTTAATTCTAATTTGAGTTTTGAGTTTAGTTTTATAATTCGAATAAGTCAAATAATTTTAATAACAAATTTGTATAAATACCCCTTTGGTACCTGTCAATTTTGAAAATGAGCAAATTGATCTTTCTCTCATCAAAAATTACAAAAAAAAATCAAATAATTTTCAAAAATTCAAAATAATTTTTAAAATTCAAAATATTTATAAAAATCCAAAAAATTATATTTTTTTAAAAAATTAAAATATTTTTTTAAAAATTCTAAAGTTAAAAATTTTAAAATTTTCTAAAATAATAAAATTTGGGACCTAAATAAGTTAATTAATGATTCAAGTTTATCGTACTAAAGTATATTATTTTTATTATTATTTTGTTTTGAAAATTGTTTCAAATATATATTGTTTCAGATTTATATACTCTACCATAGAATTAGTTATACTATAACAATATTTTAATTTGATATGTTTAATTAATTTAACTCAATTAATTTCACTCGAATTGATTCGGCTCGAACTCATTTCACTCGATTTGAATTAAAAAAAAATTCAAATCAGATTAGGATGATAGAATAGGACTCATCTACTCGATTAACTCGAAACTTTTTCACTCAATTCGATCGAACGTTGACCTCTATGCTCAACTCTTTTCGAATATTTAAGATTACTTCATTATATTCTTGTTTTTTATTTAATTATCACAAACTAATTTTACAGTATGACATATTAAATTATTTTGTTAATTGTTTAATAAATTATATTAACTATCAACCTGTTTATGATAAATTTACTATTCTCAAACATTCATTATATATCTACATTTATCATCATAGGTTTTTTTTTTTAAAATTTATTCCAACAGTTTTAATCCAAAATTTAAAATTACTACATAATTTTTTTCTTATTTTTAAATTAAGTTTTAAATATTATTTTCTTGCCACTAATAACACCACCATCACCAACAATAATAATAAAGTTTTTAAATTAAGTAATTTTCATTTTTAATTTGTAATATTATGTTATAAAATTACATAATTAATTTTTAAAAAATAAAAAGTTTAAAACGGTTTAACATGCATATTTTAAAATAAATTGTTTAATTTTTTAAATTTCATAAAACTTTACACAGATGTTTAAAAAAGGATAAAATATATTAAAATACATTACAATTAGTTAATTAAACATGTATACAAATTAAATATATTTTTATTATATTTAAATTAAATAAAAATTTCATTTAAAACTTCATTTAAGTGATAAATTGAATTTTTTAAGGAATTTTAAAAGCTTCATTGAAAATTTTAAAATTATTAAATATATTTTCATTTATAAACACAAAATCAATTCGTGCATCATGAGATAAATAAAACTAGTATAATATAAATAATCATACAAACTCTAAATTGGGATAGGGAATGAGTTTACAAAAAATTTGTATCTTAAATATGGTGTTAAAATTTGATTAAAATAGGATAAATTATTTTATGGATTCTTTCCACCACATTATCCATGGTCCATTTTCAATTATTTAATGGCATTTTAGCATTTTTTGCATGTTGTTGATACATAATTTTGGTAATTTTTTTACTTTGAACTTAGAACCCTAAACCTTGAACCCTGAATTGAACTCTGTAACACTCCAAACCTGGCCTGGACCTTATGGCTAGATATGGAGATGTTACGTAAAACAATTGTAAAATCGGCTTTCGTTTATTAAAAAAAAACATCGTGAACTTTTGTAACTTAAAAGCTCGTTTTATTTGTAAATGCGTTTGACATAATTATTTAATTAAAAACGTTGTTTGTTTACATTTTCTAAATAAATTGAATACTTTGCAGCGGAGATTCTTAGAGTATTATATTTTGGAAAACCAAGTTTGTTTTCTCAAAAACAGTTGGTTGTAGAAAAATAATCATTTTCGGTAAATCGTTTTATCAATTGTCATGCAAAAATCCAGAATAAAATCTAAAACCGAGATAGTCCCAAAATGTCCAAACAGTCCAAGTTTTACAAAACACTTAATCCAATTTAAAATAGTTAAAGAATTGAAATACTAGTAATACCGAGCTCTCGTCGCACCGACTCGCCTAAGTTTGAGGATTACCTGAAAATTTTAGTGAAACCAAGAGTAAGTCTTGAAACTCAATGTATAACGATAAAGTTAACCCAGTAAAATATATATCAGACAGATCTATGAGAAATAGATTTATAGTAGAACAGAGCAGAGCAGATACAACACATAATCCTACCCCCAGCCGCTACACACCAACTCCGTCCATCCCAATACACCATATGGGTATAAAACACCCATCCATTACCGGATCAATAGACGATTTATTGCCTTTTACAGAATCACTTCCTCCACATGTTATTTACAACTCAACCCAGATGCAGATGCAGAGTATAAATTATCATACATATTCAAAGCAGAAATTAAACGTGACATAACTTTACATGCACAACATAACAAATACGAACCACATACTTATTATAAATATAAAGATTTATTACTCATTTGACATTTCCATTACTTTTACGGATAGTACAATTTGTATCAACAGAAGTCCGGATTTCATGTCTTATAAAGTATTTAGTCTCATATCGACCTTACAGAATGCACACGATCGTTCGGGACAATGTGTACGGCTCTAGGGAAAAATCCTGAATTTTAGGCCCACACTGTAACACTCCCTTTAGTCACTACAGTTTAAAACACGAATTATATAAAATTATAAATTATACAATTTAGTAATTTGTTTTATAGACCCTTTAATGGACATTCGAGGCCTAAAGAAGATAATAGAAATAAAACGAAACTCGATCAAAAGCTTATAATTTTTTTTATAAAATTTCCAAAATTTATCTTATGAACAGTATCCACACGCCCGTGTGGTCTAGGAGACACGCCCGTGTGTCCCTTAGACATGCTCGTGTTGTCACCTCATGTGACTCACACGGCCAGGACACGCCCATGTCCTTTACCCGTGTAACTCTCTGAATTGTTACTCATGAACAAATTAGTTTCACACAGCTAAGACACGTGCCCGTGTGCTTAGGCTGTGTGGGTTTATTTTCAATTTGAATCTAGTGCAGTTTTCACAATTCATTCTCAAAGAAATACTCAATTCAATTCATCATCAACCAATATCAATTAGTTATTCAGTACAGTAGTACAGTCATTCAGTCGTTCAGTACTGTAGTTTGCCACTATTAACATAACTCGGACCTTGGCGGATACACAGATCCAACCAACACACCAGTATGACACTTAGTGCCTCATCAGCTTTGCCAAAGTAAACAATAACAGTACGGTACTCAGTACCTCATCGGATTAAACCGAAGTAACAGTCGCAGTATGGCACACATGGTGCCTCATCGACTCAAAGTCGAAGTAACAGTACGACACTTATAGTACCTCATCGACTCATGGTCGAAGTATCCCTGTACACTTCCAATCCTATGGCATGCCAATTATATCCGACTTATCCCAACACTGTTAATAGGGTATTCAATTCACTTTCAATTTTCAGATAACAGTCAAATCACACTTCAGTTCAACATTCACAACTTATTTTTACCCAAAACAAAAATAGCAATTCTTACCTCTATCTTACTTACCAAACACATTAAATAATAAAAGAAACAATTAATTATTAAGTTCGGTTTTTAAAAATACAAACCGTAACTCTTGGATTACTCTTCGTCAACCTTCTCTTTTCCTATCTTTGTCGATGTCTCCGGTACTACGTTAGCTAAGGAAATTAAACAATTTACACTATTAATACAACATTAATTCATAATAAATAATTGAATTTCTATATAATTCAAACCTTAATTTCAATTTGATCCCAATTTATTTATTTACTTTTACCACTCAATTCATACTTCATTTCTATTCAATTTCCTATCATATTCACCCTAACCATCAAATATTCATGGTAAAACCCTAATCTTAAGTTTCTTTCAATTTAGTCCTTCAAACACAAAACTTAAAACTTATTTTACAATTTAATCCATTAATCATTTCTAACTTGAAATTCATTCAATTAAATCCCTAATTCAACAATTTGTTCAACATAAACCATACTTAAAAACCTATTAACTTTCAAAATTTCCACATAAATCAAGTAATATTTGTCTCTAGGATTCCCAAAACATCAAAATTACAAGAAAATTGACTAAATTGACTTACCAATTAAGCTTCAAATTTCAAAACCCTAATTTCCCCTTTTTTTTTTCTTTTTCTTTTTCTTTCTCTCTTTTTCGTTTCTTTCTCTATTCTTGTTCTTTATTTTATTTCTTTATTTTCTTTTATTTTTTATGTTATGTTTTATTATATTATTATATTATATTTTAGTAATAATTATTATTTGCTTAAATAATAGGTAAATACACATAAGTATTTACAAATGTACAAACATGTGTATTACACATGTACCATACTTTTAACATACACTTGTTTCTTTTTGGTTTATTTACTAATTTAATCTCTTCACTTTTCTTTATCCTATAATTCAACTTTCACACTTCATTCAATATAGTCCTTATATTAAATTAACCTTAATTTTAAACTAATTCACCTAACCAAAATCTAATTAATCACTCAACTGACATTTGTAAATATTTCTAATAAATATTTACGAACTCGATTTTCGAAATCAGTAAGCCAAAAACACGATTTTTGATACCCATAAATTTCGGGTCATTACACAACGGCCTAAATAGCCCAGCCCGTATGACATATACGGCCTAAATAGCCCAGCTTGTGTGGCCCACACGACCCATACATGCCTGTGTGGTCCACACAGCCCAAAATAGCCCAAACCGTGTGTCGCACACGGCCCAGCACACGATCTGTCACATGGCTCTGTGTCACACACGGCCTACCACACGGCTTGGCACACGGCTATGTGGCATCAACAATGCCCAATTTTGGCTTTCACGTTCGTTGTTTTTTGGGTTTCTCGTTACACACCTTGACTGATTCTGATGCGAAAACATCCACAAGACTTTCCAAACCACTTAACAAATAGCAACATGGTGTAAATTAATATGTCGAAGGAACACCAATTGTCTCACGACTCTCCACTTATTGACGAAAGACCAACAAGAGAGTGAAAAGCAAAATCGTAGTAAGGGAAAAAAACCAAAATTAAGAATAAAAATTAAATGGCAGCCCAACGATGATGGAAAAACTTAAGAGTAAGAACAACATAAGAAAAGCAAGGTAAAAGCCAAATTTAAATCAATAGCACAATAGAAAGATGGCGCAATTGAGGGAATGAAGGAACCAAATCAAAATAATAATAATAATAATAATAATAATAATAATAATAAAAGAAATAGAGCGTGGGAAAAAAACAAATATTTAATCAAAATATTATTTGCTTTGAAGCAAAAAGATAACTACCAAGATACATTTTTAAAAATAAGGTTAGCCATCTATACCCACAACTAATCAAATATTAACTAAGAAATTTAAATTAAATTTAAACTTATCTTTAATTTGACAAAACATATAATATTTCTACTTGCTCGCAAAAGTGATTCGAACACAAGAATTTAAAGACACACTCAAAACACTAGGTCATTGAAGCTGATTCTTATTTTATGGCAGAATTTAACAAATCAAAATTCATATTTTTGGGACGTTAGAACTCTACCTCCTAAAAGAAATTTCAACCCTGAAATTTACCTGACTCAAATAGATGTTGATATTGCTATTGAACTGAGTCTTCAGGTTCCCATGTGGCTTTCCTCTGTGCCATGATTCCACCACATAACATTAACTAACGAAATAGGCTTCCTCATCAAGACCTTAACGACTCGATCCAGAATCTGAATCGGTTCCTCCTCATATGTCAAATCTAGTGTAACATCAATCTCCTTAATAGAAACAATATGAGATAGTTCAGACTGGTACCGCCTCAACATGGAGATAATACGATTCAACTCTAAAGGTAGCTCCAAATGATAAGTGACCAGCCCCAAACATTTCAGAATCTGATACGGCCCAATGAACATAGGACTTAATTTACCCTTACGTCCAAACCGTAAAACTTTCTTCCATGGAGACACCTTAAGGAACACATAATCACCCACAGAGTACTCAATGTTCCTCCTTTTTAGATCTGCATAAGACTTCTATCTATCAGAAGCTACCTTAAGACGACCTCGAATCAATCTAACTTTATCCTCAGTCTCGGAAACCAACTCAGGACCTAAAACCTGTTGCTCACCTAATTTAGTCTAACACAACGGAGTACGACACTTATGACCATACAAAGCCTCGTAAGGTGCCATCTGAATACTAGACTAGAAGTTGTTATTGTAAGCGAACTCGACTAACAGCAGAAAATCCTTTCAACTACCTCAAAAATCGATCACAAAACTCTGAAGCATATTCTCCAGTATCTGAATCACCCTTTCAAATTGATCATCTGTCTGAGGAAGAAATGCAGCACTGAAGTCCATCCTCGAACCTAGAGCTTCATGAAGCTTCCTCTAAAATCTAGAAGTGAAGTGAGGATCTCTATACAAAATAATCGAGACCAAAACCCCATGAAGTCTTACAATCTCCAAAACATATAACTTGACCAACTTCTGAAGAGAGTAATCTGTCCGAACAAGAATGAAATGGGCAGACTTTGTCAATTGATCTATGATAACCCACATGAAATCCTTCTTAGTAGGTGTTAAGGATAGCCTACTAATGAAATTTGTAACAGGCCAATTCTGCCTGGCCCACTAAACAAAAAAATAATATAATAAACAAAACCAAAATAAATAAAAGTTCAATAAACAGTCCAGTTTATTTACAAAATATTAGACTCAAATTACATCAGGCCCAAATTACAAGCCCAAATTTAAAACATATTACCTAAATTAAAAAAAAACCCTAATGGCCCAATGGCCCATTAGCCTAAACTTTTCAACAGAAAACCTAGCCTAAAGCCACTGTCGCACCCTAGTGCCTGCCACCATCAACTGTTCTGGCGTCGTCAACCACCACTTGCAAGGACAACAACAAACACGCAACAGCAATATGAAACAGAAAAGAAATAGAAAAATAATGTTGTAAATCGGCTATAAAAGCCATTGAACAAATTCTATTCGGGGATTCTTTTTTCTAAAAAAAAATCGAAATACAAAATCGAAAAACTTCAAAAGGTGATCTTTTTATTTTTCTTTTTTTTCAAATCTGTTATTACATATATATAATAAAAGAAAAAAGAAAAAAGAACACTCACCTAGCATTCGGTCTTCTGCCGTCGTAGGTGGGATCCAATGCGAAGGACCTCTGAATCCTTAAAGGATTCGTTGAAGGTTGCGTCAAAGAAAAGAGAACCGAAAGGGTTTTCTCTTTTTTTGAGTTTTTTTTTTTGGCTTTGGCCATTTAGACTCCAAATCGGAGTTCTACACGAAGAGACGAGAAAAAAAGGGATATTTTGATTTTTTCCAGCCACCGGGGATGGCGGTCGCTATCGTCAACTACTGGTGGCCGCGGCAGTCCCTTTGGCCAGATTCTGGGCTATGCCTAGAGAGAGAAAACAGATAAAAGAATGGTTTTTTTTTTAAAAAAAAAACACTAGTGAAATGGATTTTTTTTTTAGTTTTTTTAAAAACTAGAATAGGGGATCAAAATGGCCTTTTTTTGGCCTGGGTTCATAAACCCCAAAATGACGTCATTTAATGGCGTGACCTAATTACCGACTTGACCCGCCTTAGGATCCGCGTGTTTTCGACAAAGGAGGGTCTAATTTTTGTTTTGGTCCTTCCACATTTTCACTATTATTCAATTATGTCCTATTGCTTATTTTTTAATCTTTCCCATTTATTTTATTTTTTGTGCAATTTAGTCCCTGGATCACTGTGAATCTGCTTAGGGGATGACACGTGTCCCAGGGTTTGGAATAATTGCCAGTTTGGTCCCTGGTTATTTTCGCACGTTTTATTTTAATCCCTTATTAATTAATTTATTTATTCTACAATTCATACATTTAATTTCACTAAAATTCTAATTCAGTCCCTAACCTATATAATTTTACTCCTTGGTGAACTCTTTATTTATTATTTTTCTACCTTTTATTATTTTTTACCTTTTTAAATGTTTAGAATTTATATTATTTGTATTCCCTTTTTTATACTTTGATATTTTATTGTTATTATTTTATTGTGCATATCAGTATTATGATTTATTATTATTTATTACACTTTTATATTTTATTATGCGTAATATTATTATGCCATTATTACTACAAATTGATGTTGCATTGTCATTTATTAGCACAACAAATTTATTTTTTGTATATCATTATTCTATTTTTTTTATATTTCCATTTGATTTTATTATTGCAACAACCATTTCATGAACCGTGTCCAAATACATTTACTTGTTTTTATACTATGCCCGAGTAAGTTAAATATGCATTACTTTAAATATTGTATTCATCTTTGCACGATGCACAAAAAAGAAATTTTTTTAAATCAAGATAACGTTCATTATTTTGGAATTAGAAAAGTCGTGTTCTTAACTTACAGAATATGGCTTCTTTCTAAAATTGAGATAGTCAAATATCTACTTTAAAATTAGTATAAAAATAATATTTTGGCGTTCATTCTTGTTCTCGAGGATCTAAAGCATTGTGTCATAACTTACGGGACATGATCCTTTCTTCTCGATTAACTTGAAATAAGTCCTTTTTCGTGAAAATTAATTTAGTTAAGTAATGTCTTAATAAGAGATCGTATTTTAAAATCTCTTCAAATTTTCAATTTCTGACACTAAAGACATCAAGTAATCAATTAGGTACCAATTTTGGGCGTAATGCGGGTGTTAATCCTTCCTCGTACGTAACCGAATCCTGAACCCATTTTCTGGATTTTAGTAAACTGAAAAACATTGTTTTAATAAATTAAACCTCTGATTAAAATGATCAAATTACGAGGTGATCCAATCACGCCTTCTAAAAGTGATTGGTAACAACTCCCGTTTTTGCATTTTCAATAAAATGTCGATTTCAAGAAAAGGTTTCGACAAAATCTATTGTCACACATTTCCATTTCCATAAGGGAATCTTAATGGGTTGAAGTAAACCCAAAGGCAACTGGTGCTTAGCCTTAACTTGCTGGCACGTAAAACACCGAGAAACAAAATATGTCACCTCTCGTTTCAACCAGGCCACCAGTACAATTCATGAAGATCTCGATACATTTTATTTCCACCAAGATGTATAGCATAATGGCTACTATGCACTTGCCTCAAAATGGTCTATCTTAAATCAGAATCATTAGGTACACAAACCCATCCTCGGGAACATAGAACCCCAAAATCGTTCAGCCCAAAATCAGAAGTACTTCCT